>OU862915.1:42122426-43389426 GCA_917880885.1 Limnephilus marmoratus | reverse complement strand
ATAGTGGTCTAACACCAGGGCGTTACTGAGAATGTCTGCCACTCCGCGCCGGGACTCGATCCCGCGACCTTTGGATTGTGAGTCAAGAGCCTTACCCCTCGACCACGCCGTCCTTCAAATGTATGCGTGCAGATGATCTTAGACAATTGGATCATGTTGTTCTGAAAACTTGTGGCGGTTCGTGACTTTTCAAGAAGTTCGTGTTTTTTTTGTTTAAGACAAGATTTTTATGCATAGCACAAAGGGTAACAAATATTATAAGCAATAATTGTCAGCCTGAAACACTCATTTCCGAGAAAAGATACTTGCCGCCAACGGGACTTGAACCCGTGTCCTTCTGATTGCCGGTCGGACGCTCTGACCACTGAGCTATGGCGGCTTATTTAATACCCGCCAAATAATTCAATATATACTGGTGTTTCATTCAACAATTACTGATTATTACATTTTTCCACCTGAAAACAACCAACTTTATTTTTGTGAGGGAGGAAGTTGGTTGTTTTCAGGTGGAAAAATGTAATAATCAGTAATTGTTGAATGAAACACCAGTATATATTGAATTATTTGGCGGGTATTAGATAAGCCGCCATAGCTCAGTGGTCAGAGCGTCCGACTGGCAATCAGAAGGACACGGGTTCAAGTCCCGTTGGTGGTAAGTATCTTTTCTCGGAAGAGTTTTCAATGTAAATGAGTATTTCAGGTTGACAATTATTGCTTATAATATTTGAAAAATACGACTTTATTCATGTTGATGTAGCTGAATATATTTTTTCTTCAAAATTTAAAAATAGCACCCTACCAAACTTCAAGTGAATATTTGTGTAGGTAGAGTAGGTACCTTAACCTCAACCTTTTTTGTGCCACGCTCCACTTCGAAGCTTCAAAATATTATTTTTGTACTAACTTTTTAAAGAAAAATACTCTGGTAGCTCTTTCTTCTCAACCCGGCGAGCGTTAGGTTCAAATTTGTAACATCGAGCGTGAGGTTGGGTAATTTTCACCCGAAATTCTTATATAGACCGTTTTTTAACATTTTTTTAATTCGATCGTGTACTTATTTTACCTGTTTTCTAAGTACTTGTTATTAGAAACTAGGAATAAAACGATTACGAGAGACGGAAAGGCTGATAGAGATGCGAAGCTAGCCCTCCATAATGTAGTACTGGTACCATCCCTGATGTATGGTAGTGAGGCATGGAACTGGCAGAGGAAGGATGAAAGAAGACTGAATGCTCTAGAAATGAAATTCCTGATCCTTGTAGGTATGGTAAAACCATGTATTATCGTGTGAGATACATGGAGATCCGCAAAGAATGCAAGGCTGATGTAAGCGTAATGAGTAAGATCAAGAAACGAACGCTCCGATGGTTTGGGCATGTAGAGCGAATAAACGAGGAGAGAAGTGTAAGGAGAATATATGACGCAATTGTGAATGGTAGAGGAAGTCGGGAAAGCAATGGGGCCCCAGAAAGACATGGCACGACCAAGTGAATCAGATACTTGAGTCGGGTCATGTCAAGAGTCAGAATAATAGAAGAGCATGTATGAGACGATGTACGAATGTGAACGAGGCAAGGAGTGCGTGCTAAGATCGAGTTGTTTGGCCATCCGTCCTCTCTGCCTAAAACGGCGTGATGGTTGGTTAGTTAGTTAGTTAGGAATAAAAGCGTTATAACTAGTGGTTTAATCATTTTTATTAGAATCAACATTTATTCAAGAGAATTTAACTTATGGCACTTAATTGTCCATTTTTATATGAAACTAAATTACACCATAAAATAATTAACATCTTCTAAATAACTATTTTTAGCACCTACAAGTACTTGTAAAAAATAGTAACATCGAGCGATAAAACCAGCCCGCTGACAACTTTGACGACGCCTAGCTACCTCGCTGAGCCCCAAAATTTAATAATCCGACTACGAATACAACTATGACGCCGCGCCTTACGCAAAACCGTTTTCGTACGTGGAGTTTATTACAACTCAACTTTTGTAACAACACCGAATTAAAACAGTGCCAAAAGATGGCGCCACTTACCTTAACAGCTAGAATGAGGAGCGTCAGATAGCAGGCGTGAGTACCACTGGGTTCACACTTTCGTGGACTTCTCCGGGTATGGAGGAATTGATGGCTCGATTGTTATTGTAACTGGCAGATGTCAATAATAATACCACGTTGTGATTTTTACCACGCACCTATATTTGTTGATATACGTCTATGTATAATGACGTCATTGCCTGTCGCGGTTATTTTGTCCCGGTGACTAGCTGTCATTAGATCCGGGGAACCGGCTATTTTTGGAAGCGTATTGGGTATCGGATTTATAAAATGGTCGCCAACACTTAAACTGGGCGAAACCGAACGAAAAGCCGCCCGAAGGTTTAGCAGCAAAAACCTGCGGAGCGGATTTGTAACTATTTGTGCTAGTCACCATTAATGGACCGATTGTACCATAATTTATTGTTGTAGATGTCACACACATTGGTATTGGCTGACACAGGTATTTGGGTAACAGATTGGGTGGAAGAATGAGGAAACCTATGTTAGAGGGAAGAGATGCATATAGTTGCGCCAATACTATGGAAGGGCTATTTAATTTGCCTCCCTGAAAAAGATTAACACTTTGTATTTGTAAAGTTTTAAATATTATTTTAATTTATTTTCAAACTTTCTAAGGAGTTCTGGATGAGATATTTTAATAAAATATGTTTACACAAACTAGCAAAGTTTTAATATTTTCATTATTTATAAGCGCTATAAATCAGCGGCGTTAAAGTAATAATTAAAAGTAATAATATATCTTAACTATTTTCTTTGCACTTATCATCGTAATATCATCCTCGCTCGTTGTTTTCCTGTCAGAACGCGGACTTAATAAATCAACCAGCCGCTTTACGTAAAAGTTGCCTCCACCGTTTTTGCTCGAGAATATCTCACTCAGAGTTGATTTAAGACAAGATCTTCACAGAGTCCGGAAAACTTCATCAGTTGAACTCTTTTCCATCTTATAAGGTGATCTTCGTAATGTCCAAAGATAATGTTGAATTTGGAAATATAAACGTTCTGTGCTTTACTTTACGAGCTTATGATTTACTTTGACACAATTACATTTAACCACTCGAGCGACAGACTAATTTAAAAATTTTTTCTTCGTTTAAAATTGCTTAAGATTTTAAGGGGATCATTTTGAAAATTTTCCGCTGTAATGGTCTCGCCTGAGCTACGAAATAATTGTTTATAGTAATTGAGTGGTGGATTTTAGAATTATGTACCTAAAGTCCCAAATCTAGCTTCAGAAATATAATTCCTTGAAAAGGGGTTGATTTAGCGGCCCACAGGAAATCTGCACATGTGTTCGCGGATCTATAATACAGGCGAACCCCCGACAAAGGCCATCCTTAATGCACGAAAAAAATAGACGAAGATGGAGATTGCGTAAAATTCTCTGGATTTTGGGTTCCAATTTGACGGGTTGACCATTTAACATTGAAATATCGATATGGGATATTGACTTAAAATTTGAAAAATTTAAAGAAATGACCTAAAATTTTAAGAAAATGGTAATAAATTAAAGAACTGTGGAGACATGGGCCACACACAGGGGATGAAGATGTTAAGATGTTACGATGATGTGAGTTAGAGGAGGAAGTGTTGGTACGACAGTCAGGGAAAGGTCATTTGAGCGCACGGTTGAGAGACAGTTTTTTTTTTCAGAGTGCGTGGAAGTCGAAGTTTGGCAGATGGGAGGATACGAATTCGGTGCGGGTGAACAGGAGATAATTCGTTTTATTTACAAAATTTACTCGAATAATTAAGTTTTATACATAGGTGCAGTCAGAAGACAGAGATTCTATTTGAACCTAGGCGCGAGAGTTGGTTTTGGGTGCATTTTGAAATAAATAATTTATTTATTGCTTCTTCACAATTTATATACATTTTTAGTATGTAATCGTTAACCCCACTAGGGTTCGCCTGTATCGGGGTTAATAATTTCACAATTTAATAAAAATAACCCACGCAAATATCGGTCATTACCAAACAGTTAAGTAAAAGCAAAATAATGAAATTTAAAAATAAAATGATAAACGGAGAAAATTATAAGTGATAAAAATATATGAATTAACACCAAAGTGTTGAGAAATCAAACAAAATGTTATCATTAGTTCGTACCATTTTCAACAATAGATAAAATTAAAAAATATATATTATCCTTACGGTTTTTTTTTTAAATATCTGTAAACAGTAACTTAATGAAAAAACAAAGATTTATAAGCGATTACATTAAAGCGAATCTTTCTTATACAATATTTCTTGTATAATACTTATTCCAGTGCCCTCGACCCCCTCATTAAAGCACAAAAACTAATCATAAAAATAATTCTAAAAACTTCTCCTTACTACCAGCACTGATACGAGCTTCAATACTTTCAACATTATGGACATAAAACAGCTCTGCGCCAGATCCATCTTAGTTAATTTACACAAAAACAACAAAATACTATACAAAGCAACACAAACGATACACGATACCCGAGCCAAAAAGAAAGAACTTCTCCAAACTCCTTTTTCCAAAACCATCTTCGGACAAAGACTCTTTAAATACATAGCTTGCAAACTACACAACGAACTACCAGTTACGATCTGACAAACTGAATCCTTGACAAAAGTCAAACAAGAAAAGAAATGGATTATAAGTATTAGACGCCACACTACTGCAAACATCTGTAATATAAATTACACATAGACAGAAATAACAATTTACATTCGACCTAACCCATATACAATATATTAAAATAATAGAATCCCGTCAAATCTAACTCCATAAATAGTTTTTGACAGGATTTACTACTTTACTTCATCTCTTCCTACTTTTATAAGATAACTCTCTTTAAGAGACTTACCCACACTTCCAATCACTTTTATGTTTTAATTGTATTCAAACAACAGTGTTTATTTATATTATATCTTATATTCAGGTAAACAAAAATATCAAATTTATTAATCAACAGCCGAATGAGATCATAGTTTTCATAAAAAATCAACAATTGTAACATTTTTAAAGTTGGTATTTGAATTAGTTTGAACTAAATAAAAAAAAACAAGTTAAATATAAAAAAAGTTTTGAATTAACTAATAAAATAAAAGTTTTGGTGAAAATCTAGCAACTTATACACATTTGGTGAAAATCTAGCAAAAATAAAAAGTCACGTTATCACTAACCATCGTCGATGGGACGACCCATGGATGCTGAATTGGCACTCTGGACTCCCCCCATCGTCCGCACTACCGTCTGTCGCAGAAGTAACGGGCCGATTGAGGTTAGCCAGAGTATGAAAGAATTACGGTCGCACGCGCAAAAGTTATCGCGGTTTTTTTAATCCTGCGTCGTCGATTCGACGAAGGTTTGTGATCTAGGGAAAATTCTGTTTATTTAAGTGCTTCTACGTCTCCTTTGCAATCCCTCCCTCCGCCCCCCGTTCCCTCCTCCTACCCGTCTCACGACCCCTTCTTCTCTTGCATTCCCCTCCCGCGTTCCTCTTTCACCTTCCCTGCCTTCCTCTCCCGCATACCCATCTCCTTCGTTGCCCTCCCAGATACCCCTCCCCCTTTCTCCTCTCCCCTGCCGCTAAACCGTATGAAATACACTCAGTTTTCAAACAACTCGCGCGCCATTTATTAAAATTTTACACAAATTTCATTATGCCAGAGCTCACTATTATGTAAAGAAACCTTCGCGAGCATGCGCACAACAATTCACCAAAGTTTCATCCCAATTGGATGAATGGTACATGATATAATTTCATGATGCCAGAGGCCACTATTATAAATGGAAACCTTCGGAGGCGTTCGTACAACAAATCACCAAAGTTTCATTGCAATCGGATGAATGGTTTAGATACCGCATAAGGGATAAACAAAGAAATAATCATTTTTATTTATTAAGATTGTAGTCTTACGCATATTATTTTATTTTTATAAAATAGTATATTTGTAGCACATTCCGGAGTGGAAGATAGTCGGCTTGGTGTGAGACCACCGTTCGGAATTGAAACGTCGCTTGAAATGGCTTTAGCCAAGTTTTGTAACCAGATCTGAATAGCCAGGTCTTTCCCACCTTTCTCATCCTCTTCTCCTTATCCTTCCCCGCTACAATCAGCCTCACAACAAACCCCAATTGGAAATGCCATAGTTTGATCGACTCCAGATGGTTGGGAGAAATTGGAACTCTCGTGCGGTATTCAAATAAATAAAATAAAAATCTTAATTTAGAAATTTTTTTCTTGATAACATTCTCGGTAAAGTAAATTTTCCCGGAAGCCACAATAGGGGAAAAGATATAATAACATTTTTATACAATATAATATAAAGTGTTTAGTTTGTTCCCGGAGACCCGGAGTGAAATAAGTTTTCATCGTTTCAGGGAATTTTCAAAATATTGGCAGAATGGAGTAGAATGAAGCCTTTCAGCTTCAGAGTATTACAAATTGAAAAAACCCTGGAAACTTCGTGTAAAACCGCGCCTTGATGAAGCCTTACTTTTTCGTCTTTTTAGTTTTTCCTTAAAATTTAATTTAAACTACAAAACTTATTTTCGTTCCCAATTTCCAGTGACACAATAATAATTAAAAAAACTTGACATTTATTTGTATGGCGCAGTTTTATGTTATTTCATTAAAGTGTGCTTTAACTAATAAACTTACAAATAATGATTTTGTTACCCCCCTGAGGGGTAATTTTCTTAATTATTACTCCTATAGTGTTCAAAACATCTGTGTTTATAAAAATGAATGTTTCTTTTTTAGACCCTTATTATATTCCTTACGCCATTCATCCGATTGCGATGAAACTTTGGTGATTTATTTGTGAGCACGCCGCGAATGTTTCTATGTATAATGATGAGCTCTGGATTTATGAAATTTGTATAAAAAATTATAATGGGCGCTGCGCGAGGTGTTTGTAAAAACTGTACATTTCATATAATTTAGCGGCAAGGAGGGAAGTAGGGTGGGAGAAGGGAATTTTGGGGAGAGTTGTACAAAAGGAGGAGGGGGGGGGGTTCGCAGAATGGGGGACGCCGGAGGGGGGAAAGGCGGGGAAGGTGGAAGGAGAACGCGGGAGGGGAAGGGATCGAGGGAGAGAAACGGGGGCGGGAACGGGGACGCATTGGAAGGGACACGACGGGGAGGGATTACTGAGGGAGAGGTAGAGGGAGGGATTGAAATTGTAGCGAAAAAAAAGCGGATTAGCAGGGAGTTAATTTGGGAAATCCATGCTTTTTACGTGCTCACGCATCGGAAAATCTTCTGATTTATTGGTATACGCACCAGACGGAAAACAAAAAAAAACGAGTGTGCTGTAGACCACACGACTGAAGTAAAACGTCACTAATTTATATATCTCACTTATCCTTACCTTCCCCATCCCCATCCCCGTCCCCGTCCCCGTCCCCGTCCCCGTCCCCGTCCCCGTCCCCGTCCCCGTCCCCGTCCCCGTCCCCGTCCCCGTCCCCGTCCCCGTCCCCGTCCCCGTCCCCGTCCCCGTCCCCGTCCCCGTCCCCGTCCCCGTCCCCGTCCCCGTCCCCGTCCCCGTCCCCGTCCCCGTCCCCGTCCCCGTCCCCGTCCCCGTCCCCGTCCCCGTCCCCGTCCCCGTCCCCGTCCCCGTCCCCGTCCCCGTCCCCGTCCCCGTCCCCGTCCCCGTCCCCGTCCCTTATTCTTATCCTTATCCTTATCACTCCCCAAGTCAAGCGTGCTCGAAGCGTGCGTAAAGGCCCGACATCGCATCGCTTACCATTCGCATCACACTTTTTCGTAACGCTTACCCCCCATGTCGAGCGTGCGCAAAGAAGTTTTACTTCAAAAACGGTGTTCACAAAGCAATGAGAAGGGAACAATAATTAATTACTTAACAAAAAACAGCGAGTAGGTAGGTATGTATAAAACAGAAGTCTGTTTATGTTCTTCAGGAATAAGAAATTACATGTAAGTATAACAAAGAAGAAGCCGATACCAAACAATTACGAGAGGCTTGAGAATATTGCTCTTTGTAATAAATCGAAAAGAAGTTTAGATTTATTGACGGGGAGATTTTTAATACTATTTGTTTTTTAATGTTCTTCAATCCCAGTGATTGGGATTACTTAATGTGTTCGGTAATCTCCAATAAAGCCGACATTCGTCGAGATTGTTGGTTACTTTATAGTCCAGTCAGCCTGTGTCGTAGAACACCAGTTGAAGAAACTAAATAGCATAAAGCTAATTTTTTCCCCATCGACTACTACCATTTAGATAAGGGTTTAGCAAAAAGTCCCCGCCCCTACCCCCCTTGCTTCCCCCCCTGTGCCCCCCCAAACATGAAAAGTGTAAGGGTTTCGTAAATCGCTTCTATCTCAATTACTAAACAACATATCGGATTGAAATTTTTTTTATTCTCTTTGCTGTAATATTTTCTACAATTATCCTGTTAACTTTCGTCGTAACTTTTACCGTTTGTTTGTAATTCGCATGATAAGGTAAAAATTTGTATATTTTTTGGCAAGTAATTTTACTTTTTGTCAGATAACTTTTTACGCTGACATTTTATTAAAAAATATTTCACACAAAAGTTGTAGCCTCTATTATTACCTTTAAAATGATATATTTTAATGTGTACTTTATGGCTAGTAAACGCGAGATATCAACCGTGAATGCTTGGTGCGCACCATCCCTGCGTCGCTCCGCGACACTCTGATGTCGGAACTTGTCACACCTCACATCTCACATCCCGACTTATCCTAGCCTGTCCTGTGCCCTTTGTAGTACTAGTGGAAATCGTGATCGTGAAATAATAGTTATTCACTTTGCTGCTAGGCCCTGCGGGTGGCTTTTAGTTCGGCTTCGCCCGGTTTGAGTGTTTGTGACCATTTTGTAAATCCAACAGGAACTGGCTCCTAAAATAGCCAGTTCCTCGGATCTACTGTAATCCTGTGACTCCAAAAACAGCTGTGTCGAGTAATGTCCGAGTTCCACGTGTCAAGACATGCGACTTTGAAGGTAAATTCAATGACCCAGTTTTAATGAATACTAAAAAGGCGAAAAGTGGCTTAAAGTCCTTAACAATAGAAAACATTTATGAAAATATGCCCACTCAATGCTTGCTCGTAACATGCTTTGGTTATGTAGTTTTGATTCTGTGCCAGTTTCACTACCTGGATGGTCTGGATACATGCGAAACTGTTACGATGGTAGACAAAACTTTGAACCATCTTAAGTACTGGCTTTGCCTTTTATAAACATAGATCCAGGAAATCCGACTGCTATTTACTCTGCCCTTAGTTACGCTTCCAAAGAAAGCAAGTTAGCTGGCCAGCCGTGTATTGTGACATTTGACCAACCACTTTTCCTGAAAGCAGTAGACATTGTTGCAAGCTCTTCTACAGAAAGTGAAATATTTGGAGTAATCGTCAGACTAGGCGGATTTCATCTTCTATTCAGTTTCCCTGGTTGCTTAGGAAAGTTTATGGAAGGTAGTGGAATCGAAGAAATGTGACCTCTGTTTATGGAAAATCAACGATTCCTTACCTTATGTCAGGACATGCTTACGCAGGGTCTTATAGAGCTCACATGATGACCCAGGCAGCTTTGATATTACTGCTATTCGAGGAATGTTCTTCTCTTAAAGAAATGATTACAAACGACTTTAAGGATATTCATAACCAAACAATAAACAAACAAACAACTGTTGAAGATGCCATGAGAGATTGTAAAACAAATGAAATAATGACAAAACTAGAAGAAGTTTATGAAGATTTGGTTAAAACTAGTAGAACTTCAAAACTGTGGCTACAAGAGTTTAAATTGGTGAATTTGGTTCTAGACTTTATTCTGGCAGAGAAAATCAGCGATTGGAATTTGCACATTAATACAGTCAAGCAAATGATACCGTATTTCCATGCTGCTGGACATTTGCTCTACGCCAAATCCGCACAAATATACTTACAACAAATGTTGAGTGTACAAACGAAAATGTCAAATGAAGACTTCGAAAGGTTCGTCAATAAAGGTTTCTTTACAGTTCGGCGTACGGATGGATTTTTACCGGTATCTGGACGGACATGACCATAGAGCAGACATTAATGCGATCATCAAAATCCATAGGTGGGCTTACTCATGGACGAGGATTAAGCGAGAGGACGCTAACCAAGTTCATTGCTTGCGCTCCTGGATCCCTTTTGTGAGGCTTTCGAGAAGTTCTCTGGCTGCTTGACTCAGTTTAACGAACAGCACACTGAACTAAGAGAAGAGAAAGGGACTTGCAAGATATTAGTAAATTTCTCGGATGGCTGCGTATCCATAATCCTTTCAAACAGAGCAAAGATTTAATGTCTTTATCCTCTGGTCTAGTAGTGACAAGTTCGGGTATAAACTGCGATGAAGCGTATGATGTAGGCATGAACTGCTTGAAAGACATCGAAGGAAATAATTTTGCAGATGTTAAATTGAAAAGAAAAAATATAGTTAAAACTATAGGCTCCGTAGTAAGTGGCATAAATGTGAGATCTGTAGAAGTGCCAATTAATGCTGATCAGCTGTTTAATAGGGTTATTTGTATGTCTCAAGGAACAAATAATCTCAAACAATACTTCAACTATGAACTCAGCCCATACCCTTTGTCTTTATTTGAAAACAATAAAATGATAAGAAAGGGAACTAAATCAAGTCTTATGAAAATATTTGAAAAGTGGACAGTTAGCAACGAAGTTTTTGAGAATTTGCCCCCAAGTAGATGGAGGGTATCTTTTATTTTATTTATTTATTACATAAGATACATTTATACAGCAAATATAGCATAATAATAATATTTCAAAATAACTGTAAATATTAAAATGTATACAAGTGTTATTATGTCTTGTTTGTCTATATTAGTTCCTAGCTAGGCAGATTGCCCGTTCTAAGGAACCAAATGCTGGTGAAAAATGCCAAAAATATATTCTGTACCAAAAAAAAAAACAATGTGTTTTTTTTTTTTAGATTAAATACCTATAAGTATACTAAGATTTTACTGGTTGTGCCATTTAATAGTTAACCATGTAAAAGTTTAAGTTTTAAGTGACATTATTTAATAATTTTTCAGACTCAACCCTACCTAAGCCAATCAACCATTTATTTATTATTGAACCGATAGATGTCATTTTGCATGTTTTAATGTTTAATTCTGGGGGGATTTTATTGTATAATTTCGGTCCCAGATATGTATGTGTCATTTGGAACTTCGACGTATTGCTCCCTGGGACCACAAGATTCTTTCTGGTGTGACTTCTTGTGATGTATTTATGATCAATTTTATTAAGTTTTTCTAGATTTTTGTGTACGTGGATAATAACCTTTTTTATGTAGTTTTGGCGAACATCAAGTACATTAATTTTTTTGTAGAGCTGATCGCTAGAAAACCTATAGGGTTTACGCATAATGACTCTAATTATGGATTTCTGGGCCTTCACTAGAGGATCTAAAATTGTTCTACCTGACGCTCCCCAACCAATACAACCATACGTTAAGATGGGGTTGCATAATCCGAAATATATTTTTCTTAGGTCTTGCTGTTTGATTATATTTCGTAATACAAAGAATATGTGAATTAATTTTCTCACCCTTATTGTGAGGTTGTCGATGTGATATTTCCACTTAAGGTGATTGTCTATAATAACGCCTAGATATTTGATGTTTTTCACACTTTCCAAAACTTCACAATTGCAGATAGAATCAGTATTATCGGAATTACAGTTAAGCTTATGTGTTTTTATTGTGTGTGATGTACTAGGTTGTCCTTTTATAGTTGAGCTGAATCTTATGTATTTAGTTTTTGCTATATTTAATGTAAGTAGATTTTTGTCAAGCCATTGTTTTATTGCTTTAATTCCACTTTCAGCATGTTTATGTGTTTGAGTCCAGTCGTCTCCTTCAAATATAGCTACCGTATCGTCAGCGAATGTAATAATTTTTCCGCCTACTTTTAGCTCGCATAACTCATTTATGTAGATTATAAATAGAAGAGGTCCCAATGTGCTTCCCTGCGGTACCCCAAAGTTAGTCTCTAGTGATTTACTCACTGTTTTGCCCATTTTGAGTTGCTGGCTTCTACCCGTTAAGTAACTCTTTAACCATTCGTAGGGCATACCTACAATGCCAATATTTTTTAATCTTTTGAGGAGTAATTTATGAGAAATTGTATCAAAAGCCTTGGCTAAGTCTAATAACAGTGCAATGTTTTTCTTTCCGCGATCTATATTTCCAGAAATATGTTCTGTAAGTTGCGCTATCGCGTCGTCCGTTCCCCTCCCCGGCCGAAAGCCGAACTGATTTTTGCTTAAAAGTTTTCGGCTCTCTACATAGTTACTTAATCTGTTTTTAAAATTTTTTTCTATAATTTTTGAGATAACACTCAACAGGGATATTGGCCTATAATTACCCACTTGGTTTTTGGGTCCATTTTTGTAGATTGGTACTACTAAAGACTTTTTAAGATGGTCGGGGAAAACCCCTGAAGTAAAACTTTTATTAAAAATGTTCGATAAAGGTGATGCAATATTGTGTTTAATAATTTTTAGTATATGTGTGTTAAGACCGTCGGGACCTTTCGAATGTGTATTGTTAAGATTGTCAATAATTTTTAAAACCTCTTCTTTTGTCGTAGGTGAGAATTGAAATGAAAAAGAATTGTGTTTTGTTTCTATTGCAGATGCCAGTGAATCTTCAGTTTCCTTGGTGATACTTAAGATGTTTTCCGCAAGGTTAGACCCAACCGTTGTAAAGTATTGGTTAGTGTGGCAAGCAATTATTTCCGAATCAGTGGTGGCTGTGTTTCCAATTAGGAGTTCGGTAATATTAAGGTCAATTTTATGTTTAGTATTGGTAATTTTTTTAACGATGTTCCACATGTTTTTACTAGATGGATCTTGGTCGAGTTGATCCTTATAGTACCGTTCTTTTGCCTTACGCATAACATCTTTACAAATGTTACGATACCTACGGTAATTCTCTTGTTTAAGAGTGTTTTGTGGGTCTTTGGTCGCCACTTTGTGTAAATGATTTCTTTTGTGTATAGCTTTTACAATACCACTGCTAATCCAAGGAGTAAGTTGTATTTTTTTATGTGCAATGAGTTTCTCTTTTGAATTTTGTGTTATATGCATGTTGATTTTGTTAATAAATAAGTTGAGTGCGTTGTTCACATCAGTCACTCCACATACATCTGTCCATGTTTCATCATTTAGATCCCTAATTAATCCCTCATAGCAGATGGTTGATGTAAAGTAGACGTGGGCAAAATTGAATGAATGAATTAAATGAATAAATTCAATTTTGTAACACACTCGATCTGATTCTCATTTTCAAAAGGAATTAAATCAATATTCCTTACCCTTGGCCTTGCATCTTACGATTTTTTAACAGCACCATATTTATTTTTATTTCGATTAATTTATTTTACTGTTAAATATTCCATGTTATATTGAGGTAAGAAAATAATAATGTACTCTACTAAATATTGTAGTGTTTCGTAGGAATTAAATTAAATATTATTCTGGATATTTGTTGCGCGGATAGGTACACCTACTACAGGCGATGCGCGCCGCGAAATTGCCTATCACGTGTACTGTGTAGTATCCCGCGCAGTAAATCTTATACCTACAAAAAACCCCGTAGGCCAGAGTCCCCGTCCCAATCCAAGTGACAAAACCGCCAAGCGAGTCAAATAATTCTGAGCTCCGAGTGCCGCGTCTGTTTCACAGTCGTCCCGCCAGTCCCGCTATTGTCATAGTCACGGAGGAATGAGGAATCGTTCCTACAAGTCTGCGCGGACTCTAGCGCTCAATCCGCAACCCCAATCTCTGTTTCACTTATTCAAGGAATCAAAACATTTATTTCTTATTCATTTGTGACGTTGTAGTCCCACGGGTCCCCCGGGTCACACGTGTCGAGTCTATCCAGCCGGTCCGCGGAATGCAAGTTATTCAAGTCACAGCAAGACAAAAGACACTTTATTAGTCAGAAGTTCCTAATTCATTTCTTGATGCCCGCAGAAAATCGGTTCGTCGTTGGTCCCCGCGCGGCCAAGCCGTCATCTTACGGCGAAACTTCACACTTCGGACCCTGAATGTTAATAAAAAGACTAAAAAGCGAAAGTTAATGCTACATTTTTCTCCCTCACACGTGCGTAAATTATGCAATGCGTGTAGAAACAAAACGATGTTTATTTATATTATTGTTTTTTTATGGTATCTGTTTACCTAGCCGTAAATAAAACATCAGTCGGGGTTAGTATATATTATATTTATGCATCAGTCGCTGTCGAACCGTGATACTGATAAATGATAATCGATTTTATTTTTGTAATAAATTATATGACGCGTGTCGCCCAGACTTTTAATTAGTTTTTATTCGGCGCTTGGTTTTAACTTCACCATTGAGGTAGGTGCATTTAAAAATATATATTTGAGTGATCCAGGTGTATAATAGTATGTTTTTTTTGTGAATACCGCACAAGTCCCAACTGCTCCCGTCTGGAGCTAATGAAACTATGGCAACCACAATTGGGATATTTTGCGAGGTTGAGGGTATGGGAAGTTTAGATCACGTGAAGTGGAACGATTTTAAGTTTAATAAATAAATAAAAAATAGTAAAACTTTAGGAGTTAACCACAAAAACTGTTCAATTTTAAGATTTAATTGCTAGCTTAGATATTATTTTGCCTTTTTGGCAAAATAATATCTAAGTACGCATTGAAATATTTCGTTAACCCCGTCGCGAGTCGTTTTTAGTACCTACAATTTTTCAGAACAACATAATTCACCCTAAGAAGAGTGCTTTGCGAAGTGAAAACTTCCTTAGCACCGTTGTGATTTGAAACTCGATGAAACGAAAAATAACGACACTAAAAATAGGCAAACAGATGCATCAAAAGGATGTAGTCTGCGAGAGAATGAGATAGTATTATCGGTCTCCTCTTTTTGCGGTTCTTCGTAGCCTTTCGGTCTGCTCTTTGTGCGGTGCTTCGTAGCCTCCTCACTCACGTCTACTTTAGTTTTCTGAAGTGAAAACTGCACATTAGATAATATATCTATGTATACATACATATAAACGAGGAATTTTTTTTTTTTTTTTTTTTTTTTTTTTTTTTTTTTTTTTTTTTTTTTTTTTTTTTTTTTTTTTTTTTTTTTTTTTTTTTTTTTTTTTTTTTTTTTTTGGAATTAATTGAATTAAAGGATTGAATAAAAGGAATCAATTCAAAAAGCCGAGGGAATCAGACTGAATCGATTCTCTCCTGGGAATGAATCTGCCCATGTCTAATGTAAAGTGATTATATTTTACTTGCTTTTTGAGAGATATGTTTGGAATGCTTATTGCTGTTGTATAGTGATCAGTTATTGTATTGTGTATAACAAATGCATTGGAAGCCATAATATTTCTGGTATTTATGTGATTTAAACATGACATGCTATTATTTTGAACCCTGGTAGGAAGTGTAATATTTATTGCGACGTTGTTTTCTGCCATGGCGCACATGTAATCGTGACATTGTCGGTGTATAATTCCAAATGTGTTAATATTTATATCTCCTATCACTATTTGTTGTTTAAAATCACTACATTTTTTGAGTTCAGATATGAGATTATCCAGAAATGGATGTATGTCGTGGAATGATGGTGATCTGTAAATGGCTAAAATACATAGATATCCATTAATTACTATTTTCAGACAATTTGATTGACTGATACAAATTTCTTGAACTCGAGAGTGGATGTCATCGCGAATGTACGTTACGGCTCCACTGTTTTGATTTAATTGTTTTATTGTATGATATTCATGATATCCTGTAATTTGTTTTGCGAGATATGAGTCATTCAGTCTGCATTCTGTAAGGATTATTATATGAAATCTCGCAGTCGACTTAATGCTATCTAAAAATAAAAGAAAGTCATCAAGATTTTCCATTGTACGGATATTTTGATGTATAATGTTAATTTTGTTAGTCCAATTAAATTCTTTGAGTTCATCAATTTCTTCTATGATAAATTCATTGTTTGGCTCTCCTATGTTATCTACTTCCATATATGCGTTTAAAACCATTTTATTTTAGAATAATGAAATAATTTTACTTTGTATAAACCACTTATTTGATGTGCAAATCCGACCGGTTTCGGAACAAACGTTCCTTCGTCAGGGAAAGCTTATACTATTAAAAGCTTAAATTAATTCATTTAAAGCTTATACTATTAATTAAAGCTTATACCATTTTATTTTATTTATATTATTAAATGTTATCTTAGGATCGCTGAGTTTTACGCCTGTATTTAAAATTGCAAAGGGGGTGATTAGACAATATAAATATTTTAATTTAAGAAGTTTGGTATTTGTTGATGGAGATAATGCTAGTGTTTGGTTCAAAATGAGCGGTATTAATAATAGTTTGAAATACTTTGTGTATAATATGGTGATAAATGGGATGATATGATAGTGATCTTGATGTTTGGTGCTTGCTGTATGAAATAATAATAATAGTATAATAGAAAAAACAGTACCTTCTAGTCATTTAATGTCCGTTAGCTTTTGCTCCGAATCTATCAGTATCGGCCTTGAATTATCATCCCTTTTTGCAAAAATTCTCCCAGCCTTTGTCCAGACATACCTATAGCTGTGTTCCCGTGCTAACTGCCTGGCCAGGAACCATAATCGTTTAGCTTGAGAAGTTAGGTGTTCAGAAACATATATTGGGGTTTTGGGACCTGACATACCTATAACACTTGTATTCATTTTTTCCTCTATATTTTCACTTTGATTAAATTTTTTTATTGCAGAGTGCAAATGTTCTTTATGCGTTAATGAAGTTAGTTTCACAATTACTGTCCGTGGTTTGCTATCCCTGGCTTGAGTAGGTTTTTCTCTTCGCGTAACTCGGTAGATTTCTTCGATGTCCTTTGATCCTAGACTGCAGTTTGTTGTTTTGCTTATATTATATATAATGTCTTTTATGTTATCTGGTGTTTCATCTTGAGTTTCAGGAATTCCGCGAAATTCTAGGGACTTTAAGTTTACTTCCCTATTTTTCTGTTCCGCGTCAGTCTCCAATGCCCGGATGCGGCTTTGTAAATCAGTGTAGACTTTCTTCTGTGATATTTCAACATCATTTATGCGTTTTCTCAGTTCGTCGTGTTGATCCGATATGAATTGTATTGATTTTATAATTTCTTTGTTTTGTGACATGATCAATTCATATTTTTGGGCATATTTGTCAAATTTTTCCTCAATAAAATTCATAAGAGCTGTTTTAAGTTATTTAATTCCATTTTGAATAGATCGGAGGTCAACAGGTTTTGGATTCTGCCATCTATGGATGAAGTTTGTAAGTTTTCTGTGCCGTTAGACTGGGCGTTTGCAGATTTTGATGTTTGTATTGTCTGTTTAGCATGTTGAACGATAGATGGCTCTTGATCATTTGTTACCTCAAACAAAGGTTTGGTTTTGTTATTTTTTATATTTTTTGGGCACTTTTTGCATCTCCACTGTGTATTCCTAGCGCCACGGCGTGGGTTATCCACTATCTCTGCACATTTAAGATGGTAGTTATTATTACAAACACTACAAGAAATAAATTCAGATGGACTGTCAATATTTTTATCACATAAAATGCACTGTGTATTCATGTTGATTTTAAAATAAACAAGTGATTTCGAGATGGATATTTTGCTTATATGTTGTTGATAGTGGTAGTTTCACTTAAGTTTTTTAAGGAAGGCACTTTTTGTTATTTTATATCGATTGACTCGTTTAGAAAATATTGACAGTTTGTGAAAGTTTTTAATAAAGACAAAAACACTGAAAATAGGCCACTTCGCAGCATAAAAATGCACTAGTTAGATGCGCGATCTTCGATTTAGTATATTTGAGTCATTTAAACTTGGTTCACTATTAATTTTTTGTTGATTTTTTAAATTAGTTTGATGTAGACATAAAATACGTCAACACTAGACTCTGTAGGTGAATCATTCACACAATCATTCAACAGGTGAAACAATCACAGTGTTATTCGGCCTGACAAAGTAACATATAGCAGCATCATAGAGAAGTATGTTGACACTGTAATGAAACGGTATGGGAAAGATTGTCATGTTGTGTTCGATGGGTATCCTGACTATCCCACCACAAAAGGGGTCGAACATATGCGGAGAAGTAAAAAAACAATATGGAGTGCTCTGTGAAGCAAAATGAATTTTTGGCAAATTCAAAAAACAAAAGCCAGCTTATTGAACAGCTCTCTCAAAAGCTTAATGAAGCAAACATTCCAACCATTGTGGCGGAGGAAGATGCAGATACTGAAGTGGTCGGAAGAGCAATAGATGTTTCCCAGATTCAAAGTGGGAGGCCTGTAGTTGTTGTCGGACAGGATACTGATCTTTTCGTTCTAGTGTTAGGGCTACCACAGTGTTAAAATGTGCGACTATGCTTTCACAAACCCTCTGGCACACCATCAACGTATGATATCAGCCAGATTCGTGAAGAGATTGGTGATATGAAGGATGTGATATTATTTTTGCATGCTATCACAGGATGTGATACCACGTCTTATTTATTCGGCAAAGGCAAAATTAACGCGTACAAATTGCTAAGTTCATCAAATTGAAAATATATGGATGCACAAGGTCTGCAAGTCTGAATGATAGTAGATATTCAATGTACCTTAAAGTTGTTGCAAAAATGTCATAAAAATCCAAATTTAACATGGCATCCCTCCCTCCAACATCTGGTGCTGCTGAACAACACGCCTATCGAACATACTATCAGATTCAAAAATGGATCGGAGATAAGGAAATCAGCGCTACGGACTGGGGATGGATTTTAACTGACAACATGCTGTACCCAGTGCACTCAAAAAAACCACCGGCACCTGAAGAAATTATAAACTTAGTTTCCTGCAACTGCAAAAAGGCTTGCAAAAATAATTGTAGCTGCTTTAAAGCATCACTTGATTGCACAGAAATGTGCGGGAGCTGTGGCGGATCATGTAGCAATGTAACTTTGGTTGAAGTCGAGGAAAATGAAGAACTTCTCATGAAGGTTTAGGATATCATAAAATTAAGATACCATAAAAGAAGATAATAGATATTTTTTAAAGATGTTATTTTAGAACAAAATACAATTATTTTGTTCTAAAATAACATCTTTAAAAAATATTACATGCATTTTCAAACCACAAACTATTTAAAATACCTATTTTCGCTGAATAATTATTATTATTTGAAATAAATTTAAAAAGTGAGGAATTTAGGTTTCACCGAGACTCGATTAGTTTAATTTATAGAAAATGCAATAATAAAAAACTCTCACTATACAACAATATTTGCATTGCAACGCCGCGCCGGCCGGCCCCACCTCGACCGAACCCGCCATGATAATCTCGCTGGATCTCCAACAAAGTAAGTACTATTTTATATCATTTTAAAGGTAATAATAGGGGCTACAACTTTTGTAGGAAATATTTTTTCATAAAATGTTGGCGTAAAAAGTTATGTGACAAAAAGTAAAATTAATGCCAAAAAATATACAAATTTTTACCTTATCATACGAATTACAAACAAACGGTAAAAGTTACGACGAAAATTAACTCGACATTAATTGTAGACAATGTTACAGCAAAGAGAATAAAAAAAATTGCAATCCGATATGTTGTTTAGTAATCGAGATAGAAGCGATTTACGAAACCATTCCACTTTTCATGTTTGGGGGGGCACAGGGGGGGAAGCAAGGGGGGTAGGGGCGGGAACTTTTTGCTAAATACTTGTCTAAATGGTAGTAGTCGATGGGGAAAAAATTAGCTTTATACTATTTAGTTCCATCTAAAAACACAGGCTGACTGGACTATTATTTACGTAACAATTAATAACGAAACGTCCTTTTAATTGATGCTCTGTGTAATTGTGAACCAAGAGATCTCGACACGGAAGGTGAAAACCGGAAGTCGAAACGCCACTCTACTAAGGTACTACTGCCGTGGGACATGACTACGTTTAACGGCCGGCGAGGTCTAGCGGTAAGGCTTTTGACTCGCAACCCGATGGTCGCGGGATCGAATCCCGGCGTGGGCAAATTAATTTTATTTGTTTAATTTGTTTTATTTCACAATTAACTCATTTAAAATAATATATAGTATATTTGCGGTACGCTCCAGAGTGGAAGATACTCTCAGTATCGTCCTGGTGTAAGACCACCATTCAGAATTGAAACGTTGCTTAAAATGGCTTTATCCGTGTTTGGTGACCAGATCTGAATAGCCAGGTACTTCCTCACCCGCCTCTTCCCCACCTCCTTCCCATCCCTACTACGTTCAGCCTTACAACCCCAATTGTGGATGCCATAGTCTCATAACTGAGACTCTTGTGAGGTATTCATATGTATATCTACAAATTATTCAACTATCTATACAAACGACATCTGTTGAAGGACATTGAAACTACATTCATAATCCAAACACCAAAGTTTTTGAAGCCCGTTTAAATTCAGCTAAGTTCTCGATATTATTAAGTGCTGAGGCAAACTTAATCTAAATTAACTGACCAGTTACACGAAAAGCGCGATCCTAGTAGATGTTGAGATGGCTCGGATTAGGGTTGCCATCCGTCCGGGTTTCCCCGGATTTGTCCTAGTTTAGAGGGCGTCCGGGGAGCGTCCGGGCGGGGTTTCCGGTTTCCATTTGATGTCCGGCTTTAAAAAAAATAATTTATAGTCAAACGTACACGTTTGCCCTGAGGAAGGAACGGTCGTTCTGAAACTGGTCGGCTTAAAACAAATATAAAAGTGGTTCAAACAAAGTAACATTGTTTTATTTATCTTTAATTAAAATTAAATTAAATTTCCAAGAATACAGCTGTATTGATTTTTACAAATTCCTTTTTAAAAGGGAAGATATTCTAAAAGCTATCGGAAAGAGTGATAAATACAAAAAAAAACTGAAAAGTAAAAGAGGCGAGAGGCTGGGGAAAAAGCTTCAATAGCTAGATAATCAAAAAATATACCTACTTATGAGTGCAATAATTTCTTTTCATTTTTGTAGAGTTGTGATTGTTTTTATTACGTAAAAGAAATTTACAATATATCTGTTGATTAAAACTTTAACGTGATATAAATGAGTATAGTTTTTGGTTATTTTATGCTTAAAAAAATTAATAATGTATCTTACATTACGGTAAGTCTAAACTTTAAAAAAGTCGGTTTTATTGCTTAAGATTTAAGAAGACTAAATTTAGTTCATATTATGTTAAGATATATTTTGTTGTTTAAATGGCTGCAGATAAAAATTTAAAGGTATAATTATTATTGAGTTTAAAGAGTTACCTCAAAAATTGTAAGACTGAACACTAAAATGCCCTCAGTACTTTTAAGTTTTTTGTTTAAAAATTTAATTGAATTTTGTCAGGCTTTGTTTTCGTAACAGAGTACATTAATAATAATAATCTTTATTCCAGGATGCGGGGAGGATAGTGCAATCCCACACATCCCATATAAGTTATACATATTTATATATTTACAAAGTAAAGAAATAAGAACATAAATAGAAAATAAAATAAAATAATATAGAAATAAAATTTAATAATAACAAAAATAAATAATCAATTATTATGCAGGGCGTGATCTTGAGTGCGCTCGGGCCCATCGCTCACTCAGGAGTGGAGCTTGGTGCTGGAAGGCTGCGGTCACCAACGTGTTGTCGGAGGCCATTAGCCGCATCCTGGCTCCAGTGACCTGGTGTCTCATCAGACTGGCGAATCCATGGAGTCCTAATTCTGCGAACATTGTTGAAGCGCTACTATACCTTCTGAATCCAAATATGATTCTGCACGCATCATTATATTGGATCCGGAGACGTTCCATTGAGCTTACTCGGTATTGACACCATGTTTCACATGTATACAGGCTAGTGCAGAATGCATTAAATAATTTTTTTGTTCATATGAAGCGGATACTTTGTGATGCGACATTATTAATTTAAAATAAAACAATAACTTTGTAAACACAACAAGAAGGCCTGGCCATGGGGGCAGCGACATCGCCTCTCATCGCTGATATATTCATGGACAATTTAGAGAATAATATTTTTAATAGTAAATCACCATTATTACAAAACTTATTATTATGGAAGAGGTATGTTGACGATGTTTTCTGTGTTTGGTTAGGAACCAAGAGACAACTCAACTCCTTCCTGCTGCTAATAAACTCCTTCCATAAACAAATTAAATTCACCTTAGAAATAGGAACCAATTCTACCTTAAACTTTTTAGATCTAACGTTATCGATAATAAATAATAAAATTGAATATAAAATCTACCGCAAACCGACGTTCACCGATATAACGATTCACAATTCCTCTAACCATCCCAACTCCCATAAACATTCAGCGTTTCATTCCATGACACATAGATTAGTTACAGTCCCCTTATCAAATACCAACTTTGCAATAGAACTATCTACGATCAAACAAATAGCAATAAATAACGGTTACAACCCAAACATAGTCGACAACATCCTAAATAAAAAATTAAAGAAATTATCCACAAGTAAATTTTTATACAACAGTCCACCTCATAATAATAATATACCAAGTAATAATAATCAACCGTATCAATGGCGTAGAATCCTGTATATCAATAATTTCTCTCAAAAAAGTGTTAAAAATCTCCCATCAGAAATCAAACCAGCATTTTACACTAATAATAATCTAGGCAAACTTTTAATGAACGGTAAGGATAAGGATGATAGCTTATCTCACTCGGGAATTTATTCGCTTCAATGCAGTGACTGCTCAGTTTTTTATATTGGTAAAACAGCGCGCAACATAAACACCCGTGTCAAAGAACATCTCAGATGTCTACACAGCTCTGGATTCTCAGAATTCGCAAACCACTTGATCGAAAAAGATCATAAATTTGACAAAACAGCCGGCGCCAAACTGATTCATAAAAACAATATCGGTGTAAGATTGGATAATTTAGAGGCACTTGAACTTAGGAAAGCCATAAACACTAATAGTAAGGTAATTAATAATCAACTAAATTTAAATAAAAGTCCCATACTAAGATTGTTCCCTATTGATAAAGAACACGTTCGTTCCCTTCCCATTTCTCCATCTATGTCTTCTTCCTCCCCCTACACTTGACGAGTCCAGCCCATATATATATTATATATATAGTATTGTTTGGTTTTGGGGTAGGTCAGGAAAACTCACTTTTTTTTTTAATCCTCCGAGTACAGGCGAAAATCGACCACTCTGCCTGTCGAGTTTCACCGACCGCAGAGGTCGATTTGGCCGAGCAAGGCTTGTGGACCGGGATTTCATACAAACGGCCGTTCCAAAAAAACGCGTTTTGGTGATCCGATAATCGACTCTTTTCCCCCTCGATCCGCAAGACCTTACGGCGTATTGTCGCTTAAAAACGAAAAAGACGCTTACGCCCTTTCGATTTCCCTCGCCCGCCTTGGCCCGCAGGCGATAATCGACCTCCGCTCCTCGAGTTTCACCGACCGCAGAGATCAATTTGGCCCGACAGGAGGCACGGACGGCGATCTCTGCGGGTCAGACCAGATTTCATATAAAAAAGATGACGCAGGGTCAACAGCGCTCCCAAACGGCGAAAACTACAATTAGATCTCTCACCGACGAAGAAATTCGACCTCAGTTATATTTTCCGCCGACAGGTTCACCCGTTAAAAAACGTCGAACCGTTTAGTAAAGAGATTTTCCATACAAAACTGATTTTACTAGGAATTTATTCCTATCAATTAAACGGCTATCTCAAAAATATGTTGGAAAAAATGACATTTTAAAGGCCCTTTGCGGGGTGGTAAAATAAGACGAAAAAAAAACGTTTTGCGAGACATGTTTTTGAATTATCATAAATTATACAAGATTTAGAAACTTTTAAAATAAAAACATATGTAGCTTCCCATTTAAAATGTTTCACAATATCGCGTCAAACTTTGCAATTATATATGACATATGCGAAAAATCCAATTGCATCCATAATGCACATCGTTTTCAGCCTGTAAAATCGGTAGATATTTTAAATATTTATTTAATTTTCCCCAAACTTGCAACACTGAGCATGGACTATTATCCAAAACCACCACAACTTTTCAGCGAGGCCCTGACACCGTTAGCTGACGTAATTTGTATGGAAAATGTACTAAAACGTGCGCATGTGTTCGATTTTCAGGCTTTGCTTGAGGTGGTTAGGACAAAGTTTGACGGTGGTCTTGCCATTTAAATAAAATATTGTTTTAGAATATTTTGATGAACTAGGTAGGTACCCTGAAAATAACATAAACGGATAAATAATTATCCACGGTAATCATTTATAAATTATAACTAAAGAACGACTGGACCAAATTGGATAATTCTTTTTGATTTGGTTTCGTTATTGTCAGGGCAAGGTTTGTATAAAACTATCGATGAGCTCTGGAATTATAAAATTTGTTTAAAAATGATTCGCCGAAATGTAAGTACGCTCATAACTTCAGAACGACTGCACGTAATTGAATAATTCTTTCTTTGTTGTATTTGTTATTATTAGGACAAGGTTTGAATAAAATTACTGGTGAGCTCTGGCATAACGAAATTTGTTTAAAAATGATTCGCCGAAATGCAAGTACGCTCATAACTTCAGAACGACTGCACGTAATTGAATAATTCTTTTTTTGTTGCGTTCCTTATTGTTCGGACAAAGTTTGTATAAAACTACTGGTGAGCTCTGGCATTATGAAATTTGCATACAAATGAATCCTGGAAATGTATGTACGCGCATAACTTCCGAAAGACTGCACCAAATTGAACAATTCTTTTTTTGTTGTCTTCGACACTGTTAGGACAATGTTTTGTATAAAACTACTGGTGAGCTCTGGCATTATGAAATTTGCATAAAAATGAATCGTCGAAATGTATGTACGCGTATAACTTCCGAAAGACTGCACCAAATTGACTAATTCTTTTTTTGTTATGTTTTTTTTGTTTGAGGGGGGGAAGAAAACCAGCGAGGGGGGAGAGTAGCCTGGGAAGGGGGAGGGGAACCCGGGAGGGGGTTTTGCGGGATGGAGGAAAGGGGGGGGAGTAGAGTACGCTATGAAAGAATATTTTTTCTGTTCTTTTTTTTTACTCGAATAAAACAAAATTTTTAAAGGATAAATACCAGGAGTGCAGAACTAAGCAAGGGAAAATATATTAAGAACATGTTTTTTTTTCAATTATTTCTGGCTTTTTGGGAATGGTGAATTTATATGCATTTAATTATTTTTTTTTACATGAGCTCCACACAGGAGGCCGTGGAGAAAATAATTTCTCTCAGGTCCTATGTCATCTTTGGGCATGGTGTGTGGAGGATTTCTTTTAGGAAAGGAAGGAGATGAGAGTTCTGGGATGGAAAAGGGTTTAAGGGGTGGGTAGGAATCTGGGGTTCAGTGTGTCCTGGGCATACGCCTCCTAGACCTAGACAAAGCTCACTCCATGAATCCGGGCACAACTACTAAATCACAAAACGTAGCGAACAAAATAAAATTTTAAAAGAATAAATACCAGGAGTGCAGAACTAAGCAAGGAAAAATATATTAAGGACATTTTTTTTTTCTGACTTTTTGGGAAAGGTGAATTTATATGCATTTAATTTTTTTTTTTTACATTAGCTCCACACAGGAGGCACTGAGGAAAACAATTTCCCTAGGGGCCTATGTCATCTTTGAGGATGCTGTGTGGAGGTTTTTTTAAGGGAAAGGAAGGAGAAGAAGATATGGGAAGGAAAATGGTATGAGGGGTGGGTAGGAATCTGGGGGTCAGTGTGGCCAGGAGTAACGGACGTATGAATCTATTCCTCACACTGCGGTGCAAGGCGAAGGGTTGGGAGAATCTGGCTGGAGAGGTCAAAATCATGCCTCAATCAGTCTCCTCCGATCCAGCCCGCCACGCAGTGGTTGGGCAAACGTATCCGCCACTAAGACCTAGACAAATACATACAGTTTCAGAATACAATAGTGAGCTTTGGCATCACGAAATTACGCGAGAAAAGGCCCGTTCTAAATCCTAGGGGCCTGCGTCAATAATTATAATAATAATAATTGGATAATTTATAAAGCGCCGTTTTTGTGAAAAATCACCTCAAGGGCGTCATCTTTGAGGATGCTGTGGGTGGGTTTTTTAAGGGAAAGGAAGGAGAAGAAGATATGGGAAGGAAAAAGGTCTGAGGGGTGTTTAGGAATCTGGGGGACAGTGTGGCCAGGAGTGACGGACGTATGAATCTATTCCTCACACTGCGGTGCAAGCCGAAGGGTTGGGAGAATCTGGCTGGAGAGGTCAAAAGCCTTCCAATAATTATGGTAACAAGGGAAAAGATAAGAGGGAGATTAATGGACTTTTTGTACTTAAATAAATAAATTATATACAGCGGGTACCCGGCATGCGTTGCAAGGCCACTTTAACATCGGGGTCCATTAAACTCTAATGGTTCCATCCCAAATCTCGGAAAACAACATTATAACGCAAGCGCCTGTAATATATAACATAATATACAACGGGTACACGGCATGCGTTGCAAGGTCACTGTAACCTCGAGGTCAACTTAACTGTAATGGTTCCATCCCAATTCCCGGGAAATAACATTTTAAAGCAAGTGCCTGCAATATATAACATGATATTAAACGGTTACTCGGCATGCGTTGCAAGGTCACTGTAACCTCGGGGTCAACTTAACTGTAATGGTTCCATTCCAATTCCTGGCAAATTATATTTTGATGCAAGCGCTGCACTACATAACATTATATACAACGGGTACCCGGCTTGCGTTGCAAGGTCACTGTGAACTCAGGTTTCTTCATTTATTTAATTTAATTTAACACACACTCCTCCTCGCTTCATCCACGTTCACACGTCAAATCGCATAGTGTCTTAACCCGTCAGTTGCTTCTGCAACGGGCAAAACCTAGTATACATAGTATTGTTTAGTTTTGGGGTAGGTCAGGAAAACTCACTCTTTTTTGTATGCGAAAATTAAGCCAAACCTGTCACGCCAAAACGACCTTTCGGCTCCTCGAGATTCGTACACTTTGAGAGGTCAGTTTCGGTCAACGGGCAGCGTAACTAAAATCGTATGAGAATTTTCAGCCATCGATCCTCAAGCCAAAGTGGACCTTGGCGTTCAGCATTTCGGAAGGCTTCACGGTTCAATCTCCTTCGAAGTCTTCGGCACGAGCTTTTGTTTTTTTTTCTGGATCGGGAAACATTTTTAATTTTAATTTATACGTTTGCCAAAACTTTACGGGAGACATCTAGCGGTGCGGAATACGAGTGTGGATTGTTCACATTAGAAAAAATCAAATGTCTATCGCATACGGTTGTAGTTCTATTTTTATCCGTTCGAATGGCGGGGTCGTCTGATTTCACACCAAAATGTCCAATTCACGAAAAAAGTGCACTCAACAAATTCAGACATGGAAGCTGGGAGTTTTTTTTTTCGACAAAAAAAATATATACAGGGATTTATTCTCCGATACGAATCTGCGTCGAAAACTAGAAGCTCTACTCGAATCACTCGATTATATTTCCCGCCGACAGACGGCGTTTGAAAAAAAAAAATGACGAAAAAACCCGCTAATTTCACAAAGGAAAATGCTATATAGGACTATTGACATAGGTCAGGATCTTAGATGTCAAATTTTTAGCCTAACAAAACGGAACTCTCGGCGGTTTCGGTCATTGTTTTTCGGAAAACGACATTACCGCCGAAAAACCGATTCCGGGCTAGATGTTTTTTGAAAATACGATAGCCGGATAGATTCCGCAACTTTTAACACCAATAAAACATATGATTCTCATATAAAATACGTCAGGAGATGCTGACAAAACTCGAAATTTTCCGAAAAAAAATCATCAAAATACGCGCTCACAGATTCCATCGGAAGTTTAAATATTTGCTGGCCAGTTCAAATTAACACGTTTTTCATTCGGGGTAGGTACCTACTTATTTCGGTAGTATTGCAAATATGATGAAAAAAGCTAAGATTGCCGGAATCTAAGGAAATGCGCAGGTACCTACCTGAATGGGTACCTACACAACGACTTAGGTTTTAATGCAATAAATACTAAGGTAAGGTTGTTTCGATGATACAGAATAATTGAACTTTTTAAGTTAATTTTCACGTTCTGTGATGGTTCTACTCAAATTCTATTGTTTTATCATTACAGACCAGTTACATCACAAAACTGAAATAATTACAGAACTCGAACGGAACTTTATAGAACTGAAAATTTACTAGGAAAATTTAAAGAATTGTCAATTTTTTTTATTAATTATTTTATTTTATTTTTAAGTGTGTTCTATTTGAACATTGTATATATATATACATTACGCGTGTTCTAGGTAGGTACTTACTTGCGGGGACTTTTTTCATTTAAAAATCAAAACATGATATTGAATGAATTTATTTGTAGTGAAAATTATTTTATGCTCAACAGCATAATGGCGTCGTTTTGGTGAAATATTACAGCAAAGTACCTACTTAGTACTTACACTTGCAAAATGAAATACAATACAACTACAATAGTGAGCTCCGGCATAATGAAATTTTGCACTGCTAAACCGTGCAACCGATTGTTATTGTTAATGGACTATTTGTGCGTAAATAAATTAATTATATACAGCGGGTACCCGGCATGCGTTGCGAGGCCACTTTAACTTCGGGGTCAACTAAACCGTAATGGTTCCCTACCAAGTCCCGGGAAACAACATTATAAAATTATGCACTTTATAAAATTACATACAACGGGTACCCGGCATGCGTTGCAAGGCCGCTTTAACCTCGGGGTCAATAAAACTGTAATGTTTCCATCCGAAGTCCTGGGAAACTACATTATAATGCAAGCGCCTGCACTATGTAACATTATATACTACGGGTACCCGGCATGCGTTCCAAGGCCACTTTAACCTCAGGGTCAACTAAACTCTAATGGTTCCATCCCAAGTCCCCGGAAACTACATTATAATGCAAGCGCCTGCACTATATAACATTATATACAACGGGTACCCGGCATGCGTTGCAAGGTAACTGTAACCTAGAGGTCAACTTTACTATAATGGTTTCATCCCGATTCCCGGGAAATAAAATTTTAATGCAAGCGCCTGCAATTTATAACATAATATACAACGGGTACACGGCATGCGTTGCAAGGTCACTGTAACCTCGGGGTCAACTTAATTGTAATGGTTCCATCCCAATTCCCGGGAAATAACATTTTAAAGCAAGCGCCTGCACTATATAACATTATATACAACGGGTACCCGGTATGCGTTGCAAGGTCACTGTAACCTAGGGGTCAACTTTACTGTAATGGTTTCATCCCGATTCCCGGGAAATAAAATTTTAATGCAAGCGCCTGCAATTTATAACATAATATACAACGGTTACTCGGCATGCGTTGCAAGGTCACTGTAACCTCGGGGTCAACTTAACTGTAATGGTTCCATTCCAATTCCTGGGAAATTACATTTTAATGCAAGCGCTGCACTACATAACATTATATACAACAGGTACCCGGCATGCGTGCAAGGTCACTGTAACCTCAGGTTTCTTCATATATTTAATTTAACACACACTCTTCCTCGCTTCATCCACGTTCACACGTCAAATCGCATAGTGTTTAAACCCGTCAGTTGCTTCTGCAACGGGCAAAACCTAGTATATAGTATTGTTTGGTTTTGTGGTAGGTCAGGGAAAACTCACTTTTTCCGCTCACGCCATTGGTCGAAAAAACTCACTTTTTCCGCTCACGCCATTGGTCGAAAAAACTCACTTTCGATTTGAGGGGAAAAGCTACCACTTTGCCCCTCGGGTGGGTGAAACCTCACGGGTCACTTTGGCTTGCAAAAATTTGGTAAAATTTGGCAAGCCAAATTGATCTCTAAGCTCATCCGATTTCAAAGGCCCCACGGTTCACTCTCCTTCGAAGCGAATTCAGGGTTGCTATCTCTTTTCAAATGCCCGGAAAAGTTGAGAAAGATGTAGCGAAAATCTCCCATACAAAACTGATTTTTTGCTAGGAATTTATTCCGATTAATTAAACGGCGACCTAAAAATAACGTTGAAAAAATGACATTTTAAAGGCCCTTTGCGGGGTGATAAAATACAACGAAAAAAAACATTCTGCGAGACATGTTTTTTAATAATCACAAATTATACAAGATTTAGAAACTTTTAAAACAAAAACATGTGTAGCTTCCCATTTAAAATGTTTCACAATATCGCGTCAAACTTTGCAATTATATCTGACATTTGCGAAAAATCCAACAACATCGAAAATGCACATCGTTCTCAGCCTGTTAAATCGGTAGATATTTGAAATGTTTATTTATTTTCTTCAACCTTGCAATACTGAACATGGAACACTATCCAAAACCACCTGAGGTTTTCAGTCAGGCCATGACACCGTTGGCTGACGTAATTTGTATGGGAAATGTTCTTAAACCAGCGCAGGTGTTCGATTTTCAGGCTTTGCTTGAGGTGGTTATGACAACTTTTATCGGTTGTCTTGCCATATAGATAAAATATTGTTTTAGAATATTTTGATGAACTAGGTAGGTACCCTGAAAATTACATAAACGGATAAATAATTATCCACGGGTATCATCTATAAATTATAGCTCATGAACGACTGGTCCAAATTGGATAATTCTTTTTGAGTTGGTTTCGTTATTGTTCGGGCAAGGTTTGTATAAGACGACTGATGAGCTCTGGAATAATAAAATTTGTTTAAAATGAATCGCCGAAATCTATAAATGCGCATAGCTTCCGAGCGAATGCACAAAATTGAATAATTCTTTCGTTGTTGTATTTGTTATTACTAGGACAAGTTTTGAATAAAATTACTGGTGAGCTCTGGCATAACGAAATTTGTTTAAAAATGATTCGCCGAAATGTAAGTACGCTCATAACTTCAGAACGACTGCACGCAATTGAATAATTCTTTTTTTGTTGCGATCCTTATTGTTAGGACAAAGATTGTATACAACTACTGGTGAGCTCTGGCATTTTGAAATATGTTTAAAAATTAATCGATGAAATGTAAGAACGCGCATAACTTCGGAACGACTGCACCTAATTGGGTAATTATTTTTTTGTTGTTATCGTTATTGTAAGGACAAGTTTTGAATAAAACTACTGGTGAGCTCTGGCATTATGAAATTTACATAAAAATGAATCGTCGAAATGTATGTACGCGTATAACTTCCGAAAGACTGCACCAAATTGAATAATTCTTTTTTTGATATGTTTGTTTATTGGCTGGTGAGCTTTGGCATTACGAAATTTGCATAAAAATATTTCAATAGGTGGCACGCGAGCTGTTTGAAAACTAAATATAACGGCAATGAAAGGTGAATTTATAAGCATTTAATTATTTTTTTACATGAGCTCAAAACAGGAGACCCTGAGGAAAATAATTTCCCTCAGGGTCATGTCATCTTTGGAGATGCTGGGTGAAGGGTTTTTTAAGGCAAAGAAGGAGATGAGAGTTCTGGGAAGGAAAAGGGTTTAAGGGGTGGGTAGGGGTCTGGGGTTCAGTGTGTCCTGGTCATCCGCCTCCAAGACCTAGGCAGACCTCACCCCATGAACCCGGGCACCCCTACTAAATCACCAAACGTAGCGAACCACTTGGGGTGACCTACAGCAGAGGTGTTGGTTATCCAATAAAGGTCAATTTTGGGGATTTGTATTTCTACATAACATTATATAACACGGGTACCCGGCATGCGTTGCAAGATCACTGAAACCTTAGGGGGAGAACTCAGGATGAAATTATGCAGTGTTAAACTTTTTTTTACATTAGCTCCACACAGGAGGCTCCAAGGAAAACAATTTCCCTAGGGGCCTACGTCATCTTTGAGGATGCTGTGCGAAGGGTTTTTTTAAGGGAAAGGAAGGAGAAGAAGATATGGGAAGGAAAAGGGTATGAGAGGTGGGTAGGAATCTGGGGGTCAGTGTGGCCAGGAGTAACGGACTTATGAATCTATTCCTCACACTGCGGTGCATGGCAAAGGATTGGGAGAATCTGGCTGGAGAGGTCGAGATCCCCCCTCAATCAGTCTCCTCCGATCCAGTCTGCCACGCAGTGGTTGGTCAAACGTATCCGCTTCCAAGACCTAGACACACCTCACCCCATGAACCCGGGCACCCCTACTAAATCACCAAACGTAGCGAACCACTTGGGGTGACCTACAGCAGAGGTGTTGGTTATCCAATAAAGGTCAATTTTGGGGATTTGTATTTCTACATAATATTATATAACACGGGTGCCCGGCATGCGTTGCAAGATCACTGAAACCTTGGGGAGAACTCAGGATGAAATTATGCAGTGTTAAACTTTTTTTACATTAGCTCCACACAGGAGACTCCAAGGAAAACAATTTCCCTAGGGGCCTATGTCATCTTTGAGGATTCTGAGCGGAGGGTTTTTAAGGGAAAGGAAGGAGAAGAAGATATGGGAAGGAAAAAGGTATGAGGGGTGTTAAGGAATCTGGGGGTCAGTGTGGCCAGGAGTGATGGACGCATGAATCTATTCCTCACACTGCGGTGCAAGGCGAAGGGTTGAGAGAATCTGGCTGGAGAGATAAAAAGCCTCCCTCAATCAGTCTCCTCCGATCCAGCCCGCCACGCAGTGGTTGGGCGAACGTATCCGCCACCAAGATCTAGACAAATACATACAGTTTCAGAATACAATAGTGAGCTTTGGCATCATGAAATTACACGAGAAAAGGCCCGTTCTAAATCCTAGGGGCCTGCATCATCTTTGAGGATGCTGTGGGGTGGGTTTTTTAAGGGAAAGGAAGGAGAAGAAGATATGGGAAGGAAAAAGGTCTGAGGGGTGTTTAGGAATCTAGGGGACAGTGTGGCCAGGAGTGACGGACGTATGAATCTATTCCTCACACTGCGGTGCAAGCCGAAGGGTTGGGAGAATCTGGCTGGAGAGGTCAAAAGCCTTCCAATAATTATGGTAACAAGGGAAAGGATAAGAGGGAGATTAATGGACTTTTTGTAGGTAAATAAATAAATTATATACAGCGGGTACCCGGCATGCGTTGCAAGGCCACTTTAACCTCGGGGTCCATTAAACTGTAATGGTTCCATCCCAAATCTCGGAAAACAACATTATAATGCAAGCACCTGTAATATATAACATTATAAACAACGGGTACCTGGCATGCGTTGCAAGGTCACTGTAACCTCAAGGTCAACTTTACTGTAATGGTTCCATCCTGATTCCCGGGAAATAACATTTTAAAGCAAGTGCCTGCAATATATAATATGATATACAACGGTTACTCGGCATGCGTTGCAAGGTCACTGTAACCTCGGGGTCAACTTAACTGTAATGGTTCCATCCCGATTCCCGGGAAATAAAATTTTAATGGAAGCGCCTGCAATTTATAACATAATATACAATGGGTACCTGGCATGCGTTGCAAGGTCACTGTAACCTCGGGGTCAACTTTACTGTAATGGTTCCATCCCGATTCCCGGGAAATAAAATTTTAATGCAAGCACCTGCAATTTATAACATAATATACAACGGGTACACGGCATGCGTTGCAAGGTCACTGTAACCTCGGGGTCAACTTAACTGTAATGGTTCCATCCCAATTCCCGGGAAATAACATTTTAAAGCAAGTGCCTGCAATATATAACATGATATATAATGGTTACTCGGCATGCGTTGCAAGGTCACTGTAACCTCGGGGTCAACTTAACTGTAATGGTTCCATTCCAATTCCTGGCAAATTACATTTTAATGCAAGCGCTGCACTACATAACATTATATACAACGGGTACCCGGCATGCGTTGCAAGGTCACTGTGAACTAAGGTTTCTTCATATATTTAATTTAACACACACTCCTCCTCGCTTCATCCACGTTCACACGTCAAATCGCATAATGTTTTAACCCATCAGTTGCTTCTGCAACGGGCAAAACCTAGTATATATAGTATTGTTTGGTTTTGTGGTAGGTCAGGGAAAACTCACTTTTTCCGCTCACGCCATTGGTCGAAAAAACTCACTTTTTCCGCTCACGCCATTGGTCGAAAAAACTCACTTTCGATTTGAGGGGAAAAGCTACCACTTTGCCCCTCGGGTGGGTGAAACCTCACGGGTCACTTTGGCTTGCAAAAATTTGGTAAAATTTGGCAAGCCAAATTGATCTCTAAGCTCATCCGATTTCAAAGGCCCCACGGTTCACTCTCCTTCGAAGCGAATTCAGGGTTGCTATCTCTTTTCAAATGCCCGGAAAAGTTGAGAAAGATGTAGCGAAAATCTCCCATACAAAACTGATTTTTTGCTAGGAATTTATTCCGATTAATTAAACGGCGACCTAAAAATAACGTTGAAAAAATGACATTTTAAAGGCCCTTTGCGGGGTGATAAAATACAACGAAAAAAAACATTTTGCGAGACATGTTTGTTAATAATCATAAATTATACAAGATTTAGAAACTTTTAAAACAAAAACATGTGTAGCTTCCCATTTAAAATGTTACACTATATCGCGTCAAAGATTTAAATTTTTCTGACATTTGCAGAAATCGATCTATCATCAACAATGCATAATTTTCCAGCCAGTTAATATATACTCGAGGTAGGTACTGGCGATTAAAATGTGAAGAATTTAAATGCAGAAAATGCAGCATTCATAAGCCTTTTTTGGCCTACAAAATTTAAAGAAAAAAACTGGCGGCAAAAACTAGAACTCTAATAAAATCACTCAATTCGGCTCGCTTACACTTCCCACCGACAGGTTCGCATTAAAAAACAAGAGATGTCTTTTTCCATTAGTTTCATAAAATGCTAGGAATATCGAATCAGGTCTGGATTAATCCATCTCTTTTCGCATGCTCGCGAATGCTGAGATAGGTATATGGTAGATTTTAAATGTCAGTTTATGCTAGCGAAACGGATCTCTCAGCGGTTTCGGTTGGGGAATACGGAATTGCGGCCCAGAAAACGATTTCAGCTTTGATATTTTTAAAAAATTTAATACAGTAGAGGAATACGCATCTTTTGATAGCAATATTATATAAGCATCTCTTATAAAATATGTCAGTAGAAGCTGACAAACATCACACATTTCCTGAAAAATTCATGTCGAAAATGCGTTCTCAAATTATCCGAGAGTATTGAATTACTGGCCATATGAAAAAAATGCAATTTATAACGGTGCAGGTACCTACCGTTCTATTGAATCATTTGCAAATGTGCTAAAGAAAAGTAACCAAATACGTAATGTTGACGCAATTTTTATTGAGAAAACGCGTAGGTAGGTACCTACATATTATTTTTCCCGGTATGTTCGAGGTAAGTACCGGCTTATAAAGAATGTTCTTTCATTTAAATATTAAAAGGAATCACTCGGGATGGCCAATATATCAAGAAAATAAAGGCGCCATAGAATGTTATTTATTACAGGATAGGTAGGTACTTAATGCGTTCGTACTAAAATTGCCAGTTTGCGAATGTAAGTGCAGGGTGGTAAAAAAAAATACCGTTGGAAATATATTGATTAATTTTGTAATAATATTAATAATGTTTTCTAATTATTATTTTTTTTTAGAAAATGGAGTCGGGCCGTTGCGACAAATATTTGCACAGCGTATAATTTTTTTTTCAAAATGAGATACGTAGTTTTTTTTTTAATTTCAATACATTTTTCGTTCTGAATAACTATTTATTACGAAAATAGTATTGGCGTTGCTAAATTTGAAAGGTAGACACTTGATAGATAAGATTTTCAAAAAATAAAATCAAAGGGTCGATTTTAAAAAAAAAAAAAAATTTGTTCATCAGATTGTGTTTGTTAAAAATGAGTAAGGAAATATTGGCGGACCCTATCTTTTTTAGCTTTCAGCCAATCAGGAGAGAGATTGGAATTCTATTCCGATGGCCAATCAGAGTGGCCGCATAGGGATGTTAGTGTTTATTAATTCAATTGACAATATTCACTATGAGTAGGAACTTATTAACTTTAAAATTATGATATAAAATTAAAGGAAAAGTAATCAAAGATGGAATTTTGTAAAAATGCCTACGTGTATTGGAACTTTTATTCTGTACATTTAACTGAAATTAAATCATGCATATTGGTTGGTGCAATTATTTGTTTTGTAAAAATACGTAGGTAACTAGGAATACGGATATATTATGTGTGTTAGTAGGTACTAGGTATGAGAGAACTTTTATCTTATTTTCTGTCCAAATGAAATGCTAAAGTTTTTCTTTTACGCATCGGAAAAAAGCGTAGATTGCTTCATTAACATTCGGATATATTAAATTTTACAAATTTTTAATTACTCTTTTTTACAGATGTGTAGGTACCTACTCAGAATCTGAGTAGGCTACTGCACATAACGACTCAGAATCTTCTGATGATATTGCGTATGCTTTTTTTTTGTAAATATGTGATGAAATTACTAGAAGTTGAATGAGATAATTTTTTTAAAAATATTACATTTACATAGCGTTTTTTTGTATTTTGCATCTTTATGATAATCATTCAACGTGGAATTGGTATGGCCGCCCCGGGAACAATTCATTGGTTTCTATACACAATAGTGAGCTTTGGCATCATGAAAGTATGCATTGCTAAACTTTTTTTTACATTAGCTCCACACTGGAGGCACTGAGGAAAACAATTTCCCTAGGGGCCTATGTCATCTTTGAGGATGCTGTGTGGAGGGTTTTTTAAGGAAAAAGAAGGAGAAGAAGATATGGGAAGGAAAATGGTATGAGGGGTGGGTAGGAATCTGGGGGTCAGTGTGGCCAGGAGTGACGAACGTATGAATCTATTCCTCACACTGCGGTGCAAGGCAAAAGGTTGAGAGAATCTGGCTGGAGAGGTCAAAAGCCTTCCAATAATTATGGTAACAAGGGAAAGAATAAGAGGGAGATATAAGTTAGTGACGTATTTTATATTGTTAATGGATTTTTTGTCCGTAAATAAATAAATTGTATACAGCGGGTACCCGGCATGCGTTGCAAGGGCACTTTAACATCGGGGTCCATTAAACTGTAATGGTTCCATTCCAAATCTCGGAAAACAACATTATAATGCAAGCGCCTGTACTATATAACATTATATACAACGGATACCCGGCATGCGTTGCAAGGTCACTGTAACCTCGGGGTCAACTTAACTGTAATTGTTCCATCCCGATTCCCGGAAATAACATTTTTAAGCAAGTGCCTGCAATATATAACATGATATACTACGGTTACTCGGCATGCGTTGCAAGGTCACTGTAACCCCGGGGTCAACTTAACTGTAATGGTTCCATTCCCATTCCTGGGAAATTACATTTTAGTGCAATCGCTGCACTACATAACATTATATACAACGGGTACCCGGCATGCGTTGCAAGGTCAATGTAACTTCAGGTTTCTTCATATATTTAATTTAACACACACTCCTCCTCGCTTCATCCACGTTCACACGCAAATCGCATAATTTTTTAACCCGTTAGTTGCATTTTTGCAACGGGCCCCGCTAGTATATATTAATGCTCAGTTTTGGGGTAGGTCGGGAAAAGCCTCACTTTCGATTTGAGGGGAAAAGCGACCACTCTGCCCCTCGGGTGGGTGAAACGACAAGGGTCACTTTGGCTCGCGGCCGTTTGGTAAGGGTCAAAGCTCACTTTCGATTTGAGGGGAAAAGCGACCACTTTGCCTCTCGGGTGGGTGAAACCTCACGGGTCACTTTGGCTTGCGAAAATTTGGTAAAATTTGGCAAGCCAAATTGATCTCTAAGCTCATCCGATTTCAAAGGCCCCACGGTTCACTCTTCTTCGAAGCGAATTCATTGTATCTATCTCTTTTCAAATGCCTGCAAAAGTTGAGAAAGATGTAGCGAAAATCTCCCATACAAAACTGATTTCGCTAGGTACGCAGATTTTAAATGTCATCTTTCATTTTTCGTTTTCCCACCGGCCGACTGGCATACGCGATTTTGTCGAAAATATCACGCTTGGAAGCCAAAATTTAGTGAAATTCCGTCAACAAGAGTTTTTCAAAGGTCAATTGACCGTCGTAATTATCACTTTTCTCAAAAACATCGTTGTAATATTCGTTTCAAAACTGACATGTGCAAAAAAACAACATAAAAGTCGAGTATTGAAACTAATCTTTAAAATTATGTACTGTTTTCACGGCGCCGCCAGTCGACAGGACATAGAATTAAAACATTTCATTAGAAAAATTTAAAAATAGACTAAAATTCAAATTCGAACGCGAAACAAAATTGGAGTGTCTTAAATTGGCGTTGTTAGCAGGTTTTAAAATCGAATTTCATCATTCATGAATCGTTATTATGCCGGTACACGGTGGTAAAAAAAATACTGCTCGAAATATAATAATTATTTTTTTAATTATTTTGAATGATAATTTTCTTGATATTTTTTTTTTCGAAAATATAGTCGGGCCTTCACGACTAACGTTTGAGCGGCGTAGAAACATTTCTCAAATGACGATGCTTAGAATTTCCGTTTTTTTCCATACATGTATCGTTGTGAATAATTATTTATTACGAAAGTAGTATGCGCGTTCGTGAATTTAAAAGTTGGATGTTTGACCGATGTCATTTCTAGAAAAATATTTTAAAAAAAAGACGATTTTATTTTTATTTTAAAAAAAATATTATTATTTAATCAATTTATTTTTACCAAAAATGAGTAACGCAGTTTTGGCGGACCCTGTTATTTAGAACACACAGATAAACCATGCAACTTAGTGATGGAAATAAGTGCTTAGGTACCTACCTACCGGCTTACCGATTTACTACCGTGGTTTTTTTGCGAAAATGAGTAGGTACCTAGACGAATTATGTAGGTACTTACATTGGATGCCGGGTTGTTGCAATAAAATTGAAGAATTCAACATTTCTTTAAAGTTAATTCTAACGTTCTGCGTAAGTTCTATTCGAGTTCTGTTGTTATATCATTTTATCCAGTTGCACCACAAAACTGAAATAATTACAGAACTTTAAAATAACTTTCACAAAACGTAATAATTAACTTGAAAATTTTAAAGAATTATTAAATTTTTTTGAAAGAACCTATCAAAATATTTTTCATTTATGAATGTGTAGGTAAAGTTTCGTTCTTTTTGGACATTCTTAAATAATAATACCAGTAATGGCCAGTACCTACTTATGAGGGAACGTTGTTGTCGAAATAATGAGAAATTAATAATATATTGTGTAAATTTAATAGCAAAGATGGTACAATTTTTTTTTTCAAATGGTGTAGGTACTTTAAAATTGTACGGAAATTAATTGTTTTATACATTATTAACTAAATTTTAATGATAATACGGCACAAGAGTCCCAACTACTTAAGTCAGTGAAACTATGGCATCCCCAGTTGGGGTATGTTGTGAGGCTAAAGGTAGTGGGGAGGGGAGGGAGATGGAGACGAGGAAGGTGGGGAAGTACCTGGCTATTCAGATCTGGTCACCAAAAACGGCAAAATCCATTTCAAGCAACGTTATGAAAATGAATAAATTTAAATATCTTAACATGGTCAATTTTTTGCCAAATTATGCAGGTAAAAGCACACTTTTTTTAAGTTAATTTTCACGTTCTGTGTTAATTCTTCTTCGATTCCGATGAAACTTTGGGGACCTTCGATTCTTAATGTATAAAATGGTGAGCTCTGGCATCATGAAATTATGCATTGCTAAACCGTTCATCCGATTGCGATGAAACTTTGGGAATTTGATATGTGCATGCCTCCGATGGCGTCTAGATACTTCTGTTTGACAGGTTTCAGCTGCTAGGCCCTGCGGGTGGCCTTATCCATACGTATGTTTAACCACTGAGCGTTGCTCTCCTCGCCTTATTTGCCTTTAAAAACCCTCAACACAACATCTCCAAAGATGAAATGACCCCGAGGGAAATTATTTTCCTCAGTGTCTCCTGTGTGTAGCTCATGTAAAAAAAGGATAAATACCAGGAGTGCAGAACTAAGCAAGGGAAAAAATATTAAGAAAATGTTTTTTTTTTTTCAATTATTTCTGGCTTTCACCATCCAAGGGTATTCTATGTAGGTCATCATTTAAGACTGACATAGACAGGAAAGGTGAATTTATATGCATTTTTTTTTTTTTTACATGAGCTCCACACAGGAGGCCGTGGGGAAAATAATTTCCCTCAGGGCCTATGTCATCTTTGGGGATGCTGTGTGGAGGATTTTTTTTAGGAAAGAAAGGAGATGAGAGTTCTGGGAAGGAAAAGGGTTTAAGGGGTGGGTAGGAATCTGGGGTTCAGTGTGTCCTGGTCATCCGCCTCCAAGACCTAGAAAAACCTCACCCATGAATCCGGGCACCCCTACTAAATCACCAAACGTAGCGAACCACTTGGGGTGACCGACGGCAGAGGTGTTGGTTATTCAATAAAGGTCAATTTTAGGGATTTGTATTTCTACATAACATTACATACAACGGGTACCCGGCATGCGTTGCAAAATCACTGTAACCTTTGGGAGAATTCAGGATGAAATTATGCAGTGTTAATTTTTTTTTACTTTAGCTCCACACAGGAGGCTCCAAAGAAAACAATTTCCCTAGGGGCCTATGTCATCTTTGAGGATGCTGTGCGGAGGGTTTTTTAAGGGAAAGGAAGGAGAAGAAGATATGGGAAGGAAAAAGGTATGAGGGGTGTTTAGGAATCTGGGGGTCAGTGTGGCCAGGAGTGACGAACGTATGAATCTATTCCTCACACTGCGGTGCATGGCGAAGGTTTGGGAGAATCTGGCTGGAGAGGTCAAAAGCCTTCCAATAATTATGGTAACAAGGGAAAGGATAAGAGGGAGGTATAAGTTAGTGACGTATTTTATATTGTTAATGGACTTTTTGTCCGGAAATAAATAAATTATATACAGCGGGTACCCGGCATGCGTTGCAAGGCCACTTTAACCTCGGGGTCCATTAAACTGTAATGGTTCCATCCCAAATCTCGGAAAACCACATTATAATGCAAGCGCCTGTACTATAGAACATTATATACAACGGGTACCCGGCATGCGTTGCAAGATCACTGTAACCTCGGGGTCAACTTTACTGTAATGGTTCCATCATAATTCCTGGGAAATAACATTTTAAAGTAAGTGCCTGCAATATATAACATGATATACAATGGTTACTCGGCATGCGTTGCAAGGTCACTGTAACCTCGGGGTCAACTTAACTGTAATGGTTCCATTCCAATTCCTGGAAAATTACATTTAAATGCAAGCGCTGCACTACATAACATTATATACAACGGTTACCCGGCATGGGTTGCAAGGTCACTGTAACCTCAGGTTTCTTCATATATTTAATTTAAAACACACTCCTCCTCGCTTCATCCACGTTCACACGCAAATCGCATAGTGTTTTAACCCGTCAGTTGCTTCTGCAACGGGCAAAACCTAGTATATATATTAATGCTCAGTTTTGGGGTAGGTCGGGAAAAGCCTCACTTTCGATTTGAGGGGAAAAGCGACCACTCTGCCCCTCGGGTGGGTGAAACGACAAGGGTCACTTTGGCTCGCGGCCGTTTGGTAAGGGTCAAAGCTCACTTTCGATTTGAGGGGAAAAGCGACCACTTTGCCCCTCGGGTGGGTGAAACCTCACGGGTCACTTTGGCTTGCGAAAATTTGGTAAAATTTGGCAAGCCAAATTGATCTCTAAGCTCATCCGATTTCAAAGGCCCCACGGTTCACTCTTCTTCGAAGCGAATTCATTGTATCTATCTCTTTTCAAATGCCTGCAAAAGTTGAGAAAGATGTAGCGAAAATCTCCCATACAAAACTGATTTCGCTAGGTACGCAGATTTTAAATGTCATCTTTCATTTTTCGTTTTCCCACCGGCCGACTGGCATACGCGATTTTGTCGAAAATATCACGCTTGGAAGCCAAAATTTAGTGAAATTCCGTCAACAAGAGTTTTTCAAAGGTCAATTGACCGTCGTAATTATCACTTTTCTCAAAAACATCGTTGTAATATTCGTTTCAAAACTGACATGTGCAAAAAAACAACATAAAAGTCGAGTATTGAAACTAATCTTTAAAATTATGTACTGTTTTCACGGCGCCGCCAGTCGACAGGACATAGAATTAAAACATTTCATTAGAAAAATTTAAAAATAGACTAAAATTCAAATTCGAACGCGAAACAAAATTGGAGTGTCTTAAATTGGCGTTGTTAGCAGGTTTTAAAATCGAATTTCATCATTCATGAATCGTTATTATGCCGGTACACGGTGGTAAAAAAAATACTGCTCGAAATATAATAATTATTTTTTTAATTATTTTGAATGATAATTTTCTTGATATTTTTTTTTTCGAAAATATAGTCGGGCCTTCACGACTAACGTTTGAGCGGCGTAGAAACATTTCTCAAATGACGATGCTTAGAATTTCCGTTTTTTTCCATACATGTATCGTTGTGAATAATTATTTATTACGAAAGTAGTATGCGCGTTCGTGAATTTAAAAGTTGGATGTTTGACCGATGTCATTTCTAGAAAAATATTTTAAAAAAAAGACGATTTTATTTTTATTTTAAAAAAAATATTATTATTTAATCAATTTATTTTTACCAAAAATGAGTAACGCAGTTTTGGCGGACCCTGTTATTTAGAACACACAGATAAACCATGCAACTTAGTGATGGAAATAAGTGCTTAGGTACCTACCTACCGGCTTACCGACTTACTACCGTGGTTTTTTTTGCGAAAATGAGTAGGTACCTAGACGAATTATGTAGGTACTTAACGTTGGATGCCGGGTTGTTGCAATAAAATTGAAGAATTCAACATTTCTTTAAAGTTAATTCTAACGTTCTGCGTAAGTTCTATTCGAGTTCTGTTGTTATATCATTTTATCCAGTTGCACCACAAAACTGAAATAATTACAGAACTTTAAAATAACTTTCACAAAACGTAATAATTAACTTGAAAATTTTAAAGAATTATTAAATTTTTTTGAAAGAACCTATCAAAATATTTTTCATTTATGAATGTGTAGGTAAAGTTTCGTTCTTTTTGGACATTCTTAAATAATAATACCAGTAATGGCCAGTACCTACTTATGAGGGAACGTTGTTGTCGAAATAATGAGAAATTAATAATATATTGTGTAAATTTAATAGCAAAGATGGTACAATTTTTTTTTTCAAATGGTGTAGGTACTTTAAAATTGTACGGAAATTAATTGTTTTATACATTATTAACTAAATTTTAATGATAATACGGCACAAGAGTCCCAACTACTGAAGTCAGTGAAACTATGGCATCCCCAGTTGGGATATGTTGTGAGGCTAAAGGTAGTGGGGAGGGGAGGGAGATGGAGACGAGGAAGGTGGGGAAGTACCTGGCTATTCAGATCTGGTCACCAAAAACGGCAAAATCCATTTCAAGCAACGTTATGAAAATGAATAAATTTAAATATCTTAACATGGTCAATTTTTTGCCAAATTATGCAGGTAAAAGCACACTTTTTTTAAGTTAATTTTCACGTTCTGTGTTAATTCTTCTTCGATTCCGATGAAACTTTGGGGACCTTCGATTCTCAATGTATAAAATGGTGAGCTCTGGCATCATGAAATTATGCATTGCTAAACCGTTCATCCGATTGCGATGAAACTTTGGGAATTTGATGTGTGCATGCCTCCGATGGCGTCTAGATACTTCTGTTTGACAGGTTTCAGCTGCTAGGCCCTGCGGGTGGCCTTATACATACGTATGTTTAACCACTGAGCGTTGCTCTCCTCGCCTTATTTGCCTTTAAAAACCCTCAACACAACATCTCCAAAGATGAAATGACCCCGAGGGAAATTATTTTCCTCAGGGTCTCCTGTGTGTAGCTCATGTAAAAAAAGGATAAATACCAGGAGTGCAGAACTAAGCAAGGGAAAAAATATTAAGAAAATGTTTTTTTTTTTCAATTATTTCTGGCTTTCACCATCCAAGGGTATTCTATGTAGGTCATCATTTAAGACTGACATAGACAGGAAAGGTGAATTTATATGCATTTTTTTTTTTTTTTTTACATGAGCTCCACACAGGAGGCCGTGGGGAAAATAATTTCCCTCAGGGCCTATGTCATCTTTGGGGATGCTGTGTGGAGGATTTTTTTTAGGAAAGAAAGGAGATGAGAGTTCTGGGAAGGAAAAGGGTTTAAGGGGTGGGTAGGAATCTGGGGTTCAGTGTGTCCTGGTCATCGGCCTCCAAGACCTAGAAAAACCTCACCCATGAATCCGGGCACCCCTACTAAATCACCAAACGTAGCGAACCACTTGGGGTGACCGACGGCAGAGGTGTTGGTTATTCAATAAAGGTCAATTTTAGGCATTTGTATTTCTACATAACATTATATACAACGGGTACCCGGCATGCGTTGCAAAATCACTGTAACCTTGGGGAGAACTCAGGATGAAATTATGCAGTGTTAATTTTTTTTTTTTACTTTAGCTCCACACAGGAGGCTCCAAAGAAAACAATTTCCCTAGGGGCCTATGTCATCTTTGAGGATGCTGTGCGGAGGGTTTTTTAAGGGAAAGGAAGGAGAAGAAGATATGGGAAGGAAAAAGGTCTGAGGGGTGTTTAGGAATCTGGGGGTCAGTGTGGCCAGGAGTGACGAACGTATGAATCTATTCCTCACACTGCGGTGCATGGCGAAGGTTTGGGAGAATCTGGCTGGAGAGGTCAAAAGCCTTCCAATAATTATGGTAACAAGGGAAAGGATAAGAGGGAGATATAAGTTAGTGACGTATTTTATATTGTTAATGGACTTTTTGTCCGTAAATAAATAAATTATATACAGCGGGTACCCGGCATGCGTTGCAAGGCCACTTTAACCTCGGGGTCCATTAAACTGTAATGGTTCCATCCCAAATCTCGGAAAACCACATTATAATGCAAGCGCCTGTACTATAGAACATTATATACAACGGATACCCGGCAGGCGTTGCAAGATCACTGTAACCTGGGGGTCAACTTTACTGTAATGGTTCCATCATAATTCCCGGGAAATAACATTTTAAAGTAAGTGCCTGCAATATATAACATGATATACAATGGTTACTCGGCATGCGTTGCAAGGTCACTGTAACCTCGGGGTCAACTTAACTGTAATGGTTCCATTCCAATTTCTGAAAAATTACATTTGAATGCAAGCGCTGCACTACATAACATTATATACAACGGTTACCCGGCATGGGTTGCAAGGTCACTGTAACCTCAGGTTTCTTCATATATTTAATTTAAAACACACTCCTCCTCGCTTCATCCACGTTCACACGCAAATCGCATAGTGTTTTAACCCGTCAGTTGCTTCTGCAACGGGCCCCGCTAGTATATATATTAATGCTTGGTTTTGGGAAAGGTCTTTTTCCGCGCACTTTTTTGTTGACGCAAAAACGACCAGTACGCCCTTTGCGTTTCACCCACCTCAAGGTTCACTTTCGGTTGAAGCAAATTGGGAATGAAAACTGTAAGCACTTTTTTTTCGACAAAATGAAATATATACAGGGATTTATTCTCCGATACGAATCGGCGGCGAAAACTAGAAGCTCTACTCGAATCACTCGATTCGGCTCGGTTGTATTTCCCGCCGACAGATAGCGTTTCAAAAAAAAAATGACAAAAAAAGACTTAGCATTTTCCTCAAAGGAAAATGCTAGGTCTATGGTCAAAATCTTAGATGTCAAATTTTTAGCCTAACAAAACGGAACTCTCGGCGGTTTCGGTCGTTGTTTTTCGGAAAACGACATTACCGCCGAAAAACCGATTCTGGGCTAGATGTGTTTTGAAAATACGATAGCCGGATAGATTCCGCAACTTTTAACACCAATAAAACATATGATTCTCATATAAAATACGTCAGGAGATGCTGACAAAACTCGAAATTTTCCGAAAAAAAATCATCAAAATACGTGCTCACAGATTCCATCGGAAGTTTAAATATTCCTGGCCAGTTCAAATTAATACGTTTTTCATTCGGGGTAGGTACCTACTTATTTCGGTAGTATTGCAAATATGATGAAAAAAGCTAAGATTGCCGGAATCTAAGGAAATGCGCAGGTACCTACCTGAATGGGTACCTACACAACGAATTAGGTTTTAATGCAATAAATACTAAGGTAAGGTTGTTTCGATGATACAGAATAATTGAACTTTTTTAAAGTTAATTTTCACGTTCTGTGATGGTTCTACTCAAATTCTATTGTTTTATCATTACAGACCAGTTACATCACAAAACTGAAATAATTACAGAACTCGAACGGAACTTTATAGAACTGAAAATTTACTAGAAAAATTTAAAGAATTGTCAATTTTTTTTATTAATTATTTTATTTTATTTTTAAGTGTGTTCTATTTGGACATTGTTAAATAAAAAAAATAATTACGCGTGTTCTAGGCAGGTACTTACTTCCAGGGACTTTTTTCATTTAAAAATCAAAACATGATATTGAATGAATTTATTTATAGTGAAAATTATTTTATGCTCAACAGCATAATGACGTCGTTTTGGTGAAATATTACAACAAAGTACCTACTTAGTACTTACACTTGCAAAATGAAATACAATACAACTACAATAGTGAGCTCCGGCATAATGAAATTTTGCACTGCTAAACCGTGCAACCGATTGTTATTGTTAATGGACTATTTGTGCGTAAATAAATTAATTATATACAGCGGGTACCCGGCATGCGTTGCGAGGCCACTTTAACTTCGGGGTCAACTAAACCGTAATGGTTCCCTACCAAGTCCCGGGAAACAACATTATAAAATTATGCACTTTATAAAATTATATACAACGGGTACCCGGCATGCGTTGCAAGGCCGCTTTAACCTCGGGGTCAATAAAACTGTAATGTTTCCATCCGAAGTCCTGGGAAACTACATTATAATGCAAGCGCCTGCACTATATAACAGTATATACAACGGGTACCCGGCATGCGTTGCAAGGTCACTGTAACCTCGGGGTCAACTTAATTATAATGGTTCCATCCCAAGTACCGGGAAACTACATTATAATGCAAGCACCTGCACTATATAAAATTATATACAACGGGTACCCGGTATGCGTTGCAAGGCGACTTTAACCTAGGGGTCAACTTTACTGTAATGGTTTCATCCCGATTCCCGGGAAATAAAATTTTATTGCAAGCGCCTGCAATTTATAACATAATATACAACGGGTACACGGCATGCGTTGCAAGGTCACTGTAACCTCGGGGTCAACTTAACTGTAATGGTTCCATCCCAATTCCCGGGAAATAATATTTTAAAGCAAGTGCCTGCAATATATAACATGATATACAACGGTTACTCGGCATGCGTTGCAAGGTCACTGTAACCTCGGGATCAACTTAACTGTAATGGTTCCATTCCAATTCCTGGGAAATTACATTTTAATGCAAGCGCTGCACTACATAACATTATATACAACGGGTACCCGGCATGCGTTGCAAGGCCACTGTGAACTCAGGTTTCTTCATATATTTAATTTAACACACACTCCTCCTCGCTTCATCCACGTTCACACGTCAAATCGCATAGTGTCTTAACCCGTCAGTTGCTTCTGCAACGGGCAAAACCTAGTATATATTAATACACAGTTTGGAGACGCCTCACTTTTTTTGCCGCGCTAAAAACGACCACTCTGCCCTTGACGTTTCAACTACCTTAAGGGTCACTTTCGCTCGAAGCGGATTCAGACAGGGTCGTGTCCCGATTGAGGACCAGATTTCATACAAAAAAGTTGATGCAGGATTAACAGCGCACCCAACGGCGAAAACTACAATTAGATCTCTCACCGACGAAGAAATTCGGCCTCAGTTATATTTTCTGCCGACAGGTTCACCCGTTAAAAAATGTCGAATATTTCAGTGCGTCAGAAAAGTTCACCTCCCATACAAAACTGTATTTGCTAGCGATTTATTAATTTTACGGCTTTATTGAAAATAACGTAGAAAAATGGACATTTTAAAGGCCCTTTGCGGGAACGCAGATTACAGCGTAAAAAAATATTTTGACCGAGATGTTTTTCAATAAATTGTAAAAATACAAGTTTTAGAAACTTTTAAAGTTGCGACATGTACTGCATTCCATTCAAAATGTTACACAATTTTGCATTAAAATTCAACATTATTTTGACATTTAAGACATATTCACTTTCATCGACAATGTATAATTAATTATGCGGCCAGTACAAATCGGTGGTTGAGTAGGTACTTAAATTCCTTTCAAATCACAAAAAATAACAATTAACAACGTGCTCGATAATCGAGGTAGGTACTGCAGATACTAAATACCTACGTACAAAATGAAATTTGCTAGGGAAATTATTCTCAGTACCTAATAATACGGCTTTGCTGAAAGAATTTGACATTTGAAAAGTGCATTACGCCAACGAAGATATCATCAAAAACACACATCCTAATGGAAATGTTTTTGGATAATTTCAAGGACTGGAGGTCATAAAACTTTATTATCATATAATTACGGTTGCGATCCATTTAAAATATGTCACAGTTTTGTATTAAACTTTTGACATTTTGACAAAAATCAAAGTGAAAATCGTTCCTTCGAGGATGAAAAATTCTGTTGCCAGGTAATGCCAAAGTAGGTAGGTAGGTACTAAATACGTTGAAAATGTCGTGGATTTACATGTTTGAAATATTCGGGCAATGCTGCATTCATATAAATCAGAAGTTTTATGATATTGATTTCAAATCAGATGGGTAGGTACCTACTTAATTCCTTCGAAAATCAAATAAATTGCTAATTTTTTTAATGCTGCATCCACATTTTAAGTCAATAGCTTTAGTTTGGTGAATTTCTATAAATTCAATTACAAATGGGCCAGAAGTACCTACTCAGGTGGGAACGTTATCGATCAAATATTGAGAAAATAATAAAATGAGTTAATTTAAATAACGATGGTCAATTTTTTTGCCAAATGATGTAGGTGCCTACTTGAACGTAGTACGTCGATATAATTATTTTTTCCTTAGGAAAAACAAAGAATGTTGCCATTTTTGCGTACTATTTATTGCGCTATTTTGTTAAGAAATTAAATAAACTCGATAAAATTATTTTTTCCCAACATTACATTAATTTCTACAGCGCCATTTCTGCAAAACATCACACCAAGATCGCAGTGCTCTATACAAGGAGCACAGAAGTACGAGTAGTTACAATATCAAAATGATTTGAATTAAATTAAATATTTATTGAAAAAAAAAATTTGTGAAAAGACGTAGGTACCTAAAATAATTATCTTTTCTGTGATTTTGATTTTGCTGAGGTAATAATATATTGTTAATAATTAAGAATGGTCCAATTTTTTTGACAAATGGTGTAGATACCTACTTGAGTAATGCGCTGGAACTACATTTGTTCTGTAATTGTTATGTACATTTTTAATTAAATTTTGATGTGAATACCTACCGCACAAGAGTCCCAACCACTGGAGCCAATGAGACTATCATCTTTGAGGATGCTGTGCGGAGGGTTTTTTAAGGGAAATTAAGGAGAAGAAGATATGTGAAGGAAAAGGGTATGAGGGGTGGGTAGGAATCTGGAGGTCAGTGTGGCCAGGAGTGACGGACGTATGAATCTATTCCTCACACTGCGGTGCAAGGCGAAGGGTTGGGAGAATCTGGCTGGAGAGGTCAAAAGCCTTCCAATAATTATGGTAACAAGGGAAAGGATAAGAGGGAGATATAAGTTAGTGACGTATTTTATATTGTTAATGGACTTTTTGTCCGTAAATAAATAAATTATATACAGCGGGTACCCGGCATGCGTTGCAAGGCCACTTTAACCTCGGGGTCCATTAAACTGTAATGGTTCCATCCCAAATCTCGGAAAACAACATTATAATGCAAGCTCCTGTACTATATAACATTATATACAACGGGTACCCGGCATGCGTTGCAAGGTGACGGTAGCCTCAGGTTTCTTCATATATTTAATTAAACACACACTCCTCCTCGCTTCATCCACGTTCACACGTCAAATCGCATAGTGTTTTAACCCGTTAGTTGCCGCTGCAACGGGCAAAACCTAGTTATATATTATAACACACATGTAACCTAATGTTAGTAGAGAATTATACTGCCCTGATGAAGCTACGGTTGTAGCGAAACCCGGTCGGCATAAAGTATATAAAATAAAAGTGGTGTTTACAAAGTTATTGTTTTATTTTAAATTAAAGCATTAAATAATGTTTTTTTTTAACATTATTGCTGCATCGGAAGAATCTTCAGGCAATCATACTTGACAAAACACTGATACTTCTCCTCTGTCGTTCAATATCACCATCATCCGAGAGGTCTTCAGTGATGATGTGCCCCAAGTATTTTACATTCGTGGATGTGCTTATGGTTTCCTCGTTAAGTTGTACGGGGAGCATCTTCTCGGGATTTTTTCCATGGTGGAATGCAATTAGCTCCGTTTTTTTGGGGTTGTACCTCATGTTGTGGTTATTTGCGTATTCCTCACAGATTTTTAGTAATATTCTCAACCCCTTGATCGACGGAGCTAGGAGAATCATGTCGTCCGCATAGCTAATGTGATTTAGGCACAGATTAATAATTTGTGTTTTATTTTAAGAATAAACAAAAATTAACTGATTATTAAAACAATTTTTAAGAAACTGTAATAAGATTCTGTTTTATTAAGTACATTTAAAATGATGATAAACGATGATTTTAAAATAAGTAAAAAGGTGATTTATGACATTTTCAACTGTTTTTTATTACACTGACTATCTTTAAAAAAAATCTGTTGACATGTCCAGGTTCCGGGCCCTAAAATCCGGGGTTTTCACGCGTCTTGTCCTGGTTGCCAAATTTAAGAGATGGCAACCCTAGCTCGGATAGACCTAAAAAGTTTGATTACGGTGAGCAACATCACCTATTCAGAGTAGACTCTCGCTTAGGCAAGGCTGAAAGAGATCTTTTGATTTGAATATTTTGAATATTTCTAGAATATTTTTATTTTGGATATTAAAGGCAACAAAATTATAGAAATTGCACGTAATTATTACTTCCATTGTTATAGGTACTCGTACTTCATTCTTCGAGGGTGTCGCTTGATTTTCCTGCGTGTGCTATTTTCAGATTTCATTGTCGAAATTTTGTAAAATTTATAAGCCCTTTTTTACATTAACTCCACACAGGAGGCCCTGAGGAAAATATTCCTCATAAAATTTCCCTCCCATCCCATCTGGGATGCTGTGTGGAGGGTCTTTTTGAGGAGTGGAAGGAATGAACATTGGTCTTGAATAGACCAATGTTGTAGTAAGGAGGAAACACAGAGGCCGGCAAATCGTTCCACAGCCGAGCTGTTGAACACAAGAACGAGTCGAAGAAACGACCCGTTCTCATGTGACAAATGTCAACCGTGTACAAATGTTGGACAAGCATTTGGCGTGTTTCCCGACTATGCACCGGCGCCGAAGGGATTAATGACGCTAGTTCTTCGGAGCATCTTCCATTGTAATACCGGTAGAACAAGGATAGCATTCCCACCCGACGCCTGTGCTCTAAAGATTGCAATCCGTCTGTTAGGATAGGAGCATCTGTATTTTTCAGGTGTTTTGGAGCTCCAGACCAGAGGTGGCTGCCAAATTCAACCGTGGGGCGCACTTGTGATTTGAACAAGGTTAGGAGTTGTGTACTATCTGCAGTATCTGCGGGCCCTGTACAGTACGCCCAGTTTTTGGGAGGCTAACTTTACTCTGGCTTCGACGGAGCCCCCATACCTGAGCCCCCATACCTTAGGGTTACACCAAGCATATCAATGGAGGGCCTGTTCGGGAGATTGCTTCCGTTTAAAGATACTAGATTAAATTAATTCGATTGAATTAATATAGTATCTTTAAACGGAAGCAATCTCCCGAACAGGCCCTCCATTGATATGCTTGGCGTAAAAACTCAAACTTTAAAATTCAACAATGCAATTATTGTAGCAATATTGTTGATAGCTCTTTTAAGCACATTTTTATATTTTTGTCATTATCAGTTTTGTTTTTAGATTTCTTTGTTAAATTGGGTAAAATTTGCATGGTTTTTTGATTTTTTTATTTTTTTATGAGGAGGCCCTGAGGAAAACAATTTCCCTCAGGGCCTATGTCATCTTTGGGGATGCTGTGTGGAGGGTTTTTTTAAGGAAAGGAAGGAGAGGAGAGTTCTGGGAAGGAAAAGGGTTTAAGGGGTGGGTAGGAATCTGGGGTTCAGTGTGTCTTAGTCATCCGCCTCCAAGACCTAGACAAACCTCACCCCATGAACCCGGGCACCGCTGCTAAATCACCAAACGTAGCGAACCACTTGGGGTGACCTATGGCAGAGGTGTTGGTTATCCAATAAAGGTTCCCGGGGCGGCGGTACCCATTCCCGCCTCCCAAATTGGATGAATTAAATTGTATTTTTTACCAAACTTTAAAATGTAACCACGCAAGTAATGTAGCAATTTTGTTGATACCTTTTGTGAGCACGTGTTTTATATTTTTGTCATTATCGGAAGGTGTGAGCAAGATGGGTCCCTCGAAGGCTGACAGAAGACCACATACGCTCTTAAGCAACGACGACAAGGTGAAAGTTGAAGTTTAATGCTCTCTCAATAAGATGGCGGTGACCTGATAGATATGACATGGATGTACAAATGCAACAGAGCTTAAAAATATTCACGACCGAAATATTCAAACTGAAGCTCGTAGCAAGATGTATAAGTAATTAAAAAAATCATTCTTCTCTTCAAAATTTATAAAAAATTGGAGCCTCTGCTTTGGGATTACCCTCGTAGCAATATTTTATTTAATCAGAATTATTTTCAAAGAGCTTTTTTCAATCCGTCAGTGAGCTTTTATCCTTGATGTTTATTTGTATGGCTATTTTTGTTAATTAAACTTTCAATGAATCCCACTGACGTCAATTTCATCAAACTGGAAATAATGATGTAGCGCTGACGCAACTCAGCCATACAAATGGGTTAATTGAGTCATTCGTTTTACTGAGTATTTCGTAAAGCGTTAACGCTATAACTTTTATTTTTATTTTATATTGACTCCACACAGGAGGCCCCGAGGAAAATAATTTAATAACTACTTTTTTATTAAAAGATTTGAATTGTTGAAATCAAATTATTGGAAAACGATGAACCGATTCGTAATAAGTAATAATGGATCGATGAATTATTTTAATTCAGTTCAATGGTATCCAGGGCCACAGTGTTTTGGTCCACTAGCTCCGGATAGTTTAAAGCAATTGGGACTCTTTTGCGGTATTTACGTAATCAAACTCACCAAGGAATCTCCTTTTTACAAAAGCTGATTTCCAAGGTTGGCTGGACGACTTATTCAAAACCGAAAAACCGAATTTCTTAGACAAGGAATCTAAAAATTGCCAGAACTTAAAGAACCGGTTGTTTTAAAGAAATTCAAATGTAATGTTATCATCAAATGACATACAGCGTCATTTTGTGTTTGAAACAGTTGAAAGGCCCCGTCAAATCCCGATTTAAAGTTTGTTTCAGCTTATGAACAAGTTGGGATCAGCAGAATAGGACAACTATTATGTTGTTAACTTGATAGTTTTTGGTGTCTGGTAATTGACGGCCACACCAAAATGAAACGCCGAAAACTATTTTAAATCAACTAATTATACTGAAATACCAGCTTTTGGAGGATTAGAGTGCGCAACACAGTATCTTATCTATTTATAAGCTCCCACTTCTTCACAATATTCTATTACCTACACATCTGCACTGATGACGAAAATTGGAATGCTGTCCAAAATGTTGGCTAAAAAGGGGTAAAGCAATACGGCATAAACGCCATTAAAAAAAAAGAATTAATTAGTTTTCAAAACGATTTGTTAATTTGCAATAATTAAGTGAAAAAGTTTATTAAATTCACTGGATCGAAATCCACCGAACCATCTATTTTTTAGACTTCTAATATAAGTAGGTATCTTATATACTTTAATTATTGTTGTAACTTATTTATCGATAAGTCATATTATTTCGTGTAAGAGTAGTTTGTGATGAATGCCAACCTTCAACCTACGAGAAGCCTACAAGAAAAAAATTTTTTCCTCTAAATATTATGTAGAGAAAATGGTACATTCGGCGACATCTGTTCGAGCAGTTGGGAACTATACAGAAATCTGCATAGAGACTGGAGCGAGGGAACCCCCATTTTATAGCTATCTCGAGGACAAAGGAAGTTTGGATTCTGCCAATGAGGGAGTAGATAAGGCGATTAAAAATAATTTGAACCAATCAGAGAAATTATAGGCGTGTATCGTTTTAGTGGGCTTTGATCAGATTGAGCGGCCTTGAATTCTTTCCCACAGGAACGAAAGTTCAACGAACGGAATTGTAAACAGAACTAACTACAAAGAGCTGGAGGATTATTGACTCCGGGTCGTGTTTACATAAGACGCGATCGGGAACTGGAGATTTTGGGTACCTACAATTTTAAACGTAAACACAAAAAAATCTTAGACGGGAATGTTGGAAATAAATAAATGAAAAATTATCAATAAGGGCACGGAAAACGTAACATGAATGGTCCCAGGGGTCGATTTAATTAAAACCGATCTGGAATGATCACAAAAAACGGGTAGAATCTCGAAAATTTTCACAAACTGAATATAATAACCTGAAAAAGTGGGAAAATCTATTGATATGGAAATGGAATGGTGAAACGAAGTTATTAGAGCCAAATATCTCAAAAGAAAACTGATTGGAACTACTTAAATTGACTTTAATAGGTACCGGTATAAGGATTACTCTGATCTGACAACACTATTCACGATAAACAGGATATTGAAAATATGGCATGTCAAAGGCCACGGTACATTTTGGTCACTCTACAATTAAATCAAATCACAGGAAAAGATGTTTAACGTAGCCTGACACTGGGAAATGCGTGTGAACCGTCGAAGGAATCGCTAACCGTTTGACTAGAGAAAAAAGGTTGGCTATCACTTTGTTGATATGACTTTATCCAAATAAAATTATAGAACATGATTTCAAGCAATTAAGGGTATCATTAACACGAAACGACCTAAACAAAATTATACAAGTTAAATACGAATATTTACTCTAAAATAAAAACATTACTTTTATGGGGTAGGCATAAAAAAATGAATTACGAGCAAGTACATGAAATTTTTAAAATAAATACCTGTCAATGAGAAAATTTATGTGATTTTTTACGAGAGAGAGACACTAAACTAATTTGGTTCTAAGACATGAGATAGAAGATTAACAGAGATTTGACAAAAGGTCACATACGGAGGAACCGAATTTGGTCCTTTTTCCTATGAAAGTCTGGGCGGTCAGGAGTGATTTTCCTATGAAAGGAGAGCTCTAAAAGGTCTTTAAAAGACCATGGTTTGATAAAGAAGGGGAATTCGTTGGGAGATTGAGGGAGAGTTCGGATGAAATAACGGGAAGTGCGCGATCAAGAAAAATGTAAAGGTGCGCGAAGAAGACTAGTAAACTAGTGCTTCTAGTAGAGTTGAAAAATGTCTACAAGTGTTTGCAAAAAAAATAGTAAATTCAGTGTTTTATTTTCCCTTTAAAATTGAGGAATAAAAATTTCAAAGACGATCAACGGAGAGTCCGGAAAAGTGCCTAAATAATACTTCGTGAAAGTTCGGGTGTTTTATAATGAAAGTGTTTAAAGTCAGTAAATAAGAATTGAATGACATTCGGGGTTCTTTCTTACAGCTTGTATTTAGTGGTTTTATAACATTTAACAAAAATCCAGTGTCTTAAAATAAATCAAATTACCGGATAAAAGAAAATATAACACGCGATTTTAAAATTAACTATAGGTGATATAATAATTAAAACTTTAACCTTACTTTAAATAACATGACATATGTAAAATAAATAACAATAACGAATTGTTCGAGTCACGTTTAAACTACAGTGTTTCAATAATAAAGCGGTTAAAAATCCTTTGTGAATTGAATAACGAAATTGTAATAAACAGTGGTGATAATAATTCGTACACTTGGAAAACGTGCGTATCTACGGTTATTGATTCTAAAGTGATATTAAAATATTGTGAATAAATAATAATTTACCTAATTCCGGACAATAAAATTAAACATCTGATTTGTTATTTGATGAATCACCTCTCGAAGGCGAATGAAATAAAACAGTAATTAATACGAGGTTGAGGAACTAAGCGAAATGCCGAAGTGAATTTTAAATGGACAGATATTTGAAGAGTTTTTTTCATCATCAGAGTCTTTTCTCAAAAGGGGCCGATAGGAGTCCATTAGCTAGGAAACGAAAAAAAGGGAAAACCTCGATCACAATGTCGAAGTTATGAAGGTTCCGACTGGGAAAAATTGTAATCGATCGAGGGCGGTAAGATAAAACCAATTATTAATTATTTTCAGAGACAAAGAAGAGAGGGACGAGCGTGCATCACCAATAAATCAATCGGACCTTTGAAGTTTGTCACTAACACACTAATAACAATTTTCACTTGCTCGAAAGTGGGTCAAACAGGAAATACCTGCTTTAGAGTTAGGATACATATGTAGGTATTTACTTCAGTTAGGTGAATGCGCTAATTTATTATAACTCATATGAAACGAATCGAGGCGCGTAGAACGTAATAAGTGACTATCGTGGAAGCTCTTTATTCTATATTTCGTGTGCGGGGGTATACAAGCGTCTCAAAATTAGGTCAAACAAACAAATACCTACTTATAAATTAGGTCATACAAGTACTTGTTTTAGTTAGGTAGGTCTATTGTATATTTAAGCGCGTATAAGAATAGGCGTCATACGATATCAGTTTGACTCGTAACCGAAATACCTATATTTCTCAAAACAAGTCAAGCAAGGAATACCTTAGTTGAAACTAGGTCACCCAGGTAGCTCTTAGGTTAGCAAAGTACCTACTTAAATGATTAATGTTCGGGCAAAACTAGGTCAAATAAATAGAAAAGAATTAGTTAAACGATGAATTGTGCTTCAAAAGGACAATGACCGTAGAAATAAACAATCTCCAAAGTAGGTCAGTATACCGAAGGTCAACTATGTGAAGTGTAAACAATTAAACCATAACAAATGACGTACCTATTTAATATCGTTCATTGGAGGTAATCATTTATTGGCTCAATGTAATTAGGTATTTATTACACGATGTGAATAGAAATATGCCTCTCAAACAACTTAGGGTATAATAATAATAAAAATAATAATTTATCCCAGAATATATGCAGGGAAAGTGCGATACAATACGTTCCATATTTTAAAATTACAAATAATAATAATAATAAGACGAGGGAAAATAATTAACGACAACACATAAATTAAATAAACAAATAACCATGAGAAATGAAATACGTAACGCTAAAATCGATAGAAATAGCAAATTGATAGGTATAGCTAATACCTACCGAATCCTTTCACCGACGAGATTAGGGTATGTTATATGACCTTCGATTGTGTATCTAAAATTTCGATTAGAGTTCAATGACACGGTCACCTAAATTCCATCAACGAATAAATAAAACAAAAACACAAAAGTCAAGGGGCAGGTTTATCAATCATAGCTTACGACGGAAACTTCGCCCAATATGTGAAAGTAAAATCGACGTTAAATTCACTCAATTCTAAACAACTGATTATACTAGGGCGATCGCCAATAGGTAGCATTGTTTTAGCATGCAAAGTTTCGCGAAGTAAAGTACCTCGACTAGCTTCAAACTCAAAGAGAGCTCATCACAATTATTCAGGAGGTCATTGATTCAATGACAACTTGATTTATCTCATTTTTAAATCTTTCTTATAGGAAGTAGGTATCCAAGAAACCATAAATACCCATTATCCTAAATACCTAACACACGAGGAGCTAGTGACCTCATTTAAACAACACTGGTGTTCAAATACTCATACAGTCCTGAATCCTAACTTGTCTTCGAATGTAAGCTTCAAGGCTTCTGTATGTAGGTATGGGCCATCTGGAAATGTAAGTGGCAACCTTTCTCGAACGGACGGCTTTGATCTTGTGGCGGTATTGTCGAGGGGGGCATGCGGGGAAGAGGAAGGACGTATGCGGACAGTACGCTGACGCGGCATTAAAGCCACAGGTTATTTACATACCGTGAGTCTTGTCGAACCTGAAAGCAAACATAAGGTTCACGAGGTGAGTTTTATGTCAGCTAGTCAGAGGTGGAGTGTAACGCTGGGTCGGTCACGTGGGAGGAAGGATCTGCCCGTCACAAGCTTACGCCACATTTAACGGATAGAGGCATGATAAGGGAAGACATGAAATACCCCTTCTAGACTCAGTAGAGTTAAATTCAATCCGGAGGTGTCGGAAGTCGGAGTGGGACAGAAAAACGGCATGAAGACTTGGTATTCCCCCTGCTGGCGTGAAGGGCCCCTTTCATAGCATGAGACGCTCGTCGAAGAGAGTAAAACTCGGATCTAAGGACAAGCCTAGCAAACGTACTGGGAGAATTCGAGTTTGTAATTGTTGTTCATCGGTTTTCACTTGGTTAGCGGAGGAGCCGACTTTTCAGCAAACATATTATCCCCCTCCCCATATCCATCCATCCTTACTATTTCAACAGTTTTGCGAATACTAACAAATATCACTAACTATGAATACAAACACATTATGTTAGGGGAAGCTGCAGACAAGAACTCCAATTGAGAAAACCGGACTCTCGAATACGAACATTCTACACTGATAAGGTAAGGTCTATTTCTTGAAATGATGTAATTTATTAACTGTTGTTTATGTTATCGATGTATCAGCGGCGATAGGAAGAATTAAATAAACACACTAAATTCCTACGAAAATCAAATAGACACCAAGTTTAAGGCGGGGTTAGTTTATCAAACTCGGTAAAAGATACTCAAATAATAATAATTAATAAATCGGAAGATTCTCACCCTTTCTCTAAAAGAATCTATGGGTTACCACACGTAATACATTATCTTCTCTACATATGTGTGCATATTAAGTATGCAAACAGATGTAAAATCTAAAACAAAAAATACACAACGCAGATTATAGAAATAATGTGAACTAAAATCTTAAATCTTGATTACTGTGAGAAAATCGCGGGGATTTAAGAAGATAGGGTAGGTTTAGCTAGATTATAAAGTATAGGGGTTTAGAAATCACGAGCCTGAGGTAGAAATAAACCGAAAGGAGGGTTGAGTCAGGCCATCATACCTAGTGGTGTGATCAGTAGGACATAAGGGTAGAATTATGAGCGTGGCTACGAGACAGGAGCTACGAGATTTAAACTACGAGGTAGAAGCTTAGAAAAGTAAATCAGCTAGGTAGGGTTCATCACAATTGGTGTCAAAAGCCAAGGGTGGCGGACCATTACAAGTTTTAAGTTAGTTGAGTAAGCATGTTCACTTATCACTCAAAATATAAACATTCCCTAGATAATATATTTGATACAAAAGTAATATAAATAAAAGCTGACCCTAATCTGACTCTAGTTTTACAAAGAACTTTTATTGATTTTTAAACTTTGAAGTACTGAGGCAAAATCCTTTTACCAAATTTTTTGGCTACGAAATCTTACAATTTATATTTTATTGCTCCGAGTTTCTAGGGTTTTTAATGCCTAAATTTTTATACATGCCCATATTATTTTTAAAGTTTGGTTTGGCACCGCTTTAGCCGGACTTCCGTAAGTTCCTATGGAACATGTATCCAGGGTTGTAATAAAAAAGAAAGGCATTTTCTCTTATTTTTTCTAAATTGATTACAGAAATGCAAGAAATCTCTATCTTAATTATTTTCATCTTTCAACATTGACGAAATATAGTAGTAATATAATAAATAGTAGTAGTATATTAAGAGGGCATTACCAGAGAAAACCAGAAATATGTCATTTTCAAATCAGATTTTAGACGTATTGACTATTTTCCACAAAAAATTATAAATGGATTTCGAAAGATTGTCCTTTTATCTAGCATTCACATGTAATAAATTTTGAGAAAAAAAAACAGTTTTTAGTATAATAAGGTTATTCCATAGGTCGTTGGCAGATTTGTTAAATTTTCAAAAAATATTTTGTATTATACCACACCCATTTCAAATAATATAATCATGCAGTAAAATAAATCAATACATTATCTAGCAAACGCATGTTTTAGAATTTTAATTTTAGTTTCAATAAAATCATTAAAAAATATGTACATAAATGTGTTTCTTGACGAAAATTGGTCCATTTGTGTATTTATTTGCGCACTTACAAACTAATATATTTCAGATTTTTTTAACATTCTTATTAAATTTAGACATTATTGAAAAATGATAAATACTTATAATCAAAAAATAACTACAAAAAGTACACTATTTTAATAGTTTTATCATCACGCCTTTCAGCATTTTTGGATGAAGGTATAAATTAAAGCTAATTTGGATTGAAATAAATTCGATATTGAGTTATAATTTAAAAAAGCTGGTACGGAGAATACTTAATCTTTCTCATTGTAACCGCCCTGCATGATCGTAAGAACAACTTTCGACGAAATGTGGATTTTCGTCCGCTGGCTGGTTAAACGCTCTTAAGTAGGATAATTAAAATCTTATTTTGGATGGTTGTCTAACTACCATTAGCTATATTTAGATCACCAAAAAATTGAATGGTATGTTTGTGGAACGTGTTATGCAGACTAGATGAAGCTTGACTCGCCTTTTTGTGGAAAGGAAGGAGTGAACCTGGGTCTTGAAGAGATCAATGCTGTAGAAGGGAGGAAACGCGAAGAACGAGTCGAAGAAACAATCCATTCTCATGTGACAAATGTCAACTGTGTACAAATGTTGGGCGCGTGTTTGGTGTGTCCTACCATTTTCTTCGTTCATTTTACTGTTCCAATTCGTATTATATGCTCTTTACAGTGTTATTATTGGAAAATAGCGTGTAAACATGTGTAAATTAAATTAACTATAATAGATAACAATAAAAAAGAATACTGATCGATCATCGAAAAAATGTCATTTTAACGAGGTTTGGTGGGGTTCGGGCGCCATTATTGGGATTATTATTTACTGCGACGAATATCTCATAATACACAGCGAATCCGGCCCTGTTTAAGCCAAGTAAGGTTTTATATTTGTAAGAAAGGCTGTATAAATTTAATCTCCCATTGAAGAAGTTTTCCCTGCATCCAAAAACTTTAGTTTTATGGCCCACAAGTTAACGATAAGTGCCGGTGACCCAGTATTGCGGAGGTCACTCTGACTGCTTTTTGGCAACTAAAATCTTTTGGGCTTAAAAAAATAATAGGCGCCACATTACTTTTTGCCACTGGGCCGGACACTGAATGAAAGGCGGAAAGGGGGCGGGAGGGGGAGAGAGAATACTGCGCATTAAATGTGTGATGCTCTCGGAAATGTGATATTCTGCGTCACTCCCAAAATAGACCGCAAAGTTTCTAGGGAGAAATAAAAGTTATTGGCTCGTAATTATTTTGAATCTGATATCTCATAAACCAGTGATTTATTTTATCTCACTTTCAACTATTTTATTAGTAGGTATAAGCGGTATTCATTTTAAGTTAACGAAATAAAATATTTGTCATCCATCATCATCACATAAAATCATTACCGGCATTCCGAATTTCTTCGGATTTATAACATATTTTCCTTGAACACTTTTCATTTTTAGGTTCTTTTAAAAAAATTGTGTTGTTTATGAAGATAATACTTATAGAAAAATATCGCAAAGTAAACTCCGAAAATTAATAAACGAACATTTTGATCTGTTATTTAACATGTTATGGGTTTTAAAAAAATCACGCTATTTCTTTAAATGCTGCTAAACACATTTGCCAAGAGGTTTTTGCACTATTTTAAACGAGTTGTATTTCATTAAATGTGATACAAATTTAAAAGTTTCCTGTAATATCACGAAAAATTGAATAAACGGCATTTATTTTACAATTTAAAACATAAATCAATAATGTAGCAAATATCCGCGCTACATATTTGATAAACCTTTTTATAAAAAAAAAAATATTTAGATATTTTCTCAACCTTTTAATTTTTTTTTTCATTTTTGTTGGGTATTTTGGCCACAAAACCAAAATTAAGTTTTGTCGGCGGATGCGCTTGCCTTGTGAACTCTCCAGTCGTTGAATCTATCGCTCCGACTGTACTGGAGTGGGAGCGATGGATTCATAGGGTCACTCCTTGACACATTGACACACAGAATCCTGCCTACCCATCACATCTGTTTCATGCCCAGAACTTCCTCTCCTTCCTTTCCCCAAAAAGATCCTATTCGCACCATATGTTTCTTCGGGGTCTCCTGTGTAGAGCTAATGTAAAAAAAAATAAACGACAAAATTCCAATTGACCGATCAAACCGAATAATTTTAAATTGGCTTCAGCCTAATTTTGACGCCACATAAATTGGATGAATAAGAAACCAATTGAGTTCAGTCAATTTGTAAATGTATTCGGGAGACATACTCTGTCAAAAAAATTAGCAACCCTTTTATTTTCACTTCCCAAAATAATCTTCGAACCTCGGAGTTTCTCAGAAGGATCGGTTTGTATCCTGGCGAATTATCCACAGTGAAAATGTTTCCAGAAGTGTTCGGTCTTATTTTAACAAATTGGATAGAACGCATGAAGAATAAATATAAAAAATATTTTATACTACCTAACATTTTTAGCACGCATCCCCAGTTTCCTCTAAAACTCGAATATATTTTTTTACATAGAGCGTTAGTATATACATAAAGGGTCGGAAACTGTGGATAAGGGAAAAAGGGCTATTAATTAGAAGAAAAGAAGAGGAGGTTCTGAATAGAAATAGTTGGTTGGAGAATATCCCACATCCACGTGGATGTGGCTCCACTTATTCGAAGGCCACTCTGTTAAAGGGGTAAGACTCTCGACTAGCGATCCGGAGATCGGAGGTTCAAATCAAATCGTGCGTAAGTAAATTTTGTTTGATTGTTTGTGTTTTCACAATTTAAACATTTAAAATAATGTAAGATACATTTGCTGCACATTTCAGAGTGGAAGATGCTCTTAGGAACGCTCTGTAATTACAACTTGCTTGAAATAACTTTAACCGTGTTTAGTAACTTGATCTGAATAGCCACTTACTTCTCCATTTTCCTCTTCCTCGTCTCATCCCCCTCCGCACTTACCTTCAGCCTCACAACATACCCCAACCGGGGACGCCATAGTCTCACTGTCTCCAGATGGTTGGGATTTTTGGATGGTATTCACATTAACAAAAAAAAAAATAAGGAAAAATGGTTGCGTGTTTTTTCGCAGATCTAAAATACGCGTCTTCAAAAATCAGTCTCAGAGGAGACTTTATTATTAACATTTTCAGGCCCACGGAAATTCAGTGATGTGGCACTTATGTATTAACTAACGCCTTGAAGGCTTTTATATGTATAAATTATTTAAAGTAAGTGCCTCCGTACATGACGCTACTTACAAGCTACTCGATCCCCGTGCGTTTTGCTGGTTCTCGTACACGGCGCTACGCGATGGCTGTCGGTTTCAAATCTGTTGCACGATACCGACGGTGCTGATCGCACGCGACGCGTCACTTTATTTGTGTCTGATACTTATTCGTTTGACGTTTGACAGAAATGTCGTCGCAACATGAAAGTAATATTGATTTATTCTGGATGTGGAAAAAATGCCTGTTTACCAGAATACGTAAGAAAGGATTTAGTGGAGAAGGCATAGATTGATGTTGGAAAAAGTCATTTGACATCTGTTAACTCCACGGCTGCACGTGAAAAAAGATCAAGTTCCGTATATTTCGGGTAGCGCCGTGTACGGAAACCAGAAATAAAGAGTAGTATATCTGCAGGGCACTTGTGGTACAATTCAAGAAGATATGTGTGTATTAATTATTTTGTTAAGTTATACAAAGGAGTTCAATCCTATTATGAGTGTAGTATATTAAGAGAAAAATAAGTTTACGTTTAAGTTTTTAAGTTTAAGGCCCATTTAAGGCGGCTGATAATTCAAATTACTAAATCCTTGCAATTGTTCAGGGGGATTCCGATGAGAAAGATTGATTATTCTACTTACCAGCATTTTTAACTAATAACTCACTATCGATTTTATTTCTATATATCTACATTCAAATTATGCATTTTTTGTAATAATTTTTTGATTATAAGTATTTATAATTTTTCAATAAAATCTAAGCAAAACAAGTGAGTAAAAATAACTGAAATATGTTGGTTGGTAAGACCATAAATAAATAGACAAACTGAAGTATTTTGGTCGCAAAACATGTGTGTGGATTTTTTTATTGATTTTATTTTAACTAAACTTATATTCTAAAAAATAGCCTTCTTAGATAATTTATACATTTATTTTTGTGTTGATTGTACGATATTGTAATCTGTAATGTAAGTTACATAATACAACATTTTTTTCGAAAATTTAACAAATCTGCCAACGACCAACGATATAACCTTATTATAATAAATTAAATAAAAAAATTTAAAATATAAGTTTACTAGATAAAATAACAATCTTTGGAAATCAATTTTGTAGAAAAAAGTCGATTCGTCTAGAATTTGATTTAAAATGACATATTTCCAGTTGAATCTGGTTATTCCATCTTAAAGGCATGGCTCGTGGTTACAAATAGGTACTGCGTATTTTATATAATAACTAGCTGACCCGACGAACTTCGTACCGCCTCAGAATCAATAGCTGTTGAATTAAATTCAGTTTTTTTATTAAATTAAAAATTACACAATGAAGCAATTATCAATGCGCAACTGTCCGTGTTTTGTTTTTGTCAGTATCAGAGATGGCGTTGTTTAAGGATTTATATTTTTGTGATTTTCTTACTTTTACAATTACTGCGAATGGGTGCCGCCGCCCCCGGAACCATTTATTGAATAACCAACACCTCTGCCATAGATCACCCCAAGTGGTTTGCTACGTTTGGTGATTTAGCAGGGGTGTCCGGGTTCATGAGATGACTTATGTCTTTGTCTTGGCAGTTGATGCGCCTGCCCACCTGCTTCGTGGTTGGCCGGATCGAGAGAGACTGGTTGAGAGAGGCCTTTTGACCTTTCCAGCCGGACTCTCTCGCCCATTGCCTTGCACCACAATTGGAGGGATGGATTCATACGACCGTCACTCCCTTACACACTGACCCCCAGATTCCTACCCACCCCTCATACCTTTTTCCTTCTCAGAACTTTCTATCCTCCCCATTCCTCAAAAAGATCCTCCACACAGCATCCCCTAAGATGACATAGGTCCTGAGAGAAATTATTTTCCACAGGGCCTCCTGTGTAAAAAAATTAGTAAAAATAAGCATAAAAAATTTCATCAAAATTGGTCCAGCCGTTTCGGAGGAGTATGATAATAAACACCGTGACACGAGAATTTTATATATTAGATAAGAGGTTATTTTATACTATGAAAGCTTTAAAACTGTAAGCATATAGGTATTTACTTAGTTTAGACAAGGCAAGGCTTCTATTTTATTTATTTTTTTTATATTTGTTTAACAGTTAAAATAATTATATCCTTTCTGGGACCTCCCCCACTGAGAATTTCAATTAACAAGTTAAAATTCAATTATGATATTCTTGTCTCTGTATTTGTAATAAATGTTCAAAGAGGCTTTGTAATGCGATCACAAGAAGGGAAAACACATTTCCACGAGAAGAAATGCATTAGCGCTACCTTTTAGCATAAGTGAGTTTGTGTGTCGCTCCTTCGAACGCTCTTTCGTATCATTATTGTCGAAGAAATTACCTTAAGTGCTAAAACGAGAAGTGTGGATAAATAATGATAACACTATTTTCATTCTTAATTTAGTTGGTGATAATGATGATAATATAAAAGGAACAAAAATTAGATATTACTTTAGCAGTAGAATTATAATAAAAATAATGAAATGATAATCAAACGATGAAAATAACATAAAAAGCACAAAGTGAGTTAAAATTTTGTTGTAAAAAAGATAAAAACATGAAATAATCAAAAGCGAGATATAAATTTAGTAGATAATAATAATTGAAAGATGTTTAGTGGTATGGTTTTAACCATACCTTACGTATTCAATAATAGTATTACTCTACGTATTATAAATTAAAGTCGTCCGCGGCAGTCGTCTGTCTCTTCGCGATAAACTCAAAGACGGCGGTGGTTATAAAGGTTGGATAACGATCCAGTAGATGACGTTGTGTTTTATTAGCCACAGCATCGCGTGGCCAGGTCAGCAAATGTTATATATAAGAATGCCGGGGGGGCAACTGTCTGAGGAATCAACTGTCATGGAACCAAATATTATACGCTTTCTCGTCCCTTGTCGCACTTTCTTCCCACATAGGTATACATTCATAATATTTATAACACAACAAAGCAGATGCCGATTTTAATGATTTTAAAAATAATTTGAGAAAATCAACTTCAATTGGTGACTCGGTTACATAAATATGTGTGTATGTGGATAGATTGTGTCATTTCTTAATCTTTTTATCGGACATTTAAATGAAATTCAGAAATAATTTGTTTCTTAATGATAATAGTATTTTTAAACATAAAGATTTTTATCTTTTGAGATTTCAGCTTTTTATCTGTTGTATTATTCCATATTCAATTTTTACTACGTAAAAAGGGATACATGTGTTTTAATGATATTACTGTTTCAGAAACAATTTCCATCTCTTTGTTTGAATTTATATTCCAGGGAGCAAATTTTGGGCTGAAATGAATAACAATTCTGATTTATATCATTTTGTGTTCAGATGAAAGATAAATGTAAGCCCCTGGCTATAAAATATTGCTGTATTAAAACTTGGAAATTTGATTACATTGTGGGGGGACAATAACTTATAATCTTTAAATTTTACTCGTAAAATAAAATAAAAAAAACCTTTTTAGGCAGAAAACTAATTGCAGTTTTATAACACGTTAAAAATATATTCAAATTTGTTTTCACGATTAAAAGAAAAATAATTTGAAAAATAAAAATCCTATTAAAATTAATTAAGATGGACGGACGCGTCGACAGGGCTAAGCTCAAAAGCTCCCGATGACGGAAAACTAAACACAGAAAACCAATCTAGAAGCAAACGTTATTCTACCTACCAACGTACATAAGCAAACACAGCACCACTATCGATAAAACATATAATATATGCAATAAACTGGCACTTAACATTAGTAAATGTCAATAAAAAGATTTTATAAAAAAAGAAACCAACCATTTATGAATACAATCTTGACAAAATTATATTAAACTCAGTAGAAACAATAAATGATCTAGGTATTATTTTTAACTCAAAACTTACATTTATTAGCCATATAAAGAATATTATTAATAGAGCAATGAAGATTTTAGGATTTATTATTAGAATAACCAAACAATTTTGTAACATTGATACTATTCGCATTTTATACATAACGCTAGTGAGAAGCATTTTAGAATATAATTCTACGATTTGGGCTCCACATTACAATATCCATATTCAGGCGATTGAAAAAGTCCAGCATAGATTCCTTAGATATATTAATTTTAAATTAGGTATTCCAAGAGAATCCGTGGACTATAATTTGTTATTAAACTGGACTAATCTCGCAAATTTATCAGATCGCAGAAAAATCTGTGATCTATTAATATTATGTATAAAAAATAATTCACTCGGTCCTGGATACCCCTGATTTAATAGAACTAATACGATTTCATTGACCTGGTCGCGCTAACAATAGACTGACTCTACCGTTCTACCATAATAACACACATACATTATCACATTATTACTCACCAATCAGTCGATTACACATTTTGGGAAATGAATATGCTAACATCGGCGACATTTATTTCTTAAAATTAGCGCAATATAAACATGCACTCAAAAATTATTTTTCCATAATGTAACTTTATATACGCAATATGGACATGTTGAAATGAAATGATGATATTTCTCATTGTTCTTTTTTGTTGTGATACACAAAATAATTGTATGTTATTTTTAAGCTTAAAACTACTATTATGTAATGATATTATTTTTCTTACTTTTGTACTCTATTATATGTTTATTTATGAAAGGCAGTATAGCCGTTTATGTATTAAAAAAAAAAAAAAAAACATCTGCCCTGTTGATAGACACTGTACGGCTATCTGAAACGTTGGCTAAAGAACGAGGTTGTCCAACATGGCATAATATTCCAAAAATAAATCGCGATAATAATCACCTAATTGTTTATTTTATTTTATTGCACAATGGAGAAAAATGTTGATATTTTTGAGAAATTACTTTTTTAACAATCTGTAATTTGTTGTTAATTTCATCTTCAAATAGACATTCTCGATTCGTGGTCCTCGTAAAACGTGGTTCAATGAACTTAAATTTCACTTGAATTTAAGGGTCATTTTCAAAATTAAAACTAATTCTGTGAACGATTTAGAAAAGCTGTAAAGCAGGTAGCAGTAGTAAACTATTAAACATTCTAATTTTGGCTGTCTGTGATGTGCATTACTCGTGTGTGAAATTATTCACGTTCAATGAACTAGTAGTTCTATGAACTCAGTAATTACTAGTAGAACTATCAAATCAAACATACTAATTTCGGCTATCTGTGATGTGCATTATTCGTGTGTGAAATTATTCGCGTTCAATGAACTCAAATTTGATTTAAATTTAATTTTTATTTAATTTTTTATAACAATAGCTCCTCGGGAAAAAATTCCCTCAGGGACTATGTCATCCCTGGGGATGCTGGGTGGAGGGTCCTTTTTTTATCTAAAGGAAGTTCTGGGAAGGAAAGGGTATGTAAGGTGGGTAGGAATCTGGGGTTAATGTGTCCAGGAATGACGGACGCACGAATCCATCCCTCCCACTGCGGTGCAAGGCGCTGGTTGGAGAGAGTCCGGCTGGAGAGGTCTAGGTTAGGTCTCCTTCAACCATCCAATCCAAACGATCCAGCCCGCCACCCAGTAAGTGGGCAAACGCATTCGACACCAAAATCTCGCCAACAAACTTCACCCCATGAATCCAGGCACCCCTGCTAATTATGTAAACGTAGCAAACCCCTTGAGGTGACCTATGGCAGGGGTTTTAGTTATCCAATAAATGGTTTCCGGGGCGGCGGTACTCATACCCGCCTCCCAAATTGCGACAACCCGGGCGTTTAATGAGATAAGATATTATGAAAACGCAGGTAACTTAGCGCCTGACTAGACAATATCTATTCTGAGACAGGCAATAAATACAAAAAAAAATAAAAAGAAAAAATAGTACATAAAAATATTACACAAAACAAATTCTGTGAATCAAAAGTAAAAAAAAAGGTATAAAACAAAATTTTCTCGACCGGTCAGTGGTTGAGTGGGCCTAGCGTTTGGGTCCCACCCGGGCGTCGCGTGTTAAATTCCTCGGCTGGCTAAGTCCTCCATCACAACACGAGCAACATTTTCGGCTTTCTGTGGTAGTAGTAGGAGATTTTTAAACATTGTTGGGTTATTTGTAACCCGGAAATGTTTGTCTTTCTTTTAAATATAAAAAAAATATATATACTTATATAAACATTGAAACTCCCTTTGTGAATAATAATTGACACAAGCAATAAAGTAGGTACCTGTTTATAATATAATATTTTAACAGAACTATTTTCAAAATTGGAATTATAATCCCGTAAATGTGTTTTTTGGTACAAGGTTATTGTGAATAAAGTTACCTTTATGTCCCATTACTTTTCCTAGCAATATCTACAAATCATAACAAAATTTCTGTCCGAACACTTATTTGGAATATATGCAATAAACGTAGGCTTCCCACCTATTCATATTTTACCATTTATGCAGTATTATCCTTTACATTTGACCTATTCAAAACACTGTGATATTATTCTTCCCGAACGGAGTTTATTCCGTATGTATTATTGCAGTATATGTGTGTATATATATATATATATATTTATGTCATACCACATTTTGTGGCTCATCTTAGAAGAAGCCACTTAAGTTGCTCATTCTTTCGCATGTAATATATACTTACGTAGATGAAGTACCAACATGCTGTCTTTTAAATTTTGTTTAAAATATGGTCAGCTATAATATGTAATCAAAAATTATGTTTATTTATTAAAAAAATATATCTTAAAATAACGTGCATTCCTTGATCTATTTTAAGAACACACTTACCGCATCAAGCTACGTTGCCAAGTTTAATGTTACCAATATAGTCACATATGTAGGTAGGTTGACAGAACAGTTTGGATGTTGCTTGTTGATTATTCACACATATTTATCATTTCTAGCGGCCGTTTTTGATTATTGGCGCGTTTTTTTTAAATTGTAGTATGATTTGCTAATTAATATTGTTATTTATTTGGTGTTTACGGTTGTTTTTTTTTTGTGTTAAGGTTTATTTTATTATTATCATAAATAAAATTAGGTATTTAAATACATATTGGTGTAGTTTCTTTTATGTGCTACATAATTATTTTATCTTAGTTTTACTAGTGTTTTCGAAAAATTATGAATAAACTTATTAGAAATATATTACATAATTTACTTTATTCATTGATTCGTACGTTTCTTTAAGTTGTCACCTCCGATCTATATGGATAAAATCGATCTAAAAGAAACTAACTAACTAACCATCACGCCGTTTCCCGCAGGGGTAGGCAGAGAGGACGGACCGCCAAACAACTCGGTCTTGGCACACACTCTTTGCCTCACTCACATTCATACATCGTATCATACATTCTCTTCTATTATTCTGACTTTTGACACGGCCCGACTCAAGTATCTGATTCACTTGATCGTGCCATGTCTTCCTCGGGCGTCCCCGACTTCTTCTACCATTCACATTTGCATCATATATTCTTTTTACACTACTTTCTTCGCTCATTCGCTCTACGTGCCCAAACCATCTGAGGGTCCCTTTCTTAATTTTGCTCATTATTAAATTATTATTATTATACTTAGTTGCTATCATATTTTACAATTTACAAATAGAGACGGACCGCCAAATAATATTAATTGGTTAAATTGTATTTTTTCTCGCATTAGCACCACACCTGATAAAAAATCCCTCAGTGTCTTTGTCATCTTTGGGGATGCTGTGTGGAGGGTTTTTTTTAGGGAAAGGAAGAAGAGGAAGTTCTGTAATGAAATAATTTGGTATCTTAACCGTAAATCCAGAACTAAATTTTGTATGAAATAGGCCGCGAAGAAGTTTCTCTTTTCAAGAGCAATTATAATACTCTTAGAAGAAGTCGGGGACGCCCGAGGAAGACATGGCACGATCAAGTGAATCAGATACTTGAGTCGGGTCATGTCAAAAGTCAGAATAATAGAAGAGAATGTTTGAGACGATGTATGAATGTGAGTGAGGCAAAGAGTGTGTGCCAAGACCGAGTTGTTTGGCGGTCCGTCCTCTCTGCCTACCCCTGCGGGGAAACGGCGTGATGGTCGTCTCATACATACTCTTCTATTATTCTGACTTTTGACATGGCCCGTCTCAAGTATCTGATTCACTTGATCGTGCCATGTCTTCCTCGGGCGTCCCCGACTTCTTCTACCATTCACATTTGCATCATATATTCTTTTTACACTACTTTCTTCGCTCATTCGCTCTACGTGCCCAAACCATCTGAGGGTCCCTTTCTTAATTTTGCTCATTATTAAATTATTATTATACTTAGTTGCTATCATATTTTACAATTTACAAATAGAGACGGACCGCCAAACAACTCGATCTTGGCACACACTCCTTGCCTCGTTCACATGCATACTTCGTCTCATACATGCTCTTTTATTATTCTGACTCTTGAAATGGCTCGACTCAAGTATCTGATTCACTTGGTCGTGCCATGTCTTCCTCGGGCGTCCCCGACTTCTTCTAGCATTCACATTTGCGTCATCATATATTCTCCTTACACTATTTTTCTCGTTCATTTGCTTTACATGCCCAACCAATCTAAGCGTCTCTTTCTTAATCTTACTCGTTACGCTTACATCAGGCTTACATTATGTGCGGATCATTATTATTCATTTCGGTCTACTTTCATCATTTCTCTACCAGTTCCGAGCCTCACAGCGAAGCATTAGGGTAGGTACCAGCACTCCATTATGGACGGCTAGCTTCGCTTCTTTCGATAGTTTTTTAGACCGGGGTAATATAATTACACTAAGAACAGTTTTACTCTGTATCTCAGTTGTCTTTTACACCATATACTCAATAATTTTGGTAATCATAGAAAAACTATTTGCTTATCGATCTGTTTTTAAAACTGTATATTGCATTGCTAGTTTTTTTAATATAAAATAATTTCTATCAAATTCCGGCAAAGTATCTGTAGCCCTCCCCCTCTCCGCCACGCATCGCATAGCGTTACCCCGTGCCTACAAACTGAAGATTCCACGGACTGGTAGCGGATCGGTAATAGTTGCATTTTAATAAAAAGGGAAGTGTCATAATAATTGAATCACGCTAGCTTCCTTAATATCGCTTTTACTTTTTTACTTTACTTAAGTTGAAAATGGGCGTTGGCGTAACTTGACAATTCAAGCAATAATAAGCAATTTCTAAGTTATTAATGGAAAGGACTACATCCCGTTCGCTTACACTTTGCATTTCATATGATCTTTTTACAATGCTTAAATATTTGCGTGCCGGTACTAGATGATTCCGTCTGGGACATTTCCGGTAAAATATTGAATTTACCATTTTTAGAAACATCACTCCAATTATACCCGTCTCTGTTTGTCGTGTGAAATAAAAATATATCAGAAAGAGACAATCATTATTGTTTAATTGGTTGAAGGAATTTGTAAAAATGAACTCCAACATTGTACAGGTGGTTTAAGTCTACATTGTATAAATAGTCTTAAATTGGGTTTTCGGTTTTAATTGCTAACTTGTTTAGATTAGGTGGTAATATTCATCTGGGAGGCGGATATGTGTACCGCCGCCCCGAGAACCATTATTGGATAACCAACACCTTTGCCATAGAGGCAGGGCTGGGCAAAATACATGCATTACTGTAATTAAAATACAAATTACAAAATACTTTTTCGCATGTATTTAAAATACGAAATACAAAATACTTTCAAGTCGTGTATTTGAAATACAAAATACAGTATTTTAACCATTTTTAAATTTCAAATACAAAATACAAAATACAAATTACAAAATACATTTGGTTTAGGTAGAACCTTTGGTTGCAATAAATTGTCGTAAGTGCCCATATCTAAGAGTGCGTTTCCATTGAAGCAAAGCAGAGCATAGTGAAACAGAGACGTGCTAAAATTGACTAATCATATTGCTCAGGACACACATCTCGTCTCCGCTCCACTTGTAAAGATTTGTGGTATAGGACTTAGGTGTTAGATTATAATAATTATTATTATAATAACACTAGCTGGTTCCCGGTATGCGTTGCACTGCAATATTCAAAGAAATAAATTGTTTCTCCCTGCATGTCCTTTCCCGTGCGTCCCCGTTCCCCTACCGCTTCCCTTTACCCTCTTGCATTCCCCGTACACCTTCCCTGCCTACCCTCTCCCCTCTTCCGCTCCCCCATCCCGCCAACCCCTCCCGCGTTCCATATATTTAGTCCCAGAACATTTTTCTATATTATAAAAACAATCAATAAAATCTGGTACCTAACATAGGTACCTATTTAAAATATCTATAATTTTAAAAATCCAATGAAAATTCTTTGGTTACAAAAAAACAGCTGCCTGCTAAATTTATTTTCATCTAACGCGCGAACTGTCAAACGTGCGTAGTTAAAATAGTCGTTAAGTTTTCTGAAATTATCCCATTTTCTGCGTAATTTTCTTAATTTTTCTTTCCGTAAGAACCTTCTAAAAGTATAAGAAAACTTTAAAAAAATGAATGAAATAGGTAAAGTCATTTTGAAGTTATGGCGTGACCAAGGGAAACAAGGATTCATTTTTATATATAAATGGATGACATTTGTGTAGCGAAGTTTTGTGTTATTTCACTTCAAGTGCGCTCTACAGTAGTTAACTTAAAAACATTCTAGTATTCAGTCCAATATTTTATTTCTAGTATTCAGTCCATTATTTAATTATTCCAATAGTGCTCGATCAAAAACTGGGCGTACTGTACAAGGCCCGCAGATACTTTAATAGTACACAACTGCTAACCCTGTACAAATCACAAGTGCGCCCCACGGTTGAATTTGGCAGCCACCTCTGGTCTGGAGCTCCAAAATACCTGAAAAATACCCTCGACTCTATGCAGAAACGGGCGGTCCGTTTAATAGATTCTCCCATCTTAAAAGACGGATTGCAATCTTTAGAGCACAGGCGTCGAGTTGGAATGCTATCCTGGTTCTACCGGTATTACAATGGAAGATGCTCCGAGGAACTAGCATCATTGATCCTTTCGGCACCGGTGCATAGTCGGGAAACACATTGTACACGGTTGACATTTGTCACATGAGAACGGGTCATTTCTTCGACTCGTTCTTGTGTTCAACAGCTCGGCTGTGGAATGATTGCCGGCCTCTGTGTTTCCTCCTTCCTACAACATGGGTCTCTTCAAGACCAATGTTAATTCCTTTCTCTCCTCAAAAAGACCCTCCACACAGCATCCCAGATGACATAGGCCCTGAGGGAAATTATTTTCCTCAGGGCCTCCTGTGTGGAGTTAATGAAAAAAAAATCTAATACTATGATACAAGAGTGTACCATACAAAGCAATGACAAGTATGATACAAAATGTACAATAACAGTGCTATTATAGCACAGGACAATAATAATAACTAGCATGAAGTAAAAAAAAATATAGTACAGTACATTATAAAGCAATTATAAGGGGGCATACATTAATTAGGTGAGCAGTTTTTCTTCCAAACTAGACTCCCCCCGCCCCTTGGTGAGATAATTTGGACCACTTCGTTTATTCTTTTCAAGTACCGTGAGATTTTGCTGGACCCCCCCCCCCTCCTTTTTTGAGCTCACATAATTAATGTATGCCCCCTAAGAGAACTACAAATAATCATTAATAAAGAGTCCTATAGCAAAGGACAATAGTAGGTACAGGATTCTAGCGTTTTTAGTCTATGTATTATCTATGTGTGGTTATTTTTAATTATCATTATTAAAATCACTAAATGTATTTGAAAATGTATTTTGAAGCCTTAAGTATTTGAAATACAAATTACAAAATACCTCAGCAGCAGGTAATTGAAATACCAATTACCAAATACATTGTATTTGTATATTATTGTATTTCAAATACGTATTTCAATTACAAGTTTTTCAAATACTGCCCAGCCCTGGCCATAGGTCACTCCAAGTGGTAAGCTATGTTTGGTGACTTAGCAGGGGTGTCCGGGTTCATGGGATGAGGTTTGTCCGGGTCTTGTTGGCGGATGCGTCTACCCACCAGCTGCATGGCAGGACGGATCGGGATAGACTGTTTTTTTTACATTAGGTCAACACAGGAGGCCCTGAGGAAAATAATTTCCCACAGGGCCTATGTCATCTTTGGGGATGCTGTGTGAAGGGTCTTTTTAGGAAAGGAAGGAGAGCAAGTTCTGAAAAGGAAAAGGGATGAAGGGTAGGTAGGAATCTGGGAGTCAGTGTGTCCAGGAATCTATCCCTCCCACTGCGGTGAAAGGCTATGTTCCGAGAGAGTACGGCTGGAGAAATCAAAGGGACTCCCTCAACACTCTCTCCCAATCCATCCTGCCATGCAGCTGGTGGGCAGAGATGCATCCGCCGCCAAGACCCGGATAATCCTCACCCCATGAACCCGGGCACCCCTGCTAAGTCACCAAACGTAGCGAACGACTTGGGGTGACCTATCGCAGAGGTGATTTTAGATTTTCACGGCCATAAGTATTTTTGTTATTAGTTTTTGGGGTATTATGCCGTGTATACCTCCTTCTTTAGCCAAAGTTTCGGACAGCGTTGCAGTGTCCATCATCAGGGCAGATGTGTAATCTCTTTCAACCCATCGCCTTGCAATGCAGTGGGAGAGATGGATTCATATATCTCTCACCCGCGACCTCCGGATTCGTAGTCGAAGTTCGCAATCTCATTTTTTTTACAGTAGCTCCACATAGGAGGCCCTGAGATAAATAATTTCCCTCAGGGCCTATGTCATCTAAGGGGATGCTGTGTGGAGGGTCTTTTTAAGGAAGGGAAGGATAGGAAGTTCTGGGAAGGAAAAAGGTATGTGGGGTGGATAGGAATCTGGGGTCAATGTGTCTAGGAGTGACGAACCTAAAATTCCATCCCTCCAAATGCGGTGCAAGGCGATGGGTCGAGAGAGTCCGGCTGGAAAGGACAAAAGGCCTCCCTCAACCAAACTCTCTTATCCGGCCCGCCACGCAGCAGGGCAGACCTATCCGCCGCCACGTCCTGGACAAACCTGATACCATGAACCCGGGCACCCCTGCTTAGTCACCAAACGTAGCAAACTGCTTGCAGAGGTGTTGGTTATACAGTAATGGTTCCCGGGGCGGCGGTACCCATACCCGCTTCCCAAATTGGAATACCTCGTTTACAATTAGTCCTTATTCAAGTCATCTTAGGTATGATTAGTCTATTGTATATTTATCGGCGTAGTCCAGCGGTAAGGCTCTTGACTCGCACTCCGAAGGTCGCGGGATTATAATTTGTGTTATTTGACAATTTATTTAGTAAAAATAATACATATATTTTATATTTGCAGCACTTTCCAGAGTGGAAGATACTCTCAGTATCGCCCTGGTGTAAGACCACCATTCAGAATTGAAATGTTGCGTGATATGGCTTTAGCCGTGTTTGGTGACCAGATCTGAATAGTCAGGAACTTCCCAACCTTCCTCTTCCCTATCTCCTTCCCCTATCCACTACGTTGTGCGATATTCATGTAAAAACAAAATAATCAAGATTTTTGAACCCTACCCTAAATCCAAAATCAAATCTAAAATCAAATTCAAAATCAAATTCAAAATCATGAGAACTGGTCGCTTCTTCGATTCGTTTTTGTGCTCAACAGCTCGGCTATGGAACGATTTGCCGGCCTCTGGGTTTTCCCCTTTCTACAACATGGGTCTCTTCAAGACCAATGTTGACTCCCTCTTCTCCTCAAAAAGACCCTCCACACAGCATATTAGATGACATAGGCCTTGAGGGAAATCGTTTTCTTAAGGGCCTCCTGTGTGGAGTTTTTTTTACAGTGAATACCGCACAAGAATCTCAACTGCTCCCGTCTGGAGCCAGTGACACCATGGAATCCCCAATTGGGGTATGTTGTGAGGCTGAAGGTAGTGGGGAGGGGAAGGAGGTGGGGAAGAGGAAGGTTGGGAAGTACCTGGCGATTCAGATCTGGACACCAAACACGGCCAAAGCCATTTTCAAGCAACGTTTCAATTTTGAATGGTGGTCTTACTTACACCAGGGCGATATTGATAGTATCTTCCACTCTGGAACGTGCCGCAAATATACTATTTATTATTTTAAATGAATTAATTGTGAAATAACACAAATTAATCAAATAAAATTTGAGACCTGCGGTTTGCGAGTCAAGGGTCTCACTCCTGGACTATGTAGGCCGTATATTGTAATTTATTTTTAAATTATTGTTTATTTTTGTTCATAACTTTTTTTTATAAAATACACCAAAACAACAATAAAACATATTTTAATTACTTCAATACAACTAGAGACAATGCTTTTGAAAAATTGTCACGCGTAAAGTAATTACCTAGGTACAGAACATTTTTTAAAATGAAAAACTTGTTAGATTTCTTAAATATGATAATATAATCCATTATAAAAATTACGTTCTACTAAAAAAACATTTTAAAAAAATAATATAACTGTATGAAAAAACATATTACATGAGTACCTAATATATTTCTGAAATTTTTAGAAAACCCTGTATAGATATCATTACATTACAACTGACTATGCTTTCAGAACGCAAAAGACAAATACAGAATGACGTAGCAAATATTTTATTTATTAAAGAAAAAACTACATAAATGTGTATTAAAATACGTAATAATATCAACCTTGTAATAAACACAAAAACAATTAACACAAAATTAATAACGATATTATAAAAGCAATTCGTAAATCAATCTTCAATTTTAAAAAAGCGCGCGAATAGCCGCTAAATATTACTCGTATAATATAATGTCTGTTCTTCTAAAACAACTAACAGTCCACAGCGAGCGCTTGACAGTAGCTACCTATGTAGATAGAATACAACATAACATACCGGCAAACATATAACATATCGCAAAAGATTCAATCTGACATAGCAATGTCATGCGATAATAGATTTTGAGGAATTTAACCATTGAGTTCAATATCGCAAAGCATTGATAAACGACTTGGAGTTTGAATGATATTGTATGACGAGAACATCCGGCAACGTCGCATGCCGTGATGTTATAGATGCGATAAAAAGTGTACCCAATTGATGTTCTAAGTATGGATGAATATTTACTGATAAAAAACGCATTCCGGAGCATTAACGGTCCACGTAAAAATGTCATTTATTCACTCAAAAATTTTTTTTACACCGTTCGACTCGTCTCATCGAGTTTGATATGATGGACTTAAAAAAAAAAAAACGATGAGCCACTAAGTGCCCAAATGAGCCAGTAAGTCGAAATGATCAAGAAGTTCCGGTAATTAAAGGACGCTTTGAGCCACTAAATGCCGTAACATAAACCTATATATATATATATATATATATATATATATATATATAGTTTCATTATTTCTCAATACATGTCATTACTTTTCCTAATAATATCCACAAATAATAACAAAATCATGTATGTTTCTTAGTCTATTTAGTAGTTTCAATGTCTCATAACAGATGTCGTTAGAATAAGTAGTTATTTGTAGTTTTAAGATCGGTAGTACTGCCCCCCCTTCAGGTCCAAACCCCGAACGATTGATCTACAGGCGGGCACCTCACTCGGCGGCTATCCGTGCTTCAGATTAACAAAAAGCATTCTTTATAAAGGACTTTAAGTCCAATTAGATACTTATTGAAAAAACGTTACGATTATAAACAAGACACGTAATCTCGACGAACCGAAGTTTTATTGAAAACTGCCAACCATCAGAATTGTAGAATTGTAAGTATAGCTAATCAGAGGAATTGCCAGTACACCACAGTTATTGTCATGAAATAGTACGTACGTATTTTACCTACTGACAGAAATACTTACATTATTGTTCAATAACTAACCGTAAGGTTTTGAGTACAATATGGAATACCTATTGTATTTCACGTACAGAATACATTATTTGTTGCGCCGTGCCCCATTCAACCTAAAATCATCCACCAATTATCCCAAGTTTCGCCGTAGTTTCCCGCAGTAGGTATTGGAGAGCTTTTGCCAGAAGCCATAAGTTTTACCAAGAAACGTTCACTATAGAACCATTTGTTAGAACACGAGTTCTGTAATTCAATATGGCTTCAGAATTCCACGAGTTGCCTACTAGCATAGAATGAAGAATAAAGCAAGAAGTGCCTTGTGGGTGTGTTCCGTGATCATTTTTATTTTATTTTATTCGAGAAACAAACAGTTATAATATTTAATTAAAATAATAACAAGTTGTTCTATGCTTTAATGAATCGGCGGTTTAAGTTTCCGCATAAAATTCAAATCATATACGGTAATGTATTGAAGTGCTTCTCCCGATGGCCGACGGGCGTATCCATGTAGACTGGTGTCAGCAGTGTTGCCAACAGTTATACCAGCTTTCCACCAGATTCAACCTTTAAATCGACCAGAAAACCACTAAAAAATATAGTACTACACACTCGCTAAATTTTCCACTAAAATAAAGATTAATGAAAGAAAACAAGTTTAGAAATTATTAGTTTCCTTTATTATTACAAAAATAATAATTAGTAACCAACATACCATTGTAGGTAAATCAACATAAAAATTATTCAATAAAGACTAATTTTGAATTCAGTCGTCGTCTTCAGACGAATCATTTTTACCTTCACCATACTCGTAGGTTTCAGATTGATAAAGACTCTTTTGTACCGATTTGATTTACAACGGCTACTGGAATTTCATAATCATTGCAGCATTTTCCTTCCTACCTCAAACCACAGCGTACTCTCAATATAGCAGTTAAAAGATTTAACCTCTTTCTATTCCTCCGTTTGTTTTTAATTATGTTCATTCTGCTAAATAGTCTCTCAACGTCGACATTAGAATGAGGCAGTATTAGGAGACTAAAATCGCAAAGTCGCTAATTCCTTAAACTTCGGCCCTTCTTGAGCATCTTTGCATGGCTTAGTGGCTGAATGATTGTAGTTTTTATAATGAAACAAAAATTTTCGAAACCGCTAGAAAAATCCACTAGCCACTAAAAGAAATATTTCACCTAAATGAAGTATGAAAATCACCAGTTTTAGTGGAAAACCCACTAAGTTGGCAACACTGGGTGTCAGCGAGACGAGCTCCGATAAGCGACTCGCCAGATCCCTTTTCCTTCTCGTGCAGACAGGTCGGCTGACTAATTATTATTATTGTAAATACGTAAACTATAAATAAACCAGTTGGTTATCGAGAACCTAATATTATTTGAGAAGTCTACAAGTTGTTGAGATTAAAAAAATTCCCAAAACTACATATAGAAAAAATATAGATGATTAAAGGAAACATAAAGCCGAGTTGGTAGAAAAAAAAACACAGATTAAAATATATATTGTGAAATTAAATTATGTACCTACATATATGAAAAAATGCATATTTCAACATGTCATAATGTTCAAAGATAAACAAGATTTAAAAAAAAAAGAAAATAAGGATGAAAATGAAGATGATGTCCATTTATTTAGTAAATGGACATTATTTACTAAATTTAATAATAAATCAGGAATGAAATTGATATTATAGGCCTGATTTCGGTCTATGTTTTCAAAGAAAACTGTATGTTTCACCGTGATTACGAAATTCAAATGGGATGGCGATATACAATTTTAGGCAAAAATTCCGGAGAAAATTCGTGACACTTGATAAAAATTCCGGACTTTCTTGTAAATATCTGTAATATTAATGTCGTTATCAGCGGTGTAGCGAGGGGAGGGGGGGGGGGCTCGCCCCGGGTGCCACCGGACCGAGTGTCACCCCCAAGAGCACAATTCTCTAGCCACCCCCCCCCCTTCTGTATGGCACTGCGCACGCGAGTGCTTGGTTTGTTTCAATCACATTAGTCTATCGTTGTTTTTGCAACGATTAGATGCGTTTTTTAATAGTATAATCGAGCAACGAAGTCAAGATTTTTTTAGATTAATGCCAATAACCAATGGACCAATATTCTGAAAGCAGCTCGACCAGGAAAAGTTACGGAATTAACAAAGATATGCTCTTATATATTTCCGATGCAGGCACAAAATGCCAATGTTGAAAGGGTATTTTCGTTAATGGGAACTGGGAACCCAATGGTAAAAAGAAAGGAACAGGCTTTCTGTAGAGTCTGTCAAGTCGATTCTCTTAACACATTGTAATTTTAAAAAAATATGACTTGCGAAATGTTCTACAAAACTATTATTAAAGATTCGGAAGTGTTGAACTATATTTCTGGGAGCATTAAATATCAGAGCTGATGTTTTTCTTTGATTTGTAATAAAAATAATTTGGTTTATTTAATTTTTTATATCAATCTCTATTTAATTGTAGAAATTCCGGCCTGTTTAGGATTCCCCCGCATTCCGGACAAAGACCTATAAAGGACTTGTCCGCAACCCAAAGGTACAGTGACACATTTGTTTCCATTCAAATTTGCACGGAAGGCACTTCTAGAGTTTTATTATTTATTCTATGCTTACTAGGTTTATACTTTATTCAGTGGTGTAATTGAATGATGAATTAGTTTAAAATTCTCATTCAAGAGTATAGCTTTTGTGAGAAGCAACAAAAAACTCTCCCAGGGTTTCTTAAAGTTCATTAACCTTAAAGCCCTGTTCATGGAGTAGATATTATGAGAAAAAAAAGCTCCCAATGTCTTTTTGTCAATGTCAAATGATGTGGCTACAATGATGAACATTAGGGAAGCTTTTTGTGGATCACAATGTCTGTAAAAGACGGCGCGTCGTGAACTTTTTATCTCCTAATATGAACAATGTATAAAACATTCTTAAATTGACGACCTTCGCAGCATTTACCCCATGTTTTTGTCTTTTATCTGAAGGTGGCAGATTTGATTTATATGCACCAAAAAATAAACTCGACTCGACTCGATAAATAAAGTGACGAACATATGAATCTAACCCTCCACATGCGGTAAGGCGATGTTCCGAGAGAGTCCTGCTGAAGAGATTAAAATGTCTCCTTCACCCAGTCTTTTCCGATCCGGCCTACCTCGCAGTTGACGGTCATCAGCCACCAAGATCCGGACAAATCTCACCACATGAACCCGGGCACCCCTGCTAAGTCACCAAACGTAGCAAACTACTTAGAATAACCTATGGTAGAGGTATTGATGGCCGCTGGGGCGGCTGTATCCATTTCTGCCTCCGATATTGCAAACTCCAAAACATCTTATGTTATTTATTATAAATACCGCTATCGACGTTAATACGAGTATTACAAAAAAATTGGTATGTTCAAGGTATGAAAAGAGTGAGGAAGAAACGGAGCCGAGGTTTCCAACAAAGGTTGGAAACCTCGCTACGTGGGCTTTGTCTGTGTTTGAACGCACTTTTTCTTATTGAATAATTTAAAAGAATGGAACAAATAATGTGACACATATGATAAACTAGTCCCAGCGAGAGGTCGTACGGACGTCATCGACGTCTGCTTGGGACTTGAGCTACAAGAGAAAAGTCTAATTGTATTTACATGTTTTGCTGTACCTACCCGAAGACCGTTTTAAATCTTTTCATCATAGCACCAAAATACCGAAAATCTCTGTAAGTACCGAAATAGGATATTAAAATATTTTTTTTTTAGGTATGGGATTTAAAATAACCCAACTATTTTTATTTTTTACCCAATATAATGATCAACTTATATTTTAAACGAAATCATCATCGATGAATGGATTCACAAAAATATTTGAAATCTCCGTCATTTTGGCAATTTGTTTTTTACTTTGCATATACCGGATCTGCCCTGATGATGGACACTGCAACGCTCTCGGAAACATTTGAAAAAGAAGGAGGTAGCGCAATATGGTATAAACCCCCAAAAAATAACGATAATACAGGGTGCGGCAGCATAACTTCCTTGCTTGTTGATGTCGTAGCGGAGCGCTAGAGGTCTCGTTCAAGAGGGGCGGCTCTTTAAAGTTTTGTCCCGACACAGCTTAGTCGTTTAGTCGCCATCAGGGGCGTATAACTTCGTTTAAATTTTTCAACCGTGGTCCGTGACGTAAAAGTGCTGTCACACATAGATAAAGTTTCATAGATGGAGCTGTAAAGATAGGTTTGTAATTTTGATTTTCACCATCTCTCGCTCAGGGTTGCCAACTTAGGGGTAAAATAAGTGAGATGGGATTTTTTTTACTGGTTTAATAGGTGTTTTGGGGTAGTTTTGTGGTATTTTTGGGGGTTGTGTGATTCCATATATTTTTTTAAATTTTTATTACATCGTATACACGGAGCACTCGCACACTTCTTATTTGAGGATTTATTTTTATTGTACAAAAACTTGCTGCAACGACTTGTGCCTTCACAATAAGGAACTCCAGTGAAAAATATTATGGCTTTAAAAAAATATGTTCATACAGACCAATGAACGCTGATTCTGAATATATAAGTTTTATTTCATAATATTAAACGTAGAGTTCTTAAAAAATTATTAAAAAGTGCATTTTTAAACCTCTCGTCAAAACACACTGTAAAAGTTGGTATTACTGAAATGGTTAGTGCTGACGTCACGCGTCACCAGTCATTGTATTGAAACTTTGATTATGTAGGTATGACATAAGCCATCAGTACTAACAACATTTCATCATTTTCACGTTATTTTATACTGTTTATAGATATTTAGTTGTTGTGTTTATAAGACATCTCTTATTAGATTATCTCTATTATTGAAAATGTTAAAAAAACTACTGTACCAAAAAAATAGTTATGCTATTTCTAGGGAGAATACTTCGAAGAACGGAATTCAAAATGGCGGCAGTAGATCAGCTGATTGCCCAATCCTATACTAATTTTTCAGGAGTGATGACGACACACGATTCACCATACATCGGTGGTTTTCGGAGGGGTCTTGAAAAATTAAAACTTTAACAATTATTTTAACTATTATAACTAACTTTAAAAATAAAAATAAATGTGCAGTTATTTAAGTTAGAAGGTCATTATTTATTAAAAAGAATAAAAAAAATGAACTGGAGTTCTCTATTGGAAAAATTGGTGGACTCTTGAAGTTGTAGATTTTTTTTTAAATTTCCGAGAACATCTGATGAAGCTTCAATGTGTTTTGGTTTTGATTTTCTAAATATATCACAAGATCTTGAAGAAAAGGATTTTTTTTTACAGTGAATACCGCACAAGAATCTCAACTGCTCCCGTCTGAAGCCAGTGAGACTATGGCATTCCCCAAATTAGGTATGTTGTGAGGCTGAAGGTAGTGAGGAGGGGAAGGAGGTGGGGAAGAGGAGGGTTGGGAAGTACCCGGCTATTCAGATCTGGTCACCAAACACGGCTAAAGCCATTTTCAAGCAACGTTTCAATTCTGAATGGTGGTCTTACACCAGGGCGATACTGATAGTATCTTCCACTCTGGAACATGCCGCAAATATACTATATATTATTTTAAATGAATTAATTGTGAAATAACACAAATTAATCAAATAAAATTTACTTGCGCATGCCGGGTTCGAACCCCAATCTCCGGATCGTGAGTCAAGAGTCTTACCCACTGGACTACGGAGGTCGTCAGGTCATTTGATGGATGAAAATTAAAATCTCTTGATTTTATGAAACAAACAGCCCCGTATTTTGCGTATCGCTTGTGAAAGATATGTTTTATAAGGTATATAACAAATCGCGTACTGGCAACACAAAATATTTCTATTTCGAATGGCGTTTTTGACAGCATTTAACGGTCTTGGTTTTCTGCATAACAAGGTAAGATATAGCATTTTTCTGTTGAAAATAATTATTATACTGTATATAGATGTTTTATCTGATCGATAAATATGATTTCCATTCAAAAACATTGGTTTTTCATTTTGTTTTTGCTAAAAGCGTTCATTCTTGTGGTGGAGCACTGGTGGATGGTTTTTTATGGAGATCTTGTTTTGGCGTTTAGTATTGTTTTACGTATTTTAATTTAATTCTTTCAAGATGTATTAATTTATTGTAATGTTTTCCGGTAGACTATATATAACATATTGTTATCATTTTTATAGATGGCTGTTAGAGGTTTGTCACATGAAGAAATAACTATTGCACTGGAAGGAGACATTTCCGATGTCAAATGGGAGTCTGACGGTGAAGGTGAAGAGAGCTGGTCAGTGGAGTATCTACAAGATGACCAGGATCAGAACCAGGACCAGGACATCAACATTCAGCATTCGTCCGTAAATTAATTTGAGGTTAGGTTACCTTAGTTTTTGTGTTATGTTTTATTATCAATTTTCTTATGTGTTATTTATTATCAATTGTCTTTACTGAAAATAAACATATTTAAAGATGTTCTCAGAGTATTTCATTTGTCTAATGTAACATTTTCTGATTCCAATAATTTTGTTCTTAAATAATTTATTGGGCTAATGAAATAGGTCGAGAGCGATTATATTGTCTATGGTAGACAAATAAGTTTCCTCTATCTTTAGTCTATTAGTGCTGTCATAGGCGCAGGCAGGTGCGGTAAGGGCGAGGGGGGGGGGGGGGGGGGCTGGTTAAGTTGGTGACGAAAACCGCTAGGAGGAAAAAGCCCGAAGTGATCGATCTAGGGGTTAGTATATTTATGGTCGCCATCGTGCGTTGGAACAGTGAGGAGCGTACGTTTCCGATGAGACCTACTTTTTGAACAGATGTTCTGTGATTGCAACCCAGCGCGCCTTTCGGGATCGCTTTAATTTAGCCTATGTCCTGGACCGGAAATCAATTGTTATATGGGTCACTACGTTTAGACAAATTGCAAGTGCCACAAGAAGAAGAACTGGAGTCCCTTGTCCCATTAGATCACTTAGCATTGATGGCTGTTTTGAGGGAGGGAACACTTCCCAGAGCGCCTCATCTCAATTAGGGGCGATTTGGAGTAGCCGGCCCTCTCCCCGATTTGTCCCCTTGTGATTTTTTTCAATGAGTTTTTTTTAAATCCCATGTTTATGTGAACCGTCCAAGGACCCTACAAGATTTGAAGACCAACATCCAGGATGAAATTGCAATGATAACGCCTGATATGCTGGCAAGAGTCAAGACAAACAGTGGCAGTGTATGGAGAATGGGGGACTTCATCAACCTGATTTGATCTTCAAAAACTAAGTAAAACAAAACTTTAGGTATGTGCTTACATTATGAAAAACAAATAAAAAAAATCTGATTCTTACAATGAGTTTTATTAAGTTCTGAAAAAAGGAGGTCATGCTGCCGCACCCTGTACTCCAGGCCGTGAAAATCTAAAAACGTATCTGTTTGCAAAATGAAAAAAGTGATCTAATTCTTGATTTCCCGCTGCTGGCATTATAAAAAACAAAAAAAATAATTTTTTAACCCCTCAGGCCTCGATCATTTTCTGTCAGTAGGTCAGACTATTTCGGCTTTGCATTGAATTCAATTAAATGGAATGTTTTTGAACGTATCCGAAAACTATATACGGTTTTTGAATGGTGACGAAACACGCCGTATTTAGTAATTAAAGTTTTAAAAATGGTTCACCTTACGTATTTTCTGACTAAAGTTACCTCCTGATAATGAACAAAAATAAAAACACATATTTTCTTAGTGTTATAAATGTTAGTGTCGGCTCATTTTTCTGTCGTTTCATGTAAAAATAATAAAAAAATTTTTTTTAACTTTATGAGTAAAATCTCAAATTATAATATTTAATTAAATGAAGACAATATTAGCGAAACTCAATCGAAGTCAAGTAAGCAAAGGGTCCTGGGTTCGAGTCCCAGTGGAGCCAATATCTTTTTCTGATTTTTCCGTCTCCAGTTTTTCGATTGAGTTTCGCTAATATTGTCTTCATTTAATTAAATATAATAAAAAAATTCTAAAGTTTACATTTTTTTTAACAAAAATCAGTCGGATTCATAAAGGTATAATTAGCCTGGAGGGTTAATGGTTTGGAATGCTATTACAAATGTAAGTGCCAGAATGGTTATCCTTAGAGTACTGCTGGCTGCAATATTAGCAGTCAATAAAATTCAGACCCACACTGCGGATAAATGCATTAGCAGCCCATATAAATTGTTCACTTTCGTTGCTGATTTTAAGGCGCCGCAACCGGGCTCGAAAAGAAGTAGATGGAGAGATATAAAATTACGAATGTTAGAGGAGTGCGCTAACATTTAAAGCGTCAAAATCGATGCGCAAATTGTGAAAGTATTTAATAAAACACGACTCGTTTAAAATAGAGCAAAAATCTCGCGGGGAGCACCTTAAGTATCATTTAAAGAAACATTGTGAATTTTTTCACAAATATAATTTATAAGATAATAGAAACAGACTTGTTTTTAATAATTTCATATAATTTGCATTTCGGCGTGGGCATCATCTAGATATTATCTTCAAAAATAACTTTTTTTTAAGAGCTTAAAAACTTCAAATGTTTAAGGGGGATATGTAAGTAATCGGTAGAAATACGGGTAGCGGCGCGCGGCGCCTTAAAGTAAAATTGCAATTAAATTACCCATTGAAGTTTAAAACTCTTCGTAACGTGTAATCAATTAAATTATATTAATGTTTAATTATTTTAAAACTCATAATAATTCAGTTCATGCAATACTTTTTACATGATTTTAAGTAACATCTATAAAACATTTTCATGAAGATCTGAATTCTCTCCTTCTGGAACTTTTGTTTCTAGATCATTTTGAGCAGACCCAAATCTTTCCTTTATGATTTGCAAGAAGAGCGGGTACTTCTCCATCACTGCCAGGAAGTCTCTCTTGAACAAAATTTGCACCTCACAAGGCTCCAGCGCCACCACGTGCTCAGTCCTGATCAGTGGCCCCTCAGACAGCAGCGCGTCCTCAGCGAAGTGTTCCCCGTCCCTCAACTGGAACTCCGGCTCGTCCTCCAACTTCACAGACACCATGCCGATAGATAGAAAGAACATCTCTTTCCCTTCTGTTCCAGCTTGTATAATAATATCTCTAGGAAGATAAACATCGGTGACAAGATGACATATCAATTGCTCTTTTGCTCGTTTTGGCAAGTCTTGAAACATGGGAACAGCATCCACCAACTGTTTGAAGCAATGGTTTTGGATATCGCGCTGTAGCTGAGTCGACAGCATTCCCATCAACTTAGTTTCATTAAAGAACTTCCCTTCACATTTAAACTTGAAGTATTGTAGCATTCTTTTAGTTGTACTCGGTGGTAGCCTTTTATGCCTGGACATTTCTTTAACATACTGTTTCAACGTTTGCAACTTCCTTTCACCAGAATATCTCGAGTGAACTATCAGAGACATGTTGGACACTATGAAAAGTAAATGTGCCACTCCAATAATTCTGAATAAGATCGTCACGTTTCTGTCCGTGGGACTGGTGTTGACCTCGATCCCGTCTCCGTAAAGTGACATGATGCAAGAGGCTCTGAAAAGACATCTCATGTATTTTTGAGTTACGCTACCATTATGCACTTCAAAAAAGTGATCGTGAATGATCCACGAAACAGCTTTGTGTTCTGAATGGGTTGCATAAGTATTAGCTTCTGTTAAACCGTACACATTGAGGAGTAAGCAGGCGCCCAAATGGTACAAAGTTGTTGTGTATATCAGCAACTTTAGGAATTTCCAAAATGTCTTGAACTTAATGGAACAGTTTTCATAAAAACCCAAAAAATCTGATATTTCCTCGTATCGCAAAACCCTCGTAAAAGACGCGATAGAGAAATAATCTCTCAATTGATAAGAAAAATCTACTAGTTGAGACTTTCTTGTTACTTTTTCGTACACATGGGCAATGAACAGCCAGGGAATCGAAAAAATGGCGTGGATCCAAAACTTCCTTTTAAGATAATTCCTGGCAATGTCCTTGTGGCCAAGACGTACCATTTTGATCTCTCGATCATAATATCCCGTGAAAAAGTTGAAGAAAATATCTAAAAAAAGAAGGATATTTCCAAAGTAGATTGGCCATTTCAAAAACTCCATTTCTTTCGTTACTTGTTTACTAGATTCCTTCTGTTCGAATGTCAAATCCATCGCCTCAAAAATCGTCATTAAGTAGATTAATAACACCATTAATGCATCCCATAGGAACCTAAAACAGAAAAAAAATTATTAAACAATAAACCGTGATGTTTAATTGTGCTATTGAGTACATAATAAATCCGTAAAAACACACTTATTAAAAAAAATAGTTGTACACATAATTTCCACCAGCAAAGCAACGGTAAATTCTTTATTAAAAATATTTTGGCACTTAGTTCTCTTTGCTTTCCACTTTATAGAGTGGTACAACATATCCCAAGCAATGCCAATACAAAAATAATTGACTGAGCGTAATGAGTCTCGTTTTTCCTGTTTAAAGCCTTATTCACAAGAGATGGGTAAGTTCTGCATTTTGCCGGAGGCCTCCGAGATGTGCTTCCTTTTAAAAGAACTCTGAGTTTTTGAGCAGGTTCCAGGAGCCATTCTCGACTGAGTGGCTCGGACCGAGACGCATGGGTTCGATCGGAGCCGGACCTCGGAGTCGGATCTCGCGAAAGAACTCGAACCCGGACCCTGCTACCGACTCGCGAGTGGCTCGGACCGAGGTCCTAGAAGCACGGGTTCGACCGGAGCCGGCGAACCCGAGACCAGCTCCCGACTCGTGCGTGCCTCGGACCGCCGAGTTCTGGGTTTGGGTGCGAGTTGGTACTGGACCGGGTTCTCTGAGAGTAGTCGATTAGAAAAATGAGTAGGAGTATAGGATCCGCTTCCCGCGAAGAACCCTAGTTCAAGAGCCCACTCCAGCTGAACCTACACTTCGCTATTGTTCACACGAAGATAATACACAAGAGAATACAATATTGTATTGTCCAAGCTCCGTGAACAGCCTCGACTGCGCAGGACAGGACAATGGAATAATACAACAATTTGACCGTAGTTCAAACGCGGATCGCTGCTAAAATGGATGGATCGTGGCCGCGCGTCGAGCGAGTTGGCAAAAAATATTACGAAAGGTTGCGAAAGGTACTATTATATCAAGATATATTGGAATATTTAGACGACGAACTAAATAATAATAAGAAAAAACTATGAATTAAATTACCATGGAAAGCATAACTGCTCGTGTCAAACTGCAAATAACAATAGTATTTTTAGTGACGGGTATGAACTTCAGATAGCTGTAAAATACATTTAGAGTGTCGAAAGGCATCTGTACCTAAAGTAAGGGACACTATCCATGAAGCATTAAAAGAAGAAATTACAAAATGTTTACGTTTATTTTTATTTAAATTTAATACCATATTGTATTGTACTCGTGTGAACTAGGCATTAAGGTTATTATGCACGTACACAAAACCCAGAAATATCAATAAAATTGTCCAGAAATAAAAGAAGTCACACCAGAAAGGATCTCATGGTCTCAAGGAGCAATATGGCAAAGTATTAAAAGCGTATACATATCTGGAACCGAAATTACTTAATAAAATTTCTCAGAATTAAAAATTAAATCATGCAAAATATCCTACATCGGTCCAAAAATAAATAAATGGTTAATTGGCTTTGGTAGATAGAAGTCTGAAAACTTATTAATGGCACACTTAGTAAAAACTTAGTAAATGGTTTTAATAAAAACAAAATAATATTTTTTAAACCTAGTTCATTCAGCATTTCCAGGAGCATTCCAGGAGCATCCCTAGCACTAGGCTAATGCCCGTGGTAGCCAAAATTTAAAAAAAAAATTGGTTACTTAAAAGTGGCAATCTGCCTATTGCAATTTTTTTTTAAATTTATTTAATATAATGGTACAATGGTACATGTTTTTATACACTGAATAAAGTGTTTTTTTCTTAAAAATACATTAATTTACGTATTACACCTTTTTTAGAGCAAAGCTCGGGTTTAAAAGGGGGAGAAAACACATATAATACCGCAATTCGACAGAGTAAAAATAATGTATTTTTATATACAAAACAAAAAATAGATAATTAAAAGAAAACATAAGATCATCTATATTTTATATGTATATTTATTTATTTTTATGTATATAAAACAAATAATAGATAAGGAATGTAACACAAAGAGGAGATAAAAAAGAAAGGACAAAAATAAAGAGAGAAAAAGGATATTTAATATTATAATTGAGTTGTAAAATACAGTAGGAATTATTAGATGTAGTGATTGTTATAAGTTATGCATAAAGCGTTTTTATTTATTTTAATTTTACATAATTAGTTACCTTAATCTTAAACTAACTGGTAATTGTTTAAACCATGTAATTCCTATGTTCGTGCTTATAGTATTGTTGGGCTGTGGTGGTGAGCCAAGAATATTTATTGCTGTTTGAAAAATTAATGGTTTAAAATTATTTAAGCTCTCATAAGTTATTTATTTATTAATTTGTAAGAAACAAACATATGTTACATAATATGCAGTAATAAACTTACAAGTGAATTGAAGACAAGCCACAGAAGCTTCTTAAGCTAAAGTTCATTAGAAATGAAGTTTGAATATCTTAAAATTATTTTTGGAATATAGGAAAAGGATAAGAGATGCTCCCGATACATTCCATACATTACACACACGTTATTTCACATCGATATTTCTTTAGGTTATTACTAAAATGTCAATGCTGTGAAATTTTTTATTATATTGTGCACTTACATGAAAAATTATTGAATGTTAGGTCGATAATAAACTATTATCGACCCAACAAGACATAATTACACTTTTACGTAATTAATTACAATAAAATTAACAAAAAAGTATTGCCTACGGTATTGAAAAGTTGTTGCTTCGGATTGAAAAATTACTGTATGTTTCTACTTTTGTGTATCGATCGTCCAGTTGACGGATGGCGTGAACCAGGGGTAAGGCTCTTGACTCGCAATCCGAACATGTATTTATATCCTTTTATACATTATTTGGCGTAATACGGTAACTTAATAATATTTTATGTCAAATGCACAATAAATAAATAAAGGTCAGCCAACACGCAACGCCTTGCATGCACAATCAGTTAGTGCAAAATTTACACAAACACACGGTGCGGTGTCCATACGACAGCAACTTGCATGATTACTAGTGCAGACAGAAATTCAGGCAGAAATATTTAATTTTGTTTGCGATCATTTTCAAAATAATTTAATTTTCCACATTATACAATAACCAAAATCATAACCAAAACTTACCTGAAATCGCTGAAAGGGTGGATAGTGTAATACTTGCCCTCCACCTGCCTCTTTCTCTCTTGGCGGATGGCCTCGGCACTCTTGAGCACGCGGTGCGCTCGCGAGCTCTTCTTGGACACGAGGAACCACGCCCTGATGAAGGTGGCAGGTACGAACGGAGCATCAGAGTCCAGGTCTAAACCATCTACGGAGGTCCACTCATCCTGGCTTGTCATGTACATACTCCTAACAACACTTGCTAATTGTCAATTTAACCAATTCTGAAAAACTGTATATCCCGCTTGTTAGTTTCGTGTTGGATTTTTGACGTTTATTATGAAAGCTTTTTCAAATTAATACACATAGAACACTATTTTGTTTTTTTGTTTTTATTTTTAGTTGAGAAATAACTAAGTAGATATCTCTAATAGCAGAATTATTTTGCCCATTTACGTTCTGACACAACTTTTTATGTGCCTACGGTTATAATTTTCATGATCATCATTAAGTTGAAATTTTAGTTTTTTTTTTTTTTAGCAACTATCTTAAATAATTGTATGTACAAAATATAATTGTGAAATTAAGTAGGTATAGATATTGCATTTCTTAGTCCTCCACACTAGGGGGTCATGTGCCGAGGCGGACTAAAGTTATTTAATTATAGGTAGTTGTTATTCTTGTTTGTTTTTTTTTAGTTCAGTTTTAAAAGTCGTTGATGCGACCTATTCTCGTGTGACAAAAAATGTCAACCGTGTACATGACCGTAGGGCGGGCGACAAGCACATCCAAAGTGTCTTGTTTAAAACGTTGCAACGTATAGTCTGTCAATTAACAGTAGAAAATATAAAAACTTGAACTACTAAATTTGTAGACTGGCAACACCAATTTAACTGTCAAATATTTTTTTGAAATGCAATGACACTGAATGTACAGAACACAGTAAACCACATTTTAAAAAAACATTTTTTCTTCATGACATAAATTTGATTAAAAGGTGATTTATAAAGCGATTTGCTTTAATTTAATTTAACATAAATTTGAATTTAACAATAGATAGAAAGGAAGAATCACTAATGGTGAGTTTAGTTACACTACTTTTAGATCTAAATGAGTTAAATATATTCAGATCTAAAATTAGAGACATGATCTAAAGCCCAGGCAATGCTAGGTACTTTATCTAGTATTAAATAAATGTGAGCAATTTCTAAACTGTGCTTTATATTATAGTTATTTTCCATTATGTTAACACAAAATTGCAAAAGTATAATAATAATATACCTATACGCAATTCTAATTTTGAGATCGGCGGGTATCTATACTGCAATGAAAAAATATTTTTTCCATTATTATGCCTTTTTAATTTTTTATAAAAATGTAGGTTACACAGCTTTACTTTAACACCATTAGTTATGTGTTTAGTATTGCCATTTGATCAACAGTGGCGCCCTCATATATTTTCTACTCTTATTTGACAAACTGTATAGCACGCATTGTTTTAATTCTTTTATCGATGAGAACATAATTCTACTGACTGTTTTCTATGTTGTGAGCGTAATCTTTTACATAAATAAAAACATCGTTAAAATATTATTGCCTAGCTAGATTGTTCTAAGATTTTAAGGGAACCACCACCGTGGCGCAGGGATAAACAATTTCTTTATTAAGTAACATTGCGACGCACGCCGGAAACTTGCTACATGAAAACACAATTTTGTAGCACAATTGGGGAATTAACTTTATTTTAACTTTTTTAATCAAAAATAATAATACATAATTTAAAAATCAATCATATTTGGTACCTAACCTATAACTGTTTTTCTTGATTACGAATAGATTCAAAGTATTCGATTTTGGTTAGTATCAAAGGTGAGTACTTCAATTAAATTCATTAATTTAAATTGATTTTTGATTGAAAAATCGAAGATTGAATTTTGATTGAACAATCGATGGTTCGCAAAGTGTCGTTCTCAAATTGCGACATTTTTTACAGTTTCATAAGAGTTTTTGAAATGATTAAAAAGAAAGACAAACATTCCCGGGTAACGAATAACCCAGCAATGTTTGAAAATCTCCTACTACCACCACAGAAAGCCGAAAATGTTGCTTGTGTTGTGATGAAGGACTTAGCCAGCCGAGGAATCGAACACGCGACGCTAAACGATATGCCCACTTAACCACTGGCTGGTCAACCTATTTGTACAATTATCTACATACCTTCTGTGAACAAAATATTAACATTTAATATTCCTGGGGTTCATAATGTACCAACGAGTGCTGTAAAGGCCTTTGTGCATCCAGTTTCACAGGGGGTAACGTTTCACAGAGTTTCCGAGCGGATGGTACAAAGTTGGCAGCGGCAGAGGCATATAATATTAAAGTTGCAAATCTGACACACTCCAACAATGCTTTTACGATAAGCTGATTTCATGAAACTTTACTGATATGTAGCGTACACAATGCAATATTATTATATTCATTATATTGTTACTGTGCATGGAAATACGCACATATACATAGCTTTACTACGCGATGTCGCGTAAGGTTTAAGCGCATTCCAGACTATAATATTATAATTATTACATTACAAATTATCTGTGGACAAGTGTAGTACTGCTTACATTGCTCTTGCAATTTTACATTCCTTTTAACTCAAAACATCATTTCACATTGTAAAAATAGTTAAATCGAGTGCGGGACGGTGGATTGTCCATCATCAACTGTTATCTCAGTGAGATTACTCTTATTTTAAGTGAAAATCTCAAATTTGTATATTAAGTGTCAAACTTAAATCACTTTTTGCATTATCGCAATTTATAACAATATCTTAGTTTCCAAGCCGTAAATGACATTTAAATAGTTACATCATCAAAACTAAGCCTTTTGCAGACGCGAGTACGAAAGCATCCGGGTGCGTAGTATATCTTCATGTTACAGATAAGAGTGGCAACGGTACTATGAATTTGATATGTTCGAAATCCAAGGTAGCCCCTTTAAAAATAGTTTCGCTCGCTCGATTGGAATTATGTGCTGCGCTTATTTTATCTAGACTTGTTAAATCTATTGTACATACTTGTAAAAATCGCGTTTTGATAAATGATATATTTGGTTTTTCAGATTCAAAAATAGCACTTTCTTGGATTCACTCACCCCCGCACAGATAGCAAACTTTTGTAGCTAATCGAGTTAGTGAAAATCAGGAAAATTTACCTGCGAAACATTTTTATCATATAGATGGAGTTACCAATCCTAGTGATTGATTATCAGGTGGACTATTGCCCGCTCAGCTAATAGATCATCCTCTTTGGTGGCACGGTCCACCCTGGGCTGCAAACCCAGTGTCGGAGTGACCTGTCAAAAGCTTTCCCCCTCAGCACAGGAGGAGAATACTTTGGAATTGAAAAAGTCGCATACGTTCACGATAACGTCAATAAAGAATAATTCTCCAGTATACAATCTTGCTTTAAAAATTTCCTCATGGCCAAAACTGGCAAGAATTGTCGTAAATATTTTACCATTTACGCGGAAGTTATTGTGTTCAACAGTTATATATTCCACGGAATTAAATATTGCTGAAATAAATGTATTAAAAGCTCTACAGAAAAAGTATTTTTATGCCGATATAAAATTAATACGGAAGAAAAAATTATGTTCATCTTCGATTCGAAAATTAAACCCGTTCGTCGGTCGTAACGGATTGTTACGTATAGGTGGTAGATTAACAAATGCGAATATACCTCATGAAAACAAACATCCAGTACTTCTGCCAAGACAGGATCATATTGAAGGTATAATTATAGATTTTTACCAATTTTTACGTGTGAATTGTCACTCTGATGCTGATCTCCTTAGAAAAACTAAAAACAAAAATCATCCCATTAATTGGTGTATTTGGTAGAATTGCTCATCTTCTACCAACAGAGGTAAAGAGGGGCTTATACTTTAGCTTAATCCAGTCCCACCTAAATTATTTAATAGAAATATGGGGAAACACACACATTACGTACTTAAACGACTTACAAATAATACAAAACAAAGTTATTAAAAAACTCTTCAACTATAACCCAGACACTCCCACAAAAAAACTATACCAGGAAATAAACCTTTTGAAAATAAGAACATTGTACGAATATAACACATGTCTTTTAATCTACAAAATACAAAATGGACTTATACACACAAACACAACATTTATAAAAACATCACAAGTAGGTACACGAACATTATACTAGACAACACAATAAATTGTACACAAATACTGTCAAGACTGAAAGTGGCAAGAGAAGTATTGGCCACGAGGGAGTTCACATATATAATCTCCTTCCAGATAACCTAAAAACGGAAAAGAATATAAAAACCTTTAAAAAAAACTATTTAAACTTAAGATGTTGGAACAAAATTAAAAATATTACTTCTATACTTGTACTACTATACTATATATGCTCTGTATTTAAGTTAAGAAAGCGAAATATTATATTTCTTTTAACTTAATAATAATAAAAAAAATGTCTATATTTAGACAGCGTTATTGGATCTTATCGGGAAGAAAGATAATACGCAAACGAGTACACGCGTGTAATTTCTGTTTTAAAACCGCACCTTCTAATATTATACCGCCAATGGCTGATTTACCTACAGCTAGAGTTCAAGACGCAAAAGCATTTGCACATACTGGTGTAGATTTTGCGGACCGATAAATATAACCCTTTCTAGGCGACGTGGAGTAAAAAGTCAAAAGGCACATATTTGTCTATTTATTTGTTTAACAACAACGGCTATACATATAGAATTGGTATCAGATCTAAGCACGGACAATTTTTTAAACGCATTTAAACGTTTTCCGTTTTTTCGTTTTTTTAAATTACCCTACTACAGTCTGTTGCTAGAAACCGACAGTCCCCAAATAATGATTACAAAGCGATGAACACGTTTATTATTACGACGGTTGCTAGGTTGCTATTTTAAAACAAGCATCACTCTTTATCTCACTTGTAACTTGGAAATATTTGTCTCATATAAAAAGGTTTAGGTATATAGTTATTTGCCTAGCGTAAACTACATAAATAAATCCATAATATTCGTATGGTTTTCTCCTTTAGATTGTGTTCACATCACGCTGATTTTAGCAGAAGTTCACATTATACAGTCACCAAATATGGCTAAAACCATTTCAAGCAAATTTAAACATTTATAGGATTATCTTTGACGAGATTTGCTAAAAAAATATTTCATTAATTCCGCGGTTATTTTAAAACCGAAAAAAATTACGTTTCCATTGCGTTAAAGGCAAGTCTGCGGCCGACAAGATGGCGGCATTTTAAAACACGCGTGAACTTTTTAAAATACTTCTCGAACACTTGTGAGATAAAAGTTTTGATATACTGGCGGTTGAAAAACACGTGGATCAAAAATGGACGCTAACCGTTTAAAACGTCACTCTTTCAAAAAAACGGCGTGTTTCCAACACAAAACACGATTCGGTTGATAAACACGTGTAGATTGCCACGCGGTGACTTCGATTATTTTTTAAAGGTTACCAACGGTCTAAAAAACATGCTGTTTTCAAAATGGCGGCATTTGAAAAATGCGTAGACGCGACCCCCAAGATGGCGGCATTCAAGACGTGGGTTTTAAAACAATTCATTATCACTTATTTAACTATATATTTAAATTTGAAAAATTATTATGTACATATTTATACATACATACATTACGAAAAACAGCATAGAGTTATATAACAATAAATAACAAAACACGATGTTCAATTTTAAATACTTACACTACCAACTTTATAACACAAACCTTCAGCTATCTCGGTCGACAGGGGTCTCGTGTTCACAGTTCGTTCAAACTAGATTCAAAACGATTATCTCTTAATTGATTGAATAAATATAAGTAGGGTTTTAATAAATTAGAAGATCTCTTGGTCGCTATAAATAACTTGGGAATTTATTTAGGACTCGACGCTCTAGGGAAAAAGCTTAAATCTCTTTGTGAACTCAAAGTTAATGATTCTAGGATATAATAAAAAGATGATTGGATACTGTATAATTATATAAGGTTTACGTACGTTATCCCTCACGGGTTACATCTTGGCTAAGCTGACACCTCGTCAGGAAACATAAATGAGTTGATTCAGATATATAAAATTTAATTATATTTTAAAACACGTGTTGGAATACCAAAAGCTAGGCGACCCGCGAAGGCGTGGATGACCGACCCATAGCAAAGTTAAAACCAGAAGAGCTCGCAAGGGTTACCGGCGCAGCGGGAAGGGATGTTCGCCTCCCTCTCCACCGAAATCTGGGCCAATGAAGGCACGTCGGTGTTGCTAACTTACCACCAATAATATTAAATATCGGGTACCTGACGCTAATTATCACACATGGGTTGGAAGTTATAATTCAAGAAAGTATTTCTTGACACGAGTTACGAAGTACATTCGTTTCGAATGCTCCATGATGATCTGATTATGAGCTCTGCCTGGGAATACTAAGTATAATGAGAATAATGAGACCAGCATAATATGAAAACCCACGTAGAACAAAATAAAACGTTAACACGGTCATGTAATTTCCTTTCAATTCCAATATGATGAATATCCATTGTTATTCTGTCGGCATTTGACATCCGAGTCTTGCACAGGAAATGTTTGTTACCACTGGCCCCCTATTCAGTGTTGTGTGTTGTATTGATGGATGAAATAAGGAAATGGCAGGACTATGCGGCTTCAAGTTTCCTGCTAATGGAAACGCCTGGGAAAATAATGGCCGTCTCCCGTTTCCAATAATAACAAGAATCTTTAGAGAGGCGGTGTTACAAAAGGGTGCTAATGGTAAGGTAACGAGTACTGAAACACCATGAAATTTCTTTTAAATTCTCTTATATTTCTATTTAAGGTAACGAGTAGGGGGAATATTCATTTACCTAATAGAATGCTTGGGCTTTTTTCCCTAATCTCATCTCAAAATCTTCAAAAGTTTTTAGTTTTCATTTCCTCAAAAGTTAGTAAGAACTATTTAAAAATAAATCTTTTCAGGTTTTTAACAGGTAATTCCGGTGTATTAACATTTTTTTAAATCAATCTGTAATAACGAAGTATTTGTTCTATAATACAGATTTTTAAAAGTAAATAATATGTTAAAGGAACTAAATTAGCTAACCGTGTACCAAAATTAAATGCAAAAAGGACATTCACAGACATAATACAAGGACGTGGAAAGAATTCAGGCCACATAAAAAGACAAATCGAATACGTAGAATAGTTTACCTACTATATTTATGTACAAAGGGATGAAGTTTTATAACATGCTACCAGAAACGTTAAAGTACGCACCAATTAGAAGGTTCAAGATGTACTGCAGGAGCTACATCAAACTGGAAAAAATATAGTCTGCAACATGTAATGTCATAATTAATTAGCAATTTGTAAGTGTGCAGATTACTAAAATAAAATTAATAAATAAAGAATCTATTTTCAAATGTCTTATCATATTTTTTTTTGGTTTGATTGAGATTTGAACTATTTAAGCTGACTTCTTACCCGGTGATCGGAATCAACGGCGCTACCACATATTTTTATATGTCTTCAAAAGAATCAACGGCGCTATTTTCAAATGTCTTTCAAAGCTTAAAAATTATTTTTAATTTTACTGAGTTTTGAACCTTTCTACCAAGTGGTCGGAATCAACCACGCTACCAACCGTGCTAAATCGTGAGTTGGTAAGGGAACGTACCCATACTACGTGACCTCTTCGGGGGGGGGGGGTGGTCTTCAAAATGTCACGCTTGGTACAAATGAGCGGCGGTTTGTGTAGGATTTTGGTCACCGGGGGGGGGTTAAAATTGCAAAAAATTGGTCACCTAGTATGGGTACGTTCCCTAAGGTCGACGGTGCTTTAATGCTTCAAATAACAGAAAAATGCATGTATATCCGCACACGCATCCGGGATTACCATTAAAAGTTGAAAAACTGCATTATCATCGACAACAAGTATACGTATATACACAGATAAAGATGTATTTATTGACTTTATTGTCGCACGGTTAAGGTTTTTGGAACATTAAATTTTTAATTAACTTTGTCTTCACCGAATATTGTAAATTATTTACCGTTGTTACCTTTTTTGATTTTGCTTCTTTTAGAAATTCAGTCAATACATATATGTAACTTTAATCTTTAACAAGTTGAACTATGAACTTCGGTAGGCAGTCTTTTGTTTTAATTTCAAAACACTATTGTGATACTCTACTATTGAGGAGGTAAGATCACACGACGATAGCGCGCAAAAACTACACTGTATTTCATAGACTGAAGTTACACACTTAAGTTTTTTATTAGGTACACTTTTGATTAAATTAATGTTGAAGCACTCAAATAGGCGTCTAACGTTTATAATTGTTAAGTCTATCAGATCACTACTTTCTTACAACTTAAAAAATTATTCAAAACAGCGGAGTAATTTTTTTTGTAAAATCTATTCGATCTTGTAAATTGTCTTCATATTCAAATAATTATAACACGTTTCATGATATAATAGCATTATGTGGAACCCATAACTCGAGCATTAGTAATTTCACCGAGATATTAATCGTATTTTTAAATCTCCCATTCTAAGTAATAATTAAAGACCAATTTCTCTTATCCCAAATATTGCAAAAATATTTGTAAAAATTGTAAAAAAACAGATGTTTAAATTTATAAAAGACTAGCTTTTTCCCGCGGCTTCGCTCGCATGGTGTAAGGGGGGTTCCCACTCCGCCTCCTCCACCTCCCCCCCCTCCCCCCCTCTCACCGCCCTCCCTCCCCCCTCCCCAATCCCCCCTCTCCCCCTTCTCCCTCCCCCTTCCCACGTCTGTAATTCATTGTATAGTGCTTGAATTAAAAGTTTTCTCTATATTGTTTCAGGAACACCGATATATTTTTTGATTCCCTCCCTCTATTTAAGAAAAATTTTTGGGCGTTTACCAAAAAAATTGATCACTCGAAAATGACGTGTCCTACGACTTTCAAAAAGATATTCTTTAGGTTAATAATTTTAGAACATGTTTCTTAAAATAAGTCCTATAAAATAATTTATAAAACTAATTATTTACATAGCAAAAACCATAAAATACATATAATTAACATAAATATTCGTCAAATAAGTTAGAAGATAGGCGATTTTTTGGGTGTCCTACCCTACTTTTGCAAAATTCCGAACGCATAATATTAATGTTTACCCAGTCCCTGTTTTATATTTTGTGTTAATTTAAATGGTTATATGTTTCAAATTCATTAACATATATTACTTTTAGCAGAGTAGAGTTCAAAATAATAAAAAAATCTGTTTTATTCTGTGCCTAAAAATGATGTAGGTGGAAAATTCCGCAACCCTACAACAATAAATCGATTTTAAACGAAAAATTACATTTATAATCATGTGGGAATCGGTTTATTTTGATAAATGGCAACATTTGCACTATAAACAATCGCCATCTTAGTTTTGAGCAGCAGTGTATGTCTCCTGTGACACGCTGAGTGGTTGGGCGTCACGTTGTGCTGTTTTTATTTTCCACTACGAACTTGGTTTTTGTTGGTAAATAATAAAGATTTTACTTACAGCATTTGAAGGTTAATTACTTAAGTCATGTAGAATATGATTAAATATGCCAATTACTGAAATCGGTCTTAAAAATAAGTGCTTTTTGAGTTTGTTTCTATTCCGGCATCTTACGTCACATCGAAAACGCGACGTGATGTACTAGTGGAACGAAAAATGTGACGTAATGGCATAATTATTAAGCATGGTTTACGTTGTGCCAAATGATTTATTTAATTCTATATATAGTAACTACTGCTGGTTTTTATGTTTTGTCATATTATTTTTTTTTATTTTTAAGTCTATTGAAAGTTGGAATTAAGTTTTTATTTACAGTGTATTTCTGAAAATTATCCCTGGTGAGAGGTGTCTCGGTAAAGTCTCTTTCGTTATTCAGTTATTAGTTACGTCAGTATGGCGTTAAAAAAATGGAAAAAAAAACTACGAAATCAATTTGAAATAAAGGTTTCGAATTCATAAGCTTATAACTAACTTGAACCATCAGAGACTTAGTTGGCTAGAAGAGATGTTATGAAAAATGAAAAATATTTAATCAAATTGGTTATCTTAAAATTTATGGTTGAATTTATGTGGTTAACTTACTAACTATTTAAAGTATAAATTTATAATGCAAATTGTTCTTAAAATTGTGCAGGAGTAAACCTGCCTTTATAGTTCCTAAACCGTGACGTCTTTTCCATTAACGTCACTTGTCCTATTGTGATGTGATAAAAGATTTAACTTTTTTTTATATTAATTTGTTTAGAATAATGCTCAAAGATTAGATTTATAAAAAACATGATAATTTTATTATCTGTAGACATTAAAAATTATATTACTTTAAAACAAAAATGCCAAATTGTGCCATTGAATTTACCATATAGTAGCGTTGTGGAATAGTTTTATTAAGAAAAGATATATTTTCATTTAATTACCTATCTTAAGTTATGTGTTTTTTGAGGACTGTTTAATTTAAATGATAGTTTAATAAATAATTAATTAAAATTTCCACAGAATTTTACTTAAATCTTACCTAAAGTTTGTGACGTAATGGAAGTTCACATCACCTGTACTTCATTAAAACATTGATTTCCCGCTAAGTAGTAGACTTTTCTTATTTATATTTACTATTTTTACGAAGTTAGATATATTATTAACTCAATAAAAAGTCGTTTATTACTAAAAAAAAAAAATTTTTTGGTGGAATTCCATTACGTAAAGGACATTTTTTTTGGTAAACGCCCTTTTAGCACACTGAATTCGCACACATAACACACACATCCACACCCTCACACGCGCATTTACACACATACAAACACTCTCACACACCCCTGTCCTTCAATAATTTACTAATTTAATTTAGGTATAATGTATTATCTATCTCACAAAAACCTAAGCATATAACAGCGACATGTCATTGGTACCAATTATTGTACTAATTCTATAACTTTGTAACTATTTTCCATTATGTAATAATGTACTGTGTGTTTCTGCAAAAATAAAATAAAATAAAACACATACGGCAATGTGACGCGGCATATCTACTTTATGTGGAGTATAAATGAAATATTATTGTTTGTAAATAATTGAATAAAATAGACGTTCGAGGTTGGTTGGGTGATGTTTTTAATTTTAACAGCTAGTTGCTCGCTTATGCTATTTTATAAAGCTCGTTATCAAATATTGGAGATAGTTTAATGCTCGGGCGGCAGATGGCGGTAATAATGGTTTTAATTATTTACAACGTGTTGAGCTGCTATCGGTTAGATGCTGATAGTGAGAACAGTGAACAGATTTTATAATTAAAAGATGTTACGCCGTCGGCCGCCAGGTAGCAGTAGTAATGGTTTTAAAAAAATAATAAAAAAATTATAGCAGTAGTAACGTGTTTGAGCCGCTATCCGGTAGATGCCGCTAGTTAGAAGCGAGAGAAGATCTTATAATTAAAAGATGTTTTCGTTGTCATCCGCCAGGTGTCGCTAATAATGGTTTTAATAATTTAAAACGTGTTTGAGCCGCTATCCGGTAGATGCCGCTAGTTAGAACGATGAACAGATTTTATAATTAAAAGATGTTTTCGGTGTCGTCCGCCAGATGGCAGTAATAATGGTTTTAATTATTTAAAACGTGTTTGAGCTGCTCTCTGGTAGATGTCGCTAGTTATAACAGTGAACAGATTTTTATTACTGAAAGATGTTTACGCCGCGGGCCGCTAGATGGCAGTAGTAATGGTTTTAATTAACGTGTTTGAGCTGCTATCCGGTAAGTAGGTGCCGCTAGTTAGACCAGAGCACATTTAATATTTAAAAGAGGTTTTCGGTCTCGTCCGCCAGATGGTAGTAATAATATTTTTAATTTTTTCAAACGTGTTTGTGCTGCTCTCCGGTAGATGCCGCTAATTAGAACGGTGAACAGATTTTATAGTTAAAAGATGTTAACGCCGTCGGCCGCTAGATGGCAGTAGTAATGGTTTTAATTATTTAAAACGTGTTTGAGCTGCTATCTGGTGGGCGCCGCTAGTTAGAAGAGTGCAGATTCTATATATTATTTTTTTATTTTTATTTATTTATTTTTTTTAATATAGTTATATAATTGTACAGTGGAGTTTTAGAAATTACATAGCGGTACAGAAATTATTTAAACATTGCAATCTCACCAAAGAAGAAGCTAGTTCTTGTGCTTGATGAGCGAGTTACACTAACTATAACTGAAATAGAACAACATTATGTAATAAGTAAGTATATAATAGGATAAATTGAGACTTCTGGATCATCTATATGTGTAGGTGTACATACATAGGATACGGTTACATACTAAGATATTGTGTACTTAGGAGAAATTCTAAAAATCTAAATAAAATAGAGATGAATATGTATTAAAAATAAATAGTAAGAAAGAGAAAAACAGGTAATTATTTAGTTAATTATTCCTGATGAAGTGTAGCTTCAGTTTGAGTTTCAGTTTATTGATGTCTTTGGTTTTTTTTATTTCAATGGGAAGGTTGTTGAAAAACTTTATTCCTAAATAGATATAATTGTTTTGCATTAGTTTGGTATTAAATTTTGGTGTTTTGATGTTGTCTTCATATCTTTTTGATTGGTGAGTTTCAAATTTCTTGATGATATTATCTTTGTAAATTTGGATAATTGCATTTTTCTTGAAGATATTCTCTACTCGAGGCACCGTGAAATCTGCGAAAAGCGTTTCTGTTGGATAAGTGGAGGGTTTCTTTAGGATTACTTTAATGATTAGTTTCTGGATCACTTTGACAGGGGTTAGAATATTGTTGTATGACCCCCCCCATCCAATTATTCCATATTGAATTAAAGACTGGATTAGTGCATAGTATACTCTTTTTAGATTGTTGAGTTTTAAAATATTTCTTAATCTTATGAATATATATATATACACTTTCTGATACGCTTAACCAATTCACAGATATGGCTCTTCCACTTCATATGTTGTTCTATTATCACTCCGAGATATTTAATTTCTGGTACTGATTTCAATGTTGAACAGCCTTGGATACATGTGATTTTATTACATTTGTTATTGTGGATAATTATTTTAGTGTTAGGGAGTGTTTTTAGTTTGTTGATTGAGAAGTGTATGTAGTATGTTTTGTTAGTGTTCAATGAGAGAAGATTTGTGTCAAACCAATGTTTTAAGATGTTCATGATATTATTTGCTAGTTCGTTTACTCTATTCCAGTCGATCCCATTCACTATGATAGCTGTGTCATCGGCATATGATATTATGTCTGCGTTATGTGGTAGTTTAAAAATATCGTTGACATATATTATAAATAGTAGGGGGCCTAGGACTGTGCCTTGAGGTATCCCAAAATTACTTGTTAGTGGTAGACTTAGGGAGTTGTTTATCTTGACTACTTGGTGTCGTTCAAATAAATAGCTTTTTATCCATTTTAGAGCTTTATCGTTTATCCCAACACAGTTTAATTTTTTAATAAGTTTATCATGAGAAATACTATCGAAAGCTTTTTTAAGATCTATGAAGATTCCTAGGCATTTCAAAGATTTGTCTAATGTGTTCTGAATAATGTTCGATAATTTGGCAATCGCATCTTGGGTACTTCTAGATTTTTGGTTGGTTCATTTGGTTGTCATGAATTAGGTTATTTTTGTTAATAAATTCGGTTAATCTTTTTTTGATAATTTTTTCAAAGATTTTGGCAATGTTTGAAATCAGCGATATTGGACGATAATTTGTCACTTCTTCTGGGTTGCCAGATTTATGAATTGGAGTGATGATGGTTTGTTTATATATCGTTGGGAATATTCCGCTTTGAAGACTAATGTTGATTAAATGCGTTAATGGTTTTGAAATATGTTTTTTGATAGCTTTTAGTGTTTCGACAGTAATTCCATCGAAACCTGGTGCCGATCTTCCCTTCATGCTTGAAATGATGTGTTCGATTTCCTGGGCTGAAGTAAGGGGAAACATGTCAATTTTGTTTAAGATATTGACGTTAATGTTCTGTTCGTCATTAGACGGTATTTTTTGTATTTGATTTGCAAGATTTTTGCCTACATTTGCAAAAAAGTTGTTAAATATGTTAGCAGCAGCTGATGGATTTTCTTCGCATCGTATTTTGATATTATTATGTGTAATACTATGTATATAATTTTTTTTATGTTTTTTCTTATCTATAATTTCATTTACAACATTCCAGACTTTTTTTGCATCGTTCTCCGTTGCTTCTAGTTTTCGCCGAAAATAGTTTTCTTTTGTGTTTTTTATTAAATACGTTAGTTTGTTTTTGTATGCTTTTAGGTATTTTTTTAAGGTTTCGTTTGTAGGTTGTTGGATTAATTTTTTGTATATTGCTTCTTTGTGTCTGATTGATACAATTAATCCAAAAGTTATCCATGGTTTAACCGGTTTAAATTTTGATGATTGTTTTCTGGAATCAATAGAATGTGCAGTACTTACGTGCGTTGATAATTTTTTTTCAAATAGTTCGAAGCATTCATTCGTATCATTACAATTAAAAATATCGTGCCATTTCTCTTTGTCTAGATTATGTACTAGGGCATTTATGTTAAGCGTTTTTCGTCGGCCGCTTTCATTCTCCGGAATTCGGGTAGTCAATGGTGAATATTTCTTTTCATAATTGTACGTAAAAATGCACCCGAAATGATCAGTGATTGTCGTTTGTATAACTGCAGATGCTATGTTTTTTATGTCTTGAATATTTGTAAAAACATGATCTATGCACGAAGGTCGTTGACCTGGAATAATTCTCGTAAATGAATTAATACATGATATATAATTTAATTCTGCCATCATATTAAGATAATTATCTTTATCATAAGACGAGTAATCATGTGCTATATTCATGTTTACGTCTCCGATAACAATGGTTTTCTTATTTCTGTTCGCAAGAAGAATGCGTTTTAGTTTATCTACATATATCGGTAATATTGAGGCGTGAGTTCTATATACAGCGAATATGCTATAGGTATACTTTTGGTAACTGATTTCCATATTTAGGACGTTTACATTGTGCATGTGAATTTCTCTGTTAAAAGTCACAACATATTTATTTGAGACAAATATTGCGATTCCGCTGTTCTTGTTAATTCGGGTACTTGTTGCATAGTATGTATAACCCGGAATATTATAGTTTATATCGCTCGATGAGTGAGTCTCTGTCAATATTATGCAGTCCAGTCTGTTAAGTGATTTTATTGTTACCAGGAGTTCGTCTAAATGACGTTCGATGCTTCTTATATTCATATGAAATATGATTAAGCTAACTTCGGGATTCATCGCTAAAATGTTGTTTGTTTCGTTCACGGATGTATATATTCTTTCGTCTATTGACATGGTTTTATCTATAGCATTTAACACGAAATCATCCATATCGAAGAAATAATAATAATGAATGCATTAGTGGCCATGAATACATTTGTTTATTTGGGATAAGATTTTTTGGAGGACGGATTTTTTGAGAGCCTTTGTGTTTTTTTTATCACTAATAATAGTTGTGAAATTTCATTCATAATCTATTCTCTCTTTGGCAATTTGAAGCATTTTATGTCTGTATGTGCAATTGATGCTGTCAGCACGGTGGTCGTCCAGGATGTTCGCCCTGAATTTTTTATGGTTACTGGAACAGTTGTAGCAGATTGGTTTATTGTTTCTCTCTGTGCATTTTTCTAGGGTATGGTCTTGTGCACAATGGGGGCAGGTAGGTGGCTGTGTTCTGTTAAGGCATCTTAGGGCAGTGTGTCCATATTTCAAGCAGTGGTAACACTGCGTCAGAGGGTTAAGGTCGTCAATTGGGACTCTTTGGTATTTTATGTTTATTTTTCCAAAGTTAAGAAGGATTTTTCTAATGGCTCCTGACGTTTGTATTAAGTAGTTTGATACGTCTTGTTGGGACGTTCTTTGTTGGTCGATTTTTTTTAGTTTGATTTCTTTTATGAGTTTAAAATCATCTTTAGGGAACGTACCCAAACTACGTGACCAACTTTTTGCAATTTTTAACCCCCCCCCCCCCCCGGTGACCAAAATCCTAAGCAATCTGCCGCTCATTTGTATGGAGCGTGACATTTTGAAGACCCCCCCCCCCCTAAAAGTGTCACGTAGTATGGGTACGTTCCCTTACAGTAACTTTGTAAACCCTCATTTTGCTGGGTTATGCCTAAAACAATTTCATCCTCTGTTAAATTTGATTGCAATCTTTTTACGATCATTATTGGTTTTCTCTTTTTTGTTTCTTCGGCGTTGATGTCTTCGCCGAATGTTCCATTTATTTTTGTGACCAATTTTTGTGCGTCTTCTTTTTTTACACATGAGATTATGAGTTTTTGATCAGCAATTTTTTAAAATTCAGTTACACCGACTTGCATTTTAGTTACATCTATGTTTTTTTCGATTCTTTTTCTCATGTCTTCAGCCTTCAAGTTTTTAGTTGTTGATATTATGATGGCGTGTTTTTGTGGAGTTTGTTTCTCGATTTTATTCATTGTTGTGGCTTGCGCATATGTTTTTATATTTTTTGTCACAAAATTTTCTAATTTCTCATTATAGTGTTCGTTGTTTGTTATAATTTGCTCTTGTAGATTAATAATTTTTTTTTGTAGGATAAGATTTTCTACTTTAATTTGTTCTTCTAGTTTCTTTAAGTTGTTCTCCAAACTCAGATTCATTCTTGAATCTTTAACAGATGTGATCTTCGCAATATCGCTCTTAATATCTTCGAGAATGTCATCCATGTTCTTTCTAATACCCGCCCGCCCGGGCGAGGTACTTTAGGTACGAAGTGTAGAACAATACTCGATACTCGAGGCAGTTCACTGTAACGAAACTATACGACCGCACTGTTGTAGCACTGGAAGTTTTGTTGTAGCAAAGATGTTTTCGGTGTCGTCCGCCAGATGGCAGTAATAATGATTTTAATTATTTGAAACATGTTTGTGCTGCTCTCCGGTAGATGCCGTTAGTTAGAACAGTGAATAGATTTTATAAATAAAATATGTTTACGCCGTCGGCCGAAAACCACTAAACCCGAAAACACCAAACCACGAAAACCACTAAACCCTAAAACCCCAAACCCCGAAAACCACTAAACCCTAAAACCATAAACCCTGAAAACCACTTAGTCGAAAAACCCCAAGCCCCGAAAACCACTAAACCCAAAACATAAATTGTCTAAAAGCTCAAAATGATGAAAAACTACCAATTAGCACCAAAACGTCAAAGTGGTACTAAACTGCCATCTTGTACTTAAATTGTCAAAAGCTCAAAATGGTGAAAATCTGCCAATTAGCACCAAAACGTCAAAATGGTTCGAAACTGCCATCTCGAGCATAAATTGTTAATAAACTCAAAATGATAAATTGTTAATAAACTCGAAACTACCAATTAACACAAAAACATCAAAATTGTACCTACTAAACTGCCATCTTCAGCATAAATTGTCAAAAAGCTCAAAATGGTGAAAAACTGCCAAAAGATCTGAAAATAATAATGTAATTAACTCTAAACAAACTGTAGAAAATAAAACTTTTCAAAACAAAATTGTCTTATTTCAAATATTGTCAGATTATTTGTAATCCGGAAATGTTTGACTTTCTTTAAAAAAATAACAGGTTCGTGCAAGCGATAATTTAAAGTTCTGCCTTATGATAAGAGGCAATTCTATTATCGAAGCAATAAAATATTATTTTAATACATTTTTGAAGTCGAGTCAATAAATACTTGAATGACGAATATTATGTGTAAATGGAAGGGTTTATTGAATTTAAATAATAGTATTTTTTTATTGAGATTGTTATCCAAAACCTTAAGGAACCCACTGTAAGGAATCTTAATAATATATATTTGCAATCCTTTTGATGTTTTATTTGAAAACAAGTTGTACCCATTATAAAATGGTAAATTAATATGTTTTTGAGGTTATTTTTAGCAAATTGGTTGTTTAAACATGATTTTTCGATGTGGCCATTACTGACACAAGAATTTATACAAATGTATGGGTTGTGGCCACGTTGGTGGCCACAAGTGGCTCCCATACAGTACTAGTTTTGGCCATTATCTAAAAAAATGTACATATCCGCTAATTTTGATATTTTAACTCAATAAATTATTATGTTTCTTCTTCAGAACTGTGAAAATGACTCCGGCAAATAAGAAGAAAGATGCTATTGAGCACCCAAAACGCAAACTTTTTTGTTATTCACCATCGAAAGTGATTTTGGCACTCGATGCTATAAAAGGAGGTATGAAGGTATCTACTGCTAGTGAAAACTATAGTCCCCCGTAGTACTTTGGGTAACAAAATATGTGGACGTGCAAAAACAAAGAAACAAAAAAAAAATATAAAAAACAAAAAAAAAATATAAAAAAAATATATATATATGTGGACGTGCGTGTAAATTTGCGCTAAATCTTATTTTTTTATAAGTTTATTGTATAACTTGAATAATAAACATCGATTTATAATCATTACTGTGTTTAATTTAGATAAAAATTGTAAGCTCCCTACATAGATTCATGTGGCCAAAACAGGCACACGGGTGTGGCCAGAACTGATTAAATTGTGGCCACAACTAATGCATGGGTCCAGTTAAATGAAAAAAAATTATTTAAAAAATAATTAAAGAACTGTTACTGGATATATTTACATATAATAAAGACAGGTATTTTTATTGTACATTAAGGTTGGAAAAATTATAATTTACATTTATGTGCAAGTTTGGTGCTCATTCAAAAACGAAAAAATCCTTAAGGTGGCCACAACCGGCCCACTGACCCTAATCATGTTTTTCCGAATGCTTCCACTGAAAATCCCCTATTTAAAAATAATTTGTTTGTGGGAAAAGATTTTTTCCCCCTGAATTCACCGAATTTTTGAAATAAAATTACTTCAGTTAATATGTCGAACCACAAAGTGAATGCTTTCTCTCAAAATATAAACGAATTTCACCTATTCGACAAACAACACACACTGAAAGTTACTTTGATTAGTATGATTTATCGGACGGAACTTTGAAAAAACCTATCCTGATGTGATACTTTTTTTCAAATCGTACATACATAAATTTAAAGCGTAGCACCAAATTTTTTTCCACGATGTTTTGTAACTCTAACAATTTAAGGATTCCATATCAGTTTTTCTGAATAACCGCACAAAGCCACGCCATTTCTTCAGAAAAACACAATGAAATCCATTCATAAAGAAATCAAATAAAAATATAAGGATCCGACCGAAAGCCCTTGAAGAACTATTACCAAAAACGGGGCGCGAAAGAAGCCGAGGTATGTTTTCTGAAAACGACTCGATTTCGGGAAGATTGTGGAAGTAATCCCCATTAGGTATAAGCATCTGCCTTTGCAAACTTCCATGAAATGGTCATAAGTTACGTGTACCGTTATTCGTGTTATATCTGGTTCCGTCTTTAATGTTTTGTCATGAGAAGCAATTACTTTGTAGTTAGACATTAATTTATAAAAATATAACAATATAACACTTTGTATTTAACCACGAATATTTATTATTTTATACATCGACCGGTTTCGCTTCGACCGAGCTTCATAAACTATAAAATAACAGTGTTTGTTTTATTTTTATAATATTTAATATTTTTCTGACGGAATTATAACAAACTACATTATTGTGTAAGTCTTGCTTTACTACCCATCTAAGATAAGCATTATAGGCCAATCAATAAAGAGTTTGAGGTATGCAAAAATTCCCCCGTCGATGAAACTTTGCAGTCACGTGGAGTATCATTTAGGGATGACGAATGACAAAAGATCCAACAAAATATTTAACGGGAAGTTAGTTAATTTTAGCAAAAACTGAAAAAAAATTATAACTCTCGCGGGAAAAGTATTTCTTTCGAAAACTCTTCACATATTGTTAGTATTAATTAATATCCACCTGATTATTTAGAAATCCAACAATATTTTTGTTGGGAAAGTATGTTTTTAAAAAGAGATTTGTTTTTTATTTCTATTGTTGCCGGGAAAATTCCCCCCCCCCAATTTTTGATCACGAAGTGTCTTTATATTGGTGTTTGCTTTATTTAATCAAAAGATCCAACATTTTTTTCTTTTGGAACATGCTTTTTTGATATGAGTCAAAAATATCGCTCCGGAAAAATCCCCCGTCCAATTTTTTAAAGTCAAATTGTTAGGATAGCTATGTTAAAAAGATTTCTGCAAAGATCCAACAAAATTTTCAACGGCAACCTATTTTTTTTAATTGATTTCGATCGCACGCTGATTTCACGTGACTTTTGTATGAACAGGAGCCCGAGGGGTAAGGGTAGGGGTGGGGCTAGACGCACGGGGGCAAGCGAACCGATCGGCGCAGGATATAGCTGCCCGAGAAGAGAGCCGCGGCCGTGGCGGGGAGGGGTGGGAAGCCGACTTGATGTATTTTTGTGTTTTATGGGATGTCCGAAAACAATTAATATATACCTCAATGAAAGAATGAATTTTTTAAACAAAAATTGCTTTGATTACTGTAAAAGTGTTTTAAAATAACCAAAGAATTTTATTAAATTTTACTAATGGTTTATATGCGAAGTGCAATATATTTTAATTCAATACATATTTTAAAATTATTGTGGCATTGTAAATGAGGTTGTTTCGTCACTCAAATTCTCAATAAAAAAGCAACGCAAACAGGCAATCCCGAAAGCATTGTTAAAATCAATGAAATAGGCGTAAAAGCTTCTATATTCATTTTAATTTTAAAATACCTACTTGCGTAATACAATGTTATTTTAACCAATTAATTATTTGTGTGGCCGAAAATTAAATGGGTGTATTCTCGTTACTTGTTTTTGAGTTGTTATGCCGTGTTGCGCTACCTCCTTCTTTAGCCAACGTTTCGGACAGCTTTGCAGTGTCCATCGTCAGGGCAGATCCGGCAGATCCGGTAGATGTGTTCACATGATGATGGACACTGCAACGCTGTCCGAAACGTTGGCTAAAGAAGGAGGTAGCGCAACACGGCATAACGCCCCAAAAACAAATAACGAAAATACTTTTGGCCGTGAAAATCTTAAAACGTATCTAAATGGGTGTAGTTACTGTAGTTGAATATTAATATTAATTATAAGACATTATAGGTACGAGTACCTACAAATAACAACAATTGGGATCAGATTTTATTTTTATCGTTTTATTGTATTATTTTATTGTATTACATAATTTAATACCCAAAAAATCAACAATATACATGATTATTCTCTCTAAAAACTAAAAAAGGAGGATTGGAACAATGTTTTAAACAGTGATGATACTGAAATATGTTCGACTTACTTTGAAAATATCCTGTCACAACACATTAAAAATTTGACAACTGAAATAACAATACACATAAAATCAAAATTAAGATGTTTAAAGTCTTGGATTACCAAAGGACTTATAATATCTATCAAACAAAAAAAAACTTTACAAAACAACTTTAAAAAATCCCCATGATGAAAAAGCATATATTTTATATAAAAAATATAAAAATAAATTAACATCTTATATTAAAAAAAAAGTTAAGAGTTTTTTAAAAATAAAATATTATCTTCAGAAAATAACCATAAACAAATGTGGAAAACTGTGAATTTGGCCATAGACAATACAAAAAAAACACAAAACATTAAGTACATCGAATATGATAAAAAAATTATAGATGCCAATATACAGCTAAACAATGTGCAAACACATTTAATTCCTTCTTTGCAAATGTTGAAAAAAATCTTGCGAAAAATATTCATAAGCCTTCTAAAGTCATGTCTGACCATATCCCCGACCAAAATTTATTTGATCGTCTGATTGTGAAATAGCCATCTCCTACAAATTTCTTGTATTCCTCGGGTAATAACTGTGTTTCTAAATTTTGTATATCTTGTAAATATAGGGTGGCACATTTTGCATAGCAATAGTGGCCACTGGAGTGAAAGAATGGTAACATTTTCTTGGTTACATCAAGGTGCAGTTGCCATTTTCCCGACCGCTTCGCGTCTATGAATAGTTTTACAGGAGTGACCATTTTGAAATAGAGCACCCATAATTTTGCGGTTGGCCCGTTTATAGAAATTTCCTCCATAGCATTTCTAAATTTATCCAGAATAGGTGTAAGTCGGTCCAGTTCACTGGGGGATTCATTTTTGAACAAATCATTCAACAATATGTCGTCAATTGTAATAATATCTTCATCATCTAATTCCATTGCGTCAAGTAGTTTTTTTGAGAGAGTGAATTGAGTAAGCATGTGTGCTCTTATGGCACGTGCGTAAGAGTGCCCAGACAACATTTTATCCACAGATAAAGGTGCATATACTGTACACCACAATTCTTTAAGGCCGCTTCCATTCATTATATAACCGATGGCTCCCATGAAACTCATGAGGAGATGAAAACCCCCTAGTCGAATAATTACATGTTTCAGTCTTGGATCAGTACTCGAAGTCATAATGTCTTTGGCTTTCTGATAGAGAGGTTGATTAAATGTTACTATAGTAGTTTTCATGCCGATGGACTTGGTATTCTCTACAGCCATAATTAATGATGTGTAAATAGTATCATACTGCGTTGGAGGAGCGTTGATAAATGGAAGTGGAACGATTTCAGACTTTTCATATTTCTTTTCAGCAGTGAATTTTTCCATGAAACCATTCCAGCCGGGTATATAACAAAAGCCTTGCTTTTTTTAATATATCCACAGAAAATTTGTCCACGACGGCAATATATCCTTGATATCGGAGTCTCCGGCAAAATTATGGATCAGAACTTGCTGCAAACCTTTTGATGTACATTGATATGTTTCTAATGGTACATGACCAAAATTACCAATGACAAAGGATGGTGGTATGCTTTTCAGACGTAATACACTCTCATAGTTTGTTTTCAAAGCAGGAGTATAACATTTTATGCCATCCATGGAGTGAAATGTATTTTTGCCATCGATCGTACTTATATTATGGTCGGCATTATCAAATACATATTGACAAAAATCAGGCTTTTCGATAGGCGAAATGTGAGCGATAGCCGATATTTGGAAGTTTGTTGCTTCGTGGTACGACAAACAAAATCCAAAAGATGCCAACAGATCGACAAGCGATTTGGAAGCAAATTTCTGATTTATTAGTGTAGCGATGCCTAGCAGTAAGGGCGATGTAAATGAACGGGGTCGAACAGCGGTGATTATCGAATGGGCGATTGCCTGGCATTTCTTGGAAGCACTATCTGTATCGCGTTTCTTCTTTAGAATGAGCTCTTCAAGAAAGGTTTTCAAAGAATGGGGTATATCTTCATTAACATTTTCAAGAAATTTTTCAGGTGGAGGAAAGACAGAAGTATCATAGACAGTCGATCTGATATCTTCTAAAATTATGGAAGCAGCAGTGCGTACAATCCTTAAGCGTTCTTCTTGTACATCATTCTCCTTTGACGTATACCATGTGTTATACAGGATTCTATGTCCAGTATCACGGAAACAAATCAACGTTGCCTTACCATCAGTAGTTGTGATGAGAATGTCATCACCATATTTATCTCTCAACTTACTCTTTATGGTTCTATCATCGGGGCAGTCACGAGATTCAGCATTTTTTAAATCGCTAAGTAAGAACTGGCATTCTTCACGATTGTTTTCTAAAACTGCATAAATTTCTTTCATTGCTGAGTAAATATTAGAAGATTCTGGTCGCCCTCGTTTTCGATCACCTTCTAGGGGTATTTCTACCTTCCGAAACGTATCATAGCAAGCTCGATGATATCTGGCAGCCACAGCAACTAAATCAACGTCATGAATCCGTCGCAATACCTATAAGAAAATAATAGAATTGTTAAGAGGAAATACTAGCTGCGCTTTTCTATACAAACGTATTCCCCGTTTATCTCTCTGGATTTTGACCCTAGAGCAAAATTTTTTTTTACATAATATAGATATTGACCACTAGCCTGTCGGTACGTTTTGTTTTTTTTGATAATTTACTTCTCATAGAAGTTACGACCTTCCAAAAATGAATAAAATTGCCTAATTTAAACGCCGTCAAAAAACGTTCAGTATACAAACTAAACAATGTATTTTGAAAAAAAGCAAAACGTACCGACATAGAATATTTTCTTTTAATACAGTTAGTGAAAAAAAATTTTTAAATCCGTCCAGTTTTGGAGAAGAAAAATGGGGAATACAAAACATCGATTTCGAAGATTTTATTTAGGTATTTTCGGCCCGACGTGCAGGTGTCCCTTTCGCTCATTTCTCCTGAGGGGGGCCGGGGAACGTGGATTTTGACAAATACATACATATAATGCGAAGTAGTGATGTAAAGAATTTTATCGGTAGACTAGTGTTGTCCTTGCCCGAGTAATCGATATTTTTTATTCGTTTTTTTTCTGTTTAGTGACTCATCGCGGTATACCAATACTGACCGAGCTTTCATACTAAAATTGTGCAAAATTAAATTTTTTTATGTCAAGTACTATAATAAATTTTCAATTTGGGAGGCGTTTTAGGTACCATCGCCCCGGGAACCATTTATTGGATAACCAACACCCCCGCCACTTGGTCACCGCAAGTGGTCCTCTATGTTTGGTGACAGAGCCTGGGTTCCCGGGTTCACGGATGAGGTCTGCATGGGTTTTGGTGGCGGATAATTTTGTCCACTTACTGCGTGGCGAGCCGGATTGGGAGAAACTGGAAGAGGAAGATCTTTTGATCTCTACAGCTGGACTCTCCACCATCATTTCATACTTTTACCTACCTTTTCCCTACCCAAAACTTCCTTTCCTTCCTTATCCTAAAAATACCCTCCACACAGCTTCTCCAATGATGTCCAACAACTTCTCCAACAAAGTCCCTGAGCGATTATTTTTCCTCGGTGCCTCCAATGTGAGGTTTATGTTTTTAAAAAAAATCTGTTTCAAATTTTTAGTTGAGAGTCGCTTACATTGCCTTCAGTGATTAATTGAAATTTTTTGTTTGTAAACACTTTATTGTACAAAATTTTTTACCACTATACAATGAATTTTAAACAATTTATGATTTAGATCTTTCTCTCGCCGGTAAATTTCTTGATATGCGACCGTCAATTGTTTCTGGTAAAAGGCATTGGTGGTAGAAGTTTTTCTAACAGTGGTTCAATTTTTTGCCAGATTGAATCGTCCCTTTCAATTTTTTCATACGGCAAACCTTTAGGACTCCACACGACAAAATAACAGTATTTACGACGAGTAATGTGTAACTGGCCTTGTACTTGGTAGAAGTAATTGTGATTCCGTTTTAATGTTGAAGCATTGTCTTCAATTTTACAGTTATCAATTTTTTTTGTTCAAATCCTTCTTCTGGTGACATATTTACTATACTATATGGGCATTTCACTTCAATTATAGAATCCTTGCCAAAAAGGCCATCCGGACTTGCCGCTAAAAAGTTTTTGTTTTCATCGATAAATAGTCCACAGGCGAATACCTCTAATTTTGTTTCTTTTGTAAATTGCTCAATTGCTTGGTTTTCATTTTCTTTCCCATAATTTGTGGCCATATTTCCTTTAAATGGCGAGTACAGTAGCGAGTTTAATACTCTCGCAACTGAAGTTTTTGGCCGTAGCTTACATATTTTTGTCCAAAGTTAGAAGCTGTAAGCCGCTTACGCCTTTCAATTGTCCACAAATTATTATTGCTTTGGCCCACCGTATTCCTTTCGAGTTCATCCTTATTCGATGGAGATAATTCTTTGAAAAATTCCTCTTTATCGTTTCAAATAATTCAGCTGGCATATCTGGATCTAATTCCAATTGACCATAATTTTCATCAAGCCCTGCAACTTTTTTTCTCTTTTCTGTCGTGTTTTCGTAATACCTTAGTTTTATTTTTCGACACCTCTGTATTGTCTCCTTCGAACGTCGTTTTCTTTCAATAAAATGCTTCGTGTAGTTGCCAGGACTGTGGCCTTGGATTTTTTTTGTATTCGTGAATGGGTTGTCATTTCACTATTCCACGAAGTTACTGCTCAAGAAGCTCAACTGCTGAAGTTATCCCATTTTTGTAAAATTTGCTCTTTTTCCGCCTATAAATTTGGCTATAACGTTGTTGAATTGCTCCACAGTGTTATTTGTCACGTTAATAATAAGACTTTCTGCATTTGCTATTAGAGACGACAATAATTGTTGAATATCAGTCCTGTTCCACAATCTTGAAGATCGCTTACTAAATTTGGATCATTAGTATACTTCTCCGACTTGCAATAGTATGACGAACATTTTGTATGATCACCAAAAACATGGTTTGCGGCATTTTTTTGTCCATTTTCAGATTTTTTACTTTATCACTTTGTGCCGTGTTTTCTTGCTCTTTTCTGTAATTTACTGCTCAAACTATAGCTTTTCTCATACGTAAAACGTTTGCTTCAACCTTTTTCCTTATGTGAACTGGTACAAAGCCTTTAGCGTTGTTGGTTTTTTTTCTAAGTGCTTTTATTTTATTGCAAAAATTGCGAAGTAAGTGATTTTTGCACTTTTTTTTGTACTATGAAGTTGGGCCTGAAGCCTTGGGTTGAAGTTTCGCTAATATTGTCTTCATGTAATTAAATATTACAATTTAAGGTTTTATAAAGTTGAAAATAAAAATAAAAAGTTTTGAAGTTAAAAAAAATTATATATTTGTTTCCTTTATTTCAAACTGACTGTAATAAATATTTAAAAAAAATGTGTAGGTAAATCTATCTATAGGTAAAAGACCAACATTTTTTATTGAATTTTGAACGAACTAACACATCCTTTTTTGTATTTACTGCTTAAAGAAACTCAAAAATACAGGAGTACAAATCAAACCTCAGCAAGCGATATATCTAACATTTTAAACATTATTATTTACAAACATGTCAACTCACACGTATGATACACACAACACAATAAATCCATTTAGATTTAATTGTCTAATAAAATATGTAAGTGCTTTTATCTTTTTCGTTATCGTAATTTTAATTAGAAAAAAACTTAAGGTGGGCTATTTTTAAACCTTTTTTATCTCTACATATTATAAAGTAAAGTCCCCCGCGCCGTCTTTCTGTCTGTCTGTCTGTCTGTCTGTCTGTTCGCGATAAACTCGAAAACTACTGAACGGATTTTCATGCGGTTTTCACCAATAGATAGAGTGTTTCGTGAGGAAGGTTTACGTATGTAATTTGTCAAGGATTTGTGTAAATTGGTTGAAACATAACGATAATTGTTAGAAGTGTCGGAAAAATTCCAGCCGCCTGGTAGCTTTCATCGAAAACGCTGCCTAATCCTTTTGGGATATAACAAAACAACGCTTGGTGGGATATTCCTCTTTTATAGATCTACAAAAAAGTCCGCGATGGCATATATCTATCTTTTACTATACGCATTCTATCTTCTTATCTTATTATTCTTATCAATTGCATTTTAGATATAATGTGTATAGTAAGCTATCCGTAAAAGATAGATATATGCCTTCGCGGACTTTTTTGTAGATCTATAAAAGAGGAATATCCCACCATTAATTGTTTTGTTATATCCAGGGCTGGGCAGTATTTGAAATACTTGTAATTGAAATACGTATTTGAAATACAAATACGTATTTTGTATTTGTATTTCAATTACTTCCTAAAAATGTATTTTGTAATTGGTATTTCAATTACATGGGGCTGAGGTATTTTGTAATTTGTATTTCAAATACTTATGGCTTCAAAATACATTTTCAAATACATTTAGCGATCTTAATAATGATAATGAAAAATAAACTGACATAGATAATACGTAGACTAAAAACGCTAGAATCCAGAGCTATATGTTATGTGTGTTAATATTTAGAGTTGGCAACACGTCCTGTGCTATAATAGCACTGTTATTGTACATTTTCTATCATATTTGTATCATATTATGTAATGCTTGTCATTGCTTTGTATTGTACATTTTTGTGTCATAGTATTAGATCAAGCACTATAGGAATAATTTGACTGAATACTAAACTATTTTTAAGTTAATTACAGTAGAGCGCACTTGAAGTGAAATAACTAGTGTCCGACCGAAACAGGATTTTCTACCGAAAACGAAACCGAATATTCGATATCTTTCTCAGTTTCGGCCGAAACCGAAACCGAAACTTTTTTAGACATGTTAAAAATCTATTGTTTACTGAAATTCGGCTTATTTTTTACACTTTTATTCACTATAAAGTAAGGACCTCATAAATTGAGTACTATAATTTTAATTGCGTTTACAATCACAACATTTTTTTACATTAACTCCACATGAGAGACCCAGAGAAAAATAATTTCCCTCAGGGCGTATGTCATCTTTGAAGATGCTGTATGGAGAGTCTTTTTGGGGAGAGGAAGGAGGGAGGAAACATAGAGGCCGGGTTCCACAGCCGAGCTGTTGAACTCAAGAATGAGTCATAGAAACGACCCGTTCTCATGTGACTATATAGTATATTTCGGATAGCGCCGTGTACGGAGACTAGCATTAAAAAGTAGTATGTATATCAACAGGGTACTTGTGCTTTCGTCACAATTACGAAGATTGTAAGTATCTCCATGAACGGAGGGCCTTACACCAAGCACATCAAAGGAGGGACTATTCAGAAGATCGCTTCCGTTGAAGGAGATTAGATTTTAATTTTTATTTACACTTGTTAAATAAAATTAAATATAGAATGAAATAAATAAAAATAATTGAAGTTTGTGATTACATAAACTCACAATACAAGCACGCCGGACCGGCCAGCGAACTCAGTTGATGATGGTGGATGACACACGAGCCACGAACTCACCGGAAGTCAGTCAAACGGCACGCGATAATTCACAAATGCAGAGTTTCGGTGCGGCCGAAGGTTCGGCAGATTTTCTGCCGAAACCGAAACTGATGCCGAAACTAGATTTTTTTACCGAACCTTGACGAAACCGAAACCGAACCTTCGGTCGGTCACTAGAAATAAAACAAAATAGCGCTATACAAATGTCGTGTTATAATAATAATATATTATTATTATATTACCTAACACCTGAGTCCTTTACCACAAATTTTACAAGTGAAGCGGAGATGAGATGTGTCTTTTGAGCAATATGATTGGTCAATTTTTGCACGTCTCTGTTTCACTCTGCTCAACATTGCTTCTATTTAAACGCACCCTTAGATAAGGGCATTTATGACAATTTATTGCAACCAAAGGTTCTACCAAAACCAAATGTATTTTGTATTTTGTAATTTGTATTTTGTATTTGAAAGAAAAAAATGGTTAAAATACTGTATTTTGTATTTTGTATTTCAAATACATGACTTGAAAGTATTTTGTATTTCGTATTTTAAATACATGCGAAAAAGTATTTTGTAATTTGTATTTCAATTACAGCAAAGCATGTATTTTGCCCAGCCCTGGTTATATCCCAAAAGGATTGTGCAGCGTTTTCGATGAAAGCTACCAGGCGGCTGGACTTATTTCCGACACTTCTAACAATTATCGTTATGTTTCAACCAATTTACACAAATCATTGACAAATTGCATACTTAAACCTTCCTCACGAAATACTCTGTATATTGGTGAAAACCGCAGGAAAATCCGTTCAGTAGTTTTCGAGTTTATCGCGAATAGACAGACAGATGGCGCGGGGGACTTTATAATATGTAGAGATAGAGATAATCGGTCAAAAATACATTTTTGTTGCATATGCATTTTTGAGTTTTTTTTTTAATAAGATAGGTAAGTGCCAAATTATATGAGTAGAAATTTAAGTTTTGTGGTATCATCATCATTACATAGTATAAAATGAAGTCGCTCAAAATGTATGTGCGCATAAATCTTTTAAACTACGCAACAGATTTTCATGCGGTTTTCACCAATAGATAGAGTGATTTAAGAGGAAGGTTTATGTGTATAATAAATGCTTATTATAGTAGAGAAAAGCCAAGAAATTCAAATATTCAATTTAGGCAAAGGGCAGCGCGCAGCGGGCAGCTGGCGAGCGGATGGTGTGGATTTTATAAAGGTTGGGTAAATGGCGTTGTGTTTCGTTAGCCACAGCAACGTGTGGCCGGGTCTGCTAGTTATTAATAAAATAAAAACAAAATTATATGTTTATTTCGAATTATAAAATTTGAAAGCGTATTTCATCATCTTTCAAAAACAGTTTTTAGTTTTCGGATGCGTTCACAAATATTAAAGTTATTTGGAATTTATTGGAAAGCGGAAATATTTTGACTTTTCGAAAAACAGGCCCGAGGCCTGAGAGGTTAATACTAATTTTCAATAATAACTAATGTATCATAGAGAATAATCATATGTATGTATATAATAATTCGATGTAGTTGGTTTGACTGCATATTTATAAACGCAAATACAGTGAAAACTTTAAAACTACTAACCTACATAGAGTTCTAGTAAAATAATTCGTAATTTGTCGGTAATAAGCGTGAACAGAAGACATTGTTACAATACCTATCGACGATATTTATAAATAACCGACAATAGCAGACCTCGTGCGTTTAAAAATAATGGGCCCTTTTTCTGTCACACCGCAAGGCCGATTCAAAAACTTCATTAGCGACGAAATAAGTCGAAACATGCTTTATCTAAACAGAATATTGGATATGGCGGTATGAGGCGAAAGACGGTAGGCATGAGACGCAAAGGGGGCGAGAGGGTGTACAAGCCAAACACTCACGTGGTCTCACCAACACATCGATAGCTCGTTCTTTTTTGAGCGCGGTGCGATAGCGAGAATTTTTTAAAATACCTACCGTCGAGATTTCTCACCGGTGCTATTACCTCGTTTAGTACGAGGGTAACTAGATCAATAAATCATAAAAGGCATATAAATCAATAAAGTCCGTGGCTTATTGAATGAATGTTTTTAGCAAAAAAAAAAAATTCAAATAATTGATTGACTTTGTTGTTGTTATTCATTATACATATATCATTACATTACATAGTATAAAATGAAGTCGCTCAAAATGTTTGTGAGCATAGATCTTTTAAACTACGCAACGGATTTTCATGCGGTTTTCACCAATAGATAGAGTGATTCAAGAGGAAGGTTTATATGTATAATACATGCTTATTATAGTAGAGAAAAGCCGAGAAATTCAAATATTCAATTTTAATTGTAAAAAATCTATATGTAACCAAATATAACCACCTGTTGACAAGCCAATTCAATTGGCTTAGCAGGACTTGTTTGTTGATTATAATATGTATTATCTATTCTTTCAATAAAAAAAATTAAAAAATAAGCAGCGGGTGGTGTGGTTTTTATAAAGGTTGGGTAATGGCGTTGTGTTTCGTTAGCCACAGCAACGTATGGCCGGGTCTGCTAGTAATAAATACAAATAACTTAGTATTAAACAACTTAATTATGTAATTATATTCACGAAACTAGTCGAAAATATAGATACATAATTAAGTATTTGTACCACGGTAAAAATTACTGTATTAAACTAAATACATACTAAAAATACCCGAGGGGTTAAGATAAGAAGAATAGAGAGATCGTAATAATGAACATTATAAAATTAAAATAATTAAAAGTACCTTGTTCGCCCATGTATCTTTTCGTAGCGATGCTAATTCTGCGATCGACACTTTTGTTTGCGGCAATTGTATTCTGCGAACATATGACCGCAGTGCCGCAATTTTTTTATTTTCTGCACAGATAAATTCGTCTGATGCATCACTGTCACAGAAAATGCATTTCATTTCATATTGAAATTCTGCAACCGCGGCTTCTTCACTGGAAACAAGTGTTTTCCTCCTTATAAAAGCATTGATGACTCTAGCATTAATATACTGTTTTCTACACTTCTTGTGCACAGATAATTCGTTCACCCCTTCTATCGCTGTTGCGATTTTGTCATCTCTTTTTAAACTACACTCATATATGGTTTTAAGCCCTCGTTCTTTAACAACAACTACATCATCATTCATTTTTTTTTTGCAAAAAACACAATCACTTTCCAGAATACTTAAATCATCAGCCATAGCGCAAATCTAATAATTTAACTAAAAACACAACACTGACAAACGAAGCGTTGTCAATCAACCATGCAAACAATGCCCTTCTTAATTTTACACAGGCAGACTTCGCGGCCGTTAGTCGCGTAGCGCAGTCCCGAATGCGACTAGCCCCACCCCTACCCTTACCCCTCGGGCTCCTGTTCATACAAAAGTCACGTGAAATCAGCGTGCGATCGAAATCAATTAAAAAAAATAGGTTGCCGTTGAAAATTTTGTTGGATCTTTGCAGAAACCTTTTTACATAGCTATCCTAACAATTTGACTTTAAAAAATTGGACGGGGGATTTTTCCGGAGCGATTTTTTTGACTCATATCAAAAAAGCATGTTCCAAAAGAAAAAAATGTTGGATCTTTTGATTAAATAAAGCAAACACCAATATAAAGACACTTCGTGATCAAAAATTGGGGGGGGGAATTTTCCCGGCAACAATAGAAATAAAAAACAAATCTCTTTTTAAAAACATACTTTCCCAACAAAAATATTGTTGGATTTCTAAATAATCAGGTGGATATTAATTAATACTAACAATATGTGAAGAGTTTTCGAAAGAAATACTTTTCCCGCGAGAGTTATAATTTTTTTTCAGTTTTTGCTAAAAATAACTAACTTCCCGTTAAATATTTTGTTGGATCTTTTGTCATTCGTCATCCCTAAATGATACTCCACGTGACTGCAAAGTTTCATCGACGGGGGAATTAATGTTTGGGTTTGCCTCATTTTGAGCCTTTATTGACTGGCCTATTAGCTTTGAGCAACTTCAGAAGGAAAACAATACATATTTTATAATATTGAAGTTCCGCTAGATACTATGAGTATATTAGTAATACTTTTTTAATTTTGATTTCGCGTGTTTCACTCTCCGAAGAACGAAATTACCGAAATGAGTACCTAACACCTACTAACCTATCTAACAATACTACACGCGAAATAACACTTAGCAGTTATTGGAACAAAATCTCATCATAATATACTTCGGTAAAGCGCCAAAAAATGCATTACTTACATAATAATAGATAATAAACAATCCACCTAAGAGACATTAGGTTGGGAGGGTGGTTAGGGTACAACCGCCCCGAGAGAGGATTTATTGAGTATAATAGTACATTTATTGGATAACGAACACCTCTTCCATAGGTCACCTCAAGTATTTCGCTACGTTTGGTGAATTAGTGGGGGGATCGGGTTCATGGGGTGGGGATATGGAGGATGTAGAGGGAGATTTTTGTCCTCTCCAGCAGGATTCTCTCGGAACATCGCCTTGCCCCATGGTAGAAAGGATAGATTCGTACGATAGGTACTCATGGATACTCTGACCCTGGATTTCTACCCACCCCTCTAACATTGTATTATTACCAGAACTTTCTCAAATTCCTTTTCTGAAAAGACCCTCCACACAGCACCCCAAATATGACATATGCCCCGAGGGGAATTATTTTCGTCGTGGAATGTAAAAAAAATTAAAATTAAATAAATAATATATTTTATCACACTCATGTAACTTAGTTAGTAGTTAATAGTCAGTTGTTAGACCAACTGCCACATTTGAACGAAACTTAGATTTTTCCACTTTTTAACAATCCTGTAAACCTTCTATTCTTTGACCGACAGGGAATTATCAAATTAGTATGTTAGATCAGTCTTTGATAAGTCGTCAAACGGAACCGCAAAATCTTAAAATATTTGCATTGGTGGTAATCCTCGAATTGTGACGTACTCAATTTTTTTCGATCGGCCCAACAACTGGTCATTAGAGAAATGGATTATCAAGTATGATTAGGCATGTTCATGAAATGTTGGGGAAGGAAGATGTTAAACTTGGTATGGTAATGCTGACGTGTCTTCTTGAGATCTGAAGGAAGTTGTTGAACTTGGTGTGTTAACGCCGTCGTGTCTTCTTGAGATCTGAAGGACGTTGTTGAACTCGGTGTGGTAAAGCTGACGTGTCTTCTTGAGATCTGAAGGAAGTTGTTGAACTTGGTGTGGTAACGTCGACGTGTCATCTTGAGATCTGGAGGAAGTTGTTGAACTTGATATGGTAACGCTGACGTGTCTTCTTGAGATCTGAAGGAAGTTGTTGAACTTGTGTAGGAAAGGTTATTTCTTAGCAAACTTAATTAATAATGAACAAAATACCTGCGCATACTTACAAAAGAATATATGGGATGATTTGCAAACATAACAGGGACAGCCCTGCCATAAAACACCCGACACACTTTCTTGAAGGTCGAAGTATTTTGTGCAAGTATACCCCCCCCCCAACCCTTCTTTGAAATGAATACCGTTTTATGTTAATAAATGCAAACAAAAGATTACATCATCACAGGGTAGCTAAAATTAAACAAAAAATATCTTTAAATGTATTTTCTGTCGCATTTGAATTTCTGCGAAACGATCCTTTTGAAGCAGAGTTTTTGAGATTATCTGATCAGTTCGTAATTAAATCCATAATATGAGTCAATGTGTAAATTCTACCTTTAGATTCTCTAGCGATGAGCCATTAAAAGAATTTAATGTGCTTGATATTCGTCTAAAACTACATAAAAAAGGTTACTATGTACGTACACTTAAAACTGGAAATGTTTAAAAATTAATCAGCAATATATTGCAAGACTTCACACTAGAAAGGATGTCAGGTTCCTAAGAACCAATACGGAAAAGTAAAATTATTAAAATAATTATAATAATATATTACAGAAAATTATTTTCTTATTATTCGAAGGGTTAAAAAACATCATAATACAAATCCGGCCCCGAAATTATGTAATAGATTTCCCCCATAAATAAACAGTGATTAATTAGCTTGGGTAGACGATTGTCTGAAAAAATGAATTGTCAAATAATGTCGCTTAAAATTATTCTTAACCTTTTATAACGCACTTATAGATAGTATTTTGTTCTCGGAACAGGCAATCTGCCTAGCCCTTGCTACATAGTAACTATTTTTCAGCCTCGGAATAGATATTGTACCAATGTTCCTAATAAATAAATAAAAAGCTCATCCATGGTTTTTTACTGGGGGCCCATTGCGAAATATTTTATTCCTTTCTAAAGCTATAATTTAAATCTACGTACCTAAAGTTGGATATCATGAACTCGAGAAAGCTTAGATCTTTTGTTGACTTGTTTCTATAACTAATGTAACCCGGAATAGGACGGAATAGCCAAGCCTGCTTTCTTCTTGTTCTTGTTCTTGTTCTTGTTCTTGTTCTTGTTCTTGTTCTTGTTCTTGTTCTTGTTCTTATTCTTGTTCTTGTTCTTGTTCTGGTTCTTGTTCTTGTTCTTGTTCTTGTTCTTGTTCTTGTTCTTGTTCTTGTTCTTGTTCTTGTTCTTGTTCTTGTTCTTGTTCTTGTTCTTGTTCTTGTTCTTGTTCTTGTTCTTGTTCTTGTTCTTGTTCTTGTTCTTGTTCTTGTTCTTGTTCTTGTTCTTGTTCTTGTTCTTGTTCCAGGTGTGTTTGTTTATCTTTACTTGTTGCTAGAGCGCAGTCTTGTTTTTCATTGTTATGGTGTCTTCAGACACTCGACGGTTGCTTGCCTTCGTAAAACCATGAGTACATGTTTACCAGCTTTACCAACCGATTTCGTCGGTGCCAACCAAGTGACCAAATAATCTATTCTTCGGTGTTTTGTGTTTCGCCGCTGGCTGGTTAATGGCCCATAAAGCGTCGTGATCACGTTACCAGCTTTACCAAGCGTAGAGATTACGTTTTACAAGATTTATTTATTGAAAATAATCAAGAAAAAAATAGGGTTGCATTTTTCGTGGTGCCTCTCATTATTGCCGTTGTGATAGACCAATATTCAAAATAAAACATTTCTGAAATGGCTTTAGCTAAGTTTAAAGATTAGTGTACAAGACCTGTACGCCTGCACAAAAACTGTAAACAATAAGCGCCGGCACACAGAGACGCCCGACAATTGCAATGTCTTGATTGAGATATTTTCTCGCCCGTTTACTGTAGAATACAAAAATGCATTGTAAGGAGATAGAATCTGGTTACTGAAGCGTCTATGTTGGACGGGCATCTTCTACCGCGCATTGAGGTAAAGTGCTATTGCGTCTTCCACCGTGCATTGTGAGATGGAATGCTCTTGCACCGGAGCATGTAGGCTGCGGTGGATGCTGGTTGCTATTAATCGAGACGGGCTGAACCCCAGATGCTGTACATCCTCGAGGATTGCTGCATATCTGGAACCAGCATCGTAGGGGGTGGTCGCAGCAACTCACAAGTAGGCTGGCTTGTCATGCGTGGTGGTGGGTCGCTAGCATTCTAGGCTGGGGCGGTCGCAGCCACTCACATGTTGATTGGCTTCAAGGTAGTCGGTCGGCATTGTATTGGGCGTGCTGCAGGTGCTTAGCACGCATCTCTAATTGTTGTCATTATTTAAAAGACTTGGCGTCATCGTCAGGTAGGTCTGCATTCTATTGGGCGTGGCGGGAGCCCTTGTCGCAGCCACTCACATGTTGATTGGCATCAGGGTAATCGGTCTGCATTCTATTCTGCGTGCTGCGGGTGCATAGCACGCATCTTTAAATGGTGTCATCATTTGACAGACGTGGCGTCATCATAAGATAGGTCTGCATTCTATTGGGCATGGCGGGAGCCTGTCGCAGCCACTCACATTTTGATTGGCTTCAGGGTAATCGGTCTGCATCAGTCTGCATTCTATTAGGCGTGCTGCGGCTGCATAGCACGCATCTCTAAATGGTGTCATCATTTGTCAGACGTGGCGTCATCATCAGGAAGGTCTGCATTCTATCGGGCATGGCGGGAGTCCTTATAATGCATATTTTGGCATAGCGCACACAGTACTTCCTCAGTTGATTCGAATTGTATATCCTCATCTTCAACGGGTTTCTGACAGTTATAGCCCAAGATGGTGCCTCGGGGGCGGTCGGGTTCAAGGCTCGGGCGTCAGCATCAGAGCAGAGAGGTACGAGGCTCGATGCAAGAGGGCCCCAGGCTAGCAGCCCGGAGCAAGATGGCCAGTGGTAGCGCAGCGACTTCAAGGGCGTCAGGCATCAGGGTATTGTAGGTGTTATTCAATTTGTACGGGATGCTGAAGCCCGCACAAGAGAAGGAGAGACTGGCAAGTCCAGCGGAAGTGAAATCGAGCAGCATTTCGCTGGCCAGTCGGAGAGTGTTCAGGTAGCACTTTATATTTGATGTTTCTCCGATTTTGTCTTGCGATTTGTTTTGTTAATAATTATTACGTGTTAATTTATGCCATGTTCCTTGTTTTGTTTTAACTATTTCAATGTTTTACTGGATGAACTGAACTCCAATTTTTTTTCCTTATCCCCATATGGGGGTGTGCTGGACCTCGTCCCTGCTTCATCTTTAGTTACATTATTAATTTTGCAGATCCTTCTCAAATCTATCTGCTCCTCCCCCAATGACATGTGCAGGCTTGAGGTTTGATCAGACGACCTTGACTGTCCTTTGTCCTGCCTCTGACTACCCAATGCTGAATTTTCTTTTAGTCTTCGGGTATTTTACCCCAAATATTCAGTTAACATTCTTTGAGGCTTCACTGAGTGGTTGGCTAAGGAACACTGAAGCTAAGTGTAGTTTATGATCAGACCGAAAGTCATTCACATTTTTTGTTGGCACTTGCCAATTGATTTGAGATTTATTGTATTACTTATGTTCTCTATTTTATGCAGGTGCTTGCAGGTTTTTACAGATGCAATGCCTCATGAATGAGTTTTTCTTTTGCCCTGTTTAATTTATCTTTGTCTTACTAACTTATTTTTTTGTATTTTGTTTTTTCCTGTTAAGCACTTGCATACTCCTTACTAACAACGTATGCAAGGATACTGGAGGTCTCGATTCGTTCAAAATAAATAAATGTAGCTTCGTTTAACAAAAAAAAAAATCTTGCGAGAGCCTTGAAGGAGTAACCATCTATTACTTATACCAGGGCGGGTAAGAGGTGGATAACCTCCACTGACGTTTCTCCGAGGTATGAATGTAGAGTCGTTTTTACCAAAAAAATTAGAGTCTTTGCAAGAGCCTTGAAGGGGTAACTATCTGTTATCTGTACCAGGGCAGGTAAGTGGTGGGTAATCCAATGATGTTTCTCCGACGGCTGTTTATGAAGACTGAAAAATGCTGCCCCTTTGGTACAATCTTTTATGGTGGCAGATGCATGTGGCAGGTGTTGTGCACATCTGCTTGTTTTCATCAGCTTGCAGGTGTTGCTTACGTCTACTTGTTTTCCCCAGGTGCAGGTGGCAGATGTTCCCAGTTGTGTAATTCAAATAATATCTATTTGTGAGCATGAATTATTTATAACCATAAAATTTTTGGCCGTGAAAATCTAAAATCATGAATTATTTCACTTATTTCATTTGAGTTTGCTATTTTTCATCTAGATTGCGTAACACGTTCGATACAATCAAATCTGATTTTTTTATATGAATACCAAGCAGCAGCCAGTGAGACTATGACATCCCCAATTGAGGTACGTTGTGAAGGTGAATATAGTGAAGAAGGGAAGGAGATGGGGAAGGGGTAGGTGGGGAAGTACCTGATTATTCAAATTTGGTCAGCAAGCCCAGCTAAAGCCACTTCAAACAACGTTTCAATTCTGAATCGTGGCCTTCACCAGGGCAATACAAACACCAGATCATCTTCCACTCTGGAACGTGCAGCAAATACATATTATATTTATATTATTTTTAATGAATTAATTGAGAAATAACGCAAATTAACCAAATATAATGTATTTGCCTATGCCGGGATTCGATCCGGCGACCTTCGTATTGCGAGTTGAGAGCACGACCCCTCGACTTGAAAGTCGTCAGTCGAGTTAAGTCAAGTTCTTCCCGACCATCTTTTGCTCAAACTCCGTCCTCCTCTCCTCTTCCTTTATCCTCACAACATACCCCAAATCGTTCACACTGTCTGGAAGCAGATGAGACTCTTGTGCTCTTGTGCTCACCCTGTTAAATAAAATTATACAAAGAGTCAAGATCAACGGGATTTTCGATGAAAATTGTTTTCTTTCTATTTCACGTAAATATAATGTTGTTCTTTAATTAGCTATTTACTTTCTTAAAACGTCCCCTCTCTTCTGTGTCTTTATTCACCCTGTTTTTAATTTATTTAAGTCTCTCAAAATTTGGTATTCGCCCGTTCGCCCGCCCCACACGGCCCGAAATTAGTTATGTAGATACGAATATGACAGGGGCTTAATTAATTAATTATTTAAGGGTTGGTTTCTTATCCGTCGCCATTTTGCTCGGGGGTAATTAATAACGAGGGGTAGGTTAATTTTTTGTATAACGACATTAAATAATAATTGTTGAGGGACCGAGGAATAAATTAAATTCGGTAAGGCATCATTGTTAATTTTCCAGGAATTTAAGGGATGAAATATTGACTGGCTTTTTCGCAGCTTCCTCCGGGGGGATGAATTAAGAATTTTGAACCATTGAAGAAATTATCCTAATTGGGGTGTGTCAGTTTTGCGCGAAGGTTGTTGAATGAATTGGGAGGTTCTACCTGGCTGGGGAAAAACAAAATTTTCCTTTTTTTTTTATACAGCTAATCTGAGATGGTGAGGTTGCGTAGAGAAAAGACGAACAAGGACGGAAACAGTTTTATGTTGGTTTGAATTTTCATATACGTTTTTTTAATTTAATTATTTCTAGAGTAAGACATACACAAGTACATTTATTATTATTACATTATTATTTAATGTATAAAAACAGTTTATTTTAAACAAGTTCTGCTTTGTAGTTATTATTATGCATTACAGCTGTTTCGCCCTCTGAGGGCATTATCAAACTGTGGTTGTTACCACCTACAGACGATGTATTTATATCATTTCTAGACGTACTTATGATGAAAAAATGAATTGCTTTAATTTTTATTACCTGCACCCCGCATTGTAGGGGCATTTATAAAAGAGACGACCGGACGGATGGGATTGGCGAGTATTAACGAGGGACGTCTCTTTTATAAATGCCCCAACGACAATTCTTGCCAAAAAACTTAATTTTCTCTACAAACAATATACTGAATTCTCTCCTATACATAGCGTCAAAAATTCTCCAGAACTTATAAATTAAATAGAAAACTTAGATCTCCCGCACAACTGTCAATTTTTATCTTTAGGCGTAGTAAGCCTTTTTAGCAATGTCCCTATCCAAGAGTGCCTTAAAATCATAGAAGATATACTAGATAAATCCAACATAAACACAGTCATTAAAAAGACTTATTCAATCTCTTTAAAATATCCGTGGGAACCAACTACTTTATATTTAACGATAAATTCTACCAACAAAACGATGGCTTGATTATGGGATCGTCGCTTAGTCCACTTCTTGCCGAAATATTCATGGACCATATTGAAAAACAAATTTTAAATTCAGTCTCTAGCAAAAACATAATTTACTACGTTCGTTATGTTGATGATATTCTGATTTGTTGGAAGGGTACCAACGGACAATTAGATATTTTTGTTACTTTAGCTAACTCCATCAACCGTAAAATCTGCTTTACGGTTGAAAGAGAATGTAATTATAAAATTAACTTTTTAGATTTAACAGTCGGTAGAGACAATAATAAACATACTTTTGAAATTTTCCGTAGGCCTACGTTTACAGACATGACCATTTATTATAAATTTTAGCACCCATGGTTACATAAATATCCGCTTACCACTCAATGATACGTAGGCTTACTAACATCCCGCTTGACAATAACGCTTACGAGAGGGAAAAATACAATTTTAACTATTGCTAAAAATAGTGGCATCAAGAATAGAGACATTAATAAAATAATTAGTCACAAAAAATACAAAAATAACCTTATCTGAATTTACACAGCGACTAATAATAAATTTGAAGGTTTGAAATTTGTCCGACCGACATCTAATAAAATAGCTTGTTCTCAAAAATTGTGGCTTAAATGTTGCCTTCTGCACAAATACTAATTTAGGATCATCTCTTAAAAACTCAATGAATAACAAACCCAAACAAAAAATAGCCGTATTTAGAAACTTCAGAGTGACGAATGCAACGCTGTTTATATTGGACAAACTGGCCGGTCCTTTAATACTAGATTCAAAGAACACATGCGATCGTTTAAAAATAATAATAAAATACAATCACAATTTGCCAAACATCTCCTAGAAAATAATTACTCGCTCAGTGATAATAATAAACCATTTTCGTTACACTTACAAAACAAAGGACGAAAATTTAATCTCTTAGAGCAGTTAGAAATTAATAAAAACTCTAATAAAGATATATATTATATTAGTCATAAATTTATTTTAATAAACGAACAAACAAATATAATTCGATCGCCACTTTTAGTTAAATTCAAAGCTAGTTCAAATACCTAATAGTGCTGTGAAGTAAATCGATGAGTTATATTGAGTTTATTCTAGAGCATAATTATGACCAGTTCAAATTTCAAATAATAATTGTGTTATAAAGTAAACCGATGAATCATCGTTGGTTTATTTTATGACATAATTATCGACCAGACCTTCAGTCAAATTTAAACAATGTAGTAATTGGGAAATTTAACCATTAGTATTTTCAATCATTTTACTGGGGATATATTTCCCCATATTAACTTATGGGGCGCAGGTAATAAACATTAAAGCAATTCATTTTTTCATCACAAGTACCTAGAAATGATATAAATATATCATCTGTAGGTGGTAACAACCCCAGTTTAATAATAATAATTACAAAGCAGAACTTGTTTATAATAAACTGTTTTCACGCATAAAATAATAATATTATTGAATGTATAAAATAAATTAAAAATTGAAATGGAGTTCTGTAAAATAAACTTAATAACAATAAATAAATGAGTTCTTAAACTAATTGGTATAACTAAAAGTCACGGTTGGGGTAATTAAAAGTAAATCGTATCATACATAAACGTGAGACCACCTTCACTTTTGAGAACTTTTTGAAGCAAAAGGTATGGATGAATAATTGAACAGAAATTTGAAGGCTGGTAAGTACCAAAGCCCAGTCAATGTATTAGGCAATGTTTCCACTCAATCCGGAGCAATTCGAAAATGGTCTTGGATTAAGGAACTCTATAAAAAAATGCAAAAAATGAACATCAATTCTGAACGTATACATTTTATCGTAGGTACCTATAACCTATATGGTTTTTCGGTCAATAAATAAATCGAATTTTAAAATGACCTTCAAAATAGCTGATCAACTTGCTTCTGACATTTTTCCTTTCGTTTCTGCTCCGTCCGCAGCGCCATGACATTGCAAAGCATTCCGGAGTGACTTCATCTAATTCCACATCAACGTCACTTTAATCACTTCAAATCAGTTAAGTTTTAATAAGGCAGTACAAATCATCCTTAAAAATCAATTTAACTTGGAAAACACGCTGCATAAACAAACAGTTGCAGTTAGGTTAGACAATGAATATTTTAAAATTAAAACTGTATCCGAGAAGCAAGTCCAAAAACGTAAATATTCAGAAGAGCCAAAAACTTTTTTTCTGTAACTGTGGTCTCTTTACTTCTTCGGATATCCATGCCTATAAAAAACAAAAACAAAATTAAATCAATTAGTTTTGTTTTAGAAACGAGCAAATAAAACGGAATATATTGCACTAGCTGACCCGGTTACGCGTTGCTGTGGCTAATAAAACCCTTTGTAAAATCCAACTTTGTAACCACCGCCGTCTTTGACTTCATCGCGAAGAGATCATCAGTGCGGTTTGCACGTGAGCTAGCTCGTCGCCCATTTGATTGACTTAGACGATCTATGTCAGCTCGTCTTTTCCTTGGTGTATTAAAACAGTAAATAAAGTTCTCACGCACTGACAAACTGACGATAGAAGATTTTAAATGGTAACAGAATGACAGATAAAGTTTGACAGCGACTGAAATATGACAATCAGAATTCTTTTTTTTTTGCATTCCAATTCTAGATTACGTTGTGCTTCTGAAAGTAGGTAGGAACAGTAGAACTGTTTATAGGAGAAAATGAAATTATTGTTTTTACTATCTTTCTCATAATTTTTTCATATTATCTCATCGTTTAAACCTTCCCTGGACTATGACAAACATTTCAAAACCAAAATCACCTATATCGGCCCAGCCGCTCTCGAATTTTAGCGAGACAAACGAACAGCAATTGATAAGAAGATATAATGTGTATAGTAAGCTATCCGTAAAATATATATATATGCCTTCGCGGACTTTTTTGTAGATCTATAAAAGAGGAATATCCCACCATTAATTGTTTTGTGATATCCCAAAAGGATCAGGCAGCGTTTTCGATGAAAGCTACCAGGCGGCTGGACTTTTTTCCGACACTTCTAAGAATTATCCTTATGTTTCAACCAATTTACATAAATCCTTGACAAATTACACACCTTAACCTTCCTCACAAAACACTCTATCTATTGGTGAAAACCGCATGAAAATCCGTTAAGTAATTTTCGAGTTATCGCGAACAGACAGACAGGCAGACAGACGGCGCGGGGGACTTTACTTTATAATATGTAGAGAAGAGATGTTAAGCCTTTAAAAATATTGTTTAAAAAAACGCTACAAAAAACACGTACTTGTTATGACATGTGGTGAGTTATGAAATGATCAATGTTTGAAAATTTATTGTTTACTTCCATAGAAAGCGTAATAATATTAGAGGCAGAAGGATGCAAATGGATTTGAGTCAAAATACACAAAATGCAACTAAATCATAAAGATGCAAGTCCATGTACATCTTTGTGCTTCTAAGATAGTTGTTGCATCAAAGGTAGTTGCATCCGTATACATTTTTGAAAATTCTACTTTTTTTCATGATAGGACCTGTATCTTTCTGCCACTGATAAACATGATAATTTACTTCAAGTCTGCATCAAAAACTCATTTCTTAAAATTTTGGAGTTGCATCCGTATGCTTCTCGGGTACAGAAATTAAGTTTATAGGAGTTCTCAATTGACCTCTCTGTGGAATGGGAATGTTCTTTTAAACGATATTCCAGGTGTAAAATATGCTGAAATTCACCCAGATTTTAGTATATCTTTCCTTGGTCTGTGTGTACATACTCGTACGTATATATTTCATGAATCTAATTTAAGAACATTCCGAACTCTAAGCCTATTATAGAGACATTCAAGATGTGACAAAGCATTTCGTGTTATTTGGTATTCAAGATTATGTTGAAAAATTAAAAACACGACTGTAATTAACATAATGTTCCCATAAGAACGCTGTATCGAATGGATGAAAAAATTTCCGACGGTTATAAATATTATTAAATAAACCAAACATAGGTTAAATCAGGTGATCGTGGAATTAGTTTTAAAGAGGCTTAGTTAACCATCAAATCAGTATCAGTAGGGGGGCAAATTGTCCTCGATATCCGGCTTCTATATTTTCTTTTGTTTTAATCATTCTTACACATATGAATATTATTTGCTTTCTTTGTTATTTCAGTCTCCCTATATGCTGAACCATCAGGTGAACACATCTATGATGTATCTTTATCTTGAATTACTATATATGATTGGAAGTACGAATACATTTTTCTGTCTTATTTGGAAGATTGGAGTCGAGTTCAGACTTAGTAAAGATTAGACGTTGAATGAGGGGAGGCAATTTTAGATAAGGTTTGATAGAAGGGCGATGTCTAAATATTATGTGATCTCAAGTCTCACTTCTAGACCACGAAAAGTACAATCTGGAGAGTCGAGAACCCAAATTTTAAAATGGTGAGAAGGAACGCAACAATCTTTAATCATCATTCATTCTGAATGAAATCCAAACTGTCGCCAAATGACATAATACCTTTTGACTCCAAGCCTCAAAGCCGGCAGGAAATGTTTATAATAATAAGAAAAAAAATCAGTAACATATAGAAAACGTTTGATCAATTTCAGTAGGTAATAATATGTAGGGCTCTTTTTGGAAACGTACACGTCCACAACACATTTCTATCAGAATATCTCTTCAGGAGACTATGTTTATTAGATATGATAAAATAGTTAAAAATCGTGCAGACATTTTTTTAAGTTTAAGTATTTATGTAAGCTGTTGAATGAAAAAGGGAGAGACGTGCTACAAGCGACTATAATAAGACGTTGAAGAAAGTATTAGTTATTTGTGATATTTAAAAAAAAGAAACATCGAACGGCCACACCTGCGAGACCCAATTTCCTAATGTCTACGTCACTGAATTCTCTAAGGGCGACTTCGTTCTTTCCAGTGGTGAACTACAACAAAACTGACTTCATTACAAATAAAACTATTTTAGTTTGTAAAATAATCTTACTCTGTACATCTTTCTAAAAATGGTTATCAAAACAGCTACACGGCTGGAAGGGCATTATAAAGATTTAAGTACTGTATCATATAAAATGGTTCCATGACAGTTCACCCTGCGACAATTCATCCGGCGACAGTTCATCCTGCGACAGTTCATCCGGCCGACAGTTCATCCTGCCGACAGTTCATCCTGCCGACAGTTCATCCCGCCGACAATTCATCCGGCGACAATTTGTTACCATTATAGTGTGATGACATATTGTTATGAGTTTGTGTTATAAGATTAAAGGGAGATGTACTAATGAGCCTTTGTCGGGCTCGGGTGTAATCTGCTAGTCAACTTTGATTTCCTCACCGGAAACCTTGGACGCCAAACCCAGCCTAATGTCTGGGTATGTCAACCAGCGGAGAACACGGTACTCAATTCTCAGAGTGTGGGCCATTAGTTTTTATAGCATTCCTGAAAAGGCTGCACAAGGAAACTACTTAATAAAACAAAATGTGGAGTATATAATCGGTTCACTGTATTGATTTCGAAAGACATAATAAAATAAATGGTATGGACTCACCCCCGGGACCAATATCGTAATTTTATGCTAATCCTAGCTACCCTAATTAAATTTACTGCCGCCGAACTCCCGATGTCGTGAGAACCCACCCCAGCTCCTGGTGGCAAGGGTGATCCCAACCTCTGCGGCTCAGCTTGGCCCTGCGACCTCCTCAGCAGTCGCATGGAAGTGATGTTAGACCTGGACCCTCAGGAGAAGGAAGGAGTACCCAGACTCTACTCCAAATTGTAAAGGAAGGCCCGTCAGCAATTCGAGGCGATGTTTCGTTCAACACTGGGTATCTCGGGTTTGTTCCATAAATATACCCTCGGGGGGAATTCAATAGTTGGCCTGCATATAATCACGGGCGCAGCGAGTTATTAATTAATCCGATGACTCGGATAATGAGGTACAATAGTCTTTTCACTCGGACATTGCCAATTCACTCGTGGTCACTCGGACCCTCGCGAAACTCACATTTTACGTGAATAACTCTTCGGTTAGATGCACAGCGCACAATGATAAGCGTGGCGGGTTATTATTTACCCCGATGTCTCGGATAAAGAGGTACATTAATCGTAACACACGTACATCGCCATTAAACTCGTGCTCCCTTTTGGGACCCGCGCGAAAACTCGCATTTTACGCGAATAAATCTTTAATTTTTATATTTAAAATAAACACAACGTGTTTCCGTCCCCCGAATGCAGATGCCCAAGCTTGGATTACAATCACATCGTATTAAAACTTAAGATTAATTGACCGTTGTTTTCACGGCGTACCGCACAAATCGCCGTCAAAACCAGAGTGCGGATCCGGAAACCAAACCCAAAAACCACCGCCTACCGACACGTTGAACGAACTCCCCCAGGTTTGCCAACCTAACCAATTAAAATGCATTTAAGAAAATAGTACCTAACTTACGATAAATACAATCGCTTCATAACATTACCCCCCTTCCCACAAAAATGTTTGCCCTCAAACAAAACTACCAAAAATCTAAACATGCCCTGAACTATCTACGTTGGTCCCAAGGAGTACCTGGTAATAAAATAAAAATAAACAACCAGTAAATGTGAAATACAAAATACAATTATTAGAAATGAAAAAGAAAAGAAAAATCCTTAAATAGTACTCTTATGACGAATGAGTGCATCGTAACCCCAATCGCGCCTATCCTGCGCGTAGGCCGGATAGTAGGTTTACGATGCAACCATTCTCGAACTTAAGAACTAGTAAACCAATATAACCTAAGAACAACTTTTTGTAAGATGATACGTGAATGGACAACAAGCACCCTCAGCACTGGAAAAAACAAATTCTGGGTGGTTGTAATATTGACTCTTACCGAGCACTACCATTGACGTATCATCTGGAACAGAACACATAAACTAACTTAAAAGATAAGTCTTAAAATTAAGAAACATACATTTTTATGATTAAATCACTCCTCCAAATACGTCAAGTTAAATTCTATGCATTAGGCATCACTGTTCCAAACACTATCACTGAATTTATATAGCCTTTCTTAGGCCGAAAATATTTGATGGGTTTACCATCTACACTTCACTGAATTTATATCCTTTAGGATAAAACTAACCCTCTTTTGGGAGAGTATTCCTAACTAACCTCCTATTCTGGTCCTTGGGTGAGTAATATTTAACCAACAACAATTATACATTGTAAAGGTAATTTTAATAGTGTACAACCACCGCATCGGATGGTGCCAAATAATTTTTTAATAGTATACAACCAACGCATCGGATGGTGCCAAATAATTTTTTAATAGTATACAACCAACGCATCGGATGGTGCCAAAGAAATAAAAAAAACAACCAACTGTTTTAGAAGGTGTCATTTGTTAATAAGATGTGCAGCTATAATTTAGTGCAGCCATAAGTATACGTCCAACTCTATAGAAGGCGTAATCGGTAAGTAAAGAACAAATTTTAAGGTTTTCACTGTAAACCGTTGTTCAACCATATAGTACATAATAACAATGTTATAAGTCTCTCAGGACAATAATAACAGAATACATCCAAAATCTTATACAAATATAAATGATTCTACTTCCTATGTTGGCTTAAAATGTGGAAGGATATGTGATACCATATCATCCCACATTATAAGATCTCAAAAAAAATCTTATAAACAAGGTGGACATTACAAAACATTTTCTGTAACTACTAAAAACAAAATTAAAACGCTTTTCCAAAAGCTGAGGCTTATCTGACGCAGCCTATGTTTATAGAGTAAAACAATATTTTGACAATATTATACGAAATAAATTTACCAATAAAACAGAAGAAGAGTGAGAGAAAGAGAAAAAAAATACTTTGAATTTTAGCAATTACTTCTGTAACCTGACAAAATAGGGTCAAATAATGTCAATGCACTGAAGGTGAATAACAATAATTCTTCATTTAAACTCACTTAGAAAACAAAGAGATACAATCCCTGCGTCTCTGTGTTTTCTATGTAATCTGGAACAACAAAAAATGACATTATCAAAAGCATGAACATAACCCAAAAAAAAAGGTATGTCTGAAACACGCAGAGATAGTGTGCGGATATGTCCGCGTATTTCAGGATACAAGACTTACAACTAATAATCCTAAGATAATCCAAAAAAGGTATGCCTGAAACACGCCGAGATAGTGTGCGGATATGTCCGCGTATTTCAGGATACAAGACTTACAACTAATAATCCTACTTAATCATCTGTTCAGCCGACGTCCAAATTTACGTCTGTTTTAGCGTTAATACTATCGATAAATTTATACTTATACATGCACATACGTATTTTTAAATATATTCTCAACTCGAGCATTGCCACTAGAGTTGAGGTTGTTATTGTAATGAAACAAACCACCCTCCTCATCAATCTTACAAAACACCCCCCGCCAAGTAAATAACCCAATTCCTTAAAAATGAATCTAAAGACAGGACTAATGACTGTCAGAATGTCGGGTCGTTTCGACTCGGTTGATCAGGCCGGGTTAAAACTCCCAAGCATCAAATATTAACTAACAGATATGATAATTTGCAGTACTCGGTAGGGATGGCCAGACCCTCCGAAGTATTGCCACAATAAGACTATACCGGTATATTATTTGATTTTACTATATCTTTCACATGAAAATCACCCGCAACTTTTCCGTTTAAGTCTGCAAGTGTATAAATTAAGTTTGATTTTTTCTTTACTACCACGTTCTGAACAAACCGGGGTGCCAATTTTTGTGCGAAATAATTCAATGCGTTAGATTGCGCAAAATTCCTCCGCCACACCACATCACCAACCTGATAGGTAATGTGTTTTCTGCGCAGGTTGTAATGGTCAGCTCCTTTTTGAAAAGCTTTAAGAAGAGCATTCGAGACTTGCTCATAAACCGACGACAACTCTTCTAATTTCTGTGCATAAACTTTAGGTTGAGCACCAATTTGCGAACTGGTTTCCTCATCCGCTATTGGATTACGGTGCAGATCACCGTCTAGTATCTGCTCCCGACCATGCATCAGAAAATAAGGTGTATAACCTGTAGCGCAGTTTACCGTGTTATTCATCGCTGATTGAACTTGCGGAAGAAATTTAGACCAGTTTCGGTGGTCTGATTCAACTAAGATGGATAACGCCGTGCCCAGGGTTTGATTATAACGTTCGACTACGTTGTTTTGAGGTGTATAAGATGAATTGTAAAATGGTGGCGGCATGTTATAACTATTAAGCAATTCTTTAAATTCTTTCGAAACAAATTGACGACCATTATCACAGACGATAGTTCGTGGTACGCCGTGAACAAGAAAGATGTTTTCTTCTAAGATTTTTATTATGCTTCTCGCGGTGCCATTGCGCAGCGGAAATAGCCATGTAAATTTAGAAAAAACGTCTACACATGATAAGATTACGGTAAAACCTGAGTAACTCCTAGGTAAAGGACCTACTAAATCTATCGACAACATTTGCATGGGTCTTGTGACCTTTTTTGGGTTTGAAGAGATTCCGTTAGGTGGGGCTGTACTTATCTTATGGGCTTTACAAGTTTGGCAACGATTTACAAATTCTTTGACATCTTTATACATGTTTGGCCAGTAATACCTAAGTTGAAGCTTTTTATAGGTTTTGAAGACCCCTGGGTGACAGGCGCGTGCGGAGTCATGGGAGTCTGAAATAATATTTTTTCTATCCTCTTGAGGAATGACCCTTTTCCAAGCGGTATCCTCACATAAGGCCAAACGGGTTTTCGTATGACGATACAACTCGTTGTCTTTAATTTGAAAGTTCTGAAATCGTTGAGGGAATTCCTGACAACCTTTCCAAGCATTTAAATACCATTCATCAGTGGTATCACTAAGGTTAGATCCCGATATAAGAGCTACATCCATACGCGAAAGGACGTCCGGTACAATATGTTGAGTTCCCTTACGGTGAACAACATCAAAGGAAAATTGCGATAACCGTGAGCTCCATCGTGCAAGACGGCCACTAGGATTAGATAACGAACCTAACCACTTTAAACTTGAATGATCAGTAACAACTGTGAAATGCGCTCCTTCAATGTAAGGTCTAAAGTGCGTTACTGAATCCAATACTGCTAATAGTTCACGCTCTGTAATTCCGTAGTTGCGTTCGTGAGTATTTAAACACCTTGAATAATATGCAATCGGGTGCTCCAGCCCATCAATGGTCTGAATTAAAACTCCGCCTATTCCACCGGAGCTGGCGTCGCAGTGTATCGCGAAGGGTTTTGAGAAATCCGGGCAACTTAAAACCGGAGCTGATGTCAATGCTTCTTTCAACACGTTAAAAGCTTTCTCGGCCTCTGGAGACCAAGCAAAGTTGCTGATTCCTTTTTTCGAACCAGTGAGTCTTGTAAGAGGGGCGGCAATGCTCGAAAAACCCTTTATGAATCTTCTGAAGTACCCACATAATCCAATGAAGGCTCGGATTTGCTTTGCGTTCTTGGGTACCGGGAAGTTTTTTATACTGTCTATCTTTATGGGGTCTGTACGAAGACCTTGCGAGTCAACCATGTACCCGAGGTATTTGAGCTCGGCTTTGCAGAACTCCGATTTTTTTAGATTTATGGTTAGACCTGCGTCTCGTAGTCGTTCATAGACACGGTTCAATAAACAAAGATGTGATTCTAAGTCTTCTGATACCAAGATCAGATCGTCTAAATAACAGAAGGCATTGTCGTCAAATTCTGGACCGAACAAAGCGTCGGCCAGTCTTTGCAGCTCACTCGGTGCGTTTTTAAGTCCGAAGGGCATCCGGGTGAATTCGAACAATCCACGACCGGGTACAACGAACGCTGTCTTCTGACAGGAGTCATTATCTAATGCAATTTGCCAAAAGGCTTTAGATAAGTCTATAGACGAGATGTATCGGGCACCGCCTAGCTTGTCTAGGATCCTTGTTATGTATGGTAATGGATAGGAATCGCGTGTTGTAACATTGTTAATTTTCCTGGAGTCCAGACAAAAACGACCCGTTCCGTCTTTTTTTTGTACTATGAGCACTGGACTCGACCATGGAGATCGCGAAGGACGGATGACTCCAAGTTTTAACATCTCATCTACTTCTGCGTCAAGTTGACGTTGTCTTGCCGGAGATAGTGGGAAATAACGTTGTTTAATAGGCGGACCTGTTGTATGTATTTTGTGTTGGACTAGATGAGTCAATCCTAATCCCTTTTTTTCGTAAGAAATGGATTCGAATTTTTTGACAATGTCCGAAAGGGCTTTGTTTTCCGAATTTGTTAGAGAAGAGGCAGGCCGAATTGCTCTCACCTCATTGATTTGACCTTTTTGTTGAGGTACGCGAACTTTTGAGAACAGTTCCGGCGCGATCCGAAACTGTTTCCAGAAGTTCACCCCCAATACGAAATTAGGTGTCAACGTTGGAATGACGTAAAAGATAACTTCTCTTGTGGTTGAATTGTACGTCACCGGCAAAGTTAAATACCCTAAAACAGGCTGGCTGGTACCGTCTGCAGTCGTAACGCTAAAATCTGTTTTTACTAATTCTACTCCTAACTCTAAAAAAATCTTATAACTATCCCCCCCTAAACAAGACAAGGAAGCACCACTGTCTAGCAGTGCTTTATAACTATTATTTAGAACAAAAATGTCGGCATAAGGACGCTCATCCTCTGTACTATCCTTCTCCTGTGGCAGTGCGTCCACCGCTTGAGGAGACGGGCTAGAAAGGAATTGTTGCACTAGGCGGAGCCAACGCTCCCACTCCCTCTTTCTTTGTGCACAAGAAGGGGCGCGGTAAGATTGACTCGTTTCTAGTTTTTTGGATTATTGGTATGTTTCTTATTGTTAATACTACTAACATGCTGTTTCCTATTGTCGCTATCTTTTTTCCAACAATTTGTTAACGAATGACCTTTGATCTTGCAATAAGTACAAACAAGAGATTTATTTTGTTGATTTGTTATATCCTGTTTAGCAAAATTATTCGTGTTATTCCCCATAGGTCTTGAATTCCTAGAAGGGTTAAAATTATTATTATTGTTATTATTATTGAACGACCTGTAATTGTTTGTATTAGTGAAAGGCTTATTGTAACTATTGGGGAACGATTTAATTTTTTTAAAGTTACTGGGCTTATTTTGAGTGTCAACTAATTTTGGAATTGCTGTGGATGTTGAGGCTTCAGTGTACGACTCGAGTTTAGCAGCGCACCTCGTAAGTTCCTCAAACGAACAAAAGTCTCTGGATGACATCAAATTAGCATACATAGGCAACAATGCTTTCATGGCTACCCGCAAAAGTTTAACCTCTGGAATTTTGCAATCCAATTTATTGTTAAGTGCTTTAAGTCTCAAAGTGAATTCCAAAACTGACATTCCCTTTGGCTGTTTATAATTTAGAATCTCATTTTCCAGATCTAATTGCCTATCCTGTCCCTCGAATTGTTTTATTAATAAGCTGGATAGGTCATCCCATTTTAAGTCTGGACTATAAATTGACCTATACCATAGAAGTGCTAACCCGTCTAAAATTTCACTGAAAGATTTAACTAAGTCTTTATGAGAAATGTTGCGTGTCCTACAACGCTCTTCGACCAAAAGCAGAAAATCTCTTACGCAGCTTTTACCATCGTACTTGACATCCCAATTTGTAAGCCCCCGCGATGATGAGTCTTTATAAATAACCTTGGTATGTTTAATAACCGTGACCTTCTCCTCTGTTTCATTGTCAGAATCTAGATCCGAATCACTTTCCTCCATAACCACATCTAATGATTTCTTCATATTTTTGTTAAAGGCGCGCGCTTGCGAACGCAACGCTTGGGCGGTGCCCTCCGGTTCGATGGATCGTGAAGTTAATTCTTTTATAAGTTCATCCTTGGATGCATTATTTACATTTGGAATCGGAGTAGACATTGTAACTTTAATGTGATAAGCTTGACACGAAAGCAGAATTGAAAAGAAAGAGAAGAAAATAAAATAAATATAATTTATTCTTTGTTTTTGATGTTGTTGTTATTGTTATTGCTGTTATTGTACGTTGTAGTTGTACGTTGTTGTTGTTATTGCAAAATTTTTTTTTAATGTGTATGTTGCCCATTTAAATGAATATTTTTTAGTTTATTCAAATCAATATGTAAGTAGCCCATTGAAATAAAAAAAATTAAATTACTATGTAAGTAGCTCAAAAAAAAAAAAAAAAAATTTTTTTCATTTGAATTTCTATGTAAGTAGCCTATTTAAATGAAAATTTAAAACGTCAGTCAGACATTAGTAAATAAACAATTTGCAAGTATAATTAATAGTAGGTTTTGACAGAGCTTTATACAAATTTTCCACTCGAAGCAAAAACGAATTACCCGCATTGTCATTAAAATCTCAGTAAATATCTTAAATATTTGAATAATCTTTAATAATTATCCTCCATTCCTATTTAAACACATAATAAATTGATTTGTCTTCGCTATCAGGGATTCTGACATGTAAACACAACAGTGTTTTGACGTATGCCGAAGTCATAGGTAAAATGTAACGAGAAACCGTCATAGACAATCCGAGGTATTCTTAGAACAGCTAGCATTGATTGGTTCCGGACAGAAAAAAAAAAATTATAGAGCTCTACTTAACACATTGTCCATAGTCTATGACCGATTTCTATGCTTTCAAACAATAACAAAGAAAATGACAAATCATTTTAGGTTACAGAAGGTAAGGATTTCAGGTCCTATGCATAACTGTGTGGTATTGGAAAAACAATAAATACGAGAATAATCATTTATAAGGTGCCCACAATATAATTACGCATAGTATCCCTTTACGAATTCCCGCCGGTAATAGTGCCAGTGAATTGAAATAATGACATTTGTTGTTATTTCCAATCACCGTCACTGCAATCATAGGTTATGACCGCGACCAAGTTTAATAAATACAAACGAAATTAAGACCTCCACTGAACAGATGAATAATAATTTTTGGGCATTATACATTACAGGGCGAAGAAAACATTTTCAGGAATGCTATAAATCGGGACCAGACAGCGTATGGAGCGCCATATTGTTACCATTATAGTGTGATGACATATTGTTATGAGTTTGTGTTATAAGATTAAAGGGAGATGTACTAATGAGCCTTTGTCGGGCTCGGGTGTAATCTGCTAGTCAACTTTGATTTCCTCACCGGAAACCTTGGACGCCAAACCCAGCCTAATGTCTGGGTATGTCAACCAGCGGAGAACACGGTACTCAATTCTCAGAGTGTGGGCCATTAGTTTTTATAGCATTCCTGAAAAGGCTGCACAAGGAAACTACTTAATAAAACAAAATGTGGAGTATATAATCGGTTCACTGTATTGATTTCGAAAGACATAATAAAATAAATGGTATGGACTCACCCCCGGGACCAATATCGTAATTTTATGCTAATCCTAGCTACCCTAATTAAATTTACTGCCGCCGAACTCCCGATGTCGTGAGAACCCACCCCAGCTCCTGGTGGCAAGGGTGATCCCAACCTCTGCGGCTCAGCTTGGCCCTGCGACCTCCTCAGCAGTCGCATGGAAGTGATGTTAGACCTGGACCCTCAGGAGAAGGAAGGAGTACCCAGACTCTACTCCAAATTGTAAAGGAAGGCCCGTCAGCAATTCGAGGCGATGTTTCGTTCAACACTGCGGTATCTCGGGTTTGTTCCATAAATATACCCTCGGGGGGAATTCAATAGTTGGCCTGCATATAATCACGGGCGCAGCGAGTTATTAATTAATCCGATGACTCGGATAATGAGGTACAATAGTCTTTTCACTCGGACATTGCCAATTCACTCGTGGTCACTCGGACCCTCGCGAAACTCACATTTTACGTGAATAACTCTTCGGTTAGATGCACAGCGCACAATGATAAGCGTGGCGGGTTATTATTTACCCCGATGTCTCGGATAAAGAGGTACATTAATCGTAACACACGTACATCGCCATTAAACTCGTGCTCCCTTTTGGGACCCGCGCGAAAACTCGCATTTTACGCGAATAAATCTTTAATTTTTATATTTAAAATAAACACAACGTGTTTCCGTCCCCCGAATGCAGATGCCCAAGCTTGGATTACAATCACATCGTATTAAAACTTAAGATTAATTGGCCGTTGTTTTCACGGCGTACCGCACAAATCGCCGTCAAAACCAGAGTGCGGATCCGGAAACCAAACCCAAAAACCGCCGCCTACCGACACGTTGAACGAACTCCCCCAGGTTTGCCAACCTAACCAATTAAAATGCATTTAAGAAAATAGTACCTAACTTACGATAAATACAATCGCTTCATAACAAATTCATCCTGCCTGATCATTTAGAAGATTTTTTCTTCAAGTAAGTATGCAAAGAGGATATACGGCCGTACAACCTAACCTAACCTAACCTAACCTAACCTATTTAGTAAAAATATTTTTACAGCGGATTTCCACTCAAGATGCCTTCAGATATAAGTATATCGATTTTGGTTGTACGGCCGTATATCCTCTTTGCATACTTACTTGAAGAAAAAATCTTCTAAATGATCAGGCAGTGTCGCCGGATGAATTGTCGGTGGGATGAACTGTCGGCAGGATGAACTGTCGGCAGGATGAACTGTCGGCCGGATGAACTGTCGCAGGATGAACTGTCGCCGGATGAATTGTCGCAGGACGAATTGTCGGGTCACCTATAAAATATATTATCTGTGAAGGTAGGTACTAACCTAACCTAACCTAACCTATTTAGTAAAAATATTTTTACAGCGGATTTCCACTCAAGATGCCTTCAGATATAAGAATATCGATTTTGGTTGTACGGCCGTATATCCTCTTTGCATACTTACTTGAAGAAAAAATCTTCTAAATGATCAGGCAGTGTCGCCGGATGAACTGTCGGCAGGATGAACTGTCGGCCGGATGAACTGTCGCAGGATGAACTATCGCCGGATGAATTGTCGCAGGACGAATTGTCGGGTCACCTATAAAATATATTATCTGTGAAGGTAGGTACTTGTAGGAATATCTGTTGTTTTACATTATGTTTTTTATATTTCAATTTTCAACTATGCGTAGAATTTGAAAAGAGTGGTTTTTCTTATGTACAGCAGGTTAATGCATTGTATTTGCAAATATTAAACTACATGTTAAAAGAATGTATGTTATACGGAAATGTAATGATGTGCCTTTGTCAGGCTCGGGTGTAATCTGCAAGTCAACTTTGATTTCATTTCAGGAAATCTTGGACGCCAAACTTAGTCTTATGTCTGAGTATGTCAACAAGCGGAGAACACGATACTCATTTCTCAGAGTGTGGGAAATTTATTTTTATAACATTCCTGAAAAGGCTGCACAGGGAATCTAAATAATAAAACAAGTGGTAGGGTAGAATATCGGTACACTGTATTGTGTTGTTATGACATATTAAAATAAAATGTATGGACTCACCCCGGGACCAATATCGTATTTTATGCTATGCCTAGCTAAACTAAGTAACTTTACTGCCGCCGTTCCCCCGATGTCGTGAGAAACCATCACCACCTCCTGGTGGCAAGGGAGATCCCAACCTCTGCGGCACAGCATGGACCTGCGACCTCCACAGCGGTCGTATGGAAGGGATGATAGACCTGGACCCTCAGAGAAAGGAAGGAGTACCCTAACTCTCCTCCAAATTAGAAAGGAAGGCTCATCAGCAATGGCAGCGGGGAATTGTTCAACTGCGGTTTTTTCGGGTTTATTCCATAAATAAACCCCGATGGGAATTCGATAGTTGCCCTGCATGCAATCACGGGCGCGGCGAGTTATTATTTAAACTGACGTCTTGGATAAAGAGGTACAATAATCGTTAAACTCGAACGTCGCCATTAAACTCGTGGGTCACTTTGGGGCCCTCGCGAAAACTCGCATTTTACGCGAATAAATCTTTGGAATATATATTTAAAAATACACGACGTGTTTCCTTCGCACGAATGCAACGCCCAAAACTTGGATTCCACTCACATGGTTTCAAAACTTAAAAATTAAGTGACCGTTATTTGCACAGCGATCCGCACATATCGCCACGCAAACGAGAGTCCGGAAACGGAAAAAAACAAAACGCCGCCTACCGACGCGTTGAACAAAACTCTTTGCAGCCTTGCCAACCTACCCAATTAAAATGCATTAAAAAAATAGTACCTAACTAACGATAAATAAAATCGCTTCATAACATTACCCCCCTTCCCACAAAAATGTTTGCCCTCAAACAAAACTACCAAAAATCTAAACATGCCCTGAACTGGCTACGTTGGTCCCAAGGAGTACCTAGTAATAAAACAAAAATAAAAAAACAGTAGATGTGAAATGCAAAATACAATTATCGGAAATAGAAAAGAAAAATAAAAAAAAATCCTTAAATAATACTCTTATGACGAATGAGTGCATCGTAACCCCAATCGCGCCTATCCTGCGTGTAGGCCGGATAGTAGGCTCACGATACAACAATTCTCGAACTTAAAAACTAGTAAACCAATATAACCTAAAAACAACTTTTTGTAAGATGATACGTGAATGGACAGCAAGTACCCTCAGCACTGGAAAAAAAATTCTGGGTGGTTGTAATATTGACTCTTACCGAGCACTACCGTTGACGTATCATCTGGAACAGAACACATAAACTAACTTAAAAGATAAGTCTTAAAATTAAAAACATACATTTTTATTATTAAATCACTCCTCCAAATTCGTCAAGTTAAATTCTATGCACTAGGCATCACTGTTCGAAACACTTTCACTGAATTTATATAGCCTCTCTTAGGCCGAAAATATTTGATGGGTTCACCATCTACACTTCACTGAATTTATATCCTTTAGGATAAAATACTAATCTTCTTTTGGAAGAGTATTCCTAACTAACCTCCTATTCTGGTCCTTGGGTGAATAATATTTAACCAACAACAATTATACATTGTAAAGGTAATTTTAATAGTGTACAACCACCGCATCGGATGGTGCCAAGTAATTTTTAATAGTATACAACCAACGCATCGGATGGTGCCAAATAATTTTTAATAGTATACAACCAACGCATCGGATGGTGCCAAGTAATTTTTAATAGTATACAACCACCGCATCGGATGGTGCCAAGAAATTTTTAATAGTATACAATTAACGCATCGGATGGTGCCAAATAATTTTTTAATAGTATACAACCAACGCATCGGATGGTGCCAAAATAAAAAAAAACAACCAACTGTTTTAGAAGGTGTGATTTGTTAATGAGATGGGCAGCTATAATTTAGTGCAGCCATAAGTATACGTCCAACTCTATAGAAGGCGTAATCGGTAAGAAAAGATCAAATTTATGGTTTTCACTGTAAACCGTTGTTCAACTACGTAGTACATAATAACAATGATATAAGTCTCTCAGGACAATAATAACAGAATACATCCAAAATCTTATACAAATTAAAATGAATCTACTTCCTATGTTGGCTTAAAATGTGGAAGGATATGTGATACCATATCGTCCCACATTATAAGATCTCTAAAATCTTATAAACAAGGTGGACATTACTAAACATTTTCTGTAACTATTAAAAACAAAATTAAAACGCTTTTCCAAAAGCTAAGGCTTAGCTGACGCAGCCTATGTTTATAGAGTAAAACAATATTTTAACAATTTACCAATAAAACAGAAGAAGAGCGAGAAAAAAAATTACTTTAAATTTTAGCAATTACTTGTGTAACCTGATAAAATAAAGTCTAATAGTGTCAATGCACTGAAGGTGAATAACAATAATTCTTCATTTAAAATCACTTAGAAAACAAAGAGATACAATCCCTGCATCTCTGTGTTTTCCATGTAATCTGGAACAACAAATAATGACATTATCAAAAGCATGAACATAACCCAAAAAGGTAAACAAATATGACATATTTTCTATATAATTGTGGCATCTTTGTTCAGATGCAAGGTACACCGTATAGGAGATGTGTGTTAATGGCGAGTATTGCGAGTATTGGGAGAGATAAGAGTATTTACAGCAAAGAATGTTAAAAGTTAAAAATGATCAACTCATCAAATTAAACTTTCTCTAATTTCTTTCCTAAATAGACCATCCACACAGCATCCCCCAAAAACGACCTGTGTGTATCGAGAGTCGCGTAAATTAAGACCAAATAAGTTACCTAGTAATCATAATTGACCAAGACCTCCGATAGCGACATAGTATCAAATAAATCACAAATACACTCCAATAAAATACACATTTTACTGAACATGAGAAAGTATACAAACTAAAATAAATTTAAAAATATAAAATTTTGCACTTTGTCAAACCACAAAAGAAAATGGAATTATTATTTGGAAAGGAGTAACAAATTCAGCTATCAGGTAATACTAAAAAAATAGAATGACTAACACGGACGAAATATTAAATATATATTTTTGAAGTACTAGATGTATGCCAATTATACATAAAAACACTACTAAACAAATTTAAACCATAAACAATTTTAAACAAATAAAAACTATCATTGGTAGTACATACATTATACATAAGCGTACAGAGAAAACATAAAAACTCCGACGGTAAACGCAAACTTTGGATAAAAACATCATAAAAACCAGGCAATAAATTAACAATTCAACATTATTTCACTCGATTTAAAAAATGAGTGAAATAAAACCCATATACAAAATTAAAAGATGGATAGAAGAACAGAAATGACAAAAATTAAAACTAAAAAAAAAAATTGAAAAGAAAGAATACCATTCCCGGATTACGAGTAACCCGACAATATTTGAAAATCACCTACTTCATTATATACAACGGTACCTTGTAATTTTTCATTACCGTCTATCTTATTGTATTTTATTTTTTGTTTTGAAGAGTTTTATTTCACATAACATAATTTTTTTGGTTACATAATTATTTTTCGGACAAATAAAATTTAAGTAACAAATGAAATAAAACTCTTCAAAATATTAATGCCCAAGAAATACAATAAAAATGTATTTTATTTTATTTCACATTATATTTTATTGAATTTTATGAATTTATAAATTGGGGGGCTTATCACAGCAAAGTACCAAGTGAGGCTGATATTATTACATGATGTTTGAAAATACACAACATTATTGTATCACGAAAATAAAAAAATAAAATTAATATTTTCTAAATCTCTCGTTGGCACCCCACTGACTTTTCTCGCAACGTTTGTCGTATCTCTGAGAACTACCCTCGCAATTCTCCAGGGGTCGTCTTCAGCGAAAAGCCTTATTACGTTCCAATCGCATGAATGAAAAATAAATTTTATCAAACGCCAATAATCTGTGTGAAGAATACAAATAAAAATATCCTGGGAAAATTTTTTCACTTGAAAATAAGTTATATATGGATTCTTAATGTTGCTACACCACACATTTTTATTAAATATACATTTTATAATTTAAAAAAATAATATTAGTTTATTCCAGATATTTATATAACCAAAAGTTGTATTTTGACTTTGTGTCCATTTTAATATATTAGGTCCTTACATATGAAATTGGCGTTATGCCGTACTGGCAACTTTGATCTCAAATATCTTCTCTTTGGTTAGGAATTCCAAATTCAAATTTATACAGCTATTAACTCATGTATTTGTGTTTCGAAAATAATAATTCATTTGTTTTTTCCTTGATTGTTTTTTTTCTTTGCGTCACTTAGTTTACAAAATGGAAAACTTGAAATATCGCGTTATTTACGAGTACGAGTTCCACCGTGGCACCAGTGCTGCAGAAACGGCTCGAAGGATTAATGATGTGTATGGCGACGATGCCGCAAAAGAAAACGCATTGGGTTTTTGGTTCCAACGTTTTCGTTCTGGAAATTTCGACTCGACAAGAATTGAAGGCTATTGTGGAAGCGGATCCATCGCAAACCACGTTCGAGTTAGCTGCAGGCTGCGGTGTTAGTGATAAAACTGTTTTAATCCACTTGAAGCAAATTGGGAAGGTGAAAAAGCTTGAAACGTGGGTACCTCACGAATTGAGTGAAGCAAATCAACAAACGCGCGTTAGAACGCTAGACCACACACTGCACAACAGACGGCTACCAAATTAGAGGAGCTTCAATTGGAATGTCTAAGACATCCACCGTAATCTCCGGACCTTGCCCCAACAGATTATCATTTTTTTCGAAATTTGGATAACTTCTTGCAAGGGAAAAAATTCAACTCCGATGGGGCAGTCCAAACCGCCTTCACTGATTTTATTGATTCCCGTCCGAATGGTTTTTTTAGGAAAGGGATCGATGAACTACCTATCAGATGGCAAAAGTGCATAGATAGCAATGGTACATACTTTGATTAAATAAATATATTATATTAAAAAAAATCTACTTTATGTTCTTCCCATACAAAACGTCAATTTCATATGTAAGGACCTAATATTATATATAAAATAATGAAGAAGAGTTGCAGAGGGGCACAAACTCTGTACCAACGTTTCTTGATAGGCTTTAACCATATTTGGGAATCTGATTTAAATAGCCAAGTACTTTTCAACCGTCCTTTTTCTCATGTTAATCCCTTCCTCACTCTCTACGGCCTCACAACATACCTCAATCGGATTGCATTTTTCCAGAGGCTCCTAACAGTCGGAAGCAGTTGAGACTCTAGTGTCAGAAATATAAATAGATGTTTAAAATCGGTAACGCAATCTTTATTGACCTTATCTGAAAACAAAAATGTATGAATCATGGAGCGCTGGTACCTAATGTGGAAATTAAATGTGAGAAATGTGGAGATCCGCAAACAATGCAACAAAAGAAAGAGATTAAGCATTTAGAGTGAATGAATGAAAAAAAGGAGTTTAAGGAGATTAAATAATGCAAGTGTGAATGGTAGAAGAAGTCGGGATCGCCCGAGGAAGACATGGCATGATAAAGTGAATCAGATTCTTGAGTCAGGCCATTTCAAGTGTCGAGAGTATGTATAAGAAGATGTACGAACGCGAATGAGGAAAGGAAAGGAAATTTTTTGACGATGTGTCCTCTCTACCTACCCCTGCGGAGATACATCTTGTTGGTAAGTTAGTTGACATGACTTTTCCGTCATCTATTCTTTCTTATATCCCTGAAATACATAGTTTCACTGATTCCGGGCAATTCGGGCTCTTTTGTAATGTCAAAAAAACCCAAGGTTTCTCATTTTTGTTTTGCATGTAAAAAAGGATGATTTTATTCGCTGCTAAATATACTAAAAGCCGTTCCAATTCACCGGCGGCGGCTGCATTCTTTTTAATCATAACAAATATCATTATTTGAAATGAAATACTTGTCTTCAAGATATCAAAGCTCCTAAAGGTTTCGCTTAATAAAGTTAGATTGAAAAAGTTAACCGTTGCTTAACAAAAGACATGTGTGGTAATGACTTTCAAACATTCCAAATACTTCGACTCGTAATTCGTATGAACAACTCTATTACAAGAAACACGGAATTAAGGGTGGCTTCGATAGCAAATTAAAGTTGAAAAGTAATTAAAAAACAGACAACGAATGATTTCATGAAATACTAGATTTACTAAAAGGCTTGGCCCGAGATTTGATTTCGAAATATGGTTCCGAGACTGATGAGATTTTGCACACTCGACTTTCAAAACAAGAGGAAGGTCACTGTTTATATAAGATTTCGAAAACTCTTTGTAAAACCCTGGCAAAACTGAAGACTTCAGCTAGTGGCCTATGCCTATAGAACTTAATACTTATTTCGGATGTGTCTGTATCTCCGGATAAATGAACTCAAGAACTAGAATATGCAATTTGAGAGGCGGGTGTGGGTACCGCCATTCCGGGAACCATTTATTGGATAACCAACTCCTCTGCCGTAGGTCACCCCATGTGATAGTTTGGTGGCTTAGCAGGGATGCCATGCCATGCCACATGTTCATGGGGTGGAGTTTATCCGGGTCTTGGCGGCAGATGCGTCTCCCCACTAGCTGCGTGGCAGACTGGATCGGGAGAGACGGCATCCTCAAATATGACATTGGCCCTGCGGGGAATTATTTTCCCCAGGGCTTCCTTTGTGGAGTTAATGTAAAAAAAATATTTTGAGTTAAGAGGAATATAAACGCTAGAAATATTTCGAATCTCATGCCTGCAAAATTTTAAAATCGAGCGTCTTTTTGCACGAGGCTAGTAAGCGAAAAAGTGGTTTTATTTATTTTGTCCATAATTTTATAAGAACGAAAAAAGTTAGAACATAGAAAACCTCAAAAATAGTCTTAGCCATAAAGGGGTATTTAAAAAAAAAAGTTTCTTGTATTACTTCATAGTTAAGTCATGAAAAAACATTTTTTTTTGGTGGTTTACGCTTATATTTTTTGTTACGTAAATAATAATTCTATTGTAATTCCAATACATAGAAAAGCTAGTACAAGCTTCGATTTATCCGCAGCAAATTTTTTGATGTTCATACTGTAAGCCGATTCGTCGTAAAGATTAATCAAAATATCTAACGTATATATCTTAAGTGTCATTTTCAAAATTAAATCTGTTCGTTTCTGCAAATTCAGACGAGCGTCAAAGTACATAGGTACCGACTTATTAATATAATATTTAATTAAATAATTTAAAAAATATATTAATTGCCCTTTTCAAATTGGTATTAAAATATTCCGTAAGTTTATACGGGTCCTTCGTAAATAAAATGCAAAGGGGTTAACCTGCGCAATAAGGTGGCTAATATAAATTCAGTGTTGATGAGCAACATGGATCGACTCAAGGACTCCATAGAAGCATGCACCGCACCGGTGAGTGAAAAAAATGTTCTATTTCCCGAGAACTCATCGGTCCGAGTTTGCACTCATTTATCTCCCCGCTTTTTTATGACTATTTACACATCAGATCGCCCTGTTGGCGTTGCGTTTACTAAATCCGTATTTATAGTTCTATACCTGCTTATATACTCTATGGACTCCTTATTATAAGATACCCATAAAATCAGAAGAATGTAAGTATAGAGTGGCGCAAAACTACCGTTTTATTTTGAATCGTATTGTAATTTGTAATAAGAGTCAAACCATATCGGTAGTTTTGCGCCACCTTTATATAAAAACTAGCTGATCCGGCGAACTTCGTACCGCCTCAGAATCAAAAACTGTTGTCAACTTATTAGCTGAATTGATCTAAATTGTTTCTCCCTGCGTATCCTTTCCCCTCTCGCGTTCCCTCTCCCTCTCCCCACTCCACTTCTCCCCTTCCCCCGTCCCGCTAACCCCCCTTCTGAGTTCCTTTCCCCCCCTCCCCCCTCTCCCCTCCCCCCTCTCCCCTCCCCCCTCCCTCGGTTCACAGTTCAATATTATACCCCTTACAATATTGCTGCAGTTCTTTCAAAATAGGAGAATTCGTTCCATACAAAATGTATGGGGAAAATAATTTTCTTCGGAGTGGAACACCCTTTACTTTTAGGGTTATGAAAAATAGATGTTGGTCGATTCTCAGACCTACCAGATAAGCACACAAAATTTCATCAAAATTGGTCCAGCCGTTTCGGAGGAGTATGGTAACAAACACCGTGACACGAGAATTTTATATATTAGATTTTAATCATTTAAGCACAAATTTATTTATTTATTTTATTTATTTATTTATTGAAGAAAAAAACAGTACATTATTTACAGTGGTGAAAATTTTTTACAGTTATTAAGTATATTTCATGGTGGGTACGTGTGGGTGTGTGTGTGTGAGTACGTCTGTAGATGTGAAAAGTGGTGATGCATGTATGTATGTATGCGCCTTGAACAATTTACATTATTGATATAATGCTCTTTTTAAATTTGGGAAGTGAATCGGAGAACATGTCGATGTTAGAATTTAGACAAATATTATTGAACATATGAAGAGCACGGTTAATTGGCGAATTAGTTGCTGCATTTGTTTTATGATTATGCATGTGGAATAATCCTGTATGACGTGTACGTCTTAAAAATACAATCAAATAACAAATAAAATAAAGTTTACAAAAAAGACGTACATTGTCAGATCTATTTTTTCCACATAATCTGCTAAATAATAAATTAAATATTCCCGAAGTGCTATCCGACACTTGTTTAAATATTGCAATGAGGCGTACAAGGCACAATATACTTCTTCGTAAGGAAACTATCAATTAATACCTACTAATACAGAAGATAACTCACCAATTCTACTCACGCGATCGCAACACGTATCCACTATGAAAAGTTAATTTTCTCATAATAATTTTAATGATTTCAAAAATAAAATATTTTCTATTTTAGCGATGTATAAATTATTTGAAAACTACTAGCGCCTAATTATTCACATTTTTTTTTATTAATTATTACAATGCTTGATATAAATATTTCTGTTCTCTCCACACTTTTTTTACGCACCAGATTTAAATGTCCGGGTTAAATTTTCCCCACAGGAAAAACTAAACCCTTTCACACACTTCCCCAAATGATCATCTAGTCAACCCACGCTATGCAATTGCACTATATAAGTATTATAAATACAAAATAATACAAGAACAACATGTCAACCTACTAGAGACCAAATGGGAATATAATTCACCGACTCGAGATATTTTCATATCAGAGGGTTCGGCTCTGTGGCATTTCTAATTGAACCTATAAATCCTACCGATCCCTCAATATAAATATTTAAAAAATCCTTTGAAATCCTACATGTATTTAAAATGACTGATTTTTGCATTTTTATATACAAATTCTAATATTGTATTAATTATTAATTATTATTAATTACTAATATTGTATTCATTAGCTGAGAATAAGATATTGTGTGGACGTACGTGATGTGTACAATTAGATATATCATATTACTCTATATGTGCGTATCATCATCATTATCATTATCATTACATAGTATAAAATGAAGTCGCTCAAAATGTATGTGCGCGTTAATCTTTTAAACTACTCAACGGATTTTCATGCTGTTTTCACCAATAGATAGAGTGATTCAAGAGGAAGGTTTATATGTATAATACATGCTTATTATGGTAGAGAAAAGCCGAGAAAATCAAATATTCAATTCAGGCAGCGGGCAGCGGGCAAGCGGGTGGTGTGGATTTAATAAAGGTTGGGTAATGGCGTTGTGATTCGTTTGCCACAGCAATGTGTGTCCGGGTCTGCTAGTTACATGGTATAAAATGAAGTCGCTCCGGCTATGTGCGCTTATATCTTTTAAACTACACAACGGATTTTCGTGCGGTTTTCACCAATAGATAGAGTAATTCAAGAGGAAGTTTTATATCTATAATACATGTGAAGGAGCGGGAGACAGAAATGAAAGGCGTGCAGTCGAAGTAGCGAGTCAGTCGTTTATTGGGCTACGTAGCAGATGGTCGGTGGTCGGTAACATGATGTAATGCCGGGTGCCGTGATGAGATGCTGCAGGCGTGCGGTGGTGGAGATGGTGCGGTGAAGGTCAGCGAGTTGCTCGACACCTTGGCGGTGGAGATGACCTATCTTCCAGGCCGTTGCTCGACGCTTTGAATCGCGGAGATGAACGGTGTGTGGCTCGGTGAGCTGAGCCACCAGCAGGTAGTCCTGGCGAGGCGGAGCGTGTTTCCATGGCAGCGAAGCACGGTGAGGCTTCGGGGTGCCATGAAGTGGAGAGCTGATCCCTTGGCTAAAGGTGCGTCAATCCTTATAAGTCGCGGGATGTAGCTGTTCTCAGGAGCTGAAGACACGATGGGCCTTGTAGCTGAGACGTGGTGATGGACCTCGAGGAAGCTGCCCTGGATGTGTGTAGATGCCTGCAGGAGCACGTTACATGCTGAGATGTTGGCCGACTGTAAGGTGAGACTGAACTGAACTGAACTGCAGCGGGCGAGCGATCGGCTGCTTATATAGCCGCGGTAGAGTAACTACCTCGCGGTAGGTAATACGAGCCACCTCGGCAGTTGACGAGAATATTCGGCGCCGTACAGATATTGTACGGTGCTGTCTCGAGACCTTTCTAGGCGGGGCGATATTATTATCGTCGGGCTGGCACGGGAGGCGAGAAAGTACATCGCGGCCAGTATAGGTACGAAGGTACCTAGGCAAGTAGGTTTGCCGATGGGCGCGAATATTAGGAGATGTTTCTCGTATGTTCTTTTGATGGCGAAGATAATAATGATGTGTCGCCACACATGCATATTATGGTAGAGAAAAGTCGAGAAATTCAAAGATTCGGGCAGCGGGCAGCGGGTAGCTGGCAAGCGAGCGGTGTGAATTTGATATGTATGCAAATTAACAGATGGCGTTGGTTATAAAGGTTGGGTGAGCCCCAGCAACGTGTGGCCGGGTCTGCTAGTGTCTAAATAAACAAATAATATATAAATGTGACCAGTTAGAAGCCGAGTTGCAATTTCTTCGAGAACCCACCCGGACATCGTTGGTTCATCCTACGTTTAGCTAAGTCCACCGTGACCATAAAAGCTATACTTCAAGATTATAATGATGGTAATAGAAAGTTTTTACATATTTTCAGCGTATTTATAACTTGGAATGTTTGCATTTAGAAAAAAGGTTTATCAACTCCTTCATCGTACTCCGAATATAATAATAGGGAATAATAATAGTTGGATGATTTATAATGGATAATAGTAGGAGTAAAATAAGTACAGTACAATACAATAAGTAAAGTACAGTACGAGGTACTTAAGTACTTTATTTTACGAGGTCTCCGGGAACGAAATTAAATAAAATTAAAAAGATTTTGCCAAATTCAATTATACGGATTATTATAATTTCAACAAGCTTGCGAAAAGCGTACGTTCTCAAAGGATCTACCTCTTTTAGCATTTTATTTAAAAGACTGGAAACTATACAATGACATTGCAGTCTACAATAAAAATAAATAAATTTCTTATAGAGCCAGACGCTCGTATCTGACCTTGAACCCTTGACTTTATGTAAAACGGGTAATATTAATTAATGAACCTCCAAATTTTAAAGCCAAAGAAATTTAATTATTTTGTGACGTTTATTAAGGTACAATTTATTTTATTCGCTAGGTTTTCTATGGAATATTTTTTCCAGAGAATTGTTTAGATAATGTCGTATTAAAACAACGCCAACTTTATTTCTTAAAAAGAAATTACGAACATAACGTGTTAACATTCTAATTTTTTTTCAATTTGGTTAAATCGATTTTATCTCAATTTTTTGGGAATAAGAAATATTTATTAAGCACTTTTATTTGGGTCGTGCTTCATGAAAAGTTCATATAAATGCGGTTCAAATAGTTTCGGGATACGTTATCTCTGCCCGCATCTGTGATGAATTGTCATGTTGGCTATTTGATGCCGGATAAACAAGTGGTTCAATAAATTTGGCGACTTAGCAGGGGTAGCTGGGTTTATGGGTTGAGGTTTGTCTAAGTCTTGGTGGAAAATGCATTTGCTCGGCGGACCAAAACGGGAGAGATTAGTTGAGGGTGACCTAATGACCTCTCCAGCCGGACTCTCTCAACGCATTGCTTTGCACCGCAGTTCAGGAATGGATTCATAAGTCCATCACTCCTGGACGCATTAACCCCCAGATTCCTACCCACCCTACTATACCTATTTTCCTGCCAGAACATTTTATCCTTATTTTCCCTAAAAAGACCCTCCACACGGCATACCCAAAGACGAAATAGGCCTTGAGGGATTTTTTCCCTTAGGGCCTCCTGCGCGGAGCTAATGTAAATGGAGTGATCAGATCTTCATTATTATCAATTACTGAAACGGGCTAAGGTCCAGCGGATAACGACGGGAAAGTATTAAAATTCAAAATGAAACTTATCTTCGATTTTTCAAACAAATATGACGGGGGTTGAAATATTCTAAAATTAAAAAAACTTTCAAATTTACACGAGAGCAGAAATTGACTATAATAATAATAATAATAATTTTTATTTTAGTAATTTGTACATTGAAGTTTACAAATTTCTAATTGATTAAAATATTTCATATTCACTATATTTTTTCAAGTTTTATGTAGCTCCTACAATACATCTTGAACTTTCCAATTGGTGTGGACTTTAAAGTTTCTGGTAGTGTGTTATACAACTTCATTCCCTTGTACAGTAGACTGTTCTGCGTATTCGCTTTGTCCTTTTTTTGTAGCCTAATTTCCTTGCACGTCCTTGTGTTATATCTGTGAATGTCTTTATTGTATACAATTTTATTTGAGAAGTATTTTGGTAACGTGTTGTTCAATATTTTGTGGATAAATACCATCGTGTTCAAGGTCAGCATCTGTTTCACGGTCAACCAATTTAGTTCCTTTAACATTTTAATTATTTTTGAAAATCTGTTTCGTCGGAGAATTATTCTCATAGCCCTGTTATGGAGAATTTGTAACTTATTTTGTTCTCTTTCGTTACATAGGAAAAGTATACTTGAGCAGTAGTTGAAGTGTGGAGCAATAATTGAATTGTATATGGTGATTGCAGTTTTTCTAGAAATTTTTGGCCGAATTTTTCCAAAAAAAAGATATCTTTTTGCCAATTTTCTTTTGGGTGTATTTAGCATGTCTATTGAAGTTTAGTTTGGAATCTAATATAACTCCTAAGTATTTCATTTCAGTAACATTTTCAATAATTTCACCATCAATTTTAATTTTGCTTTCACTGGATGTCTTCTTGTATCCGATCACCATACATTTTTTACCTTTATACCAAACAGACTCAAAGTACCTCCCAACGTTTTTTTATGAATAATTTATGACACTTTTAGGTCGTTCTCTTAATTAATTATAATTTGAACACGTGTCAAGGTCCCAGGGGGGCCCTAACCGCTCCCTTTCGAGTGTTACTATTATTTTCTTTAATTAAAATAATCCCCGAAAGTATCATTTGTGAAGTGGCTAGCCCCTCGGTGCCGCCCTACTAAATACTCGACTACTAAACTGTAGTCGACGTTCGGGGTTTCCCCCTGTCGTAAAGGTATTACAGCTTTAAGTTAAACAATTTAAATTGAATTTCTGATTGCTTAACCGACCAGCTTTGCGATTCCCAGAAAAACCGTCAAAGAATAATATCTTATTTTGTTACAATTCCTGTTATTTAATTTAATGTTCTTGTCTTAAGGTTAGGATTGGGATGGCGGATTACTAATTTACTGGATTAACACAATGCACGTGTTTCAGATCGCATAAGGTAGTGAAGAGAGACTGGACAATTGTTTACTCCTTTCAATTTCTTAGCCGTCTCGCTCTCGGGATGTAATAAGATTATATTAAGGATAGGGATGGAGGATTACTAGCAGATTTTGGAATTAACAAGCAGATAGGGAATTAATACGAAGTTTTTCAGATCTCGGAAGCTCCACACAAGAAGAACTGAGGAAAACAAATTCCTGTGGAACGTATGTCATCTTTGATGATGCTTTTATTGGAGAATTTTGTTGTTTAATTAATTCTTTTTCGATTTATTTATAACTATTATCTAATGGTAAGAATATAAGTGAAAGGGTTGAAATTCTAAAAGTCCAAAGAGTTAATATTTGAACACTACACGATTCAAGTAGAAGATATCAAGATGTTAGCCTTGTTGCAGTTATTGAGGCGCCATGCCAGTCTACATCTTTAGAAGAAACAATGGAACAATTAAAACTAATTTTGGTGTTAATATATTCCAGTTTACCAGTTCAGTAGAAAAATGGAACAATTGAGATGAATTTTGGAGTTGGGATATTATAGTCTATAGCGGAGGAGGAGGATTGTATTGCCGTTCATCTGGAGGAACTAAATTACATTCTTATGTGACAACCACTTCATGATTGACAGTATGGACCATCATGTTTTCCAGTAATTGAGATGCCAGGAGGATCATGAAAAATTTGAAGAATAATTTATTTTCTTTGTGGAGAAGCAAATGTTACAGTTTTGAAATGATAATTTCTTCTGTTGACTGGTATAAATTTTCTGAAATCTCCACGGGAAGCCATCACGCAGACTATTGCGGTTCTCCAAGCTGTAAGCGAATCGCTTCGTGTTTTTTTTCGATCTATCTCCATATTAGAATGTTTGATTTACCAGATAGTTAATTATTTTGTTTATTTATTTAAAAATATGAACTTGCGTCCGAGTATTGAATTTCATAAAATGATCTTTATTTCAAACATTCGATTTAGTTATCTGACATATTTAATTCGTTTCAAAGAATTAATTAAGATTTTTTCAATGTAGATGAGTGTTTCAGGCTAAATTATTACTTATAATAATTATTGTTACTCTTTGTGCTTTGCATAAAAATTTTGTCTTAAACATAAGTTTATCAATTTAAAAAAATAATAATTAATATTTGACGAGTTAAAGTATTTCACCAAAAAATTTAGACATAATTTATATCGACGCCACCTAGTGGGAGATTAAGCACTTACAGTGCCTTTCTCATATAAAATAAAGTTGGTTGTTTGCTGGTGGAAAAATGCAATAAGCAGTAATTGAATAAAACGCTAGTACCTATATGTTGAATTATTTGGCGGGCAGGAGATAAGCCAACGTAGCTCAGTGGACAGAGCAGTTGACCGGAAATCAGGACACGGGTTCGAGTACCGTCGGCGGCATGTATCTTTTCTCGGGAGATTTTTTCAATGTGTGTAGATGTGCGTTTCAGGCTAATAATTATTACTTATAATAATTGTTATAATCATTTAGTTTCTTTTAGGCTACACACACTAATGATAATATTTTATTTTGTTTTTTGATAATAATAAATAATTTTCCTCAGGGCCTATGTCGTTTTAGGGGATGCCGTAGAGGGATGTTTTGAATGGAGGGTTTTTTAGGGAAAGAAAGAAGAGGAAGTTGTGGAATGAAAATAGGTTTGAGAGATGAGTAGGAATATGGAGGTCAATGTGTCCAGGAGAGTCCTTCCTTTCAATAGCGGCGTAAGGTGATGGGTCGAGGGATTCTGGCTGGAGAGGTCAAAAGACCTCCTCAACCAGTCTCTCTCGATTCGGCCCGCCACGCAGCAAGTGGACAGACACATCGGCGGGCTAAGATTCTGACAAAACTCACTCCATGAACCCGGGCACCCCTGGTAAGTCACCAAATGTATCGAAACACTTGGGGTGACCAATGACATAGATGTTGGATCAATAAATGGTTTCAGGGCTGGCGGAACCCATACTGCCTCCCAAAATGCGGTATTAACCTATACATGACAGCACACACTTGGTAATTAAGAAAACATATCGATTCACACATTTTTTAATCACAAATTGTTCCTATAAAACCTCATATATTCCTACACTCGGATACCAAAGCTGTACTAACTCCAGGTAGTTAAAACTCTTGTGCGGTTTTACATTTAAAAAAATTGTGATTTAAAAGAAGTTCAGCATTACAAAACAAATAAAAGCTTGTAGTACGAATTGAATTCACTTAAAACTCTACATTATGGCTGTTTTAATGAGTTCAACCAGAAACTAAACCTGCGTAAACAAAATGATCATGTTGCAAAATATTTGTTCATGCGCTATTCTCAAAACATGCACTTTGATTGCATTTGAAGTCACTGAACATAAAATTAATAGAAGTGTGATCAATACCGCTGTAGCTATTACACGACGCAAGTAACGGACATATTCATTGTATGATATCTTAAAAGTTAAATATTGTTAGCGGACCTAAATGGGGGTCCCTACATTCTGCCGACAGACTTAGTCAGCAGAGCGGGAGAGGCCCTCACCACCAGGGTGGTAGGATCTGTGAGGCGTGTGTGGGTCTTTCCTGAAATAAAGCTCAAATTTCTACGGGCTGGGGGAAGGCAGTGAAACCAGTAATCAGGGTAAACAACAGTTATATTGGGTAAAACACCTGCGTAAATACAATATCACAATAATGCATACATATTAATTCAGGGTAGCAACAACAGTTATATCTAAAAAGAAGGAATTTGTCTCTATAATCTCTCTGGAAGGGCTATTTATCTCCGCGGTGAATTTACTGCGAACACACGCAAATAAGGGGGAAAACAGCTTGGGTACTTACAGTAAGCGTTTGGACTCCTGTATCTTCCGTGTCGGGAAAGAGTTCGGCCATTCTTGGTGTCGCAGTGTAACACTTAGCAAAACACGTTCCATTGTTTTCCGCGTGGAAACTTCTAGAATGAGCGCGGAACGGTCCCCACGCCATGCGTGCTTACTAGACCAGGAGCTACGGGTAAGTGGCGGTTGGTGGCTCGCTGCCGACGGTGGCTTGTTTGGGTTCCGCCGCCGGTAGCGCGCCGGGAAGCTAGCGGAGAGGGGGCGAAACTGTAGTTTGCGCAGTGGCGTGCTCTACAACTTGGGAGGAGGGGGCCGAGTAATTTGCAGGGGCGTATTTGTGTATCGTAACAATATAAAGTGAAAAAAAGTGATATATTTTTATTCTAAAGTAGGAAAATTAAACAAAGATAATCAGTAATAATTTCGAAGAGCGTACGGTATTTTTGTCAGTTCGTCTTTACCCAACACGAATAAGCTCGATGGTTTGCCCACGCGAGAACATCCACGTATAATTGTCCGAGTAAAAAAATATGTTGTGCCCAAATCTAAGCCGCAAACAGATATCGTTTGGCCTTGCGACTAATTGATTGTCATTGCGAATGCCAATCGAATAGGAAATTGAACGTGTTTGAATTCAATTGACATGTCTGTGTGAATTATTGGAATTCGTGGTAGCAAAACATTTTCGGCTCGGAATTTGCCATTCAAAAGATGGTTTCGATAATGTTTTTCATCCATTTTTCAATTTCCAATCGCGTACTATTGCACAGCCGCCCGTGGTGGATTCAAAATCCGTAGTAAAATAACCGGAGATCCAACTTTAAGTCGAAGAGAAGGTGTGGTGACATGCCTGTAATATCCAGTGAGTTCAAAAACTCTGATGAATAATTTGCTACTTCGTTGACATCGCAAACCCGATCGATCTATTTGAATGATACCAAGTCGCCTGGCAACGACTGCTTTACTTGAAGTTTAAATCGTCGACGTCCACATATTTTGCTGACAAAATAGCTCTTTCTGCCAGCCACGCTGTGTGCGAACATCGGGAAATATGTAGGAGGGCATTTTGCGAATCAACGATTGTGCAGAAATTAGTGGGCAATTTTATGCATCCAGTATTTTAATTGACAGTAACTTTTCCACTGTTCCCTGTTGTACACGCTCACAAATGCTCTAAGCGCCCTTGAGGTGATTTTTCACAAAAACGGCGCTCTACAAATTATCCAATTATTACATTATTATTAATAAATCGAAAATTAAAATAAATTAAAAAAAATTCGCATGCACTCCGTTGTGACACATAAAAAATGCCGAATAAAACGTCAAAATGATGCAGCGCTTATCGCGAATGACTTACGCATGTGTGGATGAAAGTTTGATGAGGCGAACGTAACGCTATCTGTCATTCAACAACATAAATAATGTCTTCCTGTTTGAAATACAGTAAAATTTATTCGTTCAAAAATTCTAAAATCGCGAATAAAAAATGGGAGGTTGGGGGTAGGAGAGTGAAAGTTTTGAGGTTATGGGTATTTTTTTATGTCAAATAAAAATAAAAATAAAACTTCGTCTTAAAAATAAAAAAATAAATTCTGGATACGGACACCCTAATCTCCTAGCAGTATGAAATATACTTTACGATCTATTCTCATACCTACCAAATATACATAAAAAAATTCATAAAAATCGGTAGATCCGTTTCGGAGGAGTGCGACCACAAACACCGTGACGTGAGATTTTTATACACATAGATGTAAAGTTTTCCTAAACGGATTTAAAAGAAAGCCGTTTTTAATATTTATTTCCATAAGACTTCCCGACACCTCTTTTTTATATGAATACCGCGCAAGAGTCCCATCTGCTCCCAACTACCTGGAGCCAGTGAGACTATGGCGTACCCAATTGGTAAGGCTGGGGGTAAAGAAGGAATGAAAGGAGATGAGGAAGAGTAAGGTGGGGAAGTGAAGTAACTGGCTATTCAGATCTACTCACCAAACAGTGCTTGAGCCATTTCCAGCAACTTTTTAATTCCAAATGGCGGCCTACGCCAGGGCGATATTGAGGGTATATTCCACTCTGGAATGTGCCGCAAATATACCTTATATTATTTAATATTATTAAATTGTTAAATCATAAATCAATCAATTAAAATTTACTTGTGCATGCCAGGATTTGAACCGGTGACTTCCGGATTGACAGTCGAGGCTTTATCCCTGAAACTTAGAGTCCGACACTTAGGCTTAATTAATGAAATAAATATTTAAGTATATGCCCAGGAACAAAAAAACGATATTTGAATAAGTTTGAATAATTTCACCAAAAGTAAGGTAAAATAGACCTTACTTCGGGATCACAGACACTTTCCTCAACACACCTCCATAGGTTTATCGCTTCAATGGTATGAAGCGTACTAAACTTGTCGGCCGTGGCGGTTTGCCTGCGGTCAAAAAGCGCGCGAATCGCAAATGAAATCACCGAATAATTGAAACCGTACTTTATTGTTATGGACCGCCGCGCGCCATTTTGTAATAATATTGTCGGTCTGAATGGGATGATGAAACGTTGTTCAGTAAATTTAAATAACTGTATTTAAATTGAACAATTGGCGCTTATTGTTAATTGAAATGCTGCTGCGTAATCGGAGCTTATTTTATTTGCCTGATATGAGCGTGAATTTCGATATATCAATATTATTTTTTCATATAATAAGTATCTCCTACTTAGTTTGGTTTTGTATATTAAACGAGTTTATTATTTGGGGGACCGACACAGTCTTATTTTTCCATTTGTCTTTTTATTTTTTTTAATTTATTAATTTAGTTTCTAACAACAGGGTTTTACAATATATGTTAATATTTTATAGTGACCTAAGATAATGCATTCCAATTTGTTACCGATTTATAACATAATTTCCCTCAACGATTAATTTTTTTAAGTTCCTACAATATATTTTTTACAATATATTGTTATCTCCCTACCAAAAGCTATTTTTTTTTAGTAGGACTGTTGCACAATTTTTTTTTATTCATTTTGAGAAATAGATTGAAAACAGCCCAAAGAATTTCGGTCAAAGCGGAGTTGGCAACACATCCATGACCGTTTTTGATGACTAGATTTAAATAGCCAGGTACATTTTCCACATCTCTCTCCCCTCTCCACTACTACAGCATCAGAACATACCAAAATTGGGGATGCCATAGTCTCACTGGCTCCAGACGGTTGAAAGCTCTTTAGTTAAATTCAGAAAAAAAATATTATTTGCAACTAGGTCGTATTTTGTAATTACCGCATGCTCTTTTGGAGAGTCGACGTTATTGTCACTAAAAATATTTTTACAACGGATTTACTCACGATGCCTTCAAATATAAGTAATTGACTTTGATTGTACGAGCATACGTCTTCTTTGCATGCTTACTTGAAAAATGACCTCTTAGGGGATCAATTGTCGGAGGAATCAACTGTCGGGGATCAATTGTGGGGGGATCCACTGACAGCGGGCCAACTGTCGTGAGGCCAATTGTCACCGGATCAACTGTCATGAAACCCAATTCGATAGATGTTGTTATGTTATGAAATCTGTTGTGGTCGTTGTGGATATGTTGCGGCAATCCTAAGAAAACTGATCAAAATTGTCAAAAGTTCTTTCGTGAACGGATTTCAAAAAAATCGTTTTCAGACATTGGTTGTGTTATAAAATTTAAAATCTTACGTAAAGAATTTAGAGGCCAATTTGATAGTGTGTCGTAGCCTTTAGGTGCTTTTAGTGAAAGGAATAAAAAATAAAAAAAACAAACCCCGAAAAATTATAAAATGACCTGATAAAATTTTTTAATTTTATAAAAAAACTTTTCTTTTTTAATATAAAGTCCAGAACCCCCATTTACTCATAAAAAAAAACATAAAATTGTCGTTTTCCCTCCATAATCTTGAAAAAAGATTATATTTACCGCTCATACTTTAGTTCTCACTTCTCACTCCTTCACGATCTGTTTTCTAGAGTAGTGGTTCCCCTTGGAGAAAGTGCACAAACTCGCGTACCTCTTTTAGCCAAAATGTCCATACAGTCCGTGTCACCAAGTGTGCATATAATATTTGCGCTCACCCCTTCAAGCAACCACTGTTCTAGAGGCATACAGCGCATTACTAACTAATCACACGGACATAATTTTGTTTATTCATTTTTTAAACAACAATATTGTGAACAAGACGCTTACATTGCTTAGACATAATATTTATGTGGAGCGGATGTACGAAGACAGTAACGTACTTCGCAAATGAAATGTTTGATTCCGGTCAGGTCAAGAGTCTGAATATGAGACGATGAATGAATGTGAATGAAACAAGTGATGTGTGCCAAGATAGAGTTGAATAGAAAATCGCGTCTTGATCAGATACATATTATATAGATAAAACATTTTTTTTAAATAAGTTTTCCCAAATTCGTACGATATTAACATATATTTTATTATTTAAATGCCCGTTATTTGCAATGCGGTACATTTGAAAAAAATAAAATATATATAAAACTTTAACAAATACAGGTAACAACATTTTTTGCAGTTATATAAACATTGCAAAGCTTCAGAGCTCACCATGGAAATAAAATTACAAACTGAACTAAAATAGTTCCGTTGCCCTAATTCCTGAAGATAATTGTTTTTCTCACTTTTAATAACACCCAAGCATCGCTGAGATTTTTCTTTTACAGTTAAATTTAGCGTAGGACATTTTTTTTCTTATTTAGTCCTGAGTGTTCGTATCTTTGTTAGAGAACTCTGTAGCACATTAATTAAAACACGTTTTTTCTACCCCCCTTAATTGTTCATTATTATATAAACGAATTGTTTTCTTCCACAATTGCGTACTTACCTGAGCATAAAAACAATCAAAATGATTTTATAAAAAAAATATTTTTCTCCAAATAATATGCTCTTGAAGCGACATTTCTCAAACGGTTGCTTTGAAAATTACCCCGGCGTTCATACTAAATTAGTCGAGTGTTGAAAGAAATATTAATTTTTTTCCACAAAGTCAAGGTCAGGGAAACTTCGTTTGAAGAAATCGCTTGTAGCTCGTTACTGAGAGATTGGATAGGCTCCCATCACGAAATATACACCCACTACAGCTACATGAGGGCTCAATTTTGGTAGGGTCACGGGGATGCATATTTTGTTGGGAAGTATGCATCAGTTAAGTACCGTGCAATGCCATAGTTGCATTCCATTCCACTAGCAACACTACCAATAGTCCTACCTCTAGCGTCCACGTCCGCGAGCCCTGGGCAATGTGGCCACTGGCAATGCCAGCAGCCATAGCAGATAGGAGAGGATGAATGGCGAATGTCCGACGCCATAAAATCGGGCCCCCCCAACTAAGGGAAGGAAAACCCCTACAGAAAAACCCTGGTCCTCCTGGTAGGGGGTTGAGCAAGAGGCCAATAACCTCTTCTCGTAAAAAAAAACCTATATTACGAAGCCAAACACAGAGCCTCGGACAACAACTACTGGACTTCGGAAAAGACCCGGCAAACGGATAAAGGATAACGATTTTAAACTTGCTACTTGGAATGTACTATCTCTGTATCGCGCAGGAAGTTTAAGAATTCTCTTAGACGAACTTGCTAAATATAAAACTGACATAACAGCAATCCAGGAGATTAGATGGATAGGAAAGGGAACAATCGAAAAGCGTGACTGTACCATCTTCTACAGCTGTCACGAGAAGGATCATGCATTTGGAACAGGTTTTATTGTCTCAAAAAGGGTAAAGCATTTGGTCAAAGGCTTTACCGCGGTTGATCATAGAATATCACTTATTCGTATATCTGGAAAATTCTTTAATTATAGTATTATTAATGTCCACGCACCCACAGAAGATAAAAGTGATACAGAAAAAGACACCTTCTACGCAACTCGAAAACCTATCAGGACTGCCCAAACCATGATGTCAAGATAGTGATAGGGGATTTTAATGCAAAGATAGGAAGGGAATCAGTGTATAGACCTACAGTTGGAGCACATAGCCTGCACGCAGAATCTAATGATAATGGTACAAAATTAATTGATTTTGCAACGTCCCACAATATGATTGTGAGTAGCACATGTTTCCCAAGAAAAGATATATATAAAGGAACATGGAGAACACCAGATGGTAGAAATGTTAACCAGATTGACCACCTACTTGTTGAGGCAAGGCATAAATCTGATTTAATGAGCATACGAACATACCGTGGAGCAAATGTTGACTCGGATCATTACCTTGTTATCTCCAAAATACGGAGTAGAATATCAAACGTGAAGAAACAGAGGGGATCACGCACAAATAAATTTGATATTGAAAGCCTAAAAGTACCAGAAACAGCAGAAAAGTTCATTACAACCATAAATCATAAGTTGGATGACATCAGCGACCATGTGGAACAACATGATATTAACTCATACTGGGATGGTGTTAAGTCTGTGATTACCAATGCAGCTGACGAAGTTCTGGGAAGCAGGCAAACACAACCAAGAGAATTATGGTTCGATGCAGAATGCCAACAAGCAACCAATGTGAAGAATGACGCATATCTAAGAATGCAACAGCGACATCGTACACGGCAAGCAGAGATGGAATACAGAGAACTAAGAAAGCATGAGAAAAAACTGCACAGAAGGAAGAAACGAGTATTTCTCGAGAACCAAATCAAGGAAGTGGAACTAGCCAAGGCCCAAAACAGAAGTCGACTTTTCTATCAGAACTCTTCTATCAGTGGGTGAAAATTTGACAAGGGATGGAAACATCACTGATGGTGGTACTAATGATGATGACAATGTCGAGCCGCCACCAACATTAGAAGAAGTAGTGGGTGCCATTAAAAGTCTACATAACAATAAATCACCTGGAATTGACAACATCTCTGCAGAGTTATTCAAATATGGCGGAGAGAACCTTCAAGTCCATATATATAATATCATTAAATCCATCTGGTGCTCTGAGACTCTGCCAAGTGAATGGAACTGTGGAATAATTTGCCCTCTTCACAAGAAAGGAGACCCTATGAACTGCTCTAACTATAGGGGCATAACGCTGCTGAATATCTCATACAAGATCCTATCAAATGTACTGTGTGGTAGGCTTATGAAATATTCGGATGGCATAATTGGCCAATATCAAACTGGGTTCCGTAAGGGGAAATCTACAACTGATCAAATCTTTTCACTGAGACAGATACTGGAAAAAAACAATAGAATTTAATGTTGATACATACCATCTCTTCATAGATTTTAAGGCTGCCTATGACACGGTAAATAGAGAAAGACTGTACAGAGCCTTGGATGAATTTAATATCCCAAGAAAACTGGTAAACTTAGTAAGGCTCACAATGTCTAATGTTGAGTGCCGAGTCAGAATACAACAGGATCTGTCAGACACCCTAAAGACCTTCAATGGACTAAGACAAGGAGATGCACTTGCCTGCATTTTATTCAATTTAGCGCTGGAAAAGGCCATCCGAAATGCAGGTATACAAACCACAGGCCATATTTTTAACAAGTCTGTTCAGCTCCTTGCTTATGCTGACGATATAGATATCATCGCACGCTCAGAATATGAACTAAAATCGGCGTTTAAAAGCTTAGCTACGTCGGCAAGGAACATGGGATTGGTCATCAACGAGGGGAAGACAAAATATATGCCCGTACATGGACGCCAGAAACCACCAAGTATACAGATAGATAATTATACATTTGAAACTGTCAACGAGTTTGTATATCTCGGTACTATGGTGACAAATGACAACAATGTATCCAGCGAAATCAAAAGAAGAATAGTAGCTGCAAATCGATACTACTTTGGGCTACAGAAGCATATGAAATCTCGCCACCTTACCAGAAGAACTAAAGTCCTGCTTTACAAGACCCTTATACGACCTGTTCTTATGTATGGTTCGGAATGCTGGACAATCAGTAAGGGTGATGAAGGAGCCCTAGAAAGTTTTGAAAGGAAGGTGCTGCGAAGGATTTACGGCCCAGTCTGTGATAATGGAGAATGGCGTATCAGATACAACCAGGAGCTATACGATCTTTACGAGGACCCTAATATCTCCAAGGAAATCAAAACTGGAAGACTCAGGTGGGCTGGACATATCCAGAGAATGAGCGAAGGAGATATTCCAAAGCGAATTATGGATGGTGCACCTGGGGGTCGGAGAAGAGTTGGAAGACCAAAGCTTCGATGGCTGGATGGAGTGGTGAAGGATGCAAGCACCATCGGCATCCGAAACTGGCGCAACGCAGCACAACACCGACAGTCATGGAGGCAGGCTCTGCTGGAGGCCAAGACCCGACCTGGGTTGTAGAGCCACAGATGATGATGATGACAGCTACATGTCCGCACAAACAGACTATTCCTCATAAAACGGTGTAAAGATTTTTCTTTGATAGTAAACCTTTGGCGATATAACCGTTAAGAAAAATGTCGCAGCCTATTCTGATACAGAGTTGGTGGGTGTTGTGATTCTGAAAAGAGTGGGAGATGAATGTTGGCGAAAAGAAAGTTGGTGACATCCATAGTCATCCAAAAAGGGTGCTTGATGGTTGAATAAAATAAAAAGTATAAATAATCAAATTGGTGGTTTGTGTATTATTTACAGACACTGAACGAGAAATTATTTAAAAAAAAATAATAGTGTCTAGATAACGACCCTCACGCTGCTGGCACTCCTTTAACCTTAAGCTAAGATTAGTAAAACGCGCAAATTATTTTGAAAAAATAATGGTGTGAGTGCTCGCCCGCGTCGGTCTCTGTGGAAATACGGACCGATGATGCCTTTAGCATTGCAGCCCAGGCCATGACCTTTGGGCTTTTGAGAGGTCGCTGATGTTTCTGTTTTGGATTCTCCTAAGCCCGGTAGCGACAATTCTGCTTATTAACGTATCCGTTTAAATGAAAATTGGCTTCATCGCTAAACAGAATGTTTTCAAAGTTTGAGAACCTCTTTATAATTTCATTGGCAAATCTTATAGATTAGCATAATCGGTGTCCAGTAGTTCTTGAACCACCCGGATTTTACAGGCTTTAAGTAAGTCCTTCTTCAAAATTAACTGCAAAGACGATTTTTTGATTTTTTGACTTTGTTTGCGAATGGATAACGATGGATTTTTGCCAACCGAAGCCCTTACTTCTTTGATAGTTTTGTCACCTCTAATAGACCGCAGGTGACCCGTGTTTTGAATTTGCACACTTGATTCCGGTCCATTTTCTAATGCTTTCGTCACTTGGTGCATTGCGAGAATGATATTCCGCACGATAAAAACGCTCAGCTGACTATAGAATCACCATTTCGGTAATAGGTTTGCACGCAAAAAGCACCGTGCGTCCCCGGGTATGACCTGCTAGCATTGGCGCTACTTGCGGCCAACGCTAAACCCAAAACCTGGAAAGGACATGCAATAAACAAGCCGGCGGCTAGCTCTGCACAGCCGGCGCGAGCAAGGTCCCTCTTAAACCCAGGGCGAGTGTCTGTGGTTCGCTTGTTAATTCTTACTCCCCTTCCTTTCCTCAAAATCTCCAGGTCTCCTTCCTCAATCAGAACACAGTTGTTATGCACGAAAAAGGGTTTTATTCAATTAAAGGTGAACAGGGTTCTACAAAAGGCCAGCATCGGCACTACACACATGAGTATTTGGCTATCTCTAATTAATTCTATCATAACGGGGGAAGCTTCTCTCAACTCTCTCTACACGTGTTTAGTGAATTTAAATGTCAGTTCTTAGCACACAGAGGGGTAGCAAGGTTCATTGGTACTCACAAGCAGGAGATAGGCGGTCGGCAGACAGGATTCTGGGTAGGCGTAAGCCTCTTTAAGCACAATACACAATTAAAGTAAAACATCGTGAGCGTTTACGGAGAGCGCCTAGCGCGAATCACGGGGAACACAGTTATTCTGCCGAAGGCCGGCGAAGGAATGGGAGCGGGGAGCCGCTCGGCGCTTGGCACGGGCGCCGCGCGGTGCGGGGAGAGGGGCGGAGGGCCTGTGCAAGGGGTCAATTCGCTATTAGCTCGCACGGGAAACAATTCCGTAACGTAACAGACCTCATTGCTATTTAATCTTCACGAAGTAGTGCTCGATGCTGTCCATATCCCGCATCCCGCAATGCTCCTTTATGACGTCACAAATAAAACAAAACCCAAATACCGTTCTTGTACACCCAGTACAAAGACAGCAAAACATGCTAATGGAGGGTATATTAAGGAAAAGAAGGAGAGGAAGTTCTGGGAGGAAAAAAGTTATGAGAGGTGGGTAGAAATCTGGGTGTGGGTGTATCCAGGAGTGACGGATGTATGAATCCATCCCTACCTCTGCAGTGCAAGGCGATGTTCCGAGAGAGTATGGTCACCATGATACAGGCAGCTGCCTAGTATGGTGACCTAATGTATCTTCTCAAGTAAATGTATTAATTATGTAACATGTACTTATGAATAAAATAAATAAATAAGAGTACGGCTGGGGAAGTCAAAGAGACTCCCTCATCCCCTATCTCCCGATCCGGCCTGCCATGGACCGGGTGGGCAGACACATCCGCCGCCAAGACCCGGGTAAACCTCACCCCATGAACCCGGGCACGCCTGCAAAATCACCAAATGTAGCGACCCACTTGGGGTGACCTATGGCAGAGGTGTTGGTTATCCAATAAAGGTTCCCGGGGCGGCGGTAACCATTCCCGCCTCATAAATACATTATATTTAAAACACTAAACGTTGCATGATTTTATATTTGCTACCCCCATCACTGTTAGTATTACATTTATGCGAAGATTAGTGACAAAAGTATGGTTGATATTTATTTTGAAAGACTGGAGAATTTAGCACCAATTACGGCTGGAGAATTTTTATGAAATGACCTTTACAAAACCTTACAAATAAGAATTTTTAACATTTTTCCAAATTAGTTATTTACAATGTTGCGGGCAGTGAAGGTGAAGGTAAAAGATATTTTACTTTATGGATACAACTAACTTAAAAGGTGAGTTTTAGGTTTAGTTCTAAATCCCGCTGAGTGTGTGATCATTCTTAACTCATTTGGCAGTCCCAAAGATATTGAAATATAAGTAGATGTGCTATCTGCTGTTTTTACTATGTGGGTCTGCGCTTCCGGGTGTCGCCGATATTGTTTACCAATTAACAAATAAACTAAAAGAACAAATAATTAACGAATAAACCAAACGAACGTCAAACTAAATGAACGAATTCTTTCCTTATTCAAAATATATTGTTAACCAATATTAATGCACATTTTCAAAAAATCAACGAAATCAACAAATTCTTTTTGTATGAAAACTACGCTAATTAGCGCGTAGTCCGGCGACAGTTTCGCGGACACCATAGCATATCTTTCTGTATTTGAATATCTTTGGGCAGTCCATTCCTGGCTTTAGGTCCCGACACCCCGAAAGCGCGCTCACCATTCTAAACTTAGTATCTGGTGTGTGCTTTGGTTCGTTTAACCTCCGACTGCTGATGACAATGCTGAGCTGAGGGTTGACTGTCGAGAAGTGGAATTTTCTGGAATACACATTTCCGATAAGTAAGCCGGAGCCATTTTGTTAACCACTCGAGCGACAGCGCGATTTTTAACCTTTTCCCCCGATTGCTCGGGATTTTTTGGTGACCATTTTGAATATTTTCCACCGAAATTAAAAAAAATCTTTCTCCGAACTTTGATATTGAAAACTTGAAAAAAAAAATAATGCATCTATGTAAATTTTTCTAAAATTGGCAGCAAAGCAATCCGAGGTATTTTAAATTATGCCATATTTTGGCAAAAAGCACTCCAGTGGTTAAGCGACTTAAATACCATCCAGCAAGGTTGAACTGAATTCCTTCAGGATTTGACATCTTGCATATTATTACGGGTGACCGCACTACTCAACAAAGTGGCACTCCATCACTAGTTTGAAAAATCATTAAAAGTAACAAAAAAAATAACTATTTTCAATTGGATACGTAGGATTAGATTATGGGGTATTTTTACGATAGGATTACGTTCTTGTATATTGTTGGTGAAATTTAGTTCATGAATCGGTTAAATCCAATAAACTTGAGGCAGACAAGCAAAACAATAAATAGTCCATCTTTACTTACATAACTTAGTTCTCAATATTTATCTTTGGATCAGTGTTTACCGCAAAACTAATAGCGGATCGATCCCAATTGATTCCGGCGTAATCTGACTCGTCTCCCGATGTACAACTTATTATTAAGTAGGTAATTAATTACAAGTTACATAAGTCGTGACATTATTTATTGTTATCAAGTTAACTTGTAGAATTCCATTTTATTTTTTATCTCTTTTATGTATTTAATAATATTATTATTTCTTAACCCTAACTTAACGAAACCTATTTAACCAAAATTGCAACAAAAATTGCAACAAAAACAAAAAACCTATTTAACCAAATTGCAACAAAACTTTATAATACACTTCCACTGACCATTACACAGCACACTAATAACGTAAAATACAAAACAGATACCAAGTTTTGGATCACTACCAAAGACAGATCATATATCAACAATATTTTTAAAACCTCCTAATGCATGATAACCCATTGATATGATGCTGATTGTCCTTGTACTTTTACTTTAAATGTAAATAACATTGTTGTTGTTATCCTTTATAAACTATTTATGGTAAAATGCGCCTGCTCTCAATACAGGAACTCCTAATGAGACAGGCACAACACAATTACCTATGTAACATAAAAAAATAAAGATAATAATAATAAAAAAATAATAAAAACCAATTTTTTTTTTCATCACTTTTATTTAATTTTTAAAGGAGGTTCTGAGTAGATTTCATTCTGAGTTGTCCGGTCACCAGATTCATATCTGTCACTCCTGGACACATTACAGATTCCACACTCCAGATTCCTACTCACCCCTCATAATTTTTCTTTCCCAGATATTCCTCTCCCTAAAATGATCTCCCACACAGCATCCCCAAAGATGACATTGGCCCTGAGGGAATTTGTTTTCTTTAGGACATGGAGGTAATGCATTAAAAAAGAGTTTAAATATTTCAAGATCTTTTTCGTTATTTGTTTTTGGGGTGTTATGCCGTGTTGCGCTACCTCCTTCTTTAGCCAACGTTTCGGACAGCGTTGCAGTGTCCATCATCAGTGCAGATCCGGCAGATCCGGTAGATACGTTTTAAGATTTTCACGGCCAAAAGCACTTTCGTTATTTGTTTTTGGGGTGTTATGCCCTGTTGCGCTACCTCCTAGCCTAGCCAACGTTTCGGACAGCGTTGCAGTGTCCATCGTCAGTGCAGATCCGGCAGATCCGGTAGATGTGTCGATCTGCCGGATCTGCCCTGATGATGGACACTGCAACGATGTCCGAAACGTTGGCTAAAGAAGGAGGTAGCGCAACATGGCATAACACCCCAAAAACAAATAACGAAAGTGCTTTTGGCCGTGAAAATCTTAAAACTTATCATTTCAAGATCTGCTTATTAAATTGATCCATAGATGATTTACATTTCATTATTTTTATTCGGTTCTTAATTCTGTAGGATTTTTCTTCTTTTATTCTCTCCCTGCTAATAATACTATTGTACCTAAAAGTAAACTTCTGAGGATTCTACTCAAGGAGGTCAGTTGAGGAGGACTTTCTTGTTAATTTTGCAAAAAATTGTTTTCTGTTTTCAAAAAGAGAAACAATTTTACGTTTTTGATTAACTGTTATTATTATACACAGCGCGTCTCTGAAAATCTAAGTTTCCCCTTCAAAACAAGTAGGTACGGTGGAAGGAATTTTCGCAATAACTATTATTTGAAAGGATCTGAACTCAGACTGAGCTAGTCGATGAAAGCGCCTTTGCTGTGGTTTGTTACCCGCTGCAGCTGGTAGAAGCTGCTGGCGGAAAGCAGGTGGCGATACAAACGGGACACATTATAGATTGGATAAGATTATTGGTTCCTGATAACGAGTTAGGAACTAACCATAGTATGCACGTAGTGAAATCTTGTGCTTGCAAAGTGGTAAAGCGACCAACTTTGAAAGGAATTTAATCACTTTTCACAATACTCGTACATCTTTGGGAAGAAGTTTACAAATAGTTGAGGAAGGGGATAAAAGGAAATGATGGAAAGGTGTTTTCTTAGCGACAGATTGCTTCTGCAGTAGACACTATTTCATAAAACGAGGTATAGCAGTTCATAATTTAGTTCTGATACCATCCCACACCAAATTTTGGATGCGGGTAAGGGTACCATTTATTGGATAATTTGATCTCTGCCGTAGATCACCCCAAGCGGTTCGCTAAGTTTGGTAACTTAACAGAGGTGCTCGGGTTCACGGGGTGAGGTTTGTCCGGGTCTTGACGGCATATGGTAGGCCTGACCGTGGTAGTCCCTTTGACCTCTACAGCCGGACTCTCAGTTGGAGGGATATAGTAATGCATCCGTGGATACACTACCCCCAAATTCCAACCCACTACTCACACCGTTTTCCTTCCTAAAACTTCCTCTCCTTCCTTTCCTAAAAAGACCTCCCAAAGAACCCCGAAAGGCCCGAGAGCGATTATTTTTCTCAGGGCCTTCTATGTGGAGCTAAAATGTAAGAAAAAAAACAACAATATAGGTATGTATCTACTCGTATGTATACGACAGTGACGCATGGAACTGGAATACGTAGGACAAAAGTGGACTGAAAAAATTAAAATGAGATCCCTGATACCTATTGAAATATGACCACATAATGAACTAGGAAATCCAAAAATATTCCATTAAATTTTCGGAATTCCGTATTAATTTAAAGCACCTAAGTTAGGTTGGTTACATTAAGTGGATTTTTCACATGAACGTCGCAGAGATTTCACTTTTACAACAATCAGTTTGCTTTCACCCTCTTTTGCGAATACCACTTCATAGGCACATATAAGGGTTGGTATCGGTACTCCATTGTGGGGTGTAAGCCTCGCTTCTTAGAGCAACTTTTTAGTATCATCTTCCTTTCAATTCCTCTCCAAATTTTCCATCTCTCGTGGAATTACTCCCGAAGCACTAATTCACCAAACAATTCAATCCAGATACAAATTCATTCAGTAACAATCACTCTTTTCACTCAATCAATTGCTTATTTAAAAAAAAATCTTTAGCCGCAAAAAACACCTCTTAAACAATTTAGAATCACCTCCAAAGTAATAAAAAAAGTAGTAGTAAAGGCAAGTTTTACGGTGAAACAGGTTTAAGGTATCGAGAAAAAAAATTCAATCACATTTCCAAAGCAGCTTGAACTTTTGCACGGTTTATTTTTGATAATATTTATTTTTGAGTTTTTGCTTGTTTTTCGATAATCCAATCGTAAAATTTATCGTTAAGTAGAAACGAACCTATTATCTTTTTTCTATGCCAATTTAGAAGAATGTATAAAGTTATATTTGGCTTTCTTAGTTTTCTTTTATCTTATGTGGGTGTTATTTTCTTTACCGTCAAAAATAAAATAAAAAAATGTTCAAAATCCTTCCCACAAAAATGTAATATTTCTTTTCGTTATTTGTTTTGGGGTGTTATGCCGTGTGGCGCTACCTCCTTCTTTAGACAACTTTTCGGACAGCGTTGCAGTGTCAATCATCAGGGCAGATCCGGTAGATGTGTAATTTGTTAATTTTTAAAAATTACAAATTACACATCTACCGGATCTGCCGGATCTGCCCTGTTAATTTTTAAAAATTACAAATTAAACATCTACCGGATCTGCCGGATCTGCCCTGATGATGGACACTGCAACGCTGTCCGAAACGTTGGCTTAAGAAGGAGGTAGCGCAACACGGTATAACACCCCAAAAACAAATAACGAAAACACTTTTGGCTATGAAAATCTTAAAACGTATCTTATTATTTCTTGTTTTGTCGTATAATATATTTATGAAGAATACTTTTTTGCTTCAACTAGACAACTACTTATTTTTTCAAGTTTTAGTGAATACCTAGCGTTTTAACATCTTGTTTTGACGACTGATTAAAACAAAGCGCGGGAACCAGCAGAGAATCAATGGTTAAGAGCGTTTAACCAGCCAGCGGACGAAAATCCACATTTCGTCGAAAGTTGTTCTTCCGATCGTGCAGGGCGGTTACAATGAGAAAGATTAATTATTCTCCGTACCAGCTTTTTTAAATTATAACTCAATATCGAATTTATTTCAATCCAAATTAGCTTTAATTTATACCTTCATCCAAAAATGCTGAAAGGCGTAATGATAAAACTATTAAAATAGTGTACTTTTTGTAGTTATTTTTTGATTATAAGTATTTATCATTTTTCAGTAATGTCTAAATTTAATAAGAATGTTAAAAAAATCTGAAATATATTAGTTTGTAAGTGCGCAAATAAATACACAAATGGACCAATTTTCGTCAAGAAACACATGTACGTACATATTTTTTAATGATTTTATTGAAACTAAAATTAAAATTCTAATACATAACTCTGCTAGATAATGTATTGATATATTTTACTGCATGATTACATTATTTGAAATGGGTGTGGTATAATACAAAAACTTTTTTGAAAATTTAACAAATCTGCCAACGACCTATGGAATAACCTTATTATACAAAAAATTAAAAAAAAATCTAATAATTTATTACATAACTTCACTAGATAAAAGAACAATCTTTCGAAATCCATTTATAATTTTTTGTGGAAAATAGTCAATACGTCTAAAAACTTTACGGGCGGTGCTGTTTGTAATCGCAATCGTCCAAAAATTCAAAATGGAACTAATTGACGTTTTGCGACAAAATATGTTGGATGTTCAAACAGCATTTTAAGTTCGGTAGCGTTGTCATTAATTAGCCAATAAGCGCTATATATTAATGGTGCCTGTTGAATGTAAAAAATATGTGTAGGTATTTCGTGAACCAAAAGTTTGGTCATTTGTTGTATCTTTTGTTGATAGAGAACCATTTTGTTATTAAATTGTGGTTTAATATTGAATACGATGACTTGTCACAAAATTGTGATGATAAATTTTCAGAATATTTATTTATCTGTCATCGTCGACGTTTCTTATCTTGATGCTCTAAAATAAACTTTAAACACGTTTTAAAACAATGTCATGCACAATACATGCAACAGTCATAAAAAATTCTTGAAATTAAAGTTTCACTCATTTTTGTATACTTGATTGTAAAGATATTCTTAAAATTATGTAATATGCGACCTGCTCGTATAATAAAACGAATGGAGTGGCAAAGGTGCGGTGATAACAAATCTGATTGTGTCAGATTGTGCATTTGATTTGAAACTGGCAATATGAAATAATATTTTCCATTAACATAAAACACAGACCTCATTTTTTAATAACTTATTATTTTATCACGAAGATATTATTAGTCAAGTACTATTTTGGAATATGATATTTTTTAATTATTCCTTCTTTTTTAAGGTCGACAAGAAGAGGGTGTGAAGGCTGAATAAGTTCCGGTTCCACACATTGGCAAAGTGTAGATACCAACAGGTGTAAAACATGTAAGTATTAAAAAAAAAATTTAATTCTACAGAACTAATTCACTTACAGTATATACAATATTTTACTCTAGGTACAATAATTATATAAATAAACATATGCACCAGGATACGTGTGTTTTGGGGTGGTATTGAAATGATTAGGTACATTCTTTCGTTAAAGAATATTATTAATGTTACAAGAAAGACAAAATAATTATTAGGTATAAGAAGTATTACGAAATGAGGGTTTGAAAATTTTTCTGTACCTACCTTTTGTTTTTATCCAGAATGAAAAATTATTTTTGATTATGTAATATAAGTTCTTGTGATGATGGTTTTTAATAAACTAGTCAAATTATGATTATTTAGTTTAATTGCGTGGTACTTTAAATGTCCCTGTCCGTGGGTCGCATATTTTGATAATGGTTAAAATAACAAACATAAATTGTAATAATAACACTGCGTCACTTTTTGAAGTTAAGTTATATTCAAGTTCTGTTATTATATGATTTAGGCCAGTTGGTTTTTTGCAACTGAAAAAATCAGATTCCCAAAATCAGATTGATGAATTGCTAAAATTTTATTTAGTAAATAATCTCACGTTCAAAGAAAATGCAACCGGGAAATATACAAAGTTTATAACCTGAACATTACCGGGTTTATTCACAGGTGAATAATAAAATAAATAGTGGTTTGTCCAACATAAATATTACGTACGTGAATAATAATGGTCTCTTAGCACGTACAGAAAATAATATGTCTTGGGTTACACGTCTTAAAGCAACTAACATAATAATATTATTGTCCAGGTAAAGATGTTAGAAGGATGATGTATTCCCTGGGTGGTGTTTAACATTTTGTGACTCATTAGGAAAGTTAGTAGCTCGTAATTAAATTATGGGGTCGTAATAGATTCAATAAAAACAATCTCTTAGGTTACTTAACTTTTAGCCCCGTATATTCGGTGTGTAATTAAAACTATGTTCTCTGATTTTTAAAGCCATGCTTACACATGTTTACATTGTCGACGGTTTAGCTCGATAGAATATATTAACTGGGAACTACGCTCATCGTTGCATTCACTCGCTTGAGCAGCTCATCATAGATGTATCAATAAGAAGCTCAGTCATATCGTAAGTTTCTTTTGAACATCGAGCAAGTAATACCGTCCCTGTGTTTTTTGCTTCGAATCGTTGGTTGGCTTGCTATCGAAAAAAAGCATCGTGCGAGATGGTGCACACGTCGAAGCATGTTCGAATGAGCCCAAAATCATCGAGCATGAACGAGCGCGGGTAGGGCCTTATTTGCCTTTTTTTCTCAAAGATAATATTGTCACTAAACGTATGAAGTTAGATTAAAATTAGTTCTTATGTGAACGCAATTTTTCTGAGATAACATTTAATGACAATTGTTTAATTATTTTTTTATGTTAAAGCCTTCGAAGGGCGAAACGACTATAATGCCCAAAAGCAATACCAACCAAACTCGTCTAACTAGTTTCTAATGCTGATTAACAAAAAAATCTTGCTTTGTGAAACACGCACGACTTTTGTATATCCGTAATTTTAAGGCAAACAACTAACTTCAGCTGACGACGTCCATTTTTTCATGAGCTAATGAGCTTTGAGATATTCAACAAACATCCTCCAAAAACCAAATTGTGATCAAATGACGAGTACCACCAGCGTTTCTACTAATTTAAACATATTATCTTCAAAAGCTGAAAAGAACGCAGATTAACGAAGACTTTTCAAATATTCCTACCAAGAACAAATTGGCCATTTAATGACAACGTACAACTTAATTTCCGTGAAACACCCCAACCTTAAACTACTTTTTAAAAATTGAATCAAATGAAATGTTAGAAAGATTTCGTCCCAAATCCATGTATCATCCCAGAATCTTTTCTCCGGAGTCCAGGTTTAGTCAGGTTTATGGCGCTGTTGCATTGAAATTTATATTCTTCATCTTAATGGATGGCACATTAAACGTTCTTCTCGCGGTTTTCAAAGTCGTTAAGGTTTATATTTTTACGGCCACCCGGTTTTATGGAATTATACGGGAAGTTTACCCTCGCCCCTCGCCAACCAACCCATTACTGGCGTATAAAATAATATAATAAAATACTACTTTATTGCGTAATGGATCCCAAATCGCTTCGCTTCTACTAAATATGAATTATTCCCTAATTTTTTATGGTGTGCGGGAATATTGAAATCTTTTTTTTCTTTTGATGAACTGGATGTTTGTTTATATTTAACGGTTTTCTTTTATTTATATAGGTGAGTGTAGGTTCACCAGTATCATGAAGTCATTATACGTTTAGGTACCTACAATAAAATACATTTTTAATTTTTTTATTTTTTTTGGAAAATATCAAAAATTTGATATGATGTTAAGGACAATAAATCCAAAAATAAGATAAGTATTTTATTTTTCTCCCTTTTTTCACGTTCGATCTGTGCCGTCGAAATAGTTCTGGAAAAGTGAGTGCGTCTTTTACTTCGTGTATGAAAAATTAAAAAAGAAATTTATTAATTTTATTTAAGGAAAAACGAAATTTTAAATATTCTGAAAGATATGTTCAACGTTATTTTATAATAAAAAAATCATAATGGTAGATCTCAAAAACAGGAGATATGATTTGTTTAACCTTTCTTTTTCGCTCTCCTGAACAATTAACATTTTGTCCTTTACAGCATTTCAAATTTCCGTTATTGACATATAATAAACAAATAAAAAAGACAAATAAAACTTAAAAAAATATTTTCACATAAACATAAAAGTTTTACATAAAACTAAGGGTCCAATATCCGTGGGCTAAAATATTTGCAAAAAATACAAAATCGTAAATATTAAATGAAAAATAAAATAAGAAATACAAAATTTATCCTCACTTCACTAACAACAGCTATAGGGTATTTTATTATAATGTGTAATAAGATTCAAACCATATCGGTAGTTTTTCGCCACCCTTTATAACCCTTTATAGCCACCCTTTATAACCAAGAAAATTTGTCCATACTCGGGTGGTACTCTCAGTATCGCCCTGGTAAAAGACCACCACTTGGAATTAAAACATTGCTTGCTTGAAAAACCTTCAGGCCTGTTTGGTGACCGTATCACCTTTCCTTCAACATTTCTTTCAGCCTCACAACATACTCCAATTTGATATGCCACAGTTCCACTGCCTTCGTACGTTGTTCTTCGTAGTTGTTCTTTTTACGTCGTAGTTAGGAATGTTTTGAGATATTCGCATTATCAATATTTTTTTCTGAAAAGGTTGGAATGTTTCACTGTCCCTCAAATGTAACACTGTCGTCTTGTGCCATTTCGTTTTTTTTTTACATTCGACATTCTTTTCATGTCTTAGTACCGCTACTAACCCTGAACAAATCTCTAGTACGTCCAACAATTGAATTTGGGAGCCATCTCTGGGTTGGAGCCCCAAAGTACCTGATAAACCTACCTGATTCTATGCAAAGAACTGCGACCCGTTTGATTGACAATCTATTGCTAACAGATTGCCTTCACCAATATACAGTTTGTTCTGCAGGTATTTTAAAGAAGCCTATTCTAATGGTGTAGTGTTCGTAAACGTAGGTGTGTTCGGATATCACGCCGCTCGGAAACGTTCGGGTTTCCGAAGATTGACGAGCGGGCTCTCAGTACAAGAGAACAGCTGACGGGCCCCACCGCTCTCAGATCCATTCTAGAAGCCTTAGTAAACAGTCGCTACTATTGACATAAATACAATAATACTTGAATCCATTATATTTACCAATAAACCGAAGACATCGAACTTACGTTGTAATCCTAATTATTGTGGCTAGTGAGCCACTAAATTAAAGAACATTACAAATGGGCTAGCAGCATTGATCCCCTGTACATCGATGCACTCAACGCTACGGACTTGAGCGGAATACTCGTTTGCATGGCTTCATAATAACTGGTCATATCTTCGACTTGAATGTGTGTAAGTCGGCTCCCATGCGGAACGAGCTAGCGGCGTCTGTTTTTCTTACTTTATATAATTCAGGCGTCCTGCATTAATGAATTCCTTCCAACAGCCCAGCTTCCCATCGCTGCCCAATCGGGTGGCGATGTAGTTCCACTAACTTGCACTGTACAGACAGTGCGCTCTTGTTAGGTGTCATATAAAAATTTAAAAAAAAAACTGTCATGTTGTTACGCTTACTACATTTTGCTCAAAAGCTGAAAAGGATCAAGAATCGGTATTTAGCGGGGGCCTTTCAAGTATAAAATACAAACATAATTGCATTCATTGGTATTTTTGTCAATGTTACAATTCTAACAGTGATATACCCCAAACTTAAGCCAATTTCGTGAAATACTTCCCAGGAAATTAAATTTTTTTCGTCCAATTTTCATTATTCGGGATGACTGCATCTTCATTGCAACTTCAGAGCAGAGGTTCCGTTGGTTCTTAGATATTATTGTCTCCTGAGATTGCAATGCACTTCTGGGCCGGAAATGGATCCAATATGACTCCTAGCTATTCCGCTGACAGCAGCTTGCATTAGAACAAATAATAATAATATAATATCTCTAACACAAATACAAATACAAAGTCAGAGCTAGTTAGTGCGTTACGGAGTTATTTTTTTATTTATTTTATCTTGGGAAATGAAGCTTTTAAGATTAATGCATTTCTATGATTTTTTTCCTTTCGAATATAATGGGTTTTGAGACGGAATTACTAACGTACTTTTTTCAATTCATAATATACATAATATTACATCTTCAGTACTGAACGAAAATCGAAACAATTTTGCAATAGAATTTACAAATTTTCGAATGATTCTTTTTCTGGAGATAGATATATTTTTGAAAGTTTTGAAACAAGCCAGATAGACCTACATAATTGTTTAATTTACGAGTTTCACCAGTATGAATTGGTATTACAGTGATGATTTTAAATTGCTATGGAAAATTACCCTCTTTTAGGCGCATGCTAACAATATATTGCAAGGGAGTTATTGCTGTTTTATTTTTTAATGTATTAAAAGATAGTGCACCAGTTCCCTTATTATATTATTTTAGGCTATAAGTTTATTCGTCATTTTCATTTACTGTGACAGTTAATTTCAATTTGGGAGGCGGGTATGGGGACTGGGGACCACCGCCCCGGGAACCATTTATTGAATAACCGATATCCCTGCCGTAAGTCACCCCGAGTGGTTCGCTACTTTTAGTGATTTATCAGGAGTGCCCGGGTTCGTAGGACGAGATTTGTCTAGCTATTGGCGGCGAATACATTTGCCGTCGGGCTGGATTGGGATAGACAGGTTGAAGGGGCCTCTCCTAGATCTGTCCAGCCGGACTCTCTCGATCCATCGGCTTGCATCGCAATGGGAGGGATGGATTCGTAGGTACGTCACACCGGGACACATTTGACACCAGATTCCTATTCACCCCTCATTCCTTTAACCTTCCCAGAACTTCCTCTCCTTCCTTTCCCTAAAAAGACCCTACACACAGAATTACCAAAGATGTGATAGACCAGACGAAAATTGTTTTCCGCAAGGCCTCCTGTGTGAAGCTAATGAAAAAAGGTATTTGAATAAATTTTTTTGTACATTAGTTCCATAAGAAGACCCTGAGGAAAATAATTCCCCTTACGGCCTATGTCATTTTTGGGTACGTTATGTAAAGGGTCTTTTTAGGAAAGGAAACTGAGGTAATTTTGGGAAGGAAAAGGGTATTAGGGGTGGGTAGGAATCTGGGGGTCAGAGTGTCCATTCCTCCCACTGCGGTGCAAGGCGATGTTCCGAGAGAGTATTGCTGGAGAAGTAAAAGGGACTCCTTCAACCATTCTCTACCGATCCGGCCTGTCATGCAGCTGGTGGGCAGATGCATCCACCGCTAAGACCCGTACAAACTTCTCCTCATGAACCCGGGCACCCCTGCTAAGTCACCAATCGTAGCGAACCACTTGGGGTGACCTATGGCAGAGGTGTTGTTTATCCAATAAATGGTTCTGGGACAGCGGTACCCATACAGCCTCCCAAACTGAAGGTGTCTCCATATAAGCATTATTAGCATCCATAGTGGATGATTCAAGTACCTCATCTACTAAATTCGTAAAGAAGTAAGTTTGTACTAGTACAGTTTTCAGTAATGGTAGATTGGTCAGTTATTAATTTGTTATTTATTTTAACCTTATTTATCTTCGTCAGGCGTTCCTTAATAATTCTAGTATGCACATTTACTTTCTATTTCAATTTATTTTGACGTCAAATAGAATTCAACCTAACCTAAAATGCGTCTAGTTAAAATAAATAACATATTAATATTGTTATACCTCATTTATCTAAATATAAACAACAATTACTTGATGAAAGAATTAAATTTATTAACTCTCAGATCGAAGAAGTATATCCGACTTAATATTTTTGTTCAAAATTGTAAATGGTAGCATAGACAGTCCTAATTTAACTAAGCTCATTGAATTTCATATTCCCACGAGAACCACTCGATCTAAAATCCTGTTTAAATGTAACAATAATAGGACTGAGTACTCGAAACACTCCCTTGTACCTAGGTTATATGATGTTAGTAATAGATAATGCAGATGTGGCAGATCTATTTAACTGCACGGAAGGTAGTTACAAGAGGACTATGATATCAAATCTTTTCAGCCAATATTAATTCTATTTGTACTACAGATTTTTGTATGTAACTGTCTCTCTGGTGTCATTTCTCATTCAAATGTCACAATTATCTGTTAAACTTTTTTTTTCTTTTATTTCTATATTATTATTTTTGATTTTGTGACATGTAATCAGTTCTTATGGTATATGTATACCGTTAAATTAAATAAATAAATCTTCGTCGGGCGTTCCTTAATAATTCCAGTATGCACATTTACTTTCTATTTCAATTTATTTTGACGTCAAATAGAATTCAACCTAACCTAAAATGCATCTAGTTATTTTAGTGACCAGATAGAAATTATGGGTAATTCCAAAATGCTACGCTTTCTTCATCGTATTCATCTATCTCCTCTCATCTTTTAATTTGTCTAAGGCCGAGTTGTCCAAATATTAATAATAATAATAATAATAAATGTTTATTCCAGGATGTGGGGAGGATAGTGCAATCCCACACGTCCCATAAAGTTGTACATATTTACACAACAGATAAAGTAAAAAAAGTAAATAGAACAAACAAATGTAAAAGACATAAGCGATAATAGAAATAAAATAAATAATCAATTATAATGTAGGACGTGGTCTGGAGTGAGCTCGGGCCCAGCGCTCGCTCAGGAGTGGCGCTTGGTGCTGGAAGGCTGCGATCACCACTGTGTTATCGGAAGCCATTAGCCGCATCCTGGCTCCAGTGACCCGGTGTCTCATCAGACCGACATTGAAGATGCGCTGCTGTATCTTCTGTATCCAAATATAATTCTGCAAGCATCATTATATTGGATCCGGAGTCGTTCTATTGAGCTGGTAAGGTAGTGACACCATGTTTCACATGTATATAGGTTAGTGCAAAATGCATTGAACAATGTTTATTTTACATTGTTACTGCATTTGAAGAATCTTCGGGCAATCATATTAGACAGTATACTGATACTTCTCCGCTGTCGTTTAATATCACCGTCATCCGAGAGGTCTTCAGTAATAATGTGTCCCAAGTATTTTACATTCTTAGATGCGTTTATGTTTTCCTCGTTAAGTTTTAGAGGGAGCATTGTCTCGGGATTTTTTCCATGGTGGAATGCGATTAGTTCCGTCTTCTTGGGGTTGTACATCATGTTGTGGTCATCTTCACAGATTTTTAATAATGTTTTAATTTTATCATTATTTTTCTCCACTATATGTTGATAGCCTTTGATTAACGCGGTGCGGATTCACTCTAAACTCTAATATAATGTTTTCTAGAGAGAAAATAAGTCTCAAATATAGGGCCAACTTATTTAATCTGCTAAATTTTACATCAGACGCATCAATGTCGAAAGTATCATAATGTTTAACCGCGGAGTACAAATTGCACAGTAGTTCGTATAATCCTGACATCTGTCAAGTCATTTAATGAAAGCTGTCATATCAGAACGCTGAACAGCCTTAAAGTGAAATTATGCCGGAAAATGCTGGAGTATCAGATAGATACCTAAAACATTGTTTCGTAGTAGGTATAGAGATTTCTTGCAATCATTTATTATTTTGGCTATACAAAGTGGGTAGTTATCTCGAACCTTGGATTTGATGCCCCTGGCGAAAAAAGTTGAAACAATGTTAATCCATTTAAATCTAGATTCTCAACCTTTTTTTGCTCACCGCCCACTTTGAGAATATTTATTTTTCTAGCGCCCCCTAACTAGTGAATCTGAAAATCAGAAACAGCAATTTGTCGTCACGATTATATTTACCACAACAGAGGGGGGGTAATGGGATGGGATGGGGCAAGATGGGATGGATTTCTATGGGTCTCCTACAACCCCCCTGAAAGTCTGAAACGCCCCTCCAATTTTTTCTTGGTCTTCTTTCGCCACCCTGAATATCTGAAACGCCCCCAAAGGGGCGCTATCGCCCACGTTGAGAGCCTACGATTTAGACTAGTATGGAACTTTTTTTTTCTTCAGACATTAATTTGCACAGTTAGGAAAGGTGCTTTATATATTAACAATTAGTGTATAATTGCAAAATTAATTTTGATATTTTCTATTCTTCTACTCCCCCAGAAGATCTATTTGTTTTCATTCGTTTATTTCTCATGAATGAGAAATAAAGTACACATCATTTTTATGTTTTACTTTTTTTTGATAATACCAAAAAGTTGGCCAAATCCCTTCATAATATAAGCTCATTATAGATCAGTGAACGGATAAGTTAAGTCACCTAGGAACACGCAACCTATTCACTGTTCTCCCTCGCTACGACCAAAATCATTACCAAATAAGGTATTATTTTCGAGGATCGTGTGAACATTGCAAGAATCACACGCACAGCTAGCATCAAAACCCAAAACATGTCCCCCCTCCTGACATAACCCCGAGAGGAAGAAGCGGAAGTCGAGAGCCAAGAGCTCAGAGCGGACCAACATAGGAGAGCTCTTATACAAGTATGCGTTCGTACAAAGTGCTGACTGGTGAACCCGAGCGTCGCGGGAGATAGTCCCCTCACGATACACTGGAGATTGTAACACTGTCTACCACCCAGAGGAACAGCTGGGCTCACCTTCGGTATCCCCAGCACCTTTTGGACACCAGTACAGCGTCGAGGATGGTCCCTTCCTTCCCCCCGTCTCCGAAGGACCGGAAGGCTTTCACTTCTAGCTACCGCCGTCCCACGATATCGTTGGTAAGCTCTTCTAACGTCGTATAATATCTCTTCTTGAAATGCCTGGAGACATAGAAGTCAAAATGTTGTTCTGGAGTATAACCCCTTATTATTCTAGCATAGTTGCTGGAAATAGCTTTAGCCGTTATTTTTGGTGACCAAATCCGATTATCCAGATACTTCCCTACTTCCACATACCACGTACCACGGATGCAAGTCCAAAATTTGAAGAAATGAGTTTTTGATGCGGACTTGAAGTAAATTATCGTGTTTATCAGTGGCAGAAAGATACAAGTCCTACCATGAAGTAAAACAGGATTTTCAAAAATGTATACGGATGCCATTACCTTTGATGCAACAACTATCTTAGAATCAGAAAGATGTATTATGAATCAAATCCATTTGCATCCTTCTGCCTCCAACATACTACGTTTTCTATGGAAGTAAATCATTTTCAAACATTGATCCTTTCATAATACACCACATATCATAACAAAATATTCCATTTCATTTTGAAGCAGAGGGACTCAAGTCCGTGTTTCTTCTAAAGTTTTTTTTAACAATATTGAGGCTTTACATATAAAATACTTCATTTTAGTTGCTCGTTTTTAAAACAAAACTAATTGATTTAATAATCTATCAGCATGGATATCCGAAGACGTTACGAGACCATATTTTCAGAAAAAAAAAGTTTTTTCACTCTCCTGAATTTTTACCTTTTTGGGCTTGCATCCGTATGCTTCCCGGATACAGTAATCCCCACCTCATTTTCCTCCCCACTATCTTCAGTCACAACATACACCAATTGGGGAGGCCAAATTTTCACAGGCTCCAGGCGGGAGCAGTTGCGACTCTTGTGAGGTATTTTTATTAAAAAAAACCCTATTATTATCATAACTCACTCGTAATCATTGAATTGCCCCCATCCCTTTTTATCTGCAAGTTTAAGTACTTTTAAGGAAACTTCTCTAAACTCGGAAATTATTTGTTAAATTTTATTAAAAGACAATGCACATTTCTCTAATTTTTCGATACGTAAAATAATTTTCTTATATATTTTTTCACTATTTAAATATAAAAATATTTGTTAATATTTATTTATCTACTACATTACAATCCATGAGAAGTAGTTAGGGTGCAGCCGAATTCTGCAATTATTGTTATATATAGTTGTCTCCTCAATTAAAAAAAAAATTAAAAATGTCCCAACCCAGTCACGACCCTGATCATCTTTGCCGCCCTGCAGATAGTTTTCTATAAAGGTAAGTATAAGGCGAATAGCCCAAGCCTTGTGACTTAGCAGGGGTGCCAAGGTTTATGAGCTGATGATTGAATCTCTCAACCCATCGCCTTGCACCGCAAGAGGGATGGATTCACACGTCCGTCACCCCTGGACACATTGACTCCCAGATACCTACCCGCCACTCATACCTTTTCCTTCCCAATACTTCCTCTCCTTCCTATCCTTAAAAAGATTATCTTTATAGCATCCCCTACGATGACATAGACCCTAAGGGAAATTATTTTCTTCGGGGTCTCCAGTGAGGAGCAAATGTAAAAAAGGTAAATTATAATAATTGCGTCGTACCTACCAATAAAATATATAAATTCTAGATTACTTAACTCTCCCGCAGCCAACTGGGGCCAAAGGTAGACCCCAAAATTACTATCTTCCTTTTATCTACTTAAATACATGAAATATATTTTTAGTATTTAGGTATTCCTGCGCAAAGGATTAACACAATAATGTGCCGTTTAAAAAAAATGCGAAAAAATCTTTCATATCAGGAAAAAATATTTTATCAAAAATAGGTAATAAATGGATGCCCTGCCCAATAAATGGATGAATAAAAAAATTAAAAAAAGGGTTTCTATGGTTTAAATGCCTACAAGAAAGAAAAATGCATGGGGTCATCGGCCGACCCACATGGTTACGGAAATTATGTTTGGCATCTTGGCATGTCGAGAGTTAACCTCTTTTTTAGCATGTCTCTGACTTTGTGGTCCATTGAATAAATATTACGCACTAAATACATTATCCGGATTCATAAAATATATGCTTTTTTCTCACAAAATAGAACTTTTGTATTCTATTAAACTTATAAGATGACAGAACATCTCTAGTTTAATCCTCTTTATTGCATACCTAATAACATTCCAAGTAGGATATGTTCAATTTATTTTAATAAATATAATATTTATTAGCTAAATAACTGCAAGGCGAATTCATATTTGTATTGTAGGTATTGTTTATTATTATTGTATAACTTACATAACAAACGCGGTAGAACTCCTTTAGTATTTTTAATTCTTGTATAAAACTTCCCTTATTATTCTGAGGAAGAAATAAAATATGCAAAAGAACACAACGAGCTTTCTTCAAAGTGAAACATTCATAGAAAATTCAAGAATAATTAAGGCGGCGTCGTAATTGTCTAAGGTAAAGTTCGTACTAGGCGTGGTCTTGAGCAGATCAGAAGAAATGAGATGAGTTGATGTGACCTACATTGTACGTGAATAAATATTTGATAAGAGGTCAACCACGGATAAGATGGGCTGACGATAAAATAAAATAAAATTTTATGTAATTGGAAACAATTTTTAAGGTTTATTTCACCTTTTGTAAAATACACCTTCAAACGCATTACAATAAACATGACATAATTTATTTAAGAGCGTTTAACCAGCCAGCCGACGAAAATCCACATTTCATCGAAAGTTGTTCTTACGATCGTGCAGGGCGGTTACAATGAGAAAGATTAATTATTCTCCGTACCAGCTTTATAAAATTATAACTCAATACCGAATTTATTTCAATCCAAATTAGCTTTAATTTATACCTTCATCTAAAAATGCTGAAAGGCGTGATGATAAAACTATTAAAATAATGTACCTTTTGTAATTATTTTTTGATTATAAGTATTTATCATTTTTCAATAATGTCTAAATTTAATAAGAATGTTAAAAAAATCTGAAATATATTAGTTTGTAAGTGCGCAAATAAATACATAAATGGATCAATTTTCGTCAAGAAACACATGTGCGTACATATTTTTTAATGATTTTATTGAAACTGAAATTAAAATTCTAAAACATGCGTTTGCTAGATAATGTATTGATTTATTTTACTGCATGATTATATTATTTGAAATGGGTGTTGTATAATACAAAATCTTTTTTGAAAATTTAACAAATCTGCCAACCTTATTATACCAAAAAATACAAATTTTTCTCAAAATTTATTACATGCGAATGCTAGATAAAAGAACAATCTTTCGAAATCCATTTATAATTTTTTGTGGAAAAGAGTCAATACGTCTAAAATCTGATTTGAAAATGACATATTTCTGGTTTTCTCTGGTAATGCCCTCTTCTTAAAAATAAACACTGGTATTAGAAGTGTGGAGGAGCTATACCGGGCAGCGCAAGATAGTGATACATTTACCAAAGTGATCGCCAACGTCAGGGGGACCTGATGGGGCACACGAAGACGAAGAAAAACAAACAGAAAATAATAATATTATGTAGTCACAAATATTACGAGAGTAGTTTGTAATCAATAATTTAGAATTCCAACAAAATAAAATATCGCGTTTCAATGACACAATTATGGGGATGGTGAGCATTGGACGCTGGAAGGAAACCTGGATTTTGCAGCACACAACAAGAACGTATTATTATATCACCCAAAATCACTTGGCCGAGCACATGCACAAGTTTTCGTTTGATACTGTACTAAGAACTTGTTATGACACCATTAACCCAATTTTTATCACAACAACTCTAGACAAGTTTTTTTTTTACATGAGCTCCACACAGGAGGCCCTGAGAAAAATAATTTCCCTCAGGGCATGTGTCATCTTTGGGGATTCTGTGTGGAGAGTTTTTTTAAGGAAAGGAAGGAGAGGAGAGTTCTGGGAAGGAAAAGGGTTTAAGGGGTGGGTAGGAATCTGGGGTTCAGTGTATCCTGGTCATCCGCCTCCAAGAACTAGACAAACTTCACCCCATGAACCCGGGTACCCCTGCTAAATCACCAAACGTAGCGAACCACTTGGGGTGACCTATGGCAGAGGTGTTGGTTATCCAATAAAGGTCGACGGTACCCATTTCCGCCTCCCAAAGTACCTCATTATAAATAATTGTCTATGAAAACGTTAGAATACTTTTTTTTTATACGTGGAAACTAAGCAATTCAATTATTTTTTCGAACACCAAGAAAAATAATAGATATTAGATGATCGAAAAGTAAAGCACTTCACTTGTTGAGAAGAGGCCTATGGAGGCAGACCGCTTTTTGACGGTCATACGTGATCTATTTGATTTTTCTGAAAACGTAGAATCATACGTGTACTTTGTAGGTTATCAGGCAATTTCGCAATCATACATTGAGTTGATAATATAAGTGAAACACTCTTGAGTGGTCGCGGTCGGGATTCGGCGTGAAACAATGTTTTTCTTTAAATTTAATGGCACGCGTGTACCGCAAATGTCGGAATTTGAAAACGGCGTGAAACAACGTTTTTTTTTAGATTAAACAAGCACGTGTGTACAGCAAATGTTTTAATTACTGACGGATCACTATGCTGTCCGCTATTAAATCATACACAGGTCAGAGCACCGTGTATTTTCGTAAGTCCACCTTCAAGATGATTGACCCCTCGTGCGAACCAATCTTGGAATCTGGAATTTTCTACATGTCACAGGGAGTTTGACTCGCCAGGACTGAAATTATCCGTTGGTTGGAGCGAACTCTTCGTGTGATAATTAGACTTGTAAATATATGTAATTTGATATTCAATACGAATACCGCTTTATCATTTGAAAACCTTATTGACCATAAAGTATATACTTCCATATACGACCAGTGGCGTCATAATAAAATAAAAGCTAACAGTAACGGACAACTTACCCTTATCGCATTATATCAATTATAAATACCTAAATTACATTCCTTCGGTAAAAAAATGAGAGATCAACTCCTTCATAAGATGATCATTGTATTGGTTCCTAACAGACATCTTGTTGAATGCACCGAGAGACCACTTGGTCATTGCATAGCATATAACAGACTGATTCTTCCACATGTATGATAGTCAGATAATAGTCACACAGATAATAGTCACACAGATAATAGTCACACAGATAATAGTCACACAGATAATAGTCACACAGATAATAGTCAAACAGGATACGTTTTGAAAGTAAGTAGGATGAAGAAATATATATTTGTAGGTATATATTATATACATTTCTTCAGTACGAACAATTTATGACAATCCAGGAGGAATGCACTATTAATGAATTAATTTATTATTTAAAATAATATTACTGAAAGGGCCCCATTCTCCTAGATCATCAGATAGAGAGCATCCATGTTATGCATGAATTGCGGGTACTGAATATGCATTCTCAATTTATGTTAAACTAAAAACTTTTCTAAAAGCATCCTTTTAATTAATAAAGGCACCTAATAACTACATCCGAAGTAAAGTTAAATTTGAAATTCTCAAGCGAAAGAACTCTTAATTCTAAAAATACTATTTTTTTCATCCACCGGTCTTCTTGCCCATCCGAACTTTGCCATTAGCAGATTAGTATTGCCTTGCCCTTATTTCATAAATAAATTACTGAATCATAAAATGTTCGAGTTTTTGCGGAAAAGTCAAGACTTTTCGTTAAAAGATTTTTTTCTCTCAGGAAGTAACTCATAAAAAATGTATTTTGTAGGCGCATTCCGTTAATATGTTTTTAAGTTGTCAAGGAGAGTCTTACGATGTAAAGAGCTTCCCGTTTCCTTATATATATTTTTGACGGATCTGTGAGGTTGCGGGAGGCAGCAAATGCCTACAGACGTTAAGTACAGTAGTGCATGACAACAATATTTTAATGGCACGCTGTTTCTCGCAGCATAGCATCATTTTTTTAATAGGCATATATTATCAAGGCTTCTGACTCTCATGACGTTTTCATTTTTGCCTCATCTGTTTTTAAATCATTATATTTATATTTAATGCCTCAAGGGATTTTACATGATTTTTAGTACAATTAATTCATGACAGATAATTTTTAAATTTAAGGAATAAATAATAAAAATTAAATTAGATAAAAAATGCACAGAAGTCATAAAAATACAAGAAACAAAAATACAAGATGTGTTTAGGAATAGTGTTGGAATAAATATGTTACAAGATTCTCAAAATATTAATATATTATCATTATACCCGTTATATGAGATCATTAGACGTTATAATATTACATAAAGTCTAATGATCTTTTAAAGGTAATTAGTCATTTATGCAATAATTCACTTTCAAGTATTTTCCAATTTAACCCGGCGAGCGTAAGCTTGGGTGTGGTACACCCAGACCAAGGTAAATCGATCAATATTTTAATAGCGAATTATTATTATGCTCTGCGCGCCTGAGTAGCTGTGCGGGGGGAGGTAAGGAATCGACAAGAACAAGAAACGAGAATTTAGTCATCCACCGGTAAGCGAGGCTGTTAGACGACGTCAAAGTCGTCGGCGGGTGAGCTTACCCACCCGGCGCTCGGTATTACTATTTATCACAAGTACAAAGATTAGTTGTAGAAGAATCATAATTTTTATTATTTGTGTTTGTTATGATTAAAACCTTAAAAGATGTTAGTTTTTTTGTGTTTATATTTAGTTTTATATAAAAATGGACAATTAAGTGCCGTAAGTTGAATTCTGTGAGAAAAATGTTGATTCTAATAAATATGATTAAACTATTTTTTGTATTTCTTGGGCATTAACTATGTAACAATTTCTAGACAATTTGTTTTTTGAAGAGTTTTATTAATAATAATAATAATAATATTTATTTCGCATAATACAATGAAACATATGTGGAAACTTTGACTAGCCAACTAGGAATGGATCCCGTTTTAGGCCAGTCAAATTGACAAATTTAGTTCATATCATAATTTCATATTACATTGATTAATTATATAAACATATTATTTATTGAATGAAACAAGTGTTACGATTGAATTCCTCGTAGAAGCTTTAGTTAATAACTACAATTTTGAACTCATAAAAAATAATAAGCGAAGAGAAAAAAACAATGTCTTAAAGTACAGATTTAGTATCGAATGCTTGTTTAACAATAGATAAATGTTTGGACATGTGAATCGCTTGCAAAAATTGAGAATCGAGACAATCTTCAAGCGTGATGACAAAATCCATATTATAATTAACGTGGATGTTTAAACATGATTACAAAAAATAATTATAATTAAAGTGAGTGACGTATCCCTCAACTTTACGAGCGGGTAAAGAAACTCAAAAAGAATGTGACTCGAAAAAGATGCAGCAAATGAATAAAAACAATTTGTATATAAATATGTCTTAAGTTAGTGTATAAATAGTGACATGAGAAAGTGGTTGATAACCAATTGTATTTATTTCCCTTTCCTTGCTTCATTTTTTCATCCTACTAAGATATTTTCCCTTAGAGCACTTAATATAAAATAAAACCGGTAAAGTAAATAAAATCCAGATGGTAATAATAAAAAAAAAGATCACCGCAGGAGTTGAATGTAGAACAATGGGAAGGGTATTGATAAAATAGTAGACAATTATGTTCTGAAGTGATAAGTACGTGTTTTTGTAATATTACGTATAGTACGTAACTTTGTACGTATTTTGTAAAATTATAATTTAAGTAATTTTGTAAAATAAAAAGAAAGATCTCCACAGGAATTGAATGTAGAAAAAATGGGAAGGGTATTGATAAAAGAATAGACAATTGTGTTCTGCAATGATAAGTACGTGTTTTTGTAATGAATGGAACTATGAGTTAGTGTTTTTTTTTTTCTTATATATTTTTAATTTTGTTTTATTTTATATGATGAGACTATCCATTGGTCAACATATCTTCGCTTTTGATCCTCCCTAAATCAAGGAGCCAGTCGTTGATCAATTTGCGCAAAACATATACACTTTTTATTAAATGTACATTTGTTACTTAAATTTAATTTTTCTGCAGAATTAAAACTAACTTAAAAATTAAATGCAAGTACCAAAGATTAATTAGGTGGGAGTAGTGGGAGGGATGATTTTGGGGGGAGGGGGAAAGCGGTGGGAGGAGTCAATATTATACGGAAGGTTAGTACAGGAGATTTGCAAGGCGCTATTATTTTATTCACTAAATTAATTTTAGATTTAATTTTTTTGTTTATTTCGAGCGTTTCTAAAGCGCTAAGATTAAAGTACGAATTTATATCCCACTACTCCCACCTAATTAATCTTTGGTACTTGCATTTAATTTTTAAGTTAGTTTTAATTCTGCTCGTGAATGATACGGTTGTATCGAAACCGATCGCGGAAAAATTAAATTTAAGTAACAAATGTACATTTAATAAAACTCTTCAAAAAACAAAATGATTAAACTACTTATTATAACACTTTTATTTCTAATTTCTAATAACAAATACTTAGAAAAATAAATAAATTAAGTATACTTTTGAATTAAAAATAGTAATACGTCGAGAATAAAAAAATATCTAAGTTAGAATTTCGGATGTAAAAAAATATCCACCTTACGCTCGATGTTACAAATTTGAACCTTACGCTCCCGGGTTAAATGATCTAACAAATTTCATGATTCTCGATATGGCGTTGAACTCAGTTGAGGCTATTAAATTCTGAACTTCCGATGGGTTCGAGGTCATCGATATAGTGATCAAATTTTGTAACAAATTTGGGTATATAAGCAGCAACATTTTTGGTAATAAATCAGTTCATCTCTACTTGACAACTCGTGTTTTTATTCTTCGGAGTTTTTCTACAACAAGCTGCCTCCCCCGCCGACCTCTGCCTGTCTTCAGTCCTGGTGCCAACCTCTTCAGGCAACCGCCAGGCGACGGGATCAGGCAGAGGATTAGGCACATCCAGTGTCCTTCACACATCAGGCACTGTGTGCTGGGAGGTCAGTTTTTATTATTTTATCATCATCATCATCCTGAACGTGCACTAAAAACCCGGTACTTTTTTACAGTCTTGTGAAGACGCTGATACGTCTGTTACACGTAGATTTGAGATATAATTCTCAAAGAAATTAATTTCTACGATTACAATTAGATTCCACATATACAGTACAACTCTGCTTAACATGGGGTAAGAAATTTTATAACCGAGGACCGTCAAATAATAAATTTTACTGATGCACTTACGTTTCATACGAATTTCCAATCACAACGAGGCTAAAGAAGTTTCACTTCAAAACAAGTAGGTACCTTAAGAATATGCATAGTTTATAAAGAAAAGCTAAATTTAAAAATGTACCTAGAAACCTATTATTTTATTTCTAATAACATTAATTTGTTATGGACCATTATTTTGAATAGACCTTTCAACAAAAAGGACCAGCAGTAAAATTCAACTTTACTGCAAATAAAGCGGAAAATTAGCATTCATTTAGGATTTTAAATTGGTTTTCCATTTAAGAGTCTTTTTTTAATATTCTGCAATTTCAGAAAGGAAATTAGTTGAATTTTAAGACATAAGAAGGACAAAAGGTAACTAATTCAATATTTTCACTCAAATTTGGGCTCAAAATTTCGGGATTATAATTTATTTTATGAGGTTTAACACTTTTTTATTTCTTGAGCATTAACTATGTTACAATTTCATGACATTTTGTTTTGAAGAGTTTACTTTGCATTTTCATATTTGTTACCTAAATTTTAGCAAGTTTACTAATGAATTAATAATGACAAGACTTTTTTTTTTTTTTTACAGTGAATACCGCACAAGAATCTCAACTGCTCCCGTCTGGAGCCAGTGAGACTATGGCATCCCCAATTGGGATATGTTGTGAGGCTGAAGGTAGTGGAGAGGGGGAGGAGGTGGGGAAGAGGAAGGTTGGGAAGTACCTGGCTATTCAGATCTGGTCACTAAACACGGCTAAAGCCATTTTCAAGCAACGTTTCAATTCTGAATGGTGGTCTTACACCAGGGCGATACTAATAGTATCTTCCACTCTGAAACATGCCGCAAATATACTATGTATTATTTTAAATGAATTAACTGTGAAATAACACAAATTAATCAAATAAAATTTATTTGCGCATGCCGGGTTCGAACCCGCGACCTCCGGAATGTGAGTCAAGAGTCTTAGCCACTGGACTACGGAGGTCGTGGTTTTAACAAAGAAAAAAATAAGTTTAAACATTCAAACATAAACACATATTTTAATTTATGTGTTTTAGAAACTTTAGATAAAAAAAAAATAAATCAAAAATTAATTTACCTTACAAAATAAAAGCACCCTTATTAACAATGTTCCCATGTTATGTTGACTCCTCCCACCGTTCTCCCCCTTCCCCAAAATCACCCCTCCCACTACCCCCACCTAATAAAAACTAATCATTTCTGTTCTTGCATAAATTTTAAGTGAGTTTTAAATTTGCTAGTGATTGTCACGGATGTGTCGAAACCGATAACGGATAAATAAAAATTTAAATAACAAATTTAGATGGAAAGTAAAAATCTTCAAAACAAAAGGTTTTAATGTATTTAAATAAAGAATCGAACCTGTGGTCTCTGGATTTGTTGCCCCGATCTGCCACGGAGGCCATCGAATCACAATGATAACCACCAAGACCCGTCACGTGGAAACTGATCTGTAAGCAATAATAAAAGCGGGTCCTACCCAAAGCAGTTAACTTCGAGTTCCTAAAATCAGTTAAAATTGACCGTCGTGAATTTTGCTGTGGACCCTTGACTTATTTTATAGCCACAAAGAATTCCATGTTGGTACTGACATGGGTTTTTAATCAATTGGGTGAGAAGTTTATGGTTTTTCTACTGAAAGTTTTTAAAGCTTCTTTTTACAATTTTGTAGACGCCATATAACCATTGGCTCTCGTTAAAACAATTCATATTCGGTTAAGAGTTCTTAATATGGAAAAGCTACAATTTTCAACATTCTATGTTTTTTTTCTTATCGGTAGAATACGAGTACCAGGGGGCCAAGTCTCTATCTTTTATTGTTTACTAACAGCCTGTTACTTAACATTAATTACGTCACAAAATTCCGCATTACGAAATTAATAGAGACTACAAAAAATAGCGTTAAGGTCAAAATACGTGTTTGTGACGTAATTAATGTTAAGTAACAGGCTGTTAGTAAACAATAAAAGATAGAGACTTGGCCCCCTGAGTAGGTTAAAAAAATGATTTTAAATGCAGTTATAAATTTTAATCAATTATTAAAAGGAAGTTTCGCTGGTTTGCGTATTTTTTACATTATCTCCACACAGGAGGCCTTATGAAAAACAATTTCCCTCAGGGCCTATGTCATCTTTGCGGATTAGTGGAAGGAAGGAGAGGAAGTTCTGGGAAGGAAAAAGTTATGCGGGTAAGTAGGAATCTGGGGATAAATGTGTCTAGGAGCGATAGAGGTACGAATCCATCCCTCCCACTGCTTTACAAATAGATCGAGAGAGTCCAGCTGAAGAGATGAAAGGCCTCCCTTAAAAGACTCTCCCTATCCGGCCTGCCACGCTGTAGGTGGGCAAATGCACATGCCGCCAAGACCCAGTCCAACCTCACCCCGTGAACCCGGGCACCTCTGCTAAGTCACCATACACCTGAAAAAAGGAATAAAAACAAATATCCAATCTGGTATTCAAGTATTGTTATCCATCAAATCAAAGAAAAGGATAAACTTAGGAAAAAATTCAAAAAATTTGGAAATCCAAGAGACCATGAAAGTTTCTCAATCCTACGCACAGTTTAAAATTGGAATACGCAAATGCTTCCAATCTTATATTAGTTCTATCGCTCTATATCATAATACAATAAGGTAATAATAAGATTTTTTTTTTAATAATATTTGTTTTTTTCAATAATTAGATTTTTTTTTAAAACTAGATTTTATTTGAGTTCCATTTGTCAAAATCGGAGTGTCACCCTAGTTGTTTTGATCTATCTTTGTTTCTCGGTGGGTTTAGTAAGGATTTGTTTTATGGTCTATATTGTTACAAATTACCCATCTGGTCACCAATATAATATTGTTATTTCTTACTTTCTGCGTATAATATTTTAGTGTTTTGGATGTAGTGTTTTGTATTTTAGTGATTTGTGTGAAAATGCATTCAAATTTATGAATGTTAACCCCAATACAGGCTGCTAGTCCTAGTGAGGTTAATATTTTTGTACGTAAAAAAAATAAATCAGAACACATGTGTGGTGAGAAATTATAAAAAAAAAAAAAATAATGGTCACGAAATTAGTGAACTTTTCTCAGATTACTTCTGCCCTGTTTTTAATACAAACGATGTTTCAGATCAATATACAAATAATAATTCTCAAGAAAGCAACTACTCGCTCAATCATATTGAAAATTCAAGAACCGAAATATTCAACGCTATGAAATCACTAAATCCAAACAAAGGACCAGGCCCAGATGCCATCCCACCATTATTTATATCAAACTGTACTGAATCTCTTGTTTATCCTGTTCATATTATATTTTGCAAATCTCTCAAAGAAGGTGTTTTTCCTGATCTTTGGAAAATAGCTCGTATCACGCCAATCTTCAAATCTGGGAATAAAAGCGACATCTCTAATTATCGCCTAATCAGTAAACTCTCATGTTTTGGGAAAATTCTCGAATCGTTAATTTATAAAAGCATTTTTACACATTTTAAACATATTTTGAGCCCTCTTCAGCATGGATTCATTTGCAATAGATCCACTACCACAAATTTAATTGAATATGTTGATTTTTTAAGTACTAATTTTGACAAAAGAACACAAATAGATGCAGTCTATACTGATTTCAGTAAGGCATTCGATAAAGTCAGTCGTCCTCTTCTGATCCAAAAGCTAAAACGATCAGGTTTCAGAGATGGATTATATCTTATATTTCAAACAGGGGTCAGTATGTACTAATAGTTATGAGTCCTCTCCCAGACTAGTCACATCCGGTGTTCCTGAAGGATCCCATTTAGGACCATTACTCTTTGTTATATTCATAAATGATCTCACGGTACAACTTTTTTGTAAATGTCTATTATATGCAGATGACTTAAAAATCTTTCATCCCGTGAATTCACAACAAGACTGCGAAACTTTACAAAAAGACCTACTTACGTTGTCTCAATGGTGTAGGAGATAATGCCATGGAATTAAATATTAACAAATGCAACATCATCACGTTCACGAAAAATGTCCATAAAATTGATTACCCTTACATGATCCGTGATGAAATCCTGAAAAGAGTCGACTCCATTAGAGATCTGGGAATCTTTCTTGACTCGAAGCTGACGTTCAGAAACCATTACCAACACATTGCCAATCAAGCCAATAGAATGCTCGGTTAGAATCACCAAATCGTCTAAGAACCCCAGTAGATTCAGAATCTTGTACTACTCGTATGTAAGAAGTATCTTAGAGTATGGCAACGTGATTTGGTCCCCACACTATGCAATTCATAGCAATAAAGTGGAGTCTGTTCAAAAAAAAATACTTAAGAATACTAGCTTACAAATCTGGAGTACATCGGAATCTAAATAACTATGCTGAAAGACTCACTCACTTTAGAGAAGTCTCACTCGTCAAAAGAAGGCACATTTCAGATTTGATCTCCCTGTTTAAAATCATAAACAACATGTACGATTAATTTTTAATTAATCAAATTAATCTTAATATAAGGCCAAAATTCACGAGAAACCTTGAAACCTTTTGGATCGATACTTACCGTATTATTACAAGTTTCTTCACACCAACCTCGAGAATGACTCGGTTATACAATAAATATTGCAAACATGAAGACTTAGATGTATTTTCAAACTCAATTGCTACCTTCAGAAGGAAAGTATACTTACATATCCCTGATGATCTCCTTAACTAGACCTATAAAATGTGTATAAATGTATGTATATGTTCATGTGTGAATATATTTTGTAATTATTGATTCTTCTTGTTTTATGAAAGTACTTTAATTGATTATTATGTATCATAACTAATTAATAATGTTGTGATGAATGGTGTGCTCGCCTCTCATTGGAGTTATCACTGTAACCATATTAAACTTATGTAATAATTATATGTGACATATTCTGTTGGCGAGCCAAAATAGTAAATAAACGTAGCGAACCACTTGGGGTGACCTACAACAGGTGTGTTGGTTATCCAATAAATGGTTCCCAGGGCGGCGGCGCCCATACCCGTCTCCTTAAGTGAAACAATATTAATTTATTTTTTAAATATGATCAGTTTTAAAATAGCTTTAAATGCTGGAGCACACCTGAATGTAAATGTAATTTAAATTAAATTTATTCAATCGCACACTCGTACGAAGGCTTCATAAAAGTGTTAGTCCTCTCTTAGATTCTTATCTTATAAACGTTTGTTGACGATGATAAGAACTCAAAAACGTTATTTGAAAATTCTATGCTATATTGGATACTACAAAAACGCTTTAAATTCATGAAGTTTAAGCGAACTCTTCTAAAACAATTAAAACTAAATAGCAAAGGGTCTAATTAGAAATTCATTAAGACAAGACTAAAATTTAATGTCAATGGGGATAAATTTGGGAAATATCAAAAGGATATACACCTAATTATTTTATTTATTTATATTTTCACTGTCTAATTTGTAATAAATTGTTTAAAAATAGATGTAATAAGATTTTATGTTATAGAAGGTAAAGGAAATAAAAAAACACATAAATTTGTTTAAGACCACTGTTATTTTAAAACACTCTACCGGTTTCAGAAGCACCCTTCCTTCGTCAGGATAATATTCTCCTGACGAAGGAAGGGTGCTTCTGAAACCGGTAGAGTGTTTTAAAATAAAAGTGGTCTTAAAAAAATTTATGTGTTTTTTTATTGTAAATTATGGCGAGCCACAAAGTTAGTGCTTTTTACAAATAAGTAAAGGAAATTACTGAAAACTTTGTTTCATTAAAAAAAACAAATACTCCATCGGATACTCAATTGTTTTTGATAATGGTGTTGTATCACGGACATATGAATATATCTGGACCTGCCCTAAGTGATAAAAACGTATTATTTCCCCCTCGCCATGGAACCGGCTGGAGCTCCTCCTTGGCGCCAGTTCGCCCCATGTGGAGGGGATAGAGAATCGCTTGAATCTAAAATGTGTGACGTCATCATTCTTGCCGTGGGCAGCGCGAAGCTAACATCTATACATTTAACGAAAAAATAACACGCCAAAACAGTAGCTTGTGCTATACAACATACCTACATATCAGTGTGCACATAAATGTGGGCGGTTCCTTAGTGTGCTCGTCGCTGGTTACAGGGGTAAGTAAATTATGAAACATTTGTAAAAGTGTCTTAACTAAACACGGCAAAAAAATATTGCTATGTGAAAACGGGCGAATCTTTTTGGGGTGTACATTTGGCCTACGCAAATATTTTATTATCGTGGCAAGCAATTCGCGCTCCCATGTAAAAAGGTCTATTCATTCAAAGCAGATTTTGCTTTTAAGAACTAAATGATGATATTATAATGCGAGATGCCTATATACTGTCAGATTAATTTTTCAACCAATGACAGTCATCTTCCCCTCTTCGTACCGCCATAGTTGATTTTTCCCCTCACCTGTTATTTCTGGTCTATTGAATTTGGATGTCTATGTGTTGTATGTATTAGAAGACGGACTTCTGGATATTTGTTATTTTTGTTTATTGGCAAAAGATTACATTGCTTTATGAATTTTAAGGATAACTTGGTTTGTAGTAAAGGTCGGCGAACCAAGCGTTAGTCCTCTTCTTTTTCCGACACCGTGAAGAGTTCTCATTTTTACCACCAGTAGTAAGCAGCGCTATTGTACTCCGGGGTTAGAATGATTAACCAAGAATGAATTAAATTCTTCTGTTTATCGACACTTTCTAAAAAAAAGTCGAGATAATAATGACCCCGAAGTTCACAGTAAGAGAGTTTTAGCCCGTTCAACACACACAGAATATCAGAATAAAATTTTGACAAGGTTTTTAAGGTTGTAAAAAATATTCACGAATTTCTGAATAAAATTTAGAGAAAATCTTTCAAAATATTTTACAAATTATTTGTTGCCCAACGTGAGGTAGATCATTATACACGGGTTTTCAACTAATAAATAATAAAACAGATCCTTTACTCATCATTAGGCAATGTTTCGAAAAATATTTTGAAAAATTCTTCAAAAACATTTCACCAAACAGAATATTTGATGCATTATCTTAGAAAAATACCATCCTAATATTTTCTTTAGGTTTTTATCTGTGAAGGCTCTTTCTTTTCGGGTAATTTTCACCTGTATTACCTGTGGATAGGCGGCTTAGTACCTCGTGTAGAAAGAGGAGATCAGTGGCGTAGCAACGAAACGTGCCCCTTACCACGAGGACGCGGGCATTCAAATGAACAAAGAAAGACAGGGGAATGAAATGAGAATACTTGCACATTTTTTAAGATTGGTACATATTTTTGTTTGTTTATTTTTTTACAAACTGAATAAGTACTGACTTGTACGGTGCCACGACACGACAAATAATGGAAACTATTTTTGCAAAGATTATCAAAAGAAACAATGAACATCCCAATTTCATAATACTTTTCTAGTTCGCTTAATTTCAATACTGAGATGATTCTTGCTTATGTAGTGGTGAACCGTATCGTAGTAGGTAACATAGCAGGCTAAAGTGGGATTAATTGAAGAATTTAAGAGAGGAAAAAACACTTATGATTAATTTACGTCTACAAGCCAAACTAGAAACCTTTGTATTAAAATGTAAAGTCATTGTGATTCATTTTTCCTTCGTCTCATAAATGGCCAGAATTATCAAAAATTTCCTATAAGTTAACTTCGAGTTTTATCAGAGGTCACCGTAAATGACCAGAAGTAACCAAAATTAAATAAAATTTGAATGTTACCAGAGGTCACCGTACGTGACCAGAAGTAACTAAAAGTAATTAATTTTTCAAATGTTAGCATAGGTCACCATAAGTGATCAGAAGTAACCAAAAGTAAGTAAATTTTCAAATGTTACTAGAGGTCAACATAATTGACCAAAAGTAACCAAAAATAAGTAAGTTTTTAAAGGTTACCAAAAGTCAGCAACTAGCTCCAAAGGTTTTGGCTGCTAGGCCCTGCGGACGACTTTTGGTTTGGTTTCGTCTAGTTTAAGTGCTAGTGGCCATTGTATAAATCCGATAGTAACTGTTTCCAAAAATAGCCGGTTCCTCCAAAAATAATCTCAGGCGATCCAATGACAACTGTACAAAGTAACCGCGACAGGACGGTGACGGTGGTGGATCACAACTTGGTATTATTATTCACAACTGTAAGTTACAATATGATAATCATATTATCATCCATATCTTTATACCCAGAGAGATTCATGAAAATACAAATCCAATATTACTTAAGCCTGCCAGCCGACGTTTCTCGCGTTAGCTGATAACGTAAGAGGCGCCATCTTTTGGCATTACTGGCTACTTGCTTGAATTCGGTTCTATTACGAAAATAGATTTTTAACAAACTTCAAGTACGAAGAAGAAGTTTTGCATGAGGCGCGGCGTCAGAAATGTTCTCGAAGTCAGGTTCTTTAATTTCAACCGTAAAGTCACTAGCGTAATAATAATGTCAGATATGTCAGTTATTATAAGTAGTGTTTTTTTTACATGAGCTCCACACAGAGGCCCTGAGGAAAATAATTTCCCTCTGGGCCTATATCACCTTTGGGTATGCTGTGTGGAGGGTTTTTTTAAGGAAAGGAAGGAGAGAGTTCTGGGAAGGAAAAGGGTTTAAGGGGTGGGTAGGAATCTGGGGTTCGTGTGTCCTTGTCATCCGTCTCCAAGACCTAGACAAACCTCACCCCATGAACCCGGGCACCCCTGCGAAATCACCAAACGTAGCGAACCACTTGGGGTGACCTATGGCAGAGGTGTTGATTATCCAATAAAGGTTCCCGGGGCGGAGGTACCCATTCCCGCTTCCGAAGTGTGAAGAAAAGTGCCAAAAAAACCAAAAGCGTAAGAGTACATTGTGTTTTTCTGAACTTTCTATTTGTATCGTGTCTATGTAAAAAGCGATAAACTGATATTATACCTACATATCTTTTGGTCCTTTTTTATATCGCGGGCACCGGTTGATTGCTTCTTTTAAACCGTTTTACTTGGACTCTTTGTGGTGTGTAAAATGCAAAATGGCTAATGGTCGCTCATGAATAAGTTATAAACTCAAAATGAACCTCTTCACTGCGTCTCTTCGCGATGAAAGTGGGGTGGATAGGTTCTAGGGATTATAATTGGGAAACGTGAATGTTAAATAATATTTCGTTCAGTCTGACCTCCGTGGATGACTGCAAAACATAATAATTATTATATTTGGATGATCAAGAGCTTTAGCACGGTGAAATCGAAGACACTTCCGATATCGGATCGATAGGCGTAACTTCTGATGATTTTATATTGATGTCCCTAGTATTGTCTCATCTTTGATAGCCGAACTAATATTGGCAGGGAATAAATAAGAAATCACATTCCAAAACGTAAAACGCCAATCAATTACTCGTACGTAAAAATATTAATAATTTGGCAATCTTGATTGGAAAGACTCACCTAAATACGCTTTGGAGTTCCACATTATTTACTTTTTGATACTAAAAGGTAGTTAATTAACGAATGAGGTCTTTATTCGCATTTCAACCATTTACGTTTCTCAAAGATCAAATGGACTAAAATGATTGCATCTTAGTTGAATAATGTAAGTCTATGGATCGCGTACATGATTTCTTTCAATTCTTAATATTCATCTAAAATTTTTCAATCGTCGCGTCGGTCGGAATATATCTCTTATCTGTTACTGCCCCGTCATCGAAAAAACACAAAACATAAAATATCTCGGAGTAATAATTGGTGAAAATCTTAGATGGGACCTACACATCAAAAGTATTACGGGAAAACTCACAAGCCTTATATATAGAAAAAGTACAAAAGAGATTCATGCGTTACCTATATATGAGGGAATATATGTACTACCCTTTCCTGTATCCATCCTTATTCTTAGCAGGAATGCTCGATCTTAATACATTAGAAGCCCGCCGAAAAATATTTTTAGGAAAACATTTTTTTAAGATAATCTCTGGAACTATACATAATCCACCTATTTTGAAAGAGATTAACTTATATGTCCCAGACAAGTATACTCGTGGAAGGTCCCATACCCTTTTTTATGCTCCAAAAGCGAGGACTTCTGCCTATCAGAACGCGCCAGTCAACAGAGCGATTGAACTGCTCAACGAGTCTGCATTGACCATTGACATTTTTAACGTAACCTACAGGCAGTTTAACAATTATCTTTTGACGTATGTCACAAAGTAGTGAAACTGACCTTTTTATGTGTTTTGCTATACTTTTTGTCCAATTTGTAATCTTCTCCATAATGTATTGGTGAATAACCGTTTTACGGAGAACATGAAAAATAAATAAATAAATTTCTTTAAAAACCTAAGAAACGTGTTAAATAAAAAGGATATGAAAAAGGTCTACTACTCGTTATGTCATTCTCGAATTGAATATGGAATCATAGGATGGGGATCTGCTACAAATGCGGACCTACACAGCCTGAATACGATTAAAAAATGAATCATAAAGACCATATTGAAAGTCCCCAATTAGAACGCCTTCAATTGAAATTTTCAATAACTTTGACGTACCAAATGTACAGCAAATATATGCCAAAAAAATATTATTGAAGCTCTTCAAAAAGTATGAATCCTCTACTAGACCGTGTATGCATAACACTAGATCAAATAAAAATGATATACAAAATATTCCAAGTTATAAAACCACATTTGGACAAAGAAACTATACATACTTTGCAACAAAACTCCATAACATCCTTCCCCAAGACATAAAACTAATAAAAAATCCAATTGAATACAAATCAAGAATAAAAATATGGCTTAAAGAGGTCAATGAGAAAACCTTAGCGAAGACGCTAAAAACGACATAGAAGACAAATGAACTATATTAGTCCGCCTCGGCACAGGACCCCCTAGGAGGACTAAGAAATACAATACTTTATACTTAATTTCATCATTACATTTTGAATGTAAAATTTTTTTATATAGTCGCTAAAAAAAAAAAAAAAATAAAATAAAAAACCAATTGTTGACCGAGATCGCATATATTGATAAATGACCATATATAATTTGACAATAATGATAAAGGGTGTTATCAATCGACCATGCTAAACCTCCTACTTGTATTAAACGACCTATTACGTAATATTATTGTGACGGATGTTTTTGTCAAAAATCATCTCATGGACGTTATGCACTTAGTATTTATTGTTCCATGGCTTTATCCTACTAATACAGACAATCTATTAATAAACTCATTATTTTATTTTTCCTTCTTGACCCAGAAGCCAGAAGTCAAAGATTTGAAATAAGGCTGGGGAAATGACAATTAAAATACTTAGTATGTATTATTTTGTGCGATTATTTGTTTATATTTTACATTTCTGTGTACCCATTGACTTCTCAACCTTCCCTTTCTTCCTATCTTCCAATGTATCATAGTCCCACTTTAAACGGGAAACTGAGACTTGCGCGGTAAACATTACAAAAATCGCTTTGTGTTCCACTTATTTTGAAAGTGTTGTCACTCCGGCAAGACATCTTAATTAAAACAATAACTAGCTAGAAAAAGATTAATATTTACCTTTGAGCAGGCACTTTAATGGCATTAAGCATTCTTAGCAAGTTTCATACCGAGTCAAAATATTGCAACTAGAAAATGCATTTAAAATGTTTCCACTTAACATGTGCATAAAGGCTTGTTCCGAAAATGGAGCAGCATTTATAGTGGGAATTTTAAAAGGTTGCGTCATTAACAACAGGAAATACGTTTTTTAGATTTCCCAAATAGTGCTTTTAGAACTGCGGCTATTTTACTGAAACAATATCGAAACAGATTTTAAGCTTTTTGGTGTTCCTATATATTATATTATATTATGAGAAACATTTTTATTTCTTTATTCGTGATTTTAATTTTTAATGTGATTTTGTTATTTTTTCGGTTCAAGAAGGTTTTATAAGGCAAGTAGTAATTTTTTAAACTTTTTACGGAAGTTATATATTTTTTAAATATTTTTAATTGCTTTGTAAATATAAATGATTCTTATGGTTGGCGAAAACGGGGATATAAATTTAAAATGGTATATCCCACGTGCTCATAGACAAGTTTCGTCTCTATAACACCTGTCAGTTGTCTACTGTTCCAAAGTTGTGGAAACTCTCAGCATCGCCCTGGTGAAAGACGAAAATTCAGAATTGTAACGTTGCATAAAATGACCTGTCCTATTAAGTCATCAGATCTAAACATCCAGATACTCCCCTACCTTCTTCTTCCCCTCCCTTCTCCCCTTTGATCTGTACAACGTACCCCGATTGGGAAAGTCATAGTGTAGTGGCTCCAGTCATTTGGGACTTTTGTGCTGCAATCACTAATTTAATTGGTTTTCAGTACTGGCTTTTCTCTTTTTCGTCAAAACCCGTTGTATAAAGTTTTATTCATAAACACAAAAATAAACGCTATAGTCGGTCTTATTCAAAATCTGCCCTATCTAATCTACCCGTACCAGTACAATCCACACATCGCCCAATCCGCTGTCAAATATATTTCCTTTGTTGTTTTGTAATAACTGCATAGTCAAGTCCTGCCATTCTATCACCGAACAGATACATTCATAGAAGTGGGTTGTGTTTAGTGCGTTTGCCAGAATTAAGGTCGATTTTCTTTACTTTTGTAGATAATTAATCAAATATTTTCTAAAAATTCATTTTATGTGGAATTCTTTGTGAATTCTGTATGATAGAATAAAAAAGATTCACCCTTGAGGAAGGTTCAGGACCGAAACCGGTTGGAATAAGAAATAATAAAGTGGAATTGAAAAAAAGTTATTATAAAAAAGATAGTTGGCAGCCAATACAGGGAAGGTATGTGGTTCAGAGAGGGAACTCTCGTGATCGCCAGATGACCGCCTCTCGCCGATCATAGACATTGCAACGAAATTTGCTAGTTGTCGTGTTTTGGGAACTTCTTATTAGCAATTATAATATTATCAAAAATAATAACACTCTTTCCTGGGGAATGTTGCTGCGTCGGCTTTACCAAAGTTATTTGTGTTATTTTTACAGTAACGAAATCAAAGCATTTCGATGCAGGCCGTGGTTGAGGAGTAAGGCTCTCGGATAGCAATCCGCAGATCGCGGGTTCAAATCATCAGTAATTTTTATTCATTTTCTAATTGTTTTTGCGTTTGACCGATTTACTGAGAAAACACTTAAAAAATATATTAAATGTTAAATTGAGCCAAAATTAATTTTTTACGAGTTAAACCGATTTACTGAGAAAATATTAAAAATGAATTTATAAATATTACAAATAAATTTTCTCAGAAAATCGGTTCAACTGTTTAAATATCAATTTCTAAATTGATATTTGGAATCATGTACCTAAATAAGTCGTCTCAAAATGGTCTAACCATAGTTTAAAAGTGTCTTTATTCGCTGAAACAGTTGTCAAAATAATAATAAAAAAAATAATATGCAGAACTTAACAAAATTATTAAATTTAATTTAAAAAGTATTGTTTTGTTTCACAATTAATTATGAACTATCTATTTATTTCAAAGTAGATTTGCGGAACGTTCCAGAGTGGGAAACACTCTCAGAATCGCACTGATGAAAGACCACCATTCAGAATTTAAGCTTCACGTTTGGTGACCAGATCTGAAAAGCCACGCACTTCTCCATCTTCCCATATACCTACCCATCTCCTTCCCCGTTCCACTGCTTTCAGCCTCACAGCCTTACAACATACCCCAACAGGGGTGGCTGTGACAGTCTCTATTTGACAGTTTTATTATTTAATTTTTCAAAAGAAAGACAAACATTCCCGGGTTACAAATAAACCAACAATATTTATAAATCTCCTACTACCACCACAGTAATCCGAAAATGTTGCTTGAGTGGTGCTGGAGGACTTAGCCAGCCGAGGAATCGACCACGGAACACCTGGGTGGGACCCAAACGCGGTGCCCACTGACCGGTCAAAACTGTTGGAACTCTTGTGCGGTGTTCACGTAAATGACGATGATTTTTCATTGGTGAGATATATAGTAAGTATACACCGACATCCATCACTTAAAAACCATTTAAATAAAATTACAATACGTACATTGTTTGTGAACCATACTTCTAGGATTATATCTGAACAGTGGTGTGGATTGGAAGCAAATCTATACAAAGGGAGCCACTGCACATCCTACGGTACAGTGCACATGTAGAACCTACCCGCAGCAGTATTAGTATTAGTACATTGAAGTTATTGTTTCAGTTTTAGGATCCTCGATTCAGTGCAGTGTATTGTGTCTCTGGTCGAGTATAACAAAGCAAGGATTTATGCCACAAAAACCCCAGGCTCTGCTCATTCACTTTCAAATATTAGAGGAGAGCTCAAATTTGGAAACACACAATGAAATACATAGTTAAATGCCGTGCATCTCTTTTTTTAATGTACATTATTCCTTAGAATTTGAAATTAAAACACTTTTGTACTTTCTTCCACTAATTTATATTTCATCAGGACCGGTTTCATCCTATTACGGACATTTTCAGACTGGTAGTTGAAATTCTTATGCTACGGTATTTATACACTCTTAGGCAGGGGTACACAACATTGTCTCTATATAATGAATATTTCTATTTTGTTAATTTTAAGGTATTATAAGTTATTTTGTTAATTTTAGGTACATACAGGTAATTATAAAGTTTATTATTAAAATTATGAATGATGTTACATATTAAATAGATATTTTTACTTCAAATGAATATACATGAATTTATATAATTTAAAAGGTTTGTGATTACTGATATTTTATTTTATATAAATTAGTGGAAGAAAGTACAAAAGTGTTTTAATTTCAAATTCTAATACAATGGAATTCCACCACGAATTATCATTGCAAAAACTAGACTCATTACATTATTCCTGATAGAAATGTAATAAATGAAAGTTTTCCAAGCAATTTTAGTGAACAGGATCACACTTTTTTTTAAATTGAAGAATAATTTAACGAACTAAATAATAATTGTAAAAAATAGATAATTTGTGTAGCGACGTTTTTGTGAAAAAATATCTCAAAGTCTCTGTACACCTGTATAAAAATAAAATAACTAACTGACTAATTGAAGCCGTTTTCCGTAGGAGTAGGCAGAGAGGATAGGCCGTCACACAACTCTGTCTTGGCCCATAATCCTTGCTTTATTCACATTCAGAAATCATGCTACATGCGCCCCTTTGATATGATATTCAATAGAGGCTGTTTAAAACGTTTATACCTAAAGAGACCACAAAAGTCCTCTTCCAAATTTCTGGAGCCAATAGGCAACCCCAAATGGAGTACACAAATTTCAGCAGGAGATCGATAATCGTTCTAGTATATTCTGTACTTTCCTTTTTCAAACAAGAGGCGTAAGAAGAAAGACGCGAACGTCGATGGCGTTCGTGGGAAAGGTGGGAAAGTATCTGGCTATTCAGATCTGGTCACCCACCACACATGACTTTTCAAACAACGCGCAACGTTTTAATTCTGTCTTAGGACACACTGAGAGTACTTTTCAATCTGGAATAACACAAATTAAAATAAATTTGTTTTCTCTGGTTTAACAAATTTGTACATAAAACGGGAAAATGTGTAATTTACAAAACTTTATTATTTTCCTGTGTCTTATTTTTTTTACAAAAGTAAAAATCTCCACGGCTTTTAACGTTTTTGAGAATCGGTTCACAGAACAATGCAATTCAAATTCCTGGATTTCCATATCTTTTAATACCTGTAACCAATTAGGAACATTTAATTAAATTCATGGTAAAGGATAAAGTTGTGTATTATAATTTATAATTAGAGAAATTTGGAATAATGATGGCTCCGCCAAAACGCGGACAAAGTTTTGAAAGTCAGTTTTATAGTATAAATGAGCGGCCAGAGCACAAAAACCCAGTTGGAACTATTTAATAGTAAAACTAATGGTTTTCACTATGCACAGATTGCAGACATTATTCATAGGGACTTAGCTGGAATTCTGGATAACGTTGGTAGTACTATATTAACTTGTATTATATTTACCTTATTAGCGACAGATTAATTTTATAAAAATTAATACGTTACTAAATGAAGTTATAAACGTTAATACGTTACATATGTTACTGTAAAAGCCCTTACTAAGGTAAATCTTAAGATTTTTCAGCATATTATGCTAAGATTAACAACTTTTAACAACATTAACAACAATTAACAACTTTTATTATTGGTAAATCTTAGAATTTACTAGTAAAAACTAAGGTTTACCAAATTACGGACTTTTACAGTAACATGTACATGGATATTGGATATACCAATGGTCCAGTTAGGCATCTCAAAAAATTACGTTTTCAGATAGTGAGGATAGAAATATCCGAATGCTCACCATAAATCAAGTATTATTTACGCGTGTCTGTGTTTTCCATATTAAATATGCCTTATAAACAAAACACCTGGAAGCAAAAATGTCCGGTACATTAGTGAAATTTTCATATTTTCTACTAGTATCTCAGAAAACATCATTTTTTTAAATTTTATTTCACCGTAAGTTTTACTGCGTTGTTATAAATTTCGTGGTATGAGAAATCTCAATATTATACCTGATAGAGGGAACACTTTTACATATAACAAAAAACTGTAAACTGTAAACTCAAATCTCGATTTTTCGGAGATGCCTAACTAATCAACTGGACGATCAATATGCACATCATATTATAATAATACGAAGAGGTAAGTCTCGAAAAAGCTGCAATATAGGCTTGAATATATTATGGCCCAGTCATCATTAGTTTCTAACTAGGTAGTGCCTGTTACAAAAAACTAATAACGGCATCAATTTTTGTTGTTTGGTACGTATTATAATCAATTTGGTATGAGATTGTAAAGATTTTTGAATTAATTAGATACATAGATGTATGTGAATAGATAATACGCTCGTGATAAATAATTATTTGATTACATTTTTCAATAATATTTTCCAATCCGTCCTGCCGAAATCTTTTCTAAATTTTTTTTTATTGAAATACATACCAGATTTACAGAAGGGAAATATATGGTTAAAAACTAATTACAAATAAAATATTATCTTGTTAATGAATCTACCCAATTACATACATAGAGAAAAAATTTCTCGTGTTTGAATTGGGGAGTCGTTCCATTACAGTAAAAGATTAAAAAAAAGTTTTTTTTTTTAATTAAGAAATAAGTAAACACTTATAAGAATGATATTAACAAATATACATGTAAATAATGAAATTTACTAACATAACAGTTATTAAATTTGATAAATTAAAAGTAAGATTATACATGTAGTAAAATAAAAATAATATTATTACATTTCAATTAGGTGGTAAATACATATAGTTGATTCTAACAATTGGAATGGAATAGCTGATAATATTACAACAGTAGGTACATAATAAATAAATAAATAAACAAATAAAAAAATAGTAAAAAATGAAAATATTCTCATTCCGTTTATAAAATTAAAAAAAACTACATAATAAAAACAGCAATAAAAAAAACTAAATAACTAAACAAATACTACCTCCTCCCATACACACAAGCATTTGCATATTATGTGGAGAATATAAAAAAATCATTAATAATAATAAAAAAATACATATTAGTAAATAGACTGTGATGAATGGTAACTTCCAATTTACGAGAAAGCCCACGGGAATTTTTTTTAAGATGAAAAGTGCAGTACTACGACATCTGTATGGTCAAATTCAAACTTGCTCGAAAATAGAGGTATTTTTAAGTTGTTTGATGTATTATAGTTACCTTAAATATACACAGATGGTGATGAGATCGATATTTAACGGGAACCCCAGGTTTAGGGACGATTTTAAACGCGAGAGTTGAGACAACCAATTAAATAGCAGGAAAAGCAATTAAAAATCAACTCAGCCTATCAGCAAGAAGGGGGTCGTGCCCATTTTGAACACAAAGGATTGTACTTTGACCCTTGTGATTAGTGAAGAAATTTATGGTCTAGACGTTCCCACAGAGATCAGGGTTGAATGAACTAAGAGATAAATATCGAATTATTCAAGGTTTTTAGTACAACGAACCCAAGTAATGTTATTAATAAAGGGTACCTTCAAGGGGTCGGGAGACCTTAGTTTCGAGTGCATTAGGGCGTTTTTAGTTGCGGAAAACACACTTGGATAACGATAAAAAAATTTATCAGTAATATATTGAGGGGAAAACGCGGGGACAACGGGGCATGCAATGCGGGAGGATTTTCAATTATAGAATAAGTACATATGACGGCTGAGAGGCAAAATTCGAGGAAAAACGTACTAGAGGAAAATGAATATACATAACACAATGGAAAATTATTGTTATCAATTCTAGACGGAACGGAGTGATTAGGAAAGCGAATTGGGAAGAAAAATTCAAAAAAATTTTAGAGTTTAAGGATTGAACAAGAGGACGAAACAAGGGTTTGGTGCAGTAGCAGATGCTTGGAAAGGAATTGGAATAACATACCTAGGGAGGGGTGGAAATACTGCAAACATTGCGATAGATTTAATTCATAAAAAAGAGTCATTTTACGTAATTAAAGTAGGGATCACAACATAAAGTTACACGAGACTGCGAGGGAAAGTGACACATTACAACGGTTGTCGACTCCATATGTATATTGTTGATATAAACAAGGAATATTCGAACATGCCTTTTGTTTATTTAAGGCCCATTATCCATTAAAAAGGGTCATAAAAATTAACGTTGCTCTTACCTAGTATTTAGATTATAGAATTTCCGTAAAATTTAATTATAAACACATTAAAATGGATTTATCGCCAGGTATGTAGAAATCGTAACGTATACACACGTCAGGGCTTGCAGTTTATGGGATTTTGAGCGAAAGAGAGATGGAAAATTGGGCGGAATTTGATCGAAGTAGTTAACTTGACAGATATTCCAGGATAGGAATAGTTAGTGGGCCGGAAAACACCATAAATAATATATCAAAAAAGGAAAAAAGGGTTTTAGCGGGAGATGGAATCACGGCAAAAAGGCAAACGTCAAATTTCAATAAGGGATCATTGGGTTAGGAGTGGGGGGAGAGAACGAAAAACCGACATAACCGGAAAACTCAGATAAGGAAATGGGAAAAACTCAAAAACGTTATAAGTAGAGTAGATACGGAACCAGGATATGATTCCTTATTAACAACGAAGGGAAAATCATTTAAGAATAGTTGTTAAAACACCGTTACTTGAAGGAAATTTAGGTGGGAAAAGCGAAAAAGTTGAATATGCCACATAAATAATGGAAATACGGTTCTGAGACATAGTTGCTTACGTAGACTAGGGGAAAAGAAATGAATTTCGTGGAAATTCATACAGGACAACTAGCGTTTAAAACTAGAAGACCGAAAAATCTACGTTTCGCAAATAGGTATGCCAATTTAGAGTATAGTTTTAGCAGATCACTTATGGGCATGTTTCAAACTGAGAAAAAAAAACAGATTAAAAACATGTTTATAAAATATATTATGAAGACAGAAGACATGTGGAAAATGGGCAAACTGGATGGCAGCTTACTAAGTCCGGGACTATAAACCTTAGGGAAGCGAGACAAAGTTGTGGGACGAACCCCGAATTACGGAGAGGAAAAATCGAAAGATCTTATGTAGGGACAAACGATAACGAGATGGGGTTTTCAAAAAATTTCGAGTGATTACAGATTATAATTCCTCGTCAAGGAATATACGATTATGCCCTTTTGGAGCTGTGATGGGTATAAATTAGCGTGTTTGGGATTATTCGGGGAGTCCTTCGACAACTGGCAAGGTTGCTTAAAACGTCGCGCGTGTCGTGAGAATTACCCTGGTGATTAATTAATAGAGTTTAGAATCAGTTCATACTTTGAAAATACAGTGGAAAAATAGCATCAGTTTTACACTTTAAAAATACAGGGGAAAAATAGCATCAGTTTTACACTTTAAAAATACAGTGGAAAAATAGCGTCAGTTTTATACTTTAAAAATTCAGTGGTAAAATAGAGTCTACAATCAGTTTTATACTTTGATAAAACAGAGAGTGGAGTGTCCGGGTACGGTTAATCGTGCAATTTAACGGAGTGTATGATCTTATAATAAATCTAAAAAATCAGTGTTTGCAATAGCCTCCGATTCAAAAAAAATCTAATAATTAATTAATTAATTAAAAAATTCAATGCGGAAGGAGAGTTTAATAGAGTGTTTGAATTGATTTAAATTTGTTCTAATAAGGTTAAAATAAAGTTATTTATTCCGAGGTTATATAAAGAAAATTACAGTCTAATAAGTTTTATTAAATAAAAATTTACGTTAAGTCGAAAGTTGGAAATTTTATTACGAGATATTAATTATCGTTAGGTGACAATGCAATAATAATAATTGATTTATAATAATAATAATTTAACGGAGTGTATGATCTTATAATAAATCTAAAAATCAGTGTTTTCAATAGCCTCCGATTCAATAAAATCTAATAATTAATTAATTAATAAAAAATTCAATGCGGAAGGAATTTAATAGAGTGTTTGAATTGATTTAAATTTGTTCTATGAAGCTTAAAATAAAGTTATTTAGTCCGAGGTTATATAAAGAAAATTACAGTCTAATAAGTTTCATTAAATAAAAATTTACGTTAAGTCGAAAGTCGGAAATTTTATTACGAGATATTAATTATCGTTAGGTGACAACGCAATAATAATAATTGATCCGAAATCTGGAAAATACTTAGCCGAAGTTTAAATGAATAATCCAAGTGATTAATTTGCTGCTAAACGAAAGTGTTATAAAATAAAGTGGAAGTGGTTCTTTCAGTTCTGTTGTAATTTGAGTGACGAATAATATTTAGTTATTCGTTATAAAAGGATTCTAATTTAAATTGGAAAAATAAATAAAACTTTAACTTTGTCCTTAATTGAAATAATTCAAACTTAAAGAAAATCTTTAGTTGTTATGGAAAAAAAATATATAATTTAAATTGAGAGAAAAAATAAATAAAACTTAAATATTTTATAAAGTGGAATAATACAAATTTAAAGAAAATTCAAATTAATAAATTAATTTATTAAAGAGTAAATAGGTATAGATATATATCAAATAATAAAATAATATTCGAGCGAACGATTATTAAGAATCGATTCTCTTCTTTAGATTGAAATCAAATATGGGAGAAGAGGGGGGGGGGGAGGTATGGATTGTCGGGGTTAATTAGGTAGCATCGTTCTTCTTCAATAATAACGGCAGATAATAAAGGAAAATGTGAGGATTTTTACATCAGAGATCTATTCAAAGGAGAAAGGAAGGAGATGAATTCCGGATCTTGTAGGATTAAATCGTTAAAAGTGGGAAGCCGAAATAAAAGTGCGATAAGTTACACAGGTAGTCTGGATGCTCTAATAAAATTCATATCGATGATATTACCCGATGGAGCTGAATTTAAGACATTAGAGCTTTGGTGAGTCCTTACAATATTTAAGCTTTTACAGGTTCCTGTGGATATCCTGACACTGATGAACGTAACGCCAAGTAAGGGTAAGTTAATAACTAACCAATTTATTAGCATTCGCATGTCACACCTCCCATACAGAATGAAATGTTGCTAAACAAATACTTAACACATAATTAGATAAGTAAATACCTATCGCTTCTTTTCACTAGCACGATTAGGGTATGGTTATATGACCTTCGATAGTGTAACAAAGATTTCGATTTGAGTTCAAGGCGATCCATTGACCCAGTCACCTAAATTCATTAACGAATAAACAAAACAAAACTTAACGTCAGGGACAAGTTTATCAATTATAGCTTGCGATGAAATCTGCGGTCAAAATGTGAAGGCGACATTGATGTTAAATTCACTCAATTTTAAACGACTTATCTGTACTAGAGCGATCGCCCATAAGTAACATTGTTTTAGCATGCAAAATTTTCGCAAAGTAAAGTACTGCGACTAGCTTCAAACTCTAAGAGAGCTCATCACAATTATTCAGGAGGTCATTGATTCAATGACAACTTGATTTATCTCATTTTTAAATCTTTCTTATAGGAAGTAGGTATCCAAGAACCCATAAGTACCCATTATCCTAAATGCCTAACACACGAGGAGCTAGTGACCTCATTTAAACAACACTGGTGTTCAAATACTCATACAGTCCTGAATCCTAACTTGTCTTCGAATGTAAGCTTCAAGGCTTCTGTATGTAGGTATAAGCCATCTGGAAATGTAAGTGTCAACCTTTCTCGAACGGACGGCTTTGATCTTGTGGCGGTATTGTCGAGGTGGGCATGCGGGGAAGAGGAAGGACGTATGCGGACAGTACGCTGACGCGGCATTAAAGCCACAGGTTACTTGCATACCGTGAGTCTTGTCGAACCTGAAAGCAAACATAAGGTTCACGAGGTGAGTTTTATGTCAGCTAGTCAGAGGTGGAGTGTAACGCTGGGTCGGTCACGTGGGAGGAAGGATCTGCCCGTCACAAGCTTACGCCACATTTAACGGATAGAGGCATGATAAGGGAAGACATGAAATACCCCTTCTAGACTCAGTAGAGTTAAATTCAATCCGGCGGAGATGGAAGTCGGAGTGAGGCAGAAAAACGGCATGAAGACTTGGTATTCCCCCATCTGGCGTGAAGAGCCCCTTTCGTAACAAGAGACGCTCGTCGAAGAGAGTAAAACTCGGACTTAAGGATAAGCTTAGCAAACGTATTCGGGAGAATCCGGTTTGAAATTGTTGTTCATCGGTTTTCACTTGGTTAGCGGAGGAGCCGACTTTTCAGCAAACATATTATCCCCCTCCCCATATCCATCCATTCCTGCTCTTTCAACAATTTTGCGAATACTAACCAATAACACTAACTATGACTACAAACACATTATGTTAGGGGAAGCTGCAGACAAGAACTCCAATTGAGAAAACCGGACTCTCGAATAATAATAATAATAATAAATTTGGACAACTTATATAGCGCTGTTTTTGCGAAAAATCGCCTCAAGAGCGCTGTACAAATTAACAAGGATTTTACATTAGAATTTACTTAACTTAGGAGGCTAGATAACAACTCGTCTTGCAGCTATCAAGCGCATGGATTATTGAAATTCTAGCCCCCCGATAAATTAAATAAAATATCTTTTTATACGTACGTATTTCAATTTACTTAACTATGTAGGGGGCTAGATAACCACTCGTCTTGCAGATATCAAGCGCATGGACTGTTGGAATTCTAGCCCCCCAATAAATTAAATAAAATATCTTTTTATACGTACGTATTCTAATTTACTTAACTATGTAGGAGGCTAGGTATCAACTCGTCTTGCAGCTATCAAGCGCATGGATTATTGGAATTCTTGCCCCCCAATAATACATTTACCTTCTGTATTTAATAATCTAATATGAATATGAACATTCTACACTGGTAAGATAAGGTTTTTTTATTTTTGAAATGATGTTATTTGTTAACTGTTGTTTATGTTATCGATGTATCAGCGGTGATAGGAAGAATTAAATAAACACACTAAATTCCTACGGAAATCAAATAGACACAAAGTCTAAGGTGGGGTTAGTTTATCAAACTCGGTAAAAGATACTCAAATAATAATAATTAATAAATCGGAAGATTCTCACCCTTTCTCTAAAAGAATCTATGGGTTACCACACGTAATACATTATCTTCTCTACATATGTGTGCATATTAAGTATGCAAACAGATGTAAAATCTAAAACAAAAAAATACACAACGCAGATTATAGAAATAATGTGAACTAAAATCTTAAATCTTGATTACTGTGAAAAAATCGCAGGGATTTAAGAAGATAGGGTAGGTTTAGCTAGATTATAAAGTATAGGGGTTTAGAAATCACGAGCCTGAGGTAGAAATAAACCGAAAGGAGGGTTGAGTCAGGCCATCATACCTAGTGGTGTGATCAGTAGGACATAAGGGTAGAATTATGAGCGTGGCTACGAGACAGGAGCTACGAGATTTAAACTACGAGGTAGAAGCTTAGAAAAGTAAATCAGCTAGGTAGGGTTCATCACAATTGGTGTCAAAAGCCAAGAGTGGCGGACCATTACAAGACTAACTACCGCAGTTAGACTCGAGAATAATACTCAACTAACCGGGAATGAAATTAGTTAATTAAGATTGTTGTGTATTATTTTATTATATTGTATCTTTTATTATACAAAAAATAAAAATAATCGCTTGATTGGAGTTCAAAATGCTGACAACAAGAAAGATACAAAAATTTATATATTTTTTGGTTGTTAATAAAATTAAAATAATTAATTCTAACCAAAAGTACACAATATTATAATTTTAAAGTTTCGTCTGTGATTATTAATTTTAAAGTTTTATCCTTTTGACTATGATGGAAAGGCTGACTGGGATATAAAATAAAATAAAGGCAGAAGATTCTTTTACTGGAAGACTGATGTCAGCCGAGACAATACATCGTGTTAATTACTGTCAATTTATTGACTATTTATCCGCCTTCCCAAAATCACCGGTATAAAATGTGAAATGCCGTCATACACACTTTCAACAAACTGCACAACATTCAGCTACAGTGTACATTATTTCAGTCGGCACATGAAAGTTATAAATGCCTTGAATATTTCACACAACTCTTATCTAAGTGGAAACTTCTAGTCCATTACACAATTCAAATATTTCTGTCGTTTCGGGAGGGCAGCCATTTCTTTCGCGGCTCATTTCTAAACCTTTTATTTCGTGACATCTCTGCAACTTGTAAAGAAATTAAAAATTCGCGACCATTTTCCTTAATGACGATGTTCAACCATTTGGAAACTTTTGTTGAAGTTAATCACAAAATAGAAATTGGTAATCGACATAACTGGGGAGTGGATTTTTGCGTTTTAAGTAACTTTTTAAAATGTGTTTGACGTGAGTTTTTGTTTGGAGTTTTAAATTAGATTTTTCGGCAGATTAGGACAACATTCCCCAATAAGAACTCCATTGATATTCTTGGAGGAAGTATATCAGACGGCTCAAATATTGAGGCCCCATAGAAGTCCAAGTTAATTTGGTTTCCAACAAACTGAACATCTTGAATAGGGCAGTAATATAGCAGATACGTCCAGCTGATCACAAGTACGCACAATAATTTAATTTGGGAGCGATTGGGGACAAGTAGGTAGGAATTTAGGAGGTGGGTATTTGTATGCGGGTATGTGTCCTCGTGAACTACTTATTGGATAACCAACATCTCTGCCTTACGAACCTCATAAGGTTCGCTATGTTTGGTGACTTAGCAGGGGTGTCTGGGTTCACAGAATGAGGTTTGTGTAGGTCACTTGTCGAATGGCTGCACCGCAGTGGGAGGGATGGATTCATGCGCCCGTTACTCCTGGACACAATGATCCCCAGATTCCAACCCATTCATCAAACCTTTTTCCTTACCACACATTCCTCTCCTTTGCTTCCTAAAAAGACCCTCCACATCTCACCCCCGAAGATGAGAGGCCCTGAGGGGAATTATTTTAGTCAGGGCCTCCTGTGTGGAGCTAATGTAAAATAAAGGTATCGGAAATTACATATTTAGTATAAAATGTAATTTATTTTATTTTATTTATAAACAGAAACAAACAGTAATTTGGTGAAAAAAAATTACAATTAATAAGTATATTTCATGGTGAGTACCTATTATGTGTTTCATTGTAGTGTCTTATTAATGGTATGCATATTAAATAATTAAATAATGCTTATTTATTATAGCTGCACAAAGCGAATGAAAATGTAGTTTATCTACCTATGTGTTCATTGTTATTTCTGCATGATTTACTTTTAAGAAATAAACCTGTCTGTTGACTTTCCTAATCTATTCACATATTCGTCGTAATGTAGTTAGATATTTTTTAAAGGCTCCGTGACTTTGCATATCCTACGGACAAAACATCCCCACAATATATCTACTAAAACATAACCTAAACTAACAAAAAAAGAATTCAGTGTAGTGGAGATGCATTTTGTCCTTGGGATATTATGTCAAGGAATATTTTGTCGGTGGATGAAAACGCGCGGTACCTTTTGACATTTACTCACAGAAATTGAATGTTCGTAGTCAGTAGCGCCCAGAGCAAGTGGTTAAACTGTGAAGATAGTATTATGAAATTTCACAGCAGAGAAGTCAAATAAAAACAGGTACCTACCTAAATAGATAAGTTAACCTTTGCCACCCCAAATAATAATATATACTACAGCCAGTCTCTACAACTTGTCATCTTAAATAAATCCAAGTCAGCTCCTTTCGCAGAAATCTGTACATTTTAAGCCCGGCGTAGTTATCGTTAGAGGAATTAAACGTAGAGTGGAACGGGGACAGGAGCGGTGATTTCATGGAGATTGTTAGAGAGTGTATTTTGAGAATTTGAAAAATATTTTTATCCAAATAAAACTGTTGTCAACACAGAAAGGGGTTTTAACAGAAATTAAAATAATAACATTTGAATTGGTATTGACATTTGGATGATTTGTACAGCACCGTTTTTTATGAAAAATCACCTTAATCACTTCTACCTACAGACAAGGCAAACCATTATAACAACTTATCAAAATTGCGATGCAGGGTGATGTTCCGAGAGAGTATGGCTGGAGAAGTCAAAGGGACTCCCTCAACCACTCTCTCCCGATCCGGCCTGCCATGCAGCTGATGGGCAGACGCATCTGTCGCCAAGACCCGGACGAACCTCACCCCATAAACCCGGGCACCCCTGCTAAGTCAACAAACTTAGCAAACCACTTGGGGTAACCTATGGCAGAGGTGTTGGTTATTCAATCAATGGTTCCCGGGGCGGCGGTACTCATACCCGCCTCAAATTTATTCTGAAATGTATGGAACATCTACAGGGCCATACTTATCTGTTAGATTTATTGAGATTAAGACTGTTTATTTTTTTTTAATTGTTTTTATTTCTTGCTAGAGCAATCCCGATGAGTTACAGAACTCATATTAGGACAGGAGGAACATACAAATCATGGATGGGAGGAAATAGTTAAAATTTTACATAGGAATTTGGATATTAAAATATAAGATTCACATACAATATAGAAGAAAAATAAAAGACAGGTTGAGTAGAATAATTTTTAGTAGAATAAACAGCAATGGAAAACAATTAAAGAAAAAGGGAACAAGGTTAATGGAAAAGAAAAGAAGAGAAAAGAAACAAGACAATTGAACATGACAAGAAAATTACAAAGTTTCATCCTTATACATACTTAAAAAATATTCTTTTAAAGCATTACTCTGATTTTTTTATTTTGCTGGACTCCTTTGTACATATCTGGTAGCGAATTATATAGTGTATAGGCAACATAGTTCAGAGATTGTTGTTTGTTGTTCAGAGATTGTTTGTTTGATTATTGTTTATTTAGATAAATTTAAGTACAGTTCGTAAACAGATGACATATTTAGGAACACATTTTTTTATATTACTCCATGCAGGAGGCCCCCATATGCAACTTTGTCGTCAAATTATGGCCAATCAGTAACTTTTTGTTTTTTTTTTACATTTTGGCTGCTCCTAGGTACTACTCAAACTTCCTTTTCTCCATCTCCTTTCCTTCACCACTCCCGACAGCATCACAAAATACTCCCGAATGTGTATATCAAGCAGTAGTACTCACGTTGTCCTACTCGCTCTTGGATTGCCCCAGACGGGCTAACGAAATTGTTCAAAAAAATATTTCGACGTTTAGACCATGTTTTTTTAGAAGTAAATCATTTGAATAACCTCACAATCATCATCATCATCGTCATCATTATCATCATCATTACATAGTATAAAATGAAGTCGCTCAAAATGTATGTGCGCGTTAATCTTTTAAACTACGCAACGGATTTTCATGCGGTTTTCACCAATAGATAGAGTGATTCAAGAGGAAGGTTTATATGTATAATACATGAAAGTTATATTAGAGAAAAGCCGAGAAATTCAAAGAAAACCTATTTTTGTGCGATTTAAAACGGCTGGCGGGCCGTACTATAGTCACTTTTGAAATTCGTTCTACGAAAGAAATTGGAAAATAGATGTCCTAGAGTAAGTAGGTATTTGATTTTCCCTTTTCAAATATCCAGTGTTGCATTGTAAGCATTGTATAATTAGTGGCGATCGCTCGAATTGCATTACATAGTATAAAATGAAGTCGCTCAAAATTTATGTGCGCATAGATCTTTTAAACTACGAAACAGATTTTCGTGCGGTTTTCACCAATAGATAAAATGATTATAATACATGCTTATTATAGTAGGGAAAAGCCGAGAAATTCAAATATTCAACTCAGGTAGCGGGCAGCGGGCAGCTGGGAAGCGGGTGGTGTGGATTTAATAAAGGTTGGGTAATGGCGTTGTGTTTCTTTAGCCACAGCAACGTGTGGCCGGGTCTGCTAGTATTTAATATTTTAATACTTACTAAATTTAATTGTTACTAAAGGGTAACAAGGAGATGCCAAAATGTTATAAAATATGAGGGATGAATCATGGGGTTAGATTTCTTGAGCTTAGTTAGAATTTTTAAAGTTTAATTTATACAGATGATCTCTAAGTACCTAAATTTAAAAATGTAATTATATAATTATATTAAAAAAATGCTGCGTATACATTTGCGTACACAATATAAATAAGCAGCCTAAGAGAAGAGCAGAAGACGAATAAAATTTCTTTGCAGGTATTTAAACTTAAACTACTTTCTTGTTAACCTTCTGTAGGCGGCTGGTATACTTGGTGTGAGCGAGGATTATTAACCCATTCAGGAGTCTATCATAATTTGTCACAGCTTTAAAATAATTCCGCTTTACAATAAAATCCAAATAAACGGAATATTTCTGAACTTATTCCAAAACTAAAAACTGAAAGTGATAAAATACGCTTTCAATATATACAATACACCTAATTTTTAAAGTTTTGAATGCAAACACTAAAATGTTTTAAAAATGTCCAGCAATTGCTCATAAAGAAAAAAAACACGTACAAATTTTATTAGACAAATGTATTTCGAATTTTACTGTCACCTCACTTTTTGACTTTTCTTGTAAAAATAATTAATAAAAAATTCCCGAAGTCTCAAACTTTTTTTAAAAATTTGTGATCCGAAACAATGGTTTCATAAAGGTCTATATTTTACTTCTTTTGTGATCAACTTTTGTATTGAATATAGAGCGTAGTATTTTTTTCTTTCTAAAACCTGCATCCCTTGCATTTCTTAGAATGATAGTAAGGGAGACGCAAAGATTTCTATGAGACCTATAAAAGTTTTCCGAAAAGTGAATAAATTAGCCTGACGGATTAAATTAAACAATAAGTGCTTTAAAACTTTATCTATTTGGCACATAAACAGGTATACAAAAATGATATTAAATATCTCAAACCTGAAGCTAAACGATGAGAGCTAGACTGTTGAATTAACTGGACATTAATAATGGAGTTTGTGGATCGGGTGAGCAACTGCGGACAGCTCCCTCCGCTGCTGACGATGCTGAAACGGTGGACTGCAGTAGCTGACTTGGCTTCAATCCCGCGACGTCCAAATCGAGTCCCAGGGCGGATGTCAGCCTGCCGACTGCGGCCAAGGCCATCAGATCTCGCTCTGTGCTTCTGTAAGCACCTCTAGCTCCAGGTATAGTCGGAAGGTCTTCACTAGCACCGTACAGGAGCACCACGGGTGGAGTCTATGTTTACAGACGGAGAATCCATGTATCTCACAAATAATATTCTTCTATGTTAACCCAGTCCTGGATTTGTCAATAGGCCTTATAGGCCGCGGCCTAGGGGCGGCAGAGTTCAGGGGGCGGCGCTCGCTCGCTTTGGTAAGTTGTTAATTTTATGTACGATTATACCTAAACAACAACAAAAAAGTCACTGTGGATAGATAGAGTTTTCTATCCATTAACCTTTAGACGCCCAGTGGTCCTCTACGGGGCCACTGGGCGTTTTGTGTCGTTCAATGCCCAACGGTCCAATACGGGACCGGTGATTGTGGTGCGAATATTTCACAAAAAATGCTTTGGCAGTGGGCTACCTTTATTGCACGAGCGTTGGGGAGAAATAGGTGTGGGACTTCATATTTTAGTGATTTTTATGAATTTTTTTAACACATAAGGAATGTATATATATTTTATTTACACCTTGCGGCCATTTTACTCATACATATTCAAGAGTATATTCTAAAACTTTCAAATATTTTCCTCCAAAAATAACGGAGATGTCAACTGCCGCGCATTGTAAGTCGCCATCCGACTGGACAATTTGTGTAACTCCTGGAGGTCACAATTTTCATCCGCAATCAATCTTTCAAAAAAAATTAGTTTTTTATTAGTGTTTCTTCTGTTTGAACCTCACTTCTTAAAAAAAATCGAAAATTGATATTTTTTCGATAAACGTGAAAATTTAATACTCATGATTTTTTTTACCATTCTTTTAAACGTTTTTTTGCCACAAAAAAAGTTTAAATAAAGATATTCTTTAGGATTGAGATTCAAATAGAGCGCATTTATATAAAGAAACTATGTCCTTAGTTTGATAACGATTGATCAAAAGCTGTAACAGCTAGAGTTTACACAAATTCGAAAAAAGTAAATTCGAGAAAAATGTGTTTGAACATAAGAGTGGCAGTAAAATAGTGGTAGTTCTACCGAGGGACACTTACTCAAACGAATATAACTTTTAAATGGCGTGAAATTGTGGTTTGAAATTTTCAGAAAATATTTTTGAATAGTTCTACCATAGATTTATGAAAAAAAAAATTTTGAAGCCTCTACGCTTATTTCCCCCCTTAAAGGAACCTTTAGACGCCCAGTGATCTCGTACGGGACCGCGGATTGCGTCGATTATGGTGCGAATATTTCACAAAAAATGTTTGGGCAGTGGGCTACCTTTATTTGGCTACTAATCGTATTTTGGAATGCTATTTTGGAAAGACTAAAAGTGAGTGCTCAGATTCAGAGCTCATCTGTTGATGTACTGACGGTATCTGATTTTTATGGATCTCTTCTTGAGTAAGTATATTTTATCTACTATTATACCAGAGCAAGAAAACTTTGATTATTTTGAACAAAGTGCAATTGAAATGAGCACACTTTAGCAATATCACGGCGACATTCAGAGTAAGATGACCCTAAGAGAAAAAAAATTATAGACGAAACATCAAATGAGGATATTGAAACAACTTCCTGACTGAGATCTGAATTAGAGGTAAGGCATATGCGAAGGCATAAGGCATAATACTTAGAGAAAAAAATCTTTTTTTTTTTAAATGGGTGAACTTTCAACACAAAGAGTCTGAGAAAAAGCTCAGTCTCTTGTGCAATGATTTAGAAGACGATTTAGTTCAGGGATGGGTACTCTTTCAAGGTCACATTTCCTCTGATAATAAGACGGCAGAGAAACCAGGATCTACATCATTACTAAATCTTTTTAAGGAAAGTTTTTGAGGAAACCATCTCTGTGCAACGTTTATCCAAACTTGGATATAGCCTTCCGCGTCGCACTTTGCACTCCGGCCACAAATTGTTCTGGAGTTTTTCCTGTTTAAAGCGAATGAAGAAATACTAAGGTCAAATAAAAACGTTTTCATTATCATAAAAGCAACTATGAAGCTATTATAAATGATTTTGTCAAATAAAAAAACCCGTAAAAAATTCTAATTCTTGTTTCGTGTTACACTTTTATTTTACAAATAATTAATTATTTATTTAATTTTTGAATACCTACTTCACCTCTGCTTGAATATTTATTTTTAAAATAATTGTGCGTCACCTAATAAAAGCCTACAAGTGTGTGCTGATAGGTGGCAACTTCTATGAAGGAGGAAGGGGCGGCATCAATGAAGTGGCCTATACCAATGAAAAGTGTAAATACGGCCCTGTGTTAACCCAATGCCAATCTAGGGTTCTGATAACACAAAGATATGTCTTCAGCCACTGATGTTTCAGATGGACGTGGGTTTTAACCCTTACGTCATCCAAGGCTTGTTAAAGGACGTGGGTTCAAGGCCAACCTTGCTTTTCTGACTACTCTGCACACATGGTCATCTTAATTGTGTAGAGAAAAGTATAGACGTTACCAATTTAATAATTCCGAAATGATATATTTCAGGTAACTACAGGTAGCCACTCACAGAAAAATTCAAAGTGTTTAATAATTGATTTTACTGAAGAAACCCAAACACTGTCCAGACGTAATAAATTATTTAAATGTAACAAGTGAAAAACAATGTGAAATGGAGGAGGACTTATAAATACAATATAATTATCACGGGATTCCCACGTGAGATCTATTTTAGATCACTTTTTAAAGTTATTTAAATTTATAAAAATTTTTGGCCGTGAAAATCTAAAATCATATCTTATTTAAATTTAGTTTAAATTTAATAATAAAGTTTGCAATTACATTTTTTTTTTATTTTCCATTACTGTTTTGACAGCTATTTCGGCTTACAAGGGTTATTAATTATTTATAATTAAATCGATCGGGGAATTTGTGAAACTAATTGTTATTTTAGCAAAAGTCAATATTTTTTTGGTATTTAAAGCCTCAAGTTGGCTGCTAAACTCAACAGAACAATGCGAATTGTTTAGGATCAACAGATATGTAAAATATTGTTTGCAGGCTCTGAATACTGTACAGTGTACACCGCACAGTACGCCCAACTTCTGAGAGGCTAACTCTGGCTTCGATAGAGCCCCCGTGTCTGAGCTGCTCGCCTGAGGTTACACTTAGCATTTCAATAGAATGTTTGTTGGGAAGATTGTTTCTGTTGAAGGAGACTAGATTATTAATTCTTTACTTTTTATTCGTAGTCAGACACGATTGTGTCTTGAAAACATTGAATTCTATGATTTTAAAGTAAGTGGAAACTCGAGACTAGCATTCTTAGAATATGTTTTCTAATTTAATGACCTAATAGTTTAATGATTTTAATATTAATTTATTTTTAAAGTTCGAGCAAAATTTTTAGACCTTGTGAATTCACAATTAAACGTGTGCACTCTTCTTGCGACATCTTTATGAAATAATAAAATAACTTAGTACGTAAAGCGTACTTAGACTAAGTTCTTGCGGTCCCTCTTAGAGGCAGATGCAATTATCTGAAGATTTTGTAATCGGACTGCATGCAGCGCAACAATGGAAGAAAACCATTATGTGAGATTGATATTTTTGGGCAATGAAAGCAATGGAGACTGGAGTCCTTCCATGGAACTTCTTGGACAAATTGGTGTTTTATCGCAAGGAGATAGTAATGAGCGCGTATTTTGTTTCGTTTTTCCCATTTCTCCTTTGAAGTGAAATTTCCTTAGCCCGGTTAGAGAGTTATTTGAAATTCAGATGAAACGAAAATGACGCAGTTTGGCACCTGCGAAGTATCAAACTGCGCTCAAGGCTTTGGTTGATATATAAAACGGAAACGATGATAGGTCTGCGCTCATTGGCCGCTTTATATTTTTACGGATCGTCGGAATATAATGCGTAAATTTGCGCCTCGCCAAGTGCGTCCCATAGCGCAGCGGTATAGCGCGTCGCAAATCTCAGCGGCCAGAGAAATCCAGCGGATGGAGGCTCGAATCCTACGAAAACCAAAAAAATAAACATTTATGTTTTGGTAAATCAATATCCAATCTTTAAAACAGTTTAAAATAAACAGGCAAAACGAAAGAAAGCGACATCTAGCGACTTTCTAGCTTCATTTTTATCGCTTGTGAATTACACACTCTAATTTTATCTTTTCACTTCTAATTTTTGTTCATCTGTTAGTATTACAATTTGTTCTAACAGAACCGTGTTATTCGACAGGTAGGTAATTGGCTTGTTACAATATGGGTTTTGATCTATCTTTAACTACTTGGGACATCATAATTTTGGACCTAGCTACAGGATGCCCCGAGGTAGGAGACGAATATTTTCACATCCAATGTAAATTCAATGTTCTTTCCTTAAATCCGCGAGCGCAATAAAAACACGTTAAACAGCAACAACTATTATAATAATGATTATACACAACAAGTATTATAGTGATTCGCTTATTATAGTGACGTATCTGCAAAACGCACAAAACCTTACGAGATTTACACATTTTCCTCTGTACCTAACTTGAAAATATATTCAGTTCAACTGAATGAATTTATCATAATATTATGATGCCAACATTTTATTTTTTCTGTTTTTACTCTTCTTACAGTATCCATTGATTGTTTTTTTTTGTTTGAAATAGTATTTAAAAACTTCTTAAGTAATGAAACTAATTGTTGAAAAAAAGGTAACACTAATAATCTTATCAAAAATATGAAAAAGAACAAGACCCAAAAGTTATGAATGAGAGAATTTCCAATAAAAAGTGGTACAACGGTTTGATTCTTTACCATAATAAAATAAAATTAAATATTATGTGACTTTACTTCTAAAGAGGCATAACTCTAATCACCTCGTTGATCATTGAGCTTCTCACTCAATCCTTTCTTGAGACCCACATATATGTTAAGTAAAAAGTGAAAAAGGAAGTATAACATTATTTGACATTTATGTTTCCTCCCTCCTGCAACATAAGTCTCTTCAAGGTTCACTCCTTTCTCTTCACAAAAAATCCATTCACACTGCATCCCCAAAAATGACATAGGCATAGGGAAATTATGTTCCTCAGGGCCTCTTCCTCTTCCTACATTGGGTGAATGTAAAACAAAACAAAAAATTGCAATATTGCCTCAAACAACTTACTTATCGTCGTCTATCGTGCAAAACCTCGAATGTGAAAATCATTTTTATAGTATTCCTTATCATATTCCCCTGGTATGTTGATTCACAGAATGGCGAATATTTGATAAATTGTTAAATTTTTGGACCTTACGTGACACCACTTCCACACCGCATACTTCCTGGTTTTTACTCTGCTATGAATAATATATTTTGTCACATAACGTTATGTCAAGGACCTATGTGTTAATTCGTCACCCTCAAGTAATGTTTTAATATTAATAATAATATTAGTTTATTCCAGAACCTATGCAGGACTATTGCAATAATTCCATATTTCGAAATAATAAAAGAGAGACCAATGATGGCCAATAATAAAAGAGAGACAGATGAGGTAAATAGTAAATAACAACACATACATTAAATATAAAACGAATAAGCAAGAGAAATTAAAGTGAAAAAGATATAATAATATGAATGAATTGAATTTTGAAGAGCTGTGAAAGATTTTCATGACCACTGATAAAGTAAAGGTACTGTAAGGAAAGATTGAAGAACGGAATCAGCAAAGATTCTCCATAATTATTTTGCCATTGCAATTACCCTGTTCATTAGAGTGGAGAAAAGTTCCCTGGCAAGAGGGACAATAAGTAACCAACTAACCAACAGTGGCCACTTCAACCTTAAGAAGTATGACAACTGAATGCCCATAACTTTCCATTGTACCAAGTCACAATTTCATAATTGTTATTACGGTAAAGTTCTCACAAAAGGCAAGTTCATTCAAAATTAAGTTACCGAGTTACCGTTATTATCAAAAGAAAAAAAATCACGGCAAAACCTGAATAATAGGGAACGTACCCATACTACGTGACACGTTTAGGGGGGGGGGGGGTCTTCAAAATGTCACGCTCCATACAAATGAGCGGCGGGTTGCTTAGGATTTTGGTCACCGGGGGGGGGGGGGGGGGGGGGGTTAAAAATTGCAAACGGTTGGTCACGTAGTATGGGTACGTTCCCTTATGTGTTAATGACGAAAGAAACATTCTAAAACTTAATTAACCAATAGTTTTCCTACTAATTTGCCTAGCGTTATTTGTTTAAAATTTTCTAAGAATCAAAGGAAAAGCACGATACACGCGTTATTTATTTTATAGATTTTTTTCCTTAACCTTGAGGCCGTGCGGATAATAATTTTCCTCGGGGTTTATGTAATCTTTAGAGACGCTGCCTACGTGGATGTTGCTCCTTTTTAGGGAGGAGAATTGGGTTTTTAAGAGAATCATGTTTTAGAAGAATACGAGTAGAGGCCGGACACAGGTAATCAATTTCATCGCCCAGTCTGGGAATCCGGAGATTCGAAAGGTCTTTTGTAAACAAATCAGTATAAATCACACTAGCAGAAGATTTGTGTATTATGCTTGCTTTATCGAATACTTGTAACCCAGTTTTACAGTGATTTAATACGGTAATTTGCAATGACATACAATGTTTTACGGTCTTCTGTCATATTTTACTGTTTTTCAGTATTTTACCACGTGCATATTTTTTATAAGGTTACCACATCGATCCTTTGTAATAACAAGGTTTCATCAATCGCGGTAACGCCATGCGATAATGAACGCCAAAGTAGATCCCATTATCGCATGACGTTACCGCAACAGATGGATCCTTGTTATTCCAAAGGGTCGGTATTGCTTGGTGTTTCACTGTGTTTTACCATGTTTTACCGTCTCCTACCATATTTTTATCGAATATATATTATTTTATCATATTCAATTGGGTTTCACCGTTAAACATGCTAAGCACATTAAAACACGGTAAGAAAGTGATGACCAAGTTGAACCATGTTTCATCTACTTCTACTCTACTTTACATAATGATTTATGAAGTTTTATTAATCAGTTTTCCATACTTTACTATAGGTTACCATATTTTACGATATTTACCATCATTTATGTTGTTTTTCCGTATATTAAGTTTTACGATTTTTACGATGTTTTACACTGTTTTAAACCATGGATTAATCTGTTTGCATTACTATATTTTACCATGTTCACCATACTTGATCATGTTTGAACGTGTTTTACCTTTATTTAACGTTTTTTTAATTAGAAGAAATTCCGAAGACCTAGTGCTGTTGATTCTTCAGCACCACATACATCTGACATTTACGAATAGCCCGAAACACAATAAAAAACAATGTTTTTACAATCGACGTTTGCACGTTTTGATGACTACCGTGATCGAGGGGTAAGGCTCTTGACTAGCGATCCGAAGATCGCGGCCTCAAATCCTGGCGTGGACAAAAATATTTTATTCGATGAAGAGATGTATTATTTCACAATGATTTAATTTAAATTATTAAATAATTAATTTGCGGCACTTTCAGAGTGGAAAATAGAAGAGAGGAATATAGGTCGGTGAAAGATCAGATTCTGAATTGAAACTTTGCTTGAAATGGCTTTAGCCACGTTTGGTGACCAGATCTGAGTAGCCAGATACTTCTCCACCTTTCTCTTCCCTATCTCCTTGTCCCCTTCCAATACCTTCATTCCCCCACTTGGGAATGCCATATCCGACTAGTGGCTCCACATTTGGTGGACAGGAGATGGTTGGGACTCTTGTGCGGTATTCACAAAAAAAAAATCGACGAAAAGGAAAGCTTTATTCCAAGCAATTCAATACGCTACCAAGTGGGATAACACACGTCTGTGTATTTTTCCAATTCTGCCCGCGGTGGTGCATTCACAGTCACAGTCAGAGTCACTGTCACAGTACGCGGGAATCGATGCTTCGAATTTCTTTTCACGTGGATAGTAAATAGCCCAGAGGAGTCGGTTATACCCACTTCTGTAGAAGAAGAGATACCAGTTAATAGAACGGTGGGAAGCAGCGAAGAAAACAATGAAAGATATCGACAATGTAAACCAAAAAGGGAATAACTCACTTTAACAAAATATAAAATCAGTTGAATTACTATTCCTTATTTTATTTGTTTTATTTTGATTACCTCTGGATAGTCAATACTGGAGATTGTTCTGAGATTGACGGAAATTTGGAAGAGAAAAATTAATTTTCTACAAAAATTTTCAGATTATGAATATTGGTCGATTCTGAGAGTAATTATCACTTTGGAACGAGGTGCAATTGTATTTTTTGTGTTTGTAAGTTTAAATGAAAATATTATCATATCCCACATTAAAAATAACATCATATTTTTATACGACACATTTTAAACGAGCGAACTCTTTGGTCTCAAGCCAAAGAGCACTACGATTCTTCAACGCATTAAATTTGTAAGCATTATTTTATTAAATTTTCACTTGTAGCAAACACTTTGAGGCTTTACATAATTATAATTATTATAATAGAATAACTTTGTTTGAATTTCACTTTATTATATATTTTTAACCAAACAGTTTCAGTTTAACCTGTACCTTTACCAGGGGTGTGCAAAACATTTTGAATGAATTACAGAATTAGAGTAGGTACTTAAAGGAAAAATAGAATAGTGAGAGAGAACATCAAATTGGGTGGGGATTGGGGGGGAGGAGGTTGTTTCATAACGCTTAATAAGATCTCGATAGGTTTGTTCTGATTCACGTACAAAGACCAGAATTCAAACCTATTGGTGAATTTTGCACACTTGGTACTTGTTTTGGCTGATAATTGCCAGTGTCAACCGTTGTTAAGGAGCAATAACAAGTGTTTGTTTTTCGTCAGTCTTCCCATCGTAACGCAGCTGTCAACATTACCGTTCATATCGTGACAAGCTATCGTGATTCGTATAGTGAATTTACCGCCGGTAATTCATTCCCATCGCATAAGAACTAAATAACGACTGCCTGTGGACCATCCAGAAACAGCCCATCGACCACGAGGGACCCACAAACCGGGCAAGATTGCCACCAAATTATCGTAAGTCCCTCTGTGAAATACCTTTGTATTTGTTTCAGTAAACATATCCTATCGAGATCCACAGGCATTAACTTGTATAGAGTGAGCATTCAGCTTCACTTAACCCTTGTAAGGTAGTATCAACGCGCTCATCTTACAGGGGTAAAAGTAGGTGTGGGAAAAGGAAATATGTTTAAAATGGGGCTATTTAACAAATCTTATTGTTTATTTAGAATATTATTAAAAACTCATATTATTATTAATTTACACTGAATAAATATTTCTTTACAATTTTATTTAGGTTATAATCACCCACTTCTCCGACATGTACTTCTCCCGCAACCTTCAGCCTCACAATTATGTACCCCAATTGGGAACGCTATAGCCCAACATTTGAAGCAGTTGGGTGAGTTATTGTGTGGTGTCAACATAAAAAAGAAGGTAATGGGATTTTTCAGTTAATACTTCGTATTATATATATTATGTAATTCAATGCTGTACTATGTAACTGTAATATGTAACTTAGAAGAAATATTGTAATAGAACAAACCATATTTATTATTTACAAAAATCGGGTGTTATTCCCATTTGTCTACCGTCGATATGCGATGAAGATGCTACCTGTCTAACAATGAGATGCATACAACACAACGTAAAATCAACACCGCGCTTGAAGTTGCTTATTCTGTTCTATTGTATTCACGTATGGAGATAACGTAGGATCGCAGACTCGTTTCTGAGGTAAAACAATAGTTTTGATTGTGACACGAAAAGATGAAGGGAAATAGTTTAGGATTCAACAGTTATAAATAAATACACAGGGTGAGTGTTGATATAAAGGAAGAGTGGGGTAACTTTGAACACCTAAGCAAGAAGATGATTTTTAATTAATGAAAAAAAGATGTGCATGAACTAAAAAACGTTACTAAATATATATACAAAAATTACGAAATTTGCAGTTACTCCGCGATGTCGGCTCAGTCTGAATGAGGTTTGGGATACACCTAAGAAATATACGTCTTTTTGGTCATTTGCGTAAAGTTTGTATTTTTTAGAGAATTTCTTGACATCATTATTACAACTTAATGAGGTAAACATAAATATATTTCACTTCACAATACCTGGGGAACGTCATTACTGAAGACCTTTCGGACGATGGTGATATTGAACTATAAAAGAGAAGTATCAGTATACTGTCTTATTTGATTGCCCGAAGATTCTTCCAATGAAGCAATAAAGCAAAAAAAAAAAACGATTCATTTTTTACTCGAAACACGTCAATCAAAACCACGTCCTATGTAATTGATTATTTATTATGGAATTTTTTTAAGAACTTTTTTACTTCCTCAATTTTTCGGTTGTACTTGTTTATTTTCTTAAAAAGTACTGTATTCTCATATTATCGTACAAAATATGTTTAACTAAATGAACATGTGGGATTACACTATCTCCCCACATTCTAGAATAAAACATTACTATGATTAATATTATTACAAGAGGAGAATGTCCAAACATTGGCAATAACCGCTTTGTGAGAATTCGGAATTACATTTAACTTAGTTTTGTTGCGCTTCCTCATTCTTTATCCAACGATTCGGATAGAGTTACAGTGTAAATTATCAGGGCAGATGTGTGGTCTCACAGGTCAGGAAGTTTCAGTTTTGCGCGCAAATTCTGAAACCGTCATTTTGGATCGAGATTGTAAAATATCCATGCAAGATAGCTTTCATATTTCGATGATAATAAGAAGCATTATTTCGTTCTCTTTTTGGTTAAAAGAAAAAATACACATGTTTGCATGAGAGGAAGAGATATATATATAACTTTTAAAATGTTAGGTCGCTCGGAACGTTTTTGGTCTTATGAAAGTATAACACGATTACGTGTCTTGGGATGTATTTATTCCTAAACAAGCAGACGGGTTAAAATATTAGAATAATTTCATAAATAACTTGTAATTTTGCATAATTTTGTAGCGAGTAAGCATACCACATTACCTACTGCATGCGGCATAAGAATATCTAACTGCCGCTCTTCCGGTGTGTAGGCACGGCTGTGGCTGTGGGAAGACATGTCAAGTGGAATTTTGGGATCAGCTACCCACCTTTCGGAGTTTCCCCACTCTCCCCAAATATTGTGTAGTGCAACACTTTAATGACCTTTGGGTTATAACCGTTTAATAGGGAAAAGGGGTTGTGTGATTAAAACCGGCAACGTAACTGAAAATATGAAGAGTAATAAAAATTGTTTTCTTTCTACAGCGTCGTTTTCGTAAAGAAATTACCTTACGTGCAATCCAGTTTAATTATCTACGCGCCAACTTATAACTATTAACTTACAATCGTAAATATTATACCTATACTAGTTGACCCGACAAACGTTGTTCTGCCGTATAATTTTTTTCTAGTGAATATTTTGGTTGTTGAATAAAAAAAAAATAATGAATGTATTGTAAGTGTGTGTGGATGGGATCTATGACAGAAAGAGGAATGGAGCGCTGTAGACGATGACCGCCGATAACAACAAATAAACACCAACCAAAGTAGGAAAATGAAATAAAGAAAATCAATATTAATAAGAGCAATTGTGTTACGATATTTTTTGTGTCATTTAATAAACAGTCCGTCTTTAGCCAAAACAAATACGCTCGATGGTTTGCCCACGCGAGAACATGATACTGAATGAAATATCAAAATGACGCGACGCTTCTGTTAAACGTCTTGCGCATGTGTGGATGAAAGTTCGATGTGGCGGACGTAGCGCCATCTGTTATTCAACAAAAACAAAAAATTTCGTTATAAAATTTCTTTAAATTTTTTCATGTAAAAATACTACAATCGCGATTAAAAATGGGGGTGTGGGGAGGGTTAAAATTTAGGGTTATAGGTATTTTTTAATGCCAAATAATAAAAAATATACAAAAAAAATGCCAAAAAAAAATTTTTTTTTTCTGGACAGGGACACCCTAATAACATAACCTAGCGGTATGCAATACACTTTAAAACCTATTCTCGTACCTACCAAATATACATAAAAAAATTCATAAAAATCGGTCAAGCCGTTTCGGAGGAGTGCGACCACAAACACCGTGACTCGAGATTTTTATGTGTAAGAAGATAGATTACATAAATATTTTTTGGACTTTTCTTCTCTGATAGCTGTAATAAAAATAAAATAAAATTCTATAAGTTTTGAAATTTTCCTTACTGTAGGATATTTTTAAAATACACGATTGGAGTGGCACTCTATTCGCTGCGAGAATTATTTCCCGTTCAACCGTTTATCACGTCAACACTATCCTCACACTATTTACACATTAGAAGTTTTGGTGACAAGACTAACGTGCACTCACTTGTAACCGCTTTCAACAAGAGGTTTTATTACAAATAAAACCATTTTCCTCCAATTTTCTGTTCCAGATTGTGCAGTATAAATAAAACATTATTATAACAAAAATACCCTATACTTAAGTGTTGTGTACAATCATTTTTTACCTTGTTCATAATTAAAAGAAGTCGCGGGTGCCCAGGAAAAACATGGCGTGATTAAACACAGAATTCATTAAAAAAAAAAATTATTTCGGCGACTTTATAAAATAATTGTATATTTAAAATATAATGCCGAAATTAAGTATAACTTTTGCATTTCTTAGTCCTCCTCGCTAAAATTAATAAAGTGGGGTAGTGGGAGGGATGATTTTGGGGAGTGGGAGAACGGTGGGAGGAGTCAACAATACATGGAAACATTGATAGTAAAGGTGACTTACAGGGTGCTACTATTTTATTAACTAAATTAATTTTCGATTTAATTTTGTAAGGTTTCTAAAGCGCACAAATTAAAATATGAATTTACATTGCAATGTTTAAACTTAGTTTTTAGCTATGGCCTGTCTCTTTTAAATGGTTAGCAATCTCGAAGTAGTTATTATTTCATAAACAAAGTTCATGTTCTCTGATTCTAGTCTTAAAATTTCTAGTAGTCATCCCTACATACTGTGCGTCAAAATCATTACATTCAAGTTTATATCCCATGTTTTTAATTTTTATTAGAAACATCCTGGTTATTAACCAATTTTTTTTAAAATTTTGGAATTGGTATAGAAAGCTGGAGAAATGTGATCTGGTAATATGCGGGATATTTTTACAGAAGTTTTTATTTATTTATTAAGTGGTTACTAGGTTTGTTGTTATTATTACTACTACAAATATACTTTTTTGTTAAAAAAATTTGCTTGCTTCTTGTTAACTAGGCGGTTAATTTTTCCAGGTTTATATACATTGGAAATTAAAACTCTTCAAAACAAAATGTCTAGAAATTGTTGCAAGTTATTGCCCAAGAAATACAAAAAAATGTCTATTTCACTCCAATCTGCATAATGTTGTGAGAAAGAAAGGAGTAGTGAAGGAAATGAGTTAGGAAAGAGGAAGGTTGGGACTCGGCTGTTCGGATTAAATTCGGTTAATTCATTAAATAAGTAATTACACTGAGGGGGTTCTTCACCGGGGCGATATTTGGTAAAGTATCTCCCATCCTGGAATAACAATTTTTTTTAGTTTCAATGGGAAATTATGTATTTTTGCGATTTGACAAAAAAAAAATACTCACAGTTTGAGAATTACCTTCCCCCGAGGCCATGTGTTCATTCAGCAGATGTTATTCCATTGCATTGAAAAGAAACTCAAAGGATTTCCAGCATTTCCCAAACCATTGTTATACAATTTTAATATTTTTAAATCCTTCCCCAAACATGATCACTTCATGAATTGAAATTTTTGGAGTATCTGATGTAAAAATGGATTAACCCTACTTTACAGGATTGAAACAATTTGGACACGAAGACTAACAAGGATTTATTGTAGAATAATGCTTATAAAATAACAGATTTAGGCTTAAATTAGAATAACTGCACATATGATATTTCCTAGAAGAACAACGTCAAAACTTTAACATTATGTGTGAATCGAAACAATGTAATATGTTTTATTAGTTTTATTGAGAAATATGATCTAAACGGTGTTAGAAAGACAAAACACCATGCTTTATATTCGAATAGAAGTTAACCACAGAAAAATTAAAATGTGCACCCACATTAAAACCAACGTTCTTGACCGCAATTTGAGAAGAAATTGTGAAAATTCATGAATATTTTATTATTTTTTTTTTTATGAAACATCCAAAAGTAATTTTAGTTAAAAAAAACCTAAGGTAAGTCATTTTTAAAACTTTTTTTATGTTTGCATATAATTTTAATATTTCAAAAAATGTACGTTTATTTCGAAAACAGTTCTTAGTTTAAAGTTCAGACATATTCCATTTATTTGGATTTTATTACAAAGCGGATATTTTCTGACCTTCTGACAGAATATGCCCGATAACCAATACACAGAGTTAATTTCATATTTATGTCAAACGAAAATGGGCTCAACATTTTATTAATTGTAAAATACACGCAGAATATGTTTCTATTTCAGAACCCATGATATATTTCGGCCTATTACAATATTTGATTGTATGTTGTGACAACCTCCAACACAGAATCAAAATTGTATACCCCCGTTCACCGTATAAAAAAATTTGCTAGGGGCTATTAAAATGTTGTTGTTATATTTAGCACATCATTCAATAAATATAAACAATTCATTGCCAAAAGCAATAATAAAAGAAATGGCAGCCAACTGGGCCGAACGTAGACCCCAAAATTACTATCCTTCTTATATCTCCTAAAACACATGAAAAATATTTTTAGTATTTTAGGTATTCCTGCGCAAAGGATTAATACATAATGTGCCGTTTAATAAAAATGTGAAAAAAACATTGATCGCAGGAAAAAATATGTTGTCAAATATAATAATAATATTCCCTGCCCAATAAATGAACAAATAACGAAAAAAAGGATCTTCATCGTATCCATGGTTTAAATGCCCATAAAAAAAAAACATGGTGTCATCGGCCGATCCACTTGGTTACCTGCGATAAATTTGCCAGTTTTTTTTAAAACTTTTTTGTTACGTAAAATCGGCAGTTAAAATTCACTCTATTTTGACATTCCAGTAATTAGCAATCAAATTCAAGGTAATTTTCGTTTTCCACAACAAAGAAAAAATATTATTACTTTTTAAGAAGTCTCTGAAGTAATTGTAATTAAACTTTCCCCAGTTACCGTAACGCAATTTGTGAATTACAAAGTGTGTTTTTTCATTTAATTTAAATAAACATGAACGAGAGATAGGTACATATGAATTTGTTGTATCAACACGTCATTTCAGTAAATTAATCTTTTTCATTACACCAAAGGATTGAGATCTCCTAAAAGGGGTTCCTTCAGAATAACACTCAGTTCGTGTCGGCATAACTCTAAAAAACCCTCTCAGGATTGTGAAGCGATAGGTACAAATGAGTAAAACAATGCGATCTGGTATTACGAAATTGTTTTGAATTGCAACACGTGAGTTGCCCAGAAAATCTCCACCTGCTCACAGAAACACAAAGAACCGAAAAAGCATCACCTTTCCGGTATTTTCCAAATGCAAAATGAAAAAACGATTGTTGAAACTTCGGTGTAGTCGAGTGGTATATATGCATGATTTTTTACATTAGCTACATACAGGAGGCCCCGAGGAAAATAATTCCCCTCAAAACCTATGTCATATTTGGGGATGCTGTGTGAAGGGTTTTTTTAGGAAAGGAAGGTGAACAAGTCTGTGAATCCAGGAATCTGGGGTCAGACGTATGAATCCATCGTTGCGGTGCAAGGTAATGTTCCTAGATAGTAAGACTGGAGAAGTCAAAGGGACTCCCTCAACAGTGCTTTAAACTAAAATATAACAAGAACAATACCAAAAAGTTTAGTTTACATGTGTATACGAGCAGGACAACATACTAGCGATCTCGGCGACGCGCGACGCCGGAAACTACTATTAAGGATTGTGAAATCTTTTTTAAGATTCGAATCCCAATATGGGTTTATAAAATTGCGATTTTGGCTAAGTAAGGCTTAGAACCATGAAAAGGATCAACATTAAAAGTTATACCACAATAAACCACGCGAGTAAAAAATAAAATAAATGTCATACTAAAAAACATCATTAAATCACTTACATTTTTATTAAAATCGTAAAGAAAAGCCTACATTTTTTACGGACAAGATACACTGAACAGTAGTAACTAATACATACGATATAAAATATATTAACTAATGTCCCTCGAATCCTTCTATAAAAGAGGCATTTAATTAACATCCTTAAGGATGGTTTTCCCTTAACACTGAACCAAAAAGAAACCCTTTTTATTAATAATAAGCCGTGGAGATTGAATCGTCAATTTTTTTATGATTTTCTAAGGAGGGTTGGTTGAAATAAAGTGAAACAGGGTTCGGGAAAATGACCTTTACGAAAATTAGAGTTGTAGTTTTTTTTACCACACAAGAGTGTTACAGATTGAGGCTTGAATTTTGGAAAGTTTACAAATTATCGTTGAACGATGTGGGTTGTGGAAGGAGTTGGGAAAAAGTATCGTTGCAAATATCTGCCTATTAAGATGTGATGCATTAAAAGCCTGTTCGGGCAAAGTATTGATTCTTTTTTTTTTACATGAGCTCCACACAGGAGGCCCTGAGGAAAATAATTTCCCTCAGGGCCTATGTCATCTTTGGGGATGCTGTGTGGAGGGTTTTTTAAGGAAAGGAAAGAGAGGAGAGTTCTGGGAAGGAAAAGGGTTTAAGGGGTGGGTAGGAATCTGGGGTTCAGAATGTCCTGGTCATCCGCCTCCAATACCTAGACAAACCTCACCCCATGAACCCGGGCACCCCTGCTAAATCACCAAACGTAGCGAACCACATGGGGTGACCTATGGCAGTGGTGTTGGTTATCCAATAAAGGTAAGGATTCTGTATAGTGATTTTCACCAGGCAGTAAGTACCACTCACAAACGTGATAATAATATATAAAAACTAGCTGATCCGGCGAACTTCGTACCGCCTCAGAATCAAAAACTGTTGTCAACTTATTAGCTGAATTGATCTAAATTGTTTCTCCCAGCGTATACCATACCTTGATCTAAATTGTTTCTCCCTGCGTATCCTTTCCCCTCTCGCGTTCCCTCTCCCTCTCCCCACTCCACTTCTCCCCTTCCACCGTCCAGCTAACCCCCCTTCCTGAGTTCCTTTCCCCCCTCCCCCCCCCCCCCCCCCCCCCCCCCCCTCCCCCACCCCCCTCCCCCGGTTCACAGTTCAATATTATACCCCTTACAATATTGCTGCAGTTCTTTCAAAATAGGAGAATTCGTCCCATACAAAATGTATGGGGAAAATAATTTTTTTCGGAGTGGAACACCCTTTACTTTTAGGGTATGAAAAATAGATGTTGGTCGATTCTTAGACCTACCAGATAAGCACACAAAATTTCATCAAAATTGGTCCAGCCGTTTCGGAGGAGTATGGCAACAAACACCGTGACACGAGAAATTTATATATTAGATAATCAAAAATTTAATTAAAATAAACGTTGTAATTTGCCACTTCCTCTAGGTTCCGAGATAAGGAAGTTATTACTCGGCTACATAGGTTGTCAAATCACTAAAATACTTACAGACTTACTAATAAAAAAACACTTATACGATAAACCCAGAAGACTGAACAAGTTCAGATTCGATTTGGTACTAGTAAAAAACGTCTGGGCTCCGAAAGAGCTGGCAACGTTGCATTTAACAAATACTTCTCTAGAAAACTGATGTAATTTTGGACAAATTATTTTTATTTTTTTAATATGAAAAATACTATTGTTATAACTTTTGAAGTTATTCCATCGTTGAAATACATCATTGAAGAAGAAGAAAACAATAATAATCTAAACGAAAATATGGAAGAGAACAAGACATAGAAAAATAGAAAAAGATAATGGTCGCAACTGGGACTTGAACTCAGAACACCTCGTCTAACCGGCATGGGCGCGTTTACAAATTCCGCCATTGCCACCTTCTGTCAAACAGTCATGTTAGTCATTTTAGTCAATCTCAAATTTCAAACTTCAAATATTATCTTCAAATATTTTTTTTCCATATTATAGGCAACTTTTTATTGGAAACAATCATTCTAAGAATTGGTTTGTAACCTAGGTAGCATCACGGATAAATAATCTATCCGTTAGAATCTATATGTTAAAAAAAAAAAAAAAAAAAAAAAAAAACATATTTTAAAATAATAAGATATTTTTTTTAATAATATTTGTTTTTTAAATAAAAAGATATATATAAACATATATATTTTTTAAATAACCAGATTTTATTTGAGTCCCATTTGTAAAAATCGGAGTGTCACCCTAGTTGTTTTGAACTACCTTTGTTTCTTGGTGGGTATAGTAATTTATTAAGGATTTGTTTTATGGTCTATATTGTTACAAATTACCCATCTGGTCACCAATATAATATTGTTATTTCTTACTTTCCGCATATAATATTTTAGTGTTTTGGATGTAGTGTTTTGTATTTTAGTGATTTTTTTGTATTTTAGTGATTTGTGTGTAAATGCACCACTCAAATTTATGAATTTAACCTCAATACAGGCTGCTAGCCTAGTGAGGTTAATATTTTTGTAAAAAAAAAATAAGAACACATGTATGGTGAGAAATTATAAAAAAAAAAAAAAATATATTATTTTTAGACATTAAATACAAAATCTAAAACGTAATTTATTATTACATTTCGTGCATTTATAAAATAACAACATGCCCCTTACAGATAGCTTAAATTAATAGTAACGAAATAATAAGTCTTTCTGTGATTTCAAAGCATTAGTTTAGCCAAAAAGGACCGTTATATTTTTTGTGGGATTCTCTTATATTTTTTTTAATGAATCCTTACCAACACTATTAGAGGAGCTTTTATTATTTGTAGGCGAATATAAGAGTTTGGGTTTAATTTTGTGGTCCATGATTGGTCAGTAAAATAAAGGATGTTTTCGAAATTATAATACATTTATATTGTTTCATAGTTGGTGTGGTGAAAATTGGTGCAGGGTTACAGTTAACAGAAAAATATTGGTGTACTCTTTTTAAAAATATGAAAAAACTTTTTGAATTAAAAATTATTACATTTTGAACTACGAGTAATTTTGATGTCACAATATTATGTAGTCGAAAGGTTAGATCCTTGACTACAAAGTTCCATAATAATTTAGAGTTGAACAATTGCTTGAAATGACCCTTGCCGCATTTGGTGACCAGATCTGAATGGCCACATTCTTTCAAACCTCCTCTTCTTCTCTTCTTTATCCTCACAACATGCCTGCTCCAAATAGGTAAGCCTTTGCTCCACTGGCTCCGCACAAAAGAGAGTAGTTGAGACTTATGTGTGGAATACACGTAAAAAAGTAATACTAATTAAATCAGAGTAAAATTTCAAATAGTTATTTCACATTTATAACTAGATTGTTATCCACATCAGTTCGACATTAAATTTTACGTAAATATGGGATGGCAAAGGAAATTGCGCTTTGAACCAGAAAGGAAAATGTTTTCAATCATTTTTCCCAGGTGGTAGTCAATCGTTCAGTGGATATTGAAAAATTACTCGATATTATTTTGTCACTAATTTTTCTACTGTTTTACCGACAATATGTTACAATATTGATCAAATTTTAAATTTTTTTATAAGATTATAGATAATTTATTAGCTTTTGATTCTTTTAATATTAGCTCCACACAGGAGGAAAATAATTTCCCGCAGGGCTTGTGTTTTCTTTGGGGATGCTGTATGAATGGTCTTTATAGGAAAGTAAGGGGAGGACTTTCTGAGAAGAGTATCAGGAGTGCGTAGGATTCTGAGAGTTAGTGTGTCCAGGTTTAATAAATTTGTGAATCCATCCTTCCAACTGCGGTGCAAGGCGATGTTCCGAAAGAGAAGTCAAAGGGACTTCCTCAACCACTCTCTCACGATCCGGCTTGCCGTGCAGCTGGTGGGCAGAAGCAACCGCCGCCACGATCCGAACAAACCTCACCCAATGAACCTGGACGCTCATGCTAAGTAACCAAACGTAGCGCACCTTATCCAATAAATAATTCCCGAGGCGGCGGTACCCATACTTGTCTCCCAAATTGAAGCTTGTCGGAAGAACACAAAAATATTTAATATAACAAGGTATCAATTTAATAAAATTACATGAGATATTTTTTTACTTGGTTCTTCATTACTGAAGATCGTGGCTCATACTTAATGTGACTAGACGTCCCATTTTCACCGGGACAGTCCCTTTTTCAGGCAGCGAGTCCCGTTGTCCCCAAACAAAGCTTCGGGACGCCGAAATATCCCGTTTTTAAAAAGAAAGAGACTCGCAGTGGATTAGAAGATATTTTATTTAATTTACTGAGGGGACAGAATTCCAATAATCCATAAATCCATCCATTCCTAGAGAAATTGCAATTGGTAGCTGTAAGACGAGTTGTATGTGATCTAGCCTCCTACATAGTAAAGTAAATTCACTCGTAAAATCCATGCTAATTTGTACAGCGATCCTGAGGCGATTTTTCGCGAAATCAGTGCTGAATGCGTTGTCAAAATATATTATTATTATCATATTACTAACTTTTTTTCGGTCTTGATTTGGGGGAAACAAATGGTCACTTTATTCACACTCCATTACATGGGATACTTAAGTCAATAATAATAATAGAAGATGTCGATCCACATGAATTTATATACAGAGCTAAGAAAGAAATAGGCGAAATAACTGCTTTATTAGAAGACAGTCCAATAAGAATCTCCAAAGAAACGAAAATTGAAATCTTCAAAAAAATTAGCACAATCGTGGAAAATATTTCACATATGGCGATAGACATGGCAAAATTAAAAGAAAAAAATACGATGTTTAAAGAAATGCTGTAAATGAAAAATGAAGGAGTAACGTACGTATCAACATTAAAAAGCAACTATCAACAAGAAAATATCACAAAAAAGAAGAGAATGAGGCTATAAAATACGGAATAATAATATCTACTAAGGATGTACACATGGAACACGAAGAACTGAAAAAAAAAGTTATAGAAGAATGTTTATGTAACTTCTCTAGGTATCGGTGTAAGCGGAATCAAGAAAATATCTAATAATCGTTTGATATTGACATGTGACAAGAAAGATGACTTAGAAAAACTGAAAAAAGAAATAAGTAAACAAACAAATATCATCAACATCAATCAAAGAAGTGGTGAAGAAGAAGAAACCATACATAATATTTAAAGCAGTTGAAAACGATGTAGTTAATGGCAATAATTTATTGAGGAGCATTTTACTACAAAATGAAGATATTGAAAATGTTCACAAAATGGACGCTACTTTACACAAATATAGAGCGTTTTATTCAATGATCCATCTTTTGGTCTCGATACCGTTATCTAATACTAATTTCTCCAACGAACTAAAAATAATTTAAAAAAAATCGCCGAAAATAATGGTTGTAATGCCGATTTCATTGATAGAATCTTAAATAAAAAACAAAAACAAATGGTCAAAAAACAATTTCTCATTTGCTAATCCCAATAATATAAACATTGATAATAATCTTGGTTACCAATGGCGTCGAATTTTATTCACTACTCATTTTTTTCCCGCAGTGTAAAAAATCTTTCTTCTGAATTAAGACCGGCATTTTATACAAATAATAATTTAGGTAAATTTTTATTCAATTCAAAAGATAAAGACGACAAACTTAGTTATTTGGGAATTTATAAATTAGATTGTAGTGATTGCTCCGCATTGCTTTCGAGACTATTTGAAAATATCCTATTTGCGCTAGTCAAAGAGAAACTATTTACCCTTGATAACCAATTCGGCTTCAAGAGCGCCTCATCAACCGATATGGCCATTTATGGAGTAAAACAAACAATAGCCTACTACAAAAAAAGAAAAACCACAGTCTATGGGTGTTTTCTTGACTTAAGCAAGGCGTTTGATCGTGTTTCCCATCAATTATTATGGGAAAAACTCATAAAGCGAGATGTTCCAGCAGCAGTGGTCAATATGCTGGCTATTTGGTACGGACAACAGGAAAATCACATTCAATGGGCAGGAGCTTCTTCAAGACCTTTATTCCTTAAGAGCGGAGTCAGACAAGGGGGAAATATGTCTCCAACTCTATTTAATGTGTACATTAACGACCTTTTACAAGAGTTGAACGATACACGAATCGGTTGTCATATCTGCGGACAAGGAAGTAACAACATTAATTACGCCGATGACATGGTGCTGCTTGCACCTTCGATTAAAGCGATGAGACGACTTGTGCAAATATGCGAAGAGTACGCAAACTCTCATAACCTGTTGTACAATTCTAAAAAGTCAGTCATCGTCGCTTTCAAACACAATAAGGAGCCATCACATATTCCTCCAATATATCTAGAAGGAAATGAACTGCTTGTGGCCTCACAGGTTAAGTATCTGGGACATATCCTAACCGAAGATATGAAGGATATAGAAGATATGGAACGACAAAGAAGAGCAATTAACATAAGGGCCGGAATGCTCTCAAGGCGGTTCTACCACTGTAGCGAAGATGTCAGAAAATTACTATTCAAAACATACTGTACTGCCCTGTACACGTCTGAACTGTGGACACAATACCCAGCAGCGCAATGGGACAAACTGAGGGTGTGCTACAATAATGCATACAGGCAACTTATGCAACTACCGAGGTTCTGCAGTGCGTCCACGATGTTCACCGAGGGGAGGGTGCACTCATTCCCAGCCTTACTTCGTCACCGACTAGCCAGCTTCTGGAGCAGGATACAAACTTCAACCAATACCATTGTCGTGGCTGCATCCGATTGGCTCAGTTCCCCAATAAATGAGCGATGGATGCAGATGATGAGGCTACCTCCATGATGGACGATCCCAAAATATATTTTTATCTTTTTATTTTTAATTCTGTCTACTTATTATTTATTTTAATTTTATACTTATTTTTTGTTATTTGTGTGATGAATTTTGTTTTCATTTTATATTTTAATTAGGTACTTACCTAATATATATATATATTTTTTTTTATAATTGTTTATGTAATATGGCAGACTGGGATTGCACTACCCTCCCAGTCCTGCTGGAATAAAAACTTAAATAAATAAAATAATAAAATAAATTTTGTATTGGTAAAACGACGCGCAATATCAATATTAGAATCAAAGAGCATCTTAGATGCTTAAATAATAATGGATTTTCGGAATTGCCAATCACCTTATTGATAAAGATCATACCTTCAGTCAAAACACCGGTGCTAAGATTTTACACAGAAATGGTCATGGTAACAGACTCAATAATTAAGAATCACTTGAAATAAAGAAAGCCGTTAAAATAAAAACCGATATTAGGGATATTCCCAATAAACAAGTAAAAACCCTTAATCACCTGTTCAAATGACGATTTGTCCCTGAATATATAACATGGTAATCCATTAAATATCACCCGTCTCTTTCACTGTTCCGTTGTATTACACTATGTATATTTTTGATCAGTTTAATTTTATTTCCTGAAGATGCTTGAGTAAAGCGAAACCGGTCGGTATAATAAAAATTAAATAAATCGTGGTTAAAAAACAAAGTTTTTGTTTTATTTCATTGAATAATTCATTTTTCACAATGACATTTAGTTATTTTTCACGTTCTGTGAAAGTTTTATTTAAGTTCTGTGATTATTTTAGTTGGCCTGTAATGATATAATAACAGAACTTGTATTGAACTTATGCAGAACGGAAAAAAAATTAAAAAATTGATAAATTAATAATTTTTTTAAACATTCCATCCTTACTTTTAACATCGCCTTTGAATGAAAAATAAAATAAAAAATATATTCCTTGGAAATAAAAATCAGGAAGCAGATATAACATGCAGCAAATGAGAACTATTATTATGTTGTGTGCAATTTTCCATTACCTTGTTATGTTTCCTGTAATATGAATGCTATTTCCGCTTGAATTGCTTTCATTCTCTGTTGTGCTATTTATTTACAAAGCTACTAAAGATTTTTTTAACGTAGCATACACTTTTGCAAATAAACTCTCACTAGAAGTCTGGTAATAAGGTAAAAAGAAACTTAGCGTTGTGAGCGTGATCGTGTGTTTGAAGAAAGTTCAATTTTCCCTTATTTCTTGTGAAATAGAGATAAAGCATTTCCAGAAGTCGAAATTCTGTTTTTAACATATTAGGTCCTTACATATGAAATTAACGTTTTGTATGGGAGGAACATAAAGTCGATTTTTCTTTAATATAATATATTTATTTAATCAAAGTATGTACCATTGCTATCTATGCACTTTTACCATCTCATAGGTAGTTCATCGATTCCTTTACTAAAAAAACCATTCGAACGGGAATCAATAAAATCTTCGAAGGCGGTTTGGACTGCCCCATCGGAGTTGAATTTTTTCCTTGCAAGAAGTTATCCAAATTTCGAAAAAAATGGTAATCTGTTGGGGCAAGGTCCGGAGAGTACGGTGGATGTCTTAGACATTCCAATTGAAGCTCCTCTAATTTGGTAGCCGTCTGTTGTGTAGTGTGTGGTATAGCGTTCTAACGCGCGTTTGTTGATTTGTTTGCTCATTTCGAGAGGTACCCACCTTTCAAGCTTTTTCACCTTCCCAATTTGCTTCAAGTGGATTAAAACAGTTTTATCACTAACACCGCAGCCTGCAGCTAACTCGGACGTGGTTTGCGATGGATCCGCTTCCACGATAGCCTCCAATTCTTCATTATCAGTTTTGGTCTCCGGCCGTCTACGGGGCTTGTTCTGCAGGTCGAAATTTCCAGAACGAAAACGTTGGAACCAAAAACGCACTGTGTTTTCTTTTGCGGCACCGTCGCCATACACATCATTAATCCTTCGAGCCGTTTCTGCAGCACTGGTGCCACGGTGGAACTCGTACTCGTAAATAACGCGATTTCAAGTTTTCCATTTTGTAAACTAAGTGACGCAAAGAAAAAAACAATTAAGGAAAAAACAAATGAATTATAATTCTCGAAACACAAATTCGGGAATATTTAAAAAAGTGAAGTTACAATATATGTTTGTTGTACATTTGTCTAATAAAATATGCATGTGTTTTTATTATTTTTTTATTATCAGTAACTTTAGTTAGAAAAAACGTAAGGTGAGCCATTTTGAAAACTTTTTTATTTTTGTATGCCAATTTAATATAATTAAAAAAAAGTTTTTTTAGAATTCTATAATTTGAAAGCGTATTTTATCACCTTTCTAAAATAGTTTTTGGTTTTTGAATATGCGTAGAAATATTCCAAATATTTGCATTTTATTGTAAAGTGAAAATATTTTGGACATCTGAAAAAAATGCCAAATTTTTGAAGGGTTAAATATATATATTTATATATTTTTTTAACATTAACTCCACACACTTCCCTCAGGGCCTACGTCATCTGGGATGCTGTGTGGAGTATCCTAGTGATACATTCACAAAAAAACCCAATGTAAATAAAAATAAAAATAAATTAAAAATCTGTGGATTAGTTTGGATTCTGTTTAGAGGGTTGGTGCGGTACCCTCTTAAGTGCTTTTCCTTTATTTATTTACAGCCTACTTCCTCTTACATTGCTGTCTGTTGAAAGTTGACTGTTGTCTGAGCATCTCCACAGGATACAGCTCGGAACTTATGCGGTACTCCACTGCATGCATAAGTCTCATATCTTCCTCTGTTTTGTCTTGATTAAAATCAATATAGTAAACAGAATAATTGCACCCAATAAGATGAGTTACAATCATCGATCGATCACAATGCTAACTTAGTAGTATCACCCTTTAATTAGAGATGTCTCGCATCTCTTCTGAATTATTAGTTATTGACAATCCGCGAACTAAAATTGTTGAAATATTTTTTTCTTAAAATCATTAATCATATTTTTACATACTAAAAAATGAATATTCAAATTTAAATTTATACCTGCGATCATCAATTAGGCCATAAGTAACACACATAAGTCATAAAATGTAATATTATTCCAAGTTTGTTCCACAAAATTTTATACAACAATATTTTTATGAATCCTAAAAGTAAAGGATTTACGGTAAAATACAGGTGAATTTAATGGCTCTCTAACACTTTTAGCGGTTTAAATTTGTAGATATTAAAATTTCAAAGGAATGAATTTTTTAAAGAGGACGAGAAATTATCAATCCGATAATGTAGTTTCACCTTTAAATGAGTCACGCCAATTTTAATTAGTTATATTTTGGGAAGCACTGTTACTAATACAGTATATTATACATTACACTGTATACTGTGAAATGAGCCATGCAAATTTCGTAGTTGCGTGAGATGATAATATTGTCCCCCAAAACACTGCACCGTCATTTCGCTAATACATTTTAACACACCCAATGTTCAGCAGGCTGTGTCACGCGTCACGTCATATAATAACCTAGATGAAATTTTGTTTTGTCATTTCCTCTTTGTCACAAACAATATTATGCGTACACACGTAATATTTTGTTTCAAGTAAAAAAAAACAAATTTTTTCGTTAGTGATACTTTCCATCACGCCAGCGGCATTTGCCTAACATAACCAATCATCACGATATTTTTCGCCGTAGAACTATGTAGGTATGTAAAAATAATAATGGAATGTCACATTCTTTTCTTGCTATAACTATTACAAATTCTCAAATAAAATCATGAAACATTTTTAAACTTTGATTCACTTTTATTGATAGATCGGACCGTTTCTAATATGATATCCTCAGTATCATTAGTACATTCCTAAAACTGATGCAATGCACACAACTTTGGGTGTCAGAGGTGGATAAGAAACAGTGCACATAAAAAGAAAAATTAGATTTAAAGTAAATTAAAGGATATTTCAAGAAATGTTTATTGTTTTTTATCATGTGAATACCGCACAAGAGTCCCAAATGCTTCCAACCATATGATGCCAGTGGGACTATGGCATATTCAATTGTGGTACGATTTGAGGCAGAGTATGTATACTTTAGGATTGGTGGGCAGGAGATGATGTGGAGGAAGGTGAGGAAGTATCTGACAAAACGTTTCGATTCTAAACGGTGATGTTCACCCTGGAAGTGCGGAAAATATACTACATGAAATGAAACTGTAGGAAAATATAGAAACCAGAAAATTGCAAAATCCAGGCGAAATAATAACACGACAAATAAATATTTATCGTTATTCATCTCAAGGCGAAATACCAACAAACCAACGAACATATTACCCAACTCAATAAAAAGCTGTGAATTGAGTTTCAGAGCAAAATGTACGCTAAAAAAAATTAGAACTTTTTTATATTAATATCTGTTTTTTCCGCTTTTCGTTTTTTCCATTATTTTTTTCTTTTTTTTCTTTAATTTTCTCTGTTTTTTATTTCTTATACTTTTTATTAACAATATTTTTTCCAAAAAAATGTTTTTAGGTATAGGTATGTGAATATTTTATGTACCAGTCACAATTTAAAAATAAAGTAAATGTCAAAAGAAGCCGTTGACAAACTGATATCAACCAGTTTAACGGGAATTACTTAATTGAAAAATGTAAATAATTAATAAAGGAATTTATTAAATAAATAAATAAAAATATATGAAAATCAACTTCTTATAACAAAGTTATGGTTTACGTAGGTGGAAAGTTTGTAATTTCAAAATCAGACAAGAAGATTTTTTTAAAGCTTTGAGCTAGAGATAAAACGCTCCCAGGCGTGAAACTATCTACCATAAAATTAATAAGCCCACACGAACTCCCAATTACACCCCATTCGTTTGCTTGAATTAGGCAGTAGATTTTTAGGGGTGGATTGAAGGTTTTGTGCAATGTAGGATGTAGGTAGGTTTGACTAATGGCCCGATTTTGAAATTTCTTTGGGGTTGGTGATCAGGCGTGACGGAAATAAGGGTGTCATCCTAAATCCTATTCATTATAAGTAATTAATCACATTAACAAATGATTGAGCCGTCACTGTTGTCTATGGGGCGGACTTCGAAAAGATTAAAAATATAATAGAAATAAAAATTCCACCTTAGCTACAAAATCCTTGTACATTTATTTTCTTTTAATTTATAAAATAACCCCTTATGTAATTGCCTGAATAAACGCCAGCATATTTTCTGGTAAGGATGTTGTGGGGGTTTTTCTGGTTAGAAGTTTTCTTGAAAAAATAAAGAGTTAGCCTGATTTTTGTTGTTTATTTTTGGGGTGTTATGCCGTGTTGCGCTATCTCCTCCTTTAGCCAACGTTAACGACATCGCTATAGTGTCCATCATCAGGGCAGATGTGTTGTCAGGGCAGGCAGTTAGCCTGATTCTCAAAAAAACCTGTATTATAAATTTTGCAAGTAGTTTTAAGAACAAAAATGAGTTGTAAAAATAAAACATTATGTCGGTGAAAATACGAACCTTTTGCAAATGTATAACAGGTACTTGGAGTTTTTATCGACTCCGCACGAGAACCGAAATCCTACATTCTTCCCTTCCAATTCTTCCTTACATTTAGAATAATACAGCTTTTCCGTCTGACTAATATTTTAAAGATCGCACTTTTTTCAGAAATTTTAAAGCTCTAGACCAGCGGAGGCTGTTAAGCTCATGTAGAGATTATTTAGAGATATTTTCAATTATTATTTCTAGTAGCTGCAAGCTCCGCATTCTCAGTTTCCGGGTTGCCCACTAAGCAATGGCTTTGTTGGAGCCTTGTTCTCGGAAAACGTACAAAAAACCACCTCATGGAAACCCTTTCGAAGTTATCGGTAGGGCCAAAAGATTCACAACATATACATATTGAAGGAAATTGAAACTACAATCAAATGTTATGTTTCTGCTTCCTTTCAAGTATGCGTTGAAAGTTTGTGAAATATGAGTTTCATTGAAAATAATCAAGTGGAAATAAATAAAATTATGATCATCATGCAGCCGGCAGCCGCGGTGATTGCATTTGAGGAGTTGCTACCTTAGTCAGTTATCAGGTACATCGGTTAGTAAAATAACTACAATGCCGTGCCATCTCATAAAAGTCACTTCCGTTAATAAATTATTTTTATACTGTCTACCAGTCGTCACCTCAGAAAAATATTTAAACTGCATTGCATTTCACAGAAGTCATATCAGGACAGCGTAATAATTTTAAATGGTTAGGATGTGCCTTCAAGGAAGAGAAAGGTTACTGGAACATCAGCTTACGTTAATAAAGTTTATAAAATTTGGATGTGGTTAGAGGAAGAGAATGAGAACTTCTGAGTACTTATTGGCAAGGAAAATCGCGAGGAGAGGGAAATTTCTGAGGGAGAAGAAGTGGACGAAAGTTTGCACGAAGAAAGAAACGATTCAGTGGCAACAGCTTAATCTTATGTTGCGATAGTTACAGCGTTACGATTAGTTTCGTTTGATTGAAAACAGACATTAAAAGGAAATCACTAACACCTGCACCCATCATTGTTTCTTTGCCAAGACGAGATACCGAGCAGGCGCGATTTCCTGGGTATGAAAAGTTCTGGGAAAAGATATTCGACAAGTAAATGATCGAACCATTAATTTCATGATAAAATAAAAATCTACAAGCATGTCGTCAGCAGTTCTTTAACTGTGCGAAACAAGAGCTGATATGTATTTAATACCTGATATTTGATTTTTTAAACGCATTACTTCTAAAATAATAGTACTTAAGACGCATGTCTCCGTTTCTCATCAGAATGAAAAAAAAAGTTACTTCAGTGTTTAATATTTTCAGATGAATTAAGGCATTAGGTCTTGAGTGAAACCACCCTGTTAAAAGGTGATTATCATTTTACCGATCCCTATTGTTAAGCGCCCCGTGTTACAGCTCAACCAACCTCCCCGCTAATCCTGCCCTGCATATCCCGTTCACCAGTAACTTGTTGGCTTAAGCCCGCCAGACCAAAACCTCGATTTGCCTTTACAAATCAGCCCTTTACAAAATCACTTTTATAGCGGCGTAACGAAGCGGATCAATCAAAACCCTACCCTGCCCGGGTTAGAATTAGAAGTTGGAGCAATCGCTTTATTTAAAGGACGTATTCAATTAAATAATAGTGGTCGAACAATCACTAGCCACTTGTCTGCCAGGACATGTTCTGTAAAGGTTTCGCTGTAGAAATACGGTAAATACTGATTACATAATTTAAAACTAAAGTTAAAAAAAAACAGTCAACTCCGTTCACAGAGCGCTAGAATTATGTTTTATTTATTTATTAATTACAATAATACGGGCATTGCCTTGCGTGGTAGTCGAATCATCTGTAAAAATAGTATAAAAAGTTATATGATGAATAAAGAAAAGAAAAAAAAATTATCAGATGGATAGTAAAATACTTACAATATTTATTGTGCATAACGGAATCGCTTCAGTAACTGCATTTAGTATTTGTTTGGTGTACAATTGAAGATGTCCAGTGAATTGGTATAATTATTTCCCCTCAGTATTCTAGGCAAAGAGGAGTCAATCCCAGAATTTCTACACTGAAACGAATCCCGACTTTTAGTATTACGTAGTGGAATCCGAAAGATAAAATCAATGCAAGAAATTCTGGACTAGTGTTGAAGCTCAACATAATTGCTGGAATACCCATTTTAAGATTTGCAAAATACAATAATTTATTTTGTATTCTTTCAATAGCTTGCAGATGCATATTTTAATGTGGGTTCCAGACGGGAGAATTGTATTCAAGTCGACTTTTAACAATGGTAAATTTTAACAGGTTAAAACATTTAATTTTCTTGAAGTTTCTAGTTCGCTCATTAAGCGTTACGTATATTATATGTTATTTACGATATTTTATCACATTCAAGTATAACAATGTTTTGCTGGTTTGTTAATTACGATTACCAAATTTAGCCGTATTTAAGCCCGCAAAACCTTATGTCGCTTATAAAAAGATATTATATTTATTGTTATTTTATAAAATCTCACCACTAGGCTTTCGTTCATGAGTCTTTTGTTTATTGTTGGTTAAGATCTCGAGCTGGATTGCGGATTGCGGTTGATTCCATTGTCTGAACGCTCCGGCTATAAGTATTCAAGTAAATAAGCAAGAATGGACGTTTCGCCGCTCGAGTTCGCCAACAGAAAGTAATGCTGAGCGCGATAGAGACCCGCAATGTAATAAATCTTTCCCCACCAAGCCGGCGGCTCAGCGATCCTTTTTAAATATTATACTGAATTCGGTTGCTACCAACCACCGAAAGCTTAATGTCTAGAGGTGTCCAGAATTGGAAAATAATTTCTGAAAATTGCTGCCTACTGCTTTGATTGAAAAAATTGGAACAAATAATACGGTGATTTTTTTTAAATAACAAGTTGTAGCGCGCCGTTTTTACGCTTGCCACTACACCATCTATTTCCCCCGTACAGCGCCATCCTGCTCACCCACCCCTAAGCAAACCAGGATGCGCCGACGCCTTCTGCGCATCTCCCACCCTCGAGCCGCTACATAAACCACACCCCGCAACAAGGAATGGGCTATATAACAGGCCGCGCGCCCTAAATTAGTCAGTTCGTCTGCAGCTCGCTCTTGGCTAGTACGCTCTCTTAGTTGCGCTTCGTCCTCTGGCACGACCCTCTAAGGAGTATTCTACTACCATAAGTAAAGCACCAACCAGATCCCCGACTGCTGCCTTAGTTGCGCTTCGTCCTATGGTACGACCCTCTAAGCAGAACCACAGTCAGTTTTGTTGTTCCCAAAGCCTAACGGCAAGGTTCCCTCCGATCCCTTGCTCAGTTAATTAGTGAATTGATACATTGTGACTATTTTTACCATATTATGTGATCTGTGAACTTACTTTCTTAAATAAATAACCTTTTACCAACAATTGTGTAATAAAGTTCAATAAAAGTCGATGAAGGTCGTTGAAATAATGAAAAATACAAATTCACAAAAATACAACACCTGCTCCAATATTCGAGATCTAGGCGTGATTTTCGATAGCAAGTTACAATATCAATGTCATATCAATCAAATAACGAATAAAGCAGCTAAATTGCTTGGTTTAACGTAAGAAATACAAAAGAATTCACAAACACTGTAGTTATCAAACAAATATACTTTGTATATGTACGAAGCCATCTAGAGTTTGCGTCAACTGTGTGGTTTCCATTTTATGCAGAACATATAAACAAAATTGAATCAATTCAGAAAAAATCATAAAATACCTTTCTTACAAATCGCACAATCGATTTAATAATTATCTTGATGCAATTTTTTTTTCAAAATTGATGCATTGAGTGTATGCAGACAGTTCTCAGATGCGATGCTGCTATATAAAATGCAGTAAATACATAGACATCCAAATGGATAGACAAGAAGTTGCAGATGAGGGGTAAAACCAAACTATGGAGGGCGAAGAGGGGAAAGATGACTGTTATTCGTTGAACAATCAATCTGACAGTATATAGGCATCTCGCATTACAATATCACCATTTAGTTCTTAAAAGCAAAATCTGCTTTGAATGAATAGACCTTTTTACATCGGAGCGCGAATTGCTTGCCACGTTCATAACATATTTGCTAAGGCCAAATGCTCGCCCCAAAAAGACTCGCCCCAATACACATAGCAATATTTTGTTGCCGTGTTTAGTTAAAACACTTTTACAAATGTTTCATAATTTACTTACCCCTGTAACCAGCGACGAGCACATTGGAGAACCGCCCACATTCGTTATGTGCACATTGATATGTAGATATATTGTATAGCACAAGCTGCCGTTATTTCGTTAAATGAATGGATGATAGCTTCTCGCTGTTCACGGCAAGAATGATGACGTCACACATTTTAGATTCAAGCGAGGCTCTATCCCCTCTCCATGGAGCGAGTCGGTTCCAAGGAGGAGCTCCAGCCGGCGCCATGTGGATGGGGAAAAATACGTTTTTATCACTTAGGGCAGGTCCAGATATATTCATATGTCCGTGAGTAAATACTTATTTGTACAGCGCTCTTGAGGTGATTTTTCACAAAAACGGCGCTAAGTAAATTAGCCAAATATTACTATTATTATTATTAAAATATTGACTGTCCTGAATTATTGAACAGAATAGATTTTGAAGTACCTACATGGCACACACGTTTGCATAATATTTTTGAAGAAAAACACGGTAAAACAAATTCAAACCAAAATGCTTGCCTTATAAGTCTGTGTTCAACATATTATAATAACATTCTCTCTGATATACATAGATATCTGCAATTGTGACGAAAATAAATACTACAATTCTATCAAAAGTATATTAAAAATGTATTAAATGAGTACAAAACTGCATCAATGCAAGGATATTTTATGTAATGACATATATTTAGTTGGTGTAAGATTTCAGTTTGAGTTAATTATTAATTTCCAGATACACATTATAATAAGTGTTGATGATATCTTTTATTGGTTTCTCAGTTAGGTAAATTATACATTAATAAGTTAATCAAATTGTAAACTGTCGATTTCCCTAAAATAAATAAATGAATAAAAAGCTATCAGGGATCACCGTTAAATAGTTTTCGCTGAGATACAATCCAATTTTCTTCGTAAGTCAAGATTTTTTCCAGTCTCTGTTCCCTTTGTACACTAAAATTATTTTGAAAGTCCACCAGTTCTCTAGTCTGTGTTTATCTATGATTTTTTCTCTAAACCCATGTTACACTATCAGTACAGGTTCCTTTATTTCATATCGGGATTTAAAATTGGAAGTGGAACGCTAAAAATGGAAGACTTTCTTTTATCTTTTTGAGAATCTTATACTAAGGATGCTTTGAGAGTGTGATTCAACTCGATGATATTGCAATTACGACTAGTTTGAATATAACGGCGATTAATATTGTGGAAAAAGACTTTACTAAACCACTTTGTTTTAAGGCTGAAAACAGAATTTGTGAAGGTCGTGTAGGTCAGAAAAGTTCATAGCTTCATTAAAAGAGTGTTTGAACCCAATAGTTTAATTGCGGTCAGATGTTTACATGAATTAGTTCGTCTTAATTACATTTTCATCATCAATCTTTCGTTTATGAAGACCTTCCCACGCTGCTTTCACATTTAGATTTGGTAATCATTTTGTGAGCTATGAATTGAAGTTGTCTGATAAACGTTGTGTGCGATTCTACCATCTCTGGCATCTTCTGTAAAGAAATGACGTTATAATTAGTTAAATCATTTATTTTTACTTCCTTTTTTCAATGTGTGTTTAGAAAAAGTTCCTCTCGTGATTGCAATATAATTCGTTCTTCTTGCCGAGCACAAGGGTCCGCCACTCCTCGCGGTCCTGCGCTGTGTTGAGATTTGCGGATACCGATCGGACGCCAGCGATACTTGGTCACTCCACCGAGGTTGGTGACCTTCGTCTGCTTCTTCTGCCTTCCACTTTGCCAGTAACTATAAGTTACTCCAAGGTGAATTGAAACGTTGCTTGAAATGGCTTTAGGCGTATTTGGTGACCAGTTTTGAATAGCCAGGTGCTTTCCTACCTTCCTCTGTCCCGTCGCCTTCCCCTCCTCACTGCCTTCAGTCTCCCAACATACCCCAATTGGGGATGCCATATACGCTCACTGGCTCCAGACAGGAGCAGCTGGGAATCTTGTGAGGTATTTACATAAAAAGAACCATTGCATTAACCACTGAACCATTGAACCACTTTTACATGGTTAACTATTAAATGGCACAACCAGTAAAAACTTAGTATACTTATAGGTATTTAATCTAAAAAAAAAAACACATTGTTTTTTTTTGGTACAGAATACATTTTTGGAATTTTTCACCAGCATTTGGTTCCTTAGAACGGGCAATCTGCCTAGCTAGGAACTAATATAGACAAACAAGACATAATAACACTTGTATACATTTTAATATTTACAGTTATTTTGAAATATTATTATTATGTTATATTTGCTCTATAAATGTATCTTATGTAATAAATAAATAAATAAAAAAATTTATAAAAAAAAATTAATCTCATGGCGTCTTTAGTCAAGCAAATTTTTCATTTCACATCTATTTCACAGTCTTCTCCATCGTTCGAAGTCGCTCACCGTTTCCAAGTCTGATTAAATATTTACTACTAGCCGATAAAACATTTAAATACCCGATCGAGTGTCAACAAAATAAATTTTAACTTTTTTTTAAATTTAACTATTAAATAATGCCGATTAAAAATATGGTAATTCTTCTTCTCACTTTTGTTTGCATAATGGATAACGCAAATCTTGCAGACTAGCAGACATCATTAAATCTTAACACAAATTATGTTATTAGATAAAAACAGTTTAATTGGCCTAATAAATGTAGACATAAAAAGCTGCGTAAATTTCTATTACTTTCAAATATCTTTCGTTTTCTGCTTCATCAATAAAACTTTTGTCGTTTACTGAAATCTCCTATAAAAACCAACGGTTTCTTTGCTCTAAAAAAACAAAGCCTTTTCGATGCCTTGTAGAACCATTCCGATAATATCACATTTAAAACATTCAATTATTGGAGGCGTTACGGAAATTTAAATAAAGTTCAGGGAGTTAGATAAACAGTGGCGTGCCGCCCCTTCATCAAATTATAAAAAAACGTTATTGGAATGCTATCAAAAGATGTAGAAAAAGCACAGATGCGAATGGAACCCATTAATTCAATGCGAATGTAAAAAAATCCTTCCGGGAATATATTAATATATACAAAATATTATATTATGTATCATGTAAAATGGAAGGGAAAAATACTTAAACCTACTTGATTCTGTGCAAAGAGGGCGGTCCGTCGGCTTGAAAATCCGTTGTTAATAGATCTATTGCCATCTCTAATGCACAGACGGAATGTAGGCATGCTGAGTCGGTTCTACGTGTATTTTAATAGTGCCTACTCTAAGGAGCTAGCAGCATTGATCCCGATGCACGTGCGTGCATGAAACTCGATGGTCTCCAGCGAAACAGCGAATGAACCCTGTCACTGTTGATATTGGCTTCATGTGAAAGGGTCGTTTCTTCGATTCATTTTGAAATAAAACTTCTATAGCCCCGCTATGATTTGGATTTCGGATGAAACGGAAATGACGATTACTGCACCCGCGACGCATCAACTCCGCTCATTGACCGCTTTGATTATGATGTGACTTTTAAATGCTCCTATTCGTTGATATATGAAACGGAAATTACGCTGGTCTGCGCTCATTGGTTGCTTTGATTATGACCTCATTTTTCAAGTACTGGTTGAGATTGTTTTGGTAAAGTTTCGCTTCTACCGCGTGTAAACTGCACTCGAATTTTTTGTGAAGGTCGGCTGGTATGTGGAACGAACTTCCTTCCTTTTCGTAATCTGGGCAACATTTTACTTCCTTCATGTAATCAGGGCATCTTCAACCCCGCATTAATAAATATTTTCCTACAGCCCCTACCTTAACCCTCCTCACAAAGCTGCCCAACCGGACACCGATATAGTTCTCCTGTTATTACGCTAGCGTAGTGCAGCGGTAATACCCCAATTGGGGATGCCGTAGTCTCGCTGGCTCCAGACGGGAGCAGTTGGGACCCTTGTGCGGTATTCATGTAAAAAAAAGGGGACGCTCTTGTGAGTTATCACGCAAAAAATCGAATAAATTGAACTCTTGCCTTGGACTTCATTGGTTAAGTGTTGCGCGCATGGTGTATATTCCACACGTTTTTTTTTAAAGAAGAGATATTCTGATAATGAATAAAAACTAAAAATTTTTTTTTTTTTTTATTTATTTATTTATTTACTTGCAAAAACAGCATAAAACCAATACATTGCAAAAGCGGTTAGAAAAGATACATAATAAATACATTTAAAGTAAAACATTTAGTTAAAACATAAGTGTTATTTCACGCTTAAAATCGTTGTAGGAAATGTGGAAAATATCCACATTTCCTGCGAGGCAGTTAATTAACCTAGTGAGTCTTCCCAGGGGCATCACCATTGGTAAGTTAGTTCTGCATCTGGGAAGAATCAAAAGTCTGTGTTGGCGACCTCGCGTGAAATTATCCGGGACATAGAATCCTATTTCAGCTAGAGTATCTGGTACCGATATAAAACCATTTAGAAGCTTATAAGCCATCAGCAGTAATGCGACATCTCTTCTGGAACTAAGGCTGCAGATACCTAGCATTCCCGAGATAAATGCTGTTGGAAACAGCCATGGGTAAAAACCTAACTCTCTCATATAGAGGTATCGTAAAAATTTCTTTTGTATTTTCTCGACCATTAGTACATAGACGATGTCCTCTGGCCCCCATATCTGAGATCCACTCTCGAGAATGCTACGCACCAAGCTAAAGTAAAGCAGCCTTATAACTGTAAGGTTGGTCAATTCCTTAGAATTGTGTATGACAAAACCCAACATCTTTGTGGCTGATTTACAAATCTTTTCAATGTGAGCATGAAATGTTAAGCGAGCGTCATACACAATTCCTAAGTCCTTGCAAGTCACCACGTGTTTCAAAGACGTGTCTTTCATTTTATAATTAAAGTATATGGTTTTTTGTGACCTCGTAAAACACAAAACTGAACACTTTTGGAAGTTAAATTCGAGTTTATTATCGATACTCCAGTCAATAATTGAATTTATATCTTCCTGGAGTTTTCGACAGTCTTCTAATGATTTTATTCTCAGAAAGAGTTTAATGTCATCTGCAAAAAGTAAAAAACGGACAAATTTGATTTTTCCCCGAATATTGTTAATAAAAATTAGAAACAATAAGGGTCCTAAATTGGGTCCCTGTGGCACACCAGAGTTTGTATGATACGTGTTAGAGTTAAACTCACCATAGGACACGAATTGTTCCCTTTCGTTCAAATAATTACTAAAGAGTTTTAGTAAGTTGTCGGAAAAACCAATTTCTTCAAGCCTACTTAGCACTAAGTGATCCACCTTATCGAAAGCCTTCGCAAAGTCATGGTATGACGTATCAACCTGCTCATTGTTATCGAGTGCTCTCGCTATGTAATCTGTAAAAACCATTAAATTTGTAGTAGTTGATCGGCCACGTCTAAATCCATGTTGTTGATCGATCAAGAATGGTTCAACTTTGGCGTAAACATATTTATGGATAATTATTTCTAATAACTTGGCGGGTGCGGAAAGAATCGCTATAGGACGGTAGTTGGTTGCTTGACACTTGTCACCATCTTTGTGTAAGGGGGTGACTTTCGACAGCTTCCATAATTTAGGAAAAATTCCGTTTTTAATGGTAAGATTAAATAAATGTAGAAGTGGCTTACATAGTGGTTCAGAACATCCCTTAATGACAAAGGGTGGAATCAAATCAGGACCAAACGATGTTTTTGGTTTCAATTTTTTAACTGCTAAGCTGAAATCCACGGTATTAACGTTTTCAATTGAGATATTTTGAGCATTTCTTAATCCAATCTGTCCCGGCACGTATGATTCAAAATCAACTTTTTCCTGATTATATACAGATTGAAAATACTTTGCGAAAGCTTCCGGTATGTCGGTTCCTTTGTAAGTGCAATCATTTAGGATAATATGATTTAAGAGGCCTCTATCGTGTTTCTTATCAGAAACATATTTCCAGAATGACTTCGGATCGTGTTTCACATTATTTTCTACATTTAAAATATAATTTTTGTGGGCTGTTGAAATATTACGTTTAATTCTAGTACGATAAGATTTGAATAATTTGAAACATTGATCAAAATACGCGTATAGGGTAAAATATGGAAGAATGTAGTAATGAAGTAGGAAGAATGACAATATCATCAGGTTTGTAATATGAATACCGTAATGTAGAATTTCAACGTCTTATGATATCCTATATAGTCCGTCGGCTTTGCTGTGCTTTGAATTTAAATGTCATTTTCTAAATTTGAACTGATTGTTTGAAGAAAATTCAGGCAAGCGAGAAACTAAAATGTAATATTTTAACAGAAATTATTTTAATTGCTTTTTCCAAGAGTGGAACTGATTTTTTGAAAATTCAGACTCTTCCGTGGTAAATACGTTTTTAGATTTTCAAGGCCAAAAGTATTTTTGTTATTTGTTTTTGGGGTGTTATTCCGTGTTGCGCTACCTCCTTACGAGAGATGGGAAGGCTGATAGAGATATTGAAAGAAGGGTGAATGCCGGTAACTCCATTAATGGTGGACTGAATGCTGTTGGCGCTAATAAAAAACTGTCAAAAGAAGCGAAGCTAGCAGTCCACAATGGAGTCCTGGTACCTACCCTGATGTATGGCAGTGAGGCATGGAACTGGCAGAGGAAGGATGAAAGTAAGTAATGCTGTTGAAATGAGATCCCTGAGACGTATGTGTGGTAAAACAATGTATGATCGTGTGAGAAATGTGGATATCCGCAAAGAATGTAAGGCTGATGTAAGCATAATGAGTAAGATTAAGAAAGGGACCCTCAGATGGTTTGGGCTTGTAGGACGAATGAACGAAGAAAGTAGTGTAAGAAGAATATACGACGCGAATGTGAATGGTAGAAGAAGTCGGGGACGCCCGAGGAAGACGTGGCACGATCAAGTGAATCAAATACTTGAGTCGGGCCATGTCAAAAGTCAGAACAATAGAAGAGAATGTATGAGACGATGTATGAATGTGAGTGAGGCAAAGAGTGTGTGCCAAGACCGAGTTGTTTGGCGGTCCGTCCTCTCTGCCTACCCCTGCGGGGAAACGGCGTGATGGTCAGTTAGTTAGTTAGTTAGCTACCTCCTTCATTAACCATCGTTTCGGACAGCGGTGCAGTGTCCATCATCAGGGCATATCCGGCAGATCACACATTTGCCGGATCTGCTCTGATGATGGACACTGCAACGCTGTCCGAAACATTGGCTAAAGAAGGATTGTAGCATTCTGAACTCTCTTCCTCGTTTAATTGTTTACACTCTACAGAAACCAAGTGATGGAGTGTGGAAAATTGAGGAATACTGGAGAAGAGAGTTCAGACTGCTACAGGATGTAGCGCAACACGGCAAAACACCCCAAAAACAAACCTTCCGTGATATTTCACGGGACTGCGTTATTTTATATTTGGTGAAACTTATAACGGTACTGTTACCTGTATAGTATATTAAAGTGAATAATAATAATATATCTTTATTAAACAAAAATTTGAAGATTTATAACTACAAGAAAAAAGTACATCTAAATAAATACTTTGTGTTGGTGCCTAGCATTGCTCCTTTACCTTTATTTTTCCAATTTTTTTTATTTCTACCTATCAATTCTTATAATTCCTACCAAACAAATCATATTTTTTCCTACCCACCATGCCGACAAGATACAATCACGTATCACATTATTCAGTTGTAAAATACCCACAATCCTGTCAACACTTATGTTGAATACGGAGCCTTTCGTGGTAAATTACCAAAAGTTCTCTCAACATCTATGTTGAGTACGGAGCTGTTCAAATTGACCGTGTTGAACATTTCTATACAAGTGAAAATCATAAGTTTATGAGTTCAATTGGTGAATATAAAAGAACCAGCAGATCTGAAAAGGACAAGCGAAGGGAGAAAATCTGCGGGGTAAGTCGGCATTCCTCACTTTTCCTTCCTTCTGCTTTGCGGGTACCTTGTGAACTTGTGAAACCCCAACACTTTGGCTTTAGGTAGATACCTGGAAAGTTGTCTAGCCAGATCTGCTAATCTAAACAACCATAAATTTAATTATTTAAGTTTGGGATAGATTTCGTGTTCTTGAATATATTATATAATGCACTGTCTCTTGTATATTCAAATAAGCTATATAATTGTTAATACTTGAGCGTTTTACTTAACTTTAGAATGTACAATCTATACGATTCCCAAAAAACTTTCTTACTAAAAATTTAAACATAATATATTTTTAGGTTTTGTCTGAGAATTTATTCTGATTAGTTTTACGGAATATAAATAACTGGTTTAACTTTTATTCCAGGAGTGACTATTTTCGCATAACATAATATTAACATCCCAAAATTTAATACTCAGCACATTTAAAATACCAATCTCTATTTGGCAGCCACCTCTGGTCTGGAGCTCCTAAATACCTGATAATAACCTCGACTCTGTCCAAAAGATAGATTCTCCCATCTTAACAGATGGATTGCAATATTTAGAGCACAGGCGTCGGGTAAGAATGCTGTCCTTGTTCTACCGGTGTTACAATGGAAGATGCTCCGAGGAACTAGCGTCATTGATCCCCTCGGCACCGGTGCATAGTCGGGAAACACGACAAACGCGTGCCCAACATATGTACACGGTTGACATTTGTCACATGAGAACGGGTCGCTTCTTCGACTCGTTCTTGTGTTCAACAGCTCGGCTGTGGAACGATTTTCCGCCCTCTGTGTTTCCTCCTTCCTACAATACAGGTCTCTTCAAGACCGATGTTCATTCCTTCCTCTCCACAACAAGACCCTCCACACGGCATCTCAGATGACATAGGCCCCGAGGGAAATTATTTTCCTCAGGGCCTACTGTGTGGAGTTAATGTAAAAAAGGTACAACTTATTTTACCATCCTCCCTTAAATCTAAAAAATATCGAAAATATTTATGAAATTTAGCTTAAAATGTAAAATTATCTACGAAACTAAAAAAATCGTATTTATTGTTAATATTTCCTTCAAATCTTAAAATCTTTTGTCAATACGTTTTGCATTTTTCTCACTCATATTTTTGTTATTAATTGCAATATTTTATTATTTGCTTACTTACTTACATAATTTTAAATAAGAATTCCCTTACCAAACATAATAACCCTGTCTCTTTATGGTGAGGAAAATTTTTTTTTATTTCGTATAACATGTAAAAATTGTATACTTATTATAAAAAGATACAAATATTACAAAAAATATAGCAATACGCCAACCGGCTCCGGTACATCCGTGATTTCGTCAAGGTTGAGACAATAGTATAATTAAATAGGTGCAGTAATAAAATTGAGCTTTCAATTATGAGCTTGAATTAAAAAAACTAAAAAAATTTTAACAAAACAAAAAAACGACTTCAAAAAATGCACTAAAAAGTAAAAAAATAATTTCGTATTCTTCTACAACTTCATAATCAACTTACTTTTTCGAATCATCAATATGTAGGTACGATTGTTACTTTTGGAGTCGGTGTCAGTCAAGGTAGGTTTGTAACTACATACATAGTTATAGGTGTAATGTGCTTGTGTCGCACAAGCGACTTGACGAGGCGAGAGGTGAGAGCGGGGCCGCGGCGACGCGGGGAGCTGTCAAGTACTTTTGAACACGCCGGGCCGGGTACCTTTGCTGACACCGACTCACCGACAAAAATAACAATCGTACCTACATATTGATGATTAGAAAGAGTAAGTTGATTATGAAGTTGTAGAAGAATACGAAATTATTTTTTTACTTTTTAGTGCATTTTTTTAAGTCGTTTTTTTGTTTTGTTAAATTTTTTGTTTATTTTTTGATTTTTAGTGAATCTGAAGTACACTAACTACATAATTTGTCCGAATATGGGTAAACATACTAAACGTGCTGCTCATATGAGATAGACATAATTTGATCATGGCGACGTTAGGATCAAATTAAGAGATTCGGCCGAGTTTCGTTAATTTATCATGGATCCGATAATCAAAACGTAACCAAACTCTCATCAAATTACCCTTGAAGTACAGCATTTCCAATAAAAAAAGAATCATTGAAATCGGTTGGCATGATATTGAGTTATTCGTCCATTTGTCGCGCACATACTTAATGCAAATTTAAGACTTATATGGTTTTCTCATGGATGCCATTGTTGGAACCGGACCAAATTAAAATGGGACCACACGGGTAGCACCACCTTTTAAATAAAAAAGAATTATTAATATCGGTTCACCCAGTCAAAAGTTCTGAGGTAACAAACATTTAAAAAAAAAAAAAAAAAAATATACAGTCGAATAATTTCTAAGCTGCTGTTAAATTTTCCCCAAAAACATTTTCTGAAAAAAGCTGGGATGTGATTTCTTTTAAACCAGCCATGATCCACTGTTCTGAAAATTCTTAAAAAAATATCGCAGCTTAGTAACGCCCGAAAATATTTTAAAGGGGTTTCATAAACGAATCTAAAATATTGTATTTTGAGTAAATATTATGTAAGTATTATTACTTCCCTGCTTCGCCGGCACGACAACTCTTTGTTCACAACCCAACCCACACACCCAACAGAAAAATGCTGTGTTAATTTCATAATACAAAGCTCAATGTTCAACTATTTTAATTGCTTCTGCACTCAAATTATCTGCTTTAAATTTATACCGATTAGTCGACGGGTCGCCAAATGCTGTCATCGAGGGTTTAATTCTACCACCAATGAAGTTTTTCATCATTGCACTAGTGACGTCTTCCATTTACAATCATGGTTATAGGAGTTTTTAAAATATTGCCAGGTTATTAATTTTAATATTTGTTTACATTTTAATTATTTGTTAAAAGACCAAGTATCAACAATTATTACTATTTTTTTTTTATTTTATTTGAATACCACACAAGATACCCAACTACACTTAAACTAACAACTTGCAAATACCGTCTGGAGCCAGTATGACTACAGCATCTCCATTTGGGGTATGTTGTGAGATTGTGGATAGTTGGGAGGGGGACGAAATAGGGGAGAGGAAGGTCACCAAATCATTTTAGGCAACCGCGTTTAGATGATGAATGGTAGTCTTTCACCAAGACGAAACCGAAAGTGTCTATCACTCTGCATTTTACCGATATTGCATCTTCTCAAAACTATGGTACCTTCACCTCATAATGTTAAGGTATCGATCTGAAAATTTAAAAAATTCAGTGCCAAACCTCAGGAACTCATGACTCACCAAAGGAAACCCATTCTTTCAAAGATTTGTGTTTCAGAAAATCGGATTCCGCTTTTATTACAGCTATTATTTATGGCAATCATTATAGTTGTAAAACTAACTAACTAAACTAACTAACCATCACGCCGTTTCCCCGCAGGGGTAGGCAGAGAGGACGGACCGCCAAACAACTCGGTCTTGGCACACACTCTTTGCCTCACTCACATTCATACATCGCCTCATACATACTCTTCTATTATTCTGACTTTTGACATGGCCCGTCTCAAGTATCTGATTCACTTGATCGTGCCATGTCTTCCTCGGGCGTCTTCGACTTCTTCTACCATTCACATTTGCATCATATATTCTTTTTACACTACTTTCTTCGCTCATTCGCTCTACGTGCCCAAACCATCTGAGGGTCCCTTTCTTAATTTTGCTCATTATACTTACATCAGCCTTACATTCTTTGCGGATATTCACATTTCTAACACGATCATACATGGTTTTACCACACATACGTCTCAGGGATCTCATTTCAACAGCATTCAGTTTACTTTCATCCTTCCTCTGCCAGTTCCATGCCTCACTGCCATACATCAGGGTAGGTACCAGGACTCCATTGTGGACTGCTAGCTTCACTTTTTTTGACAGTTTTTTATTAGCGCCAACAGCATTCAGTCCTCCATTAATGGAGTTACCGGCATTTACCCTTCTTTCTATATCTCTATCAGCCTTCCCATCTCTCGTAAACATACTACCCAGATAAACAAACTCATCCACCTGTTCCAAGTATTCATCATTCACAAATATATCGCACACTGTTTTCGTACTCTCTCTTTTGTAAAACTATACATAAGATTATTACCAAAGATTTCCCTCAAAATGGACCTAGTTAATATTAATGAAACACATCGATAAATCATCACCATTCGGTCTGACAAACACAGAAATGTTATTTCTGGGCCGTTTCCCGATGTTAGATCCCTTTATGACTAATCTATCCTGAGTTATGACACTGCCCTTGGCATAATGATATTACAGCCGAGCGTTTTTTTATTCCCCATAAAACTGTAACTACCCTGTTTTATCGGTTTGGAATAGTTCGACTGGAATCATTGATTCTTAACTTAAGTCATCGTTATTCTTGACTTCCATATTTTTATTGTTACCATTTGGAATGCGGGTATGGGTACCGCCGCCCCGGGAAAATTTTATTGGATAGCCAACACCCCTGCCATAGGTCACCCCAAGTGGTTCGCTAAGTTTGGTGACTTGACAGGGGCGCCCGGGTTCATGGGATGTGGTTTGTCTGGGTCTTGGCGGCCAATGCTACAATCTACTGCGTGGCGGGCCAGATCGAGAGATTTTCTTGAAGGAGATTTAACCTAGACCTCTCCAGTTGGACTCTCACGACCCATCGCCTTGCAGCGCTGAGAGAGGGATGGATTTATATGTCCGTCACTCCTATACAAATTGACCCCCAGATTCCTACCCACCCCTCATACCTTTTCCCTTTCCAGAACTTCCTCTCCTTACTTTACATAAAAAAGTCCCTCCACACAGGATCCCCAAAGAAATGAGTGAATTTTTATTCCTTAGGGCCCCTGTGCGGAGCTAATGTTAAAAAAGTATTAAAGAATAGGATGAAGAACGGGTGGCTTGGACATAGTGCAAGGAGTGAAAGTGGAGAAGTGTGTCAAGTGAACATTTGACGTTTGACTGAATGAATGAAGATGTTGGGGATTGCCCCACGAAGACACTTGATTCAGAATGCAGATGTTAATAATTCGCAACCCGTTGTACGCAAGTAATTTTTACATAATAATTTTTGTATTCAATTGTTATTCATTTCAATACAATAGGTTTATACCACTCAGATGTAGGTTGACACAAAAAGGCTTTCCTCACGACATTCTTCCCCTCATAGCCTTCTGTGCGGAGTTAACATGAAATCTTCTTTTTTTACAAATATAACAAAAGTAAAATAATATGTAAGCAAGATATAATTTAGGCTGCGGTACGTTTCAGAGTGGTATTCTCAGTGTCACCCTGGTTAAGTGGTTAATCAAAACACCGCTTAAATTGGATTTATTCAGCACTGGTAATTTTCAACCATCCTCTATCACATCTCATACCCCTTCCAACCCTTTTCTGCTTAACATAACTCTTTTTCCTTTTATTGCAATTGGAATTCCAGTCAATTAAAACAAATATAAGAATGTTCACTTCATATCTTTAAAACAAAATTTTTTATTATCTTATACTAATGTCAATTTCATGTTAAAATAAGTTCCATTTTTCAAAGCCTGCCAAAACGACCGAAATCTTAATGGGTACGCATGACGTCATACTGGTCATGTCTGGTAACAGGTCAATCCCACTCGGGTCCATATAATGAAATCCATAAAAATTAAAATTTAAGTATTTAGCAAAATTTCAAAAAAACATAATTTTTTAAAAAATAATTTTCATAACGCCGTGGTAACCGTTTGCGATTTTACGCAACGCAACTCAGTACCTACAAAATTATCCACATTCTTAACCACTGGTGCATCACGCGATTTAAATAAATTCGCCACGATTGCTCGCGATTTCCCAGAAAATCAATTTTTAACTTTTTTACCAACGTTAAAAAAATCGTACCTTCGCATTTTAACATGGAAATATAAAAAATTTTTATGTTAAAACACCGTTTATCTCATATTTGTTGGATTTACAAAAAAAAAAAATCTAAAAAGTTAAGTAATATTGCGTGAATCCCGCGTGTTGTTACTTCGAAACTGTCGTGAGGGATTATTACTTAAATACTTATTCGGGTTAACAAAGAATATTTTCGATTTCTATATGTTTTTTGTGGCTTTAGGAAAATAGGAAAATATAGTCCAGTTTTCTATCGCAGAAAAATAAAAGTGGTCCCATTTTCGACCATAATCGCTCCAGTGGTTTTAATGCACTTACCGCCCTACCCTTGAGATAGCGATGTAAGTTCTGTCAGAACCCACCAGCATTTAAATATCGTACAGTTTTACTCGATTTTAGATGATTTTTAAAGTTCTATGTACATTAAATCTTATATTTTCGGAATCAGCGTTTGTTGATTTTTAAATTATAAAACATATTGTTACTTCTAAATATTTTTCACTTAAGTTCCTTGTTGAGTATGTCACAGGAAAAATGGGAGCAGTTAGAGCTGTTGCGCGGTATAAAAAAAATTACGGCATTCTACCGCAGAAGATAATAGCAATAATTTGTTTCTAAGTGTCACAACCACCACAATTAAGTTGGAAGGTTTCCCTAGACTAAGTGAGCCTAGCAGAATATAATACTGGTATTGGTATTCCGAATAATATAATTATACGAGAAATTGTTACCATGTTGGTAACACTGTGATGTAACGAATTATATCCATTAGTTTACTGTAGTTTCGTTAATACATTACACAAATGAAGGTAATAATACGAAATTAAAAGATTAAAAAGATAATATCATAAATTAGAAGAGGTATTTTCTTTTAATAACAGTTTTTCGCCACGTTTGGTGACTTAGCAGGAGTGCTCGAGTTCAATGGGGAAATTGTTCAGGTCTTGGTGGCATACGCGTTTGCCCAGCTGCTTTTTATCTATACAGCCGGACTCTCTCGATCCATCGCCTTGTACCACACAATTTTTGTTCAATCTTAATATATAAAACAAAGTCGGGTTAGTTACACTATTTATAACTCGAGAACGGCTGAACCGATTTTGATGATCTTTGATTAGTTGGATTTGTCTCCGCCTCGGATAACATAATAACTATTAAAACATCGCAAAAATTCACGAAAAAGAAAGTTATGACGAAAATTCATTTCCTCATACATTTAATATGGAACGATTTTTCATATTTGGAAGAGCTGAAGGAATATTGTGGTAGGTAGGTATAATATTGCAGTTTGCTTCAATTCCAAAAATTCAAAAATGTCAAATATCAATGTGCTGATTGTTTTTCTTTTGTTCTTAAACATAGAATGCTGCCTCTCTTTCTTACACACTAAATGTCAACAGTCGTAAATGGGACAAATGGTGAACGTATGTCTGCACAACTCCAGGAAAACAGCCACTTCTTTTCAAAACATTCAAGGCGCATTGTGACGTGGGGAACCAAAGACGTTACATACCTACTTTATATAACGTCATAGTGGGGAACCTACTGCAATTCGGTGAAGTCAATCAAATACATCTGCAAATTTGTCACAAAAGTCAGCGATATGGCGGTTTTTGGCGTTAAAACTACAAATAAAAAACCATGAAATCACACGCTATCAAGTTTGTGAGCTACAATGAGGCGATTTGGCGTATATTCTCATTCCCCATTCATGAACGACATTCCATTGTTGTATATTTGGCGATGCATCTGGAGAATGATCAACGAGTTTATTTCATTACATCGATTGTCGCCAAACGTGCTGAAACACCTCCATCAACAACATTGACCAGTTTCTTTTCGATTTGCCAATGCGATCTGTTTGCCCGGACGTTGCTCTACTCTGAGATGCCACGTTAGTAGAGATTTCCACGTCGGAAGCACGGCGATGTGGTTACTGATCATCCGGTTGTACGTTCTACTGATGCTCTTCGTCGCATTTACACAGTTCATGTAAAAAGTAACGAATGCTTCTACTTTCGGTTGTTGCTGGTGAATGTTCGTAGGCCGACATCGTTTGAATCAAAAGTCAATGGTGTAGTATGCCCAGCAATACGTGTTGCATGTCAGCAGATCAATTTGCTTGAAAACGATACTCATTGGGACATGACAATCACTGAAGCAATTATTTCTGCATCTCCAGTCTGATACGCACATCATTTGCTATCGTTATTTCGACATGTTTCCCGTCGAATCCACATGAACTATGGAACAAGTACAAAGATGACATGTCAGAAGACATTTTACATCGAATTCGTGTCTGTTCAGGGAATCCTGATCTCGAGTTGAATAAGGATATACATAAACAGGCTTTGTTTTTGATCGAAGACATGTGTTACCTCATGTGCGGCAGTTTGTTAGTCAAGTTAAGAATAACAACGCCAGATCGACGCTTCATGAATGCAATTAATGCAATGAAACTTGCAATGAATGATACTTTCAATCAAGAATTGGTACGTGAACGTGAATATGATCAAGATGCATTGAACCAATCAGTTTGAACGAATGTGCCACTGTTGTACCCCCAACAGAAGGAAGTGCATGATACGTTAATGAAGGCAGTTGATGATGGAAATGGTGGCTTATTTTTCCTCAATGCGCCCGGTGGAACTGGGAAGATATCTAACGACAACAAAACGAAAAATGTTGGATATCACAAGGTGCTTTAATGAAGGGAATCGACCCAAGTGCAACCCACCCAATAAATAGTTTTAACAGAAAGTAGTACAATAATGTCAGGTGAATCATTTCGATTCGCTTTAATAAACCAAATGTCTTGCTGCCACGTGAATTACATTTCTTAATTCATTTTGAGTATTAATTTAACTTAAAAAAATGAAATTAATTCAGCTAATAAGTTAACACAATAGTTATTGATTCTTAGGCGGTACGAAGATCGCCGGGTCAGCTAGTTTACATATATAATATCACTTTACATAATTTCAAAATACTTGTACGTTACCGTATCTGTCCGGGGCATTATGTGAATATTAAATATCCACATTTGAAAGGATTTTTGCCAAGTACGTACATTATCGTAAATAGATTCAAAGGCATTTTGTTAATTCGATTTCAGATCCTTTGTCGAAATCTCTCGAAGTGATTTCGTTAGCCAAACTTTGAATACTCCGTCATCCCCGTTCTTGTGAGATGGAGTCGATTTAACCACATCGGAATATTGGCTAAGATTTGGGAAACAGAATCATAAGTGGTGGGCGGTTCTAATAAGGGTAAACACGTCGCCAATGAAACGTGGCCCGTGTTTATGGTTTAAAGTACAGGCAGACTAGAAAGTACATAGGTAGGCGACTTTAATTTAATGAAACATTATTACTTTGATTAAATCAATGTATTAAAACATCAACATAATATGGATGCTCGCGTGACCAGGGATTAGGGAAGAAGATAAAAAGAAGGGAACATATCTTAAAGGGGGCTGTTAGATAGTATTTTTTGGTTGTTAACAATTGACTGTCATCATTTATGATTGTGAGGTTATTTACGACATGAGAAGTATCATTAATAGAGAGTACTTTATAAAGTTTAAGTTATGTAGGTGCCTACTTAAATTAAAGCCCGTGTTTTTAATTACGTTTTTGATTATTTTTTTTCATGCTAATACCTCACAAAAGTCCTAGCTGCCCCTGTCTGGAGCCAGTGAGGCTTTGGAATTCCTAATTGGGATATGTTGTGAAGCTGAATAAGTTAATGGGGAAGGGAAGTAGATGGGGAAGAGGAAGTTGTGAAGTACTGGTTATTCAGATCTGGTCTGCATACGCGGTTTTTTTTTTTTTACATGAGCTCCACACAGGAGGCCCAGAGGAAAATAATTTCCCTCAGGGCCTATGTCATCTTTGGGGATGCTGTGTGGAGGTTTTTTTTAAAGGAAAGGAAGGAGAGGAGAGTTCTGGGAAGGAAAAGGGTTTAAGGGGTGGGTAGGAATATGGGGTTCAGTGTGTCCAGGTCATCCACCTCCAAGACCTAGACAAAGCTCACCCCATGGACCCGGGCACCCCTGCTAAATTACCAAACGTAGCGAACCACTTGGGGTGACCTGTGGCAGAGGTGTTGGTTATCCAATAAAGGTTCCCGGGGCGGCGGTACCCATTACCGCCTCCCAAATTCAAAATCCAAAATCCAAATTGAAGCCATTTCAAACAACGTTTCACTTCTGATAAATGTTCTTACAACATGGCAATACTGAGAGTATCTTCCACTCTGGAACGCGAGGAAAATATTACACATATAATTATTTTTTAAATTAATTAATTAAAATAATTTATTTTCCCACGCGATTCCCTGGGATTCGATACCGCGGCCTTAAGTTGTGAGGCAAGAGCCTTAACCCTAGACCACGGAGGCCGTTGGAGGATGTTTAAAAAATTGAGAAAATTTATTTACAGGTACTTATGATGATAAAATGAATAATAATTAAAAGCTATTCATTTTGTCATCATAAGTACCTGTCTAGAAATGATATAAATACATCGTCTGTAGGTGGTAACAACCACAGTTTGATAATGCCTTCAGAGGGCGAAACAGCTGTAACTCATAATAATAATTACGAAGCAGAAGCAGAACTTGTTTATAATAAACTGTTTTTATACATTGAATAATAATATTATTAAATATATAAAATAAATTAAAAATATTATATATTTAATATTATTAAATATATAAAATAAATTAAAAAAAAAAAAAAAAAAAAACTGATTCATTGATGTTAAACATATCAATATTCGAAGTGTTTCTATGGCATGGCCATTGGCATTTAGTTCTCCTAGCTGGGAGATAAAAAAAGTCGGTGACGGAGATAACCATCGTAAATATAGAAACTAATACTCATCATTTCCATATTCGGTTATATGTTTTGAGGGATTTGAAATAAGAGAAAGAAAGAGAAGGGATTTGAAAAGATACCTACATTGAGAAAGTTGTTTTCTGCTCTTTATCTTCAACTCTGATATCCTCAATCTTTGATCGAAAACCTGTTGACTATTTTTAAACATGCACTCACCACTGAGCTAAAACAGTTAATAGACGGACTCTTCACCACACGACGTGTTGTCATTTTGTACCCATTAAGATGCTGTTGGCAATCGACTTAGTTTCGGCGAAAACTTTTAAAGTTTTTGCAAAAACTTTCAAGAATTTTTGATTAATTTTTATAGTACTTAACAATCATAACAATCTGACTATCTGACTTTCGATAAATTCCGGGTACAAATAGCCGGCATTCAATAAAGCATTAGTAGGTAATTTTTTTTTTAAAGAAAAACATTCCCGAGATACAAATAACCTGATAATATTTTAAAATCTCCTACTGCCACCACAGTAAGCGGAAAATTTTACTTGTGTCGTGATGGAGGGCTTAGCCAGCTGAGGAATCGAACACGCGACGCTTGAACGGGACCCAAACGCGATGCCGTTTCAGCCACTAACCGGTCAACCGCATTTAAATCTTTGTCTTAAAAATGATAGAAAGATAAGTATCCCGTTGTTAGTTCATCTTTGAGTAATATTCCTCACAGGTGCTTCAAATGGATAAAATTAGAGTCCCTAATAAAATCTAACAATAATATTTATTATTACTATTGTTTTGTTCAGTTTTTGTCGGCACACCCGGCGTTGCTACAGACATTCCAAGAAGTTGAAAAACCGATGAGGATTATTATGTAATCTTATTATCTTTGCCTTGTTACATTTTATTTTCGAACTTCTCAAAAACACACCTTAATAATAGACTCGTGCAAAGAAAACACCACAAATGTTGAGCAACAAAGAAGAAAATGAAGTGATTATTGGTTTTACCTTAAACATAATCAGCCTTACTAAAAAACCCAGTGAAAATTTTATTCAATTGACAAACGGCCGCGGATGTGAAAACATTACTAATTAAAAATTTGTTCTTTGAAAGAAATACACATGGTTTCCGCGGCCTGAGAGGGTAGTTTATCTCTGTTTTAACCATTGATGTTCGAACGATATTTGTAATTTTTCCATAGTATTTTGAATGTTCTATATATTTCTTATTTTTGAAGGTGTCGTAAAAACAAATACCATTTATGAAAACTAGATAAAATTACCTTTTAGATTTGTGTATTTGAAATACATTTTAGCTTTCAAAAACTGCCATATTTTAAGATTAAAACTCGGAAAAAAATGGAAAAAAATTTCCTCCCACAACATTTTTGACCAAAATGTAGAGAAATTTAAATAAAATCAAAATTTAAAAAACACAGTCCTTTTATGTAATAAATTTGGAAGGAAACTATCACCTCACTTTTTCATCGTGTATACAATAAAAAAATAATAAAAAATTTAAAAGTTTTGTTTATTGCCAAAAAAATAACTTAGAAATAATACTGACTTTTAAAACAGATTTATTGCACCTCTAAAGACGTTAATTTCTTTTTATACGTTTACGAACACATGTATTAGATATTAATATTATAAAAAATTATCACTTTTAAGGAATTCTCTTAAAATAAAGATCTTAAAATGTTAATTTTATCTTTTATGTAACCTATAAAACAGTATTCTGACAGTTCAACTTTGAAAGTACGGCGTTTGTACAATAACTTGATTAAACTTATGTAAACCACACAAATAATACGGTATATATATTAATTATATGAATAGAACAGTTATTTTGTCACTACAATAGAAATTATTAAGTAAAATCACAACATCTAACAAAATTTTCGACATCCCGCCCGATCCGGCCATAAACGCTTGGTTTTCAAGCTGTGTGTTCATCGCGTGGGCCGTTTATGCACACGCGCGCCAATAATGCTCCTGGCGGAGAATAATTAAAACAACATTTTTTCCTACTAAATTATAACCATTTGCGACGTTGTCAGATCTTTAAGCATTTTAACAGCGTGAGCACGCAAGAAACGTTATTGGTAATAAAACGTGATTTAGTGTATACAAGGGATAATTATGTTATTGCAATAACACAGTTAATTGGTCGCGCTGTGGTTTTTTTTTAGTAAGGCTGAATGTATTTATAAGAGAGTACCCGGCATACATTGCCATGCTACTCAAATAAAGTGTCTGTGTTTGAATTCTGTTTATTGAAGTCCTTCCGGATATACAATATTTTTTGTTTTCCGTCTTGTGCATACACGAATAAAACATAAGGTTTTCCGACCCGTCAGCAAGCCACGTACGGCTGTTACATACAGCTGTGTAAAAAGTATGGATTTTCAACAAATTTCCCTCCACTTTCCCCTACCGTCAATAAGCCTTTGCAATCCATCGAAACTTCTTTACAAGGAATCTGACGTTATGAGTATAAAACAGCTGTACATCTCTAAAATAATTTGTAAATTTTTTATCAATATTTATTCTGCAGAAAGAACCCAACAAATCCATACCACTAGAATTGGCTCAAGAATGAACTTTGTCGCAATAAGTACTAAAACATCTTTTGGCCAAAGAAACTTTTTATATCAGGCTCCACTTCTGTTTAATATTCTGCCAGATTACATAAAGTCTTCCAATTCATTAGCTAAATTTAAAAAAAATGTTAAGATTTTTGTGTTGTCAGAGGATTGGCATACTATTTTTTCATCCTTGGCCTTTTTTTAAATAATAAAAAAAAAAAACATATTTTAAAATAATAAGATATTTTTTTTTAATAATATTTGTTTTTTAAATAAAAAGATATATATAAACATATATATTTTTTAAATAACCAGATTTTATTTGAGTCCCATTTGTAAAAATCGGAGTGTCACCCTAGTTGTTTTGAACTACCTTTGTTTCTTGGTGGGTATAGTAATTTATTAAGGATTTGTTTTATGGTCTATATTGTTACAAATTACACATCTGGTCACCAATATAATATTGTTATTTCTTACTTTCCGCATATAATATTTTAGTGTTTTGGATGGAGTGTTTTGTATTTTAGTGATTTTTTTGTATTTTAGTGATTTGTGTGTAAATGCACCACTCAAATTTATGAATTTAACCTCAATACAGGCTGCTAGCCTAGTGAGGTTAATATTTTTGTAAAAAAAAAAATAAGAACACATGTATGGTGAGAAATTATAAATAAATAAATAAATAAATCCTTGGTAAAATCAATGGTCCATCCCAATCAATGGTAAAATCTAAATTTGAACCACAGGGAGCTGTCTTCACTACTGATATAACAGATCATGATGTGATATTGCTGAGATTTATGAGCTTTACACTAAATAAAATAGCAAAAGATAATGAAAACTTGAAAACCGTCATCGATAACAATCTTTTGAAAGTCAAATTAAAGAAAGAATCATGGCAGTCAGTACTGTCATCGCAAGATGTTAATTTAGCTACTGAAAATTTCATAAAATGTTTAAAAATGCATGTGGAAAGTTGTTCGTCTGTACAAAGTGTAAAGCATAACATTAACTATTTAAAACCTTGGATAAATAATGGAATTATTAAATGTCTCAGAACCCGAGACAAATTACACAACAAATGTCGAGCAGATTCAAATAATATTCAACTGCTGGATTATTACAAAAGATACAGAAACTGGTGTACAAAAATTATAAAATATATAAAGCAAGCATATTACAAAAGGAAACTGGATAACGTCAATGGAAATATCAAGCAACAGTGGAAGATTATAAAGGAGGCTGTAAATATACAAAAGGAGCAAGTGTCTATAAAAAAATTAAAAATCAATAACAATATCATCGCAATGGAAGAGAATCCAAATATAATCACTAATCACGTAAATAGCTTCTTCAGTGATATTGGTCCTAGATTCGCAAAACAATTGTGCAGTGAAAATAAAACTACCGAAATGTGTATTGTTAACAATTTTATACCTTGTACTCAATTTTCAGGAGAGAGCTTTGAATTTAAAACTACTAGCATTTATGAAGTTTCAAAAGTGATAAATGAATTAAAAATATCTTTTTTCTGTGGTATTGATGGCCTAAGTATCATGGTATACAAGCAGCATGTTTCTGTATTGGCTGGTCCCATATCTCACATTGTTAACCTTAGTTTTAAGAGTGGCATATTTCCTACTCATTGTAAGAATGCTAAGGTTGTACCGCTTTTCAAAGGTGGGGATCACCTAGAGGTTAACAATTACAGACCCATATCTTTGCTCAATACTCTCTCAAAATTGATAGAAAGATTGGCCAAGTCAAGATTAGTTTCATTTTTAGAAAAATACAAAGTACTCTCCGACAATCAATTCGGTTTCAGAGCAAATAAAGGTACGAGTGATGCTGTTTTAAAGGTATTGACCAAAGTTACAAGAGCGCTAGACTATGGCAACAAAGCCATAGCGGTGTTCTTGGATTTATCAAAAGCATTTGAAATTATCATCTTTAGGCATTAATAATACAGCAATGGGCTGGTTCAGATCTTATCTCAGTGACAGAACACAACAAGTGGAAATAAATAAGATGTTAAGCGAGGGTAAATCAATCTCCTTTGGAGTCCCGCAAGGTAGTGTGCTTGGGCCAATATTGTTTCTTATTTATATAAATGATTTATGTAGTCTGAATATTCCTGGTAACATTGTTAGTTTTGCAGATGACACTGCCTTAATATTTGAGGGTAAAACTTGGAATGAAACTTTCAACAAAAGTAATATAGGTTTAAGAGTGGTAAATAGTTGGTTAAACAATAATATATTAACTTTGAATGCACAAAAAACCAAATTTATCACTTTTAGCATTTCAAGTAAAAGTCAGCCTTCCGAAACTCACAACTTGATTATTCACAATTGTTTTCAAACATGTAACTGTAACCCTTTAGAAAATATAGTCAGCATCAAATACCTTGGTGTAAAAATAGATAAATTCTTGAGATGGAATGATCATGTTAATAAGTTAGTAAATAATACTAGGAGACTTACCTATATCTTTAAAGAACTGAGACATATACTAGACAAAGAAAAATTAAAACTATATTTTTGAATGTAGCTATTACTTTGTGGTTATCCATTATAGAAAAATGAAATAATTTAACTTTGTATAAACCACTTATTTGATGCGCAAATCCGACCGGTTTCGGAACAAACGTTCCTTCGTCAGGGAAAGCTTATACTAATTTGACAGTTTCGAACAATGTTTTATTATGGTAGGGGTGGAGCTGTTGCTAGATAATAATGTAGATTGGGTAGGTAGGTATTAGTGTAGAGTGGGTGGGTAGGGGAACAAATCCATGATTGGGCTATATGACAATATTTTAGTTTGTTAATAATTGTTAATAATATTAATGATAAAGAATGGCGTAAAATTTTGTATATTAATAATTTTTCAGTTCAATGTTGCAAAAATCTTCCTTCTAATATTAAACCAGCGTTTTATACAAGAAATAATATCGGTAATTTTTTGAGAAATACTAAAGATAAAGACCATAAATTGACTAATTCCGGAATATATAAACTCAAATGCAATGATTGTCCCTCATTTTATATTGGAAAAACCACTCGTAATTTTGAAATCAGAATCAAAGAACATTTAAGATGTCTTAATAATAATAATTTTTCTGAGTTTGCTAACCATATCATTGAAAATAACCATAGTTTTGAAAAAAATACAGGGATAAATATTCTTCATATTAGTAATAAAGGAAAACGTTTAGATAACTTAGAAGCCTTGGAAATTAAAAAATCCCTTAAAAATAATGAATCTATTATTAACAAACAAAAAATATTGTCATATAGCCCAATCATGGATTTGTTCCCCTACCCACCCACTCTACACTAATACCTACCTACCCAATCTACATTATTATCTAGCAACAGCTCCACCCCTACCATAATAAAACATTGTTCGAAACTGTCAAATTAGTATAAGCTTTCCCTGACGAAGGAACGTTTGTTCCGAAACCGGTCGGATTTGCGCATCAAATAAGTGGTTTATACAAAGTTAAATTATTTCATTTTTCTAAAATTAAAACTGTTTATTTTGCAATAATCCAGTCTCTGCTTTCTTATAATATAGTGTGCTGGGGATCCTGCGCAAAGACTTATATAGAACCACTTAATATTGCCCAAAAAATGATTCTTAAAGTTATGTTCAAGAAAAAAATTAAATATCCAACTCATTTACTTTTTAAGGAATGTAATGTAATTAACGTAAAACAGTTATATATTACACAAACGCTTTGTAGATTTTTTAATAATATTAATATTGCAGAAAGAACACAGCAAATTCGTACTACGAGAATTGGCTCTGGTCTGAATTTTATGGCAATTCAAACTAAATCTTCTTTTGGTCAAAGAAATTATTTATATCAAGCTCCACTCATATTTAATAGCCTTCCAGAACATATAAAGTCATGTAATTCCTTGTACACTTTTAAAAGGAATCTTAAATTATTTGTTTTAGTCGAGGATTGCCAATTAATTTTCTCTACTTTGTCCTTTCTAAATTATTAGCTAAATTAGTATGTTTATAAAATAAGCTAAAATAATTTTTATTTTTGTTTAAACTGTTTTTTTTTCATCTTCCTCCTGCCAAATCTATAGCATGTTAAATTATATACATATATTTATTATTTACGACTTAATCCTTAAAAACAAAACAAAAAAATACTTTATTTTATTTTATTTTGAATCAGATCTCAAAACTATGGTCACCCTAAAAGTCTACATTAATGTACTACTTAGCGCCATAAGTTTAGTGGGTACCCATAATCTCAATCTGTAAGAAATACAACAATATCGTTCTTTCAAAATCTGTATAATTTTGTTAACTTGTATAATTATTGTTAACCTCAACACAGGCTTGTCCTAGTGAGGTAACAAATTGTATTGTAAACATTTTTACCTACAGTGTAAAGAAACAATAAATAAATAAATAAAAATAATAAATCCTTCCCTCTGCCCCTTCTTCGTCCACCACCCCTCCGTCACCATTCCTTTGTATATCCTTTCGTCCCGCGAATTCCCCCCATCCACGTTCACATCTTCTCCTCCCATATTCCCCTATATCTTCCCCACCTTTCGTTCCCCTCTCCCCTCCCGTATACCCCTCCTTCTCATTATTTCCCTCCCTATCACTAAACTGTATGAAATACGCAGCTGTCCGTGTGAGATGCATGGACTTTCCAATTCTACCCCATTCTCTACCGCTACTATGTCTCCTTTGCAATCCTTCCCTCTGCTTCTCCCTCGTCCACTACACTTTTGTTACTATTCCTCTGCATATCCTTTCTGATAGGCCCCCCTTCCCGCCCCCGTTCCCCTCCTATGCCCCTTTCCCCGTCCCACGTATCCCCCCCATCCACGTTCACATATTCTCCTCCCGTGTCCCCCTACACCTTCCCCACCTTCCCCCTTCCTCGGTCCTCTTCCGCAAACTCCCCTCCTCAATTCCTCTAACTCCTCCCGTATACCTCTCCCTCTCCCTACATCCCTCCCTATCACTAAACTATATGAAGTACACAACTGTTCGTGTGAGACGCATGGATTTCCCAATTTTACTCCCTGCCATTGCCTACCGCTACTACGTCTCCTTTGCAATCCTTCCCCCTGCTTCTCCCTCGTCTCTCCTACCCCTCCGTCACCCCTCCTCAGCGTATCATTTCCAATTCTGTATCCTGTACCCTGTTCCCCTCCCTCGTTCCTCCTCCCGTTAACCCCACTTTCTTCAACGTAACTAATGTAAAAGTAATGTAATGACCGGTCGGTAGCTGAGTTAGCATCGTGTTTGGGTCCCACCCATGCGTCCCGTGTTCGATTCCATGGTAGGCTAAGTCCTCCATCACGACACAAGAAACATTTTCAGCCGTCTCTGATGTAAGTAGGAGATTTTCAAATATTGTCAGGTTTTTCGTAACCCTGGAATGTTTGTCATTCTTTTAAACTTAAAAAAAGTAATATAACTAATGTATGTATGTAACTGTATAACTAAGACTTATAACTTAATAGTTTTCTAATGTATGTAGGTCATATTTATGACAGAATAAACATGCCATTCTTTTACCAATATGATTTTCAACTACGGCTAAGAGATTTAAAAAAATGCGTATGATTACCCCCCGTGTTGTCGGTGGTAAAGACACGGCTTTAGTCTGAGAAATTACTATTACATTAAAAAATGTTATTAACTTTCATATAATCGCTCATTGGTCTCTCAGACCGACAAATCAATAATTCGATATTTTCTCAAAAATTAAAAACAATGGGACTTTGAAATTTTTATTAGCTTCTGTTGGGCATTGCTTAGTGCGGCGCGCGCATTGCTGCTGAGTGAATGTGTGACACTTATTTACTGTTATCTGTCTTTTAGGTTAAGTAACAATTACTACCCAACAATCCTTATAACGGTTAATTCTTATTTTTATAATATTTTATTATTTTTGATGCTTTCATTTATTTGATTTAATAGTTTTTTTAATTAGCAGGTGAAAAGTTTATTTTACACTTTGTGAATGTCCATACTGCACAACTACTTTAATTAAGCTGCCAGCGGGTGTAATAAAATTAATTTGAAAGTTTATTTCCATTCAGGACTATGATTGATTGAAAGTTTCCCAGTCATTTCCCACGAGTATTATAGTAAGTAAATCAATAACCAACCTTGATAATTAAACCCGCTTGAGTAATTACAGATCACCAAAATTCTAATTACCATAACGTTGTTAATGCTGCTTTTGGATGTTACGAGAAGATCTCAGATTTTAAGCGAACCGTGAATTCTAAATTATTGATCACAAAACTATCGGAGGATCACGCAGGTTCAATAAATTGACCGGCAATTTGGAAAAAATTAGGTTTACAAGACACATCAAATCATAAATAAGTGAGCACCACTTGACTCCATTACAGAATTGTGGATGTAATTAAAACTGTGAGAAACAGCGGTGATGATGATGTTGGCATAATTAGTTCTTATGTGCATACAATTGTTTTTTGGCACCCATTATTAATCCTTCATTTTGGGAGGTGAGTATGGCTACCACCATCGACATTTTGATCTTTTTAGTAAGACTCTCTCGGAAAATCGCCTTGCACCTAAGTGAAAGGTATTCCTTCTCACCCTACATACCTTTTTCTTTACCAGAACTTTCTCTACATCTTCTTCTCAAGAGACTTACCACACAGCATCCCCGTAAATGACCTAAGACTGTGCCATCAGCGTAAATACAATGTTGTATATGAGAATAAATCAATTTCATCGCAGATACATAATATTATAATGTGTAATAAATAATGTAGGGTCTATTAACAACCCTTGTGGTACGCCGGCAGAATATTTTTTTTGTTGTTAATTGTAACAATAGCAATTTTTGTTGTTAGTTAAATACCAGCAGTTCTGATTTTTTTAAATTAACCACCCTATTTTTAAAATAGTAAATATACAGTTTATGCAGGTTTTTATTATTATTATGTTATAATTTTCTTTAGTCGTGATCTTCACCTTTACTCACTTTACTCCTTGCGGTCTTACGGAAAACTGCGGACACCTATGTTTCAGATGCTTGCGATATCACTCCAACACCTAAGTGGTCTTTTTCTGTTTCTCTTGTACACAACTCTTCTAGTGACCATGAGTTTCTCCAGGTTCGATCACTTGGTATGGTGAGCAACATGTCTAAAATATCTTAGGAGTATCTATGTTACATGGGTACGGTATAAATTAGTTTGTGTAGTAGGAAAGCCTTGTTTATTCCAAGGAGACGTAATTTATGTGTATTTATTTCCTGGGAATCGAATAATTCTAAAAGAATTCAAAGCACGAACTTGTGAACGGAACCCTCGATTACAGGGATAAAGAAATACCTCATTGCCAAGGTCATTTTTATATTGCTTCGTATTAATGTTTTAATGAATCATCTATAGACACATATATACTCGCATAAGTACAAACCCTTGCTCGAGCCCCTTTGTCTCAACTTCATACAAAACGTCTTGACGACTCATATTTAGTTATTTTTATATTGAAGGAGTTTATTTTATAATATTCTAGTTATGTTTTTTGTCTAATATCTTCAACCTTTTTTGGTTATTTTAGCTATCATTTCAATAAACGGAGAAAGGATCGGCAAATTCAGTTTATTCAAAGGCAAAAGGTATTTTTTAAAAATTGGAAAAATGAAGGGAGATTTTTCTCACTCTTAGTAATGTGAAAAACTTTTTCAAAACTGCTTTCTTTCTTGAACAGATAATCAATTTCATTGGTTGGTTTGGGGTCCAATAGTTAAAAGATTTATCTAACTTGGCGACATCAGTTTCCTTTCGAATCTGTAAACTAAGATCACACTTCGATGGATTATGGGTACTGTAAGCCTATCTAAATCTGTTAATAATGATATTTTAGTAATTAAAAAATATATATGTTCTTGTTTCATAAAAACGTTCATAGTACCTATCTCACCGAATTACTTTCGCAATTAATCATTATAGTTTTTGCTTTGTGACGTAGTTTGACGTAGTTTCACAATTAATAACTTAGTTTTAAAGCCATAAAATAAATGACTTTTGGTATGATTTATACACCTTCCGTGTAAGCGGAATAAAAATTATGGGAGTATTTTCAAATAATGTTTTGAATAAGATAATTATTTTTGTTATTAGTTTTTGGGGTATTATGCCGTGTTGCGCTACCTCCTTCTTTAGCCGAAAATCTAATAACAAAAATACTTTTGGCCGTGAAAATCTAAAATCGTAAGATAATTATTTATATTATGACGGAGCGTCGAACTCCTTGGGTCTAGAACCAGAGGTTTGAAAACCAAAACAGTTAAAAAAGAAATGAAAAAAGTATAGACAATGGTAGACAGAAGCAATGCAAAACGTAGTAGTATCACAATGTTTTTATTACGTAGACGGTTGAGTGTATGCATGATGATGGTAAGCATAACACACACGTCACATCACGGCGGGATATGGATATAATATGCTCCACGCGAGGCGGGCGGAGACTTGATGATGATGTTGTGGTAACCTGGCGGTGAAATTCACTGATCTTCATGGTCCTCCTGTAAAATTACACGTAAAGATACATGGTGACAAATCCTCCATCCGATACACAAAATCGTTTAGATAAAAGGTGGTGGAGTATGGTCGTAGCGATGCAATCGGTCCTCGACGTCATGCGTGCGGAGGCTGGACGATGCGCTGGGCCAGAGACTAAGAGTATGGATATTAGAGAGACGGCATGTAAAGTGTGCACACCCTCCCGAAGTGTGATGTTTTTCAAAAACTTTACCGAACGGTTTTTGGACGGCTGACATTGGCTTTTACACCTCGGTCGCGTATAGAGCTCCCAGTAAAACGTCCATAAAACATAGAAAAATGGTCCAGTGCGCCGTAAAATTGTGTAAAAGTAGTTCTATGAAGACTTTCAAGAAGAAAGACGGTCTTACCTTTCACATGTAAGTGTTTAAACATAACTTAAATATACATTTTATAATTTTAGGCGTGTTCATTTCAACCGCCATCGTCATGGGCCCGATGTTAACACGTGAACTCCGACTGCCAATGGGCCGAATCAGTCAACTTAAATTATAATAATTAAAAATTACCTAAATTTTTTTATGTTTTATTAATCATAACGCACAATATAAAGTTGAGATTTACACATATCATAGGTATGTGTTTTTTATCATTTAGCTTATTCATTTTTAAACATTTTTACTTTGTCTTTTTTGCACTGTTATTTTTAGTTTTTTTTTCTACTAATTTAACACTCCTTTTACATATGTTAACAATGTTAATTCAAAGTATGTAATCACTGTATTGTTATGTAAAAGTCACATTGACATACCCCCGTGGTCAAGGGGTAAAGTTCTTGACTAGCAATCCGGAGGTCGCGGGTTCAAATCCCGGTGCGCGCAGATAAATTTTATTCGATTGATCTGTATTTTCAACATTTTATAATTAAAAATTATATAAGATATATTTCCGGCACGTTCCAGGTGGAACATACTCTCAGTATCGCCCTGGTGTAAGTCCACCAATTACAATTGAAATGTTGCTTGAAATGGCTTTAGCTGTGTTTGTTGACTAGATCTGAAAAGACGGGTACTTCCCCACCTTCCTCGCCCCCATCTCTTCCCCTCCCCACATCTTCAGCCTCACAACATACATGCCATAGTCTCTCTCCAGATGGAAGCAGTTTCGATTCTTGTGATATATATACAAGATTTAAAATGCCCGTTTTCTTGAAAATTCACCTCAAGGGTGCAGTATGAACATATGTATATATACATACATAAAATTAAATAATATATTTTTTTATTATAAAAGGTTTCCAAAAGACCCTGAGAGAAAAAGAAAGTGGGTTGATGCCTTAAATCGGAGTGATGACTGGTTTCCAATCAAATCAACCCGCATTTGCTCCTATCACTTTTCGCAAGATTGCTTCTATACAACTGAGAAAGGATTTATAAAATTGCACAGGCATGCAGTACCTTCGCTTTCAATTGAAAAGGTACTTAATATTTTATTGCAATAATGCTTAAAAAAAATCGGAATTGGGCTGGATATCAAATACATTTTTTTTTCAGCCTACGACTGAATCAGCAGACCCATCAGCCTACAATAGATCACATGAGTCACTCGATGAAGTGGAAGACACTCCTCGTAAAAAAAAACTTAGATTAGAAGCGAGGAAGTGGAGAACGCTCTTCATTGAACGCAAAAAAGAGCTAAAAAGTTTGAAAGCGTCACGTAGACGGCACTTAAAAAAGATTGCTAGTTTGCAGGGGATTTTAACATGTTTACAAGAAGGTAAACATGTTAATGAAAACGAGTTTACGGACTTGGAGTCAATTTCAATCAGCAGTAGAGAACTTTATAACCGGCAGCTCCAGAATAAAGGAAAACCGACAAAAAAAAATTCTCCCCGGCCCTTAGATCGTTTGCTCTAACTTTACATTTTTATTCTCCAAAAGCTTACGATTACGTACGAAGAAGTTTTGATACATGTTTGCCACACGCTAGGACCCTTGGGAAGTGGTACGAGAGTATTGATGGCCAGGCTGGTTTCACAGTGGAAGCTTTTCGTGCTTTGAAGATGAAGGCTGAAGCTTCAAGTAAAAAAATACTCTGCGGACTAGTGATCGATGAAATGGCCATAATGACTAAGGTCGAATTTGATGGCTCCAATTACCATGGATTTATTGACATGGGTGCTAAGTTAGACGGTGATTACCTGACAAGGGCAAAAGAAGCCTTTGTCTTAATGGTTGTGGCAATCAATGATAGTTGGAAGTTGCCTGTTGGTTTTTTTTTAGTAAATGGAATTTCCGGTGAACAAAGGGCAAATTTGGTATGTAAATGTTTGGAAAAGATTCATCTTACGGGTATTGATGTGGTGTCTTTAACGTTTGATGGGTGTCCGGCGAACATTTCTATGGCCAAAATTTTAGGCTGTTCGTTCGATCCTACACAATTAAAAACTTTTTTCGAACATCCATCTACTAAAGAAGATGTTTGCATATTTTTAGATGCCTGCCACATGATAAAATTAGTTCGAAACGCTTTTCAAGCCAAAAAAGTAATAGTTGATGAAAATAAGATTGAAGCAAAATGGAATCATTTGGAAAGCTTAAATCAAATGCAAAATGAAAAAATATTACATTTTGCGAACAAATTGAGGCCGATACATATAAATTTTCAAAATCAAAAAATGAAAGTTAAATTAGCAACACAGTTGTTCAGTGAGAGCGTTGCTGACTCTCTAATTTTATGCCGTAGTTATTTGAATTTGCCTGAGTTCAAAAATGTTAACGGCACCGTCCGATTTTTGAAAATGATAAATGATTTATTTGATGTCTTAAATTCAAGAAATTTGAAACAATTAGGTTTTAAAAAACCTTTAAACCCTGAAAATTTTAATAATCACCTTGCTTTTTTAAATAAAGCCAAAGAATACCTTATGGCACTTAAGTTCAACGATGGGCAAAATGCTATTTCGTCTAATAGAAAAACTGGTTTTATTGGATTCTGCATAGATATTGAGAGTACGATTAAAATGTATAACAATTTAGTAATAAAAAAAAAGTTGCTAATTTTTTTACCACTCTATAAGTGCAGTCAGGATCACTTAGAACTATTCTTTGGGAATATTCGTTCTCACGGCGGATGCAATAATAATCCAACAAGTCGCCAATTTAAAGGCATTTATAAAAAAAACTTATTGCACATGGAACTGCGTGATTCTTTCAGCGGTAATTGCATTCCTTTAGATAACATTTCCATATTAACTAGTACATCGGCAATAAAAACGATAAATCAATCATCAAATAGGTATAGGGTCGAGGATGGTGAAAGTATTTCGGATGAAGAAAATGTTTCGGAAGATTTGGACAATTTTGATATGAATTTTATATTTAATCCCGTTCGGATTATATTTAATCTCTTCGGATTCTGACCGACAGATCATAACTTATATAGGAGGATATGTTGTCAGATTTTTATGCAAAAAAATAATGTGCGAAACTTGTATCAGCTCATTACATTCAATAAACAAATCATTCAAACATGTGTTGATTGCGCTTAAAGATAAAGGAGGTCTTGTCTATCCTTCTGATGATGTAGTCGCAGTTTGTGTGAAGGCTGAATCGATCATAAAGACGATGTTGTCTGAAAGTGGAGGTAAAATGCTTCTTCCAAAATATGGCAAAGCGACCATTGTCAGTAAAACTTTAAAAGCATTCATAGGTATTCCAATATTTAAGTCTTTGGAAGACCACATGCATGAACAGTTTCCAACATCGAACCATCTCATTAATTTACTTAAAGCAATATTAGAAAAATATGTCGATATTAGAATTCATTATATTAGTAAGCAGTACGATCACATACCCGCCAAAAAGCGACAATTGTACAATAAGTTATTGCATTTTAAGGGACAGTAGGTTAACAGATTCTGGCTTTAAGTGGTTTTTATTAAATTTAAATGACCGAGGAGTTTTTTATAAATGTTTTTAAACTGTAGAGCATTCGAGTTATTATTATGACCTCCATGTGATCTTATATTGCCGAAAAGGTAATCTATTTGATTTTGGCTTAATTTGTAAGAAGCTAATTTTTTTATAATTTTTTTAATTAAATTTTTGCATAAATATTTCAGACTTTGTATGAACGCTATACTATTCCCAAGAAGCCTGTTTTGTACACACTTTGTTTTTCGTTTTTTGTTATTTTAAATGTTTTGTTTTCTTTATTCATCCGTTTGGTTACTATAATTATTTTTAAAGTGTTAAGATAATCAGTGGCTCCACCTAAAAAAATCAATACGGTTTCTTTATTTAAGGGAGACAAGGGTCACCGAATACAAATTTTCGAAGATTTCGAGAGTTTAAAACGTCAAAGAGATCATTCAAGATTTTAACAACTTGCAAGTGGCTTCTAAATCTTTGTATTACGCCATTTTTAACTCTTCTCTACAAAATTATATGACTGTGGTAGCATTTCGGCTTAGTAGTTGGGTTGCTAGATTGACCTTCATTATCTGTTTTCTGAAATAAAGTGTTGGTATGTTATTTCATGGGCGAAGTTTAGGCCTTGCTCTTCTTGGGTCCCAATAACTTTTTCGATAAATTCCCACCGCGCTACCTTGCCGTCTTTGTCGATAATTATTTTGTTTGGATTTCTGTGTAAATATATTCTTGTCTAACTTTATCATACGGTAAGCATCTAAAGTTGCACTAACCTCCCGCACATCGGTTGTTGCAAATGGTAGAGGAGCTAGCCCGTTGATTACAGCGGAAGTTTCAGCAGGATCAAGAACCAGTTCTGTTAAAGGAGAAACACTGATAGTATCTCTCTTCACGTGACACTTATTTTATTATGCTTTTATAACTTTTAAATTGTTATTAATGTCTCCTGTACTTATCCATCCTTTGTTCGAGCATTCTAATTTTTTTATGTATTTTTTTTTTATTTTGTTATTACTGTAATTACAGTTTTTATAAGATTAATAAAGAGCACTTCTTTCCTAAAACTCAAACACCAGCTTACATCAAGAAAAAATATAAAAATGCACTGAATTTTATACTGCAAGTCTGTTGATTATTCAAAATATATTTAAAAAAACAATACTAACTAATATACATATATTTTTTTAATCTACACGAATCAATCATAATTTTGTTTCATAATCTTTTTTTTTTAAATTAAGTAAACGCTGAGAAAGTGAGCATTGCTCAGGAATATGTCGGTGTTTTATAAACAATAAACGTGTTTAAAACTAAGAAAATTATTAATTATGAAAAAGAAATTCCTTCAGCAAATAATACGTAATGGGCTATTATATTTTGTGCTTGAAATACGAAAAAAAACTGAGAAACGTTTTTTAATTAAAAAATAAATTAAATAATGAGCCCATTACCAGTTCGGCCCTTCCCTGCAAAGCGCCCACCCTCTCCCCGCTCGCTGAGCGGTAACCCCGTTCCTATCCCTACTCCCCGCCGCCGAAAAATGCAGAGAGCTACACTGGTTTTAGCGGTATAATAGGATCCGATATATTTATGCCGCTTCCTTAGAATCATAGTTCCATGGCCAGAGACATACTCGAATATGTCTCTGGCCCAGCGCATCGTTATAAACTATGTTTAGTAACAAGAGTTAGTTGTCAAATGCCCTATTTTTTCCATCTTCTTCTCCTTTTTAACATCAAAAAATAAAACTGCAAAATTTTGGGTGGCTGTGTCGACATGCTCGCACTCACTCACCTATATCATTTTTAATCTATTTTAACTCACCAGCATATTTCTTTTTCTATTACTCCAAAAAGTTCGGTCTCCACGTTCCGTTTGTAAGTTTGGGTTAGACAAGGTTAAGAGGGAAATCCGAAGAGCGATATTAAGATGATGCAAATAACATGTAGTTTTATTTTCCATTAGCTGAAGTCCCCGGCGTTGACCGGGCTTAACATAGAATTTTTCGAAATCAAATATAGACTGTGATCTTTTTCTAATTTGAAGTTCAAGTGTGCAAAACTATCTAGAGATAAATATGTGGATTTACATAAAAAATAAATCCCACCACATACACACTTCTTTCGATGAATTAATTACATTATTGTGCACATATTTTTATATTGTGTTTTACGTATCAAACATCCTTGCAAAATGTAATGGATCCACTGGCATCAACTAACTGTGATATTTTAAATTGTTATTTTTAATTCACAAGGTAAATTATTATTATTTTTATTTAAAAAAATCGGAATGTGTAATTCACAAGCAGTAGAAGTGACACTAGAAAGTCGCTAGAAGCCGTTTTCTTTTCGTTTGCCTGTTTATTTAAATGGTTTGAAGATTGGATATTGATTTCACAAAAATAAATGTTTTTTTTGGATTTCGTAGGATTCCACCCTCCGTTCGCTTGATGTCTGTCTCTCTGGCCGCTGAGACTTGTCAGGCGCCTTGCCCACTGCGCTGTCGAAGGTCCGCGCCAAAGCGCAAATTTACCGCATTATATCAGAACCAAATATTTAAATATTTCTGTAGAATTGAGTTGTGACGCATTTCCGTTTCATCCGAATTTCAAATCACTAACGGCGCGCCGCGCTGAAAAAGTTTCACTTAAAAAATAAAATAAAGTTTAAAACAAGGCGCTCAATCCATTCAATCTCTCCCTTAGGTTCCGAGAAACATCTGTGTTTCTGATAATTTATTATTAACGGACATTTTTATCTAAATAAATCTATTGTCATTTTCTGCAATAATTGGTTACTAAAAATACACAACATAGAAAACTTCTAAAACATTTTTTTTTATTTTGCTTTTCCATTTCCACCTCGAATTTCGGCAGCAATCCCCCTTACAAGGTAGCGGGAGATCACACCGATTTAGTTTCAGTTAAAATTTGCAACCCCTTTGTGTCACCCCCATTGGGTCCCACTGGTTGCAACAAAATGCAATTTACCAACTAGATCACGACAAAGCCAATGTTTTAGTCTTGGAGCCTTTGTTGCTGTTGAATTCCAGTCAAATAGTTCACTGTCCGAGTCCACCCACCACCACCAGTACACAAAGAGCAAAGTTTTTGAATTTAAGTTTAGTGGAAATTAAGCAAAAGTTCAAAATGATATGGTTTGAGATTTTAACTGTCAAGAAGACCTAATTATGGAGGCAATTGAAATTCACAAGTTGACGGGTTCATGATATCTGGTAATTAGCAGCTGCTTCAAAACTAAATGCAGAAAACCATTTTAAATTAACTAAATATACTAATACAAACTCTTAGATACTAAGGTGATTGGAGCTGGCGAAACGATTTCACATCTACGTACACAAGCACACACATCACCACCTTTGATTGTACACTTGCCCTGATGATGGATACTTTAATGCTGTCTTTAAAGTTTGCCATAGAAGGAGGTAGCGCTACTCAGCATAATACCCCAAAAACAAATCACGATAAAAGTTACAAATATTTCTGAACTTTAAATTTTTAATTTTGTGCTACCGGTTTCGACACATCCGTGTCATTCACTAGCAACTTACTAACTAACCAACACGCCGTTTCACCGCAGGAGTAGGCAGAGAGGACGGATCGCCAAACAACTCGGCCTTGGCACACACTCCTTGCCTCGTTCACGTTCATACATCGTCTCATACATGCTCTTCTATTATTCTGACTCTTGACATGGCCCGACTCAAGTATCTGATTCACTTGGTCGTGCCATATCTTTCTCGGGCGTCCCCGACTTCTTCTACCATTCACATTTGCATCATATATTCTCCTTACACTCCTTTCCTCGTTCATTCGTTCTACATGCCCAAACCATCGGAGTGTTCTTTTCTTGATCTTACTCATTACGCTTACGTCTCTATTCTTTGCAGATATCCACATTTCTCACACGATCATACATGGTTTTACCACACATACGCCTCAGGGATCTCATTTCTACGGCATTCAGTCTACTTTCATCCTTTCTCTGCCAGTTCCATGCCTCACTGCCACACATCAGGGTAGGTACCAGTACTCCATTAACGGCTAGTTTCGCGTCTTTGGACAGTTTTTTGTTGGTGCCAACAGCGTTCAGTCCTCCATTAATAGAGTTAAGTACCTGTATTTACCCTTCTTTCAATATCTCTATCAGTCTTCCCATCTCTCGTAAACATACTTCCCAAATAAACAAACCATTCACTAGCAAACTTAATCAATTGCCTTAATTTGACGATTAAAATATAATTTGGTGATGATTTGAATAAAACACTTACAAGGTGATTTATTTAATTCACTACAAAGGATGAGGGTCAATGTGTCTCGGTGTTTATTATTTACAGTTTTCATGCAAGTCTACCACGTCCCGTACAATTAGTTGAGTTAAATTACACTATTAAATTAGTACTGCACAAGGGTTCATCTGCTCTCAAATGTCCAAAGTCAGTGGGGCGATGGAATTCACTTTAATTTAGATAAATTATAAGGGTGAGAAGGAGTTTTGTTTAATAATTTGTTCTGGGTTTTTACAGATGTTCTCTTTTACATTAAAAAAAATACAATTATTATAAGCAATAATTATCAGCCTGAAACACTCATATATATTGAAAAAATCTTCCGAGAAAAGATACATGCCGCCAACGGGACTTAAACCCGTGTCATTCTGATTGCCGGTCAGGTACTCTACCACTGAGCTATGTCAGCTATCTAATACGTGTTTCATTCAACAATTACTGCTTATTATATTTTTCCAACTGAAAACAACCAACTTTGTTTTTGTGAGAGAGGCATTGTTAGTGCTAAATCTCTTGCTAGGTGGCGTCGAGACCAAATTATGTCTACGTTTTTTGGTGAAATACTTTACTTGTCAAATATTTCTATGAACATTTGTGTCATTTATTACCAATCTGCTTAAGGTTTTGACACGGATGGGTCGAAACCGGTAGCAGATAAATAAAATTTAAGTAACAAATGTACATGCGAAATATAACTCTTCCAAACAAAAATGTTAAATTTTCGATAAAAATATGTATAGTTTTCTATGAAAACTGGAACTGGGATCGTGGACTGTACTGTACACTTTCAACTTCTATATGAAATACATACTAGAATTTTAGATAGAACTTTCAATATTGAAATCACTGGTTTTGAAACTCCGCCAGATATTTCATTTTTTATTTAATTAAATGAAGACAATGTTAGCGAAACTCAATCGAAAATGTGGAGACAGAAAAATCAGAAAAATATATTGGCACCTCTGGGACTCGAACCCAGGACCCTTTGCTTACATGGCAAGTGCTCTACCAACTGAGCTATCAAATATCAAATTCGGTAACTTTTTAACGGCATCATACTTCGACTAAGAACTACCAACATTATTTTCATTTTCTACGCTTTTACGTTTTTTTCGTCTTTAACGCATATATTATTGGCGGCTATCTTTATACAGGATGTCCGGGGGTAAAGTGCATTTACTTCGGGAGGTGATTCTACATGATAGTGCAAGTAAAAAATATGAATGACTTTTTTCGAAATTCCAACTTTTAGGGGTAGTTTTGAGGTAAAAAGATAAAATTAGTCCGGCGTGTGCGGCCAGATTTATTATTTTCCGCTGTTACGATACGGGACAAACACAATTGAGTCGGGCGCCCGGCAGGCTCTCAGCAAGTAATATCGTACCTCACACTAAGGATTTTTAGTAGGTACGTCTTTTTGTAAGGGAAAAAAATGTTGGAATTTCGGAAAAAAGTTGATATTTTTTTAACTCCTACCATCATGCAGAATCACCTCCGGAAGTTAATGCACTTTACCCAGGACTCCCTGTATATGATTGCAAGGGGTTCGAGTCCCGGAGGTGCCAATATCTTTTTCTGATTTTTCTGTCTCCACATGTTCGATTGAGTTTCGCTAATATTGTCTTCATTTAATTAAATATTATAATTTGAGATTTTACTCATAAAGTTAAAAATACATGATTATCCTAGACTTGCAGAAAAGTCAATATCAAAATCGCACATCAAAAATAAAATGGTTAAAAAATTATCCAGACGGTATCTAGATAGCATTTAGTTCGGGTTGAATCTTGCAATCATATATAAAGATAGCAGCCAATAATATTATGTGCTTTAAGAAAATGAACTTAATGTTGCCAGTTCTTAGTCGGAGTATGATACAGTCAAAAAAGTGACCGAAGTTGATATCGACACCTTAGCTCAATTGGAAGAGCACTTGCCATGTAAGCAAGGGGTCCTGGGTTCGAGTCCTAGAGGTGCCAATATCTTTTTTCTGATTTTACTGTCCTCACATTTTCGATTGAGTTTCGCTAAATTGTCGTCATTTTATTAAATATTTTATATTATTAAATTTGATATAATTTGAGATTTTACTCATTCAGTTAAAAATTAAAAATAAATATTTTTAATTTATTAATTTTATTTAGTAATTTCTATTTTAATTTTTCAAAATTGCTTATTAATTATAACATAACACATTGCAAGCTATATTTTTTCAGTTTGATGTGGCTCCTACAATATAATCTTGAACTTTCCAATTGGCGCGGACTTTAGTGTTTCTGGTAGCGTGTTGTATGTGCATATAATTTCATCCATTTGTACAGTAAACTATTCAGCGTGTTTGCCTTCTCTTTTTTTGTAGCCTGATTTCCTTGCACGTCCTTGTTTATGTCTTTATATGTCCTTGTTGTATAAAATTTTATTTGTAAGCATTTTGGTAACAAGTTGCTTACTATTTTATGGATAAATTTCATCGTAGAATTAAAAAGATTGCGGTTTGTGGATTTTATCATTGTAAACCTTAAATTTATTCATAACACAGTTATATAAATTATATTTATTATTATATGTGTCGGCAGGCGGTGATTTAGCGTCCACTTTGAGTACTGATCAAAGATTCACATATCCCTCATCCTATCGATATGTACGACTAAAACTCAAATGAATCTGCTTTTACTACTGAAGTATTACCTAACTGTGCTTAGTAGATACTTGTAAACATTTCAAATTGCTAATTCAAAACACATTGGGTAAATATCCCTACGACAGAACATGTACCAGGACTGATTGCTCAGAGTATGTCGAGTTTCCACAAAATTCACGCACCAATAGTTAAGTCAACAGAGTGGGCTATATTATTACATGTCAATGGAGTGAGATAGTTTAAATGGGAAATCAATCTTCGCATGAATTAACAGTGGAGTAATTTATTATGCATCGCTCGTCTTATTGGAACCAAGATGACTAATAACGACCCCAATAAAAACATTAAAGATAAATAAATTGAAATTATTGAAACGGAAAAGGGAAAAAAATGTCTTAACACACAATGTACGAACCTTATATTAAATTTTAATAATAAATACTTTGCCAATATAGACTCCGATTTAGCCAACAAAATACATCAACCTCCATTCTTAAACTAAAATACTGCCGTACCTATAACGTCTGCCAAAAACGTTTTCTATTATTTAATTTTAAACCTACATTCTCATTCTCATCCGACAGTGATGGAATCTCATTGAAAACAAGAAAATGTCTACAAGATTTTCTTCCACACTTCAGGGCCTATTTCATCTTTGGCGATGATGTGTTAAGGGTCTTTTTAGAAAAAGAAGGAGAGGAAGTTTTGGGAAGGAAAAAGGTATGCGGGTTGGTTAGCAATCTGGAGGTCAGTGTGTCCAGGAGTAAGGTAAATATAAATCCAACCCTCCCACTGCCCACTGAGGTGGGAAAGTGGTGTTTCGAAGTAGTCCTGCTGGAGAGATTAAAAGGCTCCCTCGCAAAAAAAGACTGACAAATATCAATAGATCTGGGCCACTGTGAGATAGGAAATTGATAGTGCATCCAAACATAGATTGATTGAGTGAGATAACTTGTGTACCATCCAACTAGTTTAAGTATAATAAAATTGACATTGTAGCACACGCCCTTACTAGTGTAATAGGCATAAGATAATTTCGATTTTATATTGTAAATTAAATTTACGCATACTTTTAATTGTATTCCAACACGCGAAATCTAAGTGGGGAAAATATTATGAAATGTAATTATGTATTTACGAATTATAGTACATAAATAAAATAAATAAATATTGTTGTTTTACGTGCAAATATCGTATAAGAGTCTCTAAAACACTCCCAACCGTCGAGTGCTGTAGGACTATGGCATCCCCAATCGAAGTATGTTGTGAAGCTGAAGGCTTAAAAAGGGTAGGAATGCAAAAGAGGAAGATTGTGAAGTACCTGGCTATTCAGATCCGGTCACCAAACACAGCTAAATCCATTTTAAGTAACGATTCGACTCTGAATGGTGGTGTTTCTAGATTAGTATTTTTGCTATTTTTCCTATTGTACACTACGTCAACAGTATTTTTTTTATCTAACCAAATTCAAAGGTTATAAATTTTTGGGTGCCATTCAGAATAGTAATAAATGAAATCAAAGAATGGTTTTCATTCTTAAAATATAATTTACAGTCAGGGTTGCATAAGACTTTCTTTATCGCAATGATAGTACTTGTAGCTATCTCAATTCCAACCCTTATTTCCAGAGATGGATTTCATTTGTCATTACCCCACTTTTGAGACTCACTTTTAGAGGATTATTTTTGCAAAAATCCGTATGAAATATGTAGAATATTTACTTAGAGATCTGTTTTAAAAGCATGAACGTGTAGTATTTGCCAACTTCCTTATGATAATCTACTGAAGTATTCGGCTATGTCAATAATATTTTGACACGAAACTTTTTTTAACATCAATCCATAATTTCCCACAGGTACCGTGAAACTTTTGGGGATGCTGTTTAGAGAATTTCTTTAAGGAGAGGAAGGAGTGAACACGGGTCTTGGAGAAACGTAGTAACTGTGTTATAATTCTTGAATGGAATGGGAAATGGCACCCGGAATGAGGAAATCCAAAGTACTCATAAACGGACCGGATCCCAGACGGACCACTAATTAACGGGAACCAAAATGCCAATTTTTCAAAATTATTTTTACTGTGAAATTTATATTTATTAAAAAAAAATTAAATAAATTAAAAGAAAATACTTTGTTTTAAGTCACTTTATTGTTATTTTTTCCGTCTACCGGTTTCGGTACCTCCGGAAAAAACACATGTTTTAGTTAGTAGGTGAAAATTTACAAAAAACACACATTTTAAAAATACTGGAGTTCCTTACTGTGGAAAGATTAGTGATGTGATGATTACGAAATAATTTTTAATTCTTAAGTTATTCATTATTTATACGTTTAACATTGTATATTGTTACTTGTATATCTGTCTACATTATTTGGAACACCTTAACCATAAAGAAGTTATCCCAATCACAGGACAACAAACTATAATTACTACATCATCATCATAGGCCTAGACTCTACATTCTGCAACCCCTGGTGGGTCTTGACCTCCTCAAGAGGCTTCCTCCACTCATCTCGGTTTTGTGGCAGTTCTCTCAAGTTTAGAAGCTCCAAGGTAGATATATCTTTGAGAACGTTGTTGCTCCATCTTAATCTTGGTCTTCCTAGACTCCTTCGCCCTATCGGTCTTAATAATTACTACATATGGGAATTAATATTGGACAAACGAGCTATAATTTATGAAAAGTGAAGTACCTACTCCTAAATTCATAGTAACATAAATTGGTGATCAATTTGTTTATTCGAAGGAAACAAATACTTTGGGGTGTGACATTTTATAGTAAACTAGCTGGTCCCGGCACGCGTTGCTATGCCATTTAATAAAGAAATTGTTTCTCCCTGAGTGTCCTTTCCCATTCGTCCTGTTCCCCTTCCGCCTCCCCTTCTTCTCCTGCGTCCGTCACCTCCACCTTCTTTCTCCCCACTCCACTCCCCCCCCCCCTTCCCCCGTCCCGCGAACCCCCCTCCCGAGTTCCCCTCCCTCTCACACGTCCCCTTCCCCTCCCCCGTTCCCCTTCCACCTTCCCCGCCTTCCCTCTTCCCTTTCCCGCTCCCTCGTCCCGCCAACCCTCCTCCCGCGTTCCATATATTCAATCCCAGTACATTCAGTTTTTAAACAGCCCGCGTCCCACCTTTTAAAATTTTTATTCAAATTTCCATTTTTCATGTATATTAAATTTGGTACCTAACATAGGTACCTATTTAAAATATTTAAAATTCTTGATTAGATTCAAACTATTAGAGGAGTACCTACATTAAATAAATTTATCAACTAAGGGTTTACAAAAATATAATCCTGATTTAATAAATAATCAAAATGTCATTCTCAAACACGCAATCTGTCAAACGTGCGATGTTTTCTGAAATTATCCAATTTTCTGCGCAATTTTCTAAATTTTTCTCTCCGTAAGAATCATCCTCGTACTTTAAGGAATATTCTAAAAAAAGAATAAGCGAAATCGGTTCAGCTGATCTCGAGATTTGCGCTTACCAACACATTTAGCGATTCATTTTTATATTATAGATGAACAAACACAAACGAACACTTTTATTTTGAACTAACAAATGTCAGCCAACCGGATTTTGCTTATATCAAGCTTCGTCAGAGCTTATTATATTAACTAAAGGTGACCTCCTTTATATATATTTAAAAATCCGATATACGAAATAAATTAAAAGGTTAATATACAGAGCTTTTTTTATTTCAGTAAAAAAGAAAAGGGTAAAGTTCGGTGTTTGGGCGAAATTCCTAAAAAATAAAACTAGTTATTTTTATACTAATTTGGGGTCAGGGAATCCGAATCTGAATTAGGCGGCGGCAAGCAATATTAACTGAATTACACGACTTTAAAAAAATTTATACACATACAGGAAAATAGCCATTTTGGAAGCATTCTGATTCCTAGAAAATCAAACTAGTTATTTTTATACTAACTATGGGCCGGGGAATCCGAATCTGAAAGAATTAGGCGGCGGCAAGCAATATTAACTGAATTACACGACTTTAAAATTTTCTATACACACACACATGAAAATAGTCATTTCGGAAGCATTTTGACACACGAAGTACGAAGATCATAGAAAAACAAGATAACATAGATGTTTTTACCACACAAAATTAAGTGTTGCCATTAAGCAGTAACATCAATAACGTAAAATAACATGTTTATATTTTAAGTAGATACTTATTTTTTATAAATTTTACTCACTTTTGTATCACAAACCATGTTACATAAACCCAGCGTAGCTGCTAAACTACTTGAAAACAGGAATGTTTTTTTGCCGTGAAGCGAGTAGGCGGTATAAAGGGGCACAAACCATGTTACACAAACCTAGCGTAGCCGTTAAACTACTTGAAAACAGGGATGTTTTTTTGCCGTGACGCGAGCAGGCGGTATAAAGGGGCACAAACCATGTTACACAAACCTAGCGTAGCCGCTAAACTACTTGAAAACAGGGATGTTTTTTTGCCGTGACGCGAGCAGGCGGTATAAAGGGGCACAAACCATGTTACACAAACCTAGCGTTAGGTTAGGTTAGGTTACGCATTTTTAAGACTACGAATTTTCATACTTTTGGTTTAAGAATACGGCCGTTGAGATAGTCGTAATTCATCAGGTTAATGTGTTATGTGAGGAATTATCGTGTCGGAAAGTTTTACGTTATTGATATAGGGATAAATATTTTTGAGAGCTGGTAACACTGCCGGCACATGTTTTTGTACATTTCTTGTTTTTCTATGATCTTCGTACTTCGTGTGCCAAAATGCTTCCGAAATGACTATTTTCATGTGTGTGTGTATAGAAAATTTTAAAGTCGTGTAATTCAGTTAATATTGCTTGCCGCCGCCTAATTCTTTCAGATTCGGATTCCCCGACCCCAAATTAGTATAAAAATAACTAGTTTTATTTTTTAGGAATTTCGCCCAAACACCGAATTTTTTCCAAAGAAAATTACATTTTCACTCACTTAACTAGAAATAAATAAAATAAACAATACAGCGCAGTTGTATCAAGAATAAACATTCGTTTTTAATGTTGTTTAAAATGCAATTATATAAATTGCCCCCCTCGTAACCAATGGATTGTTTACCATAGTTAGTGTGGATGGTGTTTTAATGTATGTTATCGTGATGTCGTGTAAAGTGTTTGTAAACTTGGGACGTTTTAATGAATTCTGTGTTTGTATGTACGAGTTTATTGTTTATTTTGTAAATAAGGAAACAGGTATTGAATTTATTTAGTTTTCTTAATGTAAATAGTTTTGTTTCCATGTATAATGTTTCAGTGGATGTTCTGGTCTTGTAGGGAAATAGTTTTTTGATTACCTTGTTTTGTATTATCTGTAATTCCTTTATGTATGTTTCACATGCGTTTCCCCCGATTTCAATTAGCTTGAAATTATATTTAATTTTATTTTAGCTTGAGGTAAGCGCAACCCGGTTGGCTGACATTTGTTAATTCAAAATAAAGAGTGGTGCATTACAAATTTATTTCATTTTATGTAATACTATAAAATTATTATTGATCAGTATTTAGCGTTTGTTTTTATCATCGTAATATATTACTCCTATCTAGTACGATTTGTTCAAGACATTAAGTCAAAAGCAGACCGACTAACGATTTCTCCAAGAAAAAGTTGATTTATAATACATGTCGTCAGCTTACCAACTTAACACCAGCGTCTTATGTCAAACGTTTTGGCAGACAAATTGTGTGAAATAAATCTGTGGGAATAACCTTTTTTGCAGGGAATTATTTGCAAAAAGACCTGAAATGTTTATGCGCGTGAATGGGACCAGGAAACTTATTTCTGAAAAATGTCTTATTTTTATTTTCCGCACTTAATGGATGTCAACAATCAACGGTAACTGACAATTCTATGTTTGCTTCGCAATTATGGAAGATTCCCTCTTTATTCATAAAGATCGTTTACAAATTTATTTTTATTTTTTCTTAACTTATGTGTAAAAATGTATCCCCGTTTCCCTTGGTCACGCCATAACTTCAGAACAACTTTACCTATTTCATTCATCTTTTTTTTAGTTTTAAAATACTTTGAAGATTTTTACGGAACGAAAAATTAAGAAAATTGCGCAGAAAATTGAATAATTTCAGAAAACTTAACGACTATTTTAACTTCGCACGTTTGACAGTTCGCACGTTTGATGAAATTGGATTTAGCAGGCAGCTGTTTTTTTTTGTAACAAAGAATTGTCTATGGATTTGTAAAATTGCACAGATATTTTTAATAGGTACCAATGTTAGGTATCAAATTTGATTGATTGTTCTTATAATACACAAAAATGAATATTTGTAATATATGAAAACTGAAAATTTGAATAAAAACAGTGTAATAGGTGGCAACTGGAACTGAAAATATGGAACGCGGAAGGGGGGTTGCCGGGACGGGGAGTGGGAGAGGGGAGATGGTGGGCGGGGAAGGTGGAATGGGAACGCGGGAGGTGAAAAGGTTGCGGGAGGAGAACGGGGACGCACGGGAAAGGACATGCAGTGAGAAACAATTTATTTCTTTGAATGTAGCATTGCAACGCACGCCGGGAACCGGCTAGTTTATTTATTAAAAGAAAGACAAATATTCCTGGGTTACGAATAATCCTACAATGTTTGAAAATCTCCTACTACCACCACAGTAAGCTGAAAATGTTGCTTGTGTCGTGATGGAGGACTTAGCCAACCGAGGAATCGAACACGCTACGCCCGGGTATGACCCAAACGCGATGCGCACTCAGCCACTGACCGGTCGAATTCCGGTATAATATATATAATTTATTAGAATGGAAAGAAATCACTTAGTAAAACACCACTTATTTAATCAAAATTATCAACATGGTTCAAAACCGATTGTTTCTTGGTTAGGTTTAAATTGAAATAAGGATTACAAAGTTATTTGTTTTCAATCAATTAAAATGGCAACAAAAAAGGATTTTGAAAAGACTGAAAAAGCAAATATAATATATTTATTTATTTATTGGATTTACGCATTATATAACTGGTTTATACAAAGTTGTATTGTTTAATTTTTCTATAATGGATAACCACAAAGTGATAGCTACATTAAAAAATATAATATATTTCTTTTAAATGGAACTTGCTTATTTATTAATAGTATTTACTGAAAGTAAAAATGAAAATACTCGTGGTGAGTTTGAAGGGAAAAATTTATTTTAACTGAATTGTTTTTTCTAAGTTTTAAGAACCTCATTATTTGGATTAGTTGTACGTCTTTTTGTCAGCTATTGGTGGTTAATATGTATACTTAGATATAGGCACTGAAGAGAATTGACAATATTATAGATTTTAAGCGATCAGTTTTTGTAAGCTTGTGAGTCATTTTGACAAATTTTAAAGCGGCTTCGAATGTTGTTGGTTTTCCAAAGCTAATTTTAATAAATAAGGAAAACGATATCGATGCGGGCTCAGCTTGCTCTGAATATTTATTCAAATTCATTTGCAATATGATTATTATTTGTGTTCCGATAGAATTATTAAAAAAACATTGCGTTGGTAGACTAACATTTAATTATGTAGAAAAGGGCTTTCCCAGCTATGAAATGTCAGGTGGTCACACTTCACACAGTATTATTTGTTCGGAAAGTTAGAACACCGCAACAAAGTGCTGGACTGTTTTGATAAGAAAATGTAATATTCCGCTGTTATGATATATAATGGTCAACGTACAAAATATTGTATTAGAGCGGGAGTTCTAAACATTTGCTTTCGATTTTTGTTTGTTTTTGTTTCATACTTTGTTGGGGGGTTATGAAGACTATAATATATGAGTCAAGGAACGCATCTATTGTTTTTGTGTCTTCACATTCTTAATAAAATACGTTGACTCAAGACTACGATAATGAATTCCTACATATAAGCAATTTACTAACTTTTGGTTTATTAAAACAGTTTTTTTTTATGTTTGATAAGTTTTTTCCTATAATGACTTATGGAGCTTTGAATTATTTATAACAACAGAAAAACATTTATATAATCAACAATGACTTTGTGAAAAATCGCTCAACATTTTCAAATCTAGCTTTTTTTGCAAAATTTTCTTGAGGTACCTCGTTGCAATCTACATGAATTACTCCAAAGCATCTAACCGTATTAATAACTACATTTACAGAAGTTATTAGGTCAAGGCATTCATGGTAATCTCTATAGATGGATCACATCATAGGTCAGTAATCGGCATCAAATCTAGATTGTAAACGACTTCGTATTTGCTTGACGGAAATCGTCTCAGGTGTTCCCCAAGGGTCTCGCATCGGACCACTCGAAAGTCGAATAATATATAAGGGAAAATTAAAAAAATTACACTATTATTCGAGTATTCCTAATTTTCTTACTGAAATTTTGTATATTACTATTGATGGGATTAATGTTCTGAAAAATGGTATTCCATATGGGCTTTAAGAGATTTTTTTAAATTTATCAATTTATCAAAGATATAGGTAGATACGTTTTTAGATTTTCACGGCCAAGAGTATTTTTGTTCTTTGTTTTTGGGGTATTATGCCGTGTTATGCTACCTTTAGCCAACGTTTTGGACAGCGTTACAGTATCCACACATCTGCCTGAGGGCAGATTCTGCCCTGATGATGGACACTGTAACGCTGTCCAAAACTTTGGCTAAAGAAGGAGGCAGCGCAACACGGCAAAAACCCCAAAAACAAATAATGAAAAAAAAGAGACGTAGGTTGTAACAGTTTGAAATTACAATGCGAAATAAGCACCCAATAATGAAGTTGGTGGCTACGCATCAATTCAAATTGATATTTGAATTCCTAATAGGAAATATAACTTTGAACAAATGGAATTCTGCTTTTCTTTTGTTGCCCAAAACATACTAGAAACAAGAGAATTTTTCATCAAGAGTTCCACATAGGAAGTCGGAGAGTCTGGAGTTTGTTTCGACGAGAGAAGACACAAACTTCGGTGAAATCGCCATTACCTGTGAGCTAAAACTTCAGTTAGTTTTGAGTTTATTGATTTACCAATAATATTCTGTTCTATTTGAACTGGCGTCCCCCCCCCCCCCCTCCCACTTGTAGTAATTTTAACGTCTTGATCATCACTTTTAAAAAATTTGATTTTGTTTTTAAAACACGACAAGCTATCGTTTTGTTTTATTCGTTTTCTAACTATTTAGTTTCTTTATTGTTGGGCTAAACACGACCAAAAAAGTCTAGTATTAGTCTCACGGTCTGGTTTCATTATTATTTAATAATATAATATTATAGGCATCACGTCGGATCACCAATTTGGGCAAACAGCAGGGCACCAATATGGGCTGTCGTGTCACCAATTTGGTGAATATGTTGTTTATATGTTTTATCCAGATCTGGCGGCTAACAGAGCTTGCCCACGTCTGTAAGACTGGATGAGTGTTTAAATATGTGCGGAGGTGTTTAAATAATAACTCTTGGTATTCACGCGAGTCACAATGTATTTACAATAGAAACTTTATGTTACAATAATTTTTACAAGTTTAATATTATTCTTGATTTGAGGTAAAGCAGGTAGAGAGGGCGTACATTAGAACCGGAATGGTTTTGCAAAACAAAATGCGTTGTCTGCTGGCCAGTGGTGACCGATGATACCACCGTGCAAAATCTAACAAAAAATATATTTTATGGCTGTTCGCTGCCTCGCTACAATATAATTGTTGCCACAATTCTTTTATTTATAACTATAATATCTTATTAAGTGTTTTTTTAGCATTACAAGGTAACATAATTTAAGTCCTCACAGTTTAAGAACCGTGTATTTGGGGGTATTACTCCCCCACGATTCCCAACTTACGAATCCCGCACAGTATTCAAATAAATGCATAACAATTTTACTACTCCCCAAGGATCTGCATATTATTTATTATTCAACGAGAAGTTTGGCTCGCGACTATTTATTATGAAAATAATTACGATGTTATGGAACTTTTAATTTCAACTCTTGGCTACTCCGGCCGAGCAAATTATTATTCTACGTGGTGAGCTGTGGTAACTCTAAGTTCGGCAGACAAAATAACTCACTTTTATTTATTTATTAATTAATTTAATAATTTATATCGTCTCAGCTCAGCATCAGTTCATCGAGCACAGCATCAAGACAAAGATGGCAGTGTTTAAAACTATGGTAGTTATACTAAATGAACACGCTCTAGAGTCCAAGCTGCCGAAATGAGGTACTTGAGAGGAGTGGCAGGGGTTACGAAATGGGATCATATAAGAAACTCGACGATCCGAAATGATCTAAACATTGAACCACTGTTGTTACTCTTCATAGAAAAATCGCAACTAAGGTGGCTTGGGCATGTACTAAGAATATCTGATGACCGAATTCCGAGGAAGATACTGAGTGCGATTCCAGAGGTAGATGTCCAGTGGGCCGCCCCAGACACAGTTGGGTGAGGCAACTCCAGAAACTGTGTGAGGAGAGGATGGGTCTACCATGGACGAAGGTCGAACAATCAGCACAAGATAGGGACGTATGGAGGAGCCTTGTCGATGCAATGGGTCCCCGACCCGAATAGGACAAGGGGAAGAAGAAGATGATAATAATGATTTATATCGTCTTTGAGTCTAGGTAATGCATTATTTATACTATACGAGCATAATTTTGGGAACGAATTTACGTAAATTAATTGGAAAAAGTTTTGTGAACGCCAATCATTTTAATGAAGACGCGTTCAAATATTGATTGTTCAGTTGATTAGTCAGACATCCCCAAATATAGTCTTGAGATATTGAGGAAAGCTATATTAGAATATTAACGATGAACCAAATATTATTAACACTTTTTTTCACTTTTTTTCTGAGTTTTAAATATTAAATATGCTATAAGATATCACCGGGAGGCATAACGGTCCAGTACATTAGTATGAAATTTTGATTCATCCTATTAGTGACTCAGAAAACATCAAAATTTTGTTTAATTCAGTAAAAGTTTTTCTGCAATTTAATTGATTGGTTGGCGTTTATGAGTAATCTGAATATTGTACCAGATAGAGGGTTCACTTTTACTATATAAAACTAACTGCGTATTGAACTCAAATTTCGATATTTCTGAGATGTCTGACTAATCAACCGGAAAATCGATATTCATATGTAACCGGAAAATCGATATATATGAGCACCGATAAGTTTAAAAAAATTTTCGAATATCCGCCTTCAGTCCCCTCTTTCCCTGTAAATGTCAAAGATACTGCGGGTAGCGAAGTTTAATTTTGGACTTTGGATTCAAATCGTTTCTTTCATTTTTTTTATTTTTTTATTATTTTATTAGTAATAGAAGGTACATAAATTACAAATAAATTTTATACAGTAATTAATTACATAGTAGATATATTTGATGTACCCCCATAATTAAGCAAGGCTTGTGTGTATGGGGGGGTGTTATTGTATTGCTTTTTTTATATCATTCAGTTTAAGTTTTCAGTATAATTTTTAAGGTGAGTTTTAAATTTTTTTATATATATAGAATAAAGAAGGCAAGAAATGTTCCATAATCCAAATATTTGGTCAATCAAACAATTTGGTTAAATTTTCAAAACGATTACAACATTCCAGATAGCCGAGCCTACAGACGCCTCCTACCTGGATTGCCCGGGCTACATACTCGCAGGCAAATTCAGACCCAAAGGAGGTGTCTGTCTCTTCAGCCGAGCTGACGTCAACTGTGTGCGACTATTGAATCTGGAGAACTCCAGATTCGACGTAATGTGGGTGCGTGTCAATCTTGCCAGTACGGTAAGATTTTACGCGTGTTTATACCGCTCACCGAAACTTAGCGTTTCAGATACGTCCGAACTCTTCAAACATCTAAGTAATACTGTTGATGACCTCTTGCCCCGCTTCCCTACGGCAGAGTTTGTGGTACTGGGGGACTTCAATGTTCATAACGAACCTTGGTTAAAATTCTCAGGACCAGCGGACTCTGCTGGACGAGAGGCGGAATCCTTTGCCCTCTGCCACGGACTGGAGAAAATGGTTCAGGAGCCTACAAGGGTTCCTGATGTCCAGACTCACTGCTCCAATCTGTTAGATTTGTTTTTAACCACTGTGCCATACGAATATAAGATTGACGTCACAGCGCCTTTAGGATCGTCGGACCACTGCCTGGTGACGACGTCAATCCCCGTAACCTTCGAACCGCCTAACGAGCGGCTGAAGAAAAAAGTGTGGCACTATAGATCAGCAGATTGGTTTGGTCTGCGGGCACATTTGAATGCTTTCCATCAAGGTGCTACCCCGCCGTCGGTTCCTCATTGCGGTTTTCATATGAAAAAGCTGAGGATCCGGCATCGGGATGTACTCCAAGTCTTACGATGGCTTGATATTAATAAAGCTAGTGGGCCTGACGGAATACCTGCCCTGGTATTACATAGGTGTGCTGCAGAAATAGCTCCAGTTTTGACGAAGCTTTTCAAAATGTCCCTGAAGTCTGGCTCTGTGCCCTCTGGTTGGAAAAAAGCGATCATTCACCCTATACTAAAGAAGGGTGACCGCTCCAACCCAGCCAACTACCGCCCCATAACGATCACATCAGTTCTGTCTAAGGTGATGTAATGTGTGATCAACGACAAACTGCTCACATACCTCGAGAAGAACAAAATTATTAACGACCGTCAATACGGATTCCGGCGGAACCGCTCGTGCGGTGATCTTCTCGAGTATGTGACGCATATTTGGGAGCGGTGCCTGGAACATTTCGGTGAGACCCAAACGGTTGCACTGGATATTTCCAAGGCCTTTGACCGGGTTTGGCACCAAGGGCTTGTCAACAAACTGTCTTCATACGGACTTCCCGTATCCTTGTGTACGTGGATTGCCGACTTTTTGAGGTCGATTCAGGCGGTTGCTGACGGTTTCACCTCTTCCACGCATTGGATAAATGCTGGCGTCCCACAGGGATCGGTTCTGTCACGATTCATTGTTACGCGGACGACAGTACAGTCCATGATAGCTTTTTGTTTGCCAAGCCCCCGAAGGGCACACAAACTCCAATAGTTTGGAGGGCTTTGAAGCAAACAATGGACGGTTACCTCGAGAGTGTTTTTAGCTTGGGGTAAGAATAACCTCGTCGAATTTAATGTTTCAAAGACCCAATCATGTTTGATAACGTCTAAAAGGGATCGAAATAAAAATCTAGTCTCCTTCAACGAAAGCAATCTTCCGAACCGGACCTCCATCGATATGCTTGGTGTAACTCTAAGTGACCAGCTCAGGTACGGGGGCTCCATCGAAACATCGAGTTAAGTTAGCCTCTCAGAAACTGGGCGTACTGTACAGGGCCCGCAGATACTTTAATTGTACACAACTGCTAACCCTGTACACATCGCAAGTGCGCCCCACGGTTGAATTTGGCAGCCACCTCTGGTCTGGAGCTCCAAAATACCTGAAAAAAAACCTAGACTCTGTGCAGAAACGGGCGGTCCGTTTGATAGATTCTCCCATCTTAACAGACGGACTGCAATCTTTAGAGCACAGGCGTCAGGTGGGAATGCTGTCCTTGTTCTACCGGTATTACAATGGAAGATGCTCCGAGGAACTAGCGTCATTGATCCCCTCGGCACCATAGTCGGGAAATACGCCAAACACGCGCCCAACATTTGTACACGGTTGACATTAGTCACATGAGAACGGGTCGTTCCATGACTCGTTCTTGAGTTCAACGGCTCAGCTGTGGAACGATTTGCCGGCCTCTGTGTTTCCTCCCTCCTACAACATGGGTCTCTTCAAGACCCGTGTTCACTCCTTCCTTTCCTCAAAAAGACCCTCCACACAGCATCTTCAAAGATGACATAGGCCCTGAGGGAAGTTATTTTCCTCAGGGCCTCCTGTGTGGAGTTAATGTAAAAAAAAAAAATTCCAATGGAGTGGAGAGGTACTTTTTCAGATAAGTGTAAGTGGATCAAAACACGTGCTAAATGGATTCCAAAATTCCAATCAAATTTGTTTAGAAGCCACTAACTTATAGTTTTCTTCTTTATTCTATGGTTCGATCGCACACACCAAAACCGAAAGTTTATTTTAAATATGATACAAGGAGAATAGCCGTTATGGATATTTTGGGAATCGTGTTGCAAAGGATTGATTAAAAGCAAATAGTTTGCATAGGTATGATCGTCAGACGAATAATTGTTACTTTCACCTATCTATTATCAAGTTCCCTATATCAAATCAACTTTCGCAAAAAAACATGAATCGTACCTAGTTCCAGACATTTTCAATATCTTCCTAACACAAACAAAAACTTACATCACCTATATCACAATAATCTGAACTGGCTGTTCAAAAGTTTTGTAATATGGTTGACTGAAAAGGAAAGAACAGACATTCGAAATATCCTAAAGAACTAACAGAATAACATTTTATAGACATTCACTTTTCATATAATTACTCACTAAATTATATAATATTCAAATATAATAAAATATGCGGGTACTGCTTGCTAGCAACATTCATTATATAATCATGTACCTACCCTACCCAGCGCCCTTGAGGTGATTTTCCACGAAAACGGCGCTATATAAATTAGCCAATTATTATTATTATTATTACTGTATTTACATTTTTTTATCTCCATATGAAATCTTATATTACGTATGCAATCTTCTTATGGAAATTTATCAAATAATATAATACGTATATGCGTGTATGTGTACATATATGCATATATCTTTATCTTATTATGTACATACATATCTTTTTAATAAATATAATACTTTATTTACCCGCTTCGGAACAGACTCTGTCTAGTGAGGTCTGTAAAAGAAAACAATGTACATAAATGAAAATAAAATTAAGGCCCGGGTTCCCGGCACTGAAATTAAATTGAAATTATCATGAAATAATTGATTTAAACTTGTAAACAAAATCCTGACATTACAGTTTTCAACAAATTATCATTATCATTTTCAAATTAGGCATTCCCGCGGTTGACATAAACTATGATTCTTTATTACAAAAAATGCGACTCTTATCGTTAAAAGATAGAAGAATACTCAATGATCTTATTTTTTTATTTAAAATAAACAATAACTGGTTTCACTCCCCTGAATTGGTCTCATTAATAAATTATCATGTACCTTGTAGACTGACTCAACTCAAAGCACCTTTCCATTGTGACAATACTATAACGAACGCAGAACAAAACTCAACATATTTTACGCAATGAATATGCTAATATCGATCACGCCGCCGGTAATCTGGCCTCATACAAAAGATACACTAAACTAAATTTATTTGCTAGTACCACGTAAATATAATACATATCATGTAAACATAATATGCCTACCAGTAATTCACTCAACTATTAATGTACTAGAAATCATAGGTAATTGTAAAATTTATCATATCGGTTAACGTAATCCAGGATTTCTTACTTTTTTATATTTTATATTTAAATCTTTGTTGGTACCTTTTAGAGATAGGTATCTTATGTTTCTACATTTTACTTTTTAATGCTTTATTTCTCTCTTTAAATTTTAATTTTTACTTTTACCTAAGTTTGAACTTTAAAACTATATATTTTATACTGTACACTATATAATTTACTTTTATGCATTAGCGCTTTTCTTCACTACTTATTACCTTACTTTTTAACTTTTTTCTTAAATTTTACTAACATTAATACTATTATTCTTCATGTTGTTGTACTATTTATAAGTATATCATTTATGTTAATGTCACGTGTTGTGATATATACATATGTGTAAATAAATAAATCACAAGTGGGTTCGATAAATTCAAAAGCGAAGAAAATCAGCGGTTTCCATTCGGACAGAAATGTTTTGAATTCAAACATATAATTATTTGTTTCCGAATAGCTCTGGGAACAGTGGGCACAGTGAGTACAGTGGGTACAGTGAACACAGTGGGCAGTTGGTTGACGGTTATTGTTGTTGTTGGGGCCTGTAATGATTGCATTCGAGATTAATTATTAAACGCAAATGCGAATGCTTTGCCTTTATGGCGCTGGCGCTGGGGGGGAATCTGCCACATTGGAAATATTTTAGCGATGAGATAAATAAAGTGGTAGAAAAACATTACTCTGTGAATTAAATCTGAAAAGCGCTTGAAAGTAGTTTAATATTTGGTGCCACAAAATCAGTTTGACGAGTTCGAAGAATTTAATAATTATTATTAAGTCGTCGGAAAGATGTCACATGTTTAAGGAATGTAATAGCTAAGGAATGGTTGTTGCAAACACCATTGCATAAATTTGATGAACGTTTATTCGACGATCATCGCAGTTTGCGTAATTTTGGTATACGAATAGTCCTCATTAAAGGCTGATTTTCCCCGTCAATAAATAATCTTAATACATGTATATAAAAATGAATATGTCATTGTTTGTCCCTTATACGTTCCTAAACCATTCATTCCATTGCAATGAAACTTTTGTGAGTTGTTGTGTGCATGTCTGCAAAGATTTCTATGTATAATGATGAGCTCTGGGGTTATGAAATTTGTATAAAAAATTACAAAAGGTGGCGCTAGAGTTGTGGAGAGTCACAAAAATGTGTGTAACTTATATAGTTTAATGGTAAGGAGGGAAGGAACTAAAGAAAGAGGGGGGGTAGGATATAGAAGGAGGGGGGTTTCGCGGGAGGGGTGACGAAGGATGGGGGAGGAGGGATGGCTGGAAAGGTGATAGGAGAACCCTGGAGGGTTGAGGGAAACGCGTATGATGAAAAGGAGACATAGTAGCGTGGTAGTATTAGAGTAGAGGATAGCAGGGGGTAAATTACATGCATTTCACACGGCCAGCAGCGAGAAATGCGGGTATTCCGTAAAGTTTAGCTGCAGGGTGGGAAGGAGGGAAAGGGGAATCCAGAAGGGAGGATTCCCGGAAAGATGTACGTGGGAAGACGGAAGGCGGGAGAGGGGAGGGGAACACAACACGGGTGAGAGAGGGTTCGTGGGAGTGGAGGAGGGGGTTTGCGGGATGGGTGTTAGCCGGAGAAATTGGAAAGAGAACGCGGGAGGAGATGGGGACGCATGTGAAAGGACACGCAGGGGAGGCGTGTTAGAGAGGTGGGGGATGATAGAGGGGCAGAAGGAAGGACGATAGAGGAACAGAGGAAAGCTTCTTACACGGATAGCTGCACGTGGTCTGCTTACGCATTAGAAAAACCTTTTACATATATATTGTATTTCAAAAAGCCCTTCCATTAACAGAAATAAAACACAAAAACTTTCTTTGAAAGGCATTCCAACGCATGCCAGCTACTCGCTAGAAATAAAAATTAAAAAAAAAACCCGATACTGCTTTTGACCACAATCAGCTGAAAAGAATAACATCATTGGCCTTATGGTTGACAGTTGGCCAAAGTTGATCAAAGTATTTGATTTGAAATTTGATACGGAAACCATTTTTATTTATCTTGGTTTTGAAGTTTGTATATTCTCTATTTATTGTGGGTTTTAATTTTTATAGTGAACGATTAATTAACTACATATTTGTAAAAAGCACTAACTTTGTGGCTCGCCATAATTTATAATAAAAAAACACATAAATTTTTAGAATTGATTTGAACATTTTTCGTAAACCGACGTACACAGATATAACTAAACATAACATGTCAAATTATCCGGCTTCTCATAAACATTCTGCTTATCATTCAATGGTGCACCGGCTAGAAAAATCCCTCTATCGTCTGTTAATTTCGCGATTGAACTTTCAAAAATTAAACAAATTGCTCTAAATAATGGTTATTCCACAAATTTAATTGATAAAAGCCTAAATAAGAAACTTAAACTCATTTCAACTAATACGTTTTTATTTGGTACACCTGAAAATAATAAATCCCGTTCAATGGCGCAGAATTTTATATATATCCAACTTTTCCTCACTTAGTACAAAAAACTTGCCTTCCCACATTAAACCTGCGTTCTATACTGATAACAATTTAGGTAAATTACTAAAAAAACTAAAGATAGAGATCATAAATTAAGCCACTTAGGCATTACCAACTATGTTGCAATGATTGTCCTTCGTTCTACGTAGGTAAAACAACTTGAAACGTAAACATTAGAATCACAGAACATTTAAGATGCTTAAATAATAATAATTTTTCAGAGTTTGCTAATCACCTAATTTCCACAGATCACACTTTTAATAAGGACACAGGGGTTAAAATTCTTCACCGTAACAATAAAAGCAAAAAATTAGATAATTTAAAAGCACTAGAAATCAGAAAATCCCTAAATAATAATGCTAGTATTTTGAATAACCAAATTAATTTATCTTTCAGTCCCATTCTAAATATTTTTCAATTAACCGCTCTGTTCTTTCCGGAAATCCCGCAATTACCCCCACCCCTTTGCTCACCTCCCACTCAAACACCTAACATTCTGTATCATTGTTTAGTTATAATTTATAACATTCTCCTGACGAAGGAAGGGTGCTTCTGAAACCGGTAGAGTGTTTTAAAATAAAAGTGGTCTTAAACAAATTTATGTATTTTTTTTTATTTTAGATGAATTAACCCATTTAAAATTTTGCACGTAAATGAATTGTTCCCTTCCGTTCTTCCTGGATTTTGGATAAAAATATTATTTTCTTAATAAGTCCGCATTTAAATGAAATGTGGCCATTTTAATATTACGCAGAATTCCTTGCCAATCGGAAAAGAAAAAGTTTATGACAATATTCAATGACGTGTTATATTCTTAAGAAATGTATCTATCACGAACCTGTGGCAGGTATAATAATAATTTTATTATAAAAGACTTCCGCATATTTCAATTTTCAAGAAATCATATGTCAAGGAATTGCATGAAAGGAGGTTAAACTTTAATAAAAAGTAGAAAATTATCTACTTTGCCTGTTCATTATAAATTTTCCTGACAAGTTAGAACATCTTTGAACAGATTATGACAGTATCGTTTGACGTCTGTTTTTGCAGGAATATTTTATTTTATTGAAATTATAAAGCAGAGATAAAAAAATAGTAATATGTTACCTAACATCCCTAATCAATACATTTAATTTCTCAAAGAAATCTTCTCTATTTACTAATGCAGATACAAATCACGGACTTAAGTAAAGCAAGATATAGGTTTATTCGGGTATTTGACACATAATCTTAAATATGTCTTGACGGCCTTGATGCTTAGAGAAAAAAACATTTAAAAAACTAAGCTGTAAGGTAATTTTTTACCATAAAAGTTTTAACAGGTCACAAACAAAAACAACAAAAAAATACGAAATGATATGAAACAAGGAAAGAAAAATTCAGTTTTGAGGAGCCATGTACACTTTAAAAAAGCTCTCTCTTTTCAAATATCCAACTCTTACCACCAACAGCAAATTGGGATAAACAATTGGATCATTTTACCAGGGGCCGGCAAATTTTATTAGTCAAAGAGCCAAATATGTACATTACAATGATTAAAAAAAATTTAGGAGACAAATCTGTTTATTTACTTAGAAAACATTTATTATACGAGTGACGTTCAGAAAGAAAGTCTACTGTGACCATAACGGGCTGAGTTTTTTGTATTGTTTTTTGGGTGTTGGCAGCACTGAATGGTAGAGGGGGGTCTCCCGACCAGAGCGAGCATCTCAAGAACATTGTAGTACGTAAACTCAAGTTGTAGTATCGAGTTGCGTGAAAGATGTCGTCAAAAAATCCCGCCAAGTGCTGTGATCCGCTTTTTACTCACGAAAGGAGCCATTCATTGATTACGTAAGAAGATTTAGGGGGTAAGGGGGGTCGACCATGTCTTATTTTTTCTTACAAGGGGGTGGGAGGGAGTCTCGATAGTTCTTACGTAAGATCACAAAAATGCGCAAAGTTAAAATTATTAGTACCTTTGTAAGCACAAATAAACGTTTCTAAAAGTTGTTACTTTGAAAAATAAACATTCAAAGAAACCAAAAGTGTTTTCACTTTTTCCTTTAGGTTCTTACATAATAAATATTAAACAGGGGGGAGGGGGTCGGCCTATTCTTGTTTTTTCTTATAATAGGGGCGGAGGGGGTCGAAAACTAGCAAAATTCGTCTTAGGGAATAAATGAATGGCCCCAAAGGAATAACACCTACAACATAAAAGGCGAGGATTTCTGAGCTCTATTGTCACTGGAGATGATAGTGGGTGATTAATTACACGCCTGGGAAAAAAACAGTCATCAAAGTGGTGCACACAAATTCCGCAACTGCCAAAAAATTTGTAACCACAATTTCGGGCAAAAAAATTAAGGCTTCATTGTTTTAGGACCGAAAAGGCGTAATTTTGGTCAAATTTCTGCCACAAGTGGAAACCATGAAGATATTGTGATATCCTAAAAAAAATCTAAAGAACATTCAAAACAAAAGGAGGGGAATGCTGACCAGAGAAGTGTGCTTGTTTCAGGAAAACATTCGTCCTCACACAGCCTTAGCCACCAGTACGCTCTTGGACTCATTTGGTTGGGATGTTTTGAACCACCCCCCGTATTTCCCTGACTTGGTGTCTTCAGATTATCATCCTTTTCCCTCCATGAAGGCATGCACGAATGAAAATAGAATTTCAACTGACAAGCAGGTGCAGACAGAGGTTCTGAGGTGGGGGAAGTGGCTGGCGGTAGAGTTCTTCAAGGATGGCATAAAGAAACTTATGCCACGGCTCATCACATGCATTGAACGGGATAGCGATTGTGGAAAAATAGTCCATAAGTGTATCAACAATATCCTATAATTTTTTTTTTCAAATACACTTTTTCTAAAAAAATAAATTCTGGTATACTGACTTTGCGAACATCCCTTAATTTTAGCACTTCATTAAATTACGGGTACACTGAATAAAACTTGATTTCAAATTTAAAAAAGATGTTCAAATCCAAAAAAATAAAATTTAAAATCTGTTATCGAAGAATCAAGAGGGCGTTAGAAGAATGCTAAGGTCGCTCTGCTGTTTTTAAATTCCTGAAACCTTCTGAGAAATGCTTCCATCATATTTAAAATGTTTGTTTTGAAATCTTTATTGTCAATATAGGAATTATTTTCTTGGCGATGCTTCAGGAGACTTGGAAAGTGAAACAATGTTTCCCTTTCGAAATCTTGACCAGAAAGGATACCATTGGCGCGTTTTGCACGCCTGTCCTTGGATATTTGTGCCAGAGTCACACTTAACGGGCCAAAGAGCCGCACTTTGCCGACCCCTGATCTATACCAATATTATGAATGCGAAAGTGCGTGTGTTTGTTAGTTACGCTTTCACGCTTAAACCACTAAACTGATTTTAAAAATTCTTTCACCAATGGAAAGCTACATTATCAGCGAGTAACGTAGGCTAAATACAATAGTATGTTATGGCTTTATGAAATTTGTATAAATGAAAATGTGCATATTTCAAATATTTTAGCGGCAGGGAGGAAAGGCAGGGGTAAGATGGGGTTCGCGGAGAGGGAAGAGACGAGGGAGGGGGAAAGCAGGGAAGGTGGAAGGGAACTGGGTCACACGGGAAAGGACATGCAGGGAGAATCAATTTATTTTTTTGAATGGCATTGCACCGCGCGCCAGGTTTTAAGTATTAAGTACCGTGGCAAATTCTGCTATACCATAATTTCATTAACCTAACACAATATCACATGCATGAAAATTCCCAAAATGCTCAACTCCTTTAACACGAGATTTTTCTTTAAGGATATTTTTCCAATAAATTCTTGGTGGCTAACAATTTTTTGAAAGCTGTCAGATGGCGTACAGTTGTCAACCCATATCAATTTTTTTTAACGACCTCTGATTCTATTTTCCAACGGAAGATGCCATTCAAATTTATGTATTACATTTTATTATTCAGTCGTGCTTCATATTTCGAAACGTCCAAAATGATTATAGCGAGTGTAATAATAGTATTGTAGGAATTAGTAGAATGACATAATATTTCATAGGATGTTTTCAGTTGTCTATCCCCAGGGGAAATACATTGTAAAAGAATGCTATCAGAATGTTACTTCGCGTGCAGTGAGATGAACAGACTTTCATATTCACTGCGAAAGACCAATTTTCTTTATTCTTGGGGTGTAAAGCACAGTTAACATTATTCAAAATTCAAAACTGATAATAATTTGAACAATTTTAAATCTCAAACAAAACTATAATTTTTGGGAGTGGTTTTTATACAGGGTGGCCCTTAAGTGTATACCTAGTTTCAATTAACAATAAATAAATAATGGTAGAACTTAGACATGTTTTATTAATATTTTCAAAAATTACAATAAATGGAAATTTTAATGACATTAAGTTTTAAAAATTATATTGTCCAAGTGAGCTCTTGAAGAGCTGGGACCAAGAACTCCTGAAGCATCTGACAATAATTCTTAGATTTCACTGTCATAGCAACTCTCCTTTCGTTTTCAAAGAAATATTGGCCAATGATACCCCTAGCTGATATTACAGCCCACCCAAAGACCTTTGGGCTATGCAAGGGACGTTGATGCTTCTGTCGGGGGGTTTTCTTCTTCTTCTTCTATTCTCAGACCAATATCGGCAATTTTGTTTATTAACATGGCCATTGATATGGAAATTGGCCTCATCGCCGAACATTATGTTGAAAAAATTGTCAAAACGTTTCAGCATCACATTGGCAAAATTAAGTCGAAGATCGGTATCATTCGGCTTCAACTCTTGTGTCAGCTGAATTTTATAAGCTATTAGATGTAAATCGTGGCGTAAAATTCTTTGTAAAGTGATCTTCTTGATGGATAAGGCTTGGCTTCTCTTGCGAGTAGTTTCTTGTTGATTTTCCCTCACAGATTCACTAACACGCTGAATCACTTCTGGTATCCTCGCTGACTTTGGGCGGCCTTCATTAATTGTTTTTACTGTTGAGCCGGTTGTCTCAAACATTTTTATCCATTTCCGAATAGATTTTGCTCTTGGTGCTTGATTAATGTCTCGTAAACCGAAATGAGCACGGTACATTCGTCTCGAAATCGTCACGGAATAATTGTTTATGTAATATGCACGAACACAAAATGCGCGCTGCTCTCCCGTGAACGGCTCCAAGGCGACTAAAATTTCCACGAAATAACGCGTCTAACGATACCCTCCGAACCGCGCTCGCCCCACGCATTGTTAAAAAAATAACGAAACAAACCGCGAACACAGTTAAGGTCCACCCTGTATATACATATATGGGTAATCAATTTGGGAGGCGGGAACGGGTACCGCCGCCCCGGGAACCTTTATTGGATAACCAACACCTCTGCCATATGTCACCCCAAGTGGTTCGCTACGTTTGGTGATTTAGCAGGGTGCCCGCGTTCATTGGCTGAGGTTTGTCTAGGTCTTGGAAGCGGATGACCAGGACACACTGAACCCCAGATTCCTACACACCCCTTAAACCCTCTTCCTTCCCAGAACTCTCTTCTCCTTCTTTTCCTTTAAAAAAACACTACACACAGCATCCCCAACGATGAAATAGGCCCTGAGGGAAATTATTTACCTCAGGGCCTCCTTTGTGGAGCTCATGTAAAAAAATTTCAGTATCATCTTGATGAAACGCGGAACCGAAACTTTGCTAACTAACCATCACGCCGTTTCCCCCAGGGGTATGCAGAGAGGACGGACAGCCAAACAAATCGGTCTTGGCACACACTCCTTGCCTCGTTTACATTCACACACCGTCTCATACATGCTATTCTATTATTCTGACTCTTGACGGCCCGACTCAAGTATCCGATACACTTGGTGGTGCCATGTCTTTCTTGAACGTCCTCGACTTCTTCTACCATTCATAATTGCGTCATATAGTCTCCTTAAACTCCTTTCCTCGTTCATTCGCTCTACATGCCCAAACTATCGGAGCGTCCCTTTCTTAATTTTACTCAATACGCTTACACTCTTTGCTGATCTCCACATTTCTCACATAATCGTACATGGTTTTACCACACATTCGCCTCGGGGATCTCATTTCTACAGCATTCAGTCTTCCTCTGCCAATTCCACACCTTACTGCCATACATCAAGGTAGGTACCAATACTCCGTTCTGTACGGCTAGCTTCGCTGCTTTGGACAGTTTTTTGTTGGCGCTAACGGCGTTCAGTTCTCCATTAATGGAGTTACCTGCATTTACCCTTCTTTCAATATATCTATCACCCTTCCTATCTCTCATAAGTAGTCTTTTATTGTGTACTAGCTGACCCGGCCACGCGTTGTTGTGGCTAACGAAACACAACGCCAACTACTTGATGGTTACTTACCCAACCTTTGTAAACACCGCCATCTGTTATTTTGTATATAGTTCAAATTCACACCGCCCGCTTGCCAGCCCGCTATCCACCACAAACGGACATTCTCTTTTATATTTCAAACAATTTACACTAAACCTTTACAACATGTATACCCAAACCTTCCTCATGAATCACTCCATTTGGTGAAAATCACATGAATATCGGTCCAGTAGTTTTTGAGTTTATCGCGAACAGACAGACAGACGGACACGGCGGAGGACTTTAATTTATAATATGGTCGACTCGAGAAAAACACTACTTCAAAGGGGTTGGGAAATTCAGGGAGGTTTATTAATATAAAGATTACTTTTTCTATTGAAATGTCTTGTGAATACTTTGTAGCATAATATGATTCTAGGCTGTTAATAAATATCTCTATGGAAACATTAAGTTAGTGATTTTAATTCCACTTCAGGTAGAGCAAATTGGATAATATAAAATAAAAAACGAAAATAACAAGAATTAAATATACCTTCATCACCCATCAAATTGTTACATCGCATCTAAGATAGATACGTCAACACCACTGAGTTTATTTCTAATCAATTTAACTTTGTTTGATTTTACTTTTTGAGCACATGTTGCGAAGATAAGTTTTAAGATTTTCACGGCCAAAAGCATTTTCGTTATTTGTTTTTGGGGTGTTATGCCGTGTTGCGCTACCTCCTCTTTAGCCAACGTTTCGGCAGATCCGGCAGATGCGGTAGATGTGTAATTTTTTTTTTTTTTTTTTTTTTTTCATTTACTAGATTCTTATGTATCTTGAGGAGATGAATCATTTAAATTTACTGAATTTAAAGTTAATGTTCTTTATACAAATAGAACGGCGTCATATGCGCCTTGCAATTTTTACCTCATGTGGGTAATTAAAAATGTTACCTGGCTATTATAGACTTAAAGGCCTTGTGTTTCATCGGTAGGGAAAAATTGTTATCTAAAAACTCTACTAAAATTGCATGTTTCGTCCAGACTCAACATCAATCTTCATCATCAGAGGTCGAAGACCATATATACATACGTGTCTGTTTGTGTTATGTTGGGAGTGGGAAGGAGGCGGTCATGTCCTTTTAATTTGGAGCTCTTCCGCATTTGCCTTCGGGAATGAGGAAACCATGAAAAACCTCATCCGGGAAGAGTCGGCCGACAGTCAACATGAAACTGGGCGGCCTTCAGTGATTTCAGCACGTGAAATCCTGCGTTTTGTGGTGAGGGGTGTATGTGTCTGTTTTTATGTGAAATATATATATAGTTCTAAAATAATAAACATTAAACATGTCGGCGATTTACAGCTTATTAACTGACTAGTACATTATTACTAACTATTTGTTCTACCCATATGTATATTAGCCCGATATTATGGATTTTTTATTGGATCAAGAACTAAGTGACAAGGAAATCAATATCAATATAGATGACCCATCAATATGCAATGAATTCTTGAACCATTCTGCTCTCTCTATATACTGTATGAATATAAGATGCCTAAAAAAAAATTTTGATGATACTGTAGCTGTTCTCGACTCTATTCAACACAGATTTAGTATTATTGTTTTTAGTGAAGCTTGGTTAAAAGATGCAATCAATATTCCAAGTATTACTGGGTATTCTTCACACAGCACCAAAAAAAACTATTTACAAAACGATGGTGTTGTTGTTTACACCCGGAATGATGTTATTGTTTCTGTTGAAGAAATAGCTATTCCACATGCTAACTGTCTTAAATTACAACTATCTGATAATACATGTGTTATAGCGGTTTATAGATCTCCTTCTCAAACACATCTTGATAACTTTCTTGACCACCTGAACAATTTACTCCGTTCTGTATCAGCACTGAACCACGAAGTGATTTTATGTGGTGATATAAATATAAATATTTTGGAAATGAACTGCTCAAAAAGCGAACAATACCTTTCTCTGCTGATTTACCACGGTTTAAAACCATTTATTATTTCACCAACTAGAGTCACTTCAAAAACTGAGAGTTGTATTGACCACATTATGGTCAAGTCAAAAGATGATCCTCAGAGTGCTGTATTCAGGACCAGCATCACAGACCATTTCGCTACGATATTGAGATATCCTAAATCTATAATAACGAAATCAAAACAAATAGACGTAAAGCTTAAACTAACTGTGGATAATGACCTGCTAAATTCAAGACTGAAAGAAGAAACATGGAATACCGTTTTATTTGCAAATGATGTCAATACAGCAGCTGATAATTTCATAAAGTGCCTAAAATTACACATTGAAAATTGCTCATCTATAAAGAGAATCTATAGTAATAAAAATTACTTGAAACCATGGATAACTTCTGGAATTATTGACTGCCTCATAAGACGTGACAAATTACACAAGAGTTGTCGCAAAGAACCAAATAATATTGAACTGTTTGCATATTATAAAAGATATAGAAATTGGTGTTCTAAAATTGTTAAAACGATCAAACAGTCATATTATAAAAGGAAACTTCAAGAGGTTAAAGGAAACATAAAGCAAGAATGGAAAATAATAAAACAAGCATTGGATATGCAAAAGGAATCGGTGCCAATAAATAAACTGAAAATAAAAAATAACACTGTTTCTATAAATGATAATCCAATGCTCATCACTAACCATGTAAATGATTTTTTTAGTGATATAGGTCAAAATTTTGCTAATCTTTTGTGCAGTGCAAATAACACCAGTGAAGAATGTTTAATCAAAAATTGCAATCCAACACAATCTATAGAAAATGCCTGTTTTGAATTCAATCCAACGAATTGTAATGAAGTTTTAAAGGTGATTAATGAGCTAAAATCAGGTTTTTCGAGTGGAAATGACGGTATAAGTGCAATGGTCTACAAACAAAATGCTTCTGAACTAGTTATACCTATTACACACATTGTAAATGTTAGCTTTGAGAATGGCTTATTCCCTGATCACTGCAAAAATGCCAAAATTATTCCTTTGTTTAAAGGAGGGGATAGTACAGACGTCAATAACTATCGACCTATATCCCTGCTAAACACCCTATCAAAAATTATAGAGAAGTTAGCTAAAATTAGGTTGATGTCTTATGTAAAAAGATATGAAATTCTTTCAGATAATCAGTTTGGCTTTCGAGAGAACATGGGAACTAGTGATGCTGCATTAAAAATGATAACCACAGTCGTAGAAGCTCTGGATACTGGCAATAAAGCCATGGCTGTCTTCTTAGACTTGTCTAAGGCATTTGATACCGTATCCCACGGTTTACTATTAAAAAAACTCAGTTCAATGGGTATTGTTAATAAAGCTCTAGATTGGTTCAGAACTTATCTTGAAAATAGAACACAAAGAGTAATGATTAATGATCATATTAGTTCAAACAAATCAATTGTATATGGTGTTCCTCAGGGTAGTGTTCTGGGTCCAATTTTATTTTTGTTATATATTAATGACCTCTGTAAACTGCCATTTTCTGGTTCTTCAATTGTATTTGCAGATGACACTGTTTTAGTGTTTGCTGGTGATACTTGGGATGATATCTACGTATGCTAAGTGCGAGGCAGGATTAAGGGCAGTCAAAAATTGGCTTGATCAAAACTTGTTAACCTTAAACATGAGCAAAACTAAATATATTACTTTTAGTATTTCTTCTGTAAATCAACCATCTTTGGACCGCTCTTTAAAAATACATTGTTGTGTACAGGAGTGTAATTGTCAATCTTTGGAAAGAGTAGACAATATCAAATATCTTGGCTTAATTATTGATAAAAATTTAAAATGGAACAATCATATTACTATATTAACAAAAAAAATAAGAAAGCTAGCCTATATCTTCAAGACTCTAAGAAATATATTGGACAAAATTACACTAAGAACTGTATACTATGCTCTTGTTCAATCAATGCTTTCATATAACGTTATTTGTTGGGGTTCTTGCCATAAGACTACTCTAGAGCCTTTAAATATTGCACAAAAATTAATTTTAAAAATAATGTTCAAGAAAAGTTTTATGTATTCATCACAGATACTATATAGCGAAAGCAAAATTATGACAATAAGGCAGTTGTACATAATACAGGCTCTCTGTAAATTTTTCAACAACATTATCACTGCGAAAAGATCTCAACAAGTGCGCATCACTAGATTGGGCTCTTCTTTAATGTATCAGCCGGTACATACCAAAACATCCTTTGGACAAAGAAGTTTTTCATATAAAGCTCCGTTGCTTTATAATATGCTCAATGAAAAAATAAAAACTATTGGTACATTACATTTATTCAAGAAAATGGTCAAAATATGTATAATAACTGAGAGTGATGGTTTTGGATTACCCATGTTGTCGCTTGTATCATAAATCATTCTGGAATTCAGCTATATTTCATACAATCCAAATTTAATAACTTAACTTATATAATATTATGTACTTTTTAATTTGCTTATTGTTATAGTATCTAATTTGCTTATTGTTATGTTATCTTTAATTTGCTTATTGTTATATTTTTTTTATATGTTTATAATTATATTTTTATTTAGTTCATATGTATGTTTTTTGTTTAAATTACAATGTAAAACTGCATATCTCGATACAGGAATGCCCTAGTGAGATATGCAGCTTATGTTTCTCATGTACTTCTTATTTTTTTTCAATAAATAAATAAATAAATAAATAAAATAAATATACTGTATGGGAATTTTTTAAAATAAACTTACATAAACATACATATTATACAATATTATCTAGATATATAAATATATATATATAAACATAAGTTACGGGGGGGGGGCGTCTGGTAGTTAGGAATACCTACTGCTCGCTCAGTCGTCCGCGTCTGAATCTGGCTCATGCCAGATGTGGTTCAGGTCCATCAGGATATGTTTAGGTAGTCTATGTGTATATCTGAAAGTAAAGTCACTAGGTGCATTGTATTGACCGATTTCCTTGATAAGTCTATTTTTACTATGTCTACTATGTCTGTAGAGATTTGTAAAATCGGTCCGTCAGTCGGTGTGTGTATTCAAATAAAGTTGGGATGTTTTCTCTTGCATGCAGTCTTTTTAAATTCGTTCTGATTCTAGTGTTGTATGCTATTTTAATGCAGAGATTTTGTAGCGTCTGTAGTTTCGAGTGGTCGGTGCGAGAAATACTACTCCACACGGGAATAGCATATGTCAGTACCGGTCGGATGAGCGAGTAGTAGATCAGGAGCTTGGTTTTGGGAAGTAGCGGACTCCTTCTGTTGAAGATGGGCTTCATCGCGCCGACTGCCTTTCTGGCTCTTGCGTGCATCTTGGCTATGTGAGATTTCCAGTTGAGACGTGAGTCCATCGTCAGGCCCAGGTATACGACTTCATCTTTCCATTCTAGGACGTGCCCTCCCATTTCGATGTTGACGTCTGGTGTTCTTCTTTTTCGTTTCCTCGTGTACATGATTACTTCGGTTTTCGCCTCGTTAAGTTTGAGTCGCCATTGCTTGTAGTACTCTACGAGAGCGTCGAGCGCTCTCTGTAGGTATATGGCCGCCATGTCTGATTTCAGCGAGGAAACGTAAAGTTTGACGTCGTCTGCGTATATAGATAGCTTGCATCTCTCGTCTCGGGGGATGTCGTGTGTGAATATGTTGAATAGATGAGGTCCGAGTAGACTTCCTTGCGGCACGCCCTTTGGAATCTCACGTACCGATGACAGCGCGTTCTTGATGAAAACTCGGAAGGATCTGTCCTTTAGGTATTCTTGAATCACTCTCGTTAGGTATATGGGCGTGTTTGTTTTGTGCAATTTGTGCAGTAGCCCTTTGATCCAAACGGTATCAAATGCCTTCTCCAAGTCTAGCAGCGCAGCGGCGATGTAGCGATGTTCGTTAAATCTTCTGGCGATGAATTCCGCTACTCTGGTAAGTTGGTGGGTAGTGGAGTGCCTCTTCCTGAATCCAAACTGCTCGTCTGGCAAAGTGTTGTTTTCTTCGTGGTGTGGAAGCAGCCTGTTGAGTATAACCTGTTCAAATACCTTGCTCAGCGTGGAAAGTAGACTGATCGGCCGATAGTTTGTCGGCTGCTTCTTGTCCTTGTTGGGCTTGGAAAAGGGCAGCACGGTCGCCGTTTTCCAGATCTGAGGGAAGTGTCCGATGATGAGGCAGGCATTGAACAGTTTTGTAATGTAAATGATGGCTTTCTGCGGTAGATGTTTGAGTAGAATGTTGTGTATTTGATCGCTTCCCGGCGCTTTATTTGTCTTCAATCGTCTGATGATGACGGCTACTCCGCTCGGCGTGCTGAAGTGGATATCGGCTGCGCTCGTCTGCTCGGCTTGCTCGAGATTTTGTAGAGATTCTTCTACTAGTCGGTCCGTCTCCAGGTCCGATAGGCCGTCCGTGGCTGCGTATGCTCTCTCAAATCCGTCGGCGAGCGCGTTTGCTTTTTCTTCGAGCGAAAGTGCCAGCCCTGATCCGTCTAGCTTCTCTAGCGGGGGAATCGTGTGATCCTCACGTCTCAGCGCTTTTGCCATTTTCCATAGGCTGTTGTCCTTTGGCGTGAGTGACGTGACTTTCTTCGTCCAAAGTTCGCGTCTGAGGTCGGTGATTTCTTGCTTTATTTCCCGCTGTAGCGTGTTGTAAGCCGTTTTGAAGTAGCCGTCGCGCGTTTGATGGTGAAGGCGGCGAAGACGGTTTTTCTCCTTAATGAGCGATAATACGTGCTCGGGAAGCTTGATCGTGTATGTGTGTGCTTCTTTGAGAGGTATAAATGTGTCTTGTGCATGTTGTATGATTTCCGTGAGAGTGCTTGCGGCCTCGTCGATTTCTTCCTTCGAGCGCAGAGTCCCCGACGTGAGGTGAATTCGTTCGTTTATCTCTTTCTTGAAACCTTCCCAATCTGCGTCTTTGTAATTGCGCTGTTTTCTAGGGCTCCTTGAAGTTGTCCCTCCAATACTGAAGCTCACGGGCAGGTGGTCCGACGAAAGTTCATCCAGCGTGCGCAGTGGCGAGATCGTTTTAGCGTTTTTCTCGAGTACGATGTCCAGAGTGCTGGGGTACTTTGCGTGTACTGAGGGGAATGTCGGTTTGTCCGGTGCCATTATCGAGTAGTTATGTGTCTGCATATGCGTGAAGAGCGTTTTCCCATTCGCGTTGCCTCTGTAGTTATTCCAATAGTTGTGTTTTGCGTTCAGGTCTCCTCCTAAAACAACAATTGGGCGCAAATTAATTAATTTATCCAAGTCTTCTCTCACCAGACGGTTTTCATTATTGCAGTAGGCGGCGATGAAGGTGTGCATTCTATCCTCTATGATGACATCGATAATCGTGGCTTCAGTATACTTCAACTTCGGAGTAGGTATTCTTGTAGATGTGATGGTTTGACGAACGAATATGGCGGTACCGCCACCGGCGCCCTCCTGTCGGTCGTCTCGGTGTACTTCGAAGCCGGGCACTCTCAGCGGCGTGTCTTGTTTTAAATGTATTTCTGTAATGAGAATTATGTCAATATTAGTGTTATTTGCCAGAGCGAGCAGTTCGTCTATTTTATTTCGGATGCTGTGGGCATTCCACAGGAGCACGTTCACCATCTGGGGATCAGACATGGACGGTGGACCTGATGAGATTCATGAGAATCATCGCCTTCTCAAGATCGCTGTTGCAAGCGGCCAGCTGGGGTCGCACGCGGATCAGTCCCTGGAGCAGGGCCATCATCAGTGCGGCGTCATCATCTACTGCGGCTGCCTCTCTTTCGGGCTGCTGCGTGCGGGTGTTCGTGCGGTGCTGCGAGCGGGACTGCTCTTCGTGCTGCTCCTCGTGTTGCTGGGGGCCCGAGGTACCTCCGGCTACGTCGGCCCAGGTGCGTCCATCATTCCTCGTCGTCTGATGCGCATGAGGATGTGTCCTTCTTCCTGGCGCTTCTCGCCGGGGGCTACGCTGGTGTTGTTGGAGCGCGGCAACGTATGCCATCCTCTTTGGGCAGCCCCTGTAGTTAGCGGGATGGGGGCCTCCGCAGTTGCAGCACGCGGCGGGCTCATCCGTGGTGGTCTTGGGGCACTCGGCAGAGGCGTGCTCCACTAAGCATTTCACACATCTCGCGGTGTGTGAGCAGTTGCGGGACCCGTGCCCGAAGTTCTGGCAGCGGTAGCACTGTGTCCCGTGCTGCAGGTGGTTACTTCGGTGTTTCTGCAGGCGGATCCTGCAGTGGCAGAGGTATTTGACTGCCGCCCTCAGCTGGCCCATGTTCACTTCCTTATTGAAGGTGGCCAGGTACATCGGGTACTCTGCTGCGGCGGTCGTCATCCTGACGACCTTCACCGGGGGGAAGCCCTGTTCTGTGAGATCCGCCGCGATCTCCTCCGTTTCGATGTTAGGCAGGCCCTTGATGACCGCCTTTTTCAACTTTTCCGCCTCTCCCGTGTATGTGTGAAAGCCGCGTGCCTCCGCTCGCAGCCAGTTGGTGAGGGCGCGGTGGTCCGTCATGCTGTGCACGAAGATGTTGATTTTGCCGCCTGACCTGTATTGGAAGCGAAAATTCGGGTGCCCGATGTGGCCCTGCACCGCTGAGGTCACCTGCGTGTGAGAGAGGGTTCCCAGGGTCATCACTACCGGGGGTACGCGGTCCTTACTGGGTGCGCTCGTGGTACCTGTGTGAGAGAAAGCAGAATTATTATTATTCGGGCGCTTTGCTTGCGACGCCCCACCGGCATCGCCGCCTTCCGATACCTCACCCAAATTGCCGAAGCGGTTGCCGATAACAACCGCCCGGGGTCCTTGCGGGGACAGGGGACGTTTAACTGTGTTGGTCGGCTTGATCCAACCTTCCTCCTGGCGGGTCATCTCCATCTCCTGGGCGGGGGGCTGGAATCTGGGGGCGGGGGCGGCCTCGGGCATCTCGGGGGGCGGCAGGGGGATGGATGCCGGCTTGGTTTTCGGTTCTGCTGGCTGGGAGGCCGGGATGGTGATGAGGATGGTCCCCGTCTTAGTTTGCCGCCTATACTGGCGAGCGCCCGGGGGGATCTCTATTGGCGAATCCTCCGGGTCAGCTAGTTCCATCCGCGCGGACAACATCCGCACGGCAGGTATTTTATATTTCCTCTTCTGGATGGGGGATGTTGTGTTGTGTCGTCTCGGTGGGGCCAGGTCGTCCTTCTTCTTGGTTGCCAGGTTCTTCTTGGTGGGCTTGGTTGCCTTGAAAAAGGCAGTTGGCGGCGCGGCGGCCTAGTCAAGGGCCGGTCGGGGGCCGGCCGGCTGACAGGTAGCAGGTGTCTGGCCGTGTAAACACAGGCCAGACAAAAGCGACTTGGGGGCGAAAAAGCTCTCGTCTCAAAAATTTCGATCGATCTGCGATCAATGATCATGATCCTGTGTAATTTTTGTGGTGAAGTGTGTGCTTATTTACTTCGAAGCGATACCGTGTCGCCAGCTCCACTAACTTTCACCGGTACAAAATATCCGTGATAAGCAGTGGCGTCGTCGTTGCCACCGAACGGAATTGAAAGTTCACTAAATCGTGGTATTTATGCTAGCCAGGGGCAAGTCTGTTTGCGAATTGCCGACGGAAGTGGCTCCATCTCTTAACGAATTCTAAAAATTAGGAATTATAATGGTAAGAATTTTAGAATTAGAATTACAATGGAATTGTAATCGAAACGTTGGCTAAAGAAGGAGGTAGCGCAACACGGCATAACACGCCAAAAACAAATAACGAAAAAAAAACATGGTGCGAATGTTGCGATTTGAATACTGAACATACTGGGCATACTGAGGGTGTGATTAACTTTATGAAAAAAATTAAATTATGTTCACACAAAAATTCTTCCATTCTAACAATTTAATAACTATTTTATTATTTCACGGTGTACCACTTGTCTCTCATGCCAAGTACCCACGTTCGTTATTGCTCAATGGCTTTACTCTCATTAAAACATGTCTACATGTGTGTTCCATCTCGCTTGATGCTTTTTTGTTCAACATTGAGAGAACATATCGATGCGAAAAACAAGTTTGATCGCGCCAAACCGTCATGCATGAATATACGTGTGTACGAAGTTTATAATATTATAACTGAGGCTCTGGATGTCGAAAGGTCCTACTTAAATTGCTATCTTTCGAATTGGCTATGATTGCACTTCTAGGAATTATAATATATTCAGTGAATATATACCTTATACTGCGTTCAAAGAAAAACTGCTCTGATATTAATTATGTAATGCAGAAATTTGAGTGGAAAAGTTGGGAAGAAGATATTTCAGTTTTAAAAATGACCCAATTAATCAGCTGTAATAATTTATGATCAAACTCTTCTGTGATTTGTGGCGTTGCTTTATCACTGCTTACCCCAGAGGTAATAAAGGTGTAAGTTCGTTAAAATTATAAGAATAATTTATCAGCTTATAAATAGAATTTCTTGTGATAAATGTGGTAAATCTGCGTGGTTAGAAGTTACGAAATGTCAGTCATTGAAATACGGTCCTAAACGTAATCTTTAAAGATATTCAAACAACGAGACATTTTCCAGATGACATTAAAAGAATCATCGATCCAGCATTGAGAGAAATTTGCACGATAGTGGAAAAAGGACAATAGATACGAGAGTTGGGTTATTTATCTCGAAATGTCAAAAATTATAGCCCGAATGTGCGAACTCGAAATGAAGAGTGTGATTTACAAAAAAAAAAAAACTTTTATCTCGAATCACTTTCTACCTAGAATTTATTAAAAAAAAACTTGCCATTCATAATTTTAATGTGAAGGTGAAATTTGGTGATTTTTTAAAATTTATTTTTTCAAATTTTTAGGTTCAATTTTGGGCGCGGGTATGGGTACCACCGCACCGGGAATTATGTATTGTTCATGTGCTGCTGCGCGGCGGACCTTGGCCGAGAGAGACTAGTTAAGGGAAGTCTTTTGACTTGTCCAGCCGGACTCTTTCAACCTGTCGCCTTGCACCGCGATAGGAGGAATGGATTCATACGTCGGCTACCATCCCTCATCCCTCATCCTTCCCAGAACTTTCCCTCATTCCTTTCCTTAAAGAGACACCCCACACAGCATCCCCTAAGATGACATATGCCCTAAGACAAATTAAGGCCTCCTGTGTACACTGTACAGCTAACATAAAAAAAGTTATTAGCTAACTGAAAACGTGTGATTTTTTCAACATTTCGTCGTAGGTATGAGATTCAATTCAAATTACATGAATGTCAAAATTAATTTTCCACCATGTTCCTGCCCGAATATAACCCAAACAAAAAGTATTAAATATCTTGGGATTGAAATTGATGAAAAACTACAGTGGAATTTACACGTTAACAAAACTCATCTACTTCTTCAAAAAATTACGAAACATCTTGTCAATGAGGGATTTAAAGAGATTATATGCTTTATGCCACTTTCGATTGGAATATGGAGTAATAGGATGGGCTCAGCAGCATCTAAACACATAAAACAACTAAGGTAACTCAGAATTGCATCATGAAGACCATACTAAAGGTCCCCATAAGGACGTCAACAACAAACATTTTTAACCCATTACCTCCATGAATTATTTTTTATTTTTATAAACTTGAATCATCATTATAACCCGATAGTATAGACTTAAAGAAGAGCCCAAAATCAGTTTTAGAATTTTCCGCCCGCCCACCCTCTCACCAAAGCGTCTAGAAAATTGATGCCTAAACGCAACTCTTGGAGGTAACCCCTCTAAGCAAAATTTATGTCAACTATGGGTTAAGTGCAGTCTACTGTGAGATGTATATTGATAATATAAAATAAATGATTGCCTTTGTTTATAATTCAATGAAAAAAAAATATTAATGGAAAATACGCAAAATAATAAAAAATTCAATATTAAAAAAAACATTCAAGAATGAGGAAAATAACCAAATCTAAGCAAATTATTCTTTAAGTGATACTGTTCGAAGTAGTCAAAATGAAGGGCTCGGTTGCAGGCCCGGCACCGGTAGCCTGTTAGATTTTTTTTACACAGAGCATAACGAATATGAGATTTGCCACGACATTGCAAATGAAATTTTTGCATTCGAGGCACACAATTCCCATCTTCTGCGTCATGGCCTTCCTTCACAGGAGGTTCTCCGAATTCGATATTGATCTGATTTGGAAAAGACAATAAAAGAGTACGGGTAAACTCCACATGGAATGCCTTCTGGGAAAGGTTTCTCTGTTGCCTAGTCATCTTCTGGTTTCCCATATCATGCTCGTACTTCCTCAAGAAGCATTGCAACTTCCATCCATTTACAAGAGACAAGAGCGCTGCTGAGGCAAGATACAAATAAAGGCCAGTACCACTTCTTGGACCGAACGTTGATCCGATAATTTTGTATACCATTATCATGGAGGTCCACCCATTCCCAAATTGTAATTTTGTATTAACGCCAGGCAATCGATTTTTTTGCATGCTTTCTCCAAATTGTTGCCTTTTTTGTCTTTCTTCGATATCTGCCAACGCTGCACTTGACGTACTGGCTCCATTCGATCATAGTTCGTGGCCACTGTTACTACACGGCTGTCCTACCAACGGCATACGAGGATTTGGTTTTCTACGTCTACCACCGCATCAAATTTATCTATAATTATAAAAGCGATGAGAGTTAAACTTTAGCTAGGTAAATGAACGCTATGCGCAAGGGAAATATAAAAGAAAATTATACCTTTAGGCAATTGCTTTCCTGTCTTCAACTTGCCTGAAGCTTCAAGGTTAAGAAGCTACATGTGCCAGTAGCGCGCATTCTCTTATCCTTCAAGACACTCATCAAATGGTGAGATGTGAAGAAATTGTTCATAAATAGCTCATGGCGTATGGGGAACTCCATATTCTATCGTAGAAGTAAGGCGGATAATCCCTGATCTAATTAGGGGTCATATGTATCAGATGCTCCGGAATACGGCATTGCTTGGAACAGGTATCCTTAGACCACTTTTGTTTATAGTGAGGCTTCTTTTTGTACTGTAGTTTTGATTTTTTGGCTGGTGGTGCATTTGAAATAGATATTCTCAAGGTATTACGACTCACACAGGACGATGTCGAAGGCCGACTCCAGTGAAGGTCATTAGCGAATTCATCTGGTTAATGCTCGTCAAGGCATGACTCATCAATTTTCGAATTTCGATGTTGCGCTCGATTACAAATGTGCCGGCAATATCTCGAAAGTTATCCACCTCCGCATCTTCGTTATTATTCATAAAATTATCGTCAATATGCTCTTCGTTCTTCTGTTTATCAACGTTCTCTGAATAGCGCGTTATAAACAACATTATTGTCATCACTTTCACATACGCTAAAAGAGCGCTCCAATTCTGCCACCATTTCATCTTGATTCAACGATTTCGTTTTATAACGACGAATTATGTAGGTATAGGAGAAGTAGGTATTTTCGACATGATAAAAAATATACGAAAACCGTAGACAAACTATTGATTTCAATAAAAATCACTCATAAAAACTATACAAAACCATATTATTTGAAGGCAAGCTAACCAAAAACGTATGTGAACACTGTCACAGCTAACCTCCAAAGGTTGCGCGCAGGCATCACCTGATTTCAGTGACATCTAGCTATCATCTTATGCATATAATACTATGTTGAAACATTGTTTCCGACCATTTAATCTTTTGATAACAATATGTGATTCACACATGTTTTATTTTTTCCGATTTAATTTTTTTTTTCTTTTTTTCAAAATGGGTCTATTTTCAGGGCTTTAGTAAAAAAATAATTAAAAATAGGATGATTAATAAAATTTATCAAATTATGTTAATTATTGAAAGCTAACATACCATTCTGTAAATGCTGCATAACAACTTGGTGGGATTTTGCTTTATTCATAGTGAAAAAAAATCATACTTTTCATCAATTTTTTTGATGCCTATAGACATCGTCATGGAGGTAATGGGTTAAACAGTTTGATGTTCCAAGCATACGGACAATCTATGTCAAAAACTTTCTAGTGCTTCACCACAAAAATGATACACAGGCAGTCACCTCACATGCTCATGAAACCAGAGTCAAACAAACGCTCATATTAATATACCAAAGTGTAACTCTTCGTTTGGACAAAGAAGATCTGAATTTTTAGCAATAAAGTCATTTAACAAACTCCCACTCAGTATCAAACAAATTAAAACAAAAAATAGCTACATTAAGGACATTAAATGTTGGCTGAAGGATCTATCGGAAAATGAACTTACTAGTATACTTGACACATCGTCGTAGAAGTTTCTGGAAAACCTTATCCAAACCATGAAGTTAAACCATAGAAATCGCTGAAAACTTCTCCAAAGCATAGTTCTCTAGTTATGATACCTAAAAACCTGCATATACAAATAATTTGCGTAATTTTTCGCACATCTGTGTAATTATTAACATTCAACGCGACGCCACCGACAACAGAAAACAGGCGTCGCGACGCGCCTAAACAAAAATCACCGTAATACAGTTATTACGCAATCTCTGCAGCCAACAACGGCGCAATAAACAAATAAAAATGGTTGTTGAAATTCATGCTGTGCTTCGCGTTGGCTAGTTTAAGGATTTGAATACCGCAGGCTGTCCCCTTAGTACCATTCGGGTACACACGTACTAGTAGCAGCCAGCAGCGAGCAGCCTGCCGTTCACGTAATGCGGGCTGTGAGGCTCATATCAAATTTAACCCCTCCAAGGAAAATATATTCGCAATTTTGTAGGGTTTTTTGATAAAAAAAATTCTTATGGTTTTTAGAACCATCATTTAAAATGTTGTAACATACAATTTTGTGATGGCGTTTTAATACAACCCCGTTTAACATATTAATCAAAAATATTTAAATGGTCTGCGATTTTAATAGGATTTTTTTACAATAGCTCCACGCAGGAGGCATTTGGAAAAATATCTCTCAGGGTCCATGTCATCTTTGGAGATGATGTGTGGAGTATTTTTTTTAATTAAGGCGTGGAAGTTCTGGGAAGGAAAAGGGTATGAGGGGTGGGTAGGAATTTGGGGGTCAATATATACAGGAATGATGGACTTATGAATCCAACCCTCCAACTGCTGTGCATGAGAGAGTCCAGCTGGAAAGGTATAGGTTAGGTTTCCTTCAACGCATTTGCGCCCAAGACAAAGACAAAACCTCACCCCATGAACCCGGGCACCTGCAATAAGTCACCAAACGTAGAGAACCACGTTGAGTAACCTGTGGCAGAGGTTTTTGAGATTAGGCACACAAGAATGCAGATTAGGTTGGAGGTCCCGATCCACGAAGGCGCCAGATGTCCGTCCATTCACCACATGTGAAGGAGAACGTGGTCTGCGTTGGCGCTGTAGCTGGTCCGAGCTGTCCATTGCCTCTTTCCTTATGACGTAGCCGGTTCTGGTCCATAGAGTGGTATCTGTGGTCCTGGGAAAGGCGGTGGTCAGCAAAAAAAAAGGAGAGTAGGTACATGGAAAGTCGGAGCGAGGTCAGCGAGTAGAGAGAGAAGAGCTGTTGAGGCGACGCGACGGGAAGTTCTGTTTTACTGGTTTTGATTGACTTTTGATTGATCTCGTAATCCTCTAACTAGCTAGGGCTTTGCAATGCCCTTTCATGTTTCTAACTAACTACATAGTATTACGGTTCTTTCGGCCTTTTTACTATTACCTTCTGAAGGTGTTATTTATTTGACTGAATTTACGTTACATTAATTGCACTGTGAGGAAAAAGTCTTCACTGGATAAAAACCTCACGCAAATTTTTGATTCGGGAGGTTTCGCCCTATTTATACGCTGTGTCAAAACCAAAGCGCACAAGTAGGGCGTTTGCCACCAGACCACTCCTATTTATTTTATTTATTTAGCATAACAATTGCAAGGAATTTTACAGACATAATAAGAAACACGTGGTCACATTCGGCCGCGGCTTGGGCTCGAATGTTTTCTCTTCAATATGTCCGACACGGGTATTGGTTATCCTATAAATTGTTTCCGGGACGGTGGTACTCATAACCGGGCCTTAAATTGGAAAATGAAATAATGAAACACCGACGTAGATTTATTATTTATTCACAGTCATTTCCAGCGTATTTTAATTTTGAATTATGTTCTTTTACCAAGACGATACTGAAAGTATCTTTCACTCTGTGAAATGTAGTACCGAAAACCTTTAGTATTCTTTTTATTGCATTTTGTAAGTATGCGAACACCGTACAAGAGTCCCAACTGCTCCCGACTGTCCGCAGTTTTTGACTCTTGAGTGGTTATCATTCGTCAGAGCGGTATTGGTATTGAAGGAATTAAATCAATATAACTAATTTGTCAACATTGGTTTTCGAACTCACGCCGTCTAGTATCTGCCTTCATGGTCTGAAGTATGAGTAATATAGTTTTTAAATTCTGTATTCCTTATGCCAATCTGATACTCTGTCGTAACTTAATTTTAGCATTATTTTTAATTTGTGAAATTAAATAGTTATAATCTGGTGCAAACATGTGAAAAATCACGTGACTAATAAGTATGGTGACCCGACAATTCGTCCTGCGACAATTCATCCGGCGACAGTTCATCCTGCGACAGTTCATCCGGCCGACAGTTCATCCTGCCGACAGTTCATCCTGCCGACAATTCATCCCGCCGACAATTCATCCGGCGACAATTCATCCTGCCTGATCATTTAGAAGATTTTTATTAAGTAAGTATGCAAAGAGGATATACGGCCGTACAACCAAAATCGATATACTTATATCTGAAGGCATCTTGAGTGGAAATCCGCTGTAAAAATATTTTTACTAATAATAATATCGACTCTCCGAAGAAGCATGCGTGAATAACAAAATACGAATACTTATTAGTCCAGTAAAGGAAGAGGTTGTAGAGTGCGTGAGCAGGAACCTAAGCGATTCTTTCAGGACTTGTTTAGGGTGCTTAGGGTGTGAACATACTAAAAGTCCTGACGTCTAAGTGGTGAGCTAGGGGGGGGAGGGGGGGGGGGAAGGTCCCGATTTTCGGGTTTCTGTTTATATCTCAAAAACGGTGCGTCGCAGAGGAAAACTTTTTAAGAATAAGTAAAAGCTCATAAAATTATCTACAACTTTTATTCTATACGTAATTTTGGAAATCCCAGCCGTTTTTGAGTTATACGCTCCACAAATGTCAATATTTTCGAAAAAAATCATTTTACCTCATATTTTTCATCAAACATTCCTTCATATCGTCTAAAATATTCATCCAAGAAAGAAATTTATTTGAAAGAAGTTGTAAATAATTTAATTACCTTTTAGAATATATATATATACATATGTAAGTAAATCTCTAACCAGTAAATATTTACAGCAATTTTAAGTTTTTTCGTAAAATGTCGTCATTTTCAGAAAAAGCTGTTTTTTCTTACCAAATTATTAGGACGGGTTTTTTCTTAATGGGAAATTCCTTATTAATTTTTGCACGCAAGAAAGCAGGTAAGTTGTTCTCGAACAGATGATTAGTGGAATTCATTTTATAATCATTATTATTGTAATGGGTGATTAGGTTAGTCGTCGGAGATGCTACAATAACGTGCTACGATGCTGTTCGAGTTGGTGAAAAGGCAATGAATGCTATAGTGGGCTTGACATTCTCAGACATCAAGTTGTCTCGCAAAGATCGGGCATTTCCAATGTCTTCTGTCAGCTCGTCGATAAAAATTCACGACGAAAAGGTTGCAGTTGACCCAACATTGCTGTTTCAGCGGATGTGTATAAGCAAACGATCAGATGAGGATTTGATGAAATTCTTTGAGTATGAGTTGGCCCCATTTCCCTTGGCACTGTTCTCAATAACATCATGTTACACTCTCAACTTTATGTGGATTCACGTTTTCATATCCTCTTTGGACGTGAGGGTCCTGGCAAGCGTTGTTCATCCATGGCATCATCATTCTCAATGGTGGATGTTCTTGCTGAAAGGGCTCTACGTCGTCTTCATCGTCGTCCTCGGCAACAGGCACGCTATTGAGGCATCTCCCTTGGCAGTGAAGGCACGCTGCAGAACAGGTCAGCATTGCTTTTCGGCATCCACATTTGCCAATTGCACAATCCTTGGTACAGCGGCAAAATATCATTTTCAGAAGGACCTCCGGTGCTGGAGGATCTTCTGTTGTAATTGGCGCCAGGGTTTCTCCTTCGTGTTTCCACCCCCATTCTTCAGCGGACAGCTCAATCCTGAGCCACTGCTGAACTTGGTGGTATGTCCGCCGGGAATGCTGTTTAGCTGCACTACCATTTCAGGAAGCATTTATTTCCAGCCTCTTCAACCTCGTCGTGAGTAGAGGAGGGGTTGTAAAAGATCATTGCCTCTTGCTTGATCATTTCTGACTCCAAGTACAATTTTGAAAAGCCACCTTGCTTCTCCTGAAAGTTGCAGACGTTGTATCGCATCCGGTAAATGAATGTAAAAATATGATGTATTCAAATCCACGATGCTGCATCTCTTGGGTGGACAGTGCCAATGTTTTGGTTTTCCCTCGTCCGGGTTTCAGCAACAGAATATCTTAGGTGGGAGGAGTGGAAGCAATCAAAAGGACAGTGAGGTCCACATCCTCACCAAAGACAGCCACAGAGTTGTGAAAGGATAGTTCCACAGCAGTCTTCACGATAAGGACGTCAGCATCATCGGTGGCCTGAAGAGTCTGTATCCCATTCTCCCGAAACTTTGTCTATAGTAAGGAGATGAAGTTACTTTTGTTGGTAGGATTGGATAAAAAATCTTCCTGTTTAACGGGTATTGATTTGTTCCATGTCAAATTGATGTCTGCTGACCTTCTCAGTCTTCGTACTATTGACTGGATTTGCGTACCCATCAAATACCACAGTGCGAGTCATTCCAGGATAGTGGTGGTTGACATAGGTGATATAACGATCACAAATTGCGGCAACGGAGGCATTTTTTGTCAAATTACTCTGTATAATATAGATAATATGTATAATATGATAGAAATCCTCCGTCCACAACTATGTTCATCTGAGACAGTAGAACAGTTTTTTTGGTAGGCTCGAATAAGCTATACAGAACAGATTTATTTGTCTTTCGCATCCCACTTTCATTGAACAGTGCCAAGGGAAATGGGGCCAACTCATACTCAAATAATTTCATCAAATCCTCATCAGATCGTTTGCTTATACACATCCGCTGAAACAGCAATGTTGGGTCAACTGCAACCTTTTCATCGTGAATTTTTATCGACGAGCTGCCAGAAGACATTGGAAATGCCCGATCTTTGCGGGACAACTTGATGTCTGAGAATGTCAAGCCCACTATCGCATTCATCGCCTTTTCACCAACTCGAACAGCATCGTAGCACGTTATTGTAGCATCTCCGACGACTAACCTAATCACCCATTACAATAATAATGATTATAAATTGAATTCCACTAATCATCTGTTCGAGAACAACTTACCTGCTTTCTTGCGTGCAAAAATTAATAAGGAATTTCCCATTAAGAAAAAACCCGTCCTAATAATTTGGTAAGAAAAAACAGCTTTTTCTGAAAATGACGACATTTTACGAAAAAACTTAAAATTGCTGTAAATATTTACTGGTTGGAGGTTTATTTACATAAGTATATATATTCTAAAAGGTAATTAAATTATTTACAACTTCTTTCAAATAAATTTCTTTCTTGGATGAATATTTTAGACGATATGAAGGAATGTTTGATGAAAAATGTGAGGTAAAATGATTTTTTTCGAAAATATTGACATTTGTGGAGCGTATAACTCAAAAACGGCTGGGATTTCCAAAATTACGTATAGAATAAAAGTTGTAGATAATTTTATTAGCTTTTACTTATTCTTAAAAAGTTTTCCTCTGCGACGAACCGTTTTTGAGATATAAATGGAAAACCGAAAATCGGGACCTTCTCCCCCCCCTCCCCCCCTAGCTCACCACCTAGACGTCAGGACTTTTAGTATGTTCACACCCTAAGCAACTTAAACAAGTCCTGAAAGAATCGCTCAGGTTCCTGCTCACGCACTCTACACCTCCTTTTGGACCATTCGTTTACTGGACTATACTTATAGGTTATACTTATAGGTTAGGTTAGGTTAGGTTAGGTTAGGTAAGGTTAGGTTAAGTTAGGTTAGGTTAGCTTAGGTTAGGTTGAATTGTCAGGATGAATTTGCGCCGGATGAATTGTCGGCGGGATGAACTGTCGGCAGGATGAACTGTCGGCAGGATGAACTGTCGCCGGATGAATTGTCGCAGGATGAACTGTCATGGAACCAATAATTCGATATTCTGCTCAAAAAAGGCAATTAAAATAAATTTCTTTAACAGTCTGTAATATTAAGATACATGTGTACTTTAAGCTTCAAACAAACAGTTCCAATTTCGACAATGACCCTTAAATTCAAAGCAAATCCGAGTTCCTGAGATCATTCAACGGAGTTACACAGGACAGATACATAATTGAAATGAATATTTTTCATAATATTTAACAAAAGATATAGTTCTTTGTCACGCGAAGGGTTTAGTTCAATAGTAAAACAAGAAGAAATACCCAGTAGAAGTGCAGCCGTGTTCATAAAATATTTTCTCATTTCAGAATCCTTCCTATAACAGCGGTTTCCGTGGGGAAAGTGATAAATATAACATTTCCCTTTATTACGAGAGTTTTCTCCAAGACTCAATCACGGACATGGTTCATATTAATTGGCTACGAGCTGCTAGGCCCATAAACCCTATTACCTGATGTGTATATATATTTTTCCGGAAAACCACCACCAAGGGAAAAGAAATTGTAGAAATACACCCCGATACTAAGAAAAATGCCTTAAGAGCGTTTAACCAGCCAGCGGACGAAAATCCACATTTCGTCGAAAGTTGTTCTTACGATCATGCAGGGCGGTTACAATGAGAAAGATTAATTATTCTCCGTACCAGCTTTTTAAAATTATAACTCAATATCGAATTTATTTCAATCCAAATTAGCTTTAATTTATACCTTCATCCAAAAATGCTGAAAGGCGTGATGATAAAACTATTAAAATAATGTACTTTTTGCAATTATTTTTTGATTATAAGTATTTATCGTTTTTCAATAATGTCTAAATTTAATAAGAATGTTGAAAAAATCTGAAATATATTAGTTTGTAAGTGCGCAAATAAATACACAAATGGACTAATTTTCGTCACGAAATTTACGTACATATTTTTTAATGATTTTATTGAAACTAAAATTAAAATTCTAAAACATGCGTTTGCTAGATAATTTATTGATTTATTTTACTGCATGATTATATTATTTGAAATGGGTGTGGTATAATACAAAATCTTTTTTGAAAATTTATCAAATCTGCCAACGACCTATGGAATAACCTTATTATACTAAAAATTTAAAAAATTTCTCAAATTTTTTACATGCGAATGCTTGATAAAAGAACAATCTTTCGAAATTCATTTATAATTTTTTGTGGAAAAGAGTCAATACGTCTAAAATCTGATTTGAAAATGACATATTTCTGGTTTTCTCTGTTAATGCCCTCTTAATGTTAAAAACTACATAAAAATGTAAAACTTTCTGTCTATCTAATAATTAAATTAATTTAGATGATTCGTTGGTGTATTTTACCCAGCCTAAGGTTCGACGCCAGATTATTCCCGAAAACCTTTGTATTTTGATCGTTATAATTTTCAAAAATATACCTAGCGTGATAAAATTCATCACATTTTTACTATGCCAATGTAGAAGAGAGTAAAAAGGAAATATTTTCAAAATTATTACAACAACATCAATATTATGATAGGCAATGTGAAAGTAGAAGAAGCAGGGGAAGGTCACCAATGCGCTGGAGTGACCAAGTATCACTGGCGTCTGGAACGTGCGTCGGTTACCTTGGCTCTCCACGCAGCGCAGAACCGCGAGAAGTGGAGGAGCCTTGTCCACCAGGGAAATTGGACTAGTGGGTCACGATCCTCAGCAACGAGGAACCGACTTGAGAAGAAGAAGTCTTACTACATATTTTTTTTCTTCACCTACAGTGGCTTAGAAGTTGCGTCTCCTTAGAAATGTTAGCTAAAATAATATCGGTGTTATTCTAGACATTACTGCCACATACTTACTATAGTTTATGTATTGCATCTTTCTTTACGCAAAGTGCATTCCACGGTATTTACTTCTCTAAGGCTACGAACGCACAGGCAGGTGGCTGGCTTAGCGCCTAGAGCCTAGTGGCTTGCACTCTGGCTACTTGCTAGGATACATGGTGGCCGCACTGAAGGTGGTTTGCGTGGTGGGTCGCTAGGTGCCTTGGTCATTTGCTTGTCGGCACGTTGACGAGATGTCACTTTCAAAATTAGTTCTAAAACTGCTACTTACAGAAAATTCATTTTTAAAATATTCATAACCATGTACGTCTTTAGATTTTCACGCCAAAAGTATTTTCGATATTTGTTTTTGGGGTGTTATGCCGTGTTACGCTACCTCCTTTAGCCAAAGTTTCAGACAGCGTTACAGTGTCCATCACCACTATCATCAGGGCAGATGAGCTGCAACATGGCATGACATCCCAAAAACAAATCACGAAAATTCATAACCACAATTAACTTCTCAATGAAAAAAAAAATCTCATCATAAATAAATCACTTTTTAGTACTAACCATCTTTTTCTACGTAGATGGCTACATCTTCCCATAGTTTCTGACAACTGTCTAATAATATTTCATCCAATTTTTTCTTCTAAAATGCCTCGCGCCTAGTGGCAAAAAACCAACACGTTGGTTTACCTGGATACACGCCAAGCGACTATCTACTACCTATCTAGGCGCCAAGCGCGCAGTGCGGCCGGTCGCTAAAATTCGAGAACGTTCGTTTTACTAAGCTACTCGCTAGGTGACTCGCTAGGCTCTAGGCGCTAAGCAAGCCGCCTGCCTATGCGGACGTGGCCTAAAACTTTAAATACAGAAACCATTAATAAATGCATTTTTCCTAGTTTCCGTTTCGTTAAAATCCTGTTTTGTATTATCATTCTAATTGTTGGATATTGTGTGTTGTGATTGTCCTATTTTATATTTAACGTCATTTAGCACTTTTTATTTTCCCATTTATTTAATCTCGATGTGTAGAGCCTCTTACCTTAAACTTTCCTGTCCATGCCACCTTTTAATCAAACCTCACCTTAATTTCTATGTCTTTGCTCTCTTTTGTCTGTGGCCGTTGTATTGCGTGTTGTCTTTTAGCGAGTCATTCTTTTCTCAATTCTCTTGATCTCAATAATTATTCTTTTCGCTTCTGCTAGACTTTTAAGAATTACTCTCAATTATTGTCGCCAGTCAAGTGTTCAGACCAGAATCATCTCGCTGTAAAATTATTCAACAGAATAAACAGTTACACATATCCAGTATCAACATAAGTGTTACTAACCAAAGGATAACCACTCAAACCACCTCAAAACTCTCTATCTCACTGTACGTTCCCGTGGTGTGGAACCGAAGGAAGCTACCAAAGCAGCTCAACTTACACCCTGACTGCAGACTATCTGGAGACCATACGCCTGGGACCTACGCACTGTTTCCCTGAAAATTTAATGTACCTAGAAAATTTTTGTGAACCATGACGTAAAAATGCCTACTATTTATTGTTGTTTGAGGAAACAAAATGTAAGAAGATTAAAAAAACAGGATAGTTAAGTTCTTTTTTTCCTTTTAATTATAAGTTAGGTTAGGATTATTTGTTTGTTATTTTTCTTTCTTATGCTATTTTTCAATTACTAACTTTTCTGTTTTGTCACTGATGTGTACGAGCAGTAGAAACAGTTTTATACCAATTTATTGAGATCTGTTAAACCCAGCTTTCAAGGATTTGTGTATTATCACTTTGGAGATAATTTCAGAGAAGCTTTGGCTTTCCGCAGCTTGATACAGCGTCTTGTCTCGGGCTATCTCATCTATTCTTGTTCTCCGTTCATGAGGGAGCTTGTGCATAATGCACAACGCTGTCCGAACTGCTTGGTGCATGGCACACAACACATAGTACACATTGACATGACATAATTGCCATATAGACCATGCACGTACGTAACACCTATGTACTAAATAACATATTTAATAACATGCAATGTGCTGTGTTTCCAATATTATGTCCTCTGCATACAAAGCTGTATATAACATAATTTGAACCAATTATAGTACCTACTCTTCATAATATTATTTGAATTCCTCTGTAATTAATTTTTCTGTAAATGACATGTATTGGTATAAAAACGTTATTATTAAAAGTTCCAATTTATTATAATAAAACAAATATAAAACTTATTTGTTTTATTGTAATAAATAAACTTATTTCCACTTTAAGAGTAGGAGTAGGAATATTATTATAATGGTTTTTGTACAAGCAAAATACCTACATATTTACATATTTTACTTCAGCATATGTTCTAAAAGTTAAATATGTAGGTATTTTGTTTGTCTAATAAACATTATAAGATTATTCCCACTCCAATATAAAATATGTATCACGTAATGACGATTTAACAGCAATAAAATTAGGTCATTAATAATTCAGATCACTTGTAAAGTTCAATTCCCTACCAAAGTAGCTACAAATCCGAGGTAATTAAGCCTACTGGGATCAACCAAATAACTATAAATTCGACAGTCGAAGACAACATGGTAACAATAGTGTAATTAATTTAATTGATTAAAATCCTTGTAGACTACCCCTCTCCCCTCTCCATATTTTATGTATGTGAACATGTAAACCATAGGTAAAGAATAATTTGTACCAGTCTTTAACAAGCTGAAACCGGTTACGGTCGATAAATTAAAGTGGAAATAAGTTTTATATTTGTTTTATTATTATATATTATAATGGAATTTCACCATGAATTGTCAGTTTCAAAAATAGAAATATTATGAGTTCTATGTTGCTTTGTTCATGACAGCAGTTTCGCTGAACCAAAAATCTGGAATCATATTTTATGTGATACAACATAAACAATTTAAAACTACAGTTAACTTCGTTGAAAATGCCACAATAATTACATGTTGTTTACATTCGGCGAATACAATATTATGCTAATGACATCCGCTTTATGTTTTGACTATAATTAACAATTAGTTGTCATTGTTGTATTTCAAAACAATTATTGCTAATTTCCTACAACAATAGGTACATAGCTTGTGTTCTGTATACCTACTACTTCCCGCTTTCCATTCATGTAATGATAATATTTTGATGGCAGTGCATAATAATGTAAATAAAATTGTTAATTCAACAGAATAGACAAGTAATATTAACGTTGGGCTTTATTTAGTATCGCGAAAAATGAATGTGTTTGGTTTAGGTTTTTGATATGCTTTTCTTTTTATCAGGAAACTGGCAAGATTTCCTCCTCTTTTACGTTTGGGCATTGTATAAAATATAAATAAAATCAACTTTTTATGAAGAAATACACTATGAATACTTTACACACTTTATTTTCGATTTAAAGTCACCGTATTACTTTGATTACTTACGCTTCACTGTTCATTTTTATTGACTCACTGCACTTCACTGATGAGAAACTGACGTTCGAACCCACGACGGATCATGCTTTATATACCCCTACCAATGTGTAGCCCTACCCATACAAAAGAAGCTTCGAATGGTCTACAATGGTCTACGATTCAACAACATTCGGGTGTGTTCTGGAATGTTTCACAATGATTTTCCAGGTTCCCTATTCCCGAACATTCCACAACATTCTGCAATGTTCCGGGATGTTCTGGAATATTGTGGAATGCTTTTGAATACTCCCGAACATTCTGAACTATTCTAGAAATTTCTAAAAGGCAAAACTTCCAGTCTTGTCCAACTTCCTTGTCTTCAAAAGCACGCCCTTTAGGTAAAACGGGAACCTTCTTCATGGATGGGGGATAGAGAGCTACCACACCATATAACTTCCACGATCGTACCGGGAATCGTTTCTGGGTTTTAGCAAGACGCATTTTTTTTTAAACTTTATTTTATAAAGTATTCGTTCTGAATATTGATATTAGCAATAACCCGGCATGTGCAGAAAAAAAAAAGTTTGTGTATTAATTCTGTCAATTGAAACTCTTTCGGATATTCAATATTTTTCATCATTTTTAAGAGTACACAAATAAATCTAAAGGTTTTCCTATGCGCCAGCAAGCCACGTACAGTTGTGCGTGTGAGAAGCACGGATTTTCCAAATTTTTCTCTTGCTATCGCCTACCTCTACTATGTCTCCTTTGCAATAACTCCCTCAGCCCCTACCTCTGCCCTTCCCTCGTCCCCTTCCCCTCCCGCATTGGAACCTCCCATCCCATGTTCCCCTTCCATCTTCAACCTATAGAAATAATCGGTAAAATGACTTGAGATAATTTTTTTTGTATTATCATTATTTATTCTCTTTTACAAGATATAAAACTAATCGTTATTAAAAACGTGGATTAGACTAATTTTCTCCTGAAATACACGAATAATTCCAGAAATAATTGTGTTCAATTTGCTAATTTATAATTAAAATCGTTCAATCTATAATTTCAATTCCAGATCCCGCTTCATGCGGTCCAATCAAACCTTGGATTTTTAATTCAAACTGGCGTTGAATTTTAAATCTGGAATAGGACACCGGAAAGTGTTGGAATTCAATTTTTAAATTCGGAATAGAAAACGGAAAAGTGTCGGAATCCATTTTTTTTAAATTCAGAATAGAAAACGGAAAAGTGTCGAAATTGAAATTTAAAATCAGATATCGACAAACATAACAGTTTATCAATCCACAAAGCCCAAAGGTTATTTGAAATGGTTGTGGGCTTCGCTTTACTCCACCGAATGTTGAGGTTTTTAATTTGATTTTATTCTCGCGTACGAAATGCTGAAATAGCTAAAACTTTGCGGAGGGTTTGTTCACTCGACTTTCAAAAACTTTTCACTCTGCTTTCTTCTTATCTCGACATTTTGAAAACATTTTTATACTTGGTGACGTAGCAGGGATGCCCGACTACAAGGGGTGAGGTTTGTATAGGCCTTAGCGGCGGATGCTTTTCAACTACTGCATGGTGGGCTGTATTTGGAGAGACTTGTTGAGGGAGACCTTTTTACCTCTCCGTAAAGACCCTCTCGCCCATCGCCTTGCACGGCAGTGGGAGGGATGACTTCAAATATCCGTCACTCCTGAACACATTGACGCCCAGAGTACTACTCATCCATCATACATTTTTCCTTCCTAGATCTTCCTCTCCTTCCTTCCCTTAAAAAACTTTTCACACAGCATCCCCAAAGGTTAGATAGGCAGTAATCGAAATTATTTTCCTGTGTGGAGCTAATGTAAAAAAATGTAAAAACGAGAACGTCTTTATAATTAATAAACCAGTCACAAGTGACACTGAGAGCACGTTCAATTTTGCGCTCAATACTAATTAACTGTCTATAGTTGTTTTAAACAGTGAAACTACTAATAAAATAAGCCACAGAGTAACTGCAAGTTAAAGGAAGTTGTAGTGCAAACCTGCAGGATTCTAATATCTAACTAAGTGAGCATTATCAATATTATTAAAAGTCAAAACAATAAGCATTATTGTCACCGAAGTTACTACCGCGCGACCCAGCCGACAGTAGCAAGTAATTCAAGTCACCTTAGATCCAGAATAAACCATCTTACATTTTTTCAAAAAAAAAATTTTTTTTGAAAAAACTAATAAAATGGACTCACAGGGATTCATCAGTCTGGCGAGAGAAGCGGTTGAGGCCCTAACTGAATTTATAATAGACCCAAGTAGCAAACTGAACAAGGATCAAATTGCGAAAATGATTCCGAAAACCAACGCTATTCTTGGAACTATAGCGCAAATGGCTGCAAAAATGGCAGCACTTGAGGGTGAGCTAACAGGAATTAAAACACTAACCTCCAAACCTAACTCACTAGAAACTACATGTGAAGCGGCCGATGAGCTTGAAGAGAGAAAGGTCAGAGCAAATAATCTCATAATTATAAACGTTCCCGAAAGCTCAAAACTTAACCAAATAGAAAAAATCGAGGATGACAATTTACAAATAACAAATATTTTAAAGAAAATAGATAACAACATAGAACCAAACTCAATCAACACATTTCGTCTTGGAGCATTGAGGCCTGATAAATCGAGGCCCATTAAAGTTATCTTAAGAAACTCGACTGAAGCAATGACTATCCTCCGGAAAAAAAAACTTTTACCTGAACAACTCCCCGATCAAAATTTTTTCCGACCAAACACCAAATCAAAGAAAATACTTGTTGGACCTACGTCACACAATGGAAAGTCGGATTCAAGGAGGTGAAGTCGGGCTAACTATTAAATATATCAACAGCAAGCCGACAATAGTTAAGTCAACTCCAAAAAACTCAAAGACATCAATGGATACGGCCAAAACATCCGGGGCTGCCGCACCAAACTCTTAGAGTTGCAAACTACTATTCCATTACTTCAAAACATCGATGTATTTCTTCTTACTGAAACCTGGCTTGATCCTGATATTCACACCGAGGAACTTGGATTTACATCTTACAACACCTACCGCCTTGACAGAAATCCAACCACCAGCAATAAAACCAGAGGAGGAGGAGTTCTCATATCCGTTAATAAATCACTGCCAACTACTCGATTAATTTGCAAACATCTAGACGTGGAACAGGTATTCGTATTACTGAAATCTAAATCAAGTAAAATTTTACTGGGATGTGTCTACATTCCTCCAGGATCCAACATCACAGTCTACAGAAACCATATTGATGACCTCGAAACCTTCAAAAACAAATACCCTGATGCCAGAACAATTTTATTTGGTGACTATAATACCCCTAGCATTGATTGGATGAATAAAAACTCTTATAACAACCTAAGCCTGCCAGAAAACGCTCGCGAAATAATAGATATGACAAACTTACTCTCTTTACATCAAGTCAATCAAGTCTACAATAACTATAATCGGTTGCTAGATTTGGTATTCTGTAGTGATCTCTCAATTCATGTTGTTAAATCAGTTGACGAGCTCCTCCCCCTAGACTGCCACCACCCCGCTCTAAGCATAACCATCACAACGAATAACTCACCAGACAACACAACTATTCTGCCTAACCTTACTTATAATTTTTCCAAAGCTGACTATCCCAATATGAACCAATATCTTGCAAATGAAGACTGGTCATTTCTTCACCACAACAATAATATTAACTATAATCTTGAAATATTTTACACAATTATTAACAGAGCCATTGAAAACTATGTACCACTTTCACACTTCAAAGAAGCGAAATTCCCGAAATGGTTCAGCGGAGAGCTAATTAAACTAGTTATCTGTAAAAAAATTGCACACAAAAACTTTAAAGAATCCAACTTCCTTAACGACTATAAGATATTTCATAACTACAGAACTCAATGTAAAAAAATGTCAAAAATATCGTATTTTAATTATATAAATGGAATCGAAAATTCTATACCGTCTAATATTCAAAACTTTTTCACACATGTTAACTCTCTTAGAAAAAACAAACAAGGTTTACCCATCTCAATGCATTTCAAAGAAAAGAGTAGCACTGATATGAAAGTAAAGGTTAACTATTTTGCTGATTATTTCAAAAGTGTATATGATAAAGATATCCCAGACAATTATATACCACCTCCTTCCCCTAATGAGAGCATACATATCCCTGCTGTACACATCAATATAAACGACGTTAAAACTAAAATTAAATCTCTAGACAAAAACAAGAAAGCCGGACCTGACAATGTGCATCCCAATATCCTTATTAATTGCGTCGATTCACTTGCTGAGCCGATTTGCATATTGTTTAACCAGTCCCTCGACACAGGTTGCTTCCCCGACATTTGGAAACGTTCTTATCTAACACCTATATTAAAAAAGGGTAATAAAAGTGATATCACTAACTATAGACCTATATGTAAGCTATCTGTAATCCCGAAACTTTTCGAAAAACTATTACTTGATCAAATTTCCCCATGTATTAACCATCTCATTGTTCCGAATCAACATGGATTTTTGTCAGGCAGGTCAACTCTAACAAATCTTTCATTATATGAAAACTATATATCAAACGCATTAGCTAACAGAACTCAAGTCGATTCCATATATACGGATTTTATCAAAGCATTCGACAAAGTATGCCATAAAATTCTACTGGTTAAGCTACGTAATCTAGGCATTGTTGGAAAACTTTTGGACTGGTTTGCAAGCTATCTATCTGATAGAGTACTACTTGTAAAAATTAATTTGTTCCTTTCCAATCAATTTATAGCTACCAGTGGTGTACCACAAGGGTCTCATTTAGGCCCAATTTTATTTTTACTGTTTATAAATGATATTGTTGATATACTTGATAAAGATGTAAACGTGTTGCTTTTTGCAGATGATTTGAAAATTTTTAAAATAATTAAAACGGCCGAAGATTGTATCTGTCTACAAAATAATTTAAACAAGTTAATTAATTGGTGTTCTCTTAACAAACTTTTTCTGAACATAAATAAGTGTCATTCAATAAGATTTTACAGAATAAGTCAACCAATAATTCATCCATATGTACTTAACAACTCTACCCTTACCTCTGTCGAAGAAATTAATGACCTGGGCATAATTTTAGACTCAAAATTAAACTTTATATCCCATATAAACACAATCACTAATAAAGGAATAAAAATGCTTGGCTTCATTCTTCGAAATACCAGAGGTTTTAGGAATATTTCAACTGTAAAAATTTTGTATACATCCTTAGTACGTAGTCAAGTCGAATATAACTCCTCGATCTGGTCCCCCCATTTTAAATTACATTCAGATACAATCGAAAAAATTCAACACAAATTTCTAAGACATATAAATTTTAAACTCGGTATTCCCATTGAAAACATAAATTATAACTACTTGATGAAAGAATTAAATTTATTAAATCTCTCAGATCGAAGAATTATATCCGACTTAATATTTATGTTCAAAATTGTAAATGGTAAAATAGACAGTCCTGATTTAACTAAGCTCATCGAATTTCATATACCCAGTAGAGCAACTCGCTCCAAAATCTTGTTTCAATGTAACAACAACAGAACTGAGTACACGAAACACTCACTTTTACCTAGATTACATGAAGTTAGCAATAGATACGCAGATGTGGCGGATCTATTTAACTGCACGGAAGCTAGGTACAAGAAGGCTATTCTATCATATATCTTCAATCAATATTAATTTTATTTATACTATAGTATTGAATGTAATTGTAGCCCTTTGTGTCATTTTTTAATCAAATGCCACAATTAACTTAACTCTTTTTTATAATTATTTCTTATGTACCTACAACTAATATTTTGTGACATGTAATATGTATTTATGGTATATTTATACCGTTAATAAATAAATAAATAAATAAATAAATGTCAGTTTATACCTTTTAAGTAACATTACATCTTCGTACATTATTAATATTTCTTGTGAGAATGAAACAAATATTCTCCTAGCTACACTTTATTAAAGATTGCGGAATCATCGGTTGCTCTTTGCCACTGAGAACGGGCTTGCTTCTTCGATTCGTTTTTATATTCAACAGCTCGGCTGTGGAATGATTTGCCGGCCTTTGTGTTCCCTCCTTCCTACGACATGATCCCTTCAAGACCTACGTACATTCCTTCCCCTACTCAAAAAGACCCTCCACACAGCATCTCATATGACATAGGCCCTGAGGGAAATTATTTTCCTCAAGGTCTCCGGTGTGGAGTTAATGAAAAAAAAACCTTCATGTTGGGGATGCTCTACGTGATACTTTAAGGGGATTTCACGACGTAGCAGCTAGAGATCCAGATAATTTGGGGAATTTTTTTAATGCAGCCGTGGTATCAGCTGCCGAGCTGTCTTTGGGAAGATCAAACCCAAAGACGGTTATCAGGACGCCGTGGTGGTCGAGTGAGCTGACTTCACTGAAAGGGGCCTATAAGAGAGCCTATCGAGCCTTGAGCGTGTCCAGACGTGGCGAGTGTACGCAGGAGGAGACATATGCCCTTCAGTCACGACTCAGTGGCTCCCGTAAAGCATTCAAACAGGCCGTCCTCTCAGCGAAACGAGCTGCATGGCATAATTGGATACAAGAAGTGGGCAACGCCAACCCGTGGGATATCCACAGCGCCATTGAAAAAACGGGAAAAGGCTCTGACCGGTATTTGACTAGTATAATAACCGAAAAGGACGGAATGAACGTTGAAAGTGTGGACGTGGCATCCACTCTCAATACACTGCTGGGTAAGTTAGTTCCCGTAGATTCATTAATTGGGGAAAGCGACCACCACAAACAGATTAGAAATCTGTCACGGCTCCCACCGAGAAACCTCGCCCAGGAGGTTAGGATGACACCAGTCACTAAAGCGGAAATCGAGCTGATAATCAAGGGTTTGGGTCTTAAGAAGGCACCAGGGCATGATAAGCTCAATGGAATAATAGCGAAGCAAGTATGGATCCACGCCAAGGAGGAGCTCTTCCAGGTGATGGATACATGTATGAGAAGAGGAACTTTCCCTTCTGAATGGAAGAGGGGCGTGCTTAGGATTATACCAAAGGGGAACGATAAACCAAGGTCGGACGTGAAGGCGTATCGTCCAATCACCCTGCTACCTGTCCTGGGGAAGATCCTGGAGAAACTGATTCGGCAGCGTTTACGTCATACCTTATCCCCACCCTGCGAGCGGCAGTTTGGTTTTGTCCCTGGTATGTCCACTGAGCACGCCATCACGTATGCGCTTGACTGGGTGAAGGCTTGCCAAAAGAGGTACGTAATAGGAATCTTCCTCGATATCACTGGTGCCTTCGATCATGCGTGGTGGCCGATGATACTTGTCAAGCTCAAAAATAGGAAATGTCCACATAATCTATTCAAAATCTGCGCTGATTACCTCTGCGACAGAACTATCATCCTTTCTTTTGGAGACTACCTGATTGAACGAATAGTTGACATGGGTTGTCCTCAGGGTTCAATCCTTGGACCTGAGTTTTGGAACATTTTGTTTGACGATTCCTCCAGGCTGCCCTTGCCTGAAGGATGTATCTCGGTGGATTACGCTGATGACAAATTGTATCTGGTCTCGGGGAACAGCAGAAAGGAAGTTGAGAGTAAAGCTGGAGAGGTTTTAAGTGTGACTTTAGAATGGGGAAAGAGAAATCGGCTGACTTTCGCTCCCCACAAGACCATGGGACTCCTGATGAAGGGTAACCTCAATAGAAGTAGAAATCCCACCATCAAAATGGGAGATACCAACATCCGATTCGTTGAGAACACTAAATACCTAGGCGTCACTTTGGATCGAACGTCCTCATTCTTGACCCATGTTAAAAGCGTATCAAGTAAGGCCCAGGCCCTCTTTTTGAAATTGAGAAGAATCTCTACTGCCGAGTGGGGACTGCGGTCTCCAGCGCTCCGTCTCCTATACAGGGGGGCTTACGTGGCGCAAGTCTCGTATGCGGCCTCTGTGTGGGAGCACCGCCTGGAGAATGCACTCATACTCTCGGCGCTCAAGAGAGGCCAGCGAGTCCCCTTGCTGGCGCTTTCGGGTGCGTACAGAACAGTCGCTTCGGACGCTTTGCCAGTTTTGGCCGGCGTTTTGCCTATCGATCTTGAAATTAGGGAGGTGTTAACAAAGAAGCTTCTAACAAGAGGAAGAACTGCCACCCATCATGGTATTGAGCTAATACCAGGTGGAGCAGTTTCCCTTCCAGGACTTCTTAGAGAGATGCGAGAAAGAACTCTGAGAGAATGGCAGGAACGTTGGGATAGGTCAAATACGGGAAGGTGGACTTTCTCCTTCTTCCCGTCAGTTAAACTCAGAATGGAAGGGGCGCACATCACTAGGGATCATCATGTGACCCAACTTCTGTCCGGTCACGGGGAGTTCAGAGGGAGACTTCATAGTCTCTCTCTATCACCCCATTCTAACTGCGCTTGCGGTAATACTGATCAAACAGCCGAGCACATTCTGTGGCACTGCGAGATTTTGACGGATGCCCGAGAGGAAATGCTCGATGGCTTGCAAGTTACTACGAGACCAGCTTGGAATGCGGATCTCGTTTCGAATAAGGTGAACTTTGAGTGTTTGAGGAAATTTACGAAAGTCTGGGTTGAGAGATGGCCTGATCTTAGAGTCGCTGACTAGCTGTAAAATCATGTAGGGGCCAGGTGTATCTGCTCTTGAATCCACGGACATTCTCTTTACTTCTACTGCTAGTATTTTATGTTTCATGCTTTATATCTGCATATTTTTTTTTGTTATATCATCTCTATCTTAGGTACCTTTATCTTATTCTATTATATACATGTTATTCCTATTTCTTTTATTTTTGTGTGACTTATCTTTTTTTTGCTTATTTTATTTCTTTTCACATGGTTTATTATAGATTTCACTAAGCTATGCTAGACGAGGTTTTATCGAGATACCTGTTTATTATTTTCATTATTTTTATCATTTTTATTTGCTTTTCTTCTTTTTTTTTCCAGCTTCATATTCCAAGGAACACTATTGATTCAACTAACATAATCGACTCTGTTTTTTTTATTATTTTGTTTAGGTTTCTTTGTTCCTCTTTTTCTTTTTAGTCTCACAATGCAACTTTGCTTCGCTCAGAAGGCTGAACTGAACTGCATCTATCTGTTTTGTTATGTTTCTTTTTCCCCTTCTGGGGGTGCGCTAGACCTCGTCCTTGCATCAACAGGAGTCAGTCGATGATGGCACGGTGCCCTCTAAAATTAATTGCGCCACCCCCAGCAAAATGTGCAGGCTTTAGGTTTGGGGGGGCGACCTTGGCTCTCCTTCGCCTTGCCTCCGGCTACTCGACGCTGAATTCCTTAGGGTCGTCGGGTATTTCCCCCCAATCTCCCATTTACTTTTCTTTGAGGCATCACCGAGGAACCGGCTAAGGGGCGCGGAAGCTGAGTGTGGTTCACGACTAGACCGAACGTCATGCGCATTCTTGCTGGGACTGCCAATCGATTAGAGAGGACTCCCAACCGTTTGCCATACCTTTATTACTTATCTACTGTGTCTTCCTCCCAATCAGGTGCTTGTAGGATACGCTGGATACAATCACCCAGCGCTTGCCACTTCGTGGACTTTCACCAACCTGTCCCATTGTCTTGCCTATTTTTGTTATACTAACACATATTGTATCTGTATTTCCCGCTAAGCACTTGCATACTGCTTGCTAACAACGTATGCAGGGACATTGGAGGTTTAGTTTCGTTATCAAATGTAGAGTCGTTTTTACCAAAAAAATTAGAGTCCTTGCAAGAGCCTTGAAGGGGTAACCATCTGTTACCTATACCAGGGCGGGTATGTGGTGGGTCCATTAAAAAAAAGACCCTCTCGCCCATCGCCTTGCACGGCAGTGGGAGGGATGACTTCAAATATCCGTCACTCCTGAACACATTGACGCCCAGAGTACTACTCATCCATCATACATTTTTCCTTCCTAGATCTTCCTCTCCTTCCTTCCCTTAAAAAACTTTTCACACAGCATCCCCAAAGGTTAGATAGGCAGTAATCGAAATTATTTTCCTGTGTGGAGCTAATGTAAAAAAATGTAAAAACGAGAACGTCTTTATAATTAATAAACCATGTCAGTTTATACCTTTTAAGTAACATTACATCTTCGTACATTATTAATATTTCTTGTGAGAATGAAACAAATATTCTCCTAGCTACACTTTATTAAAGATTGCGGAATCATCGGTTGCTCTTTGCCACTGAGAACGGGCTTGCTTCTTCGATTCGTTTTTATATTCAACAGCTCGGCTGTGGAATGATTTGCCGGCCTTTGTGTTCCCTCCTTCCTACGACATGATCCCTTCAAGACCTACGTACATTCCTTCCCCTACTCAAAAAGACCCTCCACACAGCATCTCATATGACATAGGCCCTGAGGGAAATTATTTTCCTCAAGGTCTCCGGTGTGGAGTTAATGAAAAAAAAACCTTCATGTTAAAGTTTTTAGGTCAATAAATAAAACGTTATTTAACACTTAGATCGTAGTTCTACCGCCAAAATGTTCGGTGAAAAAACCGACCCTTTGTGGATTGCGGCGCGCACGAGTTGAAACGCTCTGTTCGTGCGCGTAGTGTGCACGGTTCGTGCGCGCAAGGCGTCTACACTATGGGAATTCTGCTACATTGCGTGATACATTGCGACAATGTGGACGGCAAATTCTTTTATTACATGTTACGTTACAGCAATCTGTACCCGGCTTAATAAGTGCTGCTTAAGCATTCAAAAAGAAGTAGATGAGAAGGAGGAGGGTGGTGGGGGGGTCGAAGTGGATTGGAGAGAGGGAAAGTGGAGGAGGCGGAGTGGGAATCACCCCAATACCATGCGAGCGAAGTCGCGGGAAAAAGCTAGCGTTTCATGGGCAATCAAGATGCGGAAGTTGGAAGAACATTGATTTAGTAAAAATGTTCAAAATGGCATTAGATGGTATGCCATCGGGCAGCCATAATATTAAATGAAACACGAATCTATACGTATTTGTTACTCTTTCATGCAAAAACTACTGATTGGATTTTAATGACTCTTTACAATAATATAGCTCATACATCAGAATAATACATACGAGCCCTGGCATAGTGAACTTTGTATAAAAAATTGCAATAGGTGGCACGCGAGCTGTTTGAAAACTGAATGTATCGGTAATGAATGTATGGAATGCAGGAAGGGGAGGGGAACCCGGGAGGGCGAGGAAGTCGGGAGGGGAAGGGAACTTGGGAGGGGATCCGTGGGAGGGGGAGGTGAATACGGGAGGGGGGAGGGGAACCCGAGAGGGGGGTTCGCGGTACGTGGTAAGGGGGGTAGAGTGAAAAGAGGGAAGGTGGAGGAGGAGTGAGAATGCGAGAGGGGAAGGGGACGGACGCTCAGGGAGAAACAATTTCTTTATTAAATGGCGTAGCAACGCACGCCGGGTACCAACTAGTATTTAATAAAACATTAATTTAATAGTAGAAATCATCTGTGTTTTTCGAAATTGTAAAAATGTCAACAACAATTTAGAGGCAATTGTTTTTGTTTTCATTTTGTCATAATTGCAATTATTTTCTATAGAGCGAATTTCATGTAATGAAAAAAGAAATGGTGCTTATTTGCAATTTTATCACAATGTTACATTTAAAATTTTGCAAAACACCACAGTTTTTCCTGCCACGTTTGAAAATTTTCATGAATTTCCAGCCGGACTCAAAAGCTTTCTCAACGTAATTAGTCCAATATGAGAACGCAAATACATTCCGATGTTATTGGGGCGTTTTCAATACACAATTTACACTGTCAAACAAAGCTCCCGGATATTTTTAAGCTTGAAAAAGTGTGATTCTAACCCAATTATGCACTCGCAAATTTACGATTTGCTTCAAAGAAAGAAGGATTCGTGCTTTCGAACCGGTTTAATTTTAAAAAAATGTGAATACCGCACACAAGACCCTATTGCTTTTGGCCGTCTGGATCCAGTGAGACTATAGCGTAGGCTTTAGGTTCAATATTTATCACGACTCATATTGATGGATTGTGATCCATCAATTAAGTGCTAGTTGTTCAGTCTTTATTGTGCTCTGTCAATATTTATCAAATACCGTGATATTCATCGAACGTGTACTCCAGTGTCTTGAAGGATCACAAGATGGATCATAGATGTCTAGACTCCTAAATTACGTATCGCGGACCCACAAATCGTGATAAATATTGATGTGTAGGCTACACGTTAAATATTTATTGTGATCCGTCAATGTTTATCACGATCCGTGGATTCACGATACGGATTTCAGCAATCTACACATTTGTGATCCATATTGTGATCCGTCAATACACTAGCCTACACGCTCAGTAAATATCACGATATTTGATAAATATATATTGAACGCGTAGGGTTCGCTAATGGAATTTCCAATTACGGAATGTTTTATGGCTCAAGGTAGTGGGAAGGGGAAGGAGATAAAACTGCTTCAATGTTTTGATTCTGAAGGTAGTGGAAAGGGGATGGAGATAAAACTGCTTCAAGCAATGTTTTGATTCTGAAGGTAGTGAAAAGGGGAAGGAGATAAAACTGCTTCAAGCAATGTTTTGATTCTGAAGGTAGTGAAAAGGGGAAGGAGATAAAACTGCTTCAAGCAATGTTTTTATTCTGAAGGTAGTGGGAAGGGGAAGGAGATAAAATAGCTTCAAGCAAAGTTTTGATTCTGAAGGTAGTGAAAAGGGGATGGAGATAAAACTGCTTCAAGCAATGTTTTTATTCTGAAGGTAGTGGGAAGGAGAAGGAGATAAAACTGCTTTAAACAATTTTTTGATTCTGAAGGTAGTGAAAAAGGGAAGGAGATAAACTGCTTCAAGCAATGTTTTGATTCTTAAAGAACTGGGAAGGGGAGGCATATGAAACTGCTTCAAGTAATGTTTTGATTCTGAAAGGTGGTCTGTCACCAGAAAAGTACTGAAAGTATCTTCCACTTTGAAATATGCTGCAAATGTACTACATAATATGTTTGAAGTTAAAGGTCTTTTGTCTCAACCACGGAGGCCGTCAGGTCGTACATATAATATGATGCGATGCTATTCGGTATTCACGTGTAGGGGAGACCGGAGACAGTTGTACCAATTTGACTTTGACCATTTTTCACATCCTAGGTATAATGTTTATGAAAAAAATGCTCATCCTCGACGGCAGATAATTTAGTTGTCTATCAAATTCTTATTCTATTATTTTTCTAAATCTTATAGAAATTAAGCTATAAGCGCATAAACAGATCGGGGGAAAAGCTAGAACTGACCCCTACCCCGGGGTTAGTTGTACCAGTAGCGGAATTTAAATTAAAACATAGAATTTATGGATAAAGTTAGTTAATTTTAATAATTTCGGTGAGGAAAAACAGTTTTTTTGTTGGTTTATAAAATTGCTTTTCGAAATTTCAATTACATTGAACGCAATACACAATTTATATGACCACAAGAAATCTCTAATAGAGTTCGTCACTTGATGTATTACCAAAAACCTTAACTGTTGTAATATAATAAAATGACAATACAAATATATATTAACACCATAGCATGTTTTAAACTCCAGAAAAGGGAAGAAAAAAATAATAAAATTTTGTATGAAAACGTTGTGGTACAATTATCCCCGCGGTACAATTGTCCCCAAACAATATGTATATATATATATATTCCTTTTGCAATAATTTTTTCATGACAATGTACAACGAACAAATACACTGGCTCAAACTATTACATGTTAAAGTCTTATTTAAATTAAAATAATTATAATGTAAACTCGTAATCATAAAATACACATATTCAAAAACGACTTAGTGTTGAAAATATAACATTTATTACAAAAAAAAAATTAACAAACAAAAAATAACAAAAACGCTGGCTTGTTGAGTGATCGGTCACCTTATAGCTTATAGGAACTATGTAACCATAAAAAAGAAAAATTAAATAAGAAATAACCTCTTACCGTAATTACGGGAAGTAAAAATTGTACTACGGACAAACAACCACACTGGCTAAAAATTCTACATATAATTTTTTTTAGGAACAATCTACAAAAAAATATAAGCTTGTAACCATACAATATACATGATCAAATTAACCAAGTTTTGAAAAAACATAACATAAACGTAACAAATAATCTAAAAACGAACAGACAAAAAATAGCAAACATGCTTGGCTTGGTGAGGGATCGGTCGCCTAATAACTTATAGAAACTATACATATAACTGTAGAACTCGTGGTTGGAGGTTGCCAATGTAGAACAATGAGGTTGCGTTTTGGAAGTCTTTATTGAGTTTTACCAAAAATTACAATTTGCAAATCCATTCAGGAATGGACAGCGAAACGATTTATTACACTACCGGCGCTTTGGTAAACAAAACGAGCGTAGTTTCTCACTGGCTCAAGGTTAACTGCGGTTGCTTGAGGCGAGCTTGCTAAACGCTATGAAAAACTCCGTAACACTGAACTCTGTGTGTTTTGCCGGGCGTCTTTATATAGTCCGACAAGTCGGAGTGTTACTTTGTGCGGCAATAATTTTTCATTCGACGAATTTCTCGAAAGCGCCTGAACTGTGCATTTCAGGCGCGCAATGTTTCGATCCTTTTCTGGAACGCGTGATAGGTAGGTACAGGTATGTAGGTATAACGCAGCTCAGTATCGATGTGATAGGAACCTACTATCGAGCCACGTAATTACGAGCGGTGGCCGGAACGTTGTCGATGGTTCGGCATTCGAACATTAATATGGGCGACGCTTCTAGAAAGATCAATATTTTTCGAAAACAATCCAAAGCATGAGGTAGCAGAGGCTGGCTGCTACAAAAGAAAAGTTTAATAACAAACAACCTCTTACCATATTATTTATTTAGAAATAATGAAAATATTATGAAAAATGATCATTATAAATAAAGCAGGAAATTATCAAAATGCAAAAGAAACATAATTGTACAAATTTTTACTCAGATTCACATTTATGACACATGTATCCAGGTTCTCGCTATGTGCAATCTTCGTGGGAACAGGATTTGCATTTAATCAACATTAACATAAATACATAAAGTGAAAAGGGTTTGGACATTGAAAGTATGGCGGACGGGCACGGATATGCACTTGAGCGTATGATTTGGGAGCTGTACTCACAGAATCTAAAAAAAAACCTTGGGGTTAGTTGTAGCACGGGGTCGATTGTACCGGTACAATCGTCCCCGCAAAAATCGGTACAACCATCCCCGAGGGGTCATTTTAAATTAAAACGCAAATTTTTGGTTAATCCCAACTCACGAACGCTTCAAAACCCATCCTAAAATAAACTCAAATGTCCAAAGAAATGTGTAGATAGCAAAATACTAACAAATAGTACAGAGTCATTGCAATATTAGCGCATGAACACAATCGAGAAAAGTTACGTTTAGGGCTCAAAAATGTATTCTTCCGATTGCGCACGTCCGGGATGCACCATGTCCCACGGGCTACTGACGATTGTCCGCATGTATTATGGCCATCGCCTGACGACATAGAAGTATGCGTACCTATTATAGTTAGGGAGTTATTCGCCTTGGTACTACCGACCCGTGGTACTATTGTCCCCGGTCTCCCCTATTATTCAATTATTTTTTAACTGCCTTACAGATTTTTAGACCGGTTAATAGCATTAAAGAACTTACTTTGTAAAATATTGATGAAATAACCTACCATCAACCAAATGAAACAATAATAATGATAAAGATAATAAAATTGATAATTTTGTAATTGATAATTTTTCAGTTCAATGTTGCAAAAATCTCCCGTCTTATATTAAACCAGCTTTTCATACGAGAAATAATATCGGTAATTTTTTGAGGAACGCTAAAGATAAATACCATAAATTGAATAATTCCGGAATATATAAACTCAAATGTAATGACTGTCCTTCATTTTATATTGGAAAAACAACTCATAATTTTGAAATCAGAATTAAAGAACATTTAAGGTGTCTTAATAATAATAATTTTTCTGAGTTCGCTAACCGTATCACTGAAAATAACCATAGTTTTGAAAAAAATACGGGGATAAATAATATTCTTCATATTAACCATAAAGGAAAACGTTTAGATAACTTAGAAGCCTTGGAAATATAAAAAAATCCCTTAAAAATAATAAATCTATTATCAACAAACAAAAAATATTATCTTACAGCCCAATCATGGATATGCTTCCCCACCCACTCTTCATTAATCCCTAGCAACGCCTCCACCCCTACCACAAACCTTAGTAATAATACATTGTTCCCACACACTAATTTGTAATTGTCAAATCAATATACGTTTGCCCTGAGGGAGGAACGGCCGAAACCGGTCGGCTTTAAACAAATATACAAGTGGTTCAAACAAAGTAACATTGTTTCATTTATCTAATTAATTTTTCATCAACCGTAATTACGGTTGAAGTGAGGGGCAAAAGCCAAAGTACTGATCTTTTTTGTTATCATTTTAAAAGTAAAACCACATTTTTGCTGAATTGAATAACGTAATTTTGTTTGCGAACATCCAAAAGATAATAATATAAGAATAACAAACAACAAAAAATAAGTTTACAAAGAAAAGGAATTAGAAAATTAATTTTCTTTGAAGGCAATATCAGTTCAAGAACTAAACAGCAGCATTTGAGATAAGTTATTCCGGTAACGAGTTCATTCAAGCCTCCGCCTAAAGGCTTAAGGTTCTACAGGATCGGCCACCCCTCTTTAAAAACTTTAGGAAGACTAATTTCATAATTTAAAGTTTCAGCCGATTTCAAAGACGATTCTGTAATCGTGGTTATCTGTGAAGTACAGAATATAAAGGACTTGAATCCGCGTTCCATTTTGTTCGGAGAGGAATGTGGTGTGGAGAGAGTTTCTCTCTCGCGTTTGACAGTCAAACGATACTCTCGAAACATTACCCAAATCTACCAGACGTGGCAATGAGTCAGTTGAATTTTGCGGACTTCGAATTGTGTACAAAATATTACAAAAATTGTAATTTCTTTTTTCCAAAATATGGGGAGGTTAGTTACATAACAGTATTAGAGTAATATGAAGAGATTAGAATATGGGAAATAATATATCAACAATATTATTATTTATTTTTTATTTATTCTTATTTGGGAAATCGACAGTTTACATTTTTTAAGTTTGTGCATGAGAAATGTACGCAAAAATAAAACAAATTACGGATTTCCTCCTTGTGACTTTACCTATAATAAGAAAGCATGATAAGAAAGGAATATGAAGCCAAAAATTACAAAAAAAATATATATATACAGGGTGTTAAGGGACGTACCGGACTTACTTTAACCAATGATTCCTGACATTATTTGGAGTAAAAAATGTAAATGAAATTTTGGTCTCCGGTGACTTTTTTGACGACTTTTTTTTTTTTTTTCAAAAATTTTTTCTTCAAAATCAAACACAAAAAAAATTCTTTTGCATGTCGTCATTGGTCACTCAGCCGGGTGTCCGACGAACCCCTTACCCCGCCTCCAGCTGTTCAACAACTACCATTTTTTTATGTTTTTGTAGAAAAAAAAAAAACATCAAAAATGTCACCGGAGACCAAAATTTCATTTACTTTTTAACTCCAAATAATGTCAGGAATCACTGGTTAAAGTAAGTCAAGTACGTCCCTTAACACCCTGTATATATAAATCGGAAAATTACATAAAACAAAATATTGAGCTATTATAAAATAAAGAAATATCCTCGATCTTTCATGCCGTGTTGCGCTTCCTCTTTCTTAAGCCATCATTTTGTACAGCATAACAGTGTCCATAGTCAGGGCAGATCTGCCTTGAAAAATTAACACTGCATAAATCACCTTTAGAGACTAGAGGCTTTTGAGATGTGGTCCTATAGAAATAGGACCTATCCTATTGGGAAATTCCTGGAGAGCCCGCATTACAAATGAGGAGGTTCTCCAAACGAAGGAGGAAGGCACCTGCTCAGGACCTTGTCCGAAAGGCGTGCAAGATGGATCGGCCACGTAATAAGACAAGAAGGCCTCTTGCATGCCATAATGGAGGGTATGACCGAGGGGACAAACTCTAGGGGACGCCCACGCCGAAAGTACCTGAAGGACCTGCTGGTGGACGTGCACTGCTCATCATATGCCGACTTCAAAAGAGCCGCACAAGACAGGGAAGAGTGGAAGAGATGAAGAGATGAAATTGCTGCAAACCAATCCCAGGATTGAAACCAGAGAGAGAGAAATCACCTTTATGTTTTGCGATTTAGAGAAATCCAATGTGAAGTAGGAATTCGATTCGTCAAGCGTATCTGAGAAACAGCATCTTGTTTTGTTTTTAATTCATCGCTCTTTTAAATGGCTCTCCATTACCGTTGCCTGTCATAAAATATTACATCGGTTAGTTGATCGAGCGATCTAGGCGTCGGGTTCCCAACCATGTTTCGCGGGTTCAATCCATCCTAGCTAAAACTTCCATCACTACAATGATGGCCCTGTCACACACGTTAATTTTGGCTTATTTTGATGGAATTAGGAGGAATTTAATATTGTTCAGTTATTCGCAATTTACTGAATTTCATGATTTAATATTTAGGTACCTACGTATCAATATATATATTTTTTTACATTAGCTCCACACAGGAGGCCCTGAAGAAAATAATTCCCCTCAGGGCCTATGTCATCTTTGGGGATGCTGTGTGGAGGGTCTCTGTATATAAGGGGTGGGTAGGAATATGGGGGGAGTGACGGACGTATGAATCCATCCCTCCTACTGCAGTGCAAGGCGATATTCTGAGTGAGACGGCTGGAGAAGTCAAAGGGACTTCCTCAACAAGTCTCTGCTGATTCAGCCTACCATGCAGCTGGTAAGTAGACGCATCCGCCACCAAGACCCGGACAAACCTCACTTCATGAACCCGGGCAAACTTGCTAAGTCAACAAACGTATCAAACTACTACTTTCATGCGCAAAGGAAACGTTGTGTGTATATTATTTTGCATTTGTGTTCACATTCAACTTAATTACGCTATCTGCACAATCTGCGACAACCCATAATTTGTATTACTCATATATCAACCAATCATTTACACCCAGAATTGCTTACTTTACACACGCCATACAGCCAGATAAAACACAATAAATTTCATGCACTCCATAAATGTACTCAAAACAATATAAGTTGTTATAATCGACATTTTAATGAATCACCGCAATAAACGGTCTAGCCAGTTTGTTAACCTTTCACCACTAATTGAAAACACTCCCAAGTGATTAAAATTTTCAACATTAATCAACTCATAATCTCGTACGCGATCAAAGCAAATGATATCACAGTTACTATGAATGAAATAATTTTACGTAAAATAATTCATATTATTTAGATAACCGTTCAATTATAAAATCAAATATTGCAACTGAAATGATTTGTATTATTCAATGTAATTAATTTGTGTGTAGCAGACAGAACAGAAAACCACTTAAATTAATTTGTGCAAACCGCTGATGAAGAATAATTATGCATCATGTTGTGTATCATAAAAAAAACTCACGTGTGTAGAGTGAGATCGGAATGCCTAGAAGAGCTACTCATTTTTTTTACTGAATTCTTAATGTTATTATTATTACCTATATATTTTATTGGTGCCACACAGGAGGGAGGAAAATAATTTCTCTCAGGGCATTGTCATATTTCCAGACGCTGTTTGGAGGATTTTTTTAAGGAAAGGAAGGAGAGGAGGTACTGGGTAGGAAAAAGGTATGAAGGTTGGGTAAGGAGATAGGGAAGGAGTCATTGAGTCCAGGAGTTGCGAACGTATGAATCCACCTCTCCCAATGCATTGAAAGTCTATCAGTCGAGAGAGGCAAGCCTGTGAGGTCAAAGGGTCTCCCAAAGTCAGCCTCTCCCGATCCAGCCCGCCGGGCAGCAGGTGGGCAGGCGCATCCGTCGCCAACATGAGAACACACTTCGTCCAATGAACCCGGGCACCCCTACTAAGTCACCAAACGTAGCGAACCACTTGGGGTGAGCTATGGCAGAGATGTTGGTTCTCCAATAAATGATTCCCTTGGCGGCGGCACCCATACCCGCCTCCCAAATTTGAATATAGTATTGTATTGTTAACTACCGATAAGACATAAGTTATTTTATAAACTAGCTGGTTCCCAGCATGCGTTGCTAAGCCATTTAATGAAGAAATTGTTTTTCCCTGCGTGTCCTTTCCCATTCGACCAGTTCCTCTTCTACCTCCCCTTCCTCTCCCGCGTCCCCTTCCCCTCTCGCGTTTCCACTCCGCCTCCTCCACCATCCCTCTCCCCACTCCACTCCCCCCCTTCCCCCGTCCCGAGAACCCCTCTCCCGAGTTCCCCTCCCTCCTCCCAAGTTCCCCTCCTCCCTGCCTTCTTCTCCCACCCACTTTCCATACATTCAATCGCAATTGTTGCAATTTTTTATACAATTTTCATAAAGTCAGAGCTCACCAGTATTGTATACAAAAAAAAAGAATTATCCAATTTGGGGAAGTCGTTCGGAAGTTATGCGCGTACATACATTTAGGCGATTCAAATGAAATATGAAACAGAACAAGATACGATAGTTAATGGTTGCAATAGGGGAAAAAGAAACCAAAAAGTTAAAAATGAGTTTTTTTCCATAAAATTGAATTATTAACCCTTCGTAATGCATGTGTATATTATCTATCTATTCTATAATAAAAATAAAAATTGTCTTTTCATTGAATTATATTTATTATTAACGTTTTAAAATCACCTATAATCATTATCGTAATTGGAAGACTTTGCTGGTGCAATGATAGAAAACTAAATCAAGAATTGAATTCACGGTGCGCGGGACGCTTGTGTTGGAACCCGCCGAATTTTTTTGTCAACTCAAACGTTAACGTGTCAATAATTTGAGACATTTTTTAAAATTTCTTTGGCAACAATTTCCGTAACTTATGTAACAATTTCTAGATATTTATTTTGAAATTTTTTAATTTTCTGTTCTTCTACCCGAAAATCATCCCTCCCACCTAATTAAATATAATAATTTTTGTACTTGTATAGAATTTTTTAGTTAGTTTTAAGTTTGCTAGTGAATGTGCAAGTGAATTTGCACGGATGTGTCGAAACCGGTAGCAGAAAAAAAATGTATATGGAAAGAAAACTCTTTAAAACAAAATTCTTAATACAAGTTAATTTATGACCTTGTGCATTCGAAAATGTTGCTTGTGTTCATAAGCATTTGTCGAATTCAAAATTTAATCGGATGAAGTTTGCAATAAATAATGGGGCAAATTTTATAACTAATTATTCTAAAACAATGACTTAAAAGATGGTGGCGGGTCTGAAGATACCCGTAATAGCTTAGTTTAGAGAGAAGTTATAAGATTTAGGTGTCCAAATGCCGGTCATGAAAACGACTTTTCTTTCGTACGTATTTGACAAGGTTTTTTTTAATAAAAATTTCATTTTTAAAATGAAGCAAACAAGAACTGCTATTATTTGGTCGTAAGTTATTATCAAATTGGTGTTCCAAGAAAATATTGATGGTAAACATGGTAGAAAAAAACGTTCCACCTGATGATATCGCTACGATAGATAACGTCTGGCACGACATCAGTAGAAGGTGTATTTCTTAACACTTAATTATGAATACGACTAACTGACTCACTTGAAAAACTTTTGGCATAATAATCCTCCGCTCAATTTCTCTTGGCTCCGTCGGAAAGTTTTTTGGCACCCTTCCACGGAAGTAGATACTCCGAGTGTTAAATTATTGTCAGAGTCCAGAAGCCGCTACATCGTGCACCATACACCATATTATACCTAATCCCTCGGTTCAACAAGTACACAATTCATGTGTTTTAAATTACCGTTTGGATGAATGCCAGCAGTACAAGAGAAGGCTCTACCTTATCATCCGCGTACAAGGTAGGTATTACGTGCTTTTGCCCATCCTCCAATACTTAAGGGGGTAAAAACCGGAATTTCAAAATCTGTTCTCTTTAAATCAGTCTACTTTTTTTGAATCCTGCAATTTGGTTTTTGGTTCAACCGTGATCCCAATCACACTTTTCTTCTCTTCAACAAAATGGCTTCGTCACTTTCCCGTAGACCCGTCTGGCACATTGGCTGAATAAAGTCATCACACAAAAATGTGTGGTTATAATTCATCCATCAATCCTCCTCGTCTACACAAAAAAAAGAAGAATAGTCTATGTCACAATTATTCTCATTTCCTTCACTAAGCTGATGAGTGCGAATTTGGTGACCGTGTATGTAAAAATTTAACATTGTTATTTTAAAAATTAGATCGGCTCCACTAATAATAGATATTCGAAGTACACTGAGCTGCCATTGTTGCCAAAGTGTTTAAATGTCACGGAAGGCTTCATATTTCGAGTTTCGACTGATTAATGAGTACCGATGAATATTCGCTAATTGCCTATTTGCCGCATGGACTAATCCGATGATATGATTTTGATATACAGTTAGATGTGACGGGTGTTGCACGCAGATATGTGAATCTTTTGAACGTGGATGTATTTTGCGATTAGAGAAGTCGTATGCTTTTGATATTCAGTTTTATACCTTTGGTGTTCTTTGTCTCCGAAATCAATATTGGGATTGAGCGTAGGTAATGAAGTGTCCACCTAAGGCTGTTGAGGATACTGTTCAAAGGGTTACTTGCCTTTCTTCGTTTGGATTTCACAGTTCCGACATGTAGGCGCCACGTTATGTATTGCTTTAAAAGCCATCCTGCAGTGTTTGAATTTAATTCTCTCAGGACACTTAAGCCAATGAAGATTCCGCACATGTTGTGATATGTAGGAATATTTGGAAATACCGCGCCGGTTATCAGCCTTGCTGCAGAATTGAAAACTGACTAGTCCGTTCACTTGTTAGTGTTCAGTCTAAGTCCGTTAGTGAATATTTTAGGGAGATTTGCATTCCATTGGAATAGTCGAGTCGCGATATTGCGTTACAATTTACCAACATTTGGCGCACGTCAAATAAACCTGCGCTTACTGTTTTGTCAATCTGGGATTTGAGTGAAAGATCTTCATCTAGATCTAGATGTACACATAGGAGTTAATAACCATTTTAGGGATGATGTAACAGCCCGAAGTAATTAGAGGAGATTTTTGAAATATAGGTTGTCGCTTTTTTGTCGCTTTCTTGTTAGAGAAATTCTGTTTTGCTGAATTTAGTTTTAGTTTGTTCGAAAATATCCAGTCAGTTTTGGTAGCGAAGTCTTTGCCATTTAATATGTCGTAATTAGTCTTACTAAGACCCTCATAATGTGTACATACTCGTAGATAATATTACTGCCCCAAAAGTTGGTCGGGCGATTGTGGTAGGTATACAAATTTCTTGCATTTTTTTCAACATCAAGGTACAACCTTGTCACTTCTTTCTCAATGTTTACAATACAATTTTCACATTCTGTAAAGTGTTTGCCCTACCCACGTAAGTGATTTGCATATTTCTGAACACTAAAGTAATATTATTAAGAGGTTCACAGACTCGTCTAAAATTATTTGCAGAGTAAACAGTTTTTTTCGATATGCAGATTTTGAACAATTTCGGAAATACCTTGTTATTTCATAGTCTATTTAGTGAAATAATAGGCGTAAAAAGGTTAAGTAGGAGAGTGAATATAATCTTAAATTTTGCGTGGTATAATTTTTGTAATTGACAATAATTAGGCAGGTACCTATTGAAGTGAAAAATGTCAAATTAGCGTGACCTTTCGACCTGTTTTCGAACTGCTCCCTTGGTACTTTATTTATTTTAATTTTTTTTATATATATATACCTATTTACATATTTGTATTTATAGTTCTCTCCGTTTTGTTTTATTTGAACAACATATTATTAAAAAAAAAAAAAAAAAAAAAAAAAAAACAGTGTGCAATTCACACGCAGTAGTAATGAAAACCTCAGAAAACTAAAGTAGACAAGAGTGGGGAGGCTACAAAGTATCGCACATGGAGGAAATAGGCTACAAAGCACCGTACAAAGTGAGACCAATTATACTATCTCATCCTCTCGCATGTGTTTGTCTCTTTTTAGTGTCGCTATTTTTCGTTTCATCGAGTTTCAAATCACAACGGTGCTAAAGAAGTTTTCACTTCAAAATATACTCGTAGTGTGTTTTGTGGTGCTGTCTTATTTTATCGCTCGGAAAAGAAATGTTTCATACCTCTGTACCTAAATATCTCAAATAAGTGAATAATAACTTGAGAGCTGAGAATCGTGTCACTGAACCCGAAATATTATTTTCAAGACGTCGTAAGTGGATTGAAAAATCGTACAAAAAAAATCTTGTAAAAAAGGCATTTGAAATATCTAGATAAAGGCGATATTTTCGTATCATCACATTGATAACAATCGAAATAGAATAATATTTTTCAACGATCATAGAAACATTCCTATCCAGGCATCCTATCATACCCCACTTTCCATATTGAATTTATCATGAGCTGATACGAATGCACAGGCACATTGCACACTGCTCAGCGATACGTTACCTCCAGAAATGTGTCCAGAGACTTACGATAATATTTGGTTTTAATTGGCGAGCTGGCGCATGGCGGCCTCCCAACCCGATAGCAAACCGCGCAGATAGGCTGAAAGTGCTAAACCAACTATTTACGATGGCCAAAACTATTGCAATGCGCCATAACCGATGCTTTACTGATGACAAAACGGAAACACAATCAAAGCATTAGGCCACAGGTCTGAATATTTTATTTACCTGCGAAATTTGTTTTACAAATGGGGCGTGTACGTGCACGAAATGAAACGAAAAACATACTTAACCACTGCGATAAAAAAATATCATCCAAAAAATATAAATATAACATTTTTTAAAACAAGTATATTTCACTTTTTTCGTTATTTGTTTTTGAGGTGTTATGCCGTGTTGCGCTACCTCCTTCTTTAGCCAACGTTTCGGACAGTGTTGCAGTGTGCATCATAAGTAAATTTCAGTCTAAAAGATCTATCAACCGGTATCTAAAAAAAAGTTGCAAGCGAATAAATAGATCACATATTTGTAAAAAGCACTAACTTTGTGGCTCGCCATAATTTACAATGAAAAACACATAAATTTGTTTAAGACCACTTTTATTTTAAAACACTCTACCGGTTTCAGAAGCACCTTTCCTTCGTCAGGAGAATATTATAACTAAACTATGATACAGAATGTTATGTTTGAGTGGGAGGTGAGCAAAAGGGTGGGGGTAATTGCGGGATTTCCGGAAAGAACAGAGCGGTTAATTGGAAAAATATTTAGAATGGGACTGAAAGATAAATTAATTTGGTTATTCAAAATACTAGCATTATTATTTAGGGATTTTCTGATTTCTAATGCTTCTAAATTATCTAATTTTTTGCTTTTATTGTTACGGTGAAGAATTTTAACCCCTGTGTCCTTATTAAAAGTGTGATCTGTGGAAATTAGGTGATTAGCAAACTCTGCAAAATTATTATTATTTAAGCATCTTAAATGTTCTGTGATTCTAATGTTTACATTTCTAGTTGTTTTACCTATGTAGAACGAAGGACAATCATTGCAACATAGTTGGTAAATGCCTGAGTGGCTTAATTTATGATCTCGCCATTACCCCCACCCCTTTGCTCACCTCCCACTCAAACACCTAACATTCTGTATCATAGTTTAGTTATAATATTCTCCTGACGAAGGAAGGGTGCTTCTGAAACCGGTAGAGTGTTTTAAACAAATTTATGTGTTTTTTTATTGAATAAATAGATATTGCAAATAAACTTGACGAAATGGATCAGGGTGAATGTGTTTTCTGTAAAACAGATGAAACACAAATACAAAAAGGTGTAGATTCTATTTTAATTTCACTGCGATGAACTTACTTTTAACTAATTTCAAAAATTCAGAAATGAATTATTGCAATAAATTCTTCGACAACGAATTTAAATATATACCCACCACAAGATATACGACAGGCAGTTTGCTTATTTATTTAGAAACTCAGTAACGAATTTGATATCGTTCAACATTCTTCGTGGACCATGTGGACTCTTGATACCGATTCAACTTATTCGTTTGCCGACAATTCATTCCCACTGTTTGACAATTCACCCCAAAATGATTCAACTGACAATTTTGGCAATTTCACGTCGCATTTCCAGAAATATACATATTTATAATTTTAAAGAAATCGAGTGTTTCGAATTATGCAGTAGGTAAATATTTAGAAATAATAGGTAGGTCATGAATAATATCAGTATGTAACGTGTCACCGACGTTTTTTACGCGTACAACTGAACATTCCATCTACGCACAGCGGCACCCTGCATTTGTTTCTATCTTCGTATCAATCGCACAACTTTCATCGCATATTGCGTGAAGTTTAAGTCGTAGCTCAACGTCAGTCAGTTCCCTTACAAACTGTATTTCCCCTTTGTAAGACAATGCGTTATCTCCTACGGATGGGTTATATACAAAACTTCAAAGTATATTATTTAGTTTGTTGTATGCAGGGCTGGGCAGTATTTGAAATACATGTAATTGAAATACGTATTTGAAATACAAATACGTATTTTGTATTTGTATTTCAATTACTTCCTAAAAATGTATTTTGTAATTGGTATTTCAATTACCTGGGGCTGAGGTATTTTGTAATTTGTATTTCAAATACTTATGGCTTCAAAATACATTTTCAAATACATTTAGCGATCTTAATAATGATAATGAAAAATAAACTGACATATCTATGTATTATCTAATACGTAGACTAAAAACGCTAGAATCCAGAGCTATATGTTATGTATGTTAATATTTAGAGTTGGCAACACGTCCTGTGCTATAACAGCACTGTTATTGTACATTTTCTATCATATTTGTATCATATTATATAATGCTTGTCATTGCTTTGTATTGTACTTTTTTGTGTATTATTATTAGATCAAGCACTATAGGAATAATTTGACTGAATACTAGATTATTTTTAAGTTAATTACAGTAGAAGTAGAGCGCACTTGAAGTGAAATAACTAGTGTCCGACCAAAACAGGATTTTCTACCGAAAACAAAACCGAATATTCGATATTTGTCTCAGTTTCGGCCGAAACCGAAACCGAAACTTTTTTAGACATGTTAAAAATCTATTGTTTACTGAAATTCGGCTTATTTTTTACAATTGTATTCACTATAAAGTAAGGACCTCATAAATTGAGTATTATAATTTTAATTGCGTTTACAATCACAACATTTTTTTACATTAACTCCACATGAGAGGCCCCGAGGAAAATAATTTCCCTCAGGGCGTATGTCATCTTTGAAGATGCTGTATGGAGGGTCTTTTTGGGGAGAGGAAGGAGTAAATGGTCTTGAAGAGACTCGTGTTGTAGGAGGGAGGAAACATAGAGGCCGGCAAAACGTTCCACAGCCGAGCTGTTGAACTCAAGAATGAGTCATAGAAACGACCCGTTCTCATGTGACTAATGCCAACCGTGTACATATGTTGGGCGCATGTTTGGCATGTTCCCCGACTACGCACTGGTGCCGAGAGGATCTATGGCGCTATTTCCTCAGAGTATCTTCCATTGCATTACCGGTAGAACAAGGACAGAATCCCACCTGACGCCTATGCTCTAAAGATCGGAATCCGTTTGTGTTAGGAGAATCTATCAATTGGACCACCGGTTTCTGCACAGAGTCGAGGGTTTTTTTTTAAGGTATTTTGGGGCTCCAGACCAGAGGTGGCTGCCAAATTCAATAGTGGGCACAGTTGCGATTTGTACAGTGTTAGCAGTTGTGTACTATTAAAGTATCTGCGGGTCCTGTACAGTACGACCAGTTTCTGAGAGTCTAAAACTCTGGCTTCGATGGAGCCCCCATACCTGAGCTGGTCACTTAGAGTTACTGCCTCCGTTCACGGAGATACTTACAACATACTTGATCTTCGTGCGCGTATCATTCGCGCCGATCGTAAGTACCCCCCGTACGATTTTGCTGGTGCCCGTTCACGGCGCTACGCGGTGGCTGTCGGTTTCCAATCAGTATCACGATACCGACAGTGCTGATCGCACGCGACGCATCGCATCATTTGTGACTGATACTTATTCATTTAACGTTTGACAGAAATGACGTCGGAACATGAAAGTCATGTTAGATTTGTTCTGGAAGTGGAAAAAATGCATGTTTATATAACTATACTTTACCAGAATACGTAAGAAAGGATTTAGTGGAGATGGCATGGATGGATATTGGATAAAAAGTCATATGACATCGCTTGACAGCGTGTTAACTCCACGGCTGCACATGAAAAATGATCAAGTTCAGTATATTTCGGATAGCGCCGTGTACGGAGACTAGCATTAAATAGTAGTATAGCAGCAGGGTACTTGTTGTTTCGTCACAATTACGTAGATTGTAAGTATCTCCATGAACGGAGGGCCTTACACCAAGCACATCAAAGGAGGGACTGTTCGGAAGATTGCTTCAGTTGAAGGAGACTAGATTTTAATTTTTATTTACACTTGTTAAATGAAATAAATAAAAATAATTGAAGTTTGTGATCATATGGATGAAGGACTGGATGAAGGCAAAAAATACTTAGCAGTTTTCATTGATCTTCAAAAAGCTTTCGATACAATTGATCATAAAATACTGTACTTAAAACTAAAAAAAAATGGAATAACTGAAACAACTCTAAACCTACTTAGAAGTTATTTAACTGGTAGAGAACAAATTGTACAAATTGGTAAAAGAAAGAGCAAATCTCTTCCAATTAAATTCGGGGTCCCCCAGGGAAGCGTATTAGGACCTATACTATTTCTGATATATATAAATGACCTTATGAATCTTCCCATAAATGGAAACATAATGAGCTTTGCAGATGACACTGTTATTATATTCCACGAACAAGATTGGACAAGAACTTACAAGGAGGCGGAACATGGCCTGGCTGTACTTCAAAACTGGCTAAAAGTAAACTCGCTTACATTAAATGTAAATAAAACTAAATATCTCACTTTCTCCAAAAACAAAAGAGAACAACCAATGAATGTGCATACCCTCAAATTACATGAATGTCAAAATACTTTTCCACAATGTTCCTGCCCGTCTATATCCCAAACAAAAAGTATTAAATATCTTGGGATTGAAATTGATGAAAAACTACAGTGGAATTCACACATTGATCTTACCTCAAAAAAGCTAACAAAACTCATCTACTTCTTCAAAAAATTAAGAAACATCTTGTCAATGAGGGATCTAAAGAGAGTATATTATGCTTTATGCCACTCTCGATTGGAATATGGAGTAATAGGATGGGGCTCAGCAGCATCTAATCACTTAAAACAACTTAAGATAACTCAGAATTGCATCATAAAGACCATACTAAAGGTCCCCATAAGGACGTCAACAACAGAAATTTTTAAACAGTTTGATGTTCCAAGCATACAGAAAATCTATGCCAAAAACATTCTAGTACATCACCACAAAAACGACCTAGAGAAAGAAACATCACATGCTCATAAAACCAGAACCAAACAAACAGACACACTTAATATACCAAAGTGTAACTCTTCATTTGATCAAAGAAGTTCTGAATTTTTAGTTATATAACAAACTCCCACTTAGTATCAAACAAATTAAAACAAAACCAGCTACATTAAGGACATTAAATGTTGTCTGAAGGAACTACCGGAAAATGACCTTACTAGTATACTTAAAACATCATAGAAGTTTCTGGAAAACCTTATCCAAACAAGTTAAACCATAGAAGTCGCTGAAAAACTTATCCAAAGCATAGTCCCCCTCAGCACAGGATCTCCTAGTGAGGAGGACTTCGAATATATTTTCTATTTTATACATATATACATCTAACTAACATGTTTCATATAAAAATGTAAAAAATATTATATAGTTACTAAATAAATAAATAAAATAAAATAAAAATATAAACTTACAATACAAGCACGCCGGACCGGCCGGCGAACTCAGTTGATGATGGTAAATGACACACGAGCCACAAACTCACCGGAAGTCAGTCAAACGGCACGCGATAATTCACGAATGCAGAGTTTCGGTGCGGCCGAAGGTTCGGCAGATTTTCTGCCGAAACCGAAACTGATGCCGAAACTAGATTTTTTTACCGAACCGAACCTCGGTCGGTCACTAGAAATAACACAAAACAAATGTCGTGTTATAATAATAATATATTATTATTACACGACATTCATATTATTATTATATTATCTAACACCTGAGTCCTTTACCACAAATTTTACAAGTGAAGCGGAGATGAGATGTGTCTTTTGAGTTTTGAGCAATATGATTGGTCAATTTTTGCAGGTTTCTGTTTCACTCTGCTCAACATTGCTTCGATGGAAACGCACCGGGCATTTACGACAATTTATTGCAACCAAAGGTTCTACCAAAACCAAATGTATTTTGTAATTTGTATTTCAATTACAGCGAAGCTTGTATTTTGCCCAGCCCTGGTTGTATGGTAATGCAATGGCAGTGACGGCCGGCGTGGTCTAGCGGTAAAGCTTTTAACTCACAATCCGATGGTCGCGGGACAGAATCCCGGTGTGAGCAAATAAATTTTATCTGATTAATTTGTGTTTTTCACGATTGATTCATTTAAAATAATACGTAGTATATTTGCGGCATGTTCCGGAGTGGAAGATACTCTTAGTTTCGTCCTGATATAAGACCACCATTCAGTAGTGACTAAATCTGAATAGCCAGGTAGTTCCTACCTTCCGCTTCCTCATCTCCTTCCCTTTACCACTACATTCAGCCTCACAAAAAACCCAATTCGGGATGCAATAGACTCCCTGGCTACAGACGGGAGCAGCTGGGACTCTTGTGAGGTATTCATATAAAAAAAGTTAAGAGTTTGCGGTATGGGTACCGCTGCCAACACCTCTGCCACACGTCACCCCAAGCGGTGTTCGCTATGTTTGGTGACTTATCGGAGGTTCCCAGTTTTATGGAGTGAGGTTTGTCTAGGTCTCGGGGGCTAATGCTTTTGCCAACCTACTGCGTGGCCTTGTACCGTAGTGGGAGGTTCTTTCCCTAAGAAGACCCTTAATCTCAGCCTATCCAAAGATGTCTTAGTCCCAGGGGATTGTTTTTCCTCAAGGCCGCAGTAAAAATGAAATGAAATCACAACAATGAATTTTAAGACTAGAATTAAAACACAAAAATCAGTTGATATTAATTTTGTTATTAGTGGTAAATAATTAAATCAATTTCCTCTGAAAATTTATGTTGTATTTATAAATAAATAACTTTTTTTTAAAAGCTAATGTGATGAAATGAAATTAATGCTATAAAAAATAATAAATACTTCAGTATTTTGTGTGCAAATGGCATGGCAAGTTCCTACTGTCCAATCGGTTGGCGATATATTATAGTTTCCCTCTGTTAACACTTAAAATAAAACGCAATTTAGGCAACAGTATGCGAAAACAACGGGCAATTTGCGGTAGTAGCGACTCGCCAACTCACTTCCTTGCAAAATTGTCCAAAATGTCCAAAAAGAAGAAAAATGTTCTAAAAGCGTCAAAAACATTTACTAAAATGTTAGTCTTAATGGATGGAACAGTTAACCACTGGAGCGCTTTTTGCCACAATAAGGCAGTACTTAAATTAACTCGAATTTTGGCAAATTTTCCCTTATAGTAATTAAGCAGATACATAAACGCACCAGATTTAAATGTCCGGGTTAAATTTTCCCCCCAAAAAAAACAAAAAAAAAAAAGGAAAAACTAAACCCTTTCACACACTTCCCCAAATGATCATTTAGTCAACCCACGCTATGCAATTGCACTATATAAGTATTATAAATACAAAACAATACAAGAACAACATGTCAACCTACTAGAGACCAAATGGGAATATAATTCACCGACTCCAGATATTTTCATATCAGAGGGTTCGGCTCTGTGGCATTTCTAATTGAACCTATAAATCCTACCGATCCCTCAATATAAATATTTAAAAAATCCTTTGTAATCCTACATGTATTTAAAATGACTGATTTTTGCATTTTTATATACAAATTCTTTGACAAATCTAATATGCTTAAATTTTGAATCAGATTCCTAGGTATTATGCCAGTGGCCGAAATAACAAATGGCAATATTTTTACAGTCCGAGAATGCCAAATTCTTTTAATCTCATTTCCTAAATCTGTGTATTTTCTTATTTTTTCAGAAATAGTTTTTTGAATATTACAGGAATTTGGAATAGCTACATCAATGATATAAGTTATTTTTTTATAATATATTTTTATTATATTTTTATTATTATTTTATAATATATTTTTTATAATCGACAAAAGATAGGTGAATTCATTGGCTGTATAGAACTAAAATCAGTATGTCTCCACATTAAAATTCGGAGGTATGATTTTTTTTAATGTGGGCGGAAAATATTCAAAATGATTACCAAAAATTTCGAGCAATCGGAGAAAAAAGTTTTAAATTGCGCTGTCGCTCCAGTGGTTAAAGTATTGAATTCGAAAAGGAATCATAAATACTATATTAAAAGTACACATTAGAACGCCTTCAATTGAAATTTTCAATTTCTTTGACATACCAAATGTACAACAAATGTACGGCAAAAAAATATTATTGAAGCTATTCAAAAATACTGAATCCTCTATGAGACCGTGTATATGTCATAGTCAAAGGTCGACATGCAGTCTCTTCGCGGAATGACTGGTTTATCCTAGATTTAACCAAAGCTAAGTTAACTAAGACTTCAAGTCAGACCTGAGGATTGACTAGTCACACCTAGGAGCGCCGGATCATCGAGGATTGACTATAACATCTACATAAAACTAGATCGAATAAAAATGATATAAAAAATATTCCTAGTTATAAAACTACTTACAGACAAAGAAACTAGACACACTTTGCAACAAAACTCTATAACATCCTTCCTCAAGACTTAAAACTAATAAAAATTCTAACGAGTTCAAATCAAGAATAAAAATATGGTTGTAAGAAGTCAAGGAAAAAACATAGAAGACAAATAAACTACATATAAATTATTCTTTTTATATACCTATCTAATGAAAATCAAATAACTTCATTTACACCACTATTTAATTAACAATATCAACATGATTCAATAACAATGTTATCTTCATCAGGACAAGATGTTAATATCTTTTTCTGATTTTTCTGTCCCCAGATTTTCGATTGAGTTTCGTTAATAGTGTCTTCATTTAAATAACTTCAGTTCGGCACAGGACCCCCTAGTGAGGAGGACTAAGAAGAAATACAAATTCTATACTTAAATTCACTATCACGTTTTGTACAATTATTTTACATAGCGTTAAAATAAAAAAAAAGCTACAAGCTTCAAGTAAACCAAGTACAGAAGTACTCGAATGTATTATCGTCATAGTTGGTATATGGTGAAAAAACGGAAATATTCAGTAAAATGTTGAAAACATGCTAACATACATGTAAAGGAAATATATTCCCTTTAAATTTGAATCCTTTAGTGTCAGTTAGAATGCAATCATCAATTGTCACTTGTTTTGTTTTTCTATTATTTGATTGTAAAATATGAGTTTTATTAGAAGAAACCATTCAAAGGAAAGTGATATAAATAAACATAAATGTCGTTTCTTTGTTAAAAAACTTTGCAACACAAGTGTTTTATTTATAAATTAATAGAAAGGAATTAAACCTTTCAACTTATTATATATATATAGTTTTTAGCATACAGTAAAATATGGTAAATTATGAATAAACATTTTATTGATAAAATATAAAAAAAAACATGAAATTTCCACAAATATCTTAAATAATGATCAAAATGGACGTGGCGATCAAAATAATTATTATCAAAGTACTTACATCATCGATACTATTGACACCAAAATTGCTTTTGAAAAAAATTGTATAATGGGCTACGTCTACATAGTTTACTTAGCTAATAGTTTCCGGAAAGGCTGAGATCGTTTTTTTCTTATCATCTTATTTACACCGAATTTTCCTTTGTCCCGGGGAAAGCTGCCTCGTAAACATCCTCAACTACACCCCTATTATTAACACAATCCACTGCCCACTCGCGCACTGCCCGCACTTGTGCCACCTACATAGCGTAGATTATACAACTGGACGTTTTAGAGGTAGAGGAGTTATGATTTTTTTTTACGTAAGCAGAAAATGTCGTTTCCATCGTCATGGAGGTCTTAGCCAGCCGACAAATTAAACTCATGATGCCTCGGTGGGACCAAAACGCGAAGCCAACTGATCGATCAATGTGTCAATATGTTTTCATTTGTTTAAATTTTATGGTGCAAGTATGTTTCCAAAAATTTAAAATCCGAAGTGATTGGCATTCTTGGTTTGAAGAAAAAACGCTCTATTGGCGTGAAAATAATAGTTGTTAGTCCTTAATCATTGTAATATATTACAGCATCAATAATTATTAACATAAGATTACCCAACAACTGCCAATTTAGGAAAGTACTGAGGGTAAACATGGTCAAGATCAACAATAGTTGCGACGACAATAATTGGCAAATATTATTTCAAAATCCATATGAATTTTTTTTTAAAGTCACTATTACGTCGCGTTGTGTGGGGGCAACATCATAAATTCTAGTAGAATAACGTATTGGATTTAGATGAGCACAACAGATGCTTATGTGCGCTTTGACTTGCGCTTGACAAGCCACACCCTCATGGTTTCCGCTGATTTATTTTCAATCTGACAGCCAATCTCAGGTGGGAGAGGGGCAAGATCTCAGGAAACTTAAAAACATTTATTTTGGATTTTTACAAAGACTTAATCAGGAATAGCGCTTAAGTAATATGTTGAGTATTTGAACTAAACATTGATTAAATGAAAACAAATTTTAGGGTCCCAGGGTATGGTCTCCAGACAATCTGCTGTCAGTTGTAAGGTGAGCAGCTTCGTAGACTTCTTCGTTTCCATTCCAAGGGATCTCAGAGAGAGGTTATGATTTAGTTTGAGAGTATCCTTTTCGTAAATAAAACATTTGTTGTTTTGTGCTGCATATTATTGTAACTTTAATTATTCAGATGAATAGCAAGTTTTTCGGAGTTTTGATTCTAATCTGAGCCCTAGGTCTTTAATTTGTAGAATTAATTGCGAGAAATGAAAATCTACATTTATAAACATGAAAAGTGAAAGTTGACGGAATAACCACAGATAAATGAGTGCGTAAATTAAAAATGCATTGAAATATTTAGCAAAAGATGACACGATAAAATTATGAGTAAAAGAGTGTATACATCGAAGTAAAGAAAAAATTATAAAATGTAAAATGCCAATTACTGAATGAACTTTAAATATCTGACAAAGGACAACACAACACTCAACACAAATAATTTTGTATACCCCAATTATTTAATCAAAATTATCAAAATATCCTTTTTCAGGATAAAATTAATATTTACAAGAAAAGACGAATAAATGCAGACCAATATGTACCTACAGATAATTTTTCTTTACGAAGAATGGTGATTAATTAATCAAATGCATCTCAAAAAGTCACACCATGAAATGCCTGGCGGTAGATTGTGAAGTGCCTGAGGCGCATCATGATCTGCCCGATTTTACGATTGGCCTGCGACATACACAAAGTAATTTGTTTTCATTGCATTAAAATGACGCTACAAAGTGAATTTGCGATTATTGACGAAGTAAATATTGATTATTTATGTTTATTTATTTATAAATTTCGTATTTTTAATAAAATAAATATTGCTAACTCTGGCCATCCATGTAATGCGTTGCTTGAAAATAGTAATTCTGTGTATAAAATCTGAACAAAAACGCATTGATTCGTATAAATGGAAAATTCAGAAAAATAAAACCATAGTTTTTATTGAAAATATAAAATTTGGTTAATTATTTGTATTATGAATTTTTTTTTTTTTTTCATCACAGCAATGGTGACCCGACAATTCGTCCTGCGATAATTCATCCGCCGACAGTTCATCCTGCGACAGTTCATCCGGCCGACAGTTCATCCTGCCGACAGTTCATCCTGCCGACAGTTCATCCCGCCGACAATTCATCCGGCGACAATTCATCCTGCCTGATCATTTAGAAGATTTTTATTAAGTAAGTATGCAAAGAGGATATACGGCCGTACAACCAAAATCGATATACTTATATCTGAAGGCATCTTGAGTGAAATCCGCTGTAAAAATATGTTTACTAAATAGGTTAGGTTAGGTTAGGTTAGGTTAGGTCAGGTTGTACGGCCGTATATCCTCTTTGCATACTTACTTGAAGAAAAAATCTTCTAAATGATCAGGCAGGATGAATTGTCGCCGGATGAATTGTCGGCGGGATGAACTGTCGGCAGGATGAACCGTCGGCAGGATGAACTGTCGGCCGGATGAACTGTCGTAGGATGAACTGTCGCCGGATGAATTGTCGCAGGATGAACTGTCATGGAACCCACAGCAATACCCCTATGCCCACAACGACTCCACCCTCCTTGTAATAAACATTAGGCGTGAAGTAATTTGCCACCTCATTCCCACTGACTTATATTGTAGTCAAATATTGCCGTCACTCACTATTCATTTGATAGTTTAATTTTAACTAATGTATTCGGTGATATTTAACAGTCATCTAAGTAATATTGCCCGCACGCGATGCACGCGCACTACGGGCTAAGAAATATGCGAAACGGACATACATATGTAAGCAAGCATTGGAATAACTTTGTTACTAGCTATTTGAGTATTCGAGCTATTTGCTCCTTTCAAATACCAGATATTTTGCAGAAAATTTGAACAAATTGCATGAACTTAATCTTGTCGATAAACCTAGAATATAATTTTATTGACATTATTTTTTTTAACATTAGCTCCACACAGGAAGCCCAGATGAAAAATAATTTCCCCCAGGGCCTATATCATGTTTGGGGATGCTGTGTGAAGGGTCTTTTAAAAAAGAATGGAGAGGAACTTCTGGGAAGGAAATACGTATAAGGAATGGGCAGGAAACTGGAGGTCGGTGGGTCCACCAGTGACGGACATATGAATCCACTTGTGCAAGGCGAAGGATCAAGAGAGTTCTACTGGAAAGGCCAAATGAAATGGGCAAACGCGCCCACCGCCAAGACCTAAATAAAATTTCAACCCATGCTCCCCGATATCCCTGCTTAGTCACTAGACGCATCGAACTACTTAGGGTAACCTGTGGCAGAGGTGTGGGTTATCTAATAAATGCTTCCCGGGCGGTGGTTCCCTTACCCGCCTATTATAATTTTGAAAAACCATACAGCATGTATTCAGCAGAAGGTATGGGTTTCTTAGAGGTGGTGAGGACTAACCGAAAGTTGTAGCGCTAGCAAAGATAATGATGATGAAATGAAATATTGTGGAAGTTATAGAAAACTGAACAATTATTTTAGCTATTGCCTCACTTACAACGATGACTAACATTGAATCTACTGCAGCCTTTATATCTTATTGATGCTTTCCCTAAGTTTCGAGCAAAACCCTGGTGATAAGTTCCCTATAGTGTCTCTTGACAATTTGAGAAGTGCTGGATTTCTTCCAGTAAGTATTCGGTTCGATTAGTGAATGTTTATTAGTGAATATTCGATTAGTGAATGTTTATTAGTGAATGTTTTTTAATGAATGTTTATAAGTGAATATTTACAATGTTATATTATATGGATAGACGTCTTTACTAGGCTAGCTACTAAATAGTTCTGAGGCTGCCGCTGACTTACGGTGGCTCGCTCTGTCTACTAGACACTAGAGCATTTGGCCCCAAAGACACAAACGGCGATAGATGGTACTGCTTTGATCTTATTACTTCAGTTGCCATTTGTTGGAATATGGCAAAAGTTGTAACCTATCGACATCTTTTAAAAGAAACTGAAACTATGTGGATAACCAGTACACTAAATTCCTCAACGCCGAGCTTAGGTTTGGTATTGGTGGACATATATATATATTACCGAAGTTTGCTTTGATTTTCTTTACCCTATTATATACATTCAATAAAATACTTTTAAAATATTTTAATATCCATTTTTCATTGTTTAAAACATCTTGGAATGATATTAAAAAGCAAATTCAATACTCCATTGTTACCATTAATATAGAAAGGTTTAAGTGTTTACATTAAAATATAAGAGAAGTGTTCAACATTACAAAAAAATCGTCCATTGTGCGATGAATTATTTAATGAACCTTACATTTTCATGATGTTAATGGTGTTCGTTTACATAGTGATTAACATGAACTTTAATAATAATATTCTTTATGACTGGGGGAGTTTTCACCCCTTACAGCGAAATGGCCCTCCCTTGAAAACCTCCCTCTTAACACTACAGTATATATTATTTTCAATAGGGGTTTAAATTAGATAGTTTTTTGTTCTTTTTAAACACCCTCTTTGGCAAAGTTGTTAAATCCTTCGTTTTGAGACTAAAGATCACGGGCTTAAAACCGTTAAAGATTTCATTTACCCTGTACATAGTTACAAATTGAAAGTTTTTCTCAGTACTAACATAAGACCTCTGATCTCTCTGATCGGTATATTGTTTGAAGCGGTTTTAAATTATTATCGTGATTTATTTTGGGGTATTATGCTGTGTTAAGCCACCTCCTTCTTTAGCCAACGATTCGGACAGCATTATAATGTCCATCAGTAGGCCAGGTGTGTAATCCGAAAAATATATGATTACATATCTGCGCTGATGATGGACGCTGTAATGCTGTCTTAAACGTTGGCTAAAGATGGAGGTGGCTTAACACAGCATAATACCTCAAAAATAAATCAAGATAACGCTAATATGTGATGTACCTAAGTTAGGTTTAGTAGTCAAATTTGAGGAGCCAGAACTTCCAACCTTCCCTTTGAACTTCTTCTTCACTCTCTCCACTTCTAACTTCTCATTGTTTCCTAGCATGACTGCGATTTGCTAATGAAAAAATAACAGTTAACAGGGTTTAAGTGTACTTAATATATTCGTCGTCGACTGTTATTTGTAGAATAGCAATCTGCAGTTGTACTATGGAACGATGAGAAGTCACTGAGAGTTATCCTATCAACCCTTAACGATCAACCTTGCAAGGGGGCCAGGAGGACACCTCTCCACCTGGCGTAAGTTTAATTTCCAGATTGACAGTGGCCCTGCCTCTTGTCAATACCTCTCTAATTTCCAAGAAAATTGGCAAGATGCCAGCTAGAACTGGCAATGCACTCGAGCAACAGTCATGTATCCACCGGAGAGTGCTAGCAGGGAATCCGTTGGCCCCATTTGTGGACCAAGTAGACCAAACTATCATCTAGGCAAACTTTTATCTGACACAGATGCAGCGTATGATACACACACACCTGGACAGGAGGCAAAGTGCCGGAGATCGTAGTCCCGACTCAGCCGTTATAAGCCTTCTCAGTTTAAAATCATTGAGCGTGTAAAGAACAGGACCTTGGCCCTACTAGAAATACTCTTAACGTGCATTAGAAAAGAATAATATAATATATGAGCTTGAAATCAGACCAAAATTTTTGAAGTGAAATTTCTTTAGCGCCGTTAGTTATTTGAAATTTGGATGAAACGGAAATGCGTCACAAATTTATTTTTTGGCGGGTCCTTGGTTCTAATATAATGCGGTAAATGGGCCTTCAAAAGCGCAGTGGGCAAGATGCCTGACAAGTCTCAGCGGCCAGAGAGACAGACATCAAGCGAACGGATGTTCGAATTCTACGAAATCCAAAATAATAACATTTTTATTTTTTGTGAAATCAATTCCCAATCTTTAAACCACTTTAAAATAAACAGGCAAAAAAAAAGAAAGCGACATCATAGTTTCACTTCTATCGCGTGTAAATTACACACTCTTATTTCTTTTTTTTTTTAATTTTTGGACCTTTGGCATATTGATTGTGAGTGAAAAGCCATTGAATTTTATAACGCCATTGACGATTTCTGTTCTTGTTCTTCTGTTTTAAAAAAAATACCATTGCATGCGAATGATAATTATATCCCCCTTCCAATTAAAATTAAATTCTTTGAAACTTATGTTTCCTCGAAAAGCAAAGCGACATGTTCGCATGTTTTACTAACGAACAGATTAAATTATAAAACTGACATTCCATCAAATAAATATATTTCAAACTTGTCATACATTTCAGGCTTAAATATATAAAAAGCCATGTTTCAAAAATAATACTGTTAACAAAAACAAAGTTCGACATCATAAAAAGAATAAATTAATCTTTTCGATTCACTCAATAATACAGAATCCTAAAGGTGTATTTTTATACGCCTCACCATTTGTAACAAAAACTTCTAAGAAAATCCAAAATTATATTTTCAGAGAGCCAAATAACAAAAAAACAAGTTTTAGTTTCTCTTTTTGCCACCTACGAAATTCACAATGTAAATTTGTATCTACTTATTTTTATTTTTTTTTTTTATTTAAAAAGAAAGTCAAACATTCCCGGGTTAGAATAACCCAACAATGTTTGAAAATCTCCTACTACCACCACAGAAAGCCGAAAATGTTGCTTGTGTTGTGACGGAGGACTTAGCCAGCCGAGGAATCGAACATGCGACGCTCGGGTGGGACCCAAGCGCTATGCCCACTCAACCACTGACCGGTCGAAACCACTGACCCGTGATTTGCACCTCAAGCTGATGTAAACCTCTTATTGTTTAACTATTTTAAGTATTTTGGAAGACAGCCGTAAAATATTTTTAGGTAACCATTTTTTAAAGTTAATCTCTGGATCTATAATCAATCCGCTTATGTTGAAAGAGGTAACCTTATATTATATATGTCCCTAACAAGTTCATATATTCGTGGGAGATCACATGAATATATAACTATTTTTTACGTTCCGAAAGCGAGGACTTTTGCCTATCAGAACGCGCTAATCAACAGAGTGACTCAGAACAGAATCAGACAGTTCAGCAACAATCTTTTGACGCATGTCACAAAATAGTAAAACTTCACGCATGCCTTTTTGATTTGTAATCTTCTCCGTGAAATATTAGTGTGAAACCGTTTTACGGAGAACATGAAAAAAATGAATAAATAAAATAAATGATTCCATGACCACTTTAGAAGCATGCGTTTTAAACACCCCTTTAAAAAGACATTGTTGGTATATAAAAAACCGGTGCTCGTAGACAACGTTATGGTATTTGGTTGAAAAGTGTATGATTTTTTTTTTGATTTGGTTATTTTACAGCACATTTTTGAATTTGGGAGGCGGCTATGGGTACCGCCGCCCCGAAAACCATTTATTGAATAACCAACACCATCATAGGGACTCGCATCCCTCATACCTTTTTCCTTGACAGAACTTTCTTACCTTTCTTACCTAAAATACTCTCCACACAGCATCCCCAAATATGACAAAGATCCTTAGAGGAATTATTTTCATCAGGGCCTCCTGTGCAGAGTAATTTAAAAATAAGCGGTCACATAAACTCTTTTTCGCATAGGAAACTCTCCCACGCACATTATCGTGTTTCGGTAATTTGATAATGTGCCATGACAGATTTATCGATATATTGTCGTGATGAACAGTCACCCATTATTAAAACCTAAAAGCAAACACAACAAAATTGATGTCAAAAAATAAATGGGAGCTATTTTAATGGTCACAGTGACAGCAATCAGCTATTTTCTAATACGCTTTTTTTTATTTTCATAAAAAATTTAACCTTCCGCGAGTTGAAAATTAGAGCCCACGTACTACGTACAACATTCGATATTTGAATTATTTATGAGCGGGAAAACGATTCTGAAATACCGCCAATTTAGCCAGTTGGTAAAAAAGCCTGCTTTTTATGTCAGCTGAAAAATAACGCGTAAAAACACATTGGAACTTTAAATCAATTTTCTTCGTAGAGTAATGTTGAAAGGGCATAGCCTGAATGAAATAAAAGGTTCGATAACTTTTCTGCCATTCTGAACATATGAATTGATCGTGAATAGGTCAATGTCAGTTTGGAAGAAGGTAAGTAGGAAACCCAAATAACTTTTTTATAAAGCATTTATTTTTTCATGTTATTCTACAAAAAAATTCTAAAGCCAGTGTGACTAATGCATTCCCCTTTTAAGAAAAAAAAATAACAATATGGGAATGTAGTTAATGCAGCGGCCGACTCATAACCGGGGTTTCTAAATATTCACACATTTCAGAATACCTTCGTAACCTTGTGATGTATTGCATTAATCAACAGTGAAAATTATAAAATATCGTAGCCTACCCCTTTAATTTAAAAAGAAAATACCAATTACTTATAAAACGGACACACTTGCGACATCTATCGGATCAAAGTAAATTGAATTCTTGTTGACAGTAGGGACCTATAAATTAAACAGATTGAGATGAATTTTGGTACAAAGATCACAGATGGTATTAAAAATCGTCACGGGACAGGGAAAGACCCTTTCTTAGGCTCGAAAATAAATAGTTGAAACCAACAGCCAATCAGGTAGAAGCAGAAAGCTATAAATAATTGATCAAACCAATCACAAAGCGGGGGGCGTATTCAGATTTTGAACAAAGAGATGGACTTTGAACTAGGCAATTAATCAGAGATTTATGGAAAAAAATATCGTCATCAACCGAAAGATCAATACACTATAATGTAAACAGGGTCTCACGCCCGGTGCATCGGGTACGATGACCCTAGATGTAAGATAAACAATCAGTGCAATCAAGGTATTGACAACCGCCGTTAACGAGCAAATTAATCCATATTATGTTGGAAAAACTATGCGAGAAAATAACAAGAAAATTTTAATAAGAGGAAAATTAAAGAAAAGACGTGCAAAACGTAAGAAAAGCTACTGTAGGGATATTCAGTTGTATAACGAGTACGTGGAAAGCAAAAGGAGGCCAGATTCGGAAAGAAACGTACGTTTGATATTTAAAAGGAAGAAAAACGCTTAAAATTAGGAATGTCACCTTTAGATGAAGCAATAAGGTCCTGGAAAACGATTTGAAAAGATAATCTAATGAAAAATATGGACGTTTAAATGGAAGTGTTTATTGAACAATATAAGACTTCGACTTAATTTTGCGTTTTCAGACGAGTTTAAATAGATATCGTTATATATTTGGAATGGGGTGGTCATTCTAGTCACATTGCGTTGGATAAAGTAAACAAAAGGGGTTGTTTTGCGTCAATTGTTTGAGGAGAGTTCTATGAGAGATAGGACAGACTGCAAGGAAAAATGAAACATTATTTGAGTTGACGACCTCACACGTAATTTTGTTGTTCAAACAATAAGAAAACGAACATGGTATTAGGCGATTAAACCCATTTTAATAGCTTTTAGGACGATAAAAATTACCATTGGTCTTATGGGCAGTTTATATTAACTAAAAACCATTATATTTTATTACCCTCGAATAAAAGCTGAGTTATTGATCAACACCTCGAAAACCCAGACATAAACAGACGTCAAATTTTAAATTAATGTGGATTTAGGGGAGAAAGGGACGGAATTTGGAGGATGAACCATAGAACGTAATAAAAATGACAGGAATTTAAGGGCCGAAGTGGAAGTTTCTCCTATGAAAAATGTGAAAAATAACATAAAAAGTAGTAGTATATAGAAAATGAAATTTTCTAAGAGGTGACATACATCGAAGGCGAAACGGGGGGTAGTAAAAAAGAAAATAAAAATAATTAAAAGATGATTCCGTAAGGAAAACTCATGAAAATTCAGAAGTATCGATGAAAACAATAAATTTGGCTTGGAATGTAACTAATCATATAATTGTGGAAAGTTACATGAGAATGAATGAGGAAAATCAAAGAAAGAACATCGTGGATAAAAGGAAAATAAGAGAAAATAGGAAAATTCGAGTCAACGACATAAGTAGAGACGATGCAGCTTAAAATTGAATTGATCCATATAGGTGGCATGAAGATATGGAGGAATTTAGTAAAAAGAAAATTGGAAAATGCATATTAAAAGTTTTGGCATGAGTTTGTTCATGTTCTGGTAGCGATAAACAAAATTGAGAATTATATACAGTTTATCGAAGACGGACCTTTTACGAATTGAGAAAAAAAAAGAACTTAAAAATTATGAAATTCAAGCTAATTTTGTATGACCAACAGACAAAGGAATGAGGGGCATTTTGACGTAATATCGCCGGTCCGATCCTGGAAAAATGTTTAAACGAGATAGGGCATGAACAAAGTCATGAAAGGTGGACCTAACGACAGTTAAACAAAAATGACAGAATCGATATATGAAATCTCGAGTTGTTAGAGATTAAATTCGTGGATCAAAGATAGCTTAGATAGGCCATTCTAATCCTGGAAAGGGTATATAGGCTAGGACATGGGGCATTTGAGAGAGCAATCGTCGGATTATCAAACGTGGAAATAACGTGACGTGACGTTTAAAGCGGTTATTAATTGAAAAATTTTCTAAGTTTTATAAATTTTATGACTCTGAAATAATTGGAGTCAAGTCAATAGAAGTGATTTTGGACTTAGTATAATCTGGTGTTAGATAAAATGCATTTTAACAGAAAGTTCTAAGTGTCTAAAGTTTGGTATTAAATTCAGTGTAAGAAATTAATACCATTAATAATAATTAATTAGATTCAGTGAGGTGATTAAATCATAAATTCAAATTGTGTTGATGGAAAGTGTTGTGTTGTATTTGGCAAATTTAAAAGCAGTGTTTAGTTAAATTTTAGGACTTAATACTTGGAAAAAAAAATCATATCAATAATAGTTCCTTAAATAAAGTGCAAATCGAACGTAATAATTTATCACAGGATTAATCTAGTGTTAGATAAAATAATAATAATAAATATGGACTTTAGACTAAATAATACAAATTATTAAATTGCTGTTAAATGAGATTGTGATAACTTAATAATAATAACTATTTCGGAAAGCTTAAATAGAAAGTAAAAACGTTATCTTACTGCAAAATAAATAAAAAAGGGATTCGATGACAAACAAAAATAAAAATAATAAATCTCTTATTTCGTAAATAATCGTGAAGTGGTTATTGCTTAAAAATTATAATTTAAACGGAATACATTTTGATTGATAAAGATTAATCATCAATTAATTCGTTGATACATTCATTGATAAAGTGTCCCACAAAATACTGATCCGAAAACTTCATGCTCTGGGAATCAGAGCAAATATGTTGAGCTGGCTAAGTAGTTATGTATCAGGTAGAACTTTATTTGTAAAAATAAAATCTTTTATATCTAAACCATTTTCCGCCACTAGTGGAGTACCGCAAGGTAGTCATCTTGGCCCAATTCTATTTCTTGTTTTTATAAACGACATAGTCAACTGCTTTAAAGACGTCAAAGTATTGCTTTTCGCTGATGACATTAAATTATATAAAGAGATAACTATCCTAATTCACTGTGAAATTCTTCAATCCAATATAGACATGCTAAAAATTTGGTGCTCACAAAACAATCTATATTTAAATGTAGAAAAATGCAAAACTTTGACCTTTTCCAGAAAAAAAACATCACTGTTTTTCGAATATTCAATAAATAAAATAAAATTAGAAAGAGTATCGGAAATGCTGGATCTTGGCATAATAATGGATGAGAAACTAGACTTCACGGTTCACATTCAACAAACTGCAAATAAGGGTATGAAAACATTAGGATTTGTATTAAGAACAATTAAAAACTTTGAATCGCTACAAATCATTAAACTACTGTACACATCCCTTGTTAGAAGCCTAATAGAATATAACTCCATAGTCTGGTCGCCCTTCTACAAAATTCATATTCATACTATTGAAAGAATTCAAAGAAAATTTCTACGTTTTGTAAATTTTAAACTTAACATCCCTTTAGAGCACATAAATTACCCGTCGTTAATGAATACTTTAAATATTCCAACATTAGAAAACAGACGAAAAATAAACGACCTAACCTTTTTATTAAAATTATTAAACTCTAAATTCAACAGTTGTGAACTCCTGCAATTAATATATTTACATGTACCTACACGAACAACTAGACAAACATTGACATTTTATACACGTACATCTCATTCGAACTATGATTTACATTCTCCAATACAACGTTTGCATAGTCTTGGTAACAAATACTTAAACAATCTGGATGTATTTGACAACAATTTGAACTTAGCAAACTTCAAACGCCATATGTGCCAACTATTTATTTCTACCTTTCCCATAAACTAATGTGAACAACAATTTTAAACATTACCTGCTTTATGTCAACTCATATATTTTATGGACTATATTTTGTTTCTTATATTTTATGATGCCTGTATTTTGTTAACGCTAATATGTAACCTAAATTTTTATTTTTTTTAACCCTTATATTTTATGTAATCTATATTTTGTTTTTAACAAATATTATGTTACTTGTATTGTGTATTGTATTTTGTAAACCCATTCTTTTCACTGTAATTTAAAAAAATGTACTGCATTCATATTATGTAAAAGCCCTATGGGCGTTTAAATAAATAAATAAATAAATAAAAATAAAATAAAATTCAGTTTAGATTCAACAGATAGCGGAATAATAAATCGAAAGGACTAATTTAGGTTTAGTTAGACAATAGCTGAATTAGTTAGGAAAAAATATTTAAACAAAAAGGTCGGTCGTGTAGAACCCGACGAAGTAGACCTTTTGGGGTAAGTTACATAAAGTATAAATATTTTCTAGGTTCCAAGGTGAGAGCGGCATGCAGCAGACAGTTGGTATTTGAATTAATTTTATAACAAAGTATTACTTGCTTAATATGTGATATGTACCTATATTGAAATATTATATATAAAGTATGTATAATTATATATATATATATATATTTATATTTATCCCAAGAAAATTTTAATCAAAAAGAAACACACTTAAATAAAAGTAAAAGGTATCGATTACTAATACCTACTTAGAACGCACTATGCTATTAAAAAAAATAGTTGTGTGCTAGAAAAATTTCAAGTTCATATTTTATACTTATTTTATTACTATATGTACTATTATAATTTCAGCTAATATAAAATGATAAAAAAATGAGTTATGATATTAGAATTTATCTCAACTTAAATATAATTGTATATATCAGTATATTTATTTATCGATACAAAATATATATATGTATATGTATATGTATGTAAATTATAACTATATTTATTTGGGATCAGGTTAGGGCAATTGCAAAAAGGAAATTACCACTATTAAATTCAAAAGGAAACTTAGGACCGTAAATCTCACGTTCGAGAATGTTTTAAAAGTAAACAAATATCTCATGTTTGGAATCTAGGTCACGAGGACAGCGGTAATGTTTACATAATTAAAATTGTTTATAAAACAACTCGGTCATCGGGGCACTGGGTCAGATGCTTTTAAAGGAAGATGTACCTGGGTCTCTAATAGGTGGTTGACAGGTATTAGTATTATAGTAGGTTAGGTTATTATATAGGTTATTATATATTTAATAGGTAGTTGACAGGTATTAATATTAACTTTAGACCGACAAAGCCATGAAATTGCGCAATTATAGAAAAGTTTTAACACAATCTTTAATTTGAATATGAAGAGATTATTTTTTGGATTGAACAATTTGAAAATAAATAGATTTATTATAAGCTAGTCAAATAATAGGTACATCAAACATTTGGAAAATCACGGGTTAGTTTGGGAGTGTATTGAAGAATTACATGGAATATTCGAGGAGAAAATTATAGAACAATTACTCTCGTAAGTATCAATCATTTACATGAAACAGTTGACAAATCACGGGATAGTCAAATAGAAGAATATTGAAGAATTACAAGGAAGATTCGAGTAAAATTTTGTGGAGTAATTACTTTCATAGACATCAATCATCTACAAGAAGCAGTTGAAAAATCACGGGATAGCCTAATAAAAAGTATCAATCAGTTACATGAGACAACTGAAAAATCACGGGATAGTAAAAATTTTACCAAAAGTTGAACCTTGGGGGAAAATTTAGAAAACAGTTCAACAATAGGAGGCAGTGGTCGCTCCTTAAAAAACAAGGACCATTAACCAAACACATAATAGAGATGGCAATCTCTTAAATAAAATTGTCAACCAAACAAATCAAAAAGCTCGGAATTTTCGGCACTCCAGAACAAACCGAGATAATTTTATAATCTATTAGTATTTATTAATATCACCCACTTTTAATATGTATATATTCGGTTACCAAACTTAGAATTTCGCAGAATTCTATGCGAGCGATCCGAGCTCGGGATTTGAGACTAGCTAGCCTCAAAATTGCGAGTTATAATCCTACCCAAACGTATGTTTACATATATATCTTTCTATGTACTGTACATTGGATGATGTGGACCCGCTTACAACTAGCGTTTTAGACTCGACAGAGTTACTCTCACATCATTTCTTGTACGTGGAGGGAGGATTCACGACCCGTAACTCTGCAAAACACCGTGAGTATATGATTGCATATAGGACGAAACCGGTTCGCCCTAAGTGAATAGTAGACCTTGGAGGAGTAGGAATTTGGGGGTATCTGGGCTCGGATGACGACCTGAAGGCAGTGCATGATGGCAAAAGGAAGGACGGTTAGGACGCGATAACTTAGGTATCAATTAACCGATCCGCGCCAGAAGATTGTGCGAATTTCTAGTAAGAATCTGATCACCTGGTTTACTTGTAGGAGGATAGGAGCCAAATTTTCGGCAGAAAAAGGGAATTCTGAGTTCGTCTAATATGCAATCTATTAATTACATTAACCTACTAAAACCATCTTTATATGTACCTTATAGCAGCTGAATCGGATTGGAGAGATGACAAGCAGATACAAAACAATCATAATCAAATTTACTAACAATTAACCAACTAACAATTCGTATTACTAACGTATTTTCGATTAGTACAGTTTATTTACGAGTTCGTTAGGATGTATGGAAACATAATAAGCGACGGAGGAAAGTTAGCTCATTTAGAGAAATTATTTAAAGTTAGATTTGCAAGGGAGAGACCAGAACAGTTTGAAACTCAACGCTCTGTTTAGAATCAAAGGGTTACCACAAAAAATGAAAGTAATTAAAGTCCCATATCATAAATCAAAAAAATTACACAACGTTTGATGGAGTTTAATTACAACATAAATCCGAAAATATTTACATTCAAGGTCGTAATTAACGTATTAATTAGTTAAGTATACATATCTCTAAAGGTATGTAGTACAAGGAAGCTTTAAGTAGCTTTCTGTAGTTATCAAAGAAAATAAGGGTCCAATTTTCATGAAGGCTTGTGTGACGTAGGGGAGGAATTTTCCATCCCTACTACACACATGCAAAGCCTTAAAATTTAAATATCGATCAGAGCCAAAAGAAAAGTTCAAGAAAACTTGAAGGGATGAAAGAATTCCAAAAATATTTAATATCAAGTTAAAAGAGGTGAAAAGAGAATTAGTACAACCTTCACAGGCTCAAGGCAATCAACCCTTAGAATGGCAACATCATCAGCTTTGGCAGACCGATACAACCTACATAGGCGCAAGCAATCTTCCAAACAGGCCCTCCACTGATGTGCTACGTGTAACTCTAAGTGACCACCTCTGATATGGGAGCTCCACCGAAACCAGAGTTAAGTAAGCCACTCAAAAACTGGGCATATTGCATAGGGCTTGCAGATACTTTAATAGTACACAACTGCTGACCCTGTACAAAATGCAAATGTGCCCCACGGTTGAATTAGGCAGTTAGGTGTAATTGGCAGGTTCCAAACCAATTACACCTTTGGTTTGGAACCCCAAAATACCCGAAAAAAACCTCGATTCTGTGCAGAAACCTGCGGTCCGTTTGATAGATTCTCTCAACTTAATAAGCGGTGTGTAATCTTTAGATCACAGGCATCCGGTGGAAATGCTATTCTTGTTCCACTAGTATTTCAGTGGAACAAGAATAACAATGAGGAACCAGCATCATTGATCCCCTTGGCACCAGTGCATAATCGGGATACTCGCCAAACGTAAACTAGAACTCAGCTCGGCAGTGGAACGATTTTCCGGCCTGTGTGTTTCCTCCTTCCTACAATATGAGTCTCTTCAAAACAAATGTTCATTCCTTCCTCTCCTCAAAAAGTGCCTCCACACAGCATCTCAGATGACAGGACCTGAGGGAAACTATTTTCCTCAGAGGCTTCTGTCTGGAGTTAATGTAAAAAAAAGAAAGCCAAATACTAAATTTGGAGATCGAATACTGAATTTCGGATTATCTGGGCCTAAGGCTTGGAATAATTTTTATTTATTTATTTATTTTTATTTAAGTTTTTATTCCAGCAGGGCTGGGAGGGTAGTGCAATCCCAGTCTACCATATTACATAAACAACTATAAAAGAAAAAAAAGTTTAAATATTAGGTAAGTACCTAATTAAAACATAAAATGAAAACAAGATTCATCACACAAATAACAAAAAAATAAGCATAAAATTAAAATAAATAATAAGTAGACAGAATTAAAAATAAAAAGATAAAAATATATTTTGGGATCGTCCATCATGGAGGTCGCCTCATCATCTGCATCCATCGTTCATTTATTGGGGAACTGAGCCACTCGGATGCAGCCATGACAATGATATTGGTTGAAGTTCGTATCCTGCTCCAGAAGCTGGCTAGTCGGTGGCGAAGTAAGGCTGGGAATGAGTGCACCCTCCCCTCGGTAAACATCGTGGAGGCACTGCAGAACCTCGGTAGTTGCATAAGTTGCCTGTATGCGTTATTGTAGCACACTCTCAGTTTGTCCCATTGCGCTGCTGGGTATTGTGTCCACAGTTCAGACGTATACAGGGCAGTACAGTATGTCTTGAATAGTAATTTTCTGACATCTTCGCTACAGTGGTTGAACCGCCTTGAGAGCATTCCGACCCGTATGTTAATTGCTCTTCTTTGTCGTTCCATATCTTCTATATCCTTCATGTCTTCGGTTAGGATATGTCCCAGATACTTAACCTGTGAGGCCACAAGCAGTTCATTTCCTTCTAGATATATTGGAGGAATATGTGATGGCTCCTTTTTGTGTTTGAAAGCGACGATGACTGACTTTTTAGAATTGTACAACAGGTTATGAGAGTTTGCGTACTCTTCGCATATTTGCACAAGTCGTCTCATCGCTTTAATCGAAGGTGCAAGCAGCACCATGTCATCGGCGTAATTAATGTTGTTACTTCCTTGTCCGCAGATATGACAACCGATTCGTGTATCGTTCAACTCTTGTAAGAGGTCGTTAATGTACACATTAAATAGAGTTGGAGACATATTTCCCCCTTGCCTGACTCCGCTCTTAAGGAATAAAGGTCTTGAAGAAGCTCCTGCCCATTGGATGTGATTTTCCTGTTGTCCATACCAAATAGCCAGCATATTGACCACTGCTGCTGGAACATCTCGCTTTATGAGTTTTTCCCATAATAATTGATGGGAAACACGATCAAACGCCTTGCTTAAGTAAAGAAAACACCCATAGACTGTGGTTTTTCTTTTTTTGTAGTAGGCTATTGTTTGTTTTACTCCATAAATGGCCATATCGGTTGATGAGGCGCTCTTGAAGCCGAATTGGTTGTCAAGGGTAAATAGTTTCTCTTTGACTAGCGCGAATAAGATTTTTTCAAATAGTCTCGAGAGCATTGTCGCCAAGGAAATCGGTCGGTAATTTCCTAATACCGATGCATCCAGCTGATTGGATTTCAGGATTGGTACGATAATAGTTTTGCTCATATCCATCGGCATATGTGTGTGTCTTAGGAGGCTTGAGTACAGGGCGGCTAGAATAATATGAAGTTGATCTCCTGCGTATTTTATGTGCTCAATACCAATGGCGTCGTATCCTGGACTTTTACCATGGGCGGTTTGCTTAATTGCGCTTTCAATCATTTCATGAGTAACATTCATGACCAGGTCATCATTGGCCGCAGGCGGGCATGTGATTATCGAAGGTTTCGTGGTATCTCCTTGATCCTCGCTTAAAGAGAAAAAGTCTCTAAATTCGTTGGCTATGTTTTCATCACCCATAATATTGTTGACGCATAGTGGAAATTTGCTCTTGGCTTTCAGCACAGTTGAAGTTTTTAGCCAAAACTTTCTGAAATCTTTGTTATGCATAGACATAGCTATGCTATCCATTCGTGCTTTGTTTTCAGAGTGTTGACATTTTCGGAGAGCAATTTTAAAAGATTTCTTACTAGTTTTCCTTTCGTCTGCGAAACGGCCTTCCGTAGGCCTTCCGGCTTGAACCCAGCAGAGGAATGCATGTCTTGAATGGCGGTACAAAGTGGAGACTTCATTATTCCACCCAGGAACAATTTCATACATTTTTTTGGGTTCTTTCCTTATGAATGCTTTTATGGCGGAGTTTCTTAATATATTGACAATATTACCGTAGAGAGAATCTAGTTCAAGTTTATGAGTTTCGTTATCACAATTAAGTCTTTGACATCTTACGGCATCTGGGGGTTTCATTTTTAACAATAGTTTATTGGCAAGGGCGTTGTAAGTTTTAATATCATGTTGTCATGTTGGAAATAATGGGGGTTAGATTTAGATCTATTTCCACAGTTAGTGGGAGATGATCTGACCACGTCGCATCATCTGTGATTTTTACGCTCCTCACTGCACGATTCAACCCCTGTGTCATAATACAGTGATCAAGCCATCTGGTGGTTCCGTGGGCGTCACTTACATAAGTAAATGTATCAGAGCTTAAATGCACAATATCAGTTTATGTATAGCTATTTTCTATACAGAACTGTGCAAGTTCACGGCCAAAAAGTGACCTCGGATCCGCGTTGAAATCTCCTATAATCATGGAGTTGGAGCTGTTTTGTTCCTCAATAATGGCGTGTATTTTTTCCAGACAGTCTGCGAATTCCGGTAAGTTCTCAGCTGAATTGGTCGGCATATAAACCGTGACTATAAGGAGAGTTCCATTTGCTGACTCCAGTTCAATAGCCGTGATTCGTGGATCTCTACAGTCAATCAGAATGGCTTTTATTGTATTGCGCCATAAAATTGCAACGCCTCCGTAGGGGCGGCCAATTATGTAATGGAGCATCTGAGAGGTTCACCGCAGATGTTCCATGACTGAGAAATTCTGGATGTATTGACGACAGATATCCCAAGTCTGTAGGTAACAGCCAGGTTTCCTGTAATGCAATGATGTCATTACAACCACATAATTCATTTATGAAGTATTCTGTTAGACGAATTGATCTGCAATTGAATGAGATCATTTTTAGAGTCTTGGTACTTATGTGATCCATTTTGAATATTATTTTGAATCATTGGTTTGCGTTGTCGGCATTCGGAAAATGTATTTTCTCACAACTGAGAATTTCGGCCATATACTCGCATCCATAAGTTTTTCGTATGTTGACTCAGGAGTCCCAACTTTGAATGCTCGATATTCGCCAGATTTTGTCTGTAGTTCGTAGGCGACCGCATTAATACCGTTTTGCTTGAGAAAAGCGATAACATCTTCACAGGTTGTTGTTTTCTCCAGTCTTGTGACGAGAGCATATTTCGTCCTCTGCAAACCTTTGATTTCTGCATTTTCGTTACTGCCCAAAATGATGTTTTTCCTTTTTTTTGGTGGTGGTTGTGGCTTTTTATAAGTCTTCTTTTTCATGGATTTCCATTCTTGATTATCTTGATTTTCGTTTTCACTTGAAGGGATGGTGTTGGCGACATCTGCAAATGATTTCGGGCGATTAAATGGTTTTTTGGTTAGAGGTGGGTCAAGTTTTGGATTTGTCTCCATAAATGGCATTGCGATGCTTTCATCTTTCGTGGGTTTGATCTTTGTATGAGGCTTTGGCGTTTCGTCAACAGATGGCACGATAATCATGTTATTACATGGTTTTGTTAGTTCATTGACATTAAGTTTGAGACTTTTTATTTCTGATTTTAATAAATCAATTTGTTCCTTAATCGCCAAATTCTTATCGTGGTCTGATTCATCTTTCAGTTTCTGTACATCACTTTTAATTATTATTAAGTCTCTTAGCAACGCAGTTGCGTCAATATAATCAAAAGTCACCGGCGGTAGTTTGTTGATGTTTAAAACTGCAAATTTTGGTATATTGTTCGGATCAGTTTCTTTAAGAATTTTAATTATGTCACTTAAAATACGTTTTTTCTTACCTTCACCTACTCTCCTGGCAAAGGTTTTTTTCGGTACACATTTACACAGAACAGGTTTTTGCGGACTCAATGTCTTCTTCGGTGATTGATTTATCACATATTATGTGCATAGTTTGCTCGTCCATCACGTCCATCTTTTGTTGTATAAACGCAAGGATCTCGTTCACAACAATCCCGCACGGGCAGCCTCCGATTAGAGTCTCTCTCGGTTATTTTTCGTGTTGTTTTTATTATTTATTTACTTTTAGTTCGCGGAGTACGGAATACGAGTTGTAATCGCGACGCCACCTAGCGGAATAAACTCCCTCCGGAACTAAGGTGCATAACAAGCCCAACAGAATTTAGGTCCAAACTAAAAACCTACCTTTTTAGGCTCTCATACAATTAAATATTCCTATCTGAGAGTATCATTCTTGTATTGCACATAATATACCGTTATCACACTTTTCTTATTGAATTTACATTCTTCGAATCCTTACACATCTGTCTCTTACCGAGGGACGAATTACATTTAGGAATATATAATATATTCTAATCAAATCCTTGTATAATTGTACCGCCCATCATAAAATTTTGCTTTGCTTTCCCAAACAAGCTCATTTAAAGACATATAAAAATATTTACCAGGTTTAACGTAACATAACATGTGTTCTCAATTAGGTATATCTCCTGTTTGAAAACTTTATTTAAATGCACTTATCAAACAGCGCAACAATGCGTTTAACCTCTGGAAAAAAAATCAGCAAAGTGATACACTCACAGCACTGAGAAATAAAACAAGAAATCAAGTTACCAACTATAGAAGATATGCCAAAACCAAATACTACACGACTATATTTAAGGAAAACCTGCGTAATCCGCGACAGACATGGAAAATAATAAATGCAATTCTAACAAATAGCTCGACACCCCAGAAAGATGAAATTGAATGTCTTCTCATTAAGAATGAAGAAATAACATGCCCAACACAGATAGCTTCAACTTTTAACAACTTCTTTATATCAGTTGGGGAAAACTTAGCAGCTACAATTGCATCATATCCAGATGATTCTATCACTATAAACACGGATCAAAAAGCAAACCAGTCCTTATATATGGCCAAAACAAATAAAACAGAAGTTCTCAGTATCATCTCTCAACTAAAGTCTAATGCATCTCCAGGTTTAGATGGAATTACACCAGTGTACCTGAACTTTTGCAAAGATATATTAGCTGACCACCTTGTTTTTCTTATTAATCAATCCCTGGATAGTGGAATCTTCCCAGATCAACTAAAGATAGCAAAAATAATTCCGATTTACAAAGATGATTGCAAAAAAAATCCTTCTAATTATCGTCCTATATCCATCCTCTCTGTCGTCTCTAAAGTTTTTGAAAAGGTTATTAAGCTTAGGCTCACTAAATATCTCTTATCAAACAATTTACTCGCATCCCAACAGTATGGATTCAGAAACCAATCTAACACAAAATGTGCTGCCTTCGATTTTGTATACGCACTCCAAAAGCATATAGACCAGGGTAAGCATGCTGCAGGCTTATTTATAGATTTAAAAAAGGCTTTCGATACGGTTGACCATGGGATACTACTAAAGAAGCTAGAACACCTAGGCATAGTAGGCACTCCCCTGAAGTTACTGTGTAGCTACCTCTCTAACCGACACTGTCAGACCTTTGTTGGAAAAGGGACAAGCAGCATGGGAACCATAAAATGTGGCGTGCCTCAGGGCTCCGTACTTGGACCATTACTATTTTTAATATATATAAATGATATTGCTAAATGGGGACTTAAGGGTACAATACAACTCTATGCAGATGACACAGTGATTCTTTATCACAATAATGATTTAAACGAACTTGAAAAGGAAATGGAAAGGGATATAGCTTGCCTGGCAAACTGGCTGCGATTAAACAAACTTAGCCTAAACATAAAAAAAAAACACATTACATACTGTTTGCAAATAAAAAAAATGTAAGTCTTAATATAAGTCTTGATAATAACCGCCTTGAAAGGGCTGATGTTACAAAATATCTTGGCCTTTTCATTGATTCACAACTCACATGGAATCACCAATTTAAACATGTTCTATCCAAAATTACTCCTATAACTGGTGTTTTATATAGACTTCGCGGGTTACTTCCTCCCTCTCTATTAAAATCGATTTACCATGCTATGATTCACTCACATCTAATATATCTCGCCGGAATCTGGGGATTTGCTACAAAAAAAATGATTTCAGAAGTCCAAGTCGTCCAAAATAGAGCCCTGCGAAATATTTTCAGTTTACCTTGGGACACACATGTCAAAGACATCTACAGAAACACCCAAATACTTCCTTTTAATACCATTCCCACTTTTGAAATAACGAAAACTATATTACAAGTAATTCAACACTCGGCACATTCCAACACTACACTCTATTACAATTGCGACGTACACCAACACAACACAAGAAATCACAACAAACTTCATATACCAAAAATCAAATCAACAAAATATGGACTAAGATCCCTAGAATACATAGCTCACACAAAATATAATCAACTACCCAACGAGATCAAATGTGCAAGTCAATGTAAAAAGACCCAAACTAACATGCTCAAACTTCATCTTATTAATGACTTTCTGAAATAATAATGTTGTGTATGTCCCCATCATATGTCCATTTAATACATACAGCTATATGTTTCATGTAATGCGTATCATTCCCGCAATGAGTTTATTAACTCCTGGGAGTACAATGCTTTATATAATATACTATATTCTGTATTGTATACTTTTGATAAATAAAAAAAAAAAAAAAATAAAAAAAATAAAAAAAATTCTGTAAATAAATAATTAACTTGTTACCGGGGATGAGGTGGTAACAATGTACAAGGCAAATTATTATGAGCAAAAATGACTCGCATGGCAGATATAAGGAATAGGTTAATGATTTTCAAAGAAAAAAGGTATTAGAAATACAAAAATATTTTTTTTCATTATTTTTTTTTATTCACAAAAAGATACATAAATTACAATAAATTTTATACAATAATTAATTATAGAATATTTATGTATTTGATTTACCCCCATAAATAAGCAGGGCTTGTGTGTATGGGGGGGGTGTTATTATATTGGTTTATTTTTTTTATTCGGTTTAAATTTTCGGTATAATTTTTAGGCTGAGTTTTAAATTTTTTTATGTTACTGTTCATGTTTCTGATTTTTTTCAGGTAGTGATTTTTCAGGTGGTAAAAATTAACTCCGAGATATTTATGATTTAACTGTCCTATTGTTTTTTTACATTTTGGAGTAGGAAGTATTGAAGTTTGTCTAAGATTTCTGTTATTTTTAAAGGATGCAATTTTATTTTGAAAATTATCGTTATAAATTTGTAATGTTGCATGATAAAAGTATAATGCACTTAATTTTCTGACCTTAAATTGTTTGAATAACAGTTCTGATGAATACGAGTAGGGTTGATTTAAAATTGTTTTTATTAATTTTTTTTGTGATCTGTAAATTGTTTGTGTTTGATTTTTAGGTATATGTACCGCCCCATCCTACGATGCCGTATTTTAATTATTATATGTATAAAATTGATTGTCAGAAAGCAAAATATGTGGTTTAAAGTAATTTTTCGTTTAAAATATCTCGTAAGCATCTAAACATATATTATAATAGTTTCCTTATTCTGTTGTTCAGAATATTTATGCGTGGGGACCATTTTAAACGCTGGTCTATTATTATGCCCAGGTACTTAATATCGGTCTTGCTTTCTATGTTTGTACATAATATATTGCATTTGTGGTTTTCTGTATTTGTCACCGAGTGGATTATTATGTTTATTTCTTTAGGTGTTTCTTGTTTTTTAATGAAAAATGGTAAATAATAGGTTTTTTAGAATTTAAATTCAACAGGTTTTCATCAAACCATAATTTGAGTGCATTGATATCTGTATTTGCCATTTTATTTAATTCAGACCATGTGTTTGCTTTTAGTAGTAGTTAGTAATATATTTTCGGCTTGCTTAGGTTAAATAGTTCATTTTGATACCGTGGTAAGTTTAAATGACGCATGATGAAATCTTCTTTTGTGAAACGATTCTCACACCGTGAGATGGGCAGGACTACAGAGAAATGACTCCCAGCCAAAAGGACCCTCCAGAAACAGCAAAGGCGGATGATTCTCGATGCCAATCATTCCTCCAGGATGACTTCCAGTCAAAAACGTGCAAAATTTACAATCATGATCGTAGCGGTCTTCAAAAAGTATCCGTCGTGTTGCGGTCGAGAGGACCGCCCTGAGCTCTCGGCTGCTGCACAAAGAATGGCGTGCTTTCTTTTCAAATCTGCTCATTTTTAATCTGTCCAGGATCAACAACTGTTGCATTCAAAAATATTGCAGGGCTCGCAATATTACCAACGCCAAATGTCAATGGGCAAGCACTAGAGGTGCTACATACCGAAACCATAAATAAAGTGTGTATAGGAGGGTGCACACATCTTCTTACAAATACTTTTATGTAATAAACAGTGTTAATCTCAAGTGATCTCCCAGGTATGATCTGTATATTTCCTGCCTGTACAGAGAATAAATAAAATAATATACTCGTGTGTACATTTTACGCAGCAAACCGTTCATATCACAAGTGCAAAATAAAAATTTGTGCCGGGCATTATTCAAAGTAAACAATCTTTCGACAACCATATTCCAAAATGGAGCGAACACCACCTGGCTCATCTTATCAAGCTCCTGACTCTGATGACGAAGAGGATGAGGTGCCTCCCAGGAGTGACCCTGCCCAAGTGTCCGCTATTGAGACACCCCCAATACCTGAATGTGACACGGCAGGTTATGTCAAGCAGCTGGCTGAGAGGGTCCAGACCGCAATGGCAATTATAACGGATCCTTCATGCCGAGCCACTAAATATCAGCAGATCAGGATTCAAAAGGAGCTCATCAGTGTTCTCTCCATTTCCAATATGATGGCTCTGGAAATGGGTAAACTAGAAGGTGCCCTAACTGTGTTTACATCCAAGTGCATGCCTAATAAAACACCATCTGCGCCCACCCGTTCCTGGAATACTGTCGCTGCTTCCACTTCTGATACCAGTAGAACTCAATATCCCTGCTTGCCGCTAATTACAAGAAATAATGCTCTTCCTGGCCCTGCTAGACCTTCAGTTCTCGTGTTTCCGGCCAACAATACCCATTCGACTTCCAAGGCCACCATGAAAACCCGGAAAACTGCGGTCAATCCTGCCACACTTGGCATACGAGTAACGGGTATGCGTGAACTGAAAAGTGGTGGGGTGATAATCCACCCTAGCACTTCTGCTGAAGCGACGAAATTGGCAAATGCTCCAGCTCTATCCGAAGCCGGTCTAAAAGCAACGATCGCCCCAACTCGCCTCCCTCGTATTGCTATACATGACCTCCCTCAAGATATTTCGTCTGAGGATATTATCTCGGCGATTCATCATCAATCTTCCAACGACACCGGTCTCTAATTAGAAAATTTAAAAGAAAACATATCTTTCTCTCATAAATCGGGCCCTCGCACTGGTAACTGCATCCACATTTTTAGAGTACCTTCATCTGTTCGTCATTCTCTAATATCCCGTTCAAAACTTGCCATTGACTGGCAGCTACACCGTGTAAGAGACTGGGTAGATAGCCTGAAATGTGGCCACTGTCAATTATATGGCCACATAGCTTCCAAGTGCCAAGCAGACTTACCCACCTGTCCCCACTGTGCCAAAGTTGGTCACAACCGTGATGCTTGCCCCAAAAGGAAAAATTTCCATTATGTGCTACCTGCACTTTCTTCAGAAAAACGGCTTCCCACAAAACTGGAGCTCAAGAATGCCCTGCCCGCCAAGCTGCTGAGAGACGTGAACTTTCTAGGATAAATTTTTTAGGTTGAACCTGAAGAATCGTTCTATGAATAATTCCTTCTCAATGTACTACCAAAACGTTCGTGGCCTAAATACAAAACTGAACACTATTCGCTGTAACGTCATTCGTGTGTCATTACGACTTTTTATTTCTTACCGAAACATGGCTCTCTGATAATGTCTCATCTGCTGAACTTGGACTGTTCAACTACAACATTTTTCGTTGTGACCGTTCTACTTCTTCTGCGAAGTGTAAAGGTGGTGGAGTGATGATATGCGTAAATAAAAAATACCCTTGCCATATTCTAGAAACATCTGACAATGTTTCTGATCAATTGTTTCTATGTGTTATATTTGGTACCAAAAAGCTTGTACTTGGTTGTGTTTACATTCCTCCTTCCTCTTCGGTAGAAGTCTACAAGTCGCATACTGCTTCAATTGAGCGTGTCTCTAGAAATGCTGATTCCTTACTTATTTGTGGCGATTATAATTTACCTAAAATATTGTGGCTGAATGACAACCAAGGGGTCAAAACTCCTACTAGTAATCTTTCCCAACAAGCTATTGAAATTGTAAATTTTTTTGCCTTTATGAATATGTTTCAAGTAAATCCAGTCACTAACTATCTAGGTTCTTGCCTGGACTTAATTTTCACTAGCATACCTAATGTCATAGTAAGTGAAGCTGATGTCTCGTTGTTACCTATTGATAAATATCATCCACCTCTCTCTATTAACATCACAATTTTTTTTAAATTTGAATCTTTGAAACCAAGTGTCTCTATCACTACAAATATCTTAATGGTGACTATTTTAACATGAACAAATATCTTTCCCTGATTAATTGGACAAAACTATTTTTAAATTCTGATATAAATGACGCCGTATTTAAATTTAATGAATGTGTAATACGTGCTATAGATTTGTTTGTTCCCAAGGGATGTTACTCTCAACCCAAGTTTCCAAATTGGTTTAGCTCGAAACTTAAGCAGTTAATAATTGAAAAAAAGAAAACTCATAAGATATTTAAAGAAATTGGCAACTAAAAATTTTCTCAATTAAGGGAACTGTCTAAAATCGAATCAGCCAAATGCTATAAATCTTTTGTAGAAGTTACTGAGACAAAATTACTTAAAAATCCTAAACAATTCTGGCAATTTGTTGCGCAAAAGCGTACAGATAATGATCTCCCTTCAAGTATGTATTATCATGAAACTCACACTACAAATGGTCACGACATCGCCAACCTTTTTGCTAAACACTTTTCCTCTGTATATTCTGATGCTTCATGCACCATCCCTCCACTTAACTATGACTGTGTTTATTGACTTGAATGATTGCCAAATTTCACTTGCAGAGGTTTACCAATCCTTAAATAACCTTTCTAGCAAAAAAAGTACCGGACCTGATGGCATTCCAGAAATCTTGCTAAAAGAATGTAAATGTTCATTATCTAACCCAATTTGTGTGTTGTACAATTTATCACTCTCGACCGGAACATTTGCTGACTCATGGAAAATTTCATTTATACGACCCATTTTTAAGTCTGGAAACAAGTCAAATATTGGAAATTACAGACCAATATCAATTATATAATCTAATATTCCAAAAATATTTGAGTCGATAATTACAAAGAAAATCACTCCTATTTTCAAAAATGTTCTGATCGAGGAACAGCATGGATTTAGATCGGCGAAATCTACAACAACTAATTTACTGTCGTTTATAAATACCATTCTTAAAGCCTTAGAAGACAACACTCAGGTTGATGTCCTCTACACTGACTTCTCCAAAACCTTCGACAAAGTTAATCACCGTATTCTCATGGCCAAACTTTATGCTATAGGCATTAGAGACCCATTGTTATCATTCTTTCACTCTTACTTGAGTAATAGAAAACAAAGGGTTAAAATAAATAACTTTAACATTTGCTCTAACTTTAATCCTTTAACATTGATGTAACCGGCGTTCCGCAAGGAGCCCATTTGGCCCCGCTTCTTTTTAACCTTTTTATTAACGATATCATTAAAGTTTTTTCTCACACACGTTTTTGGCTTTTTGCCGATGACAATAAGATTCTTAAGATAATTAAATCCCATCTTGATTGTTTACTTTTTCAACTTGATATTGATTCATTTAATGATTGGTGCAAAATTAACTGCATGGAACTTAATGTTGATAAATGCAAAATTTTGTCTTTTTATAGAACCAAAAAACCTATTCAGTTTGATTATAAACTAAATAATGTTTGTCTCTCTACTGTCACATCTATCAAGGACCTTGGGGTCACTCTGGATTGTAAACTTTCTTTCCGGGATCACATTAATAACATCGTAAACAAATCACTTAAACTACTCGGCTTCATTCATAGAATTACCTCTGACTTTAAACAAATAAATACACTTAAAACTCTTTACTGTTCGCTGGTCCGCCCTCACCTTGAATATGCTAGTGTCATTTGGTCTCCTTTTTATGCTATCCACATTTGTTACATCGAATCTGTACAACATCGCTTCCTACGAGGAATTGCTTGGAGATTAGGACTTGAAAGAGGAGAATACTCGTATGATGAAATTGAACAAACTTTAAACATTTCCTCTTTAGAAAAACGTAGAAAGGACTCTGATCTAATATGCATTTTCAAAATTATCAACAGTATTACTGACACACCTGCTTTGTTACAACTCATCCAGTTCAACATTCCTTCCCGTAGACTCCGAAATACTGAATTGCTGTTCCTCAATCAACATTCTACTAATTATGGATATCATTCTCCTTTATCCAGAATGTCGAGACTTGTCAACGCAAATCAAAGCATTGAATTTTTTGGTGTAAGCCTAAATGACTTTCGGCAGTCGTTACGCAATGTGGTTTTTTAAAGTCTTTTAAATCCATCTTCAAGCTACTTATAGTTATCTTCTCTATGTACTTTTATATTATATGTATTTTGTCAATGCTCTTCATCTATATGTAATCTCCTTTCATTGTGATCTCTCTTTTTTTTCTATTCGTGTTGTTGTTATATTGTTAATTGGACTATTTGTCCGCAAATAAATAAATAAATAAATAAATAAATAAATAAATAAATAAATAAATAAATAAATAAATAAATAAATAAATAAATAAATAAATAAATAAATAAATAAATAAATAAATAAATAAATAAATAAATAAATAAATAAATAAATAAATAAATAAATAAATAAATAAATAAATAAATAAATAAATAAATAAATAAATAAATAAATAAATAAATAAATAAATAAATAAATAAATAAATAAATAAACAAATAAATAAATAAATAAATAAATAAATAAATAAATAAATAAATAAATAAATAAATAAATAAATAAATAAATAAATAAATAAATAAATAAATAAATAAATAAATAAATAAATAAATAAATAAATAAATAAATAAATAAAAAAATAAATAAATAAATAAATAAATAAATAAATTGGTTAAATGCATTGTTCGTATAGTTGGTACCAGTTATTGATGAACCGGTGGATAAAATTTTTAGCTATGTTGTTGTAATAATTTGTCTTCTGAACTTAGAAGTAAGATTGTAGAAATTTATTGAAAATTTGTATAGCGCCCGCGCTGACCAAAAATCATCATTATTATTATTAAATAAATAAATAATACCATAGAAATGTTTAGGGCACCGAGTTTTAGCCAATTTCAGTAATGCTTTCATTGCGAGGTATTTTATCAGGCAAGTACTGAAGTACGAGTAATATTAAAATAATGTGTACACCTTATCTTTATTTTAACTTGCCTGCGTACTTCAATAATTTCCCAATTTAAAAAATAATTTTAAAAATCAACTTATATTGTCATTAGTCCGTACACCGCGGGCAAACGTGAACAATGTCAAAGGTCACTCAAATAATAAGTTGTGAGCCCTCAACTTCCTGCTAACTCATTTGACTATAAGTAATCAAAAACTAATTTGGAATTCACTTCTGCGGACCGAAGTAAATTATATACATACATAATTGGTAGGGAGTGCCGTAAGACAAAGTTTTAACCATTTCTACCAATAGAGGGTCAACATAAAATGTATCAACTCAGCCAGGTTGTATGTATGTTATTAATATTTTTTATAATATAGTGTGCTGGGGATCGTGTCAAAAGACTTATATACAGAACCACTTAATATTGCACAAAAACTGATTATTAAAGTTATGTTCAAAAGAAAATTTAGATATCCAACTCATTTACTTTATAAGAAATATAATGTTATGAATGTTAAACAGCTATATGTTACACAAACGCTTTGTAGATTTTTTAATAATATTGATATTTCAGAAAATTTCGTACTACTAGAGTTGGCTCTGGTCTGAACTTTATGCAATTCAAACTAAATCTTCTTTTGGTCAAAGAAATTATTTTTATAAGGCTCCACTCATATTTAATAGCCTCCCAGAACGTATTAAGTCATCTAATTCCTTTAGCACTATTAAAATGACTGTTAAGTTATTTGTGTTAGCCAAGGATTGCCAATTGTTTTTCTCTACTTTATCCTTTCTAAAATAATATCATATTATTTTGTCTTAACTGTTTTTTTCATATTTCTCTTTCCAAATTAATAGCAAAATACATGCATGAGGGACTCAACACATTGTTTCAATCATTATCTAATATAGATAAGAACATTGAAAATCTTAAATCAAGTATTGTTTCTAAATCGTATGCTGAAGCGACGAAAAATGGTAAAACTAATGAAGAACAAACGAAATGTAAAAAACATGAACCTATCGTCACCATAAAGCCAAAAGATAAAGATAAAAAAATACAGTTACAAAAGATGAAATAAAACAAAATATAGATCCTGTAAATTTTGGTGTGACCGGAATTAGAAATTTTAAACAAGGGGCGGTAATAGTAGAATGCAAAAATGTATCTTCAACGAAAAAATGGAAGAACAAATAATTTCAGGGTTGGGAAAAAAAATAATGATGTGAAAGCAAGCACATGACAATGAAAACTGTAAAAATGACATTCAGTACATTAACTGCAAAAAAATTAATGAAAAACTAAATTAAAATTGCCAACTGACCATTATGCTTGGAGTGATGAATTTAGATGAATGTTCAGTACATTTGAGAAAAATTGAACTAGAAAAAAAGAAAATTGATTTTTTATGCCATTAAAAAACTCCACCAATAAACATTCACAATAATACCCTACTTTCTCACAGAACGTCATCAAATCAGTGAAGCAGAGGTCAAATCAGAAAATAAATTGAAAATGTACTACCAGAATGTCAGAGGCCTTAAAACAAAATTGAATTTTCTTCAGTCTACAATACCAATGTTAGAGCATGACTTTATACTACTGTCTGAAACGTGGTTAGAGCCAAATATTCATTCTAGTGAATTAGGCTTCATAAATCATAATGTTTACAGATTAGACAGAAATACATCGACAAGTGCTAAAAGCAGAGGTGGTGGTGTTTAAATCAGCATGAAATATAGCGCCAACTTAATTACAACAAAACACAAACAACAGGATCAAATCTTCCTATAAGTGAATATTGCCAGGAATAAAAAGATTATTGTAGGCTGTATTTATATCCCACCAAATTCCAGCAATGAAGTATACAGGTGCCATAGTGAGGAAGTGGAAACTAAATTAAAAAGGAATCCTATTGCAACATTTTTGCTTGCTGGTGATTATAATCTTCCAAATGTGAACTGAACAGTGACAACAATATTAGTGTTAGTGAGTCTGAACGCATTATTCTAGATATGGCGTTATTCCTAGGTCTGAATCAGGCAAATACTATACCAAATGCAAATAATCGTATTCTAGACTTATGTTTTTCTAATTTAGAGTCACTAGTAATTGAAGAATGTAGTGAACCGCTTGTGCCCATTGATGCTTATCATCCTCCACTGGAAGTTATTATATATCTAATGTACATGTTAATACTTGTAAACCGTCTTTCAGTTACCAAATTTTTTTCAAAACTAATTACAAGATAATTTGTAATTATCTTCTGTCTTTTGATTGGTCATCTGTGCAATATGATAATATCAACACAGCTACCAATAAATTTTACTCTGTTTTGGAAAAGGCTATTAGCATATATATTCCAACAATGAAATGTAAGCCAAATACCTATCAAAATGGTACTCCAAAGAACTTATAAATCTTCTTTTCACTAAAAAACTTAAACATAAACAGCCTTACTAAAAAACCCAGTGAAAATTTTATTCAATGGACAAACTGCCGCGGATGTGAAAACATTACTAATTAAAAAAATTGTTCATGGAAAAAATACACATTGTTTACATGGCCTGAGAGGGTAGTTTATCTCTGTTTTATTAATGATGTCTGAACGAAATTTGGAATTTGTCCAAAGTATTTTGAATGCTCTATATACATATTTCTTATTTTTGATGGTGTCTTAAAAACAAATACCATTTATTAAAACAATATAAAATTACCTTGTAGATTTGTGTATTTGAAATACACTTTAGTTTCAAAAAACTGCCATATTTTAACATTCAAACGCGAAAAAAATGGATTTTTTTTTTACCAAAACATTTTTGAGGAAAGTGTAGATAAATTTATAAAAACACAACATTTTAAAAATACAGTCCTTTTATATAATGAATTTGGAACAAAACTGTCACCTCACATTTTCCTCGTGCATACAATAAAAAAATAATAAAAAATTTCAAAGTTTTTTTATTGCCAAAAAACTAACCTAAAAAATAATACCGACTTTTAAAACAGATTTCTTGCATCTCTTAAGACGTTAATTTCTTTGATACATTTAGGAACACATGTATTAGATATTAATATTTAAAAACACACCACTTTTATGAAATTCTCATAAAATAAAATCCTTTAAATGTAAATTTGAATTTTCATGTTTTATATAAAATAATTTTTTTACATTTCAATTTTCAAAGTATGATTATTGTTATTATAACTTGACTAAAACTTATTAAAAACCACAAAAAACACGGTAAATATATCAATTATACGAATATAATGGTGAATTAGTCATATTAATAGAAATTACAATCACATTTGAGTAATATTACACACACATCCGAGGAGTGATTTTTTTTTCGCGCTTTCAGCGCAAACGACGAATGCGCAGGCGCCGCCACCTAGCGGTTATATAGGAAATCAAATAATTTATTATGTACACTATAAAAAATTACATTGTTGCCAGATTTAAAATACATTTTAAGAACAAACCTTATTAGTAATATTTCGTGTTTTAGTGTATTGTTGTTTTATTCATGTTGCTGCAGCAACACAAGTTATTGGCCGTGCTGTGGGTTTTTTTTTAGTAAGGCGGAAAGAATATAAATTATTTTGAAAAAAATTCTGATTACATTGAATTTAAAAATTTAAGAACATCATGTAAAAAATGTCTATGACCTGCTATCGTAATTATATAAATGAAATTCAAAATTCCATACTAAATAATGTTAGTTATTTTTGAATATACTCGAAATCTCTTAAAGAAGATGATTCTGATTTCCCGAGCATTATGCACCTAAATGGCAACCAAAGCAATAATACTGATGGTATTGTTAGCTTGTTTGCAAAATTTTTTAAAAGTGTTTATTCAATAGACCCCAATAATGCTCCTTATCCAACAACAACTCTAGAAGAAACGCTTGATATTTCACATTGTACCATAAGTATCTCTGATGTAATTACTAAAGTTAAACCCTTAGATATCCACAAATCTGCGGGACCGGATAATAATCCTACAATACTTATCAAAGAATGTATCAGAGTAATTGCTCTTCCATTAACCAAATTTTTAACCTATCATTATCCAGTGGAATTTTTCCCGATAGATGGAAAATTAGTTATTTGACTCCAATTTTCAAAAAGGGTGATAACTATATTTTAATAGTAGATAATCTATAATATAATAATAGATAATCTAGAATTTGCACAGAATATTTTAGATTATTAACATCTAATTAAGGTATCGTAATTCCGAATACAAACGTAGAAAATATTTTAATTTAGTGGAAGCGTATGTAAAAAAAAAATCGAGAAGATAATCCTTTTTAGCGCTTGTAAAGAATTAGGTATTTTCAAAAGAAGTTGTTTTTTTTACATTAGCTCCAAACAGGAGGCACGGAGGAAAACAATTTCCCTAGGAACATATGTCATCTTTGAGGATGCTGTGTGGAGAGTTTTTTAAGGGAAAGGAAGGAGAAGAAGATATGGGAAGGAAAAAGGTATGAGGGGTGAATAGGAATCTGGGGGTCAGTGTGGCCAGGAGTGACGGACGTATGAATCTATTCCTCACACTGCGGTGCAAGGCGAAGGGTCGGGAGAATCCGGCTGGAGAGGTCAAAAAGCCTCCCTCAATCAGTCTCCTCCGATCTATTCCGCCACGCAGTGGTTGGGCAAACGTATCCGCCACCAAGACCTAGACAAACCTCATCCCATGAACCCGGTCATCCCTGCTAAGTTACCGAGCCACTTGGGGTGACCTATGGCAGGGGTGTTGGTTGTCCAATAAATGGTTCCCGGGGCGGCGGTACCCATACTCGCCTCCCAAGTTGTTTAATATAAACGAAAGTTTTTTTTATACTATCGGTAAAAAGCTGTCACGTACAAACTTTGAATTCCGCTACAAACTTTAATCTATTCGAAAAATGAATAAAAAGCACACTTCATAATTTATTATGTTAATTTGAATTGTAAATTATTTTCTCAGTGTCTTTTCCGATAACTACAAAGTTTCCACAGAACTTCGTAAACTTTGTTCTCATTAAAAAGCCTTACACGGTGGTCTTTTTTGGATCAGTGACACCACACAATGGTTTAACGTTAATAAAATACTTAACTAACAATACGAGTAAGCACCTACTTGCTTATTTATTTGAATATTTATTGTTGTGACTAGTGAAAATGTGCCTTGTCAAAACGTTATCAATTAGAAACAAGTAAAATGTCAGCATATTTATTTTATTTTATTTTATTAGGAACATTTACACGATAATAATATACATGCGTAGAAAACTACGAATTATAATAACTGGTTATAATGCAATAACTAATGTTCTCACCATGCACGAATCAAAAGTTAATAATTATTAATATATTTTTTAATTAATATTACATAGATAGGAACTAGATAAACTGCCTAAACATAATCGTCAATAGTACACAACTGCTAACCCTGTACAAATCACAAGTGTGCCCCACGGTTGAATTTGGCAGTCACCTCTGGTCTGGAGCTCCAAAATACCTGAAAAATACCTTCGACTCAGAAACGGGCAGTCCGTTTGACAAATTCTCCCATCTTAACAGACGGATTGCAAACTTTATAGCACCGACGTCGGGTGGGAATGCCATCCTTGTTCTAACGGTATCACAATGGAAGATGCTCCGAGGAACTAACGTCATTGATCCCTTCAGCACCGGTGCATAGTCGGGAAACACGCCAAACGCGTTCCCAACATATGAACATGGTTGACATTTGTCACATGAGAATGGATAGCATCTTCGACTCGTTCTTGTGTTCAACAGCTCGGCTATGGAATGATTTGACGGCCACTGCATGTCGTCCTTCCCATAACACGGGCCTCTTCACGATCAATGTTCATTCCTTCCTCTCCTCAAAAAGACACTCCACACACCACAGGGAAATTATTTTCCTCAGGGCTTCCTGTATGAAGTTAATGTAAAAAAAAATTCTAATTATATTGGCACTATCGGTCAGCCGGCTGTGCATGTCCTAAACTACTATGCCAACGATTTTTAGAGGGATCTCTGTGACCAAGGATATTTTGGTTGGAACCATGTCAACTGGGGACATTTTCCAAGTCTAAAGTATCTTAAAATACCTTGAAGGCAGATGGTCGATAGTCTGTTGAGGATACCAAGCTCTTCCAGAATGGACACATTTGGGTATCTGGCTGTCCATGGAATCCTGAGCATATTTCTCCAGCACCGTATTTTGAGGTCGTCTATTCGGTTTTTTCGCTAGATCTCAGTCCACGTAGCCACACCACACTGGTGGTCTTCGTTATTCCTCTGTCAGTCCAGAACTTTTCCATTGTGGTACATTACATATTACTTCTAATTTCATGATGTGTCATCGTGTCATGTTTCAATTGCTGTATCCCTCGCCAGGTCGTTTGTTGCTGATTACAGCCGTATTTAAATTTTAAGTAACATTAATATTAAATAAAATAGAGAAAGTATTACGAATAGAAAGATGTCAGAATATATAAAACAAGGTTTTGAAATGTACTTTGGGAGGCGGGTATGTACGCCACCCCGGGAACAATTTAATGGATAACCAAGGAATGCTCGAGTTCATAGGGTGAGGTTTGTCAAGGTCTTGGAGGCCGATGGATCGAGAGATTGGTTGAGGAGGTCTTTTGACCTCTCCAGCTAGAATTCCTCGACTTTTCGCCTTGTACCGCAGTTGGAGGGATGGATTCATACGTCCGTCACTCCTGGATACACTGACTGAGATTCCTTCCCACCCCTTATATCTATTTCCTTCCCAGAACTCCTCTTCTTCCTTTCCTCAAAAAATTCTCCACCCAGCATCCTCTAGTATGAACTGGGCCCTGAGGGACATTACCTTGCGTGGAGTTAATTAAGATGCTTACTTTAAAACTGTTATAACTCGAAATCGATGGTACACTTCAAAACAGAATTATTTATTTATTGGTAGTAGAAGTAGGTAAATAAATTAAGAGTATTTTATACATCACATCAACTGTGCCATAATAATCAAAACAAAAAAATTCCGTAAAACTTTTACGTATCGTGATTTTTTAACTTAACTTGAAAGTTATTGTTTCATCAACGAAAAGGAGCCTCCGCCCCCGCTCCACGCCCCCCGCATGATTGGAAGGCTTTACGGTGGCTTTTTCTGATTTATTATGTTCAATAACATCATCACGTAATATATGAATTTGCATAAAGCAATTTATGGGAAATTTACATCAGATTATAATTTAATACTTGGCGAGAAAAATCAATACACCGAGAACTGTGAAAATACCCTTATGTTGAAAATTACATCACTAATGCCTTCGATGTACCTACTTTATTTTTAGGCATTGTTAGAACTGGAAAAACAAGGAATAGAAAATAATGAATGATTTTGCTTATGCGTGCGCAGGTAACATTATTTTATTAAATTGAATTATTTCACTACAAATTCAGTAACTTCTTCAAACACAGCAAACTTATTTTATGGCACCATTTTAATACGAAATTAATTGAATACTTAGTTTTTACCACTTTAATTGTTTATAAAAACCGACATGTTTCATGAGCAACGCTCACTTCATCAGGTTTTACATAAAACTAATTCTTAGTTTTATGTAAACGCTGAAAAAGTGGGCGTTGCTCATGAAACATGTTGGTTTTTATAAATGATAAAAAACGGTAAAAACTAAGTGTTCTTTTAATTTCGCAATTCATTAAAATAAAATATTTGCTGCACATTCCAAAGTGGTAGATTCTTTTGTGAAACATTTAATTCGAAATTAATTGAATTCTTAGTTTTTACCACTTTAATTGTTTATAAAAACCGACATGTTTCATGAGCAACGCTCACTTCATCAGGTTTTACATAAAACTAATTCTTAGTTTTATGTAAACGCTGAAGAAGTGAGCGTTGCTCATGAAACATGTTGGTTTTTATAAATGATAAAAAACGGTAAAAACTAAGTGTTCTTTTAATTTCGCAATTCATTAAAATAAAATATTTGCTGCACATTCCAAAGTGGTAGATTCTTTTGTGAAACATCGCAATAGAATAACAAAACTATGTATTTATTGTTTTTAAGTTTATTTTGTATAACTCCATTTTAATTTTTATTTCCTTATTCTATATATTCAATAATTTTAATATTTAATGTATAAAAACAGTTTAGTACAAAGAAGTTCTGCTTTGTAATTATTATTAAGCGTTACAGCTGTTTCCATGATGATTCATCAGCATTTAATTTATAATACAATTGATATTTGAAATTTGAACTGGTCGTCATTATGCTCTAGAGTAAACCCACGATGGCTCATGTATTTACTTCATAGCACAGTTATACTAGTTAAACTAGGTATACCAGTTGAACTAGGTTTGAATATATCTAAAAGCGGCGAGCTAATTATATTTGTTTGTTCATTGATTAAAATAGCTTTCAGATTATTAGAGTTTTTATTAATTTCTAACTGCTAATTTAAAAAAAAACTATGTTTGAAATAGATTTGGTGATGTTTGGTGACCAGATGTCAATAGCTAATACTTCCCCACCTTCCACCTCTCCGTCTACTTCCACTCCATACTATCGTCAACTTCAAAACATAACCTAATTAGGCTCCAGACAAATGAAATAGATGGACTCTTTTGCGGTACTAACATTACAAATTAAGAAAAAACTGACAATGTTTGAAAACATAATACTGAAAATCGATACGAGGGTAACCTTTTAATTGCACAAGAGTCACAAATACTCCCGACTTTCAGGAACCAGTAGGACTCCCGAATTATGTCGGCAAGTACGTTCTAATGCGTGTGTGTGAGAATGGGCAGGAGATGGAGAGAGGAAGGTGGGTGTGTTTGATTTTAAACATGCATGAAGCATGTTGAATAATTTCCCGGCCATGAATGAGCTTCGACTACAAAGGCGAGTGAATAATGATTTACAAACAAGAAACATGTTCCTAACTTTTCACCACCGAGATAAAGTTAGTTTCAGTTCCATATTGACTGAGGTGCCGTGTCTGCTATAATTTCGATGCAAATATTTTATATGTTAAACTTTAGAATATGCATTGGGATTGTTAAACGTTTTATGATATAAAAAAAAACCTGCTGATGAATCAGCAGACTAAGTGATGTAGAGATAAATGTGATCTAAAGGCGTTTTTTGGGTAGAGTTTTTTATTTATTTACGACGAATCTATTTTGTATGAAAAAGGCCACGAAGCCGTTTCTTAAAAGATAAGATAACAGAAGATCATGTACTTCTGAGATGATGTAAGAATGTGAATAACGCAAGAAGTGCAAATCAAGATAAGCTTGAGTGGGGGTCTCGCATTTCTTCCTACCCTTGGAGAAAACGGCGTGACAGTTAGTTAAACACACCTATTTTTTAAATTTTCCTATATACATCTTTATATTTTTCTCGTACAACTTTCTTGGATCATTTTTCGACATTACTTACAGTCATCCAATTTTCTCTGATGAGCACAATGAAAACACAAGTACAACTTTAACTCGAAAGCTTTTAAGTTGTAAAACTTTATACCTATCATTCAAAGTTCTCACCAAGTCAATATCACTAAAATGCATTCGTCCAACCAATCTACCACTGCATTTTAGAAATTGTCACCAGATGGTGTCGCGTTCCTTGAGACACTCGGATTTTACGACATATTTTACTCTTCACACAAACCATCAGATTTTTCAGAAAATACATTCCATACAGTAAACCAAAAAGGATTTGTGCTCCATCGGACGGCAAAAATAAATTGAAGTTCAGAAAAATATAGATCTCTGACAATAACAAAAAATCATAAAATTACAAAAATACTGACGTTTGGTAAAGAACTATGTCCGTAGAATCTTGTTCACATTGAAAATATCTTAAAATCAGCAACAAACATGTTGAACTCGCAATACGTATTATACAATGCAAAATAGTTGATAAACCTCCCTCCAGTTAAATTGCTGCTTTACTTTAGCTTACCACGTATGTTTTACCAATCTCGAGAGTGGATTTCAGGTATAAGGTCTATGGTCTAATTTAAATTCAGAATACCATTATCATAAAAAAATACTTAATGATTTTTTTTTAAATTTTATTCTTGCATTTTGAATATTTTATTGACACTGTGGTGCAGGGAAAAATGTTCTAAATGCAGATATGCTGCAGAAGTTACTCCTCTTGGAGAACCAATTTTTGGGTTTAATATTTGAATGCAAAATTTGCATCACAGCTCTAGATAGCGAATGTATCGTGGGTTTTCACCACCTGTTAAATAAAATGGTTTTGCCATTGATTTATTCAATTACTTTATCATTATGTATCTTTGTGTAGAGTTTTAATCAGTTTGAAACACAGAGGAGCATAAAATATTAGTCAAATAACTTTATTTTGCAGGGTTTGTAAGGATTTTACGTTTCAATTCGCAGCATTTCCCCAAATAGGTGCAGCGTGTAAAAAAAATGGTTTGGAAAATAAATTTAGATTCACACAAGGAAAAAAATAGTGAACCTATGTCACTTAGATCTTTAAAAACAATTTTTTCATAGGTATGAAAAAAATGTGATTCATACTATCAACTTACCAACTTGTAACCACCATCATAAATAATTTTTGGTTCCTATAAACTGTCTTTCTACCAAAGTATTTCCCTTGTTTCTATTATTATCTATGGTAAACTTCAATAATTTAAATTTGGGATGGGGCGGCGAAACCCATTCCCGCCTCTTATTGGATATCCAACACCTCTGTAATATGTCACCCCAAGTGGCTTGCTACGTTTGGTGGCTCAGCATTGGTGCCCGGATTCATAGGATGAGGCGTGTACAGTGTACAGTCCCTCACAGACGCCCCTGTTCACTAGATGCGTGGTAGGCCGGATCGAGATAGGTCAGTTTAGGAAGACACTTTCACCACCTCAACTGCTCTATCCCGACCCATCACCTTGCACCGCAGTTGGAGGGATGGATTCATTCAAGTCCTTCACTGCTGAACACATTGACCCCAGATTCCTACCCATCCCTAACACATTTTTTATTTCCAGAATTTCCTTTCCTCCCTTTCCTCAAAAGACCCTGCACATATCATTCCCTAAGCTTACATAGGTCCTGAGGGATATTGTTTTCCAATCTGATTTCAAATTACCTTTCAACAATTTCAACAATTCAACCTTTCAACAATTTTCAGCACAATAATATACTGAAAATCTTTATGTACTTACACAGTCATAAACAAATTGGTTTTCTTTTACAAAAGCGTAACCTAACCTTAGATACTTTCAGAACACACAACATGACAAATTTAAACCTTTACCTAATTTATATTGGAGAAAAAGAAACTAATCACAATATTTTACCTTTTCTTCCAACTCAATCCTCGGCGAAAAACAAAAATTCTTACATTAGTATAATAATACTTTACCATTCCATAAAAAATTGTTACTTAATACTACATTTACTACGAACAAAACATAATCTTGTTCCATAAAAATTACTTGCAAAAAATTTACTTAACTTCAAAAACCTAATATACTAATAGGACGACAACTTAACATTAACGTAATACTCGTATTACTTAATATTAATGTATTAAAAATTTAACAAACAGCTACTTGAAAATTAAGAATGAATTATTAGTTATTTAAAAATAAATCAAGTCAATTTAGTACATAAACAGATTTGTCAAACAGCCCCATATTTCCCTTCCCAACACTTACTTTTTCGCCCTCCCTCTTACGAGTAGTTACCTACCCCTCGCCGCCGCCAAAGTTCTCTCTCCCCTTTCTCCTTTTCATTTAAATCCTCTGTAACTCATCTCTAACCGAAACCGGTTGAATAAAGATATATAATATAGCAGATTTAGTTATATTATTGTCATTATTCTTCATGAAACGTTATCTTATTAATTGATTCACATTACATGTAATTTTTATTAGAACTACTCCATTTTTACAAGTTTTGAAGGTTATTCTCATCAATGACATAATATATTTAATGTATGTTACCAAACTGAGCCTGATCCGACACAAACATTATTTACTGAAGCTTAATATTATACAACCAAATTTACCACAAAACTAGTTTTAACAGTAATACAACACAATCTAACTTAATCCTACGTTACTAAACCTAACCTGTCCCTCTTCAAAAATGGCTTGATATCAAGCGTTGTTTTAATTGTTGCTTACTTATCCTCGAAAATATAATAATTTTCATTCGCGTCGTGCAATAATGTTATTTTTAAGCGACCCATTTTGTTTTAATTAGTATTAAAATGTATTCCGTCCCGCGCTATTCCGCGGGAGTTCTACGGATTCATGAATAAAATTACGCAAGCAAAGGTGGTTTTATCATATTATATAATGGTCGAGGATGTAGCTCTCTCGCCAAAATTACAAATAACACTCAGCTTTAGCACCAAACAATGTCCCGGAACATTACTATGTGGTCTGCTAACTAAAGCAATGTATACTACAAACAATCATGATTTATCTGTAAATTCTGTACCGAAAGTTAGTTAGGTATGTTTTAGGTTGCCAGTGATAAAATCCTCAAACTGTAATCTTTTACGATTTATAATATACATAAAAACATTTCGGTGAAAGGTTGAAAACCAGTGATGGCGTTTTCTAAAGTTATAACTAAAATTATAATACTTATTACATAATACAGAATTAAAAAAACATTACACAGTAGGTACATTCTAAGAACTTTTTTCTAGTTTTTAGTCTAAGAAACCTTATAAATTTTTCTAACTACATTCGCATATAGAATTTGCAGATACGTCATTTTACTATTTCTTGCGTTAGTATACTACAAAGTAAGAATATTAAACTTATCTTATGGAAGTTGAAAGCCATCAACACACGTTCAGTATACAAACTGGGTAATATATTTTTGAAAAGCAAAACACTAACTAAAACTTAGTAAAAAATCTTTAAAATCAGTTTCAGAGGAGGAAAATGGGGAACACTAAACCTCGACTTTAGTGATTTTATTTAGGTATTATCAGCTTGTGGTGCAGTTGTCCAACCGGGTGACGTCTTACAACGTTCAACAAATAATGGATTTTAAATTTTCATAGATATTATCACACTCTCAAATGAAGACTCTTTCTGAAAGGGTGATAGAAAACTACATGCGCTCCGACGCCATACAGTTGTCCACAATACCTACAGCTAGCGAACATTTATGCTGGGGTGTTTTACAGAAATTCAAAAATATAACATTGTCATCAAAAATAGCCGAACAGCGATTTTAAAATTTGAATGGTCCCGATCAAAAATTTCATGGTCCCTGTTAAACACCAACTGAAGACATTTTGTTCAGCAGAAAACAAGAGCAAAAATGTATAATATGAATTACATAAAAAAAACTATTTCCGAAATCTTATTATTTAGTAGACAAAAAATGAGAAGCGAAATTCATTTAACTTCTAAACAAAAATATTTTTTAATAAAATATGTGGGTAGCGGTTTATGACAAAAAAAAATCCATTTGGATTAACAGGTGCAAGTTACATTATTTTCGGGCTTTTTAATAAAAAATGGATAAATGGTAACGATATTCTCACGTATTCTCTTTTGAAATCAGCTCGTTTTACTGAACTTTACGAAATTTCCCTGGCAGAATACAAAACTGTTCTCTGTTCATCGTATCACTATAATCGGAGCCAAGCCAGCCAAGGAAATGTTTTCAAGAAGAAGCCTAGACCTATCGACAAAACTGCTGAATATTATTTTAGAATATTGTCTAAGAATTATTCCGCCTGCCGGATTTGAGATGATCAAAGTATATTGAATACAATTAAAAGATTGATTTCAATTTTCTCTAATTTTCTGTTAATTTCAATTAATTTCATTGGAATAAGTAGGTATAATAATACCAGATATTGTATTTCAACGCACAATAAAATTTATTTTTGGCGATCGAACGAAATTGCCGCCTTTTAGAATATAAGCTGTAGGTACGTATATTGTAGCTATGGAAGCGAATGTTTGGTCAAATATTGTACACACAATGAATTGCTTACATATATCATTTTTCACACTTTTTATCCTTCTCCTAAATATATTTTGTGAATGTATGAAAATTGTTATTTTTTTAATTAAAAACAAATCCCACTACAAAATTTTTAATATATCTACTACTTGTAAAACCTTGTGTTAAATTTTGAAATAGCTTTGGGACTAAACTTTTCCTTCCTATAAGGCCCTTCCTAGAATAAGAAACGAAAAGGAAGAAGATGACTACCTACATGGCTAGTGCACAATTATGGCACAAGAATTGAAAATACCTACAATTTTTCAGTCAAAAATTGTCGCGATATGGAACACATCTCTATTGAGCTCTCTCTTGAAATTCATATAAAAAATACTTAAAACGTATAAAGTAACAGTGAAAAGTTAGCTCTGCACAAGTGCCGTTCAAGCAGCCACCAGGAATATCATCATTACATAGTATAAAATGAAGTCACTCAAAATGTATATACGCATAGATCTTTTAAACTACGTAACGGATTTTCATGCGGTTTTCACCTATAGATAGATTGATTCAAGAGGAAGGTTTATATGTATAATAAATGCTTATTATAGTAGAGAAAAGCCGAAAAATTCATATATTCAATTCAGGCAGCGGGCAGCGGGCAGCTGGTGGTGTGGATTTTATAAAGGTTGGTTAATGGCGTTGTGTTTCATTAGCCACAGCAATCTGTGGCCGGGTCTGCTAGTTTAATATAAGCAACATATGACTCCATTAAAGGTAGGGCTTTCTCCTTTTAAATATCTTATCCTATTATCGATTTAAAAACGCCATCGATTGTCCAGTCCATCAATACAGATTTTCAGTCCACACTCGAGTGTCACGATATCGGTCGTGACACCTTGATTATTGAAAATATAAAAAAAAAGATTTTCGTACACCCACACCCACACTTATCCCTTTCTTGCTAATCACAATAAGTAGACGTATAAGTAAGACACAAGTTTGATTTTCAGTGAAGTTTCACAAGGACATTCCTCTGGAAAAGTAGGTATACACAACTAGTTTATATTATTTGGGTTAACTCTAATCGGGCGTACGATAATTATGATAAATTCTACCTGATTAAATGTTCCAACCCGACTACGATTATCGAATTTGAATACCTATTCAAAAAGTGGGTTGAATTATTATGTTCGCAATGAATAACAAGTTTTAAAACACGCTGTACACAAGCTGTGTGTATATGTGAGTAGTGAGCTCGACTAAAATTTGGTTGCGATACCTACCAATAAGATATTATGCATAGTGACAAAGTGTAAGAAAGGAAGAAAATAAATAATAATTATTATTATTAATAGTTTCAGGGTTAACAGAAAGATAGTAACCAAGATAAAAACGAAAAATCTCCTACCACGGTATTAAAGCATGTTCCATTGAACAAAACAAGTTCTAAACCCTGCCTGTCCAGTTAATGAATTTAACTGTGCATTATGGTAAAAGTTTCTTCAGGCCGTTGCACCTCGCATACGACCAACTTTAACCTCTGAAATGTGAATCACTTTGAACATAATTTTCAGATAACATTCTTAGAACCTAGTTCTCCCACGACTACCAGGAGTTGGTAAACGCTAGGCTGGCTTATATTTGCCTCTATTTATAGAGTTCCACGTGTTTTATTATATTTATGTCTTTATTTCTAAACAGCTACTAAGAAAATTGTCAGTAATTTAATGCTTTTGAAGTGAAGGAAAAAATAATTTTTGTTCATACGAAGCAGATACTTTGTGATGTGACTGCAATCGTTGCTTTTCAGGGCAGTATAATACTCTACTCTACTCGCTTTAGTAGAGTATTATACTGCCCTAAAGAAGCGAAATCCGGTCGGCATAAGGTATAAAAAATAAAAGTGGTGTTTACAAAGTTATTGTTTTATTTTAAAAGAAAAAATTACTGTAACTTGTAATAATAGACTATCTAAGCACTGAACAGAAAAGATTTCATTATAATACCTAACATAATATTTTTTGCGTATGCAGGATGACAACCTATTTTACCTAGCTTCTTTAATTTTTATTTACATTAACTCCACACAGGAGGCCCTGAGGTAAATAATTTCCCTCAGGGCCTACTTCATCTTTGTAAATGCTGTGGGAGGGGCTTTTAGTGGGGTGGAAAGAGTGAACATCGGTTTTGAAGAGACCCATTTTGTAGGAGGGACGAAACACAGAGAACGACCAATCGTTCCACAGCCAAGCTGTTGAATTTAAGTGCGAGTTTTAGAAACGATCCTTTCTCATATGACAAATGTCAACTGTATTTCTCGACTACACACGGGTGCCGAGGGGATTAATAACGCTGGTTTCTCGGAGAATCTTGCATTGAAATACTGGTAGAACAAGGATAGCATTACCACCCGACGTCTGATTTCAATCCGTTTGTTAAGGTACTTTTTTAAAAATAATTTCCCTCAGGGCCTATGTCGTTTTTGAAGTTGCTCTGTGAAAGGTCTCTTTGAGGAGAGGAAGGAGTGAACATGGGTTTTGAAGAGACCGGCCTCTGTGTTTCCTCCGTTCATAGGAGGGAGGAAGCACAGGGACCGGCGAATCGTTCCACAGCCGAGCTGTTGAACTCAAAAACGAGTCGTAAAAATGACTCGTTCTCATATGATTAATGTCAACCATGAACATATGTTGGGCGCGCGTTTGGCGTGTTTCCCGACTATGCACCGGTGCCGAGAGGATTAATGACGCTAGTTCTTCAGAAAATCTTTCATTGTAATACTAGTGGAACAAGGACAGCATTCCCCCCTGTAAAGATTGCAAGCCGCTTAAGAGAATATATCAAACGGACCGCCCGTTTCTGCACATAACTGAAGGTTTTTAAAATTAATAAAATTGATACAACCGCTCGTTTACATAATACAAGTCTTAAATTTATATATACAAACATGTTAAAACACAATAATTTTGTGGAACAGTAGTCATGAAGTAAAATTTGCTAATTGAATTATGTAGAACTCATTCTTGTATTATGCAAACACTAATTATTGAGGTATGTAGTTACAGCCTGTTTGTATGTAACAATCTACCATGCAGTTGAACACATTCAATTAAATTTGAGGTATACCTAACTAAAAAAATATTATTGTTTTAGCAAAAATTTGTAATTTAGGTCTCTTGAAAAATATTGTTAACAGTGTAATCAAATGAAAAAACCAAAATGATGGTACAGAGCTGTAGGAACCCTTCATGGATGAAGAAGTCGTGCACAATTTAAAGACAGCTAATCATACGAAGAGATCGATCAATTCGCCTACCTATCCTGCAGAAATCAGCAGGAGAACCAAAGCAGCCAACAAAACATACTTCTCTTTACTGCCAGTGTTTAAGTTACGTAGTGTCCACAGAAAAACCAAAATAACCAAATATAAGACCATTTTTAGAACTGTATTGGCATATGGATGTGAGGCGCTGGCACTGACGGTAAAGATGTCTGAAATGCTGGATACTTCTGAAAGAAAAGTGCTGAGAAGAATTTGTGGACCCGTGAAAGAGGGCGAACAGTGGCGCATCCTTAATATGTCATACAAAGAATTGTATGATATATTAAGGCCCCTAGCACCTCAGCACATTTGAGCTCAGGTTGAGATGGGCTGGGCGTGTACAGCGAATGCCGGATACACGAGTCCCAAAAAGAATTTTGACTGGATACCCAGGTGGAAAGAGAAAAATGGGAAGACCCAGTAAGGTGAGGTGGGAAGACGAGGTAAGGGGGGATGTAGCATAGCTTCTCCAGGTACCAAACTGGAAGTCAGCTGCTTAGGAAAGGAGGAGTTGGAGGCGACTGTTGCAGGAGGCTAAAGCTCGATATGGGCTGTAGCGCCATCGAAGAAGAAGAAGAATTTATCAAGTGAAAAGTCGGTAAGATATTGCACAGAAAAAAATGACGTGACATTATGTCTTGGGTAAATCTGTAATTTATTGCAAACATCAGAGTACACGATACAAGCCTCATCTCACCCCCAACCCGCGGACTGTGAACCTAACGCTCGTGCAATGCAGTACAGGTCTCCTTAAATGCTAATTCTGGGTGAATTTTAAGCAGTGGCAGATGGTGAGTTGGGCTTCACGAAGTCCAAGCGCTGAATAAAACAAATCCATTATTATTATTGCACGGGAGAAACAAAATAGTGTTTTGAATCAGCCGCCCGGCGGGTATGGGTGCCCGGGAACCATTTATTGGATTATCAAAACCTGTACCATAGGTCACACTAAATGGTTCGCTATTTTTGGTGACTAAGCAGGTGTGCCCCGGTTCACGGGGTGAAGTTTGTCCGAGTCTTGGTGATGGATGAATCTGCCCACCAGCTGCGTGGCAGGCCGGAATGGGAGAGATGGGTTGAGGGAGAACTATTGACCTCTCCTGCAGGACTCTCACCTTGCACTGCAGTTGGAGGGATGGATTCATACATCCGTCACTACTAGAGACACTGGCCCCCAGATTACTATCAACTTCTCACCTTCTCAGAACTTTATCATCTTCCTTTCCTCAAAAGACCCTGAACGCAGCATCCCCAAAGATGAAATTTTCCCTAAGGTGAATCTTTAAAAAATATATTAATTTCCGTAAGTCTAAACTTTAACTTTATGGCATATCTACAGTTTTTTCTCGCGCTGTGCAAATAGGTTCCCTACAGAGCGTCGGACCATTAGAAGGAGAAGATTATGAAAAGAGGATTGTTTGAAAGTACCTGGCTATTTTATATGGTCACAAAACACAACTAAAGTCATTTAAAGTTTGTCGTTTCCATTCTGAATGGAGGTCTGAAACGAGGGCGATCCGTAGGGCGCCTACTACTCTGGAACATGCTGCTTATGTACACCATGGATAATTACTAAAACGAGAAATTAGCTTTGTTAGGAAATTGAATTATAAGATAACAATAAATCTCAAAATTGGTTTTTGTATATTTATACTGACAAGTGGTCGCCCAATGGTCGACCATAACTAATTTTAATTTTATAGTGTGTGTAATGTTTTTTTCATTGATTTTTTATGCATAATTTTTAAAAAATGTTAGTGTTCTGCACTCCTTCTCTATATATACTATAAGTGTGCGAAATTTCATACTCCTCCGTCCGCGCAATTTTCGTACAAAGGGGTACAAAGTTTTTGCTTCACGTACACCGATAAGTAGAATTTAATCTTAGATTTGTGTTTTGGAAATGGTAATAATTATGTTTTGGAAATAAGAAAATCGATAATCAGTTTTTATGCATTAAATGCCTCAATTAGTTGTTACATACCAAAGTGCAACGAAATCAACGAAAGCAATTCCACTAATTTTATTTATTTTATGCTACAACTAGTTAAGTCTAGTTTCCAAATTGAAACATGGAAAACAGTTGTGGTAATTAGAGTTAGCAACACTCAATACAAAATCAGAAAGAGAAAAAAAGATAGTCACATCTGGGACTCTGGAAAATGGATAAATTTATCCAAGACACTATCTGGCCAGCATTTAGTTCTGGTTTAATCTTGCAAGCCTACATAAGAAAAATGGGTTGTTATGATGGGTCCCTAACATGTCCCAGGCCAGCTCACAGCAGAGACAAAAGTACCCTCTATTCCAGGGGCAGGTCGCACGAATGCTTCAGAATTCTCTCTCTCTTCCACGGGCGTCTGGGAAGTGCACTCTAGGAAATACTCCTGCCGAGGCAGATTAACAACAGGATTGAGTTAAATAGATTCATGTATTGCAAATTCAAAACACAGTACATAGGTCATTACAGTACAATTCAATACAAAAAATGCATATTACACAAACCTAGCTATCGTGTTTATACCTCATGATCTCTGAAAACGAAACTCTCTCTGAGTGATGGCTTTGCGCGTGAGTTTACAGTCTATCGTTACGGACACAAACAAAAGAGGGATCAATTGTGCAGCTTACATGGTGGTCGGGGACCTTCGTCTTCCGGGTTCAGCAGGGCACTTCCCCGAGTCTAGGACAGGACCCGTAGTTCACACAGGCATGGCAGAATACCAGCGCTAAAACCCGTATGTACTTCAATTAACATCGCAGATGTAATTGCGTTCAATTCGATTGACAGAAGTTTAGCCGCGAACTCGGCGGTTCGGCCCGAGGAGCGCGACGTGCGTCCAAGGCGGCTTGCAATTCTCGACTGGGTGCGCGCGTTGGTGCGCGTTGGTGCGCAGAGGGGAGAGGAGGTAGGAAGCAGGGAAGCAGGGAAGCAGGGGGGAGCGGGGTGTTGTTGAAACTTGCCGCGCTGATTTTAGGAATTTAAATTCTCTGACGTTTGTGTGGCGTACCATAACACTTCCCCCCGCGCTTGGAAAAAAAGCGACGTGGCAATGGAGCTGTAGGAAAAAAAATCCTCTTAAGCTTCTATCGGGGTTTTTGAGAGATTCGTTGCTTGAGAGATTGCCTAGCTAGAACATACAGTTTATGCTATAGTTTAGGTCACAATGTTTATAGGGAATGGATGGGGGTACATACAATGTTTGGAAAAGACAACTTTGGGGAAAGTACATGGTGTAAAACAACATACAAGGTTATGCAATTGAAAATAACAATACACATGGTTATGCAATTGAAAAAAATGACAATACACATGGTTATGCAATTGAAAGAATGACAATACACATGGTTATGCAATTGAAAGAATGACAATACATTTGTACAAGAGAAGAGATTCTAAGGTTTCATTGGTCTGGGAGCTAAGTTTGCGAAGCGTGGATTTGTTTGGTTTCGGAGGATTTCGAAGAAAAGGACGTGGTTTCACAGATTCTAAGGATTACATTATCACTGTAATCAGACCCATTTGAGATAACACTCAGGAGTACACTTAGGCCTTAGAAAACACTTGGTTTGGTCGAAGACGTCGAAGTTCACGAAGTGGAGACTGTGGTTGCTGTGCCGCGACTATGGTTACAGAGGTCATTGAAGAGAAGAATCCAGTATCTGCAGACATGCCAGTACGAATCCTAGGTGTTATTATGGTAAACACGGATCGTATATAATGGTTATTGAAGCATAATGTAGCTCAAGATAACTTGTATTGGTACGCATTCAGCGAATACTGGTGGGTCAAGGTAATGATGGTTTACACATGACGATGTATGCGTCACTGCACGGCAGAGCAAGAGACGGCAAGGTTGGCATTGATAGCAAGAGTAAGAACAAACCTAGGAGCTAGCGTGCCCAAAAGGTAGTTTAGAGTGTCATAATGTATAGTGGGACAACTCAGCTTGCTGTGGCACGACAAGACAACATACATATGAGCGGTATGGTCTGTGCTCTCAGGAACAAATGCGTAGAAAATGGCAGCAGGAGGGACCTTGTAACCACAGCGCGTGCTGTCAGGAAGTGAAGCTCAGCTTGGCTGTTGGTGATGACATCCGCCTGGGCTTCTTTTTAAATCCGGGAGAAATTATTATTAGAGCAAAATTCTTGAAGTTTACCTGCCTAGGGACCAATGAAGAAAAGGTTTGGAGAGAAACAAAATGTGTCCAGATAATGAAATAAACGAAATTTTAACCACCGACCCAGAGAGTGACGAAGAGAGATGTTCCTAACTAAATTGTGATTACATGAACATTTTCCTTTTCCAGGATGACTTGGCGCTTGCCGAGTGACAATATGTCTTGGTTAAAAAACAACCGGCCCTCTATGGCCTATGTTAACATAAGATGGTAACATTTTCGTAGAATTTCAAAGAACAAGACAAAGAATCGTGAACTAGTCACGGCAAAGGGAAACCAATTCATGAATAAAGGTTGTCAAAAGGAGACAGACGGTACGCCAAGTGCATATCGTACATATCCAACATTCATGAATGTGTTTCGTAGAATTGAGAAAGAGAAAAAAAATGGTGAGACATATGCAGAGATTGAGGGGGAAAACCTGTAGATAACCGGACAGTTACCTATTCGAACTCCAAGTGAGGGCGAAATATGGTCAACGACAGATTTTTCACTTCATAACATAAGTCTGAGAACATGGGGGAATGGGGGGAGGAGGGGAGAAGGGAGACGAGTTACGAAATGTGCTAGAGACTGGACTAATTTCCAATTCAAACTCTATGTGAAAATGAAACATAATCAACCAGCAGATTTCCGGACTCTTTACATTTATCACAAAGGGTGAGGAGGAATTTGAATACACATTATAACAAAGAGGCTAATCTTTCGCGTGTATTGGGCAAAAGATTAGTGGTCGTTTTTAAAACTTCTACATGATTGTGAGAAAAGACAGACCCTTGCTCCAATTTCACAAACCTGGGGATTTTCTTATTCGTTCTCCAGACAACGAGTTAGGTGGTTTTGTGCTCAATCGATTAACTCCCCACAGCACTATGCCCCATAATTGACAGTGAAGCTGAAAACTAGTCCTTTTGGGATAGTAGATATTCCTGGGCTTCTTTCCTTTTGCAAAGAAGTAAAAAAAACAGGAAGTCCACGGGCATCGGCGTTGAATGACAACAAAGGGTTGTGGACTACATTTCGTAGATCGCACACAAAAGGTTTGATATTATTTCGTTCGCACGACTCATGGTAAGTGTTTTAACGTCTCCACGTATAGTGTACAGAGTTTATACACAATTATACATAAAAGCGGTACTCACGGCAAATAAATGACGCACGACCAGAACAGGTTATACAAAAAGGGTGGTACTCATGACAAATATGTCACACGACCAAAATAGAATGTACAAAACGGTACTCATGACAAATATGTCACACGACCAACTCAATAACATTTAGCTATGAGCAAAAGTGATTATGACGAACTTCTCGTATTGTGGCAGGTATTTTAAGGATCCCTCCTATAATGTAACAGGGTTACGTTTAAATACAACACAATAAACGTTAACAATGCTTGTTTTAACACAGTATATGAAGATTTGTTAGATTAACTGACTCCGTAGCCCAGGAGCGTACGATAGAATAACAAGGAGGTAAACAATTTAATGTCACTTCGTATGTTATAAAGGCGGAGTGGTGACAGAGTACATTTCTGTTTAAACAAAGACAGGCCTATATGGTTTTACATACTGTCTATTGTAGCAACTTCAGTGGGGACAAACAAAAGGGACCAATTGTGGTTTTACATACCCTTTGTGCAGTTACAACATACCAGGTTATGTGCAATTTAGGTTGCAAATACTTGGTTAAATGGCGAAACAAGAGTTGAATGCCTATGTTTGCAAAACGATGATCAAACAAAACATTGATGATTTACGTTAAACTGCGGTTATTTATGTACGGAAATCAAGGCTGCCGTTAGGTTTTATTAACCTTTTCCGTCAGGGTTGAGGCATGTAATACAAGACATACATGTTGTGAAGAGGGGCAAGTCGAGGACTTCTCATAACAACAAAAGACCGAGTATTAGGTTTTACGTACTTTAGTTGAAACGAGCCCATGAGGATTTGTATAAGGGTGGAAAGACCAATTTAAAGGCTTTTCCTTTATTTATATACATATGATTTCAAAATGGACGTGCCAAAATCCAATTTGTTAGCAAAAAGCTCGGGTAGGACGCCATCAATTTTTTAACATTTGAGAAAAATTGAAAACTACTATACACAAGGAATGTGATTATGTGAGTAACCACTTATTTTTACCATTATGAGTAAAATATGGAGCATGTTGAGATGGTTTACTAGTCCTGGGTGGTGATTTAATGCTTTGGAGTTTACCAAATCCGATTTTAGAACGACGCTCCAGTACTTACAGAACATAAAAAGAAAAAAAATTTTTTGAAGAGATTCCTTCCGATATGATGAAAAAACAACAAACAAAATGGTGAAAATTACAATATTGCATTACATAGCAAAGCGTGCCATGGCATGAACGTTGCGTAGTGTGAGGGGTTGAGAGGCAATGATTTGGGTTCATGACTTCCCAAACACTGTGACTCGAGGGGTGTCTCTGCTCTAAAGTGATCAATTTTGGAACAGGTGAGAAAAAAATAAAAAAATAAAAAAACGTGTGAAACAAAAATTGCGGTGGTTGCCAATTCACGAACATGAACGGGGCAAACTACACCGTGGAGTGTACATAAATTTACAAAAATGATTCTTTTTTAACAATATTCGTTTCATCAACGAAAGGGTGGACATGTAATTGACACTTTACACGCCGGTCATTGTAAGACTTGATGTGCTTACAAAAAGGTTGTGGTGATACACACTGGATCATTTTGAGTTTGCTGAGATAGTGGGGGCAGTTTTACTTGACTCCTCACTTCCAGTCTTTGCAATATCCTTAATATGGTAATTACCAATGTGTTTTCCAGAGGAGTCAGATAAAGAGTACACTAGATCTGATATCTTTCTTAGAACTTTGGCCTTCACGAAACGTGGTGCCAGCCTGGCAGAGAAATACATGGCTCCTTGGGAAAGTGTGTTGTTTTTTCTCCAAACTATGTCTCCTGTACTGAAGGTGACATGTTTCCTACGTAGGTTGTATCTGTCCGCACTCTTTTGATGAGCCAGGAGTAAAGCATCAGTGACTTCACTGTAGATGGCCGACAGTTCTTCCAGACGATGGGCATAGTCCGCGGTAGGGTTGCTTGTGGCGGCAATTGACGTAGGAAAGTTTGTGTCCCTATGTAGAGAACCGTGAACAACTTGTTCCATACCATGTTTTAAGAAGAAAGGTGTGTAACCAGTGGCCAGGTTAACAGTGTTGTTCATAGCAGCCTGAATTTTATCTAGGTTTTTACACCAAGTACGTTGATCTTTATCAACTAGAATAGCCAGAGCTGTGTTGATTGTCTGGTTGTAACGTTCGACAGTGTTATTTTGCGGAGTATACAAGGTATTATAGTAAATGTCCTTGATTCCGTATTTGGCAAGAAAATCTTTGAATTCTTGGGCAATAAATTGTTTTCCGTTATCAACTATTATGGTTCTGGGTGTTCCGTAAGGTATAAAAATGTGTTTTTCCAGGAGTTTGATGATGGCGGACGCGTTGGCTCTTTTTAAAGGGAAGATCCAACAGAATTTAGTGAAAATATCCACTACACTAAGTATGTGCATGTGTCCGGCATAACTTCGAGGAAAAGGTCCGACGAGGTCCATTGACAATGATTGTAGGGGTCTGTCGGCACGTTTGGGATTACCCATTAGGCCGGCAGGTGCTGCCGTGCTATGTTTATAAGCTTTACAAGTTTCACATTTAGAGATGTAATTGCGAATTTGCTTAAAGAGACCAGGCCAGTAATACTTCAAGGCGATCTTTTTATACATCTTGAAATTTCCTGGGTGTATGGAGTCGGGAGCACTATGATTGTCAATGATTATTTGTTCTCTACCTTCGAGGGGAACGACAAGTTTCCACGAGTAATCTTCGAGGATGGATAGTGGTACCTTGCAATTACGGTATAGTTGTCCTTCTTTTATGATAAAATTAGGAAACTTTTGTTGGTTATTTTTACAACCTTCGAAGATTTTCAAGTACCATTCATCTTTTGTAGATGGAGGGGGGGCAATTGTGTCAACATTTAATGAAGCTAGTTCAATTCTTGAAAGGGCGTCGGGAACAATATTGTCCGCGCCTTTACGGTGAACAACATCAAAATTGTATTGAGACAAACGGGAGGACCAGCGAGCGAGCCTACCGGAGGGATTACTTAAAGAGATCAACCATTTCAAACTACTATGGTCTGTGACTACAGTAAATTTGCTACCGTCTATGTAACCGCGGAAATGGTGAACAGAATCCAATACAGCCAATAACTCTTTTTCGGTAATTCCGTAGTTTTTCTCGTGTTTGTTTAGTGTACGGGAAAAATACGCTACAGGGTGTTCGCCATCTGGGAATTCTTGAGTAAGGACTCCACCGATTCCTACATTGGAGGCATCCGTGTGGAGGGTAAAAGAGAGTGCAAAATCCGGGCAATTCAGAACGGGAGCTTTTTGAAGGGCATTTTTTAAAGTTGTGAACGCTTCTTCAGCTTCGACAGACCATCGGAAATTGCTGACACCTTTACGAATGCCGGTAATTTTATTTAAGGGGGCTGCAATAGTGGAAAAGTCTTTGATGAATCTCCTGTAGTAACCTGCAAGTCCAAGGAAACCTTTGACTTCCTTCGCGTTTTTGGGTCGGGGAAAATTTGCCATGGCTTCCACCTTAGAGGGGTCTGTTCTTAGACCTTTTTCGTCGACAATGAATCCCAGATAACGTAGACGGGACTTACAGAATTCAGACTTCTTCAAGTTGATGGTTAAACCAGCGAACTTGAGTTGTTGGAAAACTTTTTCCAGCATTAATAGGTGTTTTTCAAAGGTATCGCTGACGATGATGAGGTCGTCAAGGTAACAAAACAGGCTATTATCGACTTCAGGACTGAAAAGTTTGTCCATCAGTCTTTGTAACTCGGCGGGGCTGTTTTTTAGACCAAAGGGTAATCTTTTAAAATGGAACATTCCCCTACCAGGTACAACGAAAGCAGTTTTTTCGCACGATTCTGCGTCCAAGGGTATTTGCCAAAACGCTTTGCTGAGATCGACAGAAGAGATGAATTTGGCGTTACGCAGCTTGTCTAAGGTTGCGTGAACGTGAGGTAAGGGATACGTATCAGCTTCCGTGCAAGAGTTTAAACGTCTACTGTCGAGACAGAAACGTGCAGAGCCGTCTTTTTTAGAAACCAAAAGAGTTGGGTTGGTCCATGCACTTCTGCTGGGAACCACCACACCCATTTTTAACATTTCGTCAAGTTCGTTTTCTAAAAGTTTAAGTTTTTGGGGGGCTAAGTTGTAATAACGTTGCTTGATGGGTGGGCCATTGGTTTTGATATGGTGTTCCACCAAATTTGTCAAACCTAATCCACATTTTTCGAAGGATATTGATTCGAATTTATTGACCATTTCCTTTAGTTGGAGAGCCTGGTCCGTGCTTAAATTTTCGTGAGGTATTATTGTGCGGATCTCACTAATTTGAGCGGCAGTGGAGGTTTCGCCAAGAGTATTAAATACTTGGGGAGCAACATTGAATGCCTTCCAGAAGTCAACGCCAAGGATGAAATTCTGGGATATAGAGGGCACTATTAGAAAATTGATTGTAACTATTTTATTGTTACAATTAATTGGCAGGGCAAGGGCACCGATGACCGGTTGGGAAACATTATCCGCAGTTGTCAGGTGTGTCGATTGGGGCGAAATTCTAAAATCACTGTTAACAAAAGGCAAGTGAGCATTGTTGCCAAGACAACTGATAGATGCCCCACTATCAAGTAATCCGGAAAAGGTCACATTGTTAACAGAGAAAGAAGCATAGGGTCTCCCATCTTTAGCTTGTTTGCAACAAACCGAAGAAACATTTAAGGTCTGGTTAAAATACTTAATGTGTGCTAACCAATCAGTCCATTCTTTAGACCTTGGTTCAGAATGGGTGCCTGAGAGGTTATTATTTAGTTTTTTGGCCTCTTCATGTAGAAATTTGGTGGGGGCTTGGAGAAATCCACCTGAGGTCTGACATCGCTTGGGTTTTGTAACCTTTCCATGTTGTGCCTTGATTTCTTGAAAATGTTGCGCAGTTCGTCGCGTGGAGGAGAGCGGTCCCTAGAGTGATGCCTCTTGAAAGTTCGGGGTTCCTTGGATTCCAGAAACCTCGCTTGCTTGAAACAAGTAGTGGCCAGATGGCCTACTTTTTTGCAAAAAGAGCACACTTTTTTGTTGTCGAATTCTGGTTTTAAACCAGACGAACGGCTTGGCACAACTACATTATTTGACACATTCTTTATGTTCTTCCTATCCTGGTACGATTCCAGAAGGAGACAGACTTCGTTTAACTGGGCCAGGGATGCAATTTTCTGCGAGGTGATGATGTTCTCGTATTTGCTTAAAAGGCCATCAGTTATGACTGGTAATAGTTCAGCTTCCGAAACGGGATGTGAAAGCTTGATGTTAATGGATTCAGCCCTTTCTATGAATGTAGCTACAGGTTCATTTACCAGCTGTTTAATAGTTAGTAAAGATAATTTGATCCTGTGCTGGGCTTCTGTTTTTCCGAAGCTCGAGATTAGGGCAGATCTGAGTTTATTCCAATCTTTGCATTTAGTTTTTTGAATGCGGTGCCAGGGTATCAATTCTGGGGAGTTGAGTTCTATGAAGTTTTTTCGTAGAATCTCGAATGGGATATTTTTGATTGTAGCCGTTTCTTCGATACGGTCGATGAAATCCAGCACATCGGAGACGCCATTATATTTGACTTTCCAAGAGGATAAATCGTAAGTTTTATCTTGTGTCAAGGTGGGTGCGATGTCCTGTTTTACCATTACTTGCGGCATAGGTTCTTTGTTAGGAACAAGATTATCCAAAACTTGCGTAGCCGAGCGTGAATTATTTTCGCTTGAGGGGGCGAGGTTTATTCTCTTAATGTACTTTTTGTTAAATAGAAGTGCATAAGCCTTTAATGTAGATTTAGATTTGCTTGGTGGCGAGAGTCCTCTATCCCTTAAAGCAGTTTGTAAGTGAGTTTTGGATAAGTTATGCACGTTGGGAATGATGCCCAAATTGGATGGTGCCATAGCTTGATTGTTTTCCATTGTGAGTTTCCCGGGAGGTGAAAAAAATTTTGCCAGGGGTTTCCTTTAGTAAGTGCAAAATTAATTTTGTGAGGCACTTTTCACTTGGTAATCACTGGTTGGCACTTCTAAAATAGTTATAGAAAACTGTATTTTATGCTACAATTTGGTATATATGACACCAGAATTTTTGTCAAAGGAAGGCACAAGAAAAAAATTTTGCGTGGAAAGACCTTAGTAGTAAAGGTTTCTGTGTTTCACTGACCACTTTTGAGAAAACTGTGAAATTCACAAGTATTTATTTATTTTTTGAAAAATTTTGCCAGGACCGACCTTTAGAAAACGGCTTTTTTATTTTTCACAAATCACTTTGCACTGAGAAGGGCACTAAAATTCACAAAAGGCACTCTTTTGGCGAATAAGAACAAACTTCCGGATGAAAATAACTGAATATGGGATTTGTTACGTCAATCACATTAAAATTATTTTATTTATTCATGGAACCAATCATTGGTTTTATTATTATTTCACTTTTCTTTATGTAGGGAAAAAACACAATTCACTTTACACTTATGCTGAAAAAAAAGCGGTATCTATAATGTAGAATGGGGAAAGAAAGTCATTATTTTGTCCATTTAGTGAAATATAAATTATGCTAATTTAACAGACGTAAGTGGGTCAAGTGGTATATTGTGCAGAAACAGCAAAAAAAAACGTAAGTCCGAAATTTTTTTATTAAGGAATTCGCAAAATAACTAGGGTTCCAGAATCAAATTTATAATAATCATTTCCGTTGCTAACCGGTTCAATCATAAAAAGGTGATTTGATTATGAACGCTGCATAGCAACAGTTAATTATTTTGTTCCGACGGGTTCTTCGTTGGAATTTTTGGCGCGGGACAAAAGCATTTGCGCGCGCAATCCAGAGAATAGGTATTTACCGCGTGGAACATCGGACCGTTGGTTTGGCGCGAAGCTATTGCCGCCCGTTGTTTGTGACGCGTGCGCAGTCAGATTCGCGGTTTAATGCTAGCGTCCTTTAGTTGCTTCAAAATGGCCGTGTTTACAATTGCGGCGTGATTCATGGTTTCAATCAGATCTGTGTTATGGATCCAATTTACACATAGGTTTCTGTGGTTTTTTCACAGAATTCACTGTACACTGGGTGTAGAATATCAAGGTATAATTAATGTTCACAAAACAATTCCTGTACAGGGAGGATTTCGACAAGTTGCACCCCGCAAAGCGATCGGGATAGAGAAAAAAATTCCGAGGCCCCACGCTATGGCGACAGTTGTTATGATGGGTCCCTAACATGTCCCAGGCCAGCTCACAGCAGAGACAAAAGTACCCTCTATTCCAGGGGCAGGTCGCACGAATGCTTCAGAATTCTCTCTCTCTTCCACGGGCGTCTGGGAAGTGCACTCTAGGAAATACTCCTGCCGAGGCAGATTAACAACAGGATTGAGTTAAATAGATTCATGCATTGCAAATTCAAAACACAGTACATAGGTCATTACAGTACAATTCAATACAAGAAATGCATATTACACAAACCTAGCTATCGTGTTTATACCTCATGATCTCTGAAAACGAAACTCTCTCTGAGTGATGGCTTTGCGCGTGAGTTTACAGTCTATCGTTACGGACACAAACAAAAGAGGGATCAATTGTGCAGCTTACATGGTGGTCGGGGACCTTCGTCTTCCGGGTTCAGCAGGGCACTTCCCCGAGTCTAGGACAGGACCCGTAGTTCACACAGGCATGGCAGAATACCAGCGCTAAAACCCGTATGTACTTCAATTAACATCGCAGATGTAATTGCGTTCAATTCGATTGACAGAAGTTTAGCCGCGAACTCGGCGGTTCGGCCCGAGGAGCGCGACGTGCGTCCAAGGCGGCTTGCAATTCTCGACTGGGTGCGCGCGTTGGTGCGCGTTGGTGCGCAGAGGGGAGAGGAGGTAGGAAGCAGGGAAGCAGGGAAGCAGGGGGGAGCGGGGTGTTGTTGAAACTTGCCGCGCTGATTTTAGGAATTTAAATTCTCTGACGTTTGTGTGGCGTACCATAACAGGGTGTTAGGAAAATGAAGAAAATGTTGGTAGCTGTTGGTCGAAGAATGATACAGTTAAATATGACCGAATCACAGAGGCACTCATTAGCTCAGTTGGTAGAGCATTGACCCGGCAAGCCATTGGTCCTGGGTTCGAGTCCTAGATGTGACCGCATCTTTTTCTGTGTTTTCTATTCCAGATTTTCGATTGAGTTTCGCTAATAGTCGCTATATTATTTTATTTAAAGAATTGTGTGAATAGATGTGATGAACGTATGTCTAAAGGTACGAAAGAGAAGTTAGTGTATGAATGCGATAATATACAACGCATGAAAGTGCATATCTGCTTTGAATCTTGTCTTTCTTATTATTTCTTCCTACCAGCAAATTGTAACCGTGTGTCATTAAATAGTTGATTATTGTATTCCTCCGATTTTATAAATTAACTTAGTAATCCCGCACGATCTCAAAAGAAGCAATTACCGCAAAGTGGCGCAGCCGATCACCACAATAAATTATTTAAGTGAATTGTGAAAATCCTTATCTGCCCTCGCTGGAATTTGAACCATTACCTACGAATTACCTACAAATTCGTAGCCGAGGATCTCAACCTCTAGACTATGGAAGTCTTTAAATACTGACATTAAACCAAACATTTATTCCACATTCGTCAATCGTTCAATAAAATCTGGAGAGAAACCGTCAATATATATATTTTATTTTTCATAAACGCCTTTAGATTTGTTGCTAAGTCGGAAGGTGAAATAGTAGCATAAAAAATCCTGAAATAACTTCAAAGAAAACGATCTAAAGATTTCTCGCAGCATTTTGACATCCTAAAAATGTTTTTTTAGTCTAAAAAAGCACACGTAAATGAAATCAATAAAATCAAATTGATTTACGCTTTTTATTCCTAAAAGTTACCCAAAGTTTACGAGTTTTGGCAAAATAGGTCACCATTGATTTTACATACCGGGTAGAGGCTAATATTTCAATTTCATAATAACTTTAATTTCCCGTAAAAGAGCTTTTTTAAAGTCCTGTTTTTGCTCTACCATTTGTCATTTCATCTGTCTGTTCCGGTTTCGGTTCAAAATGGCGGCCGTATTGGATACTACATTTTTATCATGCTATAAGTTGGTAGAATGTATTGTCATCGACAACTAGTCTATCTGCCGTGTGTAAGCTCGATCGGATGTCGGGAAGTAGGTTAATTTTCACTATCAAGATTCCATTTCGTTCATTTATTCACGAATATTCAATATCAAAAATAGAAATATCAAATGGATGATAAATATAGGTACTAAAAAATTGAGAAAAGTTAAATATTTATGCTATATAAATTAGTAGATTGGTATTCGTATCTACTTACCAATCTTACAATTTCAGCGGAATATGTTGGTTTTGTTTCATTAAATAAGAGAAAATAAATCATACACATTCGATTTGGGAGGCGAGTATGGGCACTACCTCACCTCTGTAATCATTTATTGGACCTCCGCCATAAGTCACCGCGTTTGGTGACTTTGGTGACACGGTGCCCGGGTTCATCGGGAGAGGTATGTTCAGGTCCTGGCGGCGGATGCGCCCACCCATCAACTGCGTGGTGGGCTAGATTGGGGGGGCCGGTTTGGGGAGGCCCTTTGCCCTCTCCAGCTGGTCTATTTCGACCAATCGTCTTCCACCGCAGCGGGAGGGATGGATTCATCCGTCCGTCACTCCTGGTCACACTGACCCCCAGGGGACAATCTAGATTTATATGCACCCTCATACCCTTTACCTTTCCTCACCTTTTTTACTTATTTTACTTATCTTTCCCTTACCTGTTTTCCTTGCCTTTCCTTACCTTTTTTCCTTACCTTTCCTTGCCTTTTCCATACCTTTTTTCCAAACCTTTCCTTACCTTTTCCTCTCCAGAACTTCCTTTCCTTTCTTCCCTTATAAAGTTATTGGGGAAGTCATACTGGTTTGGGCAGTTGGAAGTCTTTTTCCTTTCTTTGGCTTGGGTGAAAGAAAAAAAAAAGTTTTTTACTTAGTTTTTTAACCACCTCCTGAAGTTTCATGATACATGTGTGAATCATGGAATATATTCACGGAATACAAGGAGTGTAAAAAGAAAATACCATAAATAATTATAAATTCCATTTCATAGTATTTGATAATATACAGAAAAGCAGGGTTTTGAATCTAATAACTGTCATAAATTCTAGCACCAAGAAAAATGACAAACCACAGGGATTCCTTTATCTAGAAACGTTTCCGCTACGAAAACATGCATGCTATCTGTAATACGGGAACCGAACAGATATTCCCTAGAAGTGTATTCATCCCAACACAACACAACGATCCTCAGCAATGATGAACCTACTTAAGAAGAAGCAGAAATTGCTTATAACATAACGCTACGGATACAAAAAAGTCAACGTGATTTAATTCCTAGGCCAGGATTGAGGTGGTTTTATATATAATAAACAGTCTATTTAATAGAAAATTCACCAACTTAAAACCTTTCGACTTTTTTAAAATTTATTTTTCTATTATTATAGCGACTATAAAGAAAAATTTTTACATACAAAATGTAATGTGTAATTAATAGGAGGCGGCAAAGTGGCGGCTTTTACAGAGCCGAACTCTAGGGAAGACAACTTAATTTTAAAACACGCAAAAAACGCGTAGGTACCTATTAAATAGTTGTTTTTAAATTACTTCACAGTTTTAGCAAGTTGAGTACGTTGTCGGAAATAAAAGTTTATTGACTTATAGTAATACATGACGTGCAAAGTTTTCTCGGAACGATTTGTTTTGGAGATATACTTTAACTGCTGACCCTGTATAAAACACAAGGGCGGCCAACTGTTTAATTTGGTAGCCACCTCTGGTCTGGAGTCCCAAAATAATTTTAAAAAAAACATGACTCTGCGCAAAAACGGGCGGTCCGTTTGATAGCTTCCCCGATTACAACTGGATCGCAATCTTTAGAGCACTGGCATCAGTTAGGAATGCTGTCCGTGTTCTACCGGTATTTCAATGGAAGGTGCTCGAAGGAACTAGCGTCTGTGATCCCTTCGGCACCGTTGCATAATTGTGAAACACACCAATCGGGAACCCAACATTTGTGCATGGTTGACTTTTATATCGCATAAGAATAGGTCATTTCTACGGCTTGTTCAAGTTCTCGAGTTCTTGAGCTCAGCTGTCGAATGATTGCTGGCTTCTGTGTTTCCTACCTAATTCAACATAGATCTCTTCAAGACCCCTCTTCTCCCTAAAAAAAACCATCCACACAACATCTCCATAGATGACATAGACTCTGAAGAAAAATTATTTTGCTCGGGGCCTTCTGTGTGGAGTGAAAGTACAACAATAAAAAATTAAAAACATTTTTTATGTGAATACCGCACCAGAATCCCAATTGCTGGGGCTGGAAGTTGGAAGAGGAAGGTTGGGAATTACATGGCCATTCAGATCAGGTCACCAAACACGGCCAAAGTCATTTCAAGCAATGCTTGAATTCTGAATGGTTGTCTCACACCAGGGTGATGCTGAGAGTCTCTTCCACTTTGAAACGCGCCGCAAATATGTCATATATATTATTTAAAATAATTTTAAAATTTACGCGCCCGACATTTGTCGAGTGAGAACGAGTTGTGAGAACGAGTCGAGTCACATGAGAACGGTTCGTTCCTACGACTCGTTCTTGAGTTCAACAGCTCGGCTATGGAATGATTTGCTGGCCTCTTCGTCTCCTCCCCCTTTGTTTTCATGGGTCTCTTTAAAAAAAAAACCTCCACACAGCAACCCCAAAGACTTAGTGTTGGGTAGGACTCGACATCAGGATGAGTTTGTAGTTGAGGTGTTACAAAATATTTTCGCTTACGGGGGGGGTGGGGGTACGTGAGGGGGGGAGGGGGGGGGGGGTTGGCTAGATAATTTCAGCTCTACACAGGGGGCCCTGAGGAAAATTCCCCTCAGACCCTATGTCATCAGCTGTGGACGTATAAGTCAAAAGGACTCCCTCAACCACTCTCTCTGGATCCGGCCTGGACAAACTTCACCCCATGAGCCCAGGTACCCCTGCTAAGTCACCAAACGTAGCGAACCACTTGGGGTGACTTATGGCATATGTGTTGGTTATCTAATAATGGTTCCTGGGGCGGCGGTACCCATACCCGCCTCCCGTGTTTGTTAGTTTTGTAATACGAAAAATGGATATGAAAAAGCCTACCCTCCCACCCCCCCCCCCTCTCACCCCCCTTCCACCTCCTCCCCCCACCACCACCTCTGATCCACCCCCCCCTGCACCCACCCTCTGATCCCCCCCCTCAGCAACCCCCTCCACCTCATCTCAACACTCCCTCAACCTCCCTCCCTTGGGAGCTGTTGGGACTCTTGTGCGGTATTCACATAACAATAATTTAAAAAAAAAAAATTTTTTTTAGCTGTTGGAACTCTTGTTCGGTATTCACATAATAATAATTTACAATAAAAATATATTTTTTTTAAATTTAAAAAACATTTTGGAGCAGTTGGGACGCTTGTGCGGTAATTTACAATGAATTAAAAAAAAATTTTTTTTGGAGCAGCTGGTACTCTTGTGCGGTATTTACTTAACAATACATAATTTACAATAAAAAATATTTAGAAAAAATTTTTTTGAGCAATTGGGACTCTTGTGCGGTATTCACATAACAATAATTTACAATAAAAAATATTAAAAAAAAAATTGGAGCAGTTGGTACTGTTGTGCGGTATTATTATATGAATGGCTCACCCCAACACCACCTCCTGGTTCTTGTACAAAAATCTCATTCAAACTCCTCATGCCTCACCACCTCATGGATTTGACCCATACGATACGTGACATGACATGTAGCCCAATACACCAACCACCTCACCGACAAACCTCATCCCATGACCCCGAGCACCTCTGCTAAGTCACCAAACATAGCGAACCACTTGGGGTGACCTATGGCAGAGGTGTTATCCAATAAATGGTTCCCGGGGCTGCGGTACCCATACCCGCCTCCCAAATTGACTATACCTAAATAAAAACAAATCTGTTCACATCTTATTTCAAGTGGATTTCTAAAAAATCCTGTCGAAATATTACAATAGTAAAATTATATTGTCAATACTGTTTCGTATTCAAAGCGCAAAACATTTCACGTCCTGCTGTAGATTAGGAAAGATTGTTTTCTTAGAAAACAAGCCGATAATATATCTCTTTTCTTTTCCTTATATTTTCTATTGAAGAGAAAGAGACGAAAATAATATTATATACATATGTTTATAATATTCCAAATAAAGGTATCATATTTCATTTTGCCCGACTCGCCGCTGAGGGGAACCGCATCTAGCAAGTCAAGTGATTTTTATCACAAAAAGGACAAAGAGAAGTATAAGATGTAATGTTATTTTATTGAAATCAATTTATCCCTTTTCATTTGAACTCAACCTTTTGCATGTCGTAACATTTTGTCGGCTATATCACAGTAGTTCGCTCTGCACCTGCATGCTAATGCCAGCGACAAAACTGGAATATCATTATTATTAAATTTTCTATTTATTTCCTACAAACTTGGTATAATATTTCATTAAAATAACACAATTGATATCACACAACCTCCAAACTGAAAATCCAATATATTTGTATGTGCAAAAGTGTTGTTTGTACGAATTCACTGTTTGAAAATCTATTTCGTAAAAAATAATACAAAATTGAGAATTTGTTCACACCAAACCTCTCGTGGTATTCGCTAGCCACGTGCATAAGCTACACTCTGTTTAAAACAAATTTGACCGGTTAAATAACGATAATTTAATTGTTTTGCCTTTAATAATGAGCGGCTCTGGAATTTTACGTTTTGCCTCCACTATCCGCCTCATAGTAATTAAGTATAAAATATTGTATTTCTTAGTCCTCCTCACTAGGGGGTCCTGTGCCGAGGCGGACTAAAGTTATTTAAATATAGTTCATTTGTGTTCTATGTCGTTTTTAGCGTCATCGCTAGAGTTTTCTCATTGACCTCTTTAAGCCATATTTTTATTCTTGATTTGTATTCAATTGGATTTTTTATTAGTTTTATGTCTTGGGGAAGGATGTTATGGGGTTTTGTTGCAAAGTATGTATAGTTTCTTTGTCCAAATGTGGTTTTATAACTTGGAATATTTTTTTAAATCATTTTCATTCGATCTAGTGTTATGCATACGCGGTCTAGTAGAGGATTCATTATTTTTGAAGAGCTTCAATAATATATTTTTGGCATATATTTATTGTACATTTCGTACTTAAAAGTTATTGAAAATTTCATTTGAAGGCGTTCTAATTGGTACTTTCAATATGGTCTTTATGATTTTTTTGAATCGTATTCAGGCTGTCTAGGTACGTATGTGCAGCAGATCCCCATCCTATGATTCCATTTTAAATTCGAGAATGACATAACGCGTAGTAGACCTTTTTCATATCCTTTTTATTTAACACGTTTCTTAGATTTTTGAAGAAATATATAAGGCTTGTGAGTTTTTCCGTAATACCTTTGATGTGATTGACTACCAGGCACTAAATAGGCCAGTGAGATTCAGTACCTGAAGAAGAAATTTGATTATAAATTTAATAAAATAGGTGTATGTGAATGTTTGTGCCTCCATGTTTGATCAATTATTGAGTCACTACGGGTACATAGACACCCCCACAATACCCTTCTAACAGATTATTTCTTCAGAGAATAGGTACTATTATTTAAACTGGGCCATATATCCTTCAAAGTTTTTTTGAATGAGCCACTTGCAAAATGATTTGCATTTGGAAACTTTTTATTAGTATTTTCATGACAGTAGAAATAAAATGCCTTCAAAAGATAACAATTTTCGTTGTCATTATTCCTACAATGAACAGAAATTAAGTACCAACAAAATAAAAATAAAAATAAAATTGTTCAATATGCATGTTTTTACATTTATTCCACACAGAAGGCTTCGAGAAAAATAATTTCGCTCGGGACTGAGGTTTTTTAAGGAAAGGATGGAGAAGAAGATCTAGGAAGGGAAAACGTTTAAGGGGTGGGTAAGAATCTAGGGGTCAGAGTGTCTAGGAGTGAAGGATGTTTGAATTCATCCCTAATCACTGCAGTGCAAGGCGATGGGTCGAGAGAGTCCTGTTGGAGAGATAAAAAGATCTGCCTCAACCAGTCTCTCCAAATCCGACCCGCCATTTAGTTGGGTGGGCAGACGCATCCGCCAACGCATGGGCAGGCGCGTCTAGACAATCCTCACTCCATGAACCCGGTCACCCTGCTAAGTCACCAAACGTAGCGAACCACCTGGGGTGTCCTATGGTAGTGGGTTATCTTATGAATGGTTCCTAGGGTGGCGTTACCCATATCCGCCTCCAAATTAAGGTATTGGATTGAATCGAAAATTAAGATCGTAAAAATTTTTTTTTTTAATGTTTGAGTTAAATAAGTCTTCTTCCTTTGCGCTGTCCCAACTCATTGCCTAGGTAGGCTGTTGGGGTCGGCTCTTCTCGTTCTCAGGTTGTAATATCTTCTGTTCTGGGTATCGCCTTCATCCAGGCCGTTTCTCCGAAGAATTTTGGAACATTGAGTCGTCCAGGAGTTCTTCGGTCTTCCTTTGGATGACTGTCGATGAAGCTCCATAGACATTGCCTGCCTCACTGTGTGGTCTGATGGTCTCCGTCTTATATGTCCATACCATCTCAACTGTCGTTCTTCCAGCTTGCTATTTATGTCTGTGACACCCAGGCTACCACCAATGCGTGAACTTTTGATCTTATCTTTTAATGATACTCCTGCCGACCATCTAAGCATTCGCATTTCTGCTGTTTCAAGTTGCCTAGTGTAGGAGTTGTACATAGTCCAGCATTCGGAGCCATACATTATTGCGGGTCTTACAATGGTCTGGTATATTTTTCCTTTCAGTTTTATAGGCATTTTGGAGTCACACAATATTCCTGTTACGGATCTAAATTTAATCCATCCCATACCTATTCTATGGATGACATCCGCTGCACATCCTCCGTCTCTGTGGATTAGTGAGCCCAGATACTTAAATGAATCACAGTTGGCTAATGTTACTCCATCCAGTTGCATCGAAGGAGTTACAGCGTTTGTGTCTTCAAATGGTAAATACAAATATTCAGTCTTTTTCCTGCTAATTTTTAGGCCATTATCCTCCAGGATCTTTCTCCATCTTTCCAGGCTATTCTGTAAGTCACAATGATTATCTGCTATCAGTACTACATCATCTGCAAAAAGCATAGTCTTGAGAACACTGTTCATTTCTTGACTTGTTAGATAATTCATGACCATTATGAATAGCATTAGAATTTGAGTTAAATAAGTGTTAAATATAATTTATATACACAAGTTAAAATCATTAAGTTTACTAACAGATTTAAGGGTCACATGACTGCATTAAAAGCAGTGGTGGCTTTTATTTAAATGAAAGACAAAACACTGGAAATAGATCAATTTTGAAAGGTTAGCAAATGTATCTAGCTAAATACACGAATATTAAAATGAATAAATATTATTTTTTCTTAGCCAATTAAAAAAGCAAGCAATTGGCTCATTGCTATAAACTAAGTCACGAATCTACAATGCCACACAAGTATCAAGAATACTAAAAGAGATGAATTATTTCATATTTTTATTGCAACTTGACGTTTGATAAATTAATACCTATTATCAAATGACAGAGTTTTGGCGTTTAAATGAAATTATTATTATAAATCACTTAGTCCAAAAAACTTTGAAAATACCAATTTGCGAAATTCTTAAACTGTGTAGGTACCTGGCGAAAATTTGATTGTTTCGATTTGACAGTTCGTAACGCTCATGCAAACTTTACCAAAGTAAAAATGTATTATCCTTCACTGTTACCACCTTGACAGGGTAGTAACTACGATTTTTAAATTCTGACATTATTTATTGTATTGCCACCAGACCTTATACCAGACCATGCGCGTTGGACCGCGTGCAATGACTGAACAACAATAGTTGTTTTTTTCGAATATCGCTGACAATTACTTCGTGTTATACATATTATCTATATTATTTTATCCAACATATTATTTTATCCTGCGTATTTTAAGCCTTGTCTGATAAATTCGCTTTAATAACAGATTTCATAATTGATATTGATAATTGATACGAATAACAGATTTCGTATCTTAAAAAAAATCAACAACCTTATCTTTAAAAAAAATCAACAACCATAACAACATCAATCATAATGTTATAACTTCAATTCATAGCATATCAAAAATTAACATCACAACAAAGTTTATATTTATTGTATACACTAAGTAAAATGTATGTTATAAAAATGAAAAATAGTAGTTTATATATTATATTTATATATAGTTTATATTTATTGTATACTGTAAGTAAAATGTATGTTATAAAAATGAAATAGTTGTAAAATAACTCCTACGCCAAGCTCAAGAGCTAGTACTCTTCATTGGCGTAGATATTCATAAAATCATGTTCTTTTCATTAAATAAATATAAATAAAAAAATAAAAATATATAAGTATATTTTTTTAAATTTTTTTTTTGTTTATTTATCTTAAAAATGCTACATATTATAATATTACTGGTCTTCCATTAAAAGCATTTGCTTGTGGGTGGAAGAAAAGTTTACATTTCATATATACATGTAAAAATACACGTGTTTCATATATATTGGTACAGTATTACAATACAGTTAATACATATCATATATGTACAATCACGTATTTCACATATATAGGTGTCACTACTACAGTCACGTATTTCACATATATAGGTGCAGTTAATACAAATACATCGCAATCAAGACCCTTTTAACTAAAAGACACAAACATGCATGTAATCAGTAATAAGAAAAACAAGTATGATTTTAGTGTGACATTCATGTAGAAATAGGGGAATCAGTTTTCTCGTTGATGATTTCTCTAAAATACTTTTTGATAGAGTTCCCATCCCAGATATAATCCCCATACTGCGGTAAGAGGTGACCCTGACGTTATTGTATTTTTTATTGTTTTATTATTCTTCATACAATAACTTTAACAAGGTTTTCGACTACAATACTAGGCACATGCCCATGATTTGAGGATGACATTTCATACATTGATCACACAATGAGCACACAAAGAAATTTACAGCAGACGTAATGCAAAGCACAAGAGTTCATACAAGTCTTCGCTATTTTCAGTCAATTATCATGTGTGTTGCATCTGAAACTGTGTTCGAAATGACAGACTCAAATGCAACAGGCAAAATGGACTGTACATATGCGAAACGAAATTAGTTTGTTTGAATTTGGAGGATTATACATGTATGGCAAGACTATGGACTACAAGGAAGTAAGAAAAACCAAGCACTTACAAGCCGGACACAATACATAACAACTCAACCGGTTACTTCAAATGTCACAAGTCATCTCTCCGCAATGCACTGTTTTTTATTGTTCCCTGCTTTCTTCAGCAAGGTGACATGTTTGGGGAGGGAAGGATGGATCAATGACATTCCCGTAGGAATTATGCATATTATCATTTCAAAACCAAACAACGTGTCTATAAATTGTAAGAAAGGTTAAGATTAATTTCAACTCAAATAGGTACCTATCACGCGTACAAGACAAATGTTTAAGTAAAAATTTTTGGAAGAAGCGGAAATCTGCATAAGTTTAATTTTATAGCTGTTGATGCTTGTGTTAAGTGAAACCGGTCGGTACAAATAATAAAATAAAATAAATCGAGGTTGTAAATAAAGTATTTGTTTTATTTCATTAAATATGTTAAACCACAAGTGATTGTTTTCTACCAAAATATAAAATATTTCATTGAATGTTTATTAAAATTCTAACCTTCATCAAAAATGTTTACCTTGTCAAAAATACAAAAATCGAAATATCTGAAAATACGAACGTGTAACGTGATGCCTTGCACACGAGCTGTGTACCCAAATTGGATTCCAAATTGAAGACATATTGGTCCATTTTCTTTTTGATACTGTTTCAATGGCTTCCTTCCTCAATAGACAAAGCAGAAACAGGCGGGGATAAATTCGCAGGTGCAAATATATCGTTCTGGGATTGAACACAAGTTAACAGCGTCAAAGGCCAAATCTACAGTAAATGTATAGTATGTACAATGTAAAGGTACATTAAGATAAATGGAAAGACAGTTAATCAAATAAAGGTGAAAGGCTTTTATGGAGTGTATTTTGTTGACCACAGTGGTTGAACATACCGTGTACTGGTTTCGTTGGACATACTGTAATCCGGGGTGAAGTCTATCAATTATATATTTTTTTAATGTAAAACTTCTTTACGCACGCAGCGAGGTGAACGGTAGTTGAGAGGGAGATATAAGTTAGTGAAAATAGAAAGAGAGAGAGAGTTACGTTTCGTATATTACTGTAGGGGCAAGAGAGAGAGGTACGAGCAGTCGAGCACGCATTTTCTTTCTCTCTTTCTCTCATAGCCAGTTACGTTACACGGTGCAGGCCTATTATCAGTATCACACTGTAGGAGCAGGAGAGAGCAGTGCGCACGCACATTTACTTTCTCTCTTTCTATCAGAAGTTTTACTTTAATTAAGTGGTCTAAAGAACACTATTTTTTTTAATATTTTAAGTATTTTTCATCATTCGAATTGGGTACCCAATTTTTCCATCGTTATCACTGAAATGTCAGATATGTGTAATCGATTCAACTTTGTGATTTCGTCACCATTGAAATTACGGTTGGCAGCATACTAGAAAAAATGTATATCATTTTAGATGTATAGATAAGGTTTGATAGAATAACTTTCGGTAACGTCTCATCGTTCCCTAGCACGATTCAGATTGCCAACGAATTAGTAACAGTTCATAATTAATAAGTGTTCTTAATAAAATTGTCATCTGTTGTTTGTACGCTGGCGATCTGAAGTTGTTCTACGGAACGATGAGAAATTGTCGAAATTAGTCCTATAAATACTTATCCATCAACCGTGCTAAGACCCCTGACACCTCTATAATAGTAGTTCCAGAGGGAGAACGTTTGTAAGTCATTGACAATCGTCCGCTTTCTCTCACAAGTCTTGAATGAAAACGAAAAACAAGAAGATAGTAGAACGATGGCGTCACTTACGATCTCTCTCAGGGAAACCAAAAATGTTAGTTATGATAATTATTTATTCAAATAGAACGACCTCTTTTCCAGCTAAACACTTTTCGTAACGTTGATGTAGGAATTTTCTCTGGTATCTTAAATTAGAATTAGTCTTTTCAATAAGACATTATAAATGTATTCCTAATTTTACGGATCCGTTTGACGTTTAGGAGTGTTGAACAATAGACGATATCCGCAAGTGTTGCCACTGTATAACGATTTATTTCGTATCGAAATTGGTTTGGCTATCGACAGGGTAACCGTGCTCAGGTTATTGATAAAAATTAAGCATCCGTTAAAATATCACTGTTCTATATTATCACTAAACTTATCTTCTGTTGAGTATCTACCAAACAGTAGATTCCAATCGGCAATAAATCTTAAAATCACCTGTAATTTGTCAGTTGTAATCATTTTTTTTTTTTTTTTATTTACATAAAGATACATAAATTACAGTAATTTTTATACAAGAATTAATTACATAATATATGTATTTTATTAACCCCCATAAATAAGCAGGGCTAATATTTCTACAACTTGAATTTTATCACTTCACCCCAACGAATTGACTTCACCTTATTTTCCCGGTTCTATTCAAACTGTATAAAGAAAGAAAAACAAAGGTGAATTAAAGATAGGATAAGGGACATTGGGAATACTCTTGGCTATTCAAATTTTGTCACAGCGTAGAGAAAAGTCACTAATGAATGTTTCAAAGTGGTGTAACCATAGTAAGGAAAATACTCGTAGTTATTTTATAATGGCCTCCGTGGTCGAGGGGTAAGGCTCTCTATCAGCAGTTCGAAGGACGCCGGCCGGTTCGAATTCCGAAATTGCGCAAAAAGGTTTTATCTGATTGATTTGTGTTATTTCACAATTTAATCTTCTTCTTCTCTGTGTGCCGTATCAGGTCCCCCTGACGTTGGCGATCACTATTGAAAATGTCTCTCTGTCTTGCGCTGCCCGGAATAGCTCCTCCACACTTCTAATGCCGGTCCATTATCGTATATTATGCAGCCAAGATATTTGTCTCCTACCAGGCCCTCGGCGACCCTCTATCTTGCCTTTCAGTTTTATAATTTAATCAATTAAAACAATAAATAGCATATTTACGATACATTCCAGAGCGGAATATAGTCTCAGTATCGTCCTGTTGACCACCGTTCAGCACTGAAACATTGCTTGAAATGGCTTTAGCCAGATTTTGAGATCTGATTTGAATAGCCAAGTACTTTTCACCTTCATCTTCTCAATCTCTCCCCCTCCTCACTGCCTCCAACCTTACAACATACCCCATAAGGGGATGCCACTGGCTCCAGATGGTTGGAAGCAGTAGGACTCTTGCGAGGTAAAAAATTAAAAGAAAATATGCCAAAAACATTTTTGAAAATTGTGTGATACCTGAGCCCACCGTTTGACTTGATTTTCAGCTTCCTAAAATAGTTTTCCGCTTTAAAGAAAAAAAAATAAAATGGTTAAAAATTTATTAAAATTTATTAAAAGATTATTTTTGTATAAAAATGTTACCACAAAATAAGTATTCTGTATTTGAAGAAGTTTAAATTGGTGTATTTTCAACTAAAACTATAAATAAGCGAAAAAAAATCATCAGGTGTGGCGAACCCATCGCTTAGGGAGTGGAAACTGGAAACACGTCTGCAATAGCCATCCCTAGCTATGTAAGCTACCGGACAAGGCTGAATATCACTGGGGAACAGTGTCACGAATGGTACCTCCGAGAAACAGAGTCGCATATCGGAGTATTTAGACCTCACCCCAGCACTCGGGACTTTGCTGGAGTAGATCTTACATTTTCCTAGATTCTCGTGGGACCAAAAATGGTTCATTCAAACAGAAAAACGAAGGCCATTGAGGAACCAAGGATATTTTTTCAATCTTGATTTGGGTCCAAGCTTTCGACTTCGTGGTTAGAAATGAAAACCATAACGTTTCTTAGATACCTCTAAGTATATCTTCTGTTCCATGACAGTTGATCCGGCGACATTTGGTCCGGCGACAGTTGATCCGGCGACATTTGATCCGGCCGACATTTGATCCGGCCGACACTTGATCCGGCGGACAGTTGATCCGGCGGACATTTGATCCGGCGACAATTGATCCGGCCTGATCTTTTAGAAGATTTTTTCTTCAAGTAATTATGTAAAGAGGATATACGGCCGTACAACCAAAGTCGGTGTACTTATATCTGAGGGCATCTTGAGTGAAAATCCGCTGTAAAAATATTTTTACTAACAATAATTTCGACTCTCCGAAGAAGCATGCGGCAATACAAAATACGACATACTTATACATGCAGTCAGTTTAACAAAAAAACTGTAAAAGATTCCTACTTGCGTATAACTTTTTTATCTGAAAATTAAACCAGAGTCCCAACTGCTCTCAACCATCTCGAGCCAGTGAGTGCCAATGGCATCCCCAATTTTGGTATGGTGTGGACTGAGGATAGTGGGGAGGGGAAGGAGATGTGGAAAACGTACCTGGCTATTCAGATCTAGTCACGTCATTTCAAGTAATCCGATTAAACCTACATACACTGTACACCAGCGAACAAATTAAAAAAAATCACTTGATATAAATTTTTTCATATTTTTATTTTTTAGAACTTTTAACTAAAACACAAGAGTTCCAACTGCTCCCAACCGTATTCGGGGACATTGAAGGTCTAGATTCGTTAAATTAAATAGTAGAGCCGTTCATTAAAAAAAATTTGATTCTTGCGAGAACTCCGAAGGAGCGACAATAAGTTGCCTATACCGGGGTGGGACAGTGATGGGTACTTCAATGCTCCCAACTGTCTGGAGCCAGTGAGACTATGGCATTCCCAATTTTGATATGCTGTGAGACTAAAGATAGTGGGGAGGAGAAGGATATGTGAAAAATTTACATGGCTATTCAGATCTAGTCACCAAACACGCGTAAAGCCATTTCAAGTAACGTTTCAATTCTGAATGAATACAGACGAATTGCAATTCATTCTTATATGTGCAATATCTACTTAAGATTTAGGAGGCGGATATGTTTACCGTCACCCCGGGAACCATTAATGTCCTATATAACCACATATCCTTTAAACTGCTTGTGGGCCGAACAGTTCAAAGTGCATTGAAGGGAAATATAATTAATTAGAATTTTATTATAAATACTTACTTTATTATAAACGCTGTACATAGATATATCAGCGATTTTCAACAGCGTATACTTAAAAAGTCTGCAATGGTCCCAAATAGTTTGGAAATCTCTGCACCTAACATGTGAATTTGTCAAGTTGTGATTTTAGTAGGTTCCGATACAGACTCAAAGTCAAAAGCAGTGCAAAGTTAAGCTTGGAAAGGTATGAATAAAATATCGCCATGTGCTTTGATTGAAACGGTGTGGTGGAAAGATAAACGACAGAGATGCCTGGAGCTCGGGGTTCAAAGACGTCCGATAATATACATGGCACGATCAAGTGAACCTTAATCCCATAGCTGCAACATGTCGAGCGAATTTATTTACGACAAAAAAATAAAACGATTCCCTGAGGGAGGTTATAGCAAATTTTCCGCAATGTAATCTCCATGATAAACTATTGGCTTACTTTTGTAATTTTTTTTTATAATCCTTTAAATTGAAATAATTTAATCACAAATAGCAAAACCGTCATTACCAAGAGATCAAAACCCTTTGTTCCGGATCTAGTGATTGTCGATTCAAAACACGGCCAGCGCATATAAATATAATTTATTTTACATGTTATTTCACCCATAATTAATAAGAAGAAACGTTAAAAGACAACCTTTCAGAAGCTCAATTTTGCAATCAATTGATTAATTTATTATTTTTGTGGTTAATTCGTAGACCTCCATTTAATTTTTTAAAAATGTTATTTTAATTTAATTTAATAATGTTATAATCAAATTTCAAAACTATTTTTAGTTTTCATTAAGTCGTCTCAAAGTGGTTTAACCCCAGTTTGAAAATTGCTTTGTAAGCCGAAACAGCTGTAAGAAAAATGATTACTAAAATATAAAGAACTTGATACTAACATTATTTATTTTAAAGACTAACTTTGTTCAGATACCAGATCTGAATAGTCTGGTATACAACATCCATCCCCTTCATCTACCTACTTTACGATTATAATACAATGTTTAAACAAATGATTGTTTTATATCATTGAAAAAGAAGATAATAATAATAATCTAAACGAAAATATGAAAGAGAACAAAACAGAAAAAGACAATGGTCGCAACTGGGGCTCGAACTCAGAACCTCTCGTCTATCCGGGACGTGCGTTTACCAATTTCGCCGTTGCCACCTACTGTCAAGCCGTCATAATAAATTGTATTCACTTGTCAGCTCACAAATTTTACAAGCGCTTATCTATTTCGGAAATCTGTAAAAGCCTCTCTTTGACACACATATGTATACCCCACTTATACCGAATCAAAAAACGGGTTAAAAAACACTTGGTCAGCCAGGGTTTAAATCATTCTCTCCGTATTAGTTGCAAACAGTTGCTGCAGTTACCCTGGAAGATACCAGGGATAGGCGATAGAGCTATAGGACAGTAGTTCAAATATCAACAATAGCTGGACTGAAATATTTATGAAATAAATCGACATAATGCCATTACAATTTTTTTACGGTGTAAATATTTTTTTGTGATTTTAAAGTAAAATTCGACGCCACCAGCTAAAGAAAAGTCCAACCAATATTAGCACGATTAATAAAATTGGTTATGTTTAATAATGTAAGTCTTATGAATTATTATTTTTTTTGACCCCGAGGAAAATAATTCCCCTCAGGGCCAATGTCATCTTTGGGGATGCTTTGTGGAGGGTCTTTTTAGAAAAGGAAGGTGAGGAAGTTCTGGGAAGGAAATGGGAAAAAAACGGTTATTATTGGTGGAATCTGGGGGTCAGTTTGTCCAGTAGTTACGGACATATGAATCCATCCTTCCCACTGCAGTGGAAGGCCGTGCAGCTGGTGAGTAGACGCATCATGCATGCGTGACTTATGGCAAATGTGTTGGTTATCCATGGTTCACTGTGCGGCGGTACCCATACCCGCCTCCCAAATTACATATATAATAGGTTAGAGTCAAATTTGTGGTCAACGTTCTTTGTTCTGAGTATTTTAAAGATTTTGAAATAAGTTTTGGTATTTTTAATGGTTAGGTCACGACTGCAATGGCAGTGTTGCTAGCGTCATATTTTTTCTTTGGGGAGTTGAGGATTGACGATTTTTTTTGTATTTCGCATTGACTTCTCGAATTGCGAGGGTTAGACAATGGCTTGGTTGAGCGGACATTATTTCTTAGAAATGTTTCGGAAATTTAATATTTCTTTTTTTTTTTTTTACATTAACTCCAAACAGGAGGCCCTGAGGAAAATAATTTCCCTCAGGGCCTATGTCATCTGGGATGCTGTGTGGAGGGTCTTTTTGAGGAGAGGACGGAATGAACATTGGTCTTGAAGAGACCCATGTTGTAAGAAGGAGGAAACACAGAGGCCGGCAAATCATTCCACAGCCGAGCTGTTGAACACAAGAACGAGTCGAAGAAACGACCCGTTCTCATGTGACAAATGTCAACCGTGTACAAATGTTGGGCACGCGTTTGGCGTGTTTCCCGACTATGCACCGGTGCCGAAGGGATCAATGATGCTAGTTCCTCGGAGCATCTTCCATTGTAATACCGGTAGAACAAGGATAGCATTCCCACCCGACGCCTGTGCTCTAAAGATTTCAATCCGTCTGTTAAGATGGGAGAATCTATCAAACGGACCGCCCGTTTCTGCACAGAGTCGAGGGTATTTTTCAGGTATTTTGGAGCTCCAGACCAGAGATGGCTGCCAAATTCAACCGTGGGGCGTACTTGTGATTTGTATAAGGTTAGCAGTTGTGTACTATTAAAGTATCTGCGGGCCCTGTACAGTACGCCCAGTTTTTGGGAGGCTAGCTTTACTCTGGCTTCAATGGAGCCCCCATACCTGAGCTGGTCACTTAGGGTTACACCAAGCATATCAATGGAGGGCCTGTTCGGAAGATTGCTTCCGTTGAAAGAGACTAGATTTTCATTTCGATCCCTTTTGGACGTAATCAGACAAGATTGGGTCTTTGAAACATTAAATTCAACGAGATTATTTTTACCCCAAGAGAAAATACTCTCGAGGTAGCCGTCCATTCTTTGCTTCAAAGCTCTACGAGCTGTTGGAGTTTGTGAGCCCTTTGGGGGCTTGTCAAACAAAAAGCTATCATGAACTGTACTGTCATCCGCATAACAGTGAATTGGTGCACATGACAAAAGGTCGTTGATGTGCAACAAAAACAAAGTTGGAGACAGAACCGATCCCTGCGGGACGCCAGCATTTATCGAGTGTGAGGAAGAGGTGAAACCATCGACTACCGTCTGAATCGACCTCCCCCTCAAGAAGTCGGCAATCCACGTACACAAGGATGCGGGAAGTCCGTAAGAAAGCAGTTTGTTGACAAGTCCTCGGTGCCAAACCCGGTCAAAGGCCTTGGAGATATCCAGTGCAACCGTTTGGGTCTCACCGAAACGTTCCAGGCATCGCCCCCAAACATGCGTCACATACGCGAGAAGATCACCGCACGAGCGGTTCCGCCGGAATCCTTATTGACGGTCGTTGATAATTTTGTTCTTCTCGAGGTATGTGAGCAGTTTGTCGTTGATCACACGTTCCATCACCTTAGACAGAACTGATGTGATCGCTATGGGGCGGTAGTTGGCCGGGTTGGAGCGGTCACCCTTCTTTGGAATAGGATGGATAACCGCTTTTTTCCAACCAGAGGGCACAGAGCCAGTCTTCAGGGACAGTTTAAAAAGCTTCGTCAAAATTGGAGCTAATTCTGCAGCGCACCTCTGCAATACCAGGGCAGGTATTCCGTCGGGCCCACTAGCTTTATTAACATCAAGCCCTCGTAAAACATGGAGTACTTCCCGATGCCGGATCCTCAGCTTTTTCATATGAAAACCGCAGTGAGGAACCGACGTCGGGACAGCACCTTGGTCATCGAGGGTTGAGTTATCCGCAAACATTTTACCTAATAAGTTAGCCTTTTCGGTGGCGGTGTTTGCTAGTGAGCCGTCAGGTCTGGTAAGAGGTGGCAGACTGGATTTGCAGAAATTGCGACCTATTGAGCCCGCAAGTGACCAGAATTGCCTGCTGCCATGCGGGCATGCAGTCAGCTTTCTGCTGATCTGCTGGTCGTGCTCGAATTTTGACCTATTTATGATTCTCTTGGTTTCCTTTGCCATTTTGTTGTAAGCTGTTCTGTCTTCGGATGTTCTAGATGTGTTGTAGGCTCGGTAAGCCGCGTTTTTTCGTCGCACTGCTTCAGCGCATTGTCGACTGAACCACGGCTTTGATGGAGAACATTTATGTTTTTGGGTTGTAAAAACATTCTTGTTTTAAGAAGGAAAGAGTTAGATCTAAAAATAATAATTTAAAACATCACAAGGAGCAAATTCACACTAAATAAAAAGATTGCGAACTCGGTTCTAGTCCACTTATTATATTATTTTTAGCCACCTAAAAAAATACTGAGACTTTGTAGCCATAAGACATAGTTGATACCTTAGAATAACAACCTTATCGGTTTACGAGGGGCAAGTTATTAGGTTCGGTTATAAAATCTTCCTACTACCCGAATAACGTTGGTTTGGTTCTTGGCGGTTGAACTCTTGCGTGGTGTTTAAATAAATAAACAAAATTTTAAACATTTCTTTCTAGATTATATTTTTGACCACCTTCGGTTGGCATTCGGACAAAGACGATGGATGGAGGCAAGCGGCATAGGTGAGACAATAGTATCACCTTATTGGCTTACGGAGGGGCGAGTTATGAGGTTCACGTAACACCGGGTTATAAATCTCCCCGCTTCCGGCCTGGCCAAGAAATGGTCTATTACCACGCAATTTCAACCCCGTTTAGGGGTAATTTTGCGGCGAACAAAATCCTGAAACATTGAATTAGGACGGTGAGTTGCGTTATTTACAAAAATAATAGTTCATAATCTTTTTATATTTATTGTCTATGCCTTTTGTAACATGGCTTTTTTCTTTTGAAAATTTACTGTGATGTTGGGATTGTGAAATATTCGTGAATAAATATCACAATGTATGTAACATCATGGATGAAACACTGGACAACCATTGTTGCTGAAATTGTTGTTTTGTGTAAGCCTTACGTTCGATACAGCGAATAAAAATATTTAATCCTTGTTGATACGGATTTTAAATTTGTCGATTTTTTGCTAAATACTCGGATAATTGAGGCTTGAATTTGAACTAAAATGGCTTCAGTATTAAATTACCAAATTTATCATTTCGCTTGGAAAATTTGACATGACTTTTTATTTCGTGTAACCGTTTACATTGATTCATTATGATAAATTAATTATGTAACAATTAATAATAAAAATAACGGATTTTATCAGCGATATCGAACTAATTCAAATACATGTTATTATAGCCCTTTCCACTACAAGGCACCTTTTACAACCACACTTGCAGCTTGTTTGCGACGAGAATATTTCAAAAAGGGTATTGGAGATCTGGGAGAGCGACATTTTTTAGGAATTTGATAAAGTCTAACTAAAATATGGAACTAAACTATTGCTTGGGGGAGTGTGTTACCCCCCTCCGCAATAGGAGGGTTAATGAGTTGGTTAAATATCGTTTGAAAGAATGGGATGTTTTGGAACCACCCCTCAATGAAAATAATTTATACGATAGGACAAGTAATTTACGGATTGTCTCAAAATATCTGCCCGACTTAACCAGTCTTAACCGTAGAAAAGAAACGAATGTTTTACTTATAAATACCTATCCAATAGTAAGTCCACTTTTACTATGGATTCAAGAGAATTAAGGGATGGGTCTAGATTTATTTGTATTCGCCAAATATTTTTTAATGGGTGGACCAATCTAGTTTAATTTGCACCAGCTTCACAAAGAACCAGTGAATTATACGTTTGGTTGTTTTAGGATACGGTGTCGTAAATAGGCCATTTTTCTGTTTTGTAGTATGCAAAGCAGGAGATTAAAGACATTAAAAAAATTCGGTTCTTCATTTTTATTTTTCACAACCTCATAAATATCCTTAGTTTCTCAGATTAAATCGAAGGTACGATACAATGTCCGTCCCTCTTACAACATATTTATTTATTTTCTAAAAAGGTGACTTATTATGAATTATTTTTTTTAAATACCTGTTTTTTCTTCCCCGAACATATTTATGTTTTTGTAGATTTGCAGAATATTGTGTAAGACGCCTAAAGAATGAATCTCGTTGTTTTTTGTTGTTGTTAGTAGTGTCCAACTGCTCTCATCCATCCGAATGCATGTACCTTACCTGTTTTTTAAAACTTTTTATAATGTAGGTAAGTGGATATTTCACTTTGTGAAAATTTATAATTTTCTATTACATCTAAAGTAGGTAAATATTTTGATTTTTTGGAAATCTAAATGAGCCATTTTGTAGATACCTATTCAGAGAGTCAGAATAAAATAAAAACTATTTGGGGTAGATATTTCTCTTTGTGAAAACGCTCCTCAATTGTCGCCTTGTCTTAAGCCTTTTTTCGAAAGCTCCAGACGTCGCGATTAAAATAACACCTTAATTTGTCGAAGAAATTTACGTTGAGTAGTGCTCTCCTTTCGATAGTGTATACTACTCCTTACACAGACATTTTCTACTTTATAGAAATTACTACTATAAAGTTATCAGACCAGTGCGAAAATAGCAGGTGCCTGGTGAAACCAGTCTTTTCAAAGTTAATTAGTGGAACAATAAAGACAGTTTATGATCGCATTCAAGACGAATGAACACATTCAAAATGAAAACCATACAAATTTACTTTTTCTTGAGACTATTTGGGTTGGAATTCCTTCAGATTCGATTTAAAAAATACAAGTTCCATTCATTTTAGAGCTATAAACTAGTTACAGATGTTTTTTCAGATCACTTATTAATTTTTAAATGGTCCTATATTAATATTTTGAAAACATTCATTACTTAGGAATTTTTGGTAGGAATCTATCTACTTTTGGTGATAATTTAAATAAAAATATATATATATATATTTGCTTCTTACGCCAAAGAACTCGTAGGTTAACATCATTTTTAAAAGGATGATGATGTCTTACAAACGTAAAGTTAACTTAAAACTTTCAAAATTTAACTAAATATCACATCACTCAGTTTCGTACGTCTAGTACGAAAGCAAGATAAAAGTTCTTGACCTCCTGATTTTCTAAATTATTAGTGGCGGTTGCCGGGCTCCTTATGGGGGTCACGTCTCAAGGTTTGAGAAACATTACTCTATAGTTCTACATTCTAGATAGTCCAGAGGTTCTCAAACTTAAAAACAGAATAAATTTAATTCTTTCCCACGTTTCAAATAAATAACGCACCAATGTGAAAGTAATATTAAATTAGTAAAGCTGATAATCTTCCGATTGGAGAGGGATACGTTAAAGTTTTGTTACGGAGCTTTTCATTAATAAATTTGATCGATTCTTTGCTTCCATAAGCCGCATCCGTGCTTTATTATAATTTTTTTTTGTCTCCACCGGAACGCCAAGGCATTTATAATAAAACGCGAGGGCGGAAGATTTCCGTACGTTTGTTTTTGGATTCGCCCGCACTCATTCAAAAATTATCTTAACTCAAAAAACAATTTGTCAAACCAACACCTCTGCCATAGGTCACCCCAAGTGGTTCGCTACGTTTAATGATGACTTAGCAGGGGTGCCCGGGTTCATGGGGTTAGGTTTGTCCGAATTTTGGCAGCGGATGCGTCTGTCCACCAACTGCGTGGCCGGTCGGATCGGATAACTTCCACATAGTAACCAAAACGATGACATAGGCCCTGAGGGGAGTTATTTTCCTCAGGGCCTCCTGTGTGGGGTTAATGTTAAAAAAAAGCTATCAAATAAACTGCTTACTGTCGTTTGAAGCCAAAAAGTAATTGGAACCGTCGTCCGTCATGTCAGTTCAAAAGTAATTAGAATATTCCATGAAATTTGGTCTCTACTTTTGTACTCTCCTTGGAGCACCATAAAAGGTATTTAATTTGGTCTCTACTTTTGTACTCTTCTTGGAGCCCTATAATAGGTATTTAATTTCCCCTTTTTCAAGAAATATATGTCAACCTATTTTTTTACATATCTCAAAGATTTTATTGACTTTATGGATTTTCAAATTGATTCTTATTTGCTCTTTTAAAAAAACAACAATTGCGTTAAAACGCTTATTAATAAAATCAAAATATTGAACGTCGCTGTTTTGTGACACCTGACCAACACAGTATCCAGTTTTCAGTAACCACATATCTCTAGCGTCCCTACCTTCTGATAGTCTCCGGCTTTATCTTGTTTGGGCAGGTAAGATCGCTTAGGCCTGATTGAATATGTCCGAAAGGTAACATTAATTAGCCGTGCAAATATAGTTAGGTACTTTATGTGCCCTCTTGTTAACATGATAGTAAATTATTTTGAAGAACCTGTCATAGGTAGGTGCCAACAATATTATTAACGTAACATACCTAGTGGGTCGGGGTTACTGACGTATAAAACAGGTAGTTCAATTTATAAAATAATATTTATTAATTATATATTTTTTAAAATAACGACAAACTTTTCCGGATTTCGAACAGCCTGACACCATAGAATAAAGAAAAAAAACTAGAAGTGTCTTGAATAAACAAATGTGCCGTTTAGCACGTTTTGTCTCTCTTATACTCACTTGACATCATAGATCTCCATCCCATTTGAATTTTTTAATGATGGTGAAACACTGTTTTGTTTTCTCTTACGTTTATTTACATTAGTTTGTTGAAATGATACTATGTTTAGATTGAGATCTTGGCATTACTACGTGTTATTAAAGTTTTAACGAAATTCTTGATTTTATGAAACTATACATATACATTCCATGATAAACTTATCACAATTTCCATTAATTCTGTTAAGATTAATTCTGTAATTTCCTTCACAAAAAACATCAATAAATTTTCAAACACATATCACATTAACAATGTCGCATTACGTAACACAACTTCAATTAAAGACTTGGGCGTGACATTTGACTCTTCACTTAGCTTCAATAAACATGTAGATGCAATTTCAAAATGTGCATCACAAGTATTAGGATTAACGCTAAGAATCACAAACTGTTTTTAAAGTGCAGAATTAACATTAACATTATATAAATCAATTGTGCGAAGTATCCTCGAATATGCATCCACAATTTGGTCTCCCAATTATGAAATTCATAATTATAGGATCGAATCCACACACAGAAAATTAACTTGTGTAATTGCTTATCGTGAAGGTATATCTGATCAATTTGGAACGTACAATGACCGAAATTCACACTATAAACTACACTCCCTAACAGCCAGAAGTAAACTTTCTGATTTATTACTTTTACACAAAATTATACACTCATCAGTTGATACACCAAACATTTTGTCCCAAATTAACATTAACACATCATCAAGAAAGTCAACAAGGAGGATGAAAGACATTTTCTATATTAAAGCCTACCTCACAAATACAGGGTATTTCTCCCCTTTATCACGAACACTGAGAAGTTATAACGCTATACATTGCTCTAATAAAGAAATAGACATTTTTAATGACCAATTTAAACATTTAAAAAAAAAAGTTTTACCTTTTATCATATCAAGCTGATACTGTGATGAAGCCCTTTATTTATAGAGAGGCAATATTGTACCTACCAAATCAGCGTCTCACCAGTACAGGTAACAATCATAAATTGTTTATGAACATTTACCTACCATGTACTTACCTTTTACCCATTCCTACTTGTCATTCACCTCAGCTTAATTACTTTTGTTACTATCTTTTGTTATTATTATCATTTCATTTATTTGTTATTATACAATCACTATGTTAATATTATCATTTTCGATACTATGTATTTTCGTTATCACTATGTTTAAACATTCATGTATATAATTTTTTGGGCACCATGCCTGTTTTATATACTTAAATAAAATAAAATAAATAAATAAATAAGATTTTTGGTTTAAAGATACTATGTACATTCCATGATAACCGTATAACATTTTTCAATAATTATTTTTATTTTTTTGGTTTTATGACATCATGTAAATCCCATGATAACTTTTAGAAATTACCAATAATCCTTTTCAGAGTTTTTGTTTTATGATAACTGACAACCATCAACAATTTCCAATAATTTTATCTAGGTTCTATTTACTTACGTTCTTATGATTATGTGCATGCATGCGTATAAATATGTGTATGTGTGTATGCATGTGTGTATGTATGCATTTACATACATGTACCCGTCTCAGAACAGAAATCGTCTAGTGAGGCGGGTTACTTACTTGTTTGTATACGATAATATTATTTCAATAAACGACCGGGTTGCCGGCAATTAATTCTTTTTTTAAATCTTGTATTCTTCTTTATCCTGTGCCTGACACAAATTCCTCCTAATATTATCATTACAAACCAAAAATGTTTCCTGTGCCGTGATTAAAAACCAGCTAGCAAACGAATCGAATCCACGGTTCCTGGGCGGAAACCTGACGCATTTGTCCTTTCAGCTACTAACTGATCTATGCGACGCTTAGAAGATTTTAGCTAAGACGGCATTTATCGGGAATATCGGGTCTTTTTAAAATTGTTGTTTTTACCACTTTTATTACTATTGAAAATTACTATTCAAGACATACTGTACTGCCCTGTACACGTCTGAACTGTGGACACAATACCCAGCAGCGCAATGGGACAAACTGAGAGTGTGCTACAATAACGCATACAGGCAACTTATGCAACTACCGAGGTTCTGCAGTGCCTCCACGATGTTCACCGAGGGGAGGGTGCACTCATTCCCAGCCTTGCTTCGCCACCGACTAGCCAGCTTCTGGAGCAGGATACGAACTTCTACCAATATCATTGTCGTGGCTGCATCCGAGTGGCTCAGTTCCCCAATAAATGAGCGATGGATGCAGATGATGAGGCGACCTCCATGACGGACGATCCCAAAATATCTTTTTATCTTTTTATTTTTAATTCTGTCTACTTATTATTTATTTTAATTTTATGCTTATTTTTTGTTATTTGTGTGATGAATTTTGTTTTCATTTTAGATTTAATTTGGTACTTACCTAATATTTAAACATTTTTTTCTTTTATAGTTGTTTATGTAATATGGCAGACTGGGATTGCACTACCCTCCCAGTCCTGCTGGAATAAAAACTTAAATAAATAAAAAAATAAAATATTAATAACTTATCATGAAGGTAACTATAATAAGTACGAGCTAGAAGTTTTTAACAATTTGAAAATTTCATCCATTTTTTATAAATTATTTTCCGTGTGGTTTATGCCTATCGCGGCAATTTTCAGACTTTTCCCTTTTATACTGCCCTATTTTAAAGGAAGAATTATTCTCAATAGAAGGCTCTTTAGTGTGGAGGGGTAAGAAAGGAGAGGAAGTTCTGGGAACGAAATAGATACGAAGGATAGGAAGAAATTTGGGGGTCAGCGAATCCAGGAATGACAGACCTTTGAATCCATCTCTCCAACGGGGTCGAGAGTAGGGATGCCATCTGTACGGCTTTATTCAAACATGTTCGGCTTTTTTAGGTCGTGTCCAGCTAAATATTTATAATATGTCCAGCCTGTACGGCTTTTGTCAGGCTTTTTGTTAGTGTAACGCGGTGCACGCATCGCCTGCAGAACGAACTCAACGCAAGCTACGCAAGGCGCAACGTGTTACGGACGAGGCGCGGGCGTGAAACAATGGCTATTTATGGTTCGCGCGGATTTTGTCTTCCAAATTTCTGAAATTGGCGGAATATTCGTTTGCTATTCCAGGCTATAACGCCAATGTTCAAAGAGTTTTGTCTTTAATAAACGCCTGGTGGACCAAGGAACACAATAAATTGCAAAAAGAAACAATTGCTAAGTTGATGCACACATTGCGTAATTTAAAAATGACATGGCAAGAATTATATTAAATGATTTTTAAAGAAGGTGAAAGGGCCAAATATACAAAATTGTAAATTTTTGTAATTTTTGAATAATATAATTTAGAGAAGTCGACATTTAATTTTAATTTATTTTTTTCATTTGTCCACAAAGATAGATATGTTTCATTTTATATTTATTTAATGAACATTTTTAGTAACTGTAACCAGAAAAAGAGATATTTTTTTTGTTTGTTTTATAAATTTATTATGTTAGACCTACAGACATAACACTCATAACACACAATATTTTTTTATTTTGGTATTGACATATTCTATATAAATGCCAAATGATGACAAGAATAAGACTGATTAATGATTGTTGTTATTAAACTGGTTAACGTGTGATTAATAAACAACTGTAACTTGTAACAGATTTTTTATTATTATGTATAAAAGTTATGTTCAAAAGTACGTTCCTACGTCGGCTTTTAGAGCAAAATGTACGGCCTAATGCGGCACAAAGTCAGGATTTTTATTTTATTTTAGAAGACACAACCCTAGTCGAGAGAGTCCGGATAGAGAGGTCAAAAAACCTCTCTCAACGGGTCCCCTTGATCGAGCCCGCCACGCAGTAGGCGGGTAGACGCATCCGCCGTCAAGACATAAACAAACTTACTTAAGACCTTGGCAGAGGTGCTGGTTATCAAATAAATGGATCCCGTGGCGGCGGTACCCATATCCATCTCCCAAATACACTGTGTTTGTTCTACAGATATTCATGTTCTAGATCCCTTCAACACCGACGCAAGGCCGGTTGACGCAATGTTCAACCTTTGGAGACATTTGATGTTTTTACATGAGAACTGATTAATCCGAGTGAATCTGAGAATACCGCGAGGCGCCGCTCACCTTAAGTCATCATAGTGAAACGCTCCATTTTGCCTGTTTCCAACGTTTTAATCGGAGCGCCACGTGTGTAGCACCGTTTTTTTGTTTTTTTTTTGTTTTTTCTTTGTTTTTTGGTTTTGTTTTGTTTTTTTTTTTTTCAAAAATTTTTTCAGTCAGTTTTTTATAAGTAGGTCGTCCTCAGGCAAGTTAATCCACGCGGTTAGCTTCCTTATATTTGAGTAGTGATGTGTCGGTGATGTGCTTTGGGAAGAACGCATTTGTGCAATTGAGCAGGGTTGAGCCGAGATTTGCGCTCAGCAGTTGCTCATTAGAATTGGACACAACGGCTGTATGAGTTTGTATCATCCTCATTGCTCACCGGCTACGTAGCATGACATTTATTTGTTCTTAAATGGTGTCCACAAGTGTTTGGAAAAAGAGATAGCGTTTCATAGTGATATGATTAGAAGCGCATTTTTATAAACACGAAGAAAATATTATTTGTAATCATAACCTCAAAAATCTATCTAAGAATCTAAACTTTGACATTTTTCACATGGTTCGTGTGCCATGGAAATCAGAAACTTGAAGAGCATTGACACCAAAGATACAAGCTTTTGAAATGTAAATCTATACGCGCTTCCTCAAGATGCCAGGTTTAATAGTGCACCTATATGTATGTTTTACAGGGTTTCCGGGGGTAAGGTGCGTTAACTTCGGGAGATATGATGGTAGGAGTAAAAACGCTTAACAAATTTTTCAGAAATCCCATTTTTTTTCCCACACAAAAAGACGTACCTACTAAAATTCCTTAGTGTGAGGTACGATCTTACTTGCTGAGCACCTGCCGGGTACGATTGTGGCAACGTTGGATGGTTGTGACTGACCCGTATCGTAACAGCGGAAAATAATAATACTGGCAGCACACGCCGATCTATTTTTATATTTTTATCATAAAACAACCCCTAAAAGCTGGAATTTCGAGAAAAGTTATTTTTCTTTTTTACTTATAATATCATGTAGAATCACCTCCCGAAGTTAATGCACTTTACCCCCGGACATCCTGTATATTGAATGACTCAAAACAGCGAAAACGTTTATAAAGAACATCCCAAAATCTTTTTTATATCGAGAAGTGTGAGAAATACATCACAACACATTTTTTATAGGAAAATAATTTTTTTAATCTCGCTGAAAATTGTACAGATTTTGTCCTGCCAGCACAATCCAGGACTTTTCTGATATACGAGAACCACAGTGTAAGATAATTAGATAATCAATATTAATATATCTAACCAAGTAGGTATGGAAATGTTTTATTTAAAACTAGCTGATGCGCGGCATGCATTACTATGCCTTTTAATTAAGAAATTCTTTCTCCCTGCGTGTCCTTTCCCATTCGTCCCGTTCCCCTTCCGCCTCCTCTTCCTCTCCCGCGTCCCTTTCCTGTCGCGTTCCCACTCCGCATCCTCCACCTCCCTTCTCCCCATTCCACTCCCTTCCTTCCCCCTTCCCCCGTCCCGCGAACCCCCCTCCCGATTTCCCCTCCCCCTCCCAGGTTCCTCTCACCCCTCCCCTTCACCACAACCCCCCCCCCCTCCAATAGTTATACTTTCATAACGCCAGAACTTACCATTATATGCAGCCTATTTCAATCGCATATAATGTTGCTTTCCATTGATGAAAGCATTTTTAAAATCTTTTTAGTGGTTTAGGCGTAATTGCGTAACAAACAAACTCGCGTACTTTCGCATTTATAATATTAGTAAAGATTGTATTTTTCCTTTGGAGGGGTGCAGACATACGTTCATTGTTTGTCCCATTTTCGACTGTTGATATTTAGTATGTAAGAAAGAGGGGCAGCATTAAATGCTTAAGAACAAAAGCAAAACAATCAGCGCATTGACGTTTTTGAATTTTCGGAAATCACTCACTATTCAATATTATGCTTATCACAATATTCCTGTAGTTCTTTCAAACAATGAGAATTCGTTCAGTAAAAAATGTAAAGAAAATAATTTTCTTCATAATTATTTTTTCGTTAATTTCTCCGATGTTTTAATAGCTATTCTGCTATTCGGGGCGGAGACAAATCCAACAAATCAAATATAAAAATCGGTCCAGCTGTTCTCGAGTTATAAATGGCGTAACTGAACCGACTTTGTTTTATATACATATTATGAGATGAACGAAAGAAACAAATAATTTACACGATCACTTCAAAATAATGTTCCATGTGCCTGTCACGACAGTAAGCTAAATTTTTATTAAAAATTACAGTGAAGTTAGCAATGTAATTTTGATGATGCACGATGAATAACTATTTTTCAATATTTCATAATTCTGTAAAAATGAAAATCCTGAGGCGTATGTGAGAGAAATGTGGAGAACCGCAAGAATGCAAGGTTGATGTAAGCGTAACGAGTAAGATTAAGAAAGGGACCTTCAAATGGCTTGGGCTTGTAAATCAAATGAACGGAGAAAGGAGTGAAATGAGAATATTTGGAGCAAACGGAAGAAGAAGTTGGGGATGTCCGAGGAAGACATTACTTTACAGTGAATCAGATACTTGAATTGGGCCACGTCAACAGTCGGAATAATAGATGTACGAGACGATATATGAATGCGAATGAGGCACGATCGAGTTGTTTAGCGGGACGTCAAATTCGCCTAATGGTTTATTAGTTAAGAATTCAGTCAGAATCGGTGGTAATGCAATTCAGAAAATGTATTATAATATGGCTGTTGAGAGACAAACTTGTTTTCCTCCCTCAGTTATTAATTTCTTTTCACGATATCTGACAGGATCGTGTCCTGGTTCCAATTTGCAACGCACGGTAAATTTTACGTATAGTTTTTCCCACAAAAAAAAATCGGCCTTAATTTTATCATTTCGAAACTATAAATTTTCCAACTCTACCATCCCAATACTCAAATGACCAGACTTTTATTCGAACTTTTAAAAAAAGTTCTACAAAAAGGCAGTTTTTTGTCAAAGCTCGTTGCAGTAAAAAGCTTTGATACAAATGCACGACCATCGCTGCGCAAATTTGCGCAAAAAGTCATCGCGAAACCTGCGCAAAGGTGGTACTGTAGTACTCCCAAACTTGAGGCGAGCTTTAAGCTTCAGTTAGTTTCAGTCGGTCCCTACGTTTCGTACAAAGCGGTCGCCCTGCATACTTATTTCATATCAAAAAATTTCAAACTTTCGAACTTTGGAACTGGAAAAAGTTTAACTTTCGAGCTTTCATAATAAACTCGATCTTTTTAAATAAACTTTTTCTTTTGAATTCAGAACTTTACTTACGAACTTCTAAATTTTCTTTTATCTGTGCTTGAAGTGATTTGATAAGCAATTATAAATTTACCAGAATAATAATATTTAAATAAACTATAACATTGTTGATAAGAAGGCTGGAATTATATAATTCCGGTTGTAATTAAGTAGTTTTTGAACTTGTTTATGATAACTTTCTCTTGTGATGTTTGTGAAAGCTGTTGATACTGGGAGGACAAAAATAAACGGCATGTAAGTGTAATTTTATTAAAGTATATTATTTAATTAAATTGCTGGTAACCCGGGCGTTTCTTCAGAAAATGTACTCTAATATCGTTTGCAGATTTTTCACATTTTTTGAAAGATTATTAACTACGGAAACATAATTACAGGGAATTTAACGCGAACATGTTTCCTACAAAAAATGTTATATTATTTTAATGTACAATGTAACTACTGACGTAAAAAATTACGCCCGTAATAAAATTTACACATTTCAAAAAACGTTATTTATTCTGGTAAATCCTTTTTTACGTGTTTTCGTTATTTACTTTTGAGGTGTTATGCCGTGTTGCGCTACCTCCTTCTTTAGCCAACGTTTCGGACAGAAACGCTGTCCGCTGGTTAAAGAAAGAGGTAGGGCAACACGGCGTAACACCCCAAAAATAAATAACGAAAATGCTTTTGGCCGTGAAAATCTAAAACCTTTTTTAAATGCTTCAAGTGCGCAGCTAGTTTTGCAGAAAGAAATTGATTTAAAATTGTATTGTCCGACAGCTTTACTTTCATTTTCAATTTAATTTCTATTTCATAACTTCAGAATAATTTTTTAAAAATTTATTGTAATTGTATTTGCAGATTCAGAAATTAATATCGGATTGTCTTGTCTTTTTTATACAGCTTTTCATTATCTTATATGTACACAAGGTGTTCGAAAGTATTTTGCACTTACTTCGGGGTGCGATAAGGTAAATAATAAGGTAATTAATTTTTAATCAAAAATATAATTTTTTTTACAAAATTATTTTAGGAATTATGAACTCTAATTAGGAACTTACAGGTTAAAATATTTTCAATGGAATAACAGATTTTTAAATTCATAAAGTTTTTTAAAAAGTATATTTCAAACACGAATGCTGCTAATTACACTTTGACAGATGTTGCGGTTTGCAAATTAATCAGATTATTGGAATGAAAAACCAAAATGGAAATTTTAAATTCCAGAATAGATCCGCAATCCCACAAAGAGCGTCGAGAATAATTTAATTTAATAGTTTTGGGCATTACGGTTGAACTATTTAATGGTTTTAACTTTATTGTATACGAGAACTAACGCAGACCCGACTTTACATTAATAACCCGATTTAATATAAACAAAACAAATACTTACATGTTTAAAATATTGATTTAATGTTTAAAATAATTTTCCGCAAAAATATATTATAATATGTGCTCTTTCATGCTTATATTAGAAATGCATTGTAAAATTAATACGCCTTTTTAAAAAATAGAACAACAAGCATTTCCAGATCATGAATCACCCGAAAATATTTGGATTCCAATTTCTTCAACATTTGCCAAAATTATTATTTGAAGGACTTCGTTTGCAGATGATTGAACCTGCGACGCTTGGATGGAACTCGACGCTTTAACAGCTCGACCACCTAATTTATAAAAGCTTCTTTCTATCGAAAGGAACATTTCCAAATGAATAAATCAATGTACGTAATTTGTAGGTAAATTTCATTTGCAATGCAATTAGCCGCGCGCACATAAAGTCTGCAATAAAACTAATTACTTTGAAAGAAAAGTTCTTTTACCATATATTATTTCAGCATAATACATTACACATGAGGAAAAAGGGGTGTCCTTTGTTTTTACGGGGAAAAGTAGGTTTTATTTTTCCATTATCCTAATTCTAGGGATGCTCCAAGACTCCTCTCCACACGGAGTTAGATTTTGATGGATCGTTTGTCTAATCCTGTTTTATGTTGATACGTTACACTAAAAGAGAAAACCGACATTTCGAAATAACACAGCTACATAGTATAGAAAGTTGTGATCTAATTATATCAGCATTCAAAAGACACTTTTCTCTTGATTACTAACAAAAATGACATGTTTAAAAAAACAAAAAAGAAGAAATTCTATTTTATTGTTGTCGGAAAAACTGTTGTACAAAAAAATAGTAGATTATATCCTCGGCATTCTTATAAACAATATGCAATCGGTTTAGGAAAAATACGGTAAACCTAATTACACAAAATATAAGTGCACCGAAGGAATGTGCAAAGTGCATGCACCACCGAATAACAAAGGATAAAACATATTTTTATTCAAATGCATCAAGGATAAATCTACCTGTCTAAAAACTGTGCATACCAGCGCATAGGTACAAAAAATAGATACTGTGTATAAATTTGTTTGATATTCATTCCAACTCATCATTTAGCATATTTTTGAAGTCGATATTACCTTTAAAATTGGTATGTAATGCACAAAAAAATTATAATTTTGTAGTAAATATCATTTCGGGGGGTCAATTGTGGGATCAACTATCGGGTCACCATCCTGGTGAGTTACATAGGATGTTTCGTGATGTACCCGACACATTTTCGAAGTTTATTTAAAGGAGAAAATGTATATGGCATTTTTTTTTTAAGTTGTCGCTTCTAAACCAACCAAATTATATTCGCTATTCTCAGATGTCGCCGCTAGTGGCTAATTTTTCACAGTGCCCATTTGTACCGAGTGATACATACCACATTTAATGGCAATGGTCAGCAAGGGTGGCAATGGTCTAATGGCAATGGTCAGCAAGGGTGGACTTCATATTTTTTAAGAAGCCACAAAAATAGCTGAAATCTAATTGTCAAAAAAACGTCGTTTTAAACTCCCAAACAACATGATAAACATTTAAAAACCCAGCAAGGCGTGAAAAAAAAACAGTTTTTATATAAATTATTAATTTAAATTTTTAATCCTGAAATCCTTTTAGGACTGAAAGGATAGTGAGATTACGGAAAGAATAAGAAAAATAATAAAAAGAGAAATAAAATTTAAAAAACGCACCAGGTAGGTAACTAGAATAAAAATCAAATAAATAAAGTTAAAATTATAGGTTCGTCCATCGGGAAGGTCGCAGCTTCATTTGCATCCATCGCACATTTAGTGGAGAGCCGATCCACTCATTTGCAGCCACACCAATGATGTTGGTTGACTTATTTATAATAATTATTTACTGATAAACGAGCCTCATGTTCATGAACGCTTTGTATTTTGCTTTTGGTGTTACGACGTAGGTTCCGCCTATGCAGTTTGCTGGCCGCCAACAATAACTGTCACCGGGATCCTGGATCGCTTAGAAAAGTTGGCAGAAGTGACGTTACAGCAGCTCTCCTTAACAATAGTTCCCAATTTTTGAGGAATTTATTAATAAGCACATTTTAAATTGACGCAGAAAATATATATTCATCAAAACGAACATAAATTGATAAAAATCTGTTAGTTGCGTAATACTTTCAAGTATGCAGGTATGAATTTAGACGTTTGGTACATAATTTTTAAATTTTTTTACACAAGGGTTAGTAATAAACAACAGGTTACGAAAAATAATTTCTATCATTATAGTGGTCAACAATTGGATAAATTTAAAAAAAAAATTAAATGATGAACTGAAATTAATCACTGGAGCGCTTTTTGCCATAATATGGCACTATTTAAAATACCTCGGATTCCCTTGCTGCCAATTTTTCCTTATTTCTAAGTAATTAAGTAGAAGTTTACGATTTTATTATTATCTTTTTTATAAATCCTACGAAATGTGATGATCGAAAAAATATAGGTGAATTCATTGGTTATATAGAAATATAATCAGTTTGTATGTGTCCGCATCAAAATTCGGAGGTACAGTTTTTTAATGAGGGGGAAATGATCGCCAAAAAATCTCAAGCAATCGGAGAAAAAAAGTTTTAAATTGCGCTATTGCTCCAGCAGTTAAGAGAAATAACATGTTGAAATTTAAAAAAAAACTGAGTATGTTTTAAACATAGAAATTGTTTCATTAAAAATTCGATATCGTTGGATATTTGTTAGCTAAATTATATACTACATAAGAATTTGCTACGTAATTTGTTCGTGAATGTCACCATTCAGGTGTTCAGTTAATTTAGTCATTTATAGCAGGTCCTAATGCCTAGTGAGTGAGGTAGGTACTCTTAAATTGACGACACTCGGGAGTCCGCAACAGTCGACCTCCGAATTTACAATTTAAAAAAAGGATCATAGGTCGCTTATATTATCCTTCGCCCATCCTCAAGTGAACGTATTTTTAAGGTATTTAATAAAAAAAGGGAAGTTTATTTGTTAGGAGTTATTTGTTATTTTTTTATAGGGTTAGTATATCTGAAAATAAAAAAAATAGAAGAGGGGAAGGAAGTTGAATAAAAGTTAGTTGAATTCTGGTTATTAAATTCATTTCACTTAATCCAGTTAAAAATATTTTCCCAATTCTTATCTTCGCTATAATAATTATTATAGTTTTCTTTTTTTTGTATTTAGTCAGTGTGGAATATCGACGTGAAATCTACAAAAGAAAAACTCTTCAAGCTTTTGTTAAACGAAGTGGAAAGAATAATTATTAAAGATAAGATCTCTAATGAAGCCAAAGAAGGAAATCTGAACGTCAAAGAAAGCCTTAGATATTTCAAGTAGTTTCCCTTCTGGAAACTTTTCCCAAAGCAAATAGAAGCCTGCGAGAAGGAAAACGTCCCATGTGTTCCGAGATACGGGAAATTCTACTGATAATGGAATTATGTGATAATTTCCCCTGTGATGTTAGAAATGTTGGAGATATTCTAGATGTTGGAGATGTTGATGTTGCTTTGTGTGCTGTTGTGATTACATTATTGATAGTTGTTTGGCATAACAGCTATTGGAAAATGGCGGACAACGCAGGTCTAATTCTTGGAAGGAACGGGTTTTAAATTTAGAGCTATGTTTTCTTAAAGAATATTGATATTATTTTAGTGAGCTCCGCAGTAGAACGAAACTTGCTTTAGATATGGGTTGAAGTTGTCAATTCGGAACCCAGTAAAATGAAAGAAAAATATTGTTAATTCCAAAGTGGAAAACACTGCGATATTATTCTCCCCATGACATTTTTCAATGGTTACAGCTACTCGTATTTTAGTGATCAGATCTGAAGAGATGGTGTCACTCTCTATTCCCCATCTTTTTTAGCTATACCCCCGCAATGCCCTCTCAATACTTTTCTGTTCAAAAACAATCTTTCATTATCAAAACAATCTTGAAATGGCCCAACACACTTCGGCTAGGCCTTTATGGTTTAGATATTATCATCCTTGGCTTAAATCACAAGAATGGATTGTAGCCAAGAATCTGGCGTGCGCAAATAATTTTTATTTAATTGATTTGAGTGATTTGATTGATTGATTATTTCACGATTTATTTATAGAAATTAATATTTAGTACATATGCAACTCGCTTTAGGTTGACACCTTCTCTCTGCTCTACCCTGGTGAAATACCACAAATCAGAATCGAAGAGTTGCTTGAAAATGCTTTAGCTATGTTTGGTAATAAGGTCTTAATAGGCAGGTACTTGCCTACCATTCTCTTCTTCATATAAAAGTCTGAATGATTGCTTGAATTGATAAGTTTCCGGATACTACTACGTAGTACTAGAAGTCAGGATTTATTTCAGTGCAGAAATTCTTGGACTAAGTACTACATCCTCTTTGCCCAGAATAGTAATGGAGGGAAACAATTATCCAAGTCAATGGACATCTTCAATTTTTCTTTAAACATATATGAAGTATTGTTTTTGAGGCAGTTCAGTTATGTACAATAAATACTGTACATTTCTTACCCTTCATAATATATAAAAGCCCAGAAAAAGGGCGTTAATCGATAAATAAATTCCTTTCCGTTTCCTACCATCTTCAACATCATAACATATCCCAATTATTAGGGATGCCTTAGTCCCTCTGGCACCACAGGTTCCAGACGGTTGGGAGCAGTTGATACTCTTGTCCTCCAGATCTTCCAGATCTGACTAACTAGGTAGGTACTACCCGATCACATTCTTTTCCTACACATTCTTACCCTACCTGTTCACTAAACAAATTCCAAAGTTCCATTGATACCGGGCGGTTGAATTTTGTTGATCACACATGAAATGCTCTTAATAACAAAATGTTAATTTTTCATAAAAGCGAAAAAGATTATTTTAATTTTCTCAAAAAATTATATATGTAGAACTGTGATTACTGTGGTGGATAGGAGTGGGTGGGGTCAGAAGAATAAACGAATCCAGCCTTCCCGCTACTCTTCAAGACGATGGGCCGAGAGAGACCACCTCAAACCGACCTCATCCGATGCGGCCCGCCATGTCCCCGGCGGACAGACGCATCCACCGCTAAAATCTGAACAAACCTTAAAATACTAAACGTAGCGAACCACTTGGGGTGACCTGTGGCAGAAATGTTGGTTATGAAATATATGGTTCTCAGGGCGGTGGTTACCCATTAAAATTAAAAACTACAACAAGCTGACTTGCTCTGAAAAACATCACAGTAGCTTATCGTCTGTTTTTTATCACAACTTGCTCATAATTGCTGGAAGCATTGATAGCGGATGACCTCAAATGCTAATGAGAAAACTCAATAATGAATTGTTTAATTTTGAATAATTTACCGCAGTACTGGGAAACTCTGCTCGGTCTGAATTATTTAATTAACATACTGTGTACGTTCAAATTTCCACCCACCAGCATAATCTGAGAAAATGTCATTAAAAAATGTTATTACGTTGTTTGGAACAATTATTTTTATTCAACGTGAGGCCAGGACTCTGCTTTAGAGTTCTTATATGATATTATTGTTTCATGGAACTGAGAGAAATAAAGAAATCGCTTAACTCAACACAGCGGCAGCAGTTAAATACATTCAGGTAAATTATGTTGATTTATGATGCATGTATGTGGTAAAACCACTGAAGTAAAGGAGAAATACATGCAAAAAAATCTCGACTCTCTGTGGAAAGGGCGCTCCGTTTCATAGATTTTCCTATATTAACAAACGGATTGCAATTTGTAGAGCCCATGCGTCGGGTGGGAATGTTATCCTTGTTCTACCAGAATCTCAATGGAAGATGTTTCGAGGAACTAACATCATTGATTCATTCGGCACCGGTGCATAGTCGGGAAATGCGCCAAACGCGTGCGCCCAGCAGTTTAAATTTATCACACGGGAACGGGTTGTTTTTACGACTCGTTTTTGAGTTCAACAGCTGGCTGTGAATGATTTACTACACCGGTCTCTTCACTACTTTCTTTCTATTAAATGGCATCACCAAATATGACATAGGGGTTGAGGAAAATTATTTTACATTAGCTTGGAGCTAATGTAAAAAAAAAAGAAATTTCCCTTACTGAAATCTGTAAACTGTGAAAAGATCTAACTTTCTCGAATATCTTGTTCTTTTTTGAATAAATTATCAATTATTGCATTGCCTGTCTGAGCTCGAAGATCTCATTTAATTTAACGATACCGGTTTTATTTCATGGTGGTTAAGATCACAATTGTAGGGATTTAAAATAATCGTCAGATTTATATAGTTGCAGTTAGCCAAAACTCAACTACTAAGGTATTAAAATGAATGAAGTATTCAAAGTACCTGAGTAAAAGACTGCTGAAGCTGCAAAACGTACTTTTGAACTAGCATGCTGGAATCGATAATTTTACAATATCGGATCGATAGGAGAAATTTCCGATGATTTTATATCGATATCCAGAGCACAGCTTCACTGTTGACAGCCGAACCGATATTGGCAAGTTATAAATAAGAAATCTAAAAAACGCTGGCAACACGCGATTTGTCCACGAATTCACATTCCGAAACGTCAAACGCAAATCAATTATACAAAAATATTAATAATTTGGCAAAGTTGAATTGATATATGAATAGGGTTGCCATCTGTCCGGCTTTAGCCGGACAAGTTTTTCTTTTTTTATGTCGTGTCCGGCTAAATATTTATATGTTTGGCCTGTACGGCTTCTTTTAGGCTTTTCGTTTGTGTAACGCGGTGCACGCAGCGCCTGCAAAACCACCGCAACACAAGCTACACAAGGCGCAACGTGTTAAGGACGAGGCGGGGGGCCTTCTGAAATTGGCGGAATATTACTTTGCGATTCCAGGCCATAACGCCAGTGTTCAATTGCTAGATGATGTACACATTGTGTAATTTAAAAATGACATATCAATAATTTTATGAAATGATTTCCAAAGAAAACAACGTTTTGAATAAAGTAGGTGAAAAAGCCAAATATAAGAAATTTTAGATATTTGTAATTTTTTAATAATTTGGAGAAGTCGAGATATCATTTTAATTTATTTTTTTTCGTTTTTGTCCACAAAGATAAATATGTTTTGTTTTATATCTATTTAATGAATTTTTTTAGTCAACTGTTTAACCAGAAAAAGAGTTATGTTCTGTTTGTTTGTTTTATAAGTTTATTATGTTATGTCTACAGACAGAAGACTCAATATTTTTTAGTTTGTTATTGACATATTCTATATAAATGCCAAATGATGACAAGAATAAGACTGATTAATGATTGTTGTTATTAAACTGGTTATTAATGTGTTATTAACACACAACTGTAACTTGTAACAGATTTTTTTATTAGTATGTATAAAAGTTATGTCCAAAATTACGTACGTACGTCCGGCTTTTAGGGCAAAATGTCCGGCCTAATACAGCGCAGAGTCAGGCTTTTTTTATTTTAGAAGATGGCAACCCTATATATGAACCCATTTATCCATTGGCAGTTCGCATTTAAATTTTGACACCAAACGGGAGTTAATTAACAAGTTAATGAGGTCGTTCTTCACATTTCAACCATTTTCGTTTCTAAAAGTTCGAAAGGAATAAATCTATTGCATATGTCAAAGCTTCTTTCATATCTCGGAGCTTCGTTAGTTCAATACGTTCATTAAATAAGCCAGTAATTTTGCATAACGAACGTCATGAATCAAATAAATTCATATACATCAAATAATTGACAGTTAACCGAAGCTAATCTGATACTATGGAGTCCGGGTTAAAACTTATCAATCGTCGCGCGTCGGTCGAAATATCTCTTACTAAATTGTTGACGGTGCTCGCAAATATTAATAACTGACCATAGATGACGGATTTGGTCAATGTCGTATCGATATAGGGTTATGTCGATCGACCATGCTAGGTACCCTGAATTACTGTAAAACGAAGAAGGTTAAAAATAACGCATTGTCAATTGAAGCGTGGGTGGGTACGAAATGGTTAAGACATTTTTGAGTGTTAATAAAAATGTGTATAATACATTTACAGCTGGAAACTGTTACGTAAATGAAAAAAACGTACAATGTAGTTTCCCAGAAAATTGTTTTGACAAAACCAGAATTTCTAGAGGGATTCATTTTTCTGGGAAGGGTACAATGATTTTCTCAATTTCTGAAAATATTGGAAGATATAACTATTACAACCAAATTGAAAAAAAATGATAACTCGTTTCTGATAGAAAAAAATGTGATCTCTTATTAAGAATGCTTCAGTTTCTACATATACTTTTTCTTCTGTGTATCAATGAATATTCGCTTTAATATACCATTTGAACTGAAACCTGATTTCCAAGAAAAATAATATTCCATCATCTGAGAAATAAAACAGAAATACAAATGTTTTTTTAGGAAGTCCAACAACTTATTATAAAATTCAATTTAACAAACATCATTGTGGATTTCCTTCAAAGTATTAAACATTTTATTCAAAGTAAAAAGTGAATTTTCGATGTCTAAGGGTTAGTGGAAGAGAATTGATCAAATCGAATCATAACATTTTCTTTCCTTGTAACTTTTTGGATGAGGAACTCCGTTGGATTCTTTGGTAGAAATATAAAATTAGTATGCAATTAACAAATATTTTAATAAAACGTATTTCTCATGGGGGAAGAAAATATCGATAAGGACATTAATAGAAGGATAAATGCTCTATTGTTAGATAACTGAAAGCAGTTGCTAACAAAAAGTTGTCAATAGTATCGAGGCCGTTAGTAGATACAATGATGTGCTGATACTGATACCAACCCTGTTATATGGCGGTGAAGTATGAATCTGCCAAAGGATAATAGATTGAATGTTGTAGAAGTGGGTTCCCAGAGCATTTTGTGTGGTAAAACACGTTGTGTGATGGTTTTATAAAAATGTGGTGATCCGTAAAGACAAAAAAGATGGCCAATGGAGAAAAGTGTAATGGAGTTAAAGACGTTAAATTGACGTACGATGTGCAATAAATACCGTTTTGTTCATATTTCATGCTGCATGGAAAGAAGCTAAAAGTGTCAGTATGAATGATGGATATTGGATATTGTCTTTGTCACATGATTGCGTCTCCTTCAACGGAAGCAATCTTCCCAACGGTGACCAGACAACTCAGAATCATGCGATTTCAACACCTTCTTTAAAAAGTCATTAAAGTGATGAAAAATATTGGTTTCGTAAAGCTAGGTCAGGGGCTATTTAAAAAAAATCTTTACTTTTAATGACTTTTCAAAGGGGTGTGATAAAATGCCACTTGGTTGAGTTGGCATGGAACCCTTCTTCATCTAATTATTAACTTACTACAGGGTCCATTGGAGAGGGAAGACTTTAGCCTCTCCCGACATCTATGTGAAAAACCCCGAACTACAACTATGCCTGACATCTCTGTCAGGAGCGGAGAAACATTTTACCCCCTACCCAACTAAATACTAGCTTTATTTCTTAACATATGCCTTTATGCTCTCTTCCAATTTTATTTCTTCAGTTAATTCTCCAAATATCTTCAATGCTCCGTACATCAATGATTTTTGACTCTTTGTTTTTTTCCTGAAGGGGAGTCTTAGTTCATTTCTTTTCCTCGTCTCATGTGTATGTTTGCTTTGTAGTTTATCAATTTTTCTTAGGAATTCAATGGCCATTGATTGTTTTGTAGATTAAAAATATAGCATTAAAGTAAATAATTTGTTTAAATGACAAGATATTTAACTCCTTGAACATTTTGTTGACTGAAGAGTACCTATTTTTCTTCAATATAGTTCTCATAGCTCTGTTTTGTAGAATTTGTTTCATTAATCCGTCGTTGGCTAAGAATAGAATGCTGCGACAGTAATTTGTGTGTGGTACATTTTTACTGGAGACTGTGTCAAGGAATCTTCTCATTCTTCCCAACAGCGAAAGTACAAATTTTCTGGGTTTGAGTGAGAACGATAACTACCGTAAAAGTCAAGGTGTAATAAGAAACTACTTTGTATTCTCTCTATTCTGTGCACATATTATATAACTTGAATTCAAGACATGATACGCATATTATAACGGGTTGCGTCAATATGAAAGGTACGAAGTTATCATCGCTTCAACTTACCTAACACGTTCTAAGAATGAAGTCTTACATCTCGAAAGCTTTTCAAATTATTGCGTTCATTGTGGTATTGCACAATATATGTTATGATGGTGGAGATATTATGGTGTTCCGTTTAACCCTAGAAAGATGATCTTATTTATGTACATTTATGTACATTTATTGGAATAATATTATGAACTAAACCTGTCAATTTGTCTGTCCTGGAACGGGAAACTTTCCTAGTTGGACAGACAAAGCTGCCTCATATGCTATTTGTACTTTCTTTTGTATTATAAATAAATAAATAAATAAATAAATAAATAAATCAATAAATAAATATTTTGACCTACGCCTTAAAGACGTACTGAAGTTTAAAAGTGTATATTTGGCGTTTTATCATACAGTTAAAAGGAAATTGAGTAATTAGTTTCGGTTTTATACTTCAAATAAAACTAAAATAATTAAAAAAAAATATATATTCAAAAAAAAAAAAAAATTTGTGCTGTAAAACTCTTACAAATCAACTAGACCATATAAAGTGTTTTTTAATGAGAATAACGTTTTATTTTATATCTAAATCGTATTTTTTTTATGCGCCATGAAAGTTTTAATGCTAATTAGTTGTTATACTTAAAAATAATAACATTTTTTACGCTTAATCACATTTATAAGAAGAAGTTCGAAAGTTAATAATAATTGGTTGATTTATATAGCGCCGTTTTCGTGGGAAATCACCTCAAGGGCACAAATAAAGTTACACAAACGATAATTAATTATACGTCTTTCGAACGTAAGGTGTATGAATGTACCCGTAATTATTGTACTTATCGTGGTGACACTGCCGCCTCGCGCTAGCTCTGCTTGGCAACTGAGCTGACTGAGATAGACAGCGCGCTCTGTTGCCAAATAAAAAAGTTTTTTTTTGAGCGAGACACAATTAATGTGTCTCACTCACGTCGCAAAGACGTAGATTTTCTTTCTAGGTTTTAAATAATTACACCATTATAGTAAGGTTTTGAACACAAAAACGTATTTTTCAATATTTGCAGTATTTATCATCAGGGAAGATATGAAGTGTCCTGATGGCTGACACTGCAAAGCTGTTGGCTATATATGGAAGCAGTTCAACCCCAAAAATAAATCTTCTGTGGTACCAAAATACACTAAACTTGCTGACGGGATTTTTCTACGTAAGGTAAAGACTTGCTTTTCTTGCTGCTAGGACCTGCTTTTAGTTCGGCTTCGCCTAGTTTGATTGGTAACCATTTTATAAATCCGATAGGAACTGGTTAAAAAAATAGCCAGTTACTTGGATCCAATGGGCTTTTAGTTCGGCTTCGCCCAGACAAAGTAACCGTGACAAAGTAACCGAGACCCGCAATGACGTCATACGTAATATATAGCCGCGTGATACTATAATTCACTCGTCAAGCATTGCCGTCAATCTTTCCATGTCTGGAAAGATACTTAAATTCTATAAATCCATAGTGCTTCTACCTAGGGGGGAAACGTCCACATGGCTGCTGGCGGAAGTAGCGACATCTTCTTGAATTAAAAACCGAATTACAACGGTAGCTTTGCTTGAAATTTCATGAACACGGATGTTATTTGTAGTGCGGCGCGTAAGGCGTGACGTCAGACATGCAATCGAAGTCGTGTTTTGAAATTCTACCATGCGGACGGAAGGGTATCAATACTGATTTGACGTACCTTTTGCATTGCAATAGTGCGCAGAATAGGAGTAAACCTGTAATCTTTTTGCATGCCAAGCAGACTCTGTTTTAGAATAAACGCTAAGCTGTTTGTGTTTACCGAAGCAGGTAATGACTTGGCTGGTCGGTGCTTCGCATCCAAACCGCGTATTCTCTATTGCAATGTGCCCTACTCTCCATGGGGTAGTTAGCCGCCATCAAATAGTTTCAGCGAGTGGATATTGCTGGCTCGGTTCCCAGGACCGGATTTACAAACAGTACAAATAGGCTGTAACGCGTACACCCGAAAAACGAGGTGAAAAATATTTAAAAAAAACTATTTAATTCTGATCTGAAATTTGTGGACGTAAAAGCTTTTTACTAAATGGCCTTTGAGCGGGAATCAGACGGTTCACTTTTTGGTTCATTTTTGTCTTTCATTTTGCCTTTCACTCGGAGTGAAACATCCTACCAAATGCCGAATGAATTCATTAGTGAACCGATCCCTCAATGTTGAATATTGGCATTCGGCACCTTTCACTTGCGCTCGGAATATAAGTATAATGAAACATTTTAATATGTAATGTACATTTTACTGACTCATTCAATCAGTATCGCTTCCTGTACTGAAAGCACGTCGCATGCAAAATTCAAAATGGTATAAAAATGGAATTAGGAGAACCCCTTTTTAGAGAATTTTAAAAACTACCTGTTCCTCTGGAGTCATAAATTAAACAAAACAGGCATTTAAATGTGATAATGTATTAGCACACTGTATGGCGGGCTGGATTGGGAGTGACTGGTTGATGGAGAACTTTCGTCCTCTCCAGTTGGACCTTCTCGACCCATCGCCTTGCTATGCATTGGGAGGGATGGATTCACACGTCTATCACTCCTGGATACACTGCCCCCCAGATTCCTATGTATACCTTATACCTTTTTCCTTCTCAGAACTTATTCTTCTTCCTTTCCCTAAAAAGACACTCCAATAATTTTCCTCGGGACCTATGTCATCTTTTGGAGATAAAGTAAAAAAATGTTCAATTATGATTTTGGATCTTCTTCCGCTAATTCTCTCAACAATTTAATGGTAAACTGCTTATCGTATGATGATCATAAATCTAACGAATATTAACGCACACGACATAGTTCGATGACATTGTAGTGGGAAGGAAAGGAAAAAAGAAGATTTTTTAATTATTTTTTTACTTATTTTTATTTTTTTTATATAAACTTTTATGAGTAAAACCTCAAATCGTAATATTTAATTAAATGAAGACAATATAAGCGAATCTCCATCGAAAATCTGGAAACAGGAAAATCAGAAAAAGATATTGACACCTCTGGGACATGAACCTAGGACCCCTTGGAAGAAAGATAATTTCTATGTGTTTCTGTATATGAACGCGTAACGTTCACAAGAGTGACATTCCCCCACGTGAACCGTCTGATTCCTGTTTTAGTAACTTGGTCCCGTTAAGGATCAAGTGCCAATATATTTGTTAATATTACAGGTTCGCACTTTTTCAAAACTCTTTGTTACTAACAAACCTAACTGCAATAAATCTGTTGCCCAAATAGATAGTGCAGGTACTTATACTAACAAAATACTAAGAAAATGTTTACTAAGGACATTCGAAATTAAACTAATTTAAAAAACCATTTGGGGTTAGGTTTTCAGATTTTTCTCAATTATCTTTTTTTTTATATGAATACCTGATAAGAGTCCCAGCTTCTCCCGTCTAGAGCCAGTGAGTCTATTGCATCCCCAATTGGTACGATGTTAGGCTGAAGGTAGTGGGGAAGGGAAATAGATGCAGAAGGGAGGGTAGGGAAGTGCCTGGTTATTTAGATCTGGTCATCAAACAAAGCCATTTCAAGCAACTTTTCAATTCTGAATGGTGGTCTTACTATTATTTTATTTTAAATGAATTAATCGCGAAATAGCACAAATTAATCAAATAAAAATTATTTGCCCGGTATTCGATCCCGCCACCTTCGGATTGCGAGTCGGCGAGTTAAGAGCCAAGCGAGTTAAGAACCACGCCCGGCGTCTAACATTAATCATTAATTCTAAAATTCTTCTCGGAATTCCCTTTATTACGTTTTACGAACAATCTGACAATATTTGAAAATCTCCTACCACAATCGTGATAAGCAATGACTGTAATCATGAATCAAGCATCAGAGTAAGAATGTATTCACGACAACGGGTGGGTACTATACGCGATGCCAGGTTAAGCTACTGACCGGTATTATTTGAAAGAATACCTTAAGTATAAATACTGTGAAACGTCTCCATAATGAATGCGGTTATAAGTAAGTATATATTTTTCATTATGTGCAGAAATATATTCTACTGCATCACGATCTTAGAATGAGTACTTAACTCTACGGAATGTTTTGTAGGCATACTTTTTCAACCCATCTGCTTGTTTAGGAATAAATACATCCCAAAACACGTAATCGCGTTACACTTTCATAAGACCAAAAACGTCCCGAGCGACCTTACATTTTAAAAGCTGTATATCTCTCTTCCTCTCATGCAAACATACGTATTTTTCTTTTAACTAGAAAGAGAACGATATAATGCTTCTTATTGTTTTTGAAATATGAAAGCTATCTTGCATAGATATTTTACAATCTCAATCCAAAGTGACGGTTTCAGAATTTACGCGCGAAATCGAGGCTTCTGGATTGTGAGGTGCGAATATATTGAACCAAGCAGACGGGTTAAAAAATCTACGACAAAAATCGAAAACTTTTCAATCGTATAGGTAGTAGGCATCTTTTTTATAAACAAAAGTCACCGTATTCCAAGAAGAATGAAAGAATGAGTTTCAATAAATTAAATTATTTTGTGTTATACAAATAGAGTCAAAAATATCGAAATCATCTGAATGAAAAAAAAGAGTAACGTCCATTTAAAAAAAAAGTTTTGTTCTAAAAAAAAAACATTTCTAAAAGATAAATTGAACATTTCGTGTAAATTTCTACGATGGAAAGTGGTTAAATGGTTTTTATTACACCCCCTCATACGTCAACTAGACAATACATTACTTTTATTCATATTTCTAATATTTTCATTTTTTTATTAGACCGTTGTAACTACACGCTGATCTGAAACTGGTGTATTATGGCTAAGTATATGGTCATAACATCTTTTATATTTTTGTTTAGTGTCTCCAATAATTAGAATCAGCCCAGGGTAAATCCAGCCCTGTAGAACCCCACTTTGAATAATAATAAACCCCCGTGAATGATTGTAGTCCGGGGTATCATTTGACCGTTGTTTTGGATGTTTGTTGTAAAGCGCATGTTTACTGGTCCAAACCTGGTCACGCGTTCGATGTTATTCGTAACGCGCAATCCTTGGTAAAGCCTCCACTAGAACCAAATTTATTTTAAATGCTTTATAAACCTACCTTAAATAATAAACACACCCAACAACATATTATGTGAGATTCAGTGGATTCTAAGTTATGTTATTTTGTCTTCGAAGAAGTCTATAAAAATCTGAAAAATCTATACAAAACGTCAAATAAAAAAAGACCCAAAAATAAAAAGGTAACGGACACAACCGGGAATCCATCCCAGGATTTCTTGTCTTACGGGGATACAGAGCCTTAACCAACATATTCATCGTATTAAATTCTGTTTTTGAAATACGAGATCGACTAAAATGACGTTCAATGAAAACAACCGTATGTAGAGATCCTGGGTACGATTTGCAGTTGCGACTGTTACCTTCTTATTTTCTGTGTCTTGTTCTGTTTCATATTTCTTTTGAATTTATTAGCATTAATCTTCTTCTCCAATAATATATGATGTTTATGGGTACAACCTTCAAAAGTTAGTCCCATACAATTCTATATTTATTTATTTATGTTTACTGGGTTTTACAGATGTTTTCACATTCGTCAGAAAAATCCGGTTATAAAAAAATTACCCTAAATTAAAAAAAAAACACTTACTCAGTCCAAGGATATATGATACCTACATCTTACTAATATGACTATGAATCCTAAATCCGAAAATCGAGAAAATGTCTACTTCATCAATCTTCGTATTTCACATTAATTTCAACATGTCATTCAATTTCGTGATCATTACATATCTCAAAGATGATTGTACTTAAATTTATTTTTGTTAAATGAATAGGTAAAAAATGAGTTATTGTGGTAGAATTACGAAAGAAAAAGCTTTTTACGTCCCATAGATACAGGGCACGAATAAATATTATTAAAGAGTATGATAATTGGTAAGTGAATACAGTACGCACATGCAAATCGCTCATCAAGATATAACTTATCCCTACTCTCTTACCAAATAGTACTTTCTTTGATTTTATATTGTATTTGTATTTTTTACAAACACACTTGTACTAAGTTGTACTTAATGTACTTGTATTTTTATTACATTTTAATAGTATTTTAATTACACAAATGTACTTGTATTTTTTATTTTTTTGATACATGCTCATTGTATTATTTTTAATTCAAAAATACATATTTTCTTTCATATACTCTTCATATTAATTTAAATTTTTCTGTTTTTCCATACTTTTTTTTTATTCATATATCTTTTAAACTTATGTAGATATTTTGCATTATTTTTAATTCCTTTATACATCATACTTGTTTTAGATGTATAAATTATTTTATTTTATTTTTATATTATTTTGTTTTTCATTCAACTTTTTTAAAATTTGTATTATTATACTTAACATAAAATTGGCCACTACAACACGGGCATGTGCCTAGTGTGATGGCCAAAAAATTATCCATTTACTGTAATGTGTAAACTTTACTGAATAAAAAACATTAAAAAAAAAAAAGTATGAAATGTGCTACAATTTAAATTAATATTTTAGTCTAAGATCCGAACGAGAAACAACTTCACCCATCCGTTTAATAAATGAAAAGTATTTTACACCAAATTTAATGTATTAGAAAATATATCACGAGTAGGTTGTCTAAAAAATTCCTGCAAGACTACCATTAATTAAAAATGACTTTTTATTAAATATCGCACTCATGAATTTAACGAATAAACTTAATACCAATCGGAAGTATGAAGCCTATAGAATATACTAATTTTGATATAAAATACTTTTCATCCATTAAACAGATGGGTGAAGGTCGTTTCTAGTGACGATCCTCTACTATTATCATGTGTCAAATCTGTCTACCCCTTATTAAAACATCTCCGTATATATTTAAGTTGTTTGTATTAATAATTACATTAATTGAACTGACAAACGTTGCAAAGCAAATAAACTCCTGTCTGACGTTACTTACATAGCACAGTCAATATACATATACATACTTACTTTTCATTGTAGAAATTGTATTCTATTAATTTAATGAAGCCAAAATATCTGGCACTAGCAGCTCTTGTCAAAACCGTGAATTAATTACCCACGATAGTTTATCTACACAGAAATAGAATGGTTATATTCCGATTGCGAGAATAATTATATTTCTCATTAGAGTAGAGATTTTTATTTAGATTCTAAAACTTATTCGGATTCGAAACTATTTTACGATTTACCAAGTGAATAGATTATCCATAAAAGTGTGATCTACAAGATTTAAATACAAACAAAAGTAGCCAAATTATATAATAAGATCCTTAAAAAAATCCGACCACTATTTACGGTCTTACAAATTAACATTCCACGCTCTAGAGTCCAAGCTGCCGAAATGAGGTACTTCAGAGGAGTGGCAGGGGTTACGAAATGGGATCATATAAGAAACTCCACGATCCGAGATGATCTAAACATTGAACCACTGCTACTCTTCGTAGAAAAATCGCAACTGAGGTGGCTTGGGCATGTACTAAGAATGTCTGATGACCGAATTCCGAGGAAGATACTGAGTGCGATTCCAGAGGGTAGACGTCCAGTGGGCCGCCCCAGACACAGTTGGGCGAGGCAACTCCAGGAACTGTGTGAGGAGAGGATGGGGCTACCATGGACAGAGGCCGAACAATCAGCACAAGACAGGGACATATAGAGGAGTCTTGTCGATGCAATGGGTCCCCGACCCGAATAGAATAAGGGGAAGAAGATGATGACAAATTAACATATTTCAGATTTTTTTGCACATTCATTTTGCCCAGATATTATTAAAAAAATTATATAAATACTTATAATAAAAAAATAATTACAAAGAGTACAAAATTTTACTTGTTTTATCATCACGCCTTTCAGCATGTTTGGATGTAGGTATAAATTAAAGCAAATTTGGAATGAAATAAAATCGATATATTATAGGAGAATAATTATTCTTTCTCATTGGAACCGCCCTGTACGATCTTTCGACGGAATGTAGATTTTCGGCCGCTGGCTGGTTAAGGGCCCTTAAGACTGGTTGTTTAAAAAAAATAACAATACATCATTTTTTTTATTTTTTTTCGCGTTCGGTGTGAGTTATGTTATTATATCATTATAAGCCAGTTGCTTCATAGAACTTAAATCATAACAGAACTTGAGTAGAACTTTCACAGGACGTGAAAATTAACTTAATTTGATAAATTTGTACCGCCCAGGTTAAAAACCACCATCCAGAATCGAAACATTACATGAAATGGCCGTGTTTGGCAACTAGATTTCAAAAGCCAGGTGCTTATCAACATTCCTCTTTCCCATCTTCTTCCCTTCCCCACTACCCTCAGCACCACAACATACCTCATTGGGGATGCCATAGTCTCACTGGCTCCGGATAGTGGGGATCAATCAAATAATTTAAATACCGAGAATCATTTACTGGATGGATAACCCACATCTCTGCCATAGTTTGGTGGTTAACCATAAGTGGTTCGCTACGTTTGGTAACTTATAAAAAGTGCCCTGATTCTTGGGGTGAAGTTTGTCTAGGTCTTCGTTGCGGATGCGTCTGCCCACTAACTGCATGGCGGGTTGGATTTGTACGATACTGGATGAGAGAGGCCATTTGGCCTGTCCTTCCTAGAATTTCCAATCCTTCCTTTCCTTAAAAATATCCTTCATACATCATCCCCCAATATGGCATAGGCCCTGAGGGAAATTATTTTCCTTCAATTATAAAATAATATTTTAATAAATAGAAAAAACAACACAATAAAAAAAAACATTCTTGAATATGTGTCAGTAAAAAATTACTATGTGGAGGATATATAACATGTGATAGTTATGGTTTATGGTATCCATAATTGGTTCACACAAAAAGTAATGCACGATTCATTAAATAAATTCACACCTTGAATTTAAAACGACGTCAATTATGTTAACACTGTGATTTTTATCGATTTGATTGATTAACTTTACACAGATGACTCTAACTGTCACATGTCACAATGGATAATAAAAAAGACATTACTCTTTTCTTTTTGATTTCTGTCACCTCCCCCTCCCCCCAAAAGTTCGTATTAAATACCAAACCATTAGCTTATTGTTAAAATATTGAAAATACCTCAATATATTAGATGTGTTCGTGACATCTTTTGTGATATTGACTCGACTTGACGGGCAGAAAAAGACTTTAGCAATATTACTTTTCCCTTAAGAAAATATTCAATCAATCACGATGTTGTGTCGCACCAAGCAGCTTACTTCATTTCATAAGAAGGGTATTCCTAAGAAACTTGGAAACTTTTCCGAAATATTTTGTATGGTTTTACTTTAGAGGTCAAAGCGGAAATAATATAAGAAACTAATTTTCAAAGGCTGTTAACTAAAAAGAAAGGGTATTGAATTCTATTTGTATTGGTATAACTTTAATGTAATTTTCCTGGAAATTCTCAAGAAATCCATTGAAATACCGATGCTAAAATACGTTTTCACTTAAATTGATACTACAAAGTTACTTACAAAGCCTAGTGGAAAATAATTGCTCTGATCGAGATGTTTTAACCGGAACAGCTTTGGAAAATTCATAATATCAGATCACACAGTTTGGCGGTTCTAGACAAACACGTAGATTTTTATTGATTAATAAGATAATTTTAATAAATCTAAACAAAACATGAAATAAAACAAGTCACAGAAAAAAAAAATTCGGTCGCAAGTGGGAATCGAACACAGAACATATGTACTAGGCACTACTCCGAAATTCAAACACGAGAAATGTTTTCTCTATTGAGTTGGGTAGTCTCCTTAAAAATAAATTAATGTACTGTAATCAGTTTAAGAACCATATGTTTTTTTAATCTTTATACTATATGTATTCTTTTAAATTAAAAAAAAAAGTCTTTTGGTAAAGCGCCTAACTCGGTCATGAGAACCTATTTATATGAAGTAATTTTTGTCGATCTCATATTTCAAATTAACAATTAAAAAATTTATCTTTAACTAATTTTTCCCTCATCCTTGGCTGCTATCTTTTTAAATGATTAAACAGTTCTAACGAATGTATTTGTAACCTAGATAGTGTCTCGGATAAATGCATCTGACTTTATTTATATGAGACACAAATCGACATTTTTATTATTAATAATAATAATAATATAAGTTTATTCCAGAATGTATGCAGGAGAAGTGCAATGCAATACATTCGCAATGCAATACATTTGTTATTTTAAAATATTTTAAAATATGCAGTGCTACGGAAATGTTCCTGGAGGGACGAGTACATACTTTTCGTGCACTTCTCCGCCACCGCATGGGAAGTTTATGGCGCAGACTGCGCCATTCGAAGAATGCGATCATCACCGCCATGACTGCCTGGATGGAATCTCCCCTGATGACCCTCTAGAGACGGGAGACGATGAAATACCCTCTGTAAACGGCTATTTAAAAATCAGTTTAGTGTTTTTTTGTTTTCAGTTTCATTTTTCATGTTTATTCGTTTATTTTATTTGATTTCTGTGTTGTTATTTACTTTTTACCTTAACTTATTATTTATCTTTTTTGTTATTTTAAATTAGCATATTAGCATATTTTAAAATAACAGTTAGCATATTTTAAAAAAACAAAAAAGATAAATAATAAGTTAAGGTAAAAAGTAAATAACAACACATAAATCAAATAAAATAAACGAATAAACATGAAAAATGAAACTGAAAACAAAAAAACACTAAACTGATTTTTAAATAGCCGTTTACGGAGGGAATTTCATCGTCTCCCGTCTCCAGAGGGTCATCAGGGGAGATTCCATCCAGGCAGTCATGGCGGTGATGATCGCATTCTTCGAATGGCGCAGTCTGCGCCATAAACTTCCCATGCGGTGGCGGAGAAGTGCACGGAAAGTATGTACTCGTCCCTCCAGGAACATTTCCGTAGCACTGCAGTATCTCGGTAGGCGGAAAAGTTGGCGATAGGCGTTATTGTAAGCAACCTTTAACTTATGCCATTGGGTTGCAGTGTAGTCAACCCACAGTTCTGATGTATACAGCGAGGTACAGAAAGCGTTGAACAGTATTCTTTTAACTTTGGGGCTGCAGGAGTAAAAACGTCTTGACAGCATACCCGCTCTAACTGATATTGCTCTTCTCTGCCTTTCCATGTCCTCGATATCCTTTAGGTCGTCTGTGATGACATGTCCTAGGTATTTAACGCTGTGATTAACATTAATTTTCCTTTCATCTAGCCATACTGAGGGTGTTTGGACGATTTCGTTTTTCGGTTTAAAAACCATAACTATTATTGGTTAAGGTGCTGTCCCGGTCAGACGAATGATCCTGGGTTCGATTCCCAGTTGCAACCGTTAGGTTTTTATTTTCTATGTCTTGTTCTGTTTCACGTTTCGTTTAGATTTATGAGTATTGTCTTCATCTTCAAGGCTATATTATATTGAGGGGTAAAACCTTCAAACGTTAAAAAAAAATATTCCAATAAAATAATACAGACATCCTGTAAAGACAATAAATTATTGAACAAAAATAGTAAAATATAAAATAAGGTTAGGTTAGGTTAATTTTGGTTAGGTTCGGTATTAGTAGATATTTGGTTGGAGGATATTTTGTTCGTGGGATATTATGTCGAGGGATATTTTGTCGGAGCATATTGTGTCGGGGATATTTTGTTGCGGAATGAAGACGCGCGGTACTGTTTCAACGGTAGTTTTTTGTGACTTTAATGACTTTAATGACATTTCTTCTGTACAAATTGAAATTACAAACAAAACTCAACTAAAAATATTTTTTCTATCAACGAAGTCAAAGCAACCTTTAAAATAAAAATAAAATGCCTGCGGTTTTATGGTGGGTATTAAAGTCACGAGTATGTTAACACTTCAGAATTTTTTAACAAATATCTATTGAATATTTTATTCAAATTCCGTGAGGATCATGCCAGCACCGAGGACCACTACTTAATACTAATAAACGTGAACAACCCGAGTGGCACGTGTTTCCGTTTCACCTTTGAAATTCTCACCCTTTATATTAAGGCTCACTAACACCTGCGCCGAAACCTTCATTTACGATCGTGTTTTTTATGCAACGTCATGTTTTTCAGTTTCACGAAACCCCCAACGTATTAGTTTCAGAATCTCAAAAGAACTCACCTCGGGATGATTGACAGTCGATGAACAAAAGCTTTTAACAAGCCCTTAATAATAGGGTTGGCAGATATCTTTTTTTGGATCAGAGAGGTCACGAATTCAATTCCTATCGCGTGTATAAAAAGTTCAAAAATTAGTTTCCTTTCTTTTGGATGTAAACTTGCGATTAACTTAAAAAAGCTTTAATAACATTGGTGTTTCTATTGTTTTATGACTTATACAGCAATAACTGTAACCTAATGGTACATTCGTGGTGAGCAAGAAATTATGTATTATTTGTTTGGTTAATTATAGTACTGTCACGGTATTTAATCTACCTTGAAGATTTTTTCAAATGACGCATTGGCGTTTCTTTTATATCGCTTACCTTCGGTGTACCAGACATATTTTGAGCTTGTAAAAATGTTTCATCATTTTATATTATCATTCATTGTCGTCGCTTTTATATGAATTCTTCAAATTTCGCATGACATTGACAGATGACGATAAAAATTCCAATCGATGGTTCGCAACATTCTCGAGATAGTGAAAACTGGCGCGTTATCTCATGAAAATATTATATTTTAAGAATTTTTTTCCAAAACCTTTCAATGATCGTAATAATTTCATTTTGGGAGGCGGGTGTGGACATCGCCGCCCCAGGAACAATCTATCGGATAACCAACACCTCTGCCCTAGGTCGCAACGTTTGGCGACTTAGTTAGGGTTGCCCGGGTTCATGGGGTGAGGTGTATCCGGGTCTTGGCAGTAGACGCGTCTGCCCACCTGCTGCGTGGTGGGCCGGATCGAGAGAGACTGGTTGAGAGAAGCCTTTTGACTTCTCCAGCCAGAGGGATGCATTAATACGTCTGTCACTCATGGACACTGACTCTCTTATTCCTACCCACCCCTCTTACTTTTTCCTTCCCAGAACTTCCTTTCCTTAAAAATACCCTTCACACAGCATCCCCTATGATGTCATGCCAGGCCCTAAGAGATTTTATTTTTCTCAGTGCATCCTGTGTGGGAGCTAAAATAATTTTTTTAAATAATGATAATAAATACTTAATGTTAGATTTCCGCAAAATATTCTGAAGGAAATTCCAGAGGGGGGGTTTTCTATCACCCCACACAATGTTGAAAGTTCGAAAAAGCAACTCCGCAAGTCCAACCTCTTCTGTGCAAGGATAGGTTGGACTTGCGATGGACAGAGGTCGCTGAAGTAGCCTAGATCAGCCTTAGAGAGAGGCCTTATCCAAAGCGATGGCTTCCCAAGCCAAATAGGACAAGAGAAATAACACGAGATGAGAAAAGACATTCATAATATATTATGTCTCTGTTTGAACTAATTTTGAAAAGTAATATTTGATTTATGAAAGCTGATTCCAAAGCATTCAAAATTCTTTGAAATTTGATGAATAATTTAATAATCAAATTGAATTATGTAAATATTACAGTTTATGAAAATAAGTAAAGCCTATGTAAATAAATTACATTTGTAAGCTTTAGCTCTAGATATCATACTTCTTATAGTTTTCATATTTTAAATTATAATTTAATATTTAGATAAGCACCTTTGAAGAAAACGATGTTATTATTTCTCTTAACTTACGTAATTGATTATTTATCTATCTATCGAAAAGCTGTAACTGATTGAAGAATTGATAATTTGTGGCAAAGGACCGTGTTATTTTTCAACGAACTCGCTTTACGGTCAATAGAGTTTATTACCGAACCATGATTTGATTAATGATTTTTTCTTTGAAATATTAAAAAGGATAGCATCGATTAGTTGGATAGCACTATTTGCCATACGGCGACTGAGACCATCGACTTATTGAAGATTTGTGATAAGTTTACTTTGAGAATAAATTGAGCCTGACAACAAACTCCAGGTCGTGTGATTTGGGTACGCTCAAAGACCGGCAAAAGTTATTGAAGCCTTGGTAGCCAAAATATCTTTCGTATTACTTCTACGACTAGCCAAGTGGTAGATACTCTTGGTATCGCCTTCACGAAAGACTGACATTTGGAATCGAAACGTTGTTGGAAATGGCCCTTCGAGACCGAGAAAGAAGGTGAAAACTGGATTGAAAAATCCTTAATATACCAGATCTGAATAGTCAGGTACTTCATTTACAATGAACGTTATTGAAATATTGCAAGGAGGACTCATCATTACAAACGCAAGAATTAAGTTCCAGTTTAAAACGAAAAGAAGATATTCGAAATACAAAAGTATATTGTTAATAAAAAGAACACCCCGATTCTAGGACTGTCCGTCTTAAAAAGCTTGCTTGGGTAAATAGGATAATGGTGATACCGTGACAAGTGGTAGTGGCTGAAGCGTACTTGTTGAAAACTCCTCGTTTTGTAGATGAAATCCCACACCGTGAGAATGGCAGGGCTGCAGATCATTGGCTACCAGTCAAAAGGGCCTTCCACAAGCAGGACAGGCTGATGACTTCAGATGCCGATCATCTTCGAATCACTTCCAATATCAATGATCACAATTGTGGCGATTTTTAGTAAAGTCGTCGTATTTCAGTCCAGAGGATCGCCCAATGTTCTGGGCTGCCGCACAAAGAATGACCTGCTTCCTTTTCAAATCTGATCATTTGAATGCTGCCTGCAGGTTTGAAAAAAGTTTCATTCCAGGGCAGACAATCTGACCAATACTCAATTGTCAACAAGCAAATACCGTGCCACACACCGAGACCATAAGTATAGTGTGTATCAAAGGGTACACGTGCACACATTTTGTTTCAAATGCTTTTTCATAACACTTCCTCTCCTAAATATCTTCCCCTTCTCCACTCCTTCGGACTCACAACATACCCAATTGGGGTTGTGAGTCCCACTGTGTTTAGATTAAGTCGTTTAGTGAGATGGTCGGGAGTTGTTGGGACAAAAATGGGAAAATAATTCCTTGTGTTATTTTTCACAATTTCAAGTAGATACTACGGGGTTTTAAAAAACCCCCTTTGTAAATATTATTCTTCCATAAGTTTTTATGATAAAATATCTGAAGTTCGATCGTTGTTTGAACAATGAAATGATTGCTCACCAAACACAAACACATTTTTTATAAAACTCTCGCTACAACTTAAATATCCGAAATAATTTCAAATTTCGAACTTCCCCGAACAAAAATTGTGCGCCATTTTAAATTTCAACCCGTCGATATCAATTTTGATAAAATTTTATAATAACGAGGAATTAATATAATTTTGTGCTTTAAATGTTGACAAAACAGAGAGAGCAAATTGTTTCATTTATTTATAAATGTCACTTTCAATGGCTGGAAGCTACAATTATTAATGTCAGGTTTTTGTGTTGGTTGAAACCATTTATATTCCATTTATAAATGTCACTTTGGCCGGCTTGGCTAACAGGGTACTTTAAATGTTTTTTCGGGGTAGATTCAATTGTTATTTTAATGTTTTATCCGGTTGCTGGAAGTTTCAATTTTTTTTTCAAACCTTTAGTTATTTTTAACATGAACGATTTAAAAATATAAATATATGTCCGTTACTACGAAAAGGTGTGTTATTTTTTTAATATTAAGCACAGGTATTAATAATTCCCTAAATTAATAAATTATATTTTTTTATTCATTTACTTAAAGTTTTTCATGTCTCTACTTTTCAAATTATTTATATTTGTATTTTTCATAAAATTTCATTCCAATCATGAACTATGGATCTCAAAATCCAAATGCTGCCAAATATTAGACAAGACAACATTTTGATCATTCCAAAATATTGGACCCAGAAAAAATTATTACAATTGTTAAAACAAAATGTTTCATAAAAAATGTTACTTTTCGAAGTAGAATCTATTTTATTTTTATTTATTTTTTATTGTATAAAATTGCATACAATTGGAATTTACACCCGCTAAGCTACTGCAAGTAGCTTGTCAGCAGGAGATCAGTTTCACAGATTAACTTAAAACAATACAATACATTAAATAATCCTCAACGCGTCAGCGTGGCAACAACATACACATATAATAACATATTAACTATAAATATATTTATAATATATACACTAAAACATTGTGATAATGAAGATACCGATAAATTAGTATTCGAATAATTTGCGAAGCACACAAAACCCGAAGACTTCCTAAGAATCTTTCAATAATTAATAAATAATATAATTAACCATCACCCCGCTTCTCTACAGGTTAGGCACAAAGAATACACCGCCAAACAACAGGCCACTTGCATCACATTTAAAAAAAAAAATCCGTTTTGGGCAAATATTCTTAGAAATTCATTATTTAAAAAAAAAAAATTATCGTATTTTTGAAACCCTGGCGATTTTTTGAAAATTCAATCCGATAAATCAGTCCATTTTTTATAAACCGGAAAGACGGGACAAAATTTTATGGGTGCGAAAAAACGATAATTACATAGCCGAAAATCATTTAAAAAAAAAATAATGTTTTCCACACGAATGACACAGGAGAATAACGAGGCCTACCAAAAATATTACATCTCATAAATATTTTTTTCTGTGATCCACCTTATTGCTCATAAATCATTATATTGTTCTACGTCTATATTACTAAATTCAATGTAATATACTTGTACTTGTAAATTATAATAATAATAATAATATTATAAAATTTGATTTTGTTAAATTTACACCACTACCATTATACCTCTAAAACACATGTAGACAGCATGAATGTACGGGGTTCTCTTCAAAACATCTGTTAAAAAGACAAACCAAATGATAAGTTCGCAGAGCACAAACAATAAATCTAGTGAACGTTAAATTGTCAAATTAAAAGATTCGCCTAAAATTAAAGTGTTGCCACATAAAAAAATAAATCAGTGTGGACTTCTCTTACCAATCACTTAGTAATTATCCAGACACTTATTTTTTCACACATCTGCTCTACATAACTAAACCATCTAGGAGTCCCTTTCTTCATATAATCCATTACGGTTACATGATTATTTCCGGATCTCAACAATTTCAACCAGGTCATTAATGATTTTATTACATATATGTCTCATGGATCTCATTTCCACAATATTCAAAAAAATGTGAGTCAATGAGAACTTGTAAGCTTTTTAAAGTCCTAAATTCTCCAGTCTTTCAGAATAAATATTAATTCTACTATTGCCATATAATCTTCTAATAAAATTCTTCTAAATGTAATTTCAATAGTAATGGAGAGTAGCAAATGTAAAATTATGAAATGTCTAGCGTTTTGAATATAGTTTGCTCTGCGTGCAAAGTCGTATTTTCACCTGTTAAAAATTTTCTAATTAAAGTATGTTTATCAGAAGTTACCTGCAATACCTATAATATAATTATATAGAGCATATGAACCCACAATAAATTGTACTTTGAGGTGATTTTTCACCCAAACGGTGCTCAACAAATTATCCATTCGACGTTGTAAATAGCCTTGCGTATGCGTGGTTGAATTTAAGAATCCGGCTTCCAAAGCATGTCTGCCGCCGCGCCTTACAGGTTGCACCATATAAACATCCGTGTACCTGGATTTTCAGACAAAGCTACCGTTGTAATTAGGTTTCTAATTCAATAATTCGTCACAAACGCCACTTTCGTCGGCAAGACTCAAAGGGACGTGCCCTTTCTAGGTATAAGTTCTACGAATTCGTGTACCTGGAGTGTCTCCCGAATTTCGAAAGATTGTATCAAGCGGCTATATATTACATATTACGTCATCTTCCGACCCGGTTACTTTTTTGCGGTGACTAGCCAATACTGGTTGACACGTTGATAGAAGATACGAGGAACGGGCTAGTTTTGGTTTCTAATTGGATTTAGAAAATGATCACCAACACTAACTAACTGAACGAAGCCGAACCAAAAGCGGCCCGCAGGGCCCAGCAGTTAAAACCTGGGGAGCGGGTTAATCCACTGAGGACTTCTAGCTTCGCTTTATTGGACGACAATTATTATCCCCAGCTGCTTCAGTTCAGCATACACCTTTTTTTCAATTTTCCTTGTAGCTTTTCCATCTGCCCTAAACATACTTTAAATATCCATCAATTACAACAGAATTTTTTAAACTTACTCTAAGAAAGTATTTGTTTTAATTGCTGAACAAAAGTTTTCCTATCGTTCAAATTGTTCAAAGTGTTCAAATCAATTATTTATCAAATTTATTATATTAAAATGATTAAGTTTCATCGTGGAAGACAAAAGTAATAAAATAAAATTAAAATGTTCCCTTTAATAACGAAAGTTGTGAAAAAGCTTTCACACATTCTGCGAAAATCCATTACTGGCACTACCACCCAAAGTTTAGTTCGTAAAATTACTATTTGAAGTTGAAAGCAGAGTTTTGGCCATTAGGTATATAGGTATATATTGAATCCCGTATTTTGCAGAAACTTCTGTAAAGAGTAGCAAAAATTAATGGAAATATTTGAAAATTTTAAAAAAGTGTTCCTTTTAGCCTAAAACGTCGATACAAAACACACCTGAGTCGTGATCATGTACATTGTACATGTGCAGGAACTCGTTCAAGTGAAACAATTTTATGTGATCTCGGTAAAATAATGGTTTAATGGTAAAATAAATCTTGATTTTTCTGTTTAAAGCAATTTTCCTTCACAATACAAGGTCGCGAGTTCAATTGAACTATATTTAAATTAAAAAATTAGGTACTTTGTTTTTACCACTTTTATTGTTTACAAAACCGACATGTTTCGTCAGCGAAGCTGACTTCTTCAGGGTTTTGACAAAGCTGACTTCTTCAGTTCTGTCAAAACCCTGAAGAAGTCAGCTTTGCTGACGAAATATGTCGGTTTTGTAAACAATGAAAGTGGTTAAAACAAAGTAATTTATTAATTTAAATCAAAATGGTGCCACAAAATAAGTTTGCTGTGTTAGAAGAAGTGAACTATATTTATTTATACCCTTGAAAATACACTGTTAAGTGAGTTATATGATTTATAATCCTCTTACCTAGACGAGGGAGGATGTGGTAGAAGAAGTCTAGTTCCCCCTAGAAAGTCATGGCACTATCAAAAACTTGAAAATGGTCATATCAAGAGTTAGAAAACCAGAAGAGTATTATTAGACGCTGTATGAATGTGATCGCAACAATTACAACTCGGCCCGTCATTGTGGGAAGCGGCATTATGGTTAGCTAGTTAGTTTAATCTTTATCTGGTACATTCCTGTATTGCTATTATTTTTTCATTTTACATCAACTCCACACAGGGAGGCCCTGAGGAAAATAATTGCTCTCAGGACCACTGTAAACTTTGTGAAAAGGAAGGAGTGAACGTGGGTTTTTTGGAGATCCATTTGAAGAAACACAGAGGCCGACAAATCATTCGACAACCGAGCTGTTGAACTCAAGAACAAGTCGCAGAAGCGAACCGTTCTCATGTGACAAATGTCAATCGCGTTCAAATGTTGGGCGTGTATTTGCGTGGTTCGCGTGATTTTTTACTGTGCACCGGTGCCCAAGGAATCAATGTTGTTCCTCTGAGCATCTTCCATTGAAATATCGCTTTGTAGGACAGCTTTCCCATCCGACACCTATGCTCTAAAGATTGCAATCAGGTTATGCTATGATGAATTATTCTGTCATCCGTGTAACAATGAATTGGTGCGCATATCAAAATGTCATTGATATGCAACAAAAACAATGTCGGAGACAGAATCGATCCCTGTAGGACGCCAGCATTTATCGAATGCAAAACAGTCAGCCATCGTCTGAATCGCCCTCTCCCTTAAAAAGTTGGCAATCCACGTACTAGTCGGTAGTTTTAAACGTCTATTAAATAATTTAAAAAAATATATATTTACGTGAAAATAACTTTGTAGAGGCAAGTAAAAAGTAGGTTCCCTACTTATCTGTATAATATTATCAGATTTAAAAAAAAAACAGTGCACCGGGCGGCGTACCTTTGTTTTTTACACAGATCTATAATTTCACCATGAATCTTATCTCATGTTCCAGAAAAAGGTCACTTTTGACCAAAATATTTCGAAAAACCACTTCCATCCCCTTTTTCCACCGCTAAAACTAGAATAAAGCTGGTTACTTCAGGTGGCTACCATAAAACGGTAATTTTTTGTTGTATTTCGTGCATTATGAAACTTATTTTTAACATTTTATAACATCAAAAACTTATCTGATACGTCAGTCATAATTACTAGTAGTGTAAATGATTTTATGTAGGTGAGTGTATCAATTACGGGGATCTAGGGTTGGATAGGGTTGGGAAACTTTCGAAATCTAATTGTTTGGAAATGTGCATTATTGTGTTCTAATGCAAAGTGACTTGCGGTTATACGAAGGCTAAATGATGACTCGTTGAATTCATAATGACAAGAATAACTCGGCTTTGCTAATAATAACCTCTCTTCATGATGAAATTTTGTAATAGATAATGTGATACCTATTACTCTATAATTTACTATTTATGATTAAGGTATTAAAATATGGTTGTAATATTATAGTTGGAACTACGGTAGATGTTCATAAATATGATATATAATAATAAAAATTCTTAAATATAAAAGTTTCATATTTTTTTGTGATATGGCGGTCATAACCTTTCGCGTAATAGAGTAGTAATTCATTTTGTTTTGAAGAGTTTAAAATTTCAATGTACATTTGTTACTTTATATTTAAAATTTTCTGCTACCGGTTTCGACATATCCGTGTCATTCACTAGCAAACTTCTAAGTTTTAAGTGTGTCGAACCCGGTAGCAGAAAATGTAAAATATAAAGTAACAAATAACGTAAATTAAAACTCTTCAAAACAAAATGTCTAGAAATCGTTACATAGTTAATGCCGAAGAAACATAAATAAAGAGTAATTAATATTTATTCTTCTGTGGTTAACTTCTAGATTTGAATATAAATCATGGGGTTTTTTAGTTGTATTTAGAAATTTAGACAACTTGACTATTTTTTGTTAATTTATAAAAGTTTTTAATATGCAAATGCAATAATTACATATCATCAATTCATTTAGGAAAGGATTCTAGCTTCACTGTACCTTGTTCTGAGATATGAGGTGTCAAAGTTTGAAAGGATGATTTCTCATTATCTATTTACCAATTTCCGATTTTGAGGTTAAATATTGTGTAAAATATTTTAGTTGAACATATTTTAAAGGAAAATATTTATATTAGACATAAGCTTTCCATTTTAGAAAATATCTAAACATACAAATAAAATCATATGCAACCAGCTAGGGCATAATAATTCATTGCGCAAGGTTCTAATTACAATTCCCTAATGGAATTTATAATAATTATGTTAGGGCCACGTCCTATTTAAATATTTTCCATAACAATGTGAAAATCTAAAATACTTTAACTTAAAAACTGTTTAAAAAAATCCGAAAATTCGTATTTGAAAGCTTTGAAACCTAAGAAAATGGTAAGGCGAAGTTAGAACCCTATTCAACCAAACTGACCAACCACAATGCGTCTTGTAATAACAATCAACTATCAGATACAAACAAAATAGAGAGTGTAAGTGACGTTAGAACCTTGTAAAATAAATGATTATTTAAAATGCTTGATGCTAGAACTTTGTCATAATACTCGTATATCTACGAAAATATAACACTGATGGTATTAAAAATTATTTTGGGATAGAAATGACCGTTTTTCTCACCATGACAGTAAGGGAAACAAAACGAGACTATGAGACCATACCAGATATTCTCAAATGCGAACAAATTAGCTTACTTTCACAACTAACATTAGTTAATTCTGTTCAATGTCAAATTACTGTTTATTGTTTTTTACTTCATTCATAACTCCACTTTCGATGGTTACTTTTTTTCGAAAATGAGTACTACATTTTTTATGTTTGATTTTTAAATCTTAAATCGTAGATATATGTTGGAATAACATTATTCGAAGCCTTACACCTCAATCTGTCTCTTACCGAGTTTAAGAAGATAAATATTCTAATCAAATCCTTGTGCTATTTTACCGCATTCATAAAATTTTGCCATTGCTTTCCCAAACACGTTCATTAAAAAAAAATATTATTAAAATATATTGAAATATATAACCAGAATTAGAAATAATGCGTGTTAGCATTTATGTCCTCTGCTTGAAAACTGTATCTAAATTTCTCAAATTAACACATTAACAGTGGCTATCTCAATTGACCTTCCAGATAAGTATGGGCTTTTAATAAAACACATGTAAAACTTAAAAAAAATTTTTTTTTTGACCGTACAGGTTTCAGCTTCTTATAACTGTCTTTAGCCTAATGATTTATTATTTCTTATGTATTTTATTATGAATATAATATAATAATAGATACTACGAGTATAATGGAATTCCACCACGAATTTTAGGAATCAAAAATAAAAATATTAAAAGGTATGGTCATTTTCTTCATTTTAACGAAGCACCACGTTCTTTAGTGAAATGCTTTGTACATGTTATATTTTTGTGTAAGTGATCGTCGAACCTGTGAATGAAATCTGTTAACCATAAGTTGTTATAATTGTTTGTCTTTTCTGTTGTTAGAAGTAAGAAATAGAATTTAGAAATACATCATAAATTTGTACAGCGCCTTAAAGTGATTTTTCATATAAACTGCGCTATACAAATCATCCGTATTTTATTTTGAATATTATTGTAATAGAATTTTTGTTTTATACTGTTTTTGTATTTTTTATTTAATTTTTTAATATTATTTTTATATGTTTCCCTGTATTTTACAACTACTGTTCCAACGTGACAAAGAATTGCACAAAATAAAAAAGAAAAAGTTTATATTTTAAAGAAAAATTCATATTATTTCTGAATAGCATTGTCTGCATTCGTGGATTTTTATTGTAGCTGGTAACTTCAGTTGGAAAGCAAATATTTCTCAATTCAAGTTCTGGAACTGATTTCCATACACTGCGTACTTAAGATATTCAAAATGTGATTTGTGGGATATTATTATATTTGATACGTATGCAATGTATTATTATATTACCCGTACCTACTATCAAACTCATACTCACGAGATTTCACAATTCATTGTCGTTATTATCATCATCATTAAAATCTAAAGAATAAATACTACATAGGTATAGGTACTGGGATTTACTTTTTAAATTCTTTAAAGTATCTATGTCATATTATTACATTATATAAGTTGGTATTGGCTCAGACCCATGAAAAATCAGATCGTATCACTTTAATATTTAATAAATGTATATTCAATTTATACCTATGCATATATTATCTTTTAAAAACAATATATTTACAAAAAATTGCAACAGCCGAACCAAGATTTTTCAGAACTTGGAAGGCGTCGTAAATTCATAAAAACATATATTAACATAAAGGCGTAATTTATATAGGTAACAAATTTAATAACGGGTCATGTAAAAAGATTTTTTGGTTATTGATAATATTTGAACCCATCTTTCTCATTTCTAAGATTTCAAGTTTGTCTAAATGGATATAAATGGATACGATTAACTTTACAGTGAAGCAACTCTATTCCTTTTTTTATCGAATGAAGCAAACACTTTGTGGTGTGACATTATATATATTAAATTAAAAAACACACACTTTGTTAAACACTACTTTGTATTGGAATTAATATTTAACAGCCAACCAGATTTCGCTTAGCTCAAGCTTCATCAGGGCTTATTATATCAACTAAAGTAAATTAGATACAGACACTTAATATTAATTCCAATAAAAAGTGGTGTTTTACAAAGTGTGTTTTTTCATTTAATGCAACTCTATTCCATTATTAAAATCAACATATGATTTTTATTTTTGATAGTGCCTAGTTCGAGTCGAGTTGACATTCTTAGAAGCATGTTATGTTCGCGAGGGACGTGAGTTTTGATAAGGATGTAGAAAGAAGGATGAATGCAGGAAGTTGACTTACTAGAGGACTGAATGCAGTAGTAAGTAAAAAAAGTTCGCAAGGGAAATGAAGATAGTCGTCCACAATGGGGTTCTATTACCAATCTTGATGTATGGCAGTGTCATGGAACAGACAAAAAGAGGTTAAGAAAATACTGATTGTAATAGCCATGTAATCCCCTAGACTAACTGTGAATTAACGAAGCTTAGCCGGCAACGCGTTGCTGTGGCTATCTTAACACAACGCTATATACTGGATGGAACCAACTTTATAACCATCGCCATCTTTGAGTTTATTGCGAAGAGACAGACAGACGCCGCGGAGGACTTTAATAATGTATAATACGTAGAGATGGTGCGAAAGATTATAATAATATGCATGTAATGCTTGAGGTAACTAACGTATTTAAGTTAATAAGGATTAATACTCGTCGCCTTAATTCTTCAGTAGACCATTTTAGTTTTTGTTCAATCTCCACTTTACAATTAAAAATAAAGTATGAAAAATCACTTCACTAAGAATTATTTAAACTAACAAGACCTTTACTTTTACAGAAATGGCTTCATCTTAAAAATTTCATATTGTTTCTTTAAAATTATGAAAGAAAACCTTCTCCCCCTGTATATTTAATAAGAACTAAGGCATACACACATAAGGCTACTGTATCCGTCTAATAACTTTCCAATTACCGCATTGTACGTGACCATTTTTTAGAAGATAGAATGAACAGAGTTAAAAGAGTTTTGTTATATCTCAAAGGGATTACGCTGTATTATGCAGTGTTTTCGATGAAAACTCCCAGGCGGCTTGACTTTTTCCGAGATCTAATAATTATCATTATGTTTCAACCAATTTACACAAATCCTTGACAAATTGTATACCTAAACCTTCCTCATAAAACACTCTACTGGTGAAAACTGCATAAAAATCCGTTCAGTACTTTTGGAGTTTATCGCGAACAGACAGACAGACGACGCGGAGTACTTTAATTTATAATATGTAGAGAAGATAGAGATGTAGAGATGACTGAGGAGAATAACAACAATAGATTGGTAAAAAAATATTTAACAAGAAGATAAAAACTCACTTTTTAATATTTCTCTTTTTGAGACTGACATGGTGTAATTCCATTATAATATATTAAAATAAAACGAATATAAAACTTTATTCCACTTAATTTTATTTGACCGTAACCGGTTTCAGCTCGTTAGAGCCATTTTCAGACTGGTACAAATAATTCTTAGTCCACGGTTTACATACATAACATATGGGTGAGGAGGAGGGGGTGGTCTACAAGGATTTTAATCAATTATATTAATTATATTTGTTGCTAAGTCGTTTTAGACTGTTGAATTTCTAAATATTTTGGTAATTCCAGTGAGCTAATTACCTTGGGTTTGTAGCTCATTTTAATGTTGATTAGGGAAAAACCTTACAAGTAATATGAGTTACTAATGACCTAATTTTATTGTCAAATCGTTATTATATTTATGAAGTTTAGGATTTTTTTATCGCTTTTTGAAGGGATACATGTTTACATTGGAGTAGGAATGGTCTAAATTAAATACCTATTTTAATTTCGAGATTATTATGAAAATTACACTGAATACCAAAGTGGAGACTTAGCAAATGATTCTAATTGCTTATTCATTACAAGGTGACTTTTTTATAAGGGATACATGTTTAATTAAACTAAATACATATTTTAATTTCGAAATTATTATGAAAATTACAATGGATATAAAAGCGGAGACTTAGCAAATGATTCTAATTGCTTATTCATTACAAAGTTAGGTTCTATTTTTTTAGTTAAGCGGTTAATTTCTAAAGATTCTAGTCTATCCAGTTTATGACCTTTATTGCAAATATGGAAAACTTTAACATCTCTGTCTTTATCAAACGAGTGTTTATTTTCTAATATGTGTGATGCTTCATTCGACAATTCTCCTTTATCATTCACCCAGTTTGTAAAGTGTTCTTTAAATCGGGTTTTGACTGACCTCCCAGTTTGATTTACGTAATACGCTGGGCAGTTAGCGCAATTCACTTGGTAAACGCCCGAGTTTTCAAGTTTTTCTCTTTTATCTTTATTATTGATTAAAATTCTCCCTAGAGAATTCACATTATAAAAAGCTGTTTTGCATATATCATTATTAGTTAATCTGGATAATTTTGTTGATATTTCGCCAATGTAAGGGATTTTAACCCATTGTTTAGTAAAATCTTTTTCATTTTTATTTTCGATGCCTTGTGAAATGATTGTTTTTTTATCCCTTTTCTTTAATATACTCTCAATAGTTTCGCTCTTGTATCCATTAGTCTGTGCTATGGTGTTTATAATATTTAATTCATTATTATAATTTACATAATTCAAAGGCACATGTAAAAGTCTGTGAATGAGTGAATGGAATACTGATAATTTATGTGAAATGTGGTGTCTAGATGAATTGTGTATGATGTTATCACTATATGTGGGTTTTCTATAGATTGACAATAATTCTAATTTTTTGTTAATGATTTCAATTCCTATGTCGAGAAAGTTAATCTCATTTCCCCCAATTTCCCCCATATTGCCTGTGTGTCCCTGTCCAGATAATTAGAATGTCATCTACATATCTACGATAGAAGGCAACTTTTTTAAACGATTTTAATTTTTCGATGGATTTTTCGATATAATCCAAAAAAAAATTCAGCTAACACCGGCGAAATCGGGCTCCCCATGGCTAACCCACTAGATTGAATATAATTGTTATTATTGAATCTAAAGAAATTTTGTTCTACACATGTATTTAGTAGTCTTATTATTTCTTTACGTTTGATCAAATTAATGTTTATTTTAGACCTCATTTAAGTCTATAAATTGTAGACTTATAGATCTTGAAATCACAGTACCTAATAAGCTAGCTATGTTTCATTTGATGTTGTTAGTTTGTTCTCAAATAAACCAACAAAATAATTAAAAATAATTTTTAAAAATTACATGGAAAAAATAGACATTAATTTAAAAAAGATGTGAACGACATAAAGAAGAAATACATACATTATTTGTGACTTGAACACCGCATAAGTGTCCCACCTGTCGTGTGGCAGTAGGACCAATGCATAAATATACCAAACCACCCACGACCAATGGATCCCCTGTTCAGGTATTTTGTGCAGCTGAGTGGAGTAGGGAGGGGAAAGAGATATGAAGAGGAGGTTTGGAGTAACCTGGCTATTCAGATCTATTCATCAAACTCCGTTTATGCCATTAATAATGCTGTACAACCTAACGTTAATTCAACCTTGATTTTTGCTTTTCAAGGGTACATTAATTCGTCCTGTTTTGAATTGTCCTTTTACCGATTACCTTATAACAATTTGGTAGGCGGGTATGGGTACCGCCGCCCCAGGTATCATTTTTTGGATAAACAACACCTCTGCCATAGGCCACCCCAAGTGGTTCGCTACGTTTGGTGACTTAGGGGTGCCCGGGTTCATGGGGTGAGGTTTGTCCAGGTCTTAGCGGCGGATACGTCTGCCCACCTGCTGCGTGGCGGGCCGGATTGGTTGAGCGAGTCCTTTTGACATTTCCAGCCGGACTCTCTCGAATAGACTCTCTCGAAAAGAAATACTACAGCGTATTTAAAATTCGTCGGAAACATTCATAAATACCATGACACTTTTCACGTCGCCTCGTGGGGCTTGTAGGAAAGATACTTAAAAGCTTGAAGGGTTAATAAGAATTTTTAAATATTATTATCATAGACCCTTAAACATAAACTGAACAGGAAAGGTTAAAAACCCACCCTGCCTACTATGATCAAAATAATCAAAAGCAGAACATGAATTTTGTTTGAAGCAAATAAATTCCCCAACGTTCCATTATCAAACAATTGAAACTGTCAGTAGATTGGTTCTAAATGTGTCTTGATTAGGGAGGTTTCGTTATTCCAAGTCCGTACCCGTTACAGCTGTAATTAATCAAGCCACCCTGTAGCAACTAGCAACGGGTGTCCCGGCAAAATGCGCACAATCATTACTACTACCTTTCACGCACAATACAGGGTGTGCCAAAAAACGTTATTTTCTTAATTTGATAAATTCTAAGGTGTTAAATGTTTCAAAGGAATGAAAATAGATGAAATCTGATCGGTGGAAGGAATGTTACAAATGGAAGATGAGGCGGAATTTAAGGTGTGAAGAGTGGAGAATTAACGAGATATAATAGTATCAATACAATAGGTGTTTCCTTGTTTTGTAAATTCATTAGTACCTTGGTACTATCCAGTTTCGCCAAGGGTCTTTTCAAGAAATCTTTTCTGTTTTCTTATTAAACACTTGAAAATAACGGAACAAGTGGTATGGCACGTGTCTCATTTTATTTTTTTAAATTTTTATTCTTTTATTTTTTGCGAATAAGAAGTAGGATAGTATATAAGTTAATTTTACACACATACTATATTATTACAATAGTTTGTAGTCATTTATTTATGCTTATAAATGTACAACACAACATGTGCCATTATCATAACTATGAATAGTGAAAGCATAAAAACATAAATAATATATGAAGTAACAAGTATGGTGTATAAAAAGTATAAAATAACGAAATAAACTTTTAAAAATCATTAATTATTAAAAGGTATAAAAGTATTTGATGACGAAAGAAAAAATAATTAAACTACGGAAAGAATCGAATAAAATAATACTATATGATGCAACTTTGGGAGGCGGGTATGAGTACCGCAGCCCCAGTAACCATTTATTGGAAAACCAACACCCCTGCCATAGGTCACTCCAAGAGGTTCGCTGAGTTTGGTGATTTAGCACCCCTGGTGGGGTTTTTGGGGAAGAGGTTTGTCTAGATCTCGATGGCGATAGCGTTCGCCCACCTACTGCGTGGTGGTCCGGATCTGGAGAGATCGATTGACGGAGACTTAACCTAGACTTCTCCAGCCGGACGATTCATACTACCGTCAACACATTGACCCCAAGATTCCTACCAACCCCTCATACCTTTTTCCTTTCCAGAACTTTTTCTTATTCCTGTCTCTAAAAATACCCTCCACACAGGATCATCTTAGATGATATAGGTACTGACAATTGTTTTTTACTCAGGATCTCCTGTTTTAGTTTTATCATTTGGAAGAAATCAAATGGGAACCCACGTAAGCGCGCTCTCTGTGTGTGTTACATATTTAATTAATTCATTAATGTAAATAAGAAGATAAATTGCAATTATCTCTTTTTTAAATTGAATGTGAAGCGAGGATAGTTTGTTGACATGGTATTATTTTTTCTAGGCCCAAAAGGTTAAATCATTTCTTGAAAAATTACAATATCTGCTGAAAAATAGGTTCCAATCAATAATGAAATATTAAAGATTTTATCATTATTTTCAAACAAGCCTAGGCAGCAGATATATTATAGATAATTAATCTGAAAATACTACTCAAAATTTCCTGTGGGGCTTGCTACATGGGATAATCCCACGAGCCTGATGAATTACCTTGAAAAAAGGTAATTTGATTAATGGCCCCGGATGGCGTGGATTTAATGGGGTTATGCAGCAACCAATACTAGTACATTACACTCACGAGGAGGAATTTGCATACTTCTGCATGTAATACTGTGGGCATATGAGAAAAAAAGATATTTTTTGTTAAATTCTAAAACCTGCTTAAATTTTCATTGAAAAAAAACGCAATATAATATAACGAAAATCGTTATGAATTATTTTTTCTTTAATAAAGCTATCGTATGGAGATCTTTTTCATCATGCAATATGCTCAGATTTTTGTCTAAGGTATATCAGCTTTTTCCATTCGATTTTTTTTCATAACATGCAGGAGGCCCTAAGAAAAATAAATACTCTTGGGACAAATATCATCTTTAGAGATGCTGTGTGTAGAGTCGTTTTAGGAAAGGAAAGACAGGAAGTTCTGGGAAGAAAAAGTATGAGGGGTGGATAGAAATCTGGGGGTCTGTGTGTCTAGAAGTGACGAACATATGAATCTATCCCTCTCACTGCGGTGCAGAGCGATTTTCCGAGAGCGTCCTACTGGAGAGGTTGGAAAGTCTCCCTCAACTAGTCTCTCTCGATCCGGCATTCCACACAATTGGTGAGTAGATCCATCCTCCTCTAAACCGTACCCAATGAATCCAGACACCCCTGCTAGGTCACCAGACGTAGCAAAGCATTTGCTTTAAATAAATTAGTAAACCGCTAATTGCACAATCTCTTTCTTCCAAGGCATGTTACAATAAAATCAACGACGATGGTTAACTGAAAAATAATTCACTGGTTACTAATATCCACAAGTCAAGGCACAAACTCCTTTATTTATTCACATTCACACATCATCAGACAATTTTGACCAATCAACACCTTATCAAAATATGAACAGATTCTTGAAGTGATAATAAAAGAACAAATCTTGCAATACCTAGATAAACACAATATTTTATACCAAGAGCAATCAGAATTCAGATCTAATAACTCATGTGAAACAGCATTAAACGTAATTGTCGAAGAATGAAAGGGAGGAATGAATAGTAATAAATATATCTTCGCAATATTTTTGGATTTTTTAAAGGGCATTCGAAACTATAGATCGAGATAATATATCGAAAATGAAGTTTAAAAAAATTGGTTTTTCATCTGTAGCCATTAAGACAATAGAAGAGTATTTGAAAGACAGAAAGCAGATAACAAAAATTAATAATCAATTTTCAAAACGAATGGAAAATAAATTAGGAGTACCGCAAGGGTCGGTCCTTGGACCTCTATTGTTCATACTCTGTACTGATGACATGGTGAAAATATTTTCAAAATGCAAAGTACGACTATTTGCCGACGACATACTAATATACTTAATTGGAGATAACTATGAAGAATTAATAAATATTTGAAATGATGAGCTTAAAGGTGGCTAAAAATCAATAAGCTTAAATTAAATACAAAAAAAAAAACAAAATGTGTGGTGATTGGATATAAGAAGAAATCCAGTGAAAGCAAAATTAATGATGAAATTATTGATAAGGTTATTTAAATGAAATACTTTGGCGTTATATTAGATTCCAAACTAACATTCAACAGAGAACAAAATAAGTTTAAAATTCTTCAAAACAGAGCAATGAGAATATTACTACGGAGAAATAGATTTTCAAAAGTAAACATAAGGACGTGCAAGGAAATCATGCTTCAGAAAAAGTACAAGGAGAATACGCAGAACAGTTTACTGTACAAGGGATGAAGTTATGTAACACGCTATCAGAAACTTTAAAGTTCACACTAATTGGAAAGTTCAAGACGTAATGTAGGATCTACATAAAATTTCGTTTGCAATATGAAATATTACAATTAATTAGAAATTTGTAAACCTTAATGTATAAATTACTAAAATAAAAATAATAAATAAAAAAATAAACATGCAGCAAAACAATAGACTTCTAAAAGCTCAAAATTGGTGACTCCCAAAGTGATTAAATTGAAAATTAGACCTCTATTTGGAATTCTAGAATTTCGCATGGATATTTGCCTGATAAATTCTTTACGCTTCGTACCTGTGCAAAAAAATAAAGAAATAGCATTTTGACCTTATAACTGTTTTCAAATAATAGAGCTAGCCATAGATTTAGGTAAAGGATTTGAACTAGATATATTACGATGTAAACAAGTATATGTGTATAATGTGCACGCATGTTATAATACATTTATTTTCTTAGTCACAGATGTTTATTTTTCTTCGTGTAATACAAAATTTTTGTCCAAGAAGTCAAATTAAAACTGTTTTTATCGGAAAAGCATATTTTTATTCGTGTATCCTTTATGGGTCACCTTCAAACCAGTTATTCAGTTTCAGAATTTCTGGCCTTGCATATTTAAATAACTTCAAAGTGTTGAATCAAAAATGCGTGTCAAATTTCGAAAGCAAATTCGAAGATCAAACGAATAATTTATATATTTTATCTTTTTTAAATCGGCGGAGCAGGTTTGAATACTAACTAACAAAGTCGTCAAACACAAAAAATCTTTCGATTAAAAAAAGGGGTTTTCATGAGATGGAGTCGGAAAAAGACATTGTTTCGTAGATACTGAATATTAGAAAATTTAACCTTTTGATTAAATAATATGTAACTCCTAATATGTGTGTTGAACGTACTGAGTCCAATATTTTTTTTGTCATTAAGAGACAACCAATTTTAAAATTTTAAGGACGACAATAAAATTATTTTATAAAATCCTTATCATATCTGTAATATACATGGTACTGTAATATCATGTGACACTATCAATCCTTATCACGAGATACTGGCACAATTAATGCTGGAAGTGTTCTGGAACACAGAATTTTAAAAATTTGCATCCCCCAACTATCCTAGTAGGCATAGTGAAGCATAAATGTTTGTGATTGAATCACAAATCGCACGGAATGATACGATGGGGCATTAAATTCCTGAAATGTTAAACACACACCTAAAGACATAAAAAGAGACGTTTCCTTCGAAAATAAAAATAAAAGTACGGTCATTCTACCTCTGTATAACATGTTAACAAATAGTACGTGCAAACCTACGTACCGCAAATAATTTAATGTTAGACATACGTAATCAAACCAAATTATTATAATAATATATTACCTACTGTGATAGGTTCCGAGGAACGGTAAAATTGAAAGTATATCTACGCAAATATGAAAGATATCTTACAATCAAATTGAATGCTGATTTTTGTTAATAGATACATTTTGACATAAAACATAGGCATTATAAATACCGCCCGACAAATTTACACGGTTGCCATTATTTGACACATGAGAACGGGTGGTTTCTACGACTTTTTGTTAAGTTTAAGAGTTTAACGGCTGAGGAACGATTTGCTGGTCTCTGTGTTTCCTCCTTCCTACAACATGGTTCTCTTCAAGACATGGGTCTTCGTTGTTCGTTGTTCACTCCTTTTTCTCCTCTAAAAGACCCTCCATGTAGCATCCACAAAAATGACATACGTCCCGAGGAAAACTATTTTCCTCAGGGCCTCCTGTGTGGAGTTAATTTAAGAAAAGTAATTATTGTAAAAACTTTATTAAAAAATATTGATGATTATGTACGTTTTGGACGCACGTATTATATTACGATACATTCAAATATTATTGGTTTTACGACCTTGAAATATTTTAAAGCCGACTGATTTGGGAACAAATAGAATATTGGCCACTTGTCTTGCTTGTTAATAGTGACATTACTTTCCAAATTGAATATTCTTGCGTAACCTAAAACTTTGAAGACAGTTTGTTTCACAGAATTTGATCGATTCATCAAATTCTAAAGTAAATTTTCAAGTTATGTAAAAAATATTCAAGTTCTGTCGAGTTTATTACTATTTATTAGTCCAGTTCTGTGAATTATATGGCCCGTAATGATAATATAAAAACAGAACTTGAATATAATGAAACTAAGATATTAAATTTAATATATAACATGATGATTAGGTACCCAGATCCGGCTCGAAGGACCGTACGTAGGGTCCCAGGGTCTGGTCTCCGGACAGTCCACCGTCAGGTGTAAAGTGTGCGGCTTCATTGACTTCTTTCGTTTCCAAACCCAGGAAACGTACGGTGAGAGGTTATGATTTGCGAGGTTATCCCTTGTTTTAAGTAAAAAACACTTTGTTTTGCACTGGGAATAGTGTTGTAAAACTTTAGTTTATTCAGATGAATATTAAGTTGAACAGTGTTTCGATTCTATTCTGAGCACTGGTGTTTTAAATTGTTAGAGAGACGTTGAAAGAATTGTAGAAAATAATGACATTGCAATAAGCAACAAGCTTATTTACAGACCAAAAGAGAAATTTTACGATTGACCACAGACAAGAGTGCTAGTAAACAAAAAATGCATTGAAATATTTCGTAAAGGGTGACATAGACGTGAAAGTTATGAGTAAAGGACTCTATACATCGAGATCAGGCAAAATGATAAAATTTGAAGTGCTCAGTGCAAAATAAAGTTAAATATTTGAAATAGGACAATCACAACACACAACCTTCAACTCTTCTACATTTTTAACTTTTACAACTTTTTCAGCTTTTTGGACTTTTAAAACTTTTTTCAACTTTTAAATTAAAAAAAACATTTTTTAGAAGGAACAAGTCCGACAGCTTAATATAATAAGTCTGAATTTCTTTCAGTTCCACAATCTGGAATTGAAGTCAACCCGTTTCTGAATAAATCCCATTAAGAATTCTCTTTACGACATCTCGACTCTCAGCTCTCGGCCACTATTCCGATTTATTTTTTATTTTTTATGAAAATAAAAATCATCTTAACCACAGTTGTTGGAGTTTTCGTGCTAAGATAATTAAATATCGGAGGACGCAGAGTCACAATAAAACCTGAATCATGCACGGGGCATGGGGATGAGGGTAACCTTGCGGATACCCTTGCTAAGACGCTTATGGATTTCGTTGAGTTATGCCCAACCACCAAACAAGAAAGGTATATCACAATTAAGTGGTACTCACGATTGTTGTCTTCTGACTTGGTGACGGTCATAGATGTCCATAAGCGTTCGATATTGTTCTATTTGATTGTTAGAACTTCGGTAAAGTTTGAGTCACGAGTCACGTAATAAGTTCACACAAAGTATACGATGAAAACGATAAGGTTTAAACTTTATGTGACGATATGATGAATAACACTCCGGCGTGGTGCGAAATGTCACTATACGATCGGGGGTTAGCAACGGACTGACTTGTTGACGATAAAGCGCTTGTCACTTGTTGACCGTGTAGTCAGGCACCCTTATTGTGCGGAATTCCCAAGTCTGGGTTCCTGCCGATCTCGTATGACAATCGGAGCACAAAACGAAAGAAATCCATCGGCGTTATGAAACATTCCGCCCACCAAAATACAGAAAATTGTATTTTAAAGAAAAGTTGAACGTTAAGCGAAACGCAGAATGCCATGAAACGTAACGTCGATGAAAAGAAGACGAAGCAGAAGAACTAGTTTTAAACGATAACTAGATGTAGATAAACTAGACGAAAAGAAACTAAATGATACGATTAACATAGACGTAAAAAGAATAAAACGAACCACGAAACGATGATGATTAGTCACATTGCCTAGGCAATGGACACGATTAGGTGAATGGTCTTGTAAGAGAAGATCCATTCAAAGTACGAAGCGTAACGATAGCACAAGATTTTTAATAATGATTCTAATCACTTGCTCCGTAGAGAGTTATGTCCAATGTTTGGTTAAAGATAGAATACGAATTTCGAAATGATTAAGTAGAAAATCCGAACGACGAGAGGCTTTGTTATGAAAGTTGTGTACGAATAGATAACAGTAAGCAGTAAGACGTTGGAGTTTCCGAATACGATATAATTTGTTTAATAAAAGTTTAGCAGAATATATCATGTTGGACTAATGACGATTGAACTCATTCTTCAGAGTGGAGTTCAGTTTTGTTAAAATGGCCATCTGAGATGGGCCAAGAGTCGTTTGGCTGGACAAACCCGGAGGGCTCCGCCCACCATAATACGTTACGGATTAGAACGGCCTGAGAATGGCCACGTGAAGCGATATCCGATGGATTATCAACCGATGATGCTTGACGCCGATGATTAGATGCGATAACTGTCAAGAGCGATAATTGGTCGGTGTAACGATTCCCGTGACGAGTATCATCGTGTGAAGCATCCGGTGGCCTCCACTTCCATCCCAATACCCTGAGAGTAAGAAAATGATCAACATTCTTGAAGATTACATAAGTGAGATAGTAGCCCGGCGGTAAATTTCGGTAGGCGCGAAGTTTTGGTTTGCTACAATCCGACTTCTGCAGTTCAAGTTGACCTCGTTTGGTATGTTCGATAACTTCGGATTGCGTTTGTTGAGCTTGTTCCACACTAGAACAGCCGACGACGATTGAATCGATATTTGAATCCGAAGTAATCGCGTATCGTGTGAGTGATAATTCGTAACAATTATTTTCTGTCAACGATCTGACAATACGGTAGGACAGAATAAAGGCAGAGATATCAGAAGTCACAGGGTGTAATGGGTAATCCGGGGTAGATTCCGATAATTGATGACGCCAAAATATTCTTTGGAACGCGTGATTTGGCTCTTGTGGGCATATTTGGCGATACATTTGCCGTTCTTCAGCAATGAACACCACAGATGGCGAACGAAAGTTTTGCAGAAGTTCAGCAATGTTTGTTTGAAGCTTGGGAACGATAAGGAAGGCATCATTTGACGATGATTCATTCACCTCCATCACCGAGGCATCGAAGACAATTCGCAAAGTAGTGGTAACGGTGCCCGGACGAAGAATGCAATGACGAAGTATGTGATGCATTTCCTTGAGTAAATCTTTTCCAGGAACACGTGTCATGTGACCACTGTGCAAGTAGTCAGTCATGAAAGCGAAGTACGGTTCACGTAAACTGAGCTTTACTATCGGTTTACGTTCGATTGAAAGGATGATGCGAAGAGACTTCGCGCGAACCTGGGGAAGCGATATGCTTATCCTTTTCACCAAAAGGTAAGGCTACGATGAATTGTCCCGAAGGGTCACGTGAGTGATTAGTGTGATGGACCTGCTCATCACGTTGTTCTTCAGGAGTGAGATGTGAAGACTGAGGGAATGTGTCAAACTCTCTCAGTTTCTTGACCTTTTCAGAAAGACGGTACTGGTTGGTTTCGATAAATTGACTAGAATAGTCACGTGAGCGATAAATGCGATACACTTGGTCACGACGTTGTTTAGTGGGCTGTGAAGACTGAGGAAATATGTCCAACTCCCTCAGTCTCTTGACTTCTTCTGGAAGACGATACTGGTTGATTTCGACGAAGGAGTTTGTTTGACGATCGGTAGCAAAACCAACCGAATCCAGAGGAAGCCAACCGAATGGTGAATTGATAGCTGAAGGCTGGTGAAGATCACACGTTAATTGGGGTCTCGATAGAGATGGCAAGATCTCAACATCTCGAAGTAGGTCAGTCGCTCCTGTGTCAGTTGTCAGTTTGTGACAGTCAGAGTCGGCATGAAGTATGTCTTGGAACAGATGACAAGATAATTGGTCGAATTGAATCGTTGGCGATGGAAGTAACTTCGTGTTGAAGGTAGTTTGTCCCTTAACATCGACATCGAAATTAGTGACGCCTGACGCGGTTGTAGAAGATTGGCCTAAGCCACGGATTTTCTGAGAGCTGACTGGACGCTCGGCAGTGCGATTAGATACGAAGTGTGCTTGACTGTCTGAATCGGTCAACCCACGAAACGTTTGAAAACTGCCGGAGGGATCACGATTGCTAATATGAGCAGTAGGCAAACGTACGATGGATCTGTCACCGAAGTTAGCGAGGAAAAGAACTGGAGGATCTAAAATAGAAGCTCCTTGAATGGCAAACGTGGTGGGTCGTTGGTACTCCTCTTCAGCAGAAATGTTGTCTTCCCTATGAAGAAGAGTGTGGTGCTTACGATGACATTTCTGACAATCAAACACAGATTTGCAATTCGTGAGAGAATGAGAAGGCGTGAGACAATTCAGGCACCAACGGTGTGCCTTGGCGAATTGAGTACGTTCCTGAACCGATTTGAGTGCAAATGATTTGCACTTAGCGATATGGTGAGTACCCTTGCAAAACGCGCACTTTGAAGTGAACGCAGTCAAGGACCCTTTGATTTCAGGTTTTGCCTTATTCATGTCACAAGTAAACGATGACGTTTGTTTTATGACAGCTTGATCATGAAATGTTGAAAAGTTTCGGTTTGGTAAGATAATGTTCGCGGGCTCCGATTCGAAAGATTGATTCGTTAATTCCTTGTGAATTACGACGATTTTGAAATAAACATTATCAAAAGCTACGCTAACTTGATTTTCAATGTCCTTGTTTGCCTCATCTAAAGCTAAGATATCAGCGTGAACGGTTTCAAAATCATTAACAATTTTTTGCAACCTCGTATAATACGCTAAAAATAATGGGTAATTGGTTGCATCTTGCAAAACGCTTTGACCGACCTCATACACCTTGTTTATTCTGCTGATGGCAACGTTCCGTCTTCTACGCAAGCCTTGTAAAGTACTAGCCATTTTTTTTTAAATAAACAAATGTACTAACGAAATAAACAGGAAAACGTTATGAATTAAAAAATAGAATTCGATATAATTTAAATACCCGGTAAGTCGTAAATAATTAAGAACTGTAACCGAATTCTATGATTTATTGTTTGAAATTCGTTCTTCAAAATGACATTTCAATTCACGTAATATTTCATAGCATTCTTTCGTTTTGTCAATGAAAGAATTTATTTATCTAAAGGTTTGCTGGTTATCGGCACAAATGAATCATGCACGGGGCATGGGGATGAGGGTAACCTTGCGGATACCCTTGCTAAGACGCTTATGGATTTCGTTGAGTTATGCCCAACCACCAAACAAGAAAGGTATATCACAATTAAGTGGTACTCACGATTGTTGTCTTCTGACTTGGTGACGGTCATAGATGTCCATAAGCGTTCGATATTGTTCTATTTGATTGTTAGAACTTCGGTAAAGTTTGAGTCACGAGTCACGTAATAAGTTCACACAAAGTATACGATGAAAACGATAAGGTTTAAACTTTATGTGACGATATGATGAATAACACTCCGGCGTGGTGCGAAATGTCACTATACGATCGGGGGTTAGCAACGGACTGACTTGTTGACGATAAAGCGCTTGTCACTTGTTGACCGTGTAGTCAGGCACCCTTATTGTGCGGAATTCCCAAGTCTGGGTTCCTGCCGATCTCGTATGACAATCGGAGCACAAAACGAAAGAAATCCATCGGCGTTATGAAACAAAACCAATCCATAAAAATGACCAGATGTCTACCTAAATTACAATAAAAAAAACCGGTGTAGGATTTGGCATCTTTACAAATTATACACATAGTGTAAAACTGTTCTAAATGACAAACAGTAAATGCCCAGGAGAGAATGTTTTCTGATTTTGTTCTCCAAAAAGTGTGACTGGAGGGAAAGGTTACTAAGGTTACTAGGAAACTTTCTCCACCATTTTCGGTCCTCAACTATTTTTCTCTGCGTTACAGTTTTTTTTCTATCCTGCTCCAATATTCTTCTACGCACTTTATTTATAGTGCGTTGTAAAAAAAATAAAGTATTATGTCTATCTCTGGATTAATTCCGATGAGCGGTATAAAAATACGATTTTCGAGCTTAGTAAGATTCACAAGAAAATGGTTAATTTTTATTATTTGGGATGTTTTTATAGTGTGCCTGCAATTGTTTAAGTCTTAGGCAACACGTCTCGTAATCAAAAAAGCAAATACCACATTCTTGTCGCCTCATCAGAATTCGATGGAAATTTGAAGCGGACCTACAATCGACGTTTAACGGGGACCTTTAATATGTCTAACAATCCGGCCCGCCACGTAGTTGGTAGGAAGATGCATTCACCGCTAAGACCTGGACAAACCACACACATGAACCCGGGCACCCCTGAAATTCCACAAATGAAGTAAATCTCTTTAAACGTATGGCAGAGGTGTTGGTTATCCAAGGAATGGTTCCTGGAGCGGCCCCTATATCCGCTTCCAAAATCAGCGGTGATTTGAATTTCTGTGAAACAGCCCAACCAAAAACGTTGAAATTTTATTTGAGTTTAATTTAATATATGCTAATTGTACGCTTTAACTCTTTCAGCCTCAGATTAATCTGCACCAGCCAAAGTTAGGTGGAGTTTCTCTGAACTAGATCTACTGCTGTGTTTAAAGCAATAAAACAATTAGCGGCACAACGCTGCAGATATTGCCCGCTTTTATCATTTTATTTTCATTGAAAAATTGATCTCCGCTTTTAATTGGATTTTAAGATAGAGGACGTTTTAATTTCTGCTCGGAACTGAATTGTTTGGAAGCTCGTACTGTAAATATTATATAAGCGGCGCAGTAATATCGGGACCAAGAAATAATTCTCTTCAATTCTGAAAATAGCGCCAAAGAAGTTATTTACAAATAATTATTTTCAATTGAAAAATCTGTGATTATTTTCATTGAATAGGTAAACCGTTTCAAGGGTTTTGTAGGAGAGTCTGTGCGCTCGCAGAAAATTCACATTCTTTCTTGAAATTAATTTTTTAAAATATTTATTTGAACTGCTATTTATGTATTTATTCTGCTGTAACTACTTCTAATTGTCCAGAGAACCAGTGGGACCGTGATATCTGCATTTCAGGAATATTTTGAAATTGAATGGATGAGGAAAGAGATTGAGATGATGTAATATCTCTTTCTTTGTAATTCTCACAGAGATATTATTAGTCTTTATTATTCGTACTGGATCATATCTCAGTACTATGTTGTTTGATAAACACACTTTGGTTCTTTGAAATCCCAGTGATAGTTTATTGTTTTACGCGCAAACGAAATATGGTTTAAGAGAACAAACGTACTTATAACTCGCTAGCTAGTTTTTGTCTGGCGAGCTCTAGCAAAAGGGAATGACTCACCCCCCTCTGATCGGCTATGTTTGGCATTTGTCGTAACGGACACCATGTGACCCAAGCTTAGTAAAAACAACAGAACGATGACAGAACTGATACACTGAACAATTTTCCTATATATAACAGATGAGTAAAAGGAAGGTTAGTCAGAACCCGGCTTTTTAAATCTGGTCATCAAATAACCATATGGACGATAATGAGAGTATGAGGTATATACCATTTGAAAACCTGCCGTAAATATGCTAATATGTATTAAAATTTAAAAATCTTACCCTGTGAATAAGCCATAAAGAGAGAATTTTCTAATAGTTTGGTCTTTACAAAAACATTTCTTTGTTACGTTAAAACAAGCATCTTGTCGACATGAACAAACCGACGAAAACATTATACAACCTACAAAAAGTAAAAAACCAAATAAGAACACAAAGACGATACACGAATGCTAAAATAACAGAATCAACATAAAAGAATTCCCCGGCAGCACAATTTGAATTAAATCAAGTCAGTATAAAAAGTAGCTTTTCGAAAGTCATGTATTTCACATTTGCAGAACTTGCAAAATGTAACGTTATTTTTTGTGATTCTGAACACAATGTCACAATAACCAGGCGTTTCTGGAGATAGTGGGAATACAGCATTCCCTATTTTTAACGTGTGTTGTAGAAGGTGAATTGGGGAAGGTAAATGCACACAAATTTGATATTGTGTTTTATTCCTGATCATTTAGATACAAGCACTAAAGTGCTGTTGGTACTTTGTATTGCCCTTGTAAAATACCACCATACGTAAGGACCAGATTTAAACAGCCAGGTATTCTTCCTCATCTCCTTACTCTTCATTATAGTCAGCATCACAGCAAACCCATAATGGGGATGCCACAGTTTCAATGGGTTCCCGTAGTTATGACTCTTGGTGGCATTCACACTAAAACACTTTATTACTATAAGCACAAGGCGCCAAAATTTTGTGTAAAAAATTTAAAATGAATTATTTTTCTCCAAAATGTTATGTGAATTTATGAATAAAATTAGTATTTGATGTTCTAGCGGCAAAATAAGAATACAAATAAAAACTTTTCGCTTATCCGATATTTCTTCGTCTGAGCATATGTAAAACGTGCCTATATTTAGTTTTCCAGAGTGTTTTAAAAACTTTTAATTTTATGCAACAGACTGCATTACAGAGTAGCCAAACTTTTACCATTCATTTACCCCAGAGAACACTATCGTTACAAATTATTGAGATTAAACAAACAAAATTGATTTCAACGTCGCTATCTACACTTTAAAACACCCCCAACGTCATCTTGTCTCATCCTCAGCGCAATATTGTTAAGCAATGCAATGTGAAGAGATTAATAACTGTTGTCTTCTTATTTAAATTCAAGGCCAAACAGAGTACCGCCCGCCGTAAAATGGATTTTGAGGGGTCACAATGATCAAGTCGATTCCACCGAGCAACCAAAATTTGCAAATAGTGGCAATACATGTTGATACTTGTTGTTTCTGCTGATGTGTGTGTTGTTTTACCGCAGGCATATTAAGTAAACAGAGTGATTAGATTGATAGACAAATTTAGGCTTTGCGTGTTCGAGTCTTCGACTAGCTAAGACTTCCAACATAACGCAAGCAACATATACCGCATACTGTGATGGTAGTAGGAGATTTTCAAATATTGTCAGGTTATTCGTAACCCGGCAATGTTTGTCTTTCTTTTAAAAAAAAATGAAATAGTTAAGTTCACTTAGCGACAAAACTAACATCGTAATTTGGCAGTTAGCCTGAACTTTAGTTGGTTTTGATATAAATTCGTACAAAGCGTCGAAACACTTCATTTTTAGCCCTGTTTTACTAAGCAGAATAAATTTTACTGAACCTCTCTAGGGCCAAAACTCGAATCTTTCATTGGAGCGATTTTTGTCACATATTAGCGCCATTTTAAATGTCTCCGATTGCTTTTAGGATAAAAAAAGGCAATAATCTCCTTGATTCGGCAATTTAAAAAAATGTTTGTAGCTCCCACGTTTGTTATTTTGGACTTAAAAAGAAGCTAATAAAATGCTTTATCTATTATGATCATAGATGTCGGAAATTCGAACTTCGTAGACTGTTTTATAACGATGTTAAAGATATATTTCTTTTAATATTCTTTTCACGCAGAATTTCTGATCAGCTGTTTACGGTTAAAATTAAGTCCTTTTTCCATACATATGCACCTTTCATTATCAAGTATACCACGGACAATATACAGAAATCGAAATTATTTTGTGTTGATTCGAATAAGTACCTCTCACGACAGTTTCAAAGAAACAACCACGCATGATTCGCGCGAATTTTATGATTTGTTTATATTTTTTAAATAAATCCTACAAATATGAGATGAACGGTAAAACACATGTTAATTCATTGGCTACACAACACAATTCTCATAAACTCCATGTTAAAATTCGACGGATTGATTTTTTTAATGTTGGTGAATAATTAAAAATTAATGATCTACTGAAAATGTCGAGCAAACGAAGAAAATAGTTTTAAAATGCGCTGTCGTTCTAGAGGTTAAGTAAATTCAGTTTTCTTCATAATTTGGGTGTAGAATAGTACACTTTTACGGACTGTCAGTTCATTGCCATTGCCTGGGCGCGGTCATGATAACGTGTCGGCTTTACCTAAGTCATCATCGTCGTTATAACTCTGACAAAGTTAGAGTTGTGACTTCAATATTCAAGGAAGCGACGGAGTTGAGTTTCCGACGATCGCGGCGACTCGATGTAGGTAATGCTCAGCAGGGTATAACTTTTATCCTTCTGAAGCTCACGCCCGTGGATTTTTAAAAATATGAAAGCATAGTGATCTATGTATATCAAAGAGAGAAATTATTATCAAATTCAATTCCCCTGCTATTCATTAATTTCACATTGATCCGCTAAATAAGCACAAATTGTACTTCCTGTTAACCTCGGAAACGTCGGTATTTAGATTTAACATCATGGCAGCCATCAAGTTTTTAACCCCCGACGCAAGGAACGGTGTTTTAAGTTTGACTTTCTGCGTGTCTGTCTGTGGCATCGTAGCGTCTAAACTAATGGACCGATTGTGATGCGGTTATTTCTGTTTGAAAGCTGACATGATCGATATGGTTCTTAGCTACAATTCATGAAAATCTGTTCTGGTGTTTCAAGGTCACAGCTCTTTTTTCTGTCAGGGGTTGCTTAAAATTTTGAAAATTTTATTGTTATATTTTAAAGACAAACTTTCCCGGTAATGAATACTCTGAAAACAATTTGAAGGTATCCTACAATCATCACAGAAAACGTAAAACATTGCTTGTATAGTGATGGAGGACTAAGCCAGCCAAGGAATCGAACTCTGACCGGCCAACTTTGGTATTATTTCGTATAATATTTGCGATAATTATGAGTTAGCAAATTGATGGAAATAGTTTCTAAAATTGACAATAAAGATAACAACCCTTATCGATTAAGGTGATTTATTTGTGGGATTATGACGCTCTGTGCTGCTTCCTTCTTTAGCCAACGTTTCGGTCAGCATTAAAGTGATCATCATTAGAGCTGAGAATACGGTATCGCATCTACATACTTCCACCTTTTCTTCGAATACTCATCTGCCCTGATGATGGACACTGTAATGAGTGTAATGCATTAAAGAAGGGGTTAGCACCCGACGGCATTATCTCCCATAATTAATCATTTTAATGCTTTTGTCCGTGAAAATCTGAAAAGAAACCTGTATCAATTTTATTATTATTTATTATAGGTATTTAGTTTGTACCGAACAGGGTGAGGCACACAAGACTGTAGAAACAGGGGGTGGTTCCGATCCACGGAGGCGTTAAGAAGTCGGGAGAGCGTCTCAGGGCTGTCCGCTTGGAGAGCTTGTCTGAAGCTGATCCAAGGGCTCGTAGTTCCTTTTAACTAGCCGAGTCTGATCCGTAGAGCGTAGAATGTCCGAGGTCCAGGGGTAAGGCGATGGTCAGAAAAGAAAAGAGGCGAATGGAAGCAGGTCAGAGCAAGGGCGGGCAGGCAGAGAGAGATGTTGACGCGAAGGTGGTTAGTTGATTACTGACTGGTTTGGAAGGGCTTCTAGACCCTATTCATTAAGCCACGGTAGCAAGGTAGCACTCTGCCGTTGCTATGTCATTGTTGGGCCGTTATGCTTAGGGAGGATTCGTAGAACCCATTAAAGGGGTTGGCCATCGGGTCCGGATTCCGAGAATCCAGTGAAAGCGCCCGACGGCAACAAAATTCCCTCTGCTCGCTCGCCTCACCCTGACAATTTAATTATTAAACACAATATTTTACATAGCCAAATACATAATACAAAATATGCCAAATACGTCCGACACACTCCTCCCGTGGAGCTCTGCTACACTTCTTTAAGGACGTATTGTGTCCGAGTTGCGTAGCGTAGCGTATGAGATGTTCCCATGCTCCCCCCATATGGGGGCTGCGGGAAGGGATGAAGTTCTGAATGTGGTTCTCGGCTGAAGGTGGATGCTCCTCCCATCGGGACTGACGGCTGGGGTAGAGATGGTCGCTCACCGGGCAGCGACCGTCGTCATCGGGGCCCTCGTCACTTTGGTGGAGCTCGCCCGCAGCGGGGCCGTGTGCAGCGAGGCGGCGTGCAGCGGGGTGGCGTAGAGCAGGGTGACGTACAGCAAGGCGGCGTAAAGCCGGGCGGCGCAAAGCCGGGCGGCGTGCGGCAGAGCGGCAAACATTAGGGCGGCAAACAGCATGGCGGCGTGACCCCGCCTTCAGCACCGGCGAGGATAAGGCCGGGTACTGCGAGGTGCGGTGTGCAGCAGGGCGGCGTGAGGCCGGGTGGCGTAAAGCCGGGCGACAAACAGCAGGGCGGCATGAGTCCGCCTTCAGCAGGGCCGGCGTGGATCTAGCCGGGAACTGCAAGGTGCGCTGTGCAGCAGGATGGCGTGAGGCAGAGAATGCAGGGTCGCGGTCATAAGTGAGGTGACGTGCAGCAGGGCGGCGCACAGCAGGGCAATGTACACCAGCGCGAAGTGCAGCGGAGCGACGTGCAGTGGGGTGGCATACAGTCACTTGGCGTGCGGCAGTGTGACGTGCATCGGTGCGACGTACATCGGTGCGACGTACATCTGAGCGCCGTACATCTGAGCGACGTGCGGCAAGGCGGCGTGCAGCAGGATATGCAGGGCCGCGGTCATCAGCGAGGCTACGTGCGGCGGGGCGACGTGCAGCAGGTAATACAGGGCCGCGGACCGTAGTGTATGCGGAGCCGCGGTCATCAGCGAAGCAACGTACAGCGAGGTGACGTGCAGCAGAGCGACGTGCAGCGGAGTGACGTGCAGCGGAGTGACGTGCAGCGGGGTGGTGTGCAGTCACGCGGCGTGTGGCGAGGCGACGTGCGGCGAGGCAACGTGCGGCGAGGCAACGTGCGGCGGGGAGACGAGCATCGGTGCGACGTGCAGCGGGGCGACATGCAACAAGGTGACATGCAGCGTGGCGACGTGCAGCAAGGCGACGTGCAGCGAGGCGACGTGCAACAAAGCGGCGTGCAGCAGGGTATGCAGGGCCGCTGTCATCAGCGAGGCATCGTACAGCGAGGTGTTGAGCACCGAGGTGTCGAACGGTGGGGCGGTGGCCCTTGTCACTCTGGTGGAGCCTCGGTACCGCGGGGCGATGTCCAGCGGGACTGGGTGCTGCGGGAGAGGCAAAACCGCAGGGGGTCAGCGCAACGGAGCTTGATGCAACAGAGCTTGGTGCAGTGAAGCTCTGGGCAGTGGAGCTCGGGGCAGCGGAGCTCGGGGCAGTGGAACTCGGGGCAGCGGAGCTCGGTGCAGCGGAGCGGCGTGCAGTCACGCGGCGTGCGGCGGGGCGACGTGCATCGGGGCGACATGCGGCGGGGCGACATGCGGCGGAGCGAGGTGCATCGGGGAGACGTACATTGCGGCGGTGTGCAGTCACGTGGCGTGCGGCAAGATGACGTAAAGCAAGGCGGCGTGCGGCGAGGCGACGTGCGGCAAGATGACATGCGGCGAGGCGACGTGCGGCGAGGCGACGTGCGGCGAGGCGACGTGCAGCGGGGCTCGAGGCAGCGGGGCGGTGTGCGGCGAGGCGACGTGCGGCGAGACGACGTGCGGCGAGGCGACGTGCGGCGGGGCTCAAGGCAGCGGGGCTCGAGGCAGCGGGGCTCGAGGTAGCGGGGCTCGAGGCAGCGGGGCTCGAGGCAGCGGGGCTTGAGGCAGCGGGGCTCGAGGCAGCGGAGCTCAAGACAGCGGGGCCCGGGGCAGCGGGGCTCAAGGCAGCGGGGCTCGATGCAGCCGGACTTGAGGCAGCGGAGTTCAAGGCAGCGGAGCTCAAGACAGCGGGGCCTGGGGCAGCGGGACTAAGAGCAGCAGGGCCCGGGGCAGCGGGGCTCAGGGCAGCGGGGCCCGGGGCAGCGGGGCCTGGGGCAGCGGGGCCTGGGGCAGTGGAGCGCGGGGCAGCGGGGCTAGAAGCGGCTGCCAGAGACGCAGGGCCGCGCTCGTCAGAGCGGGGGCCCTCGTCATGGTGATGGTGCTCGCCAGGAGCGAGGCCGTGTGGAGCGTAGCTGACGTGGAACGAGTCGGGAGCTGCGGGGCCATAGGCTGCAGGGCTGAACGTGGAGTAGCTGGCATCCGGGGCGAGAGCTGCAGTGAACACATGGCCGTGCTCATCTAAGCCGGGCACTGCAGGGTGTGCAGGGCTGGTGTGGATCGAGCCGGGCGCTGTGGGATACGCAGGCCTGCCCTCTTCATGGTGGTAAGATCCGCCAGGAGTAAGGCTGTCTGCAGCGTAGCCAACGCAAAACGAGTCAGGAGCTGCGGGGCTGAACGCAGCGTAGTCGTGTGTAGCTGGCATGTAACCGGCGTGGATCGAGGCAGGTGCTGCGGGGTGCGCAGGACCGGCGTGGTGGTGAGGCCCGCCAGGGGCGAGTCCGTGTGCAGCATAGCCGATGTGGAATGAGTCGGGAGCTGCAGGGCCGTAGGGTGCGGGGCCGTAGGCTGCGCGACTGTAGGCTGCGGGACTGTACGCGGCGTAGCCGGCAACAGGGCCAGTAGTAGCAGTGCACACAGGGCTGCGCTCGTCTGCGCCGGGCACTGAATCAGGAGGCGATGTCAGCATGGATGCCAAGTAGTAAAAAACCATTTCGGTGAGCAGGGCCGGCGAGGATATCAAATGGTTAAGCAGCCAGCCATCCTCCTCCTGCAGCCGTCGTACCACAGCGAGCGCCCCGAGCTGAATCTGCCGGAACGTATCGGGGCTAGCGTGAATCGAGCCACCGTGAACTGAAGCAGGAGGCAATGTCAGCATGGCTTTCAAGTAGGTGACCACCTGGACATCCTCCTGTAGCAGTCGTGCTATAGCTCGCGCCTCGAGCTGAAGCTGCCGGAGCGTGTCAGAGACAACGGCAGGGGGCGTTAAGGGAGCTGATGTGGGGCACGTGACCTGGCTAGCAGCCAGCGTCGCAGTGGCCAGGGTTGGACCCGTGAGCTGGTTAGCAACCAGCGTCACGGGAGCTGGGGTCGGGCAAGTGACCTGGCTAGCAGCCAGCGTCACAGTGGCCGTTGGTAGGTCCGCGACCTGGTTAGCAACCAGCATCACAGGAGCCAGGGTTGGCTCCGCAACCTGGCTAGCAGCCAGCGTCACGGGAGCTGGAGTCGGGCAAGTGATCTGGCTAGCGAACCAGTAGTCACTAGCCAGCTTCACAGTGGCCGGGGGTCCGGGGGACGCGGCTGCGGCCGCCCCGGTTGAGTAATCCAGGCGTCGAGTCTCCGACATCTTGTAGGAGCTCCGTGGAAGGATCCGTATCGAAGGACCACTTATGTACCGAACAGGGTGAGGCACACAAGACTGTAGAAACAGGGGGTGGTTCCGATCCACGGAGGCGTTAAGAAGTCGGGAGAGCGTCTCAGGGCTGTCCGCTTGGAGAGCTTGTCTGAAGCTGATCCAAGGGCTCGTAGTTCCTTTTAACTAGCCGAGTCTGATCCGTAGAGCGTAGAATGTCCGAGGTCCAGGGGTAAGGCGATGGTCAGAAAAGAAAAGAGGCGAATGGAAGCAGGTCAGAGCAAGGGCGGGCAGGCAGAGAGAGATGTTGACGCGAAGGTGGTTAGTTGATTACTGACTGGTTTGGAAGGGCTTCTAGACCCTATTCATTAAGCCACGGTAGCAAGGTAGCACTCTGCCGTTGCTATGTCATTGTTGGGCCGTTATGCTTAGGGAGGATTCGTAGAACCCATTAAAGGGGTTGGCCATCGGGTCCGGATTCCGAGAATCCAGTGAAAGCGCCCGACGGCAACAAAATTCCCTCTGCTCGCTCGCCTCACCCTGACAATTTAATTATTAAACACAATATTTTACATAGCCAAATACATAATACAAAATATGCCAAATACGTCCGACACATAGTTCCTATTTTAAGATTTTCGTATTCTTAATCTCTATTTTACTTATCAACAGGATTCTATTTTTTATTAATAAAATTACGGATTTAAAATGTTTGTATGAAGTGTGTATGTTTATGTTTATGTAGTAATGTTTTCTGGAATCCCACAAGTCTGATTGAAGTGTGGTATGAACACCGCAGCGCGATCGTTAGCGGTATTCGAAAGACGAGATCGCCTGGAGGTTAAAATATATCCATTACTGTGAGCTCATCGTATATATCTTTGTATTCTGTTCAGATCTCGTTGTTATTTTACCCTTTGTGAACTTTGCTGAAACTCGTGTATATTTCTGGCATTCTTAGTTCTTACGTGTGACTTGAAATAACCCCTCCATTCCCAACTGAGGTCTGTGAGACTTTGGATACAAATTCGCACCTGAGGTCTATGAGACTTAGGATACATGTTCGCAACTGAGGTCTGTGAGACTCAGGATACATATTCGAAACTAAGGTCTGAGACTTAGGGCAGTGGCATAGCTAGCATGGGTGGCACCCGGGGCGGATGTCACCCCCCCGGGGGGCGTGGTGACACCCCCCGGGGGCGTGGTGTCACCCCCCCTATTAAAGTTGACTTGAGAAAAAATTCAAAACGCTAATTTCGACTTCATAAAATTGGTCGGGGGGGGGGGGGGGGGGGGGGTGGCTAGAGAATTTCAGATTTCTCTACAAATATACGCAACGTTCGCGTAAACGGGGTACATATGAAAGAAAATAACAGACCGTGTTCATGTATACAATACTTTGGTGACAATATCCTTCGTAAATTTTTTCCACGGTCGAGTGTCACCCCACTATCGGGTGGCTCCCGGGGCGGACCGCCCCCCCTCGCTACACCACTGACTTAGGGTACATGTTCGCAACTGTGGTTTGTGAGACTTAGGATACATATTCACACCTGAGGTCTATGAGACTTCTCGTATATATTCGTAAATGAGGTCTATGAGACTTAGGATACAGATTCACACCTGAGGTCTTAGGATACATGTTCGCAACTGAGGTATATGAAACCTGGGATGCACATTTGGTAAAAAATATTATAATGGCTTTATACAGAGTGGAGTACGATTCAGTAAATGTAAGGGGTATTATTAAAAACAGATAAATAATTGTTTAAAAATTCCATTAGTATTTTCTGTAGAAAAATTAATACACATTAAAAATATAAGTTTAAAGCAGAAATTGTTCGGTGAATAAGCCCGGAGTAATTTAATTTTTGTATATTAGTTGCACACAGGAGGCCCTGCGAATCAATTGCCCTCAGGGCATGTCATCTTTGGGTGGAGGGTATTTTTAGGAAAGGAAGGACAAAAAGTTCTGGAAAGAAAAAATGAATGAGGGGGTGGATAATTATCAGGGGGGTCAGTGTGTGACGAAAAAATCCACTCCTCCCACTGTTTTGCAAGGCTCTGGGGTAGAGAGAGATATTTGGAGAGTTTATAAAAAACAGTACCTCCTAATCCGGCCTGCTACGCAGGCGCATCCGTCAGACTTCATCCCGTAATCCCTGATAAATCACCAAACGTAGCGATCCACTTGAGATGTCCTGTGGCAGAGGTGTTACTTAACCAATATATGGTTCTCAGGTAGTGGGACCCATAACCGCCTTCCAAATGATACCCCAGAGAACTTGTTTATACACATTTAAAATGTTTATAATATATTTATACCTTTATCAATTTTTTTTTGGTTACACCGTGTTGCGCTATCTCCTTCTTTGGCCAATGTTTCGGACAGCGTTACAGTGTCCATCATCAGGGCAGATGTGTGTCCAAAACGTTGGCTAAAGAAGGAGATATCGCAACATAGCATAACACCCAAAATACAAATAACAAAAATACTTTTGGACTGTGAAAATCTAAAATCAAACCGTCATCAAATTTATTTAATCTCCTTTAGTATAACTTTTTCAGAACCAATCTGACTTGTGACTGTTTATTGGTTAACCCTTTAATTGACGGTTGAGTTCTGTGAGATCTTTATTACGAATTATGTACTTCATAATGCCTCTCAAAAATTGATTCGAACGGTGTAAATTGTAGGAATTTGTTTTAAAAAAAACACTAAAACTAGGAAAATTTATGGTTTTAACCATAGACATCCAAATGGATAGACAAGCAGTTACAGATGAGGGGTAAAACCAAACTATGGAGAGCGAAGAGGGGAAAGATGACTGTCATTCGTTGAACAATCAATCTGACAGTATATAGGCATCTCGCATTACAATATCACCATTTAGTTCTTAAAAGGAAAATCTGCTTTGAATGAATAGACCTTTTTACATGGGAGCGCGAATTGCTTGCCACGTTCAAAACTTATTTGCTAAGGCCAAATGCTCGCTCCAAAAAGACTCGCGCCAATACACATATCAATATTTTCTTGCCGTGTTTAGTTAAAACACTTTTACAAATGTTTCATAATTTACTTACCCCTGTAACCAGCGACGAGCACATTGGAGTACCGCCCACATTCGCTATGTGCATATTGATACGTAGATATATTGTATAGCACAAGCTGCCGTTATTTCGTTAAATGTATGGATGTCAGCTTCTCGCTGTTCACGGCAAGAATGATGACGTCACACATTTTAGATTCAAGCGAGGCTATATCCCCTCCCCATGGAGCGAGCCGGTTCCAAGGAGGAGCTACAGCCGGCGCCATGTGGAGGGGGAAATAATACGTTTTTACCACTTAGGGCAGGTCCAGATATATTCATATGTCCGTGGTTTTAACCCAATTCACTTTTTTCGGAAATCAATCAAGTACCTACACATATGTATGATTTATATATACCTACATTAATAATTCAGTGCCTGAAATATGTCTGAAATGGTATTATAAACTTTTCCTTAGAAAAATATGTTTTTAATACGGGAAATGAATGGTCTGTCAACCTGTGTCACCTAACGCTTTCCTTATAATATTGTGAAAGGAAATTGATTCGAGCGAATTGGAGCAGAGTGTTGATTTCTTTTCATATATAAGATTGGTTGATATTTAATCGTTTTTATCATGAATGGAAATTTTCACACAGAAAACACACGTCCACTTCCAATTTATACTTCTACTCAGAAACTTACTGAAAAACTCTTGGGTTGTTGTACTGAAGGTGGGTAATGAATTCAAAGCAAATGTAATATATTTTACGGAAAATATTTATTTATTGTTTTACAGAACATTTATTTCCTTGTGTGGACTTAGGGTTCTTGTGAAGGATTAAATAAAAAGTTAAGGTTTATTCAATCTAATTTTTAAAGTTTAAGTTTACAGTTTATTAATCAAATTGGGTTACAGAGGTAATGCTTTTGACTCACAATCCGAAGGTCACGGGATCGAATCCCGTCGTGCGCAAATATTTTTTTTTGCTTAATTTGTGTTACTTTACAATTATTTCTTTAAAAAATAATATATAGTACGTTTGTGACAGGTTCCAAAGTGGAAGATCCTCTCAGTATCGCACTGGTGTAAGACCACAATTCACACTGAAACGTGACTTGAAATGGCTTTAACCGTGTTAGGTGATCAGATCTGAATAGCTAGGTACTTCCCCATCTTTCCCGTCCCCATCTCTTTCCCCTCCTCATTACCTTCATCCTCACAATATATCCAAATTGGGGATGTTATAGTCACACCGGCTACAGACGCGAGCAACTCTTGTGAGGTATTCATGTAAAAAATGTAGAAAAACATTATTAATTCGGGTATCACACACATAAATAATTTCATAACACCCTTTGGTAAAATATATGCAAAATAATTATGTGATTATCATACGCCTATCGCGGGACATGTCTTAAACAAGAATATTTAAATGTTATTTATATATTCAGTTAGTTCACAGTATGTTAAAAAATATGCGTTAGAGTTTTCGCAAACAGTAATTTATTAAAACTGTTTTTAAATATTCTATTACAGTGAACAACGCAAATTATCTTTAAAACATTTCCATGACAATTTAACAAAGTGGCATTTCAACACCCCCTTAAAAAGCCATTAAAGTGATGAAAAAAAATTACCCATAACCTAACCAACTTATTAAATAAAGTTTTTTTTATCACTTTCAATGACTTCAAAAGAGTGATGAAATACTACTTTTTTTGACTTGTCCGACTATCCTTTAAAAATGGCTTCTTTAATATCTACTATATTAAAAAATAATAATGCCAAAACTTCTTCAATATTTAATATTGTGATATCTTATGATTTCTTGAAGGTATTTACTCTAATCTATTCTATTCTATCTAATAAGAAGATGGCTTCAGTTTTAAATTAGTTTTTGCTGAGTTCCAATTTCAATGACATTTTTTACTTGACAGTTTTATTCTCTCTTTGCTTTTTGGTAGTATTGAAATTAAATTGTATTTAACCAACCAATATGACGGAGCTCTAAACTTACGAAATATATTATGAAATTACAAACCACATCAATATATGGAAGTATTTATTTTATGCATTTAATAATATTTTCATACAATTTATAAAAATACTTCGTTCATAAACAATTTCTGCTGTGTTATTAATTACAGTGCTGTTTTGCTTTCTGAAGGCATTTTCAAATTGTGGTGAAGCCACTTAAGAGGAACCCGGTTGCTCTAACCCCCCACCCCACCCAAATAATGAGCGAAAAGGATAGCATCTCAGGCTGATAATACTTAAAGTCATCAAAATCTAAGTTTTGTATTCGAAAACTGGATTGGTTTTCAAGATTATTTTACTAACTAAAATAGAAAAAAATACCCTGTATTTGTAGGTTTTGCTATTTTAGAAAATAACTAGTTAGAATACTGAACATCGATTAATGGCGTTCAAACCAGGCAATTTTAAAGATCTTTAGAGGGTCCAAACTTTAACATGAAGTAACTTATCATAAAAATTAAAACGTAAGGACAATATCTATTTTAAATTTTAAAAAAACATTTGCAGTTTCATCAAAATCTAGAGAGGAATTCGGGGAAAAAATTTGTATGGGCAAAACGCCGCCCGGTTTCCTCTTACGATGAATTTATATTATTTTCACATAAGTACTTTAATCTGTTACAAATGCGATTAATATGAAGTAATAAAATAAAAACTCAAAAATAAACTAAAGTTCTACAAATTAAACTTTGAAAAAAAAAAGAAAATAAAATTGTAAGAAAACATTAATATTTTGTTTACAAATTGACTTTCAAAATTAAAAATTTGATGTAAAAATCTGTAGGAAATATTTTCTGAATCTCTCAGACATGCACGCGCCACGACGTAGATAGTAATTCAGTTCCCCGGGAAATAGGAGGCGCAACTAAAAGGTTGGTAGAAAGGCAGTTTATAAATCCAGAGGCTTTGGCGCTACTTCCACACCTCTGCATATTAAGACTGGGTTCATTTGTCGTAATTAACACTCCCTAAAAGCCTTCCACAAAGCCTATTCGTCGGCGTTTTCAACTCGGCGAATAATGAAATATGACCTGAAAGCCGGGCAAAGTAAAAAGAAATCCAAACGCACTGGAAACTCATTTGCTTAATTTGCTTAAGTAAAGTAAATGCCAGACGGTCTTAAAAAATATAAGCATTGTGAATCGTTGAATTAGTAGTTTAATAATGTACTAAATATGTCTACAATAAAAATATTTGAGTGTTGGAATTTTTTTTGTGAAGGCCGCACAAGAGTCCGAACTGCTCCCGACTGAAGCCAGTGAGACTATCGAGACCTGGAATTGGGGTTTGTTGGTGGGCTGAAGATATGGGGAAAGAGAAGGAGATTGGTAAGAGGAAGGTGGGGAAGTACCTGGTTATTCAGTGCTGGTCACTAAACATGGCTAAAGCCATTACAAGCATTTTTTCAATTCCGAATTGTGGTCTAACATAAGGGCCCATACTGAAAGTGTCTACCACTCATGAACGTGCCGCAAATATACTATAGGTATATATATATTTTTTTAATTAATTGTGCAATACCACAAATTAATCGAATAAACTTTATTTGCGCACGCCAGGATTCGATCTCGCGACCTTCGGATTGCGAGTCAAGAGTTTTACCCCTCGATCATGCAGGCCTTAATATTTCTGACGGAAAATAGTTTTTTTTAAACACGTTAGCTTGTTGTACTATTAACATATTAATACTACCGTGATAGTGATTACTTTCCTTTTAACTTAAATAAATAGAACATCTTTAAAATATAATCAAATTTATTTACAAAATACGTACTTTATTCCAATTCAAAAACAAAGATTTTTATTTCTTTTTTTGTAAGTGTGTCACTAAAATTCTTAAATAAATATAGCATATTACATACTAAAAAACAAAAATATGTTTACATTATGTCGTAGTTGTAGGTATATTAAGTATTATTTTATGCACATGTTTGATTTGAAAAAAACCACACATGGCGTATTTTTATTCATTAGTATTTTCTCTCGACATCTTTGTAAACATATTTTCCTCGTAGGGGGATGAATTTAAACTACGTTTGAAATACTTAGAGGAAAATAAGGAAAAATGAACGGAACGAGGGAAAAAATACAATACATCGCTTTAAGAAAGCTCCGAAATTTACATATTTTACCCGGTTGGTGTTTACACAGAAAGAGCTTCTTTGTATTGGTAATACTGAACAGAATAATCTGTTATTCGTTGAATCGTAACTAAAGTAAACAGCGGTCCAATACGGGCTGAATACAAAACCAATATCTTAACATTTTTAATCAATTTGATGTAATTGAAGAAAATGTAGAGGGAGTCCTATTTACATTGTAGAGACCCTTGTAATTAATTGAGCAGCTATCGAAATTAATTAACGTTTGGGAAATTTAGAATTGAATGATTCGGAAAATTGTTAATATTGAGGATGAGGGAGAAAATTAAGTAACCAAACGGAGACTTTTAAAAGTAATGGTTTTGTATTCTTGCGTTCTTGAGAGGCTTGGTGAAGATTTAATAATGCCAGACTATTGTGTTTTTGTGGAAGCCGAAGTATTAAGAAATATAATTAAAGAATAATGATCTCATTTTGGGTGGTCTCGTTATGTCATTAGTAGGGCTCAGATAAATGTATTAAAAAATTCAAAATATATACATATAATAATATGGACTAAAAAATGTAAATTATGGAAAAAATATGGAGTATAAAATAATAATATCTTTCATATTAAACATTGTTTATTGTGAAAAATTACTATGCAGTAACAGTTACATTAAAAAAATTATGAAAAGATAGCGAAATGTTCAGGTAATTCAAATAAAAAAAAAAAAATAAGTTTCATTCATCTTCCTCTAAATCTGTCTTAATAAATTGATTGCAGTACACAATCACATGCTTTTTAAAATTAACGAAATTAAAACTTTGTCGATTTGGTCTAAATCTTTAAAGCCTTACATTGGCTGAATGATCTTTCCACGTAACATTATTTAATGGGAGCGTATTTAAAGATACTCATAAGAAATAGATTTTTCACAGGCTTGATAATAAAGTACTTTTCCGTCTATAATTATTAATTAGCGATTGGCTTGGGAAATTTTCGATATATTTTCTCAATTTGAAACGCAAAGGTTGTTTATTCTTGGGCATTTTGAAATTAAACTGATAGGTATGTACCAAGACAGTAGTAGTAGATGACTTGAGTACAGAAATAAAAAGACGCGCAAGCAACATGGCAGGAAGGTCGCTCGTCGTTGGTGATCGCCGGCTTACTCAAGCCGGAGAGGAAGAGAATCAAAAATCAAATTACGACGAATAATACTCGAGAAAAATTAAATACCCGCGGCCGTGTGGTAGTGTGGTGGCGAGAATGCAAACACGTAAAATTATATCAATTTTTGTGAACTAACTCATGTTTTATGACATAAAAATCGAAAATCTGGATGATTGATATTTTTATGTAAAATATGGACTACCATGAAATATGGAAAAATATGGAAAATAAAAATTAGTTTTTCACAATATATATATGATAATCTAGGTAGAGAACATATACGAGACCGAGTGTAAATCGTAAATCGTAATCGTAATCGAGTGTAATCGTGTAAATTGTGCCATCAACCAAATTCAGCTATAAAACGAATTAATTTACCTAGAAATTTAGGAGGTAGAACAAGAGGTACAAAATAACATCTTTGAAACACAATCAGGTAGAAATGCTTAGAAATTTTTTCCATAGGAAAGCTAATAGAGCAGAAATGCACAAAATAATTTGCAAGGCAGATATAAACATTACACCATTAAATTTATATGACGAGAATGCCAACATTCTTATAAATACTAACAAGGAATTATTATGTTCCTGGTCAAATAAAATAATTCATGCAAAACACTTCAATTATCTCAACCAAACGTATGTTGACAAACTTTCGTCAAACAAATGGTTGAGTATTGGAGAGTTGAGCGCAGAAATAGAAGGATTTATGCTTGCCATTCAAGATAGAGTCATTAATACTAAAAATTATAGGAAGCATATAATCAAAGATATAAATCAAATTAATGATTTATGTAGAAAATGTTTGGCTTTTCCGGAAACTATAGAACATATTATATCGGGATGTTCTATATTAGCGCCGTCCGAGTACACATTTAGGCACAATCAGGTTTTAAAAATAATTCACCAAAGTTTGGTAATTAAACATAACTTGATTGACTGCCGTAATATAGTACCATATTATGAATATGAACCAAATTCATTTTTAGAAAATGAATTTTATAAAATATATTATGATAAAACTATTCTAACAGACAGAATAATTAGTCATAATAGACCTGACATAGTTTTACATGACAAAATTAAAAAAAATAACTTATATCATTGATGTAGCTATTCCAAATTCCTGTAATATTCAAAAAACTGTTTCTGAAAAAATAAGAAAATACACAGATTTAGGAAATGAGATTAAAAGAATTTGGCATTCTCGGACTATAAAAATATTACCATTTGTTATTTCGGCCACTGGCATAATACCTAGGAATCTGATTCAAAATTTAAGCATATTAGATTTGTCAAAGAATTTGTATATAAAAATGCAAAAATCAGTAATTTTAAATACATGTAGGATTACAAAAGATTTTTTAAATATTTATATTGAGGGATCAGTAGGATTTATAGGTTCAATTAGAAATGCCACAGAGCCGAACCCTCTGATATGAAAATATCTGGAGTCGGTGAATTATATTCCCATTTGGTCTCTAGTTGGTTGACATGTTGTTCTTGTATTGTTTTGTATTTATAATATTTATATAATGCAAAATTGCATAGCGTGGGTTGACTAGATGATAATTTGGGGAAGTGTGTGAAAGGGTTTAGTTTTTCCTGTGGGGAAAATTTAACCCGGACATTTAAATCTTAATTGGAGATAACTATGAATAACCTATTAATATTTTAAATAGTAAATTAAATAATGTATCAAGATGGCTAAAAATAAATAAGCTTAAATTAAATACAAAAACCAAAATTTGTGGGGATTGGATATAAGAAGACATCCAGTGAAAGCAAAATTAAAATTGATGGTGAAATTATCGAAAATGTTATTGGAATGAAATACTTAGGAGTTATATTAGATTCCAAAACCAATTTTTCACAAGCATGCTGAATAAACTCAAAATAAAAAGGGAAAAAGATATCGTTTTTAGGAACAATACGGCCAAAACTTTCAGAAAAACTGCAATCACTATTTACAACTCAATTATTGCGCCACACTTTAACTACTGCTCAACTATTCTTTTTCTGTGTAACGAACGAGATCAAAATAAGTTTCAAATTCTCCAAAATAGGCCAATGAGAATAAAACTTCGGCGTGATAGATTTTCAAAAGTAAATAAAATGTTAAAATAACTAAATTGGCTAACCGTGAAACAGATACTGATCTGAAATACGATGATATTTATCAATAAAATAGTAAACAATCTGTTACCAAAATACTTTTCGTTTAAAATTGTATAAAACAAGGACATTCACAGACATCACACAATATTTAAACTTTATCCCATTATTTAAACAATATTTAAACTTTATCCCTTTATTTAAAGTTTTACACGATACCAGAGACTTTAAAATCCGCACTAAATGGGAGGTTCAGGATGTATTGTAGGAGCTACACCAAACTGGAAAAAATATAGTGTGCAATATGAAATGTTATAATTAATTATTAATTTGTAAACTTTTGTACAAATTACTAAAACAAAATTAATAAATAAAAAAAATCAGTAACAGCGTTTGTCTTGCTCGTACGTACTTGTTGCTTTAACGAAAAAAGGAACAACAATTTCGTATCGTCAATAAATTTTTTCGAACTTTTTCACGGTGGGTTTTTACACCCGTCATTTATAAAATATTTTCTTTAATTTTCTTTGGAATCTATTTCTTACAAAAACTAGAATGTGAAAAAACATTCAGGGCACGTCATCTTTGGGGACGCTGTGAGAGGGTCTATTTAGGGAAAGGAAGGAGAAATGTATAAAACCATCCCTCCCGCTGCGGTGCAAGACGATGGGTCGAGAAAACTCTGCTGGAGAGGTCTAGGTTAGGTATCCATCCACCAGTCTCTCTCGATCTGGCCCGCCATGCAGTAAGTGGGCAAAAGCATTTACCGCCAAGACCTGAACAAACTTCACCCCATGAACCCGGGCCCCCTGCCAAGACAACAACGTGGCGAAGCACTTAGGGGGTTGGTTATCCAAAAAATTAATACCCGCCTCCCAAATTGAAATCTGAACTTAACTACTGTAAAAGAAATAGAAACTACATTATTTTGGGAGGAATAATTGTAGACAGTAGGTTTTACATTCCTACTGACATTTTCTTGAAAGTCGAGAAAATTCAAGCTGACGTAATCCACAACATCAAATTTCGTTAGGATTTCTCCTCAGCATGCTAATCGGAGCGAATAAAAAATGCGGAGAACGCTCTCTATTTAACCGCTCTATTCTGTGATGCCGGTATCCAGTCATATGCAAGGAAATATCTTGACTTTTAAATGAGCCCTTTTCTACGGAACGATGCGAACCAACGGAAAAAAATTAAAAAAAGGGTTTTCAGAATTGCATCCGTGATATTTTTACTTGGGTATCTGTTTGTATATTTTTTGGCCTTGCAGTCAGAATTCTGTCATATTATTAATTAAAAAACATAACTTGAGTTGCTCCCCGGCAAGGCGAAGGTCTTGGTTGTGATTTGAAACTCGATGAAACGAAAAATCGTCACTAAAAAGAGACAAACACAAGATTTAGCCAGCGAGAAAATGAGATAGATTAATCGGTCTCCTCTTTGTGCGTTGCTTCGTAGCCTATCTTTCTCCTCTTTGTGCGGTGATTTGTAGTCTATTGGCTTTCTCTTTGTGCAGTGCTTCTTTGCCTCCCCACTCTCATATTTTTGAAGTAAAACTTTTTTAGGCACGCTTGACTTGGGGAGTGAGCTGATGAATGCGTGAAGATAGCGTTATGAAAAGTGTAATCGAGCGAGGCAAACGGTCGGGCCTTTACGCACGTTTGACTTGGGGAGTAAGCTGGTGAATGCGTGACGAGAGCGATATGAAAAGTGTAATCGGGCGAGGCGAACGGTCGGGCGAGGCGAACGAAAGTTGAGAGGGAGTTATAAGTTTCTGAAGTTTTACTGCAGTCGTGTGGTCTAAAACACACTCGTTTTTTTAGTTTTCTGAAGGTTTCACTTCTACTGCGTATGAATTGCACACACATTTTTTATGAAAAATACTTACGTCTTGAGTTTAGCTTATTTTCAAAGCAGGTCGGTTCTTTCAGTTTGTTTTTACTTATGTTGTTGTTTAAATGCCTCTATTTTTCGTATAACGTTTTAAACATAAAGAAAATCCATATGTACAATACTCCATCCATTGAACCTCAACAACTCAGTTTCATATCAACAGCAGTTTTAGCCCGTGTTATTGTTGTATTTTATTTGTGAGTTCTATAGTGGCCTAGGCTTATAACTGGGTCGAAGCAGTAACCCGTTCCAAAGTGGATAGACTAATGGTTCCTGAAAAATAAAATATAAAGATTTATGCATAGTGCAGGAAATAGAAAGACCATTAAAAGAGAGTTCATTTTTGTTTTAAAAACATTTACGTGAAAACGTTTCAAACTGCACTATATTTTTGACAACAGTCAAATCGACAAACCAATTCTCGGTCCGTTTAAGCGTTTGATCAAATTGTGATTATCTGTCAAGCATAGCGGTCATTTGTTGCCTTGAAAAGTCAATCTCGAAGTGTTTTGAGAATCAAGAACAGATAACATTAATCGTTAGTCTAGCCATTGTCGAGGGGTTAGCCTCTCGGCTACGAAAACGCAGATCGCGTGCTCAAATCCCGACGCATGCAAGTAGATTTTATTGAATTAATTTGTGATATCACAAAATTAATTCATTCACAATAAAATTATTTTTAAAGTACCTACCTATGTTATGAGAGTGGAAGATACTCTCAGAATCGCCCCACTGAAAGACCACCATTTAGAATTAAATTTAACTTTGTCGTAAAAAGCTATAGATGTGTTTGGTGACCAGATCTGAACAGTCAGTTACCTCTCTACTTTCATCTCCTTCCCTTCCCCACCACCTTCAGCCTTACAACATGCCCCATTTGGGGAAGCCATTTCACTGGCTCCAGGTGATAGGAAGCAGTTTATGACGCTTGTGCCGTATTCACACGAACCAATTTTTTGGTAAATGACATCGCGTGTAAGGAAATAGAGATTAGATTTTTTTCAGTATTTTATTTAAAAAAACAATTTTTTAATCACACAAAATACCGTTATTAACAAATTTTAGGATTTCTAAAAACAATTTATTCTAAAAAAAAACATTTTTTTTGTATTAACTGCGTAATAATTTCTAGACATTTTGTATTGAACCTATCCATCAAAATCACCCCACCCACTACCCCCAACCTCATAAAATCTAATCATATCCGTACTTGCATAAATTTTTAACTTAGTTTTAAGTTAGCTAGTGAATGACACGTATGTCTCGAAACCAGTAGCAGATAAATTAAAGTAACAAAATTTAAGTAACAAATGTAGTGCGGAAAGTAAAAATCTTCAAAACAAAATTATGAGCATAAATAAGTTCCTACCTATCAGGCGCGGTCCCTCCATACGTACTATGGATGCGGCGATTCCCTTCCTTTTGAGGCGCATGATAAATATAATATTTATTGTTATTTGTTTATTCAGCATTAAAAAAAGCTTTCAGTTTATTTTTTTCTAGCCGTAAACAGCAATAAATTAATACTACAATACGACACCGTCCCAACCTCAGCGGCTAAAAACAACAAAACATGACGCGCCGACCGGGCCGAAATACATAAATAACAACACAAGATCTTAGTGTGTCGAATGTCGCGTTAACGCATCAATACCAGCAACGGTGGATTCTCTGCTCCATTACGCATCCGCGATGTTAGAAAAAGTTTGATATTTGCGCATGTGTGTTTAATGCTGCCTGCCAAGTTTTGCCTGAAGCAGTATACGCATTCGATGGGAGCATCCAACGCGCAGAAAACTACTTAAATGCGCGTAGGCATAGTGCACAGAATAGCATAACAAAGCGCGTGGATTAATTCGTTATGTTTTAGAGAATTTTTTCGCGCGACCATTTTGACAATTTGGTTTGAATAACGGATGCCGATTGATACGTTAAATATCTTTCGAATATCTACTTAACTAATCTAATTTTAGAACTGTATTAATTGATGACATTTTATTTTTGTCAATCTTGTACTTGGGCTAATCCGTAGGTATTTATTTTTGATATAGGTAGGTATATACTTCAGAATCCCTTACACAAACTGTCACCGACCGCCACTGCTACCTCTCTACCTATTTATTACCCGTTTCTCTTCATCCGGCTGTTTGTAGTTATGCAATCCCAAATCAGTTCCACAAAATTCGTTAAAAAAGTTTTTCATTCAATTTAATAGGTAGGTAACTATTATTATAACAAAGTTTGGAGGTTTGCGATGGTAGTACAACTACCATCGCAAACCTCCAATTAGTTATCTGATTTTACGCTGCATTTTACGTTTTGCTGTTATGCCAAGTCTAACTCGGTAATTAATAGTGTTATTCATTGGTGAGGTAGGATAGTCTGAAACTTAATTTATTATAAACGCACTGCATTCAAAAATACACAACTTTAGAAATGCTCCAACAAACCAAATATTAATCTGTACATTCGTTTTAATCAGAAAATGCACTTTTCGTTTTACTCCTCTGCCAACTTTTATTAGCAGATATCTACGTGTGCTAGGTAAAGTTAGATTAAAGAAGAAAAAAAATGTGACAACTTCGCAAGAGTCCAAGCTGCTCCCAAATGTTCGGGTTATCACTAATTATTGGGGTATTTTGTGGTGTGATAATAAAGGGAGTGAGGCTGGGAAGAAGATAAAGTTGAGGAAGGTTGGGAAGTTTTTGGCCTATTATTCAGATCTGGTCACTCTAAACACGGTTATGCAATTTCAAACAAGTTTTTTTTTGTAAAGAAGATTTTTCATTTTCAATGTACCTTTGTTACTTTATATTTTAAATATTCTATATTTTTAAATGTAAAGATAAAATATTAAGATAAATATAATATTCATTTATCTTAAATATTCTAATTCCGGTTTCGACACATCCGTTTCATTCACTAACAAATTTAAAACTAATAACACGGATGTGGCATTAGTTTTAAGTTTGCTAGTAGCAGAAATACTGGTAGCGGAAAATTAAAAATGTAAAGTAACAAATGTAAATTGAAAATTAAAACTCTTCAAAATAAAATGTATAGAAATTTTTAAATAGTTATTGCCGAAGAAATACAAAAAAAAGAGTTTCTATTTTTTCCTCACAGGAGGCCCCGAGGAAAATAATTTCCTCTTAGGGCCTTCGTCATCTTTAGGGCTGCCGTATGGAGAGTCTTTTTATGGAAAAGAAGGAGTGAAACTTGTTCGTGAAGAGTCCTAGGTTGTGGAATAGAGGAAGCACAGAGGCCGTAAATCTTTCCACAGCCGAGCTGTTGAACTCTAGGAACAACCCCTTCTCGTGTGACAAATGTCTACTGTGTACAGCGCCCTTGAGGTGATTTTTCACAAAAACGGCGCTCTACGAATTATCCAATTTATTATTATTATTACATATGTTGGGCGCGCGTTTAAAGTGTTTACCGACTATGCACTGGTACTGGACGCTAGTTTCTCTGAGCATCTTCCATTGAAATATCGGTAGAACAAGGACAGGATTCCCACCCAACGCCTGTGATCTAAAGATTGCAATCGGTTTGTTAAGATAGGAGAATTTATTAAACGGGCCGCTTGTTTCCGCACAGAGTCGATGGTTTTTTCAGGTATTTTGGGGATTCCAGATCAAAGGTGGCTGCCAAATTCAACTGTGGGGCGCACTGACATTTTGTACAGGGTTAGCAGCTGTGTACTATAAGTATCTGCGGGCCATGTGCAGTACGCCCAGTTTCTGAAAGGCTAAACTTAACTCTGGCTTTGAAGGAGCCCCCGCAACTGAGCTGGTGACGAGTAATAAGCTTGGCAATTGCTATGTACCAGAAATGGAATAGCATGTTAATATGCATTATTAAAAAGAAATGTTATACAGTATATAAAATTAACGTCATGTCAGGTTTCAAATCACATACCGGGATTTAACACATCGAGGGATTCAAACTTACCACCTCTGGATTCGGCTAGGATCTTCCCGTCGACCACGGAGATCTTCAAAGATTACTTAAGGCTTTCAAAAGTAGCATTCCAATAAAATCATTATAATATCAACTTACATAATACTGCATAATAACTTGCTTAGTATTCAGAACAATTGCTTTAATTAGTAACTGCATTTACCGTTTTGATTCCCTGCCAACTTTAATTAGCGGATCCGTGTGTTATGTGACGCAGAATACCAAATTGGTTAAAAAGGTTTTTGTCCAGCAGAAAATATTAGGCCTTACTTTAAACTTGGGCTGGTGCCAAAGATACTTTATAAAAAAATATGTATTTCGGTCACGTAGTATGAAATAAGGACGGTCCTTTATCCGTATGCAGTAAAGGATGATGTAATTCAGGGGAGGATTTTACAGAGATATCGACTGTCGCAAGGACTAAGATAAATCTGGGATGCTGCCGTAGAAGATTTTTATTGCTAAGTAAAATTAATAGTTGATCTTTTTACATTTTTTCTGAAATAAAACATTGACTTTATCTGCAGTGATTAATGCACGAGATTCAGTGTGAAAACCTTTGAGAAATTCGCAAGGAATATAAACCAACGGTGGATACTTAGTCTACAGAGACATCATTGTTTTATGTATTAGCTCCTTACTTTTTTTTTGTAATTGAGCTCCACACAGGAGACGCTGAGAAAAATAATATCCCTCAGGTCTATGTCATCTTTGGGGATGCTGTGTGGAGGGTTTTTTAAGGTAAAGGAAGGTGAGGAGAGTTTTGGGAAGGAAAAGGGTTTTAGGAGTGGGAAGGAATCTGGGGTTTAGTGTGTCCCGGTCATCCGCCTCCAGGACCTGGACAAACCTCACCCCATGAACCCGGGCACCTCTGCTAAATCATCAAACGTAGCGAACCACTTAAGGTGACCTATGGCAGAGGTGTTGGTTATCCAATAAAGTTCCCTGAGCAGCGGTACCCATTCCCGCCTCCCAAATTGCAGTCCGGAGGAGTCCCTGAGGATACTGGAGTCCCTGAGGAAAACAATTTCTCTCATTTCCAATGTAAGCTTCGGGGATGCTGTGTAGAGGATATTTGGCAATTAAGGAAAGAAGGTAATAAATTGATGGAGAACATTAATAAATTAATATTCTCCAAAACGAGCTTGAAAAAAAAACCATTTGTCATATATTTGGTTTACAATTGTGTAATTTCTACTATTTAAGAAATTATAATATTTCTACTATTTCTACTATTTAAGAAATTCTAAAAATTATAGTACTTTATTAAAATTAAATAGTCATAAATACATTGGGAATTCATATGTCAAATATTGGTTTATAAATGTGTAAATTCCAATTATGCAATTGAAAATGTTCTCTAAAATGGTCTGGAAAGAATCTCCTACTTGTATCTCACCAAAGAAACCACCCATTCACTCTGATTGCAATTATTAGTGTTCTCCAAAATGGCCTTGAAAAAAAATCACATCTTTGCGATTCTTTCAAAGACATAAAGAAACGATACAACTTTTAATGTTCTCAAAAGTTGTCTTGGCAGAAGCAAATTCCTGTGATATCTTGAACGAAACCATTCCTTTGTTAAGAATATTACGAACTAAATATACAATTTGGCTGTCCTGAAACGGGAATCCTTCCCAGTTGGACAGACAAAGTATCATTTTGTAATGTATTGTAATATATATACTTGTATAAATAAATAAATAAAGATTCGTGGTAGAAAAAGGCGTAAGGGATGGGAATCTGGGGGTTTGTGTTTCCAAGAGTGACAAATGTGTGAACTCTCTCAACCGGCCTTTGTCAATCTGGCCCGCCACACAGCTGGGGGGCAGACGCATTCACCGTCAATTCCTGGACAAACCTTACCCAATGAACCCGGGCACTCTTGCAAAGTCACGAAACGTAGCGAACCACTTTGAGTGACCTATAGCCTAGGTTATCCAATTAATGGTTCACGGGGCGGTGGTACTCATACCGACTCTCAAAGTGAACACTAGAGTTTGAAACGATTTTCATTATAATAAAATCAATGTACAATCTTATATAAATTAAATTACCGAATGTAGCTGATCCCCGAATACAACTAATGCTCAAATATAGCTAACGATTTTGACATTGATATCGTTTTAATTTATTGATATGAAGTTATAATTTAGACCATTAGCAGGAATTATTAAGGACAACCAAAATGGAATCTTAATCGTGGAATATATATATTTTTACTTATGTATATTTATACAAAATGATGAAAACTCTCAAACGGTTTGAACTTTGGGATGTAATAAAAAAAAATCTGCATTACCAGAAGTAAAATGAACTAACTCACTTTTTGCAATGGAGCTTGAAATGAGGGCTCCAAACCATAATCTAATTCGGCCAGAGAGAACCAATCAGAGAAAAAACTGTCTATGATTGGTCACTTCAGGTAATCCAACCGCTTTCCCATCCTGGTATGAGTAACAAATGGTTACTCCTTCAGGACTCTCACAAGGACTCTCATTTGTTATAAACGAAACTACACTTATAATGCACGAGGCTAAACCCTCAAATGTTCCTGTAAAACAGGAGTTTGTTTTAAAATAGGGTTATGGTTTAGTGTAATTGTTCGGGCAAATCTATACCTACTCCCATGTATCCCTCCCACCTTACCTACCTACTGGTACTGGCAGCCCAAATACTTTTGTACTAGACGTTTGTACATAAACTAAATATAATAGGGAGCTGGCTGGGAGGTAAACTGAATCTAAGACTGATTAAAACACTTGAAAAGAGGTTTGAACTTGGAGACTGTTGGTATCTTGAGTTGGTATCTTTCTTCTTGGCTGATAGTTTTGAACTGACTTCCTACCGGTTTGACTTCTATTTTTATAGGGCAAACTCAGGTCGGACTTTTGGGGGACAGAACCTCCTTAATTTTTCTAAGGTACTTGTTTTAGGTAATTTCCCTGGTCGCTACGATTGGAAGTCAGCTGTGTCAAAATTATGTGTGATAGTTTTTGCCATGATCTTACCAACTTAGGATACCAAAGCCTCACATCATTTTTATTGTGTTTACAAGAAAAGGTACAAGTATACATATGTGATATAAGGTACAATTTTAAACAGTAAATATTTTTCTTCAAGTGCAACAATCACTGATAGACGTCAGTTTTTGGGTTGTTTTTGTAGCATATACTCATTTTTAGGTGATGATGTTTATTTCTTGATCCAAATTATTCCCAATTTCTCGAAATTGAGCTCCAAATTTTTCGGAACATGAATTCACTGTCGTAAATATTTACGATTCAGATTTTTCCTTTGTTCAGAATTGACCAATAGTGGCTCGGCTGGTCGCATGGTGGGGGTGACGTAAATAGACAGCCAATTCCTTGGCGTTGATCATTGCTGTCTAGACTCCCTTTTGGAAGTATTAGGTGGTTATTTAAATGTGTTTTCCAGTCCAATGAGGCTGCCGCACGTATTCATTATTAATTTCATTAATGTTTTCAATTGATTAGTTAGTTAAAGGACATAATGGCGTTGTAGACAAATCATTTGGAAGGGGCACCACATGCACATTATTCCGCTAGCCAATAGCAGCACTCAGATTGTCGTGCTCGCGGCACGGTACTCTGTGACAGCGTAAATTCCAATCTTGAATTTCCAGGGTTGTCATATGCTTTCGCGCACTCGTTCAATGTACACGTATTCCTATGACACGTTCGATATAACTTTGGTCTTGTCGCTTTATAGTCGAAACCCGGATCCGCGCAAGATACGTGCTTTCAACCGTGGAGTTATCTTGAGTGCATGTGTGTGGGACCCCAGGACGTCATCAGCAAGGTAGGGTCATCTTGTTTTCGGTGGACATCCCATTTTTTCCCCTTCATCCCTTTTTTCATTCCAACAGTGATAGGTAGAGATTCCGAACTCCGCGGAAGAAGGTGTCAGCTTCCAACAGCTATCGAAACATTGGTCCTTCGAGCCGGATGTAGAATTTACCTTGATTCTTTACAGATTAGTTAATTTACATGATTAGAAATTGTACTCAAACTAGTTTCATTACAAGACGATTATCAATAGTAGATAGTTTCGGTAGGTACGGCTTATCAGTTCAGCTGGTAGGTAGATAATATTGGTAGGTAGATACTATTTCAAATAAAATACTTTATTTGTTGCAAGTAGATACCTACTATTATAATTGTTAATTTACGTATTAAATACATTTCAAAATGGATAAAGTTGCAACCAAAATTGGTTCGTTAAAATTAAAGCGCCAGAGGCTGTTCGGCCGTATACAGGCGGCTTATGATCTTATAAAAGATTTGGATAAAAAGGCTAAGCTATGTGAATTCAGAGCCCAAATGGATAAATTGGAATCCACATATGAGGAATTTCAAAGTATTCAATATGAGCTGTCAGATCTGGTTTTACTTCCCGAGTTTGAGTCGAAAATTGATATATTGGAGGTTTGGCGTGTATTTGAGGAATTGTTCTTCCATGTTACATCGACACGTGATGCCTTAGAAGCGAGTCAGAATAATCGTCATGACGTGTCAGGCGAAGAAGTACAACGCTCTGGGCCGCCCATTCGCAATTTTCTGGCTCCAGAAATAAAAATTACTTCGTTTAGTGGACATATTAAAGATTGGCCCCCCTTTTTCAATATATTCAGAAGTATTGTGCATGAGAACAGTTCTCTGAGTAAAATTGAAAAATTTCATTACCTACTTAGCTGTTTAAAAGACACGGCCTTATCTCTGGTGAGAACTATTCCTCTGATACAAGAGAATTATGATTTGGCCTGGGAAACGTTATTAAATCATTATTCCGAGTCCAGGGCATTATTTATATATTACGTTAACTCTATTTTAAATTGTAACTTCTCTAATAATGTAGAAATTTTGAATGTTTTACGGGAAAATCTTTCTGGACTTCACGAATTACGTAGAGAAAACTTATTTGGAAAATTTTTATGTCATTTAGTTTTACAAAAAATGGATTCAAATACACGGCGGGCATTTGAAACTAGAGTGGAGAAGGATGAAATTCCCGACGTAGAAATGTTAATCAAATGTTTTCAATTTGGGAGGCGGGAATGGGTACCGCCGCCCCGGGAACCTTTATTGGATAACCAACACCCCTGCCATAGGTCACCCCAAGTGGTTCGCTACGTTTGGTGATTTAGCAGGGGTGCCCGGGTTCATGGGAACATACTGAACCCCAGATTTCTACCCACCCCTTAAACCCTTTTCCTTCCCAGAACTCTCCTCTCCTTCCTTTCCTTAAAAAAAACCCTCCACACAGCATCCTCAAAGATGACATAGGCCCTGAGGGAAATTATTTTCCTCAGGGCCTCCTGCGTGGAGCTCATGTAAAAAAAAAAAAAAAGTTTTTAGCAACTCAAAACCGTATAAATATGTTATCGGATATTAAAGATAAAAGAGTAAAAAGAGTGCTATTTGTATCCAACGAGAATAGTAATAAAAGCAGTTGCCGAAAATGTGGAGCTTCGCATCATATTACAAAGTGCCAAGAGTTTCTGTCGTTTAATATGGTCAGTAGAAGGGACTTCGTTAAAAGGGAACGGTTATGTTTCAACTGTTTAAATTCGCACCTTATTAAAAATTGCCGTTCAAAGTTTCGATGCAAACGGTGCAACCGAACGCACAATACTCTGCTACATACTGATGAAAGATCTCCTTCGCCAAACAACCGTGATACTGAAAGTGTTAACCCAGTAATATGCAACGTAGCGTTTGGATTGAGTAAGCGATCTATATTGCCTACCGCGCTAGCAGAATTCTTTGATAATTCAGGACGTAAACATAGTGCTAGGATGTTAATCGATACGGGAAGCGAGATTTCGTTCATTTCGGAAAGATTATTTAATATATTGGGCTTAAAAAAGAAAACATGGAACGGTAATATACGGGGAATTAATAACGCAACAGTAAGTAATGTGCAAGGTTTAGTTAATTGTAAAATATTTTCCTTGCAAAACAGCTCTTGGATTGCAGGGCAGGCAGTAATAATCTCCAATGTTACGTCAAAACTCCCGTATATAAACTTTCAAGATACGTCTGAAAAATTTAAAGGTCTAAAACTTGCAGATCCAGAATTTAGAAATCCGGGAGAAATAGATTTCCTATTGGGGTCTGACTTGATTGCAAAAATATGGAGGCAAGGTTATATTTCAAACCGTGATTTAATAGCTGTTAATACAATATTCGGATACATAGTTATGGGATCATATATACAAGGTTATAATTCCGTACAACCCGTTATAACGTCAGCGTTGACTGCAGTTGAAAATAGTGACTTAAACCAAGCGGTAAATCGTTTCTGAGAAATTGAAGAGGTTTCTAACGAAATTATTCAGAATAAGGACGATAATGAATGCGAAACCATATTTCAATCAACAGTCAACCGGGAAGCGTGCGGCAGGTATATCGTGGCACTACCTTTCAAGAACAGAGATCATGTAGATATAGGAAGTACGTATGACATCGCACTTAAAAGATTTTATAATCTGGAAAAACGTTTGTCTTTGAATGCGACATTAGCGGATCATTATCATAAATACATGAACGATTTCTTAAAGCAAGGCTTCATGACAAGAGTTTCCCCATCGACTGAGATACCGAATACTTATTACATTCCACATCATGCGGTTGTTCAAAAAATAGGAAATGATATTAAAATTCGGGTGGTCTTTGACGCTTCCTGTAAATCAAACAAACAAATTTCATTAAATGATTGTTTATATTCGGGTCCTAAATTACAAAATGAAATAGGTCATATCTTATTAAAATTTCTTTTATATCCTATAGTATTTACTACGGATATTCAGAAGATGTTTCTTCAAATTGGAATCAGAGAAGAAGATACTTGCTTTCAAATGATTTTTTGGCGGTTTTCTCCCTTAGAGCCAGTAGGGCAATATACACTTGGCACGGTCACATTCGGGGTGACTTCTTCGCCGTACCTCGCTATAAGGACATTACATCAGCTAGTGAAAGATGAAGGTGCACAATTTCCAAAGGCCTCTAAGGCACTGTTGTCGGATACATACGTTGATGACATAGTTACTGGCGAATGGGAGCCAGACAGTGCTTCTCAGCTTCAAATTGAGCTGACAGAACTCCTTGCCAAAGGAGGTTTTCAATTAAGAAAATGGATGAGTAATTCGTTTCCGTTGTTAAATAACATCCCAATTGAACATCGGATTAACGCAAGTGGTCAAGTTGCGTTTGATGATAGTACATCTTGCTCAATCAAAATATTAGGTTTAATTTGGAATCCTGATAAAGATACATTTTCGTACTCGGTAGAAGAAAAAGAAAAGGTTTTTACAAAACGTGCGATACTGAGCTGTGTTGCACGTATTTTCGATCCCATTGGATTAATAACACCTGTTGTTTTTAAAGTGAAATGCCTTCTACAGGAACTATGGAAATTAAAGTTAGGTTGGGATGACTCCCTCCCGGAAAATATTGTTAATTTATGGGAAAATTTCTTGGATGAATTACCTAGGTTATGTTATTTACAAATACCGAGACATTGCAGTACAATAAAAAACTCAAATTGTACTTATGTAGGATTTTCAGATGCAAGCGAATTAGGTTACGCAGCTTGTATATATTTGGTTACGAACGAAGCACAGCCTCAAGTCACATTACTTACGAGTAAATCTAAAGTTGCACCGCTGAAAATATTATCAATACCACGTCTCGAGCTTATGGGAGCTTACCTACTTTCAAAGCTGATAAAAATGACGAAGTCATCGATAGAAACTCTCGTAAAAATTACAGAAATAATATTGTTTTCCGATTCCACCATAGTTTTATCATAGATTAATACACCACCTCATACTTTGAAAACTTTTGTCGCGAACCGCGTTATCAAAATTATCGATGAAATCGAGGACGCAAAGTGGTACCACGTTGCGTCAAAAGAAAATCCAGCCGATTTTGCTTCTCGCGGTTTATGTCCATCGCAAATAATAGATAACCAATTGTGGTTTCAAGGGCCTCCTTGGTTGGCTCAGCCAAGTCAGAAGTGGCCATTGTCTTTACCGGAAAAATTAAAGGTTGAAGAGCTACCGGAAGTAAAATCCCACGTCTCAACAGTTCACAGGCCGCTTGATTACTATGAGGGCCTACAATTTTTCCGATTTTCTTCTTGGAACCGTCTTCGGAATGTGGTTGCTTGGTCGCTTAGGTTTATTTACAATACGCGGCAACGAAGCAGGAGTGCACGCAGATTCGGAATTCTGACCTGCTCCGAAAGAAATCACACTGTTAAGGTTATCTTAAAATGCGATCAGCAGTTCCATTTTCCAGATGAAATCAAAAAACTCAAAGGGGATGGGGTGACCCCAGTGACCTTTCAAAAATTAAATGTTTTTATTGACCACGAGAATTTACTTCGCGTTGGCGGGCGGCTTCGCAATTCACAGTTAAATTACAATTCCAAGTTTCCAATAATACTTGCCAAAAATAGTAAAATAGCCGAGCTTCTTATATTATACTATAATAAAGTTTATTTACATGCCGGATCGCGAACCTTGCAGTTCCTAATTCAACAAAATTACTGGATTATATCTGCCCGTAATAAGATAAAGAAACTAGTTTCAAAATGCGTGAGATGCGCAAGGCTGCGATCATCTCCGTCGGCTCCACTCATGGCCAGTTTGCCAGAAGCGCGTGTCACACCGAACCGCGTATTCAATCGTGTGGGGGTGGATTTGGCCGGCCCATACGTCCTAAAGGAAGGAAAACGCAGAGGTGCTAAGACATACAAGGCTTACTTTGCGATTTTTGTTTGCATGGGAACGAAGGCGATTCATCTCGAGGTTCTCTCAGATCTCTCGTCTGACGCTTTCATCGCTACCCTCGATAGGTTTGTTTCACGACGGGGTATTTGTCAGGCCATTTATTCGGATTGCGGTACGAACTTTGTTGGGGCGAAACGCCATTTGATTGGAACACAAAATTTTTTAAATAGTTGTCGTAATGATGAACAAGTCATGCGTACATATTTAGAAAAGGGAATAGTGTGGAACTTTAACCCTCCCTCCAGTCCTCACTTCGGAGGACTATGGGAAGGGAACATTCGAGTCGTTAAAAATCATTTAAAACGAGTAATAGGGGACACTTCATTGACGTTTGAGGAATTTACAACTATATTACATAAAATAGAAGCCATACTAAATTCTCGTCCCCTCTGTCCTCTAACCTCAGACCCTGAGGACATTCAGGCCCTTACTCCTGGTCACTTTTTAATTGGAGAATCGTTAATTTCGATTCCAGAATATAACTATTCAGAGGTTAAAATAAATCGTCTCAATCGGTGGGAACATTTAAAGAAAATGACACAACATTTTTGGCAGCGCTGGAATACAGAATATTTACAAGCGTTACAAAATCGAGTCAAATGGTATAAGACTACCCGTAACCTTCAAGTAAATGACCTAGTGGTCATCAAAGATACTAGGAGTCCTCCGTTGAAATGGCCGCTCGGCAGGATAAGGGAGGTGAAACCGGGCTCTGACGGGGTCGTAAGATTAGCCTCAGTACAAACCAGCGATGGTGTATATCTACGGCCTGTCGCAAAGCTTTGCCTCTTACCTGTAGAATAAGATAGTAACGTTTTTTCTTTTTTTTATATGAATATTGGTATAGGTTCACATATTTTTTGTTTTTTATGCCTTCAATGGTTTCGCATTTATTGCGATTCAGCTATCTTTTGTTTTAGTTATGTTTTTCGAGTTATTATTTTTTCTTTACATTCTGCACGTATAGTCTTTAGTTTCACGTGCACCAAGTTTGTAAGGAATAGATTAAATGTTAGGAATAGGTTTCTTTTCATATTCTTTTAAATGTTAGGAGTAGGTTTCTTGGCCAGTTGCGATGGGTGTTGGAAAAATGGTATTTTTGGCGGGCGGTATATGTTCGGGCAAATCTATACCTACTCCCATGTATCCCTCCCGCCTTACCTACCTATCCTGATATATCCATCTTGCTATTGTCACCGGTTCAAGATTGATTCCTAACCGCGAAATTAGTGCAATTTCAACACCGCGCGGTACTGGCAGCCCAAATACTTTGGTCTCATCGCTTTATAGTCGAAACCCGGATCCGCGCAAGATACGTGCTTTCAACCGTGGAGTTATCTTGAGTGCATGAGTGTGGGACCCCAGGACGTCATCAGCAAGGTAGGGTCATCTTGTTTTCGGTGGACATCCCATTTTTCCCCTTCATCCCTTTTTTCATTCCAACAGTGATAGGTAGAGATTCCGAACTCCGCGGAAGAAGGTGTCAGCTTCCAACAGCTATCGAAACAGTAATGATTGATGAACATAATATGAGATAAATACAGATAATTATGATTTATATTATTTTACAAAAGTTGATTGATAATTTATTGATCACTTGAGGTAATCCAACCGCTTTCCCGACCCGGTATAAGTAACAGATGGTTACTCCTTCAGGGCTCTCACAAGGACTCTAATTTTATGATGATTTTATGACTCTCTTATGATGCACGAAGCTAAACCCTCAAATGTCCCTGTAAAACAGGAGTTAGTCTGAAAATGGGATGACGAGTAAATGTAATGAATAATGAACATAATATGAGATAATATAAAGAATATGATTAATATTATTTTATAAATGTGTGTTGAAAAATATAAGAAAAAAAACAATGCCACCACTCATAACAATGGAAAAATTATAACTGCAAAAATACTAAGATTACAAGTAAAGTCACCTGATAGATACAGGGACTGGGGTGGAATAGACAAAATAAAATATATAAAGTTCTAGGAAATTTGCACAACCAAAATCAACGTAACTACACGTAACACTAACATATCACAATAAAAAACAAAATAAGGAAAAAATAACAAACAAATTTTTTTTACACAAAATTTAAATGAAAAAATAAGATCACAATAAAAAACAATGAAAAAAATAAATATATTTTTATTTATATTACATACCTAAACTCGAAAGGAGAATTAAGGACAACCATAATCAGTGCAGGACAGTTTCTATTACCCGTGGAGTGATCATCTTTTTATTTAAACGTCTGCAAGTAGCACAGACAGCGGCCTCTGCCTTTTTGGGGCAATCCTCATAATCGTGACCTTATTTAATTATTGTAATTTATTGCTCAAGACGTGCAAAAAGTGTGTTAGTTCACTATGGTTTAAAATGATCAAATTTTGAGCAAAACAAACAAAAGAAAAAAACATCAGCGGTGTTTAGCCACTTTACCTACACAGATTATTTTCAAACGATTTTTTTGTTGTTGGAATAACTTATTGTTTAAAACATCAAAATGTAATCATTGAAGATATTAACCGCATCCAAAACAATACGTTTAAAAATTAAGATGATGTTTGTGTTTTTCTCCTCGGGATTGTAGCTCACTTCGATATTGCTTGGCGAATACCTTAACATGAATTACAAGTAATACGAATTATTAATTATCTAATTTTATTGTTGTCAAATAGTTATATTTATGATGATATGGAATTTTTGATTTATGAATTTATTTTTGAAGTGACACGGATGAATGGGAATCATTGGAGTGGGAATAATCTTATAATAATTAATTAATTTTTGTTTTATTATATTATTTTAATAGAATTCCACCATTAATTGTCAGTTTCAAAAATAGAAATATTAAGAAGTATGATGCGGTTAAAAATGCCAGAAATTAGTATGGTCGAATTAGATCAGTGGTCAGAACAATGACCCGGCTAGACAGAGGTCCTAGATTCAATTCCCAGATGCAATTGAATCTTTTTCTGTATTTTCTGTTTCACATTTGAAAACATATTTTCATTATTTAATTGGTTTTGTGATTATGCCAGCCGCTTGGATTACCTAAGGTTTGGATGTACCCAGCAGAAACAATTTCAAACAATGTGACAACTACGAAACACCATCATCTGACCTGATGGTCTGTCCTCAAGTTACATAAGCCTCGATATGAAATGTTCGCCTCCACACTATCCAGTCTACAGAGTATAATGTCCCAACCCGCAAATGAAACTATGGCTTCCCCATTATTATAAATTAGCAAGAAACGAGCGGGAGGGAGAAGGAGAAAGGATAGTGAAAGGTTTTGAGAACTTACGTATTCAGAACTGATCACTTAACATAGCTGTTGCTACTTCAAACAAAGTTTCAATTGAAAACCGTGCTATTTCTCCAGTTCCATGCTGAAATAATATACGAGTATATACCTAACCTCAGACTACAGGAATTCTCTCCCCTTCTTTAACACACCTAAAAATTTATTTAAACCACGTATTAAGGCAAATTTTAATTCCTTCTCAGAATGCGAGCTGTCTTAAGTAACGAGATAAGCCTTGAAATTTAAACCCACTTCACTCTACATCTTTAACATTTTCCTTTACAATGTAGGAGGCAAGCCTTGTAAAATGCCTACCTTTGCATTCAAAAGGAGTTCTCTTGTAAATTCCTTCTTAGCTTGAAAAAATGTAAGTTGGACTAAAAATGTTAAAAATTCTCAAAATTTCACTTGAGAACGGATCATTTCCATGACGCGTTCCCGAGTTCAACAGCTCGGCTGTTAAACGATTTGCTATCCTCTGGGTTTCCTCCCTCCTGCATCATGGGTCTCTTCAATATCTATTTTAACTCCTTCCTCTCATCCATAAAGAATCCCCAAAGGTGGCATTGGCCCCGATGGAAATTATTTTCCTCAGAGCCTCTTGCGTAGAGCTTATCTAAAAAAGGGAATTTCTCTTTCTGATCAAACTATAAAAATGGTCTATCTTTTTCAAACCTCTAATTCTTTCTTGAACATATTGCCTGTCTGGAGCCTGGGAGTGGGAAGATCTTATTTAATTTAAAGATGTCAGTTTTCTTTTTGATATTTGTTTTTGGGGTGTTATGCCGTGTTGCGCTACCTCCTCCTTTAGCCAACGTTTCGGACAGCGTTACAGTGTCCATGATCAGGGCAGATGTGTGAAGATGATGGACTCTGTAACGATGTCCCGAACGTTGGTAGCGCAACACGGCATAACACCCCAAAAACAAATATCAAAAATACTTTTGGCCGTGAAAATCTAAAATCATACTCGTTCATGTCGGTTTTCTTTCAAATTGGTATGGATTCCATTCAAGAGATTTAAAACCATCGACAGATTCACACCCTTAAGCATGCAGTCAGCCAAATTCCAACTACGAGATTAAAATGAACGTAGTGGTTGAAAGCTTTTTATCATTAATCTGAACTCCGCACAAGAGTCATAACTGTTCCTGTACTGTTTTTGTATTTTTTATATTTAAAATACCTAAATCGAAATCATGTTAAAATTATAAATATCTACATGTTGGTATTTGTTATTGCGGCATCTGCTTCTGCCTTCATCTTGTGATTCGGCCTGCAAAGACAGTCACATCCACCTTACTCCTTGAACCTGTACACTCCTAAAAAGTCACCAAATGTTGCAAACCAAAGGTATAGTTTATCCAACAAATGGTTCCCGGGCGGTTTCACCCAAATTGCCACACTGAAAAGACTTATTTATAATATTTAATCACTGAAGACAATATTAGCGAATCTGGAATGAAAATTTCTCGAATCTTTATATTGCTGGAACAAAACTGGAGAATTTCGCGAATCTTTATATTGCTGGAACAAAACTGGAGAAGGTACAAAGTATTGTATACTTGGGCTGCAGTGTTAATGATAGATGGGATCCTTCAGTTGAAATCAAATGCCGCATTGAGCAAGCTCGTGCAACCTTTATCCGCATGAAAAAAATGTTCTGCAGTCATGATCTCAACCTTGGATTACGAATGCGAATGGTCAGATGCTACGTATTTTCAATATTATTTTATGGAATGGAAGCATGGACGCTTACCGAAGAATTAATTAGGCGACTTGAGGCATTCGAGATGTGGATCTACAGAAGAATACTTAAAATAAGCTGGATGGACAGGGTCACAAATGAAGATGTTATGGTTCGGATGAATAAAGAAAAGGAAGTAATTAAAACCATACAAATCCGAAAACTTCAATATCTTGGACACGTTATGAAACATCCAGAGAAGTATGAGATCCTGCATCTCATAATGCAGGGAAAGATTGCCGGAAGACGGGGCCCTGGAAGAAGGAGAACCTCATGGCTGAAAAACCTGAGACAGTGGTTTGGTCAGTCTACCGTGGAGCTGTTCCGGGCCGCAGTAAACAAAGTCCGCATAGCCAACATGATAGCCAACGTCCGTTGAACGGATAAGGCACAAGAAGAAAAAGAATGAAAATTTGAAACAGAAAACAATACGTTCGCATCTAGGAATAGATGCAACCGTATCTTTTCCTGAATTTTCCGTTTGATTGTGATACTACATTTACCTAACAAAATATATTTTGTATTATTTCACCAGTACAAAATTTCTTATCTCGCGATAGAATCAGTTAAACGGTCCATAAATCGCTGGTAACAAGGGAAAAGTAGGAAAAAACGCTATGCCTAATAATTTAGGCCCACAGCAATGGCGGCATTTAAGTCGTATGTTAATAGTTAAGCCCCGCTTATCTTTTCGACTTAATAATTTTAATTGCGGGACTAAATCCAGTTTATAATTGTCATTCTCGCGTAGCAAATCACCTCTTTAGGCTGCTGGTTTTTTCGGAGTGTTGGCAGTTTGGTTTTAAAATAGGCTCACAGTGGCGCCGCAACTTTATGCGCAGTGTGTGCTTTGCACGCGGGCGGGCGTACTAAGGGGCAACCTTTTAATATTAACTCTCGACAGACCAAGATGCCTAACATAACTTATGTAACCAAGTGGGTCGGTCGACGATAGAAATCCCTTTTTCTTTTTTTTTTCTTTTTTTATATGTCCATTTATTGGCAGGGAATATCATCATTATTACATAAAAATGAAGTCGCTCAAAATGTATGTGCGCGTTAATCTTTTAAACTACGCAACGGATTTTCATACGGTTTTCACCGATAGATAGAGTGATTGAAGAGGAATGTTTGTATGCATAATTCATGTAAATTATTTTAGAGAAAAGCCGAGAAATTCTAAGAAAACATACTTTTGTGTTACATAAAACGATTATTATAAGCAATAATTGTCAGCCTGAAACACTCATTTACATTGAAAAATCTTCCGAGAAAAGATACTTGCCGCCAACGGGGGACTTGAACCCGTGTCCTTCTGATTGCCGGTCGGATGTTCTGACCACTGAGCTATGGCGGCTTATCAAATACCCGCCAAATAATTCAATATATACTAGTGTTTCATTCAACAATTACTGCTTATTATATATTTTCCACCTGAAAACAACCTGAAAACATACATAAAACGGCTGGCGGGCCGTACTATACCTAGTCACTTTTGAAATTCTTTTAAAAGTCCCTCCACTCAGCATCCCCAAAGATGACGTAGGCCCTGAGGGAATGAATTTCCTTTGGGCCTCCTATGTAGAATTTTGAAAAATAATACATTGTATATACATAATATGGTTTAAAGAAAGTAGGCAGGTACATCGTTCCTCCACTTATGGCGAAAGTGAGTTACGTCTCTTCGAAGGAGAAGCCAAACTATTTGTGGAAACAATGTCTTCTCTAACTGTTACTATTTCAAACATTATTAACAACTTTATTTCGACGTGTTTAAAATCAAATTAAACTACAGATTACTCGATATGAAATAATGTGCCTATTATACATTACATTTATTAATATACCAATAGAGATGATCGATACGCAGTGAGTAGCTGAGAGCTGAGCTAAGAGAGAGTGAAACTTTTTGGATTTGAATTTAGATATTATTTATGTTCAGAATTCCTGACTCTAACGTGATGAATAAATGGATTTTATTATCTATATATACTTTACATGGATTTTTTTTCCTTTAAAAGTGGTTTTTGGGAAAAACTTAATAAAACAAAACAATTAAATCCTTTATCAGAGAAATGTATGAAACCCTGATCCACTTTGGCGCATTCAACGCAAGCTGAATGGCTTTGTTTTGCAGGGTTTGTAGTTTGTTTATGTGTGTGTAAGCTGCAAGGCCCCAAATAGGTGCAGCGTATATGACAATGGTTAAAATACCTTAATATCTTTCAAATACTCTTCCTGTCTCTCTCATGTACCTACTTGAAAGTCATGTTACGAACTCACTCCCACACTGGAGATTCAATTTCTTTTAAACCTAGGCATCAAATGGTTTTAGTGTCATTTGCATTCATGAATGAAAGAGCTGAAATTTTTTTTTTTTGGAAGTCGTGCATTTATTTGGAACCGCAACGGTATTGCTCGAAAATAGCTTAAGTCTCTTCTATTTTTTCTCATTCCGCGTTTTCTTCAGGCTCACATTATTATGTTTTTTTCTTTTTTACATTAACTCTTATAGGAGGCCCTGATGAAAATAATTTCCCTCAGGGCCTATGTCATCTGAAATGCTGTGTGGAGGGTCTTTTTGAGGAGAGGAAGGAAATAACATTGGTCTTGAAGACACCCATGTTGTAGGAAGGAAGAAACACAAAGGCCGACCAATCGTTCCACAGCCGAGCTGTTGAACAGCCGTTGGAATTTGTGAGCCCTTTGGGGGCTTGTCAAACAAAAAGCTATCATAGACTGTACTATCATCCACGTAACAATGAATTGGTGCACATGTCAAAAGGTCATTGATGTGCAACAAAAATAAAGTCGGAGACAGAACCGATCCCTGTGGGATGCCAGCATTTATCGAGTGCAAGGAAGAGGTGAAGCCATCAGCAAACATCTGAATCGACCTCTCCCTCAAAAAGTCAGCAATTCACGTACCCAAGGATGCGGGAAGTCCGTAAGATGGCAGTTTTTTGACAAGTCCTTGGTGCCGAATCCGGTCAAAACCCTTGGAAATGTCTAGTGCAACCATTTGGGTCTCACCAAAACGTTCCAGGCATCGCCTCTAAACATGCGTCACATACGCGAGAAGATCGCCAGACGAGCGGTTTCGCCGGAACCCGTATTGACGGTCGTTAATAATTTTGTTCTTCTCGAGGTATGTGGGCAGTTCTTGTTGATCACACGTTCCATCACCGTGGACAGAATAGATTTGATCGCTTTGGGGCGGTAGTTGGCCGGGTTGGAGCGGTCACCCTTCTTTGGAATAGGATGTATAACCGCTGTTTTCCAACCAAAAGGCACAGTGCCAGACTTCAGGGACATTTTAAAAAGTTTTGTCAAAATTGGAGTTATTTCTGCAGCGCACCTGAGCAGTACCAGGGCAGGTATTCCGTCAGACCCACTAGCTTTATTAAAATCAAGTCCTCGTAAAACATGGAGTACTTCCCTATGCCGGATCCTCAGCTATTTCATAAGAAAATCGCAGAGAGGAACTGACGTCAAGATAGCACCTTGGTCATCGGTTGAGTTTTCCGCAAACGTTTTACCTAATAAGTTAGCCTTTTCGGTGGCGGCCATACTTTAATTTATAACATTTTTTTTATAATTTATCAAATTATTTCAAAACATTTTTTCAATCCCTTGTGACGGGCCTGACGGGCCTGGGGGGCCAGTTCCAGTTTAGGCCTTAATTTCGTTTTATGGGGGAGTGTTTCGGATGTGAACCCATTCATATAAATTAAAGGAGGCTCTTTAATTAAGGAGGTAATGAGGCCAGAGTTGTTTCGGGAGTCGGGGATGTTGTTTCTTCGTACCGTTTAATTTTGGAAATTTGGTATTTTGGCGTTTCAAGTCCTTTTGGGTTGTTTTGTTTATGCGTTTCAAGGGAATAAGTTCATAATTAAGCCACGAAAAGTACAACCTGACTTCATTTCTTGAATCGTGTGCAAAATAATGCAACCTTTTGACACGAGAAGGTTCTGTAACAGCAATGAAAGTATAATGGATGCTATAATTTAAATATCTGAGGCGCTTGCGTAGTAAAACCATGTTTGACGGCGTTACAAATGTGGAGATCTGGGGACTCGATTAAGTTTGGCAGATGTGCTAGGTAAATAATGGTTCCATGACATCTCAGGATCATGCACTTTCAGCACCCTTTGAAAAGTCATTAAAAGTTATGTTTTTTTTTAAATAGCCCGTAACCAACTTAATCTAATTAACCAAATTAAAATTATTTATTTTTTCATCACTTTTCAAAGGAGGTGTTGAAAAGTTGTGTGATTTTGAGTTGTCCGGTTACCGTTTATAATATATTATGACGCGAATGTGAGTTGCATGTGTCGGACGATGTATAGATGTGATTGATTATGTGTGCCAAGAAAGGGTTGAGGGTGGTCTATCCTCTCTGCCCACTCATTCCGGGCAACAGCGTCCATAAATAGTGAGATCATTCCATTGAACACGAAATTCTAAAAAAATAAGTGTCTTCATTACATACAGGTTAATGAAAAAAAAATCCCAAAAATGTGTTTTACGAGTATAACGAATTAAAAGGAATCATTATTTGCATAATATCTTTCTACTCCTACGCCCCAGATAGGAATTGATTTTTTCTTAAAGAAAGAATTTTGATTTTTGGAAATGTTTGATTAATTTTAACATGGTGAATTTCGATGTTTCAAACACTCCTTAACGGCCCGCAACCCGGATTTGTACCGATTTATTTCATATTTCCCTTAAACACGGTAAGTTTTAAAGCTCGCGCCGAAACGCAAATTATATAAAATTACCTCTATAGAAAAAAATCGCAAAGTATGCTCCAAAAATTATTATTAACACGTTTGTTTCAGTTATTTTACAAGTTGTATGTATGAAAAAATTCACAGGGTTTCTTTAAATGCTGTTTAAGATAATGCCTGCGAGATTTTTGCTCTATTCGTCACGAGTCGTGTTTTATTAAATATTTTCGCAATTTTCGCATCGATTTTATCGCTGTAAATGTTAGCGCTCTACTCTTAACATTCGTAATTTCGTATCTCTCCATCTTCTTCTTTTCGGGCCCGGTTGCAGAGCCTTAATCGGTTTTATGACAACTCAGCAGGGTGGCATTTCAACACCCCCTTTGATTATAAATCTTTTTTTTTTTACTGAAAGTATAGTTAATACATATATATTAACCAATATATTATAATATAAGCCAATTTTTGGAATCTCATTTTTTATGAACCACTGTAATTTTAGTAATAATTGTTTGATACCTTATTAGCCTTATAAGCTTATTAAGAAATTTAATGTGAAAGCACAATCAATGGGCGAATGAAAAATTTTAAAAAAAACATGTATAATAATAGGTCACCATCATCATCATCACATTCTTCCCCTAATCCTATTCGGGTCGGCGACCAACTGCATCGATAAGGCTCCTCCATGCGTCCCTGTCTTGTGCTCCTTGTTCCGCCTCCGTCCATGGCAGTCCCATCCTCTCCTCACACAGTTTCTGGAGTCTGGGAATTATCATAATAATAGGTCAACAAATGAAATGACGAATGGTATAATGCTTTTAAAACATGGTTTAATAATATAGCCGTGAGTTTCTAACATCCGGTCTAAAAGTTAATATTCATTTTACCTTCAAAGCAGACTATAACAAAAATTAGCATTCCTGATAAATGAATAATAAACGCGAGAAATATTTTCCGCAATTTGCACAAAATTTCAAGGTCTTCTTATAAGAAAATTATTAGGAACTTTCACCGAAAATTTAAATACATTGATTAAAAACAGAGCCTATAAATTACCTCCTGTAAAACAAGGTTATTTTCTTATCAATTTTTGGGCACTTATTTCCAAGTGAATAACGCCATTTTTATATCGGTTTCAGCGTATTTTTCGTCAATAATTTATTGGTTTAAGGCAAAATAAGTTATTGAACAATTTTGTTATCGGTTATTAATTTTGAAAAAAAAAATGTTTATTGATTATTAGCTTGAAGATGTAAGGTGTTGACTTATATGACATCAAATTTATCATAATTATCTACAGGGTGGCACAAGACTACCGATATGGTTCGAATGTCTTATGACTTTTTAAATTTGTTTATATATATTTTTTTATTTCAGAATATTGTGAAGAAAACTTGAGGAATTTGAAACGGAACACTGCACAACATAACAGCGATCAACAATTGTTGAATTTTATTTTGAAAATCAACGTTCAATTGTTTTGACGCAGCGTGCTTATCGTCGTTTTTTTAATGTGCGTACTGGACCTTCAGAACCAACAATAAACCGCCTGGTTGCAAATTTTCAACAAAATGGTACAGTAGGATACCTTCCATGTACCGGAAGACTGCGTACGATCCACACGGAAGAAAATATCCAACCCTGTTGTGGATAGTGTGCAGGACAGTCCAGAAACATCAACAAGAAGACGTTCAGCACAACTGGGTCTGTCGCGGAGGTCCGTTCAGGGGATTTTGGCCACATTGCACATGTTCCCGTATAAGGTTCAGCTTATGCAAGAATTGAAGCCGATAGACTACCAACAACGGCTTGATTATGCCATTTCATTCCGACAAAAAGCAGAAGAAAATCGCGATTTCATTAACAATTTGATAATGAGCGATAAAGCTCATTTCCAATTGAATGGTTTTATAAACAAGCAAAATTGCAGGATAATCCAAGGGCTACGGCGAATCCAAGAACAGTTCATTAGCAATAATTATACCCACTTAAGTATACTGTTTGGTGCGGTGTATCGTTTGAAAGGATCATTGGTCCATATTTCTTTAAAAATGCACACGGCGCCTCAGTTACGGTTAATTTTGAGGCCAGCTGTAGAAAATCATCCACAGTTATGGTTCCAACAAGATGGAGCCAAAGCCCACATTGCAAGGGACACAATGGCTATGTTACGGGACCTCTTTGGCGAACGCATTATTTCGCGCAGAAGCGATTTCAATTAGACCCCACGTTCACCGGATTTAACAGCGCCAGACTGTTTTCTTTAGGGTTATTTAAAAAAGGGGTATACGGAAATAAGCCAGCAACCATACCACGGCTAAAACAAAACATTCGCAATGAAATTCAAGCCATAAAACTGGAAATTTTACAAAAAGTTATGTAAAATGTACTGGAAAGAGCACGAATGTGCGAAGCCGAAAATGGCCACCACTTGCGGATATAATTTTTCATACTTATACCAAAAATATTCCCCATTAATATACTAAATAAGGAAAAATAATAATAATAAGTAACCATTAAATAAAAAAAAGTAATTACACATTCAAAACGAATCGGTAGTTTTGAGCCACCCTGTATACATAATTATATATGTATATACAAATCTCGTGTCACGGTTTTTGTAGTCGCACTCCTCCAAAACGGCTCTACCGATTTTTATGAATTTTTTTATGTATATTTGGTAGGTATGAGAATAGGTCGTAAACTATATTTCATACCCCTAGGTGATTAGGGTGTCTCTATCCAGATTTTTCTTCTATTTTGGACAAAAAAAATATTTTTATTTTTTATATGGCATCATAAAATACCTATAACCTCAAATTTTCACCCTCCTACCCCCACCCTTCCATTTTTTAATCACAACGCTCCCATTTTTTTATCGCGATTTTATTATTTTTGTATGAACAAATTAAACCGTCGCGTCGTTCGTATTTCAAACAGAACGAAATTATTTATGTTGTTGAATGACAGATGGCGCTACGTCCGCCCCATAGAATTCGTTCGTTATTTTTTAATTATCAACCAAAATATTCACTAGAAATAATTTATATGGCAGAACAACGTTTGCCGGATCAGCTAGTGGTATTATAACATCTAAAAGAGGGTTTGATTCATTAATTCGTACATCGTCTTATACAGATTGTTCTGTTTTTCCGACTCTTGTGATGGCCGATTTTTATTTGAAAAAATATGGCAGCGATGTGAACAAAAATAACAAATTTTTAACATGTTTCTTGGTCTCTTCGTTCGATGATTTCCGTTTTTTTTTTCTTTTAGTCTCCCTCGTTAGTATTGATGGTAAAAAAAAACTTCAGCCCATAAGTAAATCATTTTAGAGAACCTTGCTTGTGTAGATACATAGAAAAAAAAAACAGTTTAATTTGAAAATAATTATCTTATCATTAGAAAGCTGGGGATAAAATAAGAACAAAAAATAACACAACATTGAAAAATTGAATCGCGAATCTAAATTTAAATTGAATTGATAAACGACGCGTGGCGATCGCAGCGATTGGGTGAGTGTTCCGAACTACGAGTATTAAAAAGATTTTTGACACATTCACACAAATATATTGACAGGTTTAGTCTAATGATTTGCATATTTGTAATTTATTTAAATCCACAGTAATACCGTTATACGTAGAAATAATCCTCGATGCTTATCAGAGTAAGCCTTATTGGCTGAAATTTACCCATGTGCAAAACGATCATAAGATTATAGTGTGATTAATCATGAGATAGAAATTCTGATATCATTGATAGATATGCCACATAAAGTGAAACATTATATTTAAAAGTTTTACTAAATTCCTGAATGATTTCTTTCAATAATATAAACGTTTTTTAAGTACTTTATTCAATAGCTTCTATGGTTCTTTAGCATCTTTTTTTAATATTATTTTTTTAAAATTTAAATGTCTTTTCATATCTGTCGTGTAGCTACAAACAAAAAAGATCAACAAATTTTAAAAAATTCTGACCATTTAGATCTATTCACTGTGGTCTTTCACCAGTGAAAACTTTCTACAATTTTATTAAATTGCAAAAATAAGTTATGGGAATAGAACCCTCCCATCTTTGTTCCAACCAATGTCTTTTTCATTTTTACCATATTAAGGAAGACCTAAGGATGGATTGTTTCACAGAATTTGGAGAATTCATCAAATTTAGATTTCTGGGAAAGACATATTCTAGTTCTGTTATTATCCATACACTGTGAAATTACCGCCGTGATGAAATAATAATCGAATATAAACTGTCACAGAAGTTGAATTACAACGTGAAACAACCAGTCCCAACATTTGATCAATCTGGGAGGCGGGTATATGTACCGCCGCTCCAGGAATCATTCATCGGATAATCAACACCTCTGCCATCGGGCAAAAGTGCGTTTAGTGCTTAGCAGGAGTTCCAGGGGTTCATGGGGTGAGGTTTGTTCAGGTTTAGGCGGCGAATGCTTTTGGCCGTATTTTTGTGGTGGACCGGATCGGGAGAGACTTTTGATCTCTCCAGCCGGAATCTCTCGCCCAGTAGTGGGATGGTTGGATTCATACGTTTATATCTCGTGAACACGTTGACCCCCGGATTCCTACCCACACCTCAGACTCTTTTCCCTCCCTAAAATTTTTCTCCATCGTTTACCAAATATAATTTTCTAAGCGTGGGAGAGAAAATTTAAAGTACAGGCAAGTGAAAGGAATTCAAAGTATCGCATTCGAGCTAATTTTGAAGCAAGCGTAAAGTTTTAGTTTACAGAAGTTCTACTATCTCTTCATAAATAATATAGATAAGTGGGAGCGGAATCCAGAATAACAAGGAAATCTTTAAGTAAAGAGGAGAAGAATAATCATTTCTTTGTGGTTTCTGCTTATATTTTATGGTTATTTCTTCGTGTAATTTATTTCTATTAATAGTTATTTCTTAGTTTCACTTAAATATAACTACGGTCTTACCGTTATTTATTTTTGGAGAATTATGTCTTGCGCTATGGGGCAGATGTGTAATACCTTTACAGAGGTCTATTTTTTTGGTTACTTGTTTGAACAAAGTTTTTTTTTCTATTTGATTATTTTTCTATCTTAAGGCCCTGAGAAAAAAATCCCTTAGAGCCCATGTAATATTAGCGAATGTTAGTATTTTAAATAAATGAAAGAGAATACAATCTGTGGATGAAAAAGGAATGAGGGATGGATAGGAATTTGGAGGTCAGTGCGTCCAGGAGTGACAAACGTGTGAATCCATTTTCCACTGCGGTGCAAGACTCATTCGGACTATCAGAGACCAACCCGCCATGCAGTAGGAGAGCAAACGCATCCGCCGCCCAAATTTTGGACAAATCGTTCATCCCATGAACCTGGGCAACCTCGCTAAATCACCAAACGAAAGGAACCACTTGGAATAACCTACGGCAGAGGTTATCCAATAAATGGTTCCCATTGAGGGGGTACCCAAATCCGCTTCCCAAAATGTAACTAATTAAATTCTTCCGGAGCTATTGAGTCTGCGGCATCCCAAATTGGGGAATGTTTTGTGGCTTAAGGGTGCGGAGAAGTGACGAAGATGAGAAAGTTTTGGAAATATTTTTGTGTGAAGATCTAGTCGCCAAATCGGTTCAAACCATTTCGAGCAAAGTTTCGACTCGGGTGGTGGTGCTCTTGGTCTGCCAGGTATTCGATGTTTCATACTTTCCGCTAAAAATGGCTAATCAAGAAAAATCACTAGAAATATTGATCGGTATTTATATAAATATTTAAAATATTTATCTAAATCCAAACTAACGAAAACCTCTAGGTAAGTTGTTCAGTTGCTTTTAACAGCCGCAACAAATATTTTCCGCGAGAATTAATGGTGCGAAATATTTGACGCGCGGTAATTTTGCGCCAAAACGAGGCCTGGCGCGAAACTCGAATTTCCCGCTGCGGTGTTTGTATTTATTAGATACAAAGTTACCGTAGAGCTAGTACCACGTAAGTGGCACTTACTGTTAGCACTGAGAACACTAAGGATGGGAAGAAATAATACTGGTGATACTATGACTGACTGACTGGTCGGTGGTTGAGTGGGCATAGCGCTTGGATCCCATCCGGGCGTCGTGTGTTCAATTCCTCGGCTGGCTAAGTCCTCCATCACAACACAAGCAACATTTTCGGCTTTCTGTGGTGGTAGTAGGAGATTTTCAAACATTGTTGGGTTACTAGTAACCCGGGAATGTTTGTCTTTCTTTTAAAAAAAAAAAAAAAAACTATAATTAAGGTGGCAATTTAAAAAGAAGCCACCTCTTACATTTTTTTCTATAATACATATAGGTAATTTCAATTTTCGGGTTTTTTCGAGTGAGTGTCCGTATGTGCCACCAAGTTGAAAGAATGCATTATCATCAACAACGATTCTATCTGCAGAGTTTCAGCTCGATCGGACCTCGGTAAATAGGTTAATTTCCACTATCGAGAAATTCATTCAAGAAAACAAAATCGAAATTCAAATAATTTAATAAAAAATCAAATTTTAACTATAATATATCTGTTTTTAATTTCTAGTCGCCATCTCTTTAGCCGGCTAGTAGCCAATTACAAAAATTTTTGTATTGGTTTGACTGTGAATTAAACTTTTCTCCCCAGGGATTCTTAACTGCTGTAATTTTTTAAAAAATGTTTTTAATATCTTAAAAAACGCAAAACATTCATTTAGAACTAATGCAATGTAGTATAGGGTGTCCCAAAAGAAATTTCATAATTAATATAGCGATATATGTTGACTTTAAATTCTAAAAAAACCTATTATTTACCATTTTTCATTAAAAAACAAGAAACACCTAAAGAAATAAACTTAATAATCCACTCTGTGACAAATACAGAAAACCACAAATGTAATATATCATGTTCAAAAATAGAAAGCAAAACTGATATTAAGTACCTGGGCATAACAATAGACCAGCGTTTAAAATGGTCTCCACACATAAATATTCTGAACAACAGAATAAGGAAACTAACATATATATTTAGATGTTTAAGAGATATTTTAAACGAAAAATTACTTAGAACCACATACTTCGCTTTCTGTCAATCAATTATACAATACGGCATTATAGGATGGGGCGGTACATATAAAAATCAAACACAAACAATTTACATATCACAAAAACTAATAATAAAAACAATTAAAAAAAAACCCTACTCATATTCGTCAGAACTTTTATTCAAACAATTTAAGGTCAGAAAATTAAGTGCATTATACTTTTATCATGCAACATTACAAATTTATAAAGATAATATTAAAAATCAAGTTGCACCCTTTAAAAATAACAGAAGTCTTAGACAAACATCAATACTTCCCACTCCAAAATGTAAAAAAAAATTGGACAATTGAGTCATAAATATCTCGGAGCAAAATTTTTTAATTCATTACCAGAAAAAATTAGAAACATGAATACCAATATAAAAAGTTTTAAAACTCACCTAAAAAATTATACTGAAAACTTAAACTGAATGATATTAAAAAAGCAATACAATAACACCCCCCATACACACAAGCCTTGCTTAATTATGGGGGTACATCAAATATTCTACTATGTAATTAATTACTGTATAAAATTTATTTGTAATTTATGTACCTTCTATTACTAATAAAAAAAAAAAATATATATACATAAATAAAAAGGGAGACCGTCTTTAAGTAAACCTTTATAAATTATTAAAATAATTTTTATTTTTTTTTAAATAATATACTCTAAATGTAACCCTTCACGCGCACGGTACTCGTTTAAACAAAGAGCAAAAAAACGGTCTTCTCCAGAAAAACACTTCTTAGCGACTTAATTCCTAAAAACCGGGCTTTCGTTTGAAACGCGCCCCGTGCCCCTCAGATGTGTTTCTTTTATGCAGTTAGCCGATCTTATATATCATACATAAATATGACACCCTAAATAACACGCTTGAACAAATCTAGAAAAAAAAACATGAGTTAAATAATTCATACATCTGTACGTGAACGTACCTACCTGAGGCAACACATAGGACTCGTATGTAGATATCGCCTAGAAACCAGACATAATGCAAGTCTAAAAAATCTTAGTTTTAATATAGTGCATAACTCTATTGATAGACCATTCCCCTTGGAATATTATAGCTTGTACGTGACTGAACCCTTCGAGCGATGACGTCACATGACTTTTCAAGAGACACGGCATAACACATATTTCAGCAAAGCATATCGCGACAAGAATAATATAAAGTAAAATCAAATTTGTTTTATTATAACATAAATTTTAAATTTTCGACCTAGTTGCGTTATCTAGTGGTCTAGCGGTAAGGCTTTTGAATCGCAATCCGACGGTCGCGGAATCAAATGGGAAAATAAATTTTATTTGATTAATTTGTGTTTTTCACGATTAATTCATTTAAAATAATATACCTATGTAATATATTTGGGGCACGTTCCAGAGTGGAAGATATTCTTAGTATCGCCCTGGTGTAAGACCACCATTCCGAATTGAAACGTTGCTTGAAATGGCTTCGGCCGTGTTTGGTGACTAGATCTGAATAGCCAGGTGCTACCCTACCTTCATCTTCCACATCTACTTCCCTTCCCTAGTACCTTCAGCCTCACAACATACCCCAATTGGGGATGCAATAGACTCACTGGCTCCAGACGGGAGCATCTGGGACTATTGTGAGGAATTCATGTAAATTAAAATGGCTGGCGTAGTTCAGCGGTAAGGCTCTTGACTCGCGCACCGAAGGTCGCGGGATCGAATCCCGGCGTGGCAAATAAATTTTATTTAGTTAATTTGTGTTATTTCACAAATTTATTCATTTAAAATAATCTAGTGTATATTTGCGGCACGTTCCAGAGTGGAAGACACTCTCAGTATCGCCCTGGTGTAAGACCACCATTCAGAATTGAAACGTTGCTTGAAATGGCATTAGCCGTGTTTGGTGACTAGATCTGAATAGCCAGGTTCTACCCGTCCTTCCTCTTACCTATATTCTTCCCCTCCCCACTCCCTTCAGCCTCACAACCTACCCCAATTGAGGATGCCATTGTCTCACTGGGTTCAGACGGGAGCAGTTGGGACTGAAAAAAAATCTCTTGGGCCAGCTAGTAGTCAAATTCTAGTTTTTTATCAGTTTGACTGAGGCTTACACCTTCCTCTCCATGGACTGACTAAAATGAGTGAAGTTAAATATGGTGTCATCCAATTTCAGAAAAATGCGTGTGTGCGCGTGTGTTCTCATGAATCAATTAATTGAATCAATACTCGTACATCAACCAGTCTATCATCCGAGTTTCAGCTCGATTGGATGTCAGAAAATAGGTTAACTTCCTCTTCGAAGATTTGCATTCATTCATTCACGAAATCAAAATTTAAGTAGATGTACTTAAAAATAAGAATAATTTGGAAGCTGTTGCAACGATTGCATACTTTAATATTATTTTAGACTTAGGGCGTATTGTGTTTGCTCTTTTTAAACCCACTCCTACTGTTAGGGCGCTACGCAGGAAAATCAAATTTTTTGTCGTACTCGTCAAAAGTTGTCCTATTTTCGTGTAATAAAAATTTACACTCAAAAACATTTTACGCCCAATAAAATAGACAAATAATCGTCAGGGTTCATTGATTATTTCCTAAAATATAAGAGTTGGTTGATTTTTCTGCTAATTTTATTGCAAAGACCACATTTTTCGCAAACAATAATGACGCCAGGGGGAATTAGTATGCCGTTGTGTTATTTATAACCGGGAAATGTTTTTATTTTATTTAAAAAAATACACTAACAGAAAACATGGCAGAATTGGCGCGAAATCACGAAACATAAAACATTTCGCGCCAAAACGTGTGACAGGCGACACAAAGAGTAAAGTGCCAGCCGTTACCATGGTAACTATTGTTCCAACTCGGCAGAGCCTACAGTAAATGGAATGACACGCCTTTTAAAGCGCGTTCCCGTACCTGCACGTGCACGTGTCATATTAAAGTAGACACGTGTCGAGCTTATTTTATGAGTGCACGTGTAAAAAGGAGATTCAGTTCCACGCTGAATATAAATTACTGTTGTACCTATGGAAGCGTGTGATGTGTGGGGACATGACTTTCTCCTTCAACAAGGTAATTGACCATAAAATTAAATTCCTGCTTGGCTCTTTTTCTATATAGATAACAAAGCTACTCGTATGTGAAAAATCAACACATATGAGTTTAACATAGAAAATCGATTCCTTACACATCAATCTGTCTCTTGACGAATTGCACGTGTCATATTAAAGTAGACACGTGTCGAGCTTATTTTATGAGTGCACGTGTAAAAAGGAGATTCAGTTCCACGCTGAATATAAATTACTGTTGTACCTATGGAAGCGTGTGATGTGTGGGGACATGACTTTCTCCTTCAACAAGGTAATTGACCATAAAATTAAATTCCTGCTTGGCTCTTTTTCTATATAGATAACAAAGCTACTCGTATGTGAAAAATCAACACATATGAGTTTAACATAGAAAATCGATTCCTTACACATCAATCTGTCTCTTGACGAATCACACTTAGAAAGATCAAATCCTTATAGGTACTACTGCACCACCCACCTTTACATGTTGCTTTTACTTTCCAAAATACACTCGTCAAAGAATACATTACATATTAATATTAAAATATTTTTCAGGATTAAATAACACGTGTTCACAATAATGTCCTCTGCGTGCGAACTCTATCTAAATTTCTTTTAATGGACAATATACACTATACAGTGTTAATTTCAAGCGACCTCTCAGGTAAGTATGGTCCTGTTTTCATTAAATTTTAGGCAGCATCGCGTTCATTGTTTAAAATATTGTACGTATATTTTCGTATCGGTGATCAATGAACCGGTGTATGCAATTTTTAGCCATAAGTTGTTTTTAATTGTATGTCTAGCTTGTAGTTTTTTAGATTTTAAAAATGTATTATAAGTTTGTACAGCGCCCTTGAGGTGATTTTTCACAAAAACGGCGCTATATAAATCATCCAAATATTATTATTATTATTATTAACTGAATCAAACAGTATTATTACCCTGCGTGGTTGAATTTCAGAACCTGGCTTCGATTGCATATCTGACGCCACGTCTTACGCACCGCGCTACACATAACATATGTGTACGTGAAATTTCAAGCAAATTTACCGTTGTAATTCGGTTTTTAATTCTGTCAAAAGATGTAGAATATAATCTGTAAAAAGATATCGCAACTTCCGTCAGCAGCTCGCATGTGGCAGTTTCCCCACTAGGTATAAGTACTAGATTTATAGAATTTAAGTATATTTCCGGATATGGAAAGATTGACGGTAGTACTTGACGAATTGTGAATATGTGAATAATAATATCACGCAGCTATACGTAATAACGTATGACGTCGTTGCGTGTCTCGGTTACTTTGTTTCGGTGACTATTTTTGGAACCAGTTCCTATCGGATTTATAAAATGGTCACCAACACTGAAATGGGCGAAACCGAACTGAAAGCCGATTGGATCACAGTGGATCCGAGTAACTGGCTATTTTTGGAACCAGTACCAGAACCTGCGGAGCGGATTTTTAACTTCTAATTCATTAATAAATTCTTCGTAGTTACACTTTACACTTTGTATTACCTTATATTTGATAAAATTAGAAGATAAGGTGGATAAATGGCGATAATTTCGGAATTTTTCTATTTTTATTTACCATACACAAAAAAATACATATAAAAAATGTATAAAAAAACACATAAAAAACACATTTTTGTCAGAAGCATAAAATAATGAATCAAACAAAAAACAACTTTTTAAAAATAGTTGGAAGTCGGTCGATCATTCTATCACTGGCAAAGTGATCGGGTCGAGAGTACCCGCTCTTTGATTGGGTTCTTTTACACGTCAGAAACATCAAAATAGCTGACGCGAGAATCCGATCTCATTACTAATTAACAAACAGGAACAGAGGAACAACTCTTGGTCTTGGCAAACACTCCTTGTGTCAATACATTACACTCATACAAATCATCTCGTACATACTCTCTTATTATTCTGACTCTTGACATGGCCCGACTCAAGTATCTGATTCACTTGATCATGCAATATCTTCGTTGGACATTCCTGATTCGAGAAAATAAAACAACTATATATACACTGTAAGTAAGAAAATAAATTTGATGTTAAAACCTATGACGACTATGACGTTGCATACTATTAGACGAGGGGTAGAAATCTCAAAGTGGGAAGACAAGAACAAGACAATTGCACCGATCTCGATATCTAGTACTTTAGTACTAAACTGCTACGCGTCGAGTAAGGTTGCGTCTTTCCAGCACTTACCAGTAAGTAAATTGCATTTTAAAAAGTGCCAAAATGCCCTCCTGTGTGATGAGAAAATTTTTCAATTACACGGCAAATAATAGTAAAGGCGAATGAATAACATTTCATTTGTAAGTACACGCAAATTGCTTAATATTATCCATTTTTTATAAATATTACAATAAATTTTCATGTTTTCCGCTCGCGGTTTTACACGTCATTAGAGAAAATTCAAGTCCTACTAAAGTAGGTCTGGACGCGCAACAGCCAAATTTCTGTTGCTAAGTAAACTTCACTATTTTAAAGTAGACTAATCAGCCTAAGCACTCTGTTTATTTGTTTGCTTGCGGTAAAACAACACATAAATCAGTAGTTTTAACAAGTATTGATGACAATCGTCACCATTTGAAAACTGTCGTTGCCTTATTGTATTTATTGTATAGCTCGACATATCAAACTCCGACAGGCAGCCGGACCTTTTATTCTAGTCGGCCTCAAGAAAAGGAGACAGCGAACGTTCCATCAAAAAGTGACAAGCAATACGCCGCCCGCTCATATACCCAATACCCATGTCATTCATACACACATATTATTTGATTGTCTATCTTTATCAAACAGGAATAAACTTTTGAATTAAGAAATTATACTGAAAATCGCTGAAAACAAAAGAGTGTTCCTTACTTTCCACATTATATTGTGAGTATATGAGACCATGGCGAGTCTATTTATTTATATAACGTCATTGGTTAAAACTTTTTTTTCTACAGTATATTTTTACATAGTCTTTTACAAGCTGTCACCAGCTTAAAACATATTGATAAAGTAAAACACGCTCAAAGTATTTTAAAACCTTCTCTTTTTGGTGTTGGAAAAGGTATTAAACAACAGAAATGGCAAATATATAGAAAAGCACAAAAAGAGACTTAGGTACATTACTATTCATACGATGTATCGACGGTATTTTGAAATATGCATCAATTTGTTTTTTATAGACAGAACGCGACAGACGGAAACCCAACAAGGAATTTTCCAATACAACATCACGGGGTTGATGAAATTACCATCGAACGTTATTCGTTATCGAAAAAATGGTGATTGCCTCGATTTATGTCTTTTTTAACAATTGCAGGGGACAAGGAAACAATTATTAATCAATGGAACAACTGAATTTTTGAAAAGCGCGCAGTTTTGATAACCTCTGCACAATATATGGTACTTGTTTTTAATAATAATGTAATTATAGTTACATGTATAACCAAAGGAGATTGCCGCCTTTGCTTTTACAAACCTCATATTAGGTATAACTACCATTTATTTGAATTTATTTATTGGTTTGTTATTTAAATATATTGAAAGTATAAGGAGACATGTCCAGCTATAAAGGTCTCCCGTTCTAAATTGACAGGCTTTGTACATATTAGCTAGGAAGGTACATGATGATTCATACATGCAGTATTAAGTAAAGTTAAGTTTCACACCATAAAGCGGTAATGAGTCAATTATGGTAGTTGAGAAAATCACAAAAAATATAATTTATTAAATTTAATAATCAATACATTAAAAGAGATAGTACGAAGACAATGTGCAATATAGTTGTGAATGATGAACACTTGGAGTAGGTGGAGGAGTTTTTGCATTTGGGAAGTATGTTTTGGAGAGTTGGGGAGGCTGATAGAGATATTGAAAGAAAGGTAAACGAAGGATACTCCATTAATGGAGGACTGAACGCCGTTGGCGCCAACAAAAAAATGTCTAAAGACGCGAAGTTAGCTGTTCACAATGGAGCTCTTGTAACTGCCCTGATGTATGGCAGTGAGGCATGGAACTGACAGAGGAAGGATGAAAGTAGACTGAATTCTGTAGAAATGAGATCGCTGAGGCGAATGTGTGGTAAAACCATGAACGATCGTGTGAGAAATTTCGAGATCCGCAATGATTGCAAGGCTGATGTAAGCGTAATGAATAAGATTATGAAAGGGACTCTCAGATAGTTTGGGCACGTAGAACAAAGGAAAGGAGTGTAAGGAGAATTGTCAACTACTCCCATCCAGTTTTCCCATCCCCACCCCGTGAAGCTGTATTTTGATAATCCAAAAAGAAATTTTGTACCTACTTGACCTTCAAAATGAGAGGAAAGTAATAATTGTCTACATCCGTTTTAGAAAAACTCGGCTTAAGCCCGCACAACGCCGGGGACTCCAACTAATATAATATATTTTAAAACCTTAGCATGATTGAGTAAGTACTTTATTTCAAAATAATATTAACTTTATTTTGTTTGGATCGTCATGTGTAAGTAAAAATATTGACGCCCAGTTGCCTTAGCAGAAATTCACGTATAATAAATCGTCAAATGGCCGTTCTACGCCATTTTGTTTTTTTGACAGTTGAAAGTATTTGTTCATTGTAAAGATTAATTGCCGATTCTAAGGCCGTTTCAGCTTTTGAACAAATTGTGACCAGCAGAAGAGGACAACCTTACGTTGTTAAATTTTAAAAAAATGGCGCTCAATAGCCATTGGTTGACAATGTTCAATTTGAATTTCTGCGAAACAACTGGTTCTAAACCTTTGCAATTAACCATTTTTTTTAAACTTCTTTAATAAAATTTCACCATGGAAAACGAACATTTTACTGCCTTTGTATTCATTGACGTTTTAAACAGCTACATACAATAAATCTTTTAACAATTCAATGAAAAATACGTTTAGGTTCGAGAAAAAAGGGCTGATAAATAAAGTAGCACCTTTTCAGCGGTTTTCAGGCTTTATCGCTGAAACGGTAACAGAATAGGGGCGTGTTAGTGTGGTGTTAGCTTTCAAGACTGAACAGATCTACAGATAGAAGTGTGTTTTGGGCGTGTCCGTGAGCCTGAAATATTACTTTTTCTTACTTCTGCCGAAATTGACCAAATATATTCGAGTATCGAAATTATTACTTGAATTTAATTGACCTGTATGTGGCTTAAGGGTGGAACAATATAAATGCAACCTCGTTTGGTCTAAATTGACGGCCTCTATGGTTGAGGGGTTACGATCCTTGGTTACTATTCCGAAGGTAGCAAGTTGAAATTCGGCGTGCGCAAGTGAATTTAATTTAATTTTTCCTTATAACTTTATGAGTAAAACCTCAAATAAGAATATTTAATTGAATGAAGACCATATCAGTGTTATTTCCATTAATATTCTTACGTAGTATAACGCAAAGTCGCTCTCACCGTCTGTACGCTTAGATCTTTTAAACTACGCAACGGATTTTCATGCGGTTTTCACCAATAGATAGAGTGATTCATTTTTTTATTTTTTTTTTTATATTAGCAAAATTTTTTGATACATAATAACATAAAATATAAGAGAGTAACAAAAAAGATCCCACAAAGGCGAAGCCTGTGCGTGGGTATTATATTATGTGGATATTAAACAGTGGTGGTTAAAATAGAATTTAAAAATATATATACATAGTGTCTTTAGAGATCAACATGATCGATTTTACAGGAGATTATTGTGAGAATTCTTAAAATTAAAGATATGTACATATAATAACGTATGTATACACCCAATAAGTACATACACACGTTCATAAATATGTGTACATATAATACACACATATTTACTTTTATTAATCTAAAATACAGAAAGACATGGAATATTATAGGAATTTAGGAATTTAGAAAACATATAATACAATTTAAAGAAAAAAATTTCTCACTTCCAAATTATTTTTTACCCAGCTTTTAATATTTTTCTTATACACGTTCAGATTTTGACAAGTATTGATTGAATTGGGTAGGGAATTGAATAGTTTCATTATATTATTATTTCTCTAATCTTAAGTTATGAAAATGTGATAGACAAATTATTAAAATACCCCACGAGTTTTTTGTTGTTGTTATATTAGGTACTTACCCCTTTTTTTTCATTTTAAATATTATTTTTTCCTATACTATATACGACTCCTATACTATAAGATTTAATGTTTCAAAAAGTGAAAAAAATTATTGGTTCTATCTGTGGTTTTTTTTTTTTTTACCTGAGCTCCACAACTCCACACAGGAGGCCTTGGGAAAATAATTTCCCTCAGGGCCTAAGTCATCTTTGGGGATGCTGTGGGGAGGGTTTTTTTAGGAAAGAAAGGAGAGGAGAGTTCTGGGAAGGAAAGGGGTTTAAGGGGTGGGTAGATCTGGGGTTCAGTGTGTCCTGATCATCCGCCTCCAAGACCTAGACAAACCTCACCCCATTGTGAAGGTCATTTCATGAACATTCACCAGCCCTAAAAGTCCTAAATTCTCCAGTATTTTAAAATAAATATCAACTATACTTTTGCCACTAATCTCCAATATTCCTAAATTCTCCAGTATTTTAAAATAAATATCAACTATACTTTTGCCACTAATCTCCAATATTCCTAAATTCTCCAGTATTTTAAAATAAATATCAACTATACTTTTGCCACTAATCTCCAATAGTCCTAAATTCTCCAGTATTTTAAAATAAATATCAACTATACTTTTGCCACTAATCTCCAATATTCCTAAATTCTCCAGTATTTTAAAATAAATATCAACTATACTTTTGCCACTAATCTCCAATATTCCTAAATTCTCCAGTATTTTAAAATAAATATCAACTATACTTTTGCCACTAATCTCCAATAGTCCTAAATTCTCCAGTATTTTAAAATAAATATCAACTATACTTTTGCCACTAATCTATTCATAAATGTAATACTAACAATGACGAGGGTAGCAAATAATGTAAAATCATGCAATGTCCAGTGTGTTAACTGTAATGTCCTCCGCGTGAAAAGCCGTATCTTCTACAAGCATAAACTTTCTAATTGAAGTATGTTTATAAGTGACCTGCCAGGTAAGTATGTTTCTGTATCCATTTGTAAATAGTAAAATTAGTTAGAACCTAAGCATTCGTAATAAATTGTACAGCGCCCTTGAGGTGATTTTTCACAAAAACGGCGCTTTATAAATCATCCAATTATTATTATGAGCCCGGGCACCTCTGCTAAATCACCAAACGTATCGAACACTTGGGGTGACCTCTGGCAGAGGTGTTGGTTATCCAATAAAGGTTCCCCGGGCGGCGGTACCCATTTCCGCCTCCCAAATTGAGGTTGGTGACCAGGTCTAAGTAGCCATTCACTTCCCCACCTTTCTCTTTCCTTTCTCCACGGCCTCAGCCTCACAACATATCTTAAATGAGGATGCCATTATCTCATTGGTTTCCGATGGTTGGAATCAGTCGATGCAGTACATTGTATTACATTTGTAATGCGATGGGCGCTAAATCTATAGTTATCACGTAGCGCAAAAATAAAAACTCCACTCAAGATTGTGGGATATGCTTCTCTGTAAAGGTCGTTTGTAGTCGAAGTAGTAATGATGGGAAATCGCGACAAGGCGTCTTCGACGGCACTTCCCTCATAGCTCCCATTCTCAACGACTATCGCCCTCCGCAAACTTCCAGCTAGGTGCCATGAAAAGAGGAAGCTCCCAAAAGGTAGCAGCTACCATATCCAGGGTTCCGATGTGGGTAGGTAAAAACAGCCCTTCTTAAACAGCCCTCCTTAACAGTCAGTCCGTAAACGCCGTGACGGAAGGACGTATTGTTAAGCTATGTCGTGTAACTCATGTAACGTTGTCATAAACGAGTGTCTCACGTTTATGCAAAATAAGGCAGATACTCTCGACGAGATCGCCATCATCCAGTTATGTATTTCCACCTTCTCGGAGGAGGATGTAAAAGATGCAAAAACTATCCTGTTCGATAAGCTTCCGGAGAAACGCACTCTGCGGAAAGGAGATGGCAGGATTAGCAGAGATCTCCAGGACATCCTGAGGGCGTTGAAGGAGACGGACCCTGACCAGCTGCCTATATTCGTTGCCAGACAGCTGCACAAATTGCCTCCAGTCAACTTCGATAGTGTGGACGTATCTAAACTTCTAAAGGAACTTAATTATATGAAAACAGAAATAACTCTCATCAAAACGGAATTAAAAGATTCATCGGTCACAAGAAATGGTGATTTAAAGCAAGAACTGGCTTCGCTAAGAGAACAAATTACAAAACTGCATGCTCCAAACATACAAAGCGATTTAGCAGAGAACTCGCAACAAAACAGCGGCAAAACTGTAGGTAATCCACAACTTAAAAGTAAACAAATACCGACAGAAGCGACCTACTTATCGACTGCATCTAAGAACGCATACAGTAATGGAACTACCGCACACACGAAAACTACACAAGAACGCACAGAGCGAAGGAGCAGTAATCGCCGTGAACGACCGAGTTCGGACTTCGAACTTAGGCCCGAAAACACAGCAAATAAACAGGGAACGCGCGAACACGGCCCGCGGTACCAACACCGGCCATCCACGACTGACGAAAGCGGTTTCACATTAGTAACGCGGAAAATTAACCGAAACTTGAGAGGTAAAGCAACATCAACAACATTAAAGTCGGCTGACATACTCACAACGGTATACATTTCGAGGTTTACTGTGGAAACTACAGAGGAAAACATCAATAACTACCTAACAGAAAAAGATCTGGAATGTACCAAGATTGAAAAAATCAAGCCTTTTCGTCCTACGCCTTTTAACACCTTTAAACTCACTGTTAAAGCGATCGAACTAAAGAAATTCCTGGCAGAAGAACTTTGGCCGGAGGGAATTGTATTCCGAAGATTTATAGAACCGCGCATATCTACTATCTAATGATGCCTACTACTTTTTTTATTTTATTTTATTTTTATTTATATGTATTTTTTTATGTACTTACTTGTGTTTTATGTATGTACTTAATCTATATAGGATGTGTGGGATTGCACTCACCTCCCCACATTCTGGACTTAAGACTAAGACATTAAGACTTATTATTATTATTATTATTATTATTATTATTAAAAAGGTGCAAGTTTACCGGTCGCACAAAGAGTTCCTTTTTTAAACAATCTGTCAAAATACCCTCCAATAAGGCTAATGCAAGGAAAACGGCTTATTTATTAAATTTTCTACGTGCCAATAACTACAGCGGTAGCAAGTAGCAGTCAATCCAACATGATGGGACTACAATAATTCACAGGCCTCTAAGCCCGAAACGACCGGATGAATTCAGTATTTTACTGCCACTTCATTTCTAAATAACACACGCGACTTATCACCACTAACTCCTGAAATACTTACAGCAATTCTCTCCGTGAATGTACGTCTTCCGCCACCTTGCTTCTTTCTGCCGGCTTCCGCTTTCTAAATGCCAGGCCGTCAATTTGCTCATCAAAAATTGCAGTTGCAACAATTTGCAAATTATACACACATTAGTACTTAATAGTACTTACTTGTTGATAAAAACAATAAATAATTACACAAGTCTGCAAAAAATAAAAATTAAGAGCTGTTTTGGTTTTTTTGCGTAATTCTTATGTTTTAGGGTGTGCTGAATCCGAAACTGACATTCATTTTGTCACAGAACGTCACGTTTTCTGATAATGTAGGTATAGGTTGAAATTTTTTCATTAAATCATTTGAAAACGTTTGTTCAAGTTCACCAGAAGTATGAAAATGTTTAATTTCGGGCTCACTATCACGCTCACAATATACTTCTTTGAGTTTACCCTTTCAGTGGGTGAATTAGGCTTTCGCGCTGCAAACCGCGGCCAGTGGCGTACATTAAATCAGCCGCATGGGCTCGCGCCTGGGCGGAGGGAAATGACGCGAGAAATAAGTGTTAATGTTCGCCATTAGCTTTATTGCCTTTGGCCTAAGACGTTCTTCACTTAACCCCGGGTGCTAACCACATGGTCGGGGTGTGTCTTACGATAACCTTCACGTTTTAACATATAATAACCTACCAAATATATGAACATTGTACAATAAAAAGAAAATTGCTACATTGTTGCAGTTTTTCTTTATACGAGTACATGGTGTTAAGGGTATATTAAAAACGTTGGTTTCCGGGGAGATTTTCGTTTTTTTTAATTAACTTTTGTTTTTTTTTTTTAACTTTCACATCTCGTCACTGGTCACTCAGCCGTACTATTTCCCTACCCCCCATCCCAACCCTAATAAGTTCAAAACCTACCGATAAAAAACAATGTTTCAAAATAACATGAAATATATCACCGGAGGCCAAAGTTTCATTTAAGTATATTTATTTATTTGAGACACAAACAGGATATTTATACAACATTTTTGTGGGTAATATACATATAATAAATTAAAATACAAGTATAAATATCCCTACATAGACTAATGTGTCTGCAGTAATCATATATGCATTTTCACAGAAGCAAACTCATGAAAAACAATGCAAGTATTATTTATACATAACTTGAAAACTTATACAAAATTGAAATACATATTAATAACAAGTATACAATATTTATGAAGTAAGTATTTACTGAAAAGTAATAAAACAACAAATTTTTTTTTTTTTTTTTAAGTGCACAAATTGTGGAGATATTTTTTGAAACATGTTATATTATTCACAAAAATATCTATGAAACTGTGTATTTTAACAAGATCGTTGTATGATTGAGACATTCTAGACATAGGATTTAAATAAATATCTAGTATTATTCGTAAAAATTTCGGTCCAAAATATGTTAAGGGTTCTTGTGGATTTAGGCCTTTTTTTTTACATGAATACCGCACAAGAGTTCCAACTGCTCCTGTCTGGAGCCAGTGGGACTATGGCATCCCCGATTGGGGTATGTTGTGATGCTGATGGTAGTGAGGAGGGGAAGGAGATAAGGAAGAGGAAGGTGAGGAAGTACCTGGCTATTCAGATCTGGTCACCAAACACGGCTAAAGCCATTTCAAGCAACGTTTCAATTCTGAATGGTGGTCTCACACCAGGGCGATACTGAGAGTATCTTCCACTCTGGAACGTGCAGCAAATATACTATCTTATTTTTTAAATGAATAATTGTGAAATAACACAAATTAATAAAATAAAATTTATTTGCCACGCCGGGATTCGATCCGCGACCTTAGGAGTGCCAGTCAAGAACCTTACCACTGGACTACGCCGGCCGGCCTGGCGTATAACTTGATTTGGTTGACTAATTTTACTTCCAACAATGTCAGAAAACACTACTTGAAGTTAGTTAGGTCGCGTAACACCCCTTTATATATAAACGAGAGTGTCCGTGGGTGGGCGGCTTTGTTTTAGCAAATCTTCAGTTTTATTAATGTCAAGTAATTTGAAATCTGAAATTTCACAAAACAAGAGGAATCTGTCTACCCGCGCATTTTTCTGCCTTAAACAGAAGGTTGATAATTCTTGATTAAATTTTGTGTATGATTTCGAAAGACCCTGCGTAAGACCCGGACAAACACCGGGGACATCACCTACTTCTACATATAACCTGAACCTGACTATGATAAATTCAAAAATAGACTAAACAATGATATCTTAAATAGTTTGGCTACCTAGAGTCGCATTGCTAATTGATTAAAAATACTTAATTGAACTTTTTTTTTAAATTTATTTTTTATTTTATATATATAAATATTATTATTTTTTATCTATGCACGTATATATTTGTGTTATAATTTTTAATTTTAATTTTTAATAAACATCTCTATGTTCTTGCCTTTGCACCCGAGTAATTTCACTCTCGTAAAGGTTATATATTGTATACATATATGTGTTTTTTTTTTAAATCAATGTTGCAATGTAGTTAAGAAAAAGCCTGAGTCATACAGAAAAAATGTAACTATCGTAATATATAACATTATGCCACTCATAAACTCTTCAGCAATCTATACCACATCAATAATTATTTAAGAAACTTAACTTCCCGTGGACAACATTGAATATTCACAAGGATAAATATAAACATGCTGAATCGTAACAAACTAGCCTTTGTGTTATTTAATGCGGTCATTTAGACCCATATCCAATGGTAATCTCTTAGAAAACACCCCGGCATCCGGAAATTTCAGGTTAATATATGTATACACAACCCATAGAAAAACATCTTCTTGTTTGTATCACTTATATTTATGGCGGTGTTCCACTAACTGTAATTAATCAGGATCTATTGCCCTTCCTGGTACCGAACGGGAGGCAAGAAATATCTTAGACAATTCTGATAAAACAAATAGAACGGAGATAATATTGATGTAAGTGAAAGCCAATATTGTACAATGAACTAGGAGGTTTGTTCAATTATCGTGACATCATATTTGAACAAATACTGAAATGATTATTCAATGATATTTTTTGAGACAGGGGTGTTATTTTAAGAGACTGTATAAACAAACAAATTAATAATTATACTAGGTAATTCGGTGTTCTGTCGAAATTCAAAATATTAAACGTACGTTACATTGGATTCGAAACACTTGTATCTGGAGCATGCGTTTTGCATTGATTTTTGCGTTTTGTATTTTACAGTAGAATCCGTTTATTATGCCTCCGCCTATATTGGCCAAACGCTTAATATGACGTAATTGCACAGCGAAGTATGGTTTTCATATAAATTTCTTTATAACAAAGTCGGATATAATGACTTCGCTTATAGTGACATGTCGCTAATTGTGACCCATTTTTAATAAATTATGTCCTAATTTCATGGAAAATTATGTCGGTGATTCCTAACACCTTCGGTAGTGTTCGGGAGAGTCACGTGACGCCCGACGACGATCGGCAAGTGCATGGCACGTCACGAGTCTTAATATGCTGTTTTTCTCTCTGTTAAAATAAATACATATATATATACCTACCTACCTGTAAAATAAAAACAGAAGGTTTTTTATTTTCTTAAAAAATGCTTTGTATGACGCCCGCTTATGACTTGTTTGTCATTTCCTTTCGATGTCATTATGAATGGATTTCACTGTACTTTGAAAAAATTGTATTAAAATTTTATATTCAATCGAAGAATTTTATTTAGTAGGAATTTCATACCGTTGGTGATTAATGGGAAGGACAATGGAAGGTTGATATCAAGCAGACGTAAAGAAATCTTTAAAAAAAATGAATGTTAGACTCTAATAAAAGCGGATTCACCTAAGGACACAATTTCATTATTTTGGTAATTTTCAAATAGCAGTTGAACTTGTAAATGCATAGAAGAATTATTACCAGATCGGTATTTATTGCTACAGTTAAATGCTCCTTTTATCCTGACACTTCCTCCAAGAGTCCACATTGATTCTGTTTATCTGGGGTCAGTGAGACTATGTTATCCCAATTTTGCAGTAGGTTGTAAGAAAGGGGTTGGAAACAAAAAAGGGGAATTAGCTGGCTATTCAGATTACCGAATACGCTGCAGCCAATTCAAGTAATATTATTTCACCAGCACTTTACCTACTTAGATCAAATGCCTATCTGAAATTCAGTTTACGAAAAATTTATCGATAAGCAAAGAAACCCGAATTAATAACAGAATATCATATCTTTCCACAGGAAGATATATCCTGCAGACCAAACGAAAAAACTGTTTTTGAAATCGCTTACAAAAATAACCATCGAGAATGTAATTATAATTATGAATTTTCACCGCTACTACAACTTAAATAATTATAATCTATTTATGTACATTCTACAATATTGTCTACTAACTATAGTGACTAGGTGTGTAGTGGCGCTCTCGAAGCTTGCCGGTTGCTTTAACGTTCGCTCTTAGCTTTAAGTTGAAAATATTGGGAAGTCCTTATTTTTTCACATGCAAAATAATCTTAAAATAAACGTATTAATGTTCAAGTCAAGTGTACAAAATGAAAATAATTTTTGTGTGATAGTTTCTTGCTCTATTAAAAAAAATAATGCATATTATATTTTCAAACTCTTACGCTGTTTCATAAAATGCCGTACGTTTGCATCGGATGGTCAGTCAGGACACCTAAAATATTACATTTGCATTCTACAAGTGGCTGGACCCAACGGCTATTCAAAAGTGTTCACTTTTCGTGCGGTGATTTATGATGTTTATTTTGTGATGCAATGCATATTGAAAATACTACTATTGTCTACAATCGGCAACACTTTATAGTGTTAAAAATAAAAATGTTTTGTTGGACCCTTTGGTTGTTGAAAAAATAAATGTGTATAACCTTGTGCGTGACCCGAACATTAAAACTAGGTATCGAGGTTGCCGGGGCGGTCAAAACAAGAAAAAATATCTGCCGAGGAAACAAGACTCTCAAAGTATTACTGACTAATAAATGTTACTCTCTGGCAGAACAGATCATTCAAGCGGTCATGCTTAATGACGAAATGAGCAGCCTAGCTGATAAATTTAACGACTTGAATGCAATACGATCAGAGCGACACGCCAACTTCAGAAGCAGACGACTTGCGGTAGGTTCCTGGAACGCACGATCCCTTACCAACAAGTTAGAAGAGGTGGGCGATGTTTTTAGAGAACAAAATCTCCACATACTCACCGTTACAGAAAGCTGGCATGAAAACGGCCAGTCATGTTCAATCAAGAGACTTCAAGCTCTAGGATATGTTGTTCTTGAGGAGGCTAGACCTAGAGCCACGGAACACGCTCATAACATCTCACACGTGAATCACGGAGTTGTGATAATAGCCCGACAAGGACTGCGGCTTACGAAGGTGGCAAACGGTACATTCAGTACATTTGAGTAAATTGGATGTGGTGTTTCTTCTGCTGTATCGCCGTTTACATTACTAACGCTGTACCGACCCAGTTCGAAACCTATCTGTGTAGAATTTTTTAGGGAGTTTTCGTATCTTTTGGATTGGGCAGTGGGACATTCCGAAACTCTCGTCATCACAGGTGATGTAAATATTCATCTCGAGCGTGAGACCTCACCCAATGCTGTTAAATTCATTGACTTATTAGATAGCTTTGGACTCCGTCAACGGGTCGACGCACCAACTCACGATGCTGGTGGAATCATAGACATTTTTGTATCCAAGTGCAATGGCCCATCGTTGATAGCAAAAGTTAATGACATAGGTTTGTCAGATCATCGTCTCATTCGAACTGAAATCGAATTCAACCCACCGAAAGTGCCATATAAAACAAGGAAATGGCGTAAAGCTCAGCAAGAAGATCAGCAAGTCTACTTTTACTGCACACCAAATGAGATCACCGGCCTTAAAATTCACATTATGATGGACACTGCAACGATGTCCGAAACTTTGGCTAAAGAAGGAGGTAGCGCAACACGGCATAATACCCCAAAAACAAATAAAGAAAATACTTTTGGCCGTAAAAATCTTAAAACGTATCTATGCTGGATGGTGTTTAAATCTATCAATGAAATGGCTCCACCATGCATTCCGGAAAATATTGGTCTAAGGCAGTCAACTCTTAGAACCTAAGCGAAATCCGAACACTAAGTTTGGTGATCTTGCATTCGGAGTGTCTGGCCCTGAAGCTTGGAATAAACTTCCTATGGAATTGAGATGCATAAGCAACTCCGCGGAATTAAGATCCAAACTGAAAACTTACTTTTTCCGATACTCATTTCCATAAATTAGTCATTCTATTTAAACTTGGCGATTTTTTATGTTTTTTTTTTCTTTTCTTTTTCTCTTTGTCTAATAATTATAACACCTCAATCTGTTTAATGTTGAGCGATGAATCACCTTACTGCGGTAAAGATCGTCTATTAATTTTATTGATTTATTTAAAATATCTATACCTTCCCGTAATTTCAGTTAACCCATTAAGATCATTTTTGCACCCGTGTTCTCGAATTGTACTATTATGTAAACAATTCTTACTTCTCCTGGCGCTAATCTTATTTGTAAATAATATGTAGGTTATTAAGCAGTGGCGGCTCGTGACTTTTGTGTGTGCTAGAGTGCTGATATTAAAAAATGGCATTATTAATGTTGTAGCCGAAAAAAAAATTTATTTTTTTTTTTGAAAATCAGTTTTTTGTATGAAAAAATTCAGAAAGTTTCAGTTTGGCGGTGTGCCGCACCGATTTCCTGAAAAATCTTCATACAAAACACCGATTTTTGAAAAAAAAAAATATTTTTCGCATACGACAACATCCATGATGCACCCTAGCACACCAAAAGTCACGAGCCGCCACTGTTATTAAGTCACTAGTTTTAGTTCAGAACCTGTACGTCTTAGTCATAAGTCACTAGCTGTAAGTCTTAGATGTAAGTCTAAGATGAAAGTCACTAGTTATAATTGTAAATCTTGGTTGTAAGCCAGTAATATAAGTAGACGTAAGACTTAGATGTAAGTCATTAGTTGTAATTGTAAAATTGTAATTACTTAGTTATAAGCCAACAATATTAATTCTTTTATTTATTCATACAGCGCCCTTGAAGTGATTTTCCACGAAAATGGCGAAATATAAATTAGCCAATTTTATTATTATTTATTATGGTTAACTATATTTCTACAGGAAGAGAATATAAATATTGAATTATTTTACATTTCTCTGACATTCCAAGTAGTTTCCACATAACTTCGTATAGAAAAGTGTGGTTACGCCCATACACAACCAACACATACACATACCTACATAGCACGCATTCATACTGTCACTGCTTGGGATTGGTATTAATATTGTTGCAAATTCCTTTCCTACCCATCCCTATTGCCTATCCGTCGATTTTACCCAGTCTGTAATAAACTCCCGCCGCAACATATAGCCATTGTGCTCCGCTATCGGTGAACCGCTATTAAAATAACTCCGCCATGTATTATCAAATAAATATCTATTGCTGTTTGTGCCTGTTGGATGGGAGAGAAAGCAGACGAGGGCATTGCCAGCCTACAAGTTCTTTCATCCTTTCGGTGAGTCCTTTCCTTTCTATGCCACATGTATTTTTATCATTTCAAGCAGTGATAGGAACACAAAATCAAGGTCCTTCGCCAGTCATTTTTTTACACAAACATATCAATCCACTCTACACAATCATAAATCTCATTCAAAGTGGGTGGTTATTATGAGAACCCCTGTGTCTCAAAAACTCCTTTCAGTGAAAAAAATACACTTCTCAATGAAGCAAATAAGCTTAAGTACTTACATGAGGATGGTACAGGTATTTTCCAAGAGGTAAAAGGTTTCAGGAAAATCAAAAAAATGTTCAATATTTTTTCCATCAAGGCCGAAAAGCTATGATATCTTGTCCGTGTAACCGCTTACTTATCTAGCCAAATTTGTAACCTAACGAATGATTGGCTACGCAGATAACCACCTGAGTGAATGTGTGTGTGTGTATGCGATTGTTGTAAAGTTTTAGATCGATAAAACTAATCGACATTTTTTAATAAAAAAAAAAATTAAAAATAAAGTGCCTTCTTAGATTTCCTCTGTTTGTAGGATCTCGTCATATTTTTTAAGATATCTTATTTTGAAGGCGGGTATGGATACCGCCGCCCCGGAAACCATAAATTGGATAACCAACACCTCTACCATGAGTCACCTGAAGAAGTTCGGTACATTTGGTGATTTATAAGGGGTGACCGGGTCCAAGGGGTTCGACTTGTCTAGGTCTTGGCGGCGGATGCATCTGTCCACTTACTGCGTGGCAGTTGGGATAAACTGTTTGAGGGAGATCATTTGGCCCCTCCAGCAGGACTCTCCCGACTCATCGTCTTACACCGCAGTGGGAGGGATGGTCTTATACGGCAGTCATTCTTGGACACTCTGACCCCCAGATTCCTACCCGCCCATAATATCTTTTTCCTTCCCAAAATTTTCTCTCCTTCATTTCTTTTAAAATACCCTCCCCACAGCATCATCAAAGATGACATAGGCCCTGAGGGAAATTATTTTCCCCTGGGACTCCTGTGTGAAGCTATTTAAAAAAATATGTAGGTATATTGCGAAAAATCATATGCTGATGTTTGGCGGTAGCTCCCTTTAACAAGTCGTATGCATAAAAAATATCATCTCACATTTCATATTTATATTCCTCGGTTCGAAATTTAAATAGAAAAACATTTTGAATTGTTATGGAAATTTTCGAATTCTGCTTTTGCTTTTAAAATATTTTCTTCTACTTACGAAAATACCGCCATCAACTTCCTACACAGGTTGAAGATCAAACTATCTGAAACTAATTTTTGTTATTCAAATTTCAAAAATACAATCCTTATTTACTCCTGAAAAGTACACTTGGCTGACTTTCAACAGTTTATGCCTGCGAAAAGAATATTTGCGGCAGTTTATATGAAAATTCCGCACAAACATCATTTCATTCTAAAAAGGCTAAGACGAAAAAGCATTCTTTCTAGATACGTTGGTGTTTGTTCCAGTAGTGAAATTTTCACATGTACAATTTAAGTGAGTATTTCTGTGTTTTTAGATAATTATTATTGTGTATATATGTTTGGAGTATTTTTTAAACATTGCCGAATTACGAATGCCCTGACCCCGACTACCTAAGAAAATCTTCTACTACTACCATACTAAGCTGAAAATGTTGCTTGATGGAAACTTTCCCAGCCGAGGAATTAAAAACACGTCGGGACCCAAACGTGAACTTTTTCGATGTCTAAATGAGTACTAATTATTCATTATCAGACGCAGATTTCTATTAACAAGAATACACAAATAACAACTAGAGAACTCACCTGCAACCAAATTATTTCTCACGAATTGACTTACAGCAGTTAAAAACATTTACAAATATTTTTAATTATAATTAGGGATGAAAGGAATAAACATAAGAATATTATTTTACAAATATAGAGATGGGAGAAATGCGCAATATCCTTTTAAAAGTTTACAAATTATTTTTGGAAAAGTTTAGACGGTAAGAGAAAAAAAAAAATTATATATATACAGATAAAAAATAATGTTATACAGAAATAAAAAAAGAAAAGCACTTATAATTATAAACGAAGTGTTTGTCTAAGTTGTTGTACTTTGTAGGAAAACAGCATATTTTTAAGAAAATATGAATTTCTCGACGGGCCTTTGTCATCTTTGGGGATGGTGTGTTAAGTGTGAAGGGCCTTTTTAGGGAAAGGAAGGAGAGGAAGTTTTGGCAAGGAAAAATGCTTGATGGTTGGGTAGGAATCTAGGTTGGTTCCATTCATGAGTGACAGATGTATGATTCAATCCCTCCTACTGAGGTGCCGGGCGATGTGTCTGGCTGAAGTGGTCAAAGGAACTCCCTCAACTATTTTTTCCCTATCCGGCCTGCCATGTAGCTGGTATTCGCATCTGCCGCCAAAACCAGGACAAACCTCACCCCGTGGACCCAGCACCCTTGCTAAGTCCTGACCTATGGCAGAGGTGTTGGTTATCCAATAATGGGTTCCCGGGGCGGAGGTGTATCTTTTATTGCATATTAAAATAAAAACAATACTTTTTTCAATACCTTGTCCATTGCATTTCCATTAATACTTTGCGATTTTTTCTTCGTTTTCAAAATACTGAAATTTACCCACTTATAGTTATCAACAACAAAATGTGTGGTAGTCAGTGTGACGTTATTCTGACTAAATTTCAGCTCGAAACTTCGTATCAGACTACATTCCGTAATGAATGCAAGCGCTCGAAATTAAAGCGAAATTTTTGATCATGGCTGACAATTCTATTTTTATTAATAAATAAGTTTTGATAAAGGTGCGATGAAGTCTCACGTTATGAGAGAGTTGGCATGAAAGCGAGCCAACAACAGGTAAGTGTATAAAGTTTGTTTGGTAGTCCCTTCTCTCTTTATTATCGTTTATCATTTAGATAAAACATTTTGTAAATTACACCATCCTCCTGACTATTATTCCGCCATCCTAATAGTACACCAAAAGCTTAATGTACTCGTATATGGCCATTACATCAAAGACCACATTGTAATCTGTTTTTTCTATCCTCCACAATTAGTAACCTTAGTTCAGTAAGGACTTAGTCGCTTTGCTCACCTGATGACGTGCAGAATTGGCTACTTTGAGATAAAATATTAGGATGTTGAAACGTTCTATGTATTTACGCTTCTTTTTTATCTTTAGATACTACTTGCGCATCACGAGACCTCCTCATTTGTGGAATGCTTGATGCCATGATGAGATGAAAATCTTATACCCAAGGTAGAAGACGGTTGAATTTTTTTGTAGTAGATCTTTTTAAAGGCAATAAATTATCTTATTAATATACTGTTAGAGCTCGAAAGCTTTTTAATAGTTATAATTACCGTACATGACTCCCAACTATACGGAGAGAATGGGTCTAGTTTTTTTTTTTTTTTTTATTAAAGCCAAACATATCCGAATTACCAGGACCTCCTATTACTACTACTGTGTCGTGATGGAAGAATTAATCTCATGACGCCTGGGTGAGATCCAGACGAGAGACACAGACCAGTCGATGGTATACTGAGTTGGGGTAAATTTGAGAATTAAGGAAGTGGAGATGGGAAGGAGATAGGGAAGTTGAATGTGGAGAAGTACTCGTTTTTTTAGGTCTGACGAAAGCCATTTCAAGCTACGTTTCGATTCTGAATGGTGGTCTTATAACACGGCGATACTGAATGCATCTACCACTCTTTATGATGTTGCCATGCATTATATTATTTATCGATGCATATAGAATAATGAAAAATCTTTTGACTAATGAAGTTAACATGTTTTAATTGAATCGTGATCTTATAAAGACATTATCAGCAGTAAAATAAAACGACGTAGAAAATATTAAATACTTTATGTAAAATCCTCGGAGTTTCAAAATGGAAACACGTAAACTGCGTAAAGTGTTAGAGAACCATTGAGTATCTACACATATTTTATTTGTTTGTCTTATTTTTTTATATTCGTAAAAAAATTATTAAAAAATCATCGAATTTAAAAAATCCGTCAATTCGGCGCATTTTTAAACGACTTCAAAAAGGAGGAGGTTCTCAATTCGACTGTATTTAAAAAAAAAAATATTATGTTTGTTACCTCAGAACTTTCGACTGGGTGAACCGATATTGATGATTCTTTTTTTATTTGAAAGCTGGTGCTTTCCGTGTGGTCCCATTTTAATTTTGTCTAGTTCTAAGAATGGCATCCACGAGAAAACCATATAAGTCTTACATTTGCATTAAGTATGTGCCCGACAAATGGACGAATAACTCAATATCACGCCAACCGATTTCGATGATTCTTCTTTTATTGGAAAGGATGTACTTCAAGGGTAGTTTGATGAGAGTTTGGTTAGGTTCTGATTATCGGATCCATGACAAAGTAACGGAACTCTTCATTTCTTAGGAGCAAATTAATGAAACTCAGCCGAATCTCTTAATTTGACCCTCACGTCGTTATGGTCAAATTATGTCTGTCTCATATGAGCAGCACATTTAGTAGGTTTACCCATATTCAGACAAATTAGTTTGTGTACTTCAGATTCACTAAAAATAAAAAAATAAACAAAAATTTTAACAAAACAAAAAATGCACTAAAAAGTAAAAAAATAATTTCGTATTCTTCTACAACTTCATAATCAACTTACTTTTTCTACTCATCAATACGATTGTTATTTTTGGAGTCGGTGTCAGCAAAGGTACCCGGCCAGGCGGCGTCTTCAGTTGACAGCTCCCCTCACGCCGCGGCCTCGCTCTCGCCTCGTCAAGTCGCTTGTGCGACACAAGCACATCTCACCTATAACTATGTATGTAGTTACAAACCTACCTTGACTGACACTGACTCCAAAAATATCAATCGTACCCACATATTGATGAGTAGAAAAAGTAAGTTGATTATGAAGTTGTAGAAGAATACGAAATTATTTTTTTACTTTTTAGTGCATTTTTTTAAGTCGTTTTTTGTTTTGATAAAATTTTTGTTTATTTTCTTTAAAATTGCCGCTCGTTGTACCTAAAATACGCATCTAATATTGCATAACTTCCGTGTGTTGTCTATGGCCTATTTGATAATCACAGATATAAATTTGTAGCTACCTGCGCTGTGAGAAGTACTTACTTAAGAATTCAAATTCAAGCAATTCAAATTCCAATTCTTTTGAACAGCAAGCTGAAACAAATTGTACTGTTTATTATTTTTAACTGTCACACTCCATATGTTGATAACATTGTGAAAATTTTAATGGCACATAAAAAAACTATCAACCGATGATTCTAGAGCTTTCTTTTAACTGTGTTTACGTAGCACGTTCAATTGCTACAAATTTAATTCGAATGCGCATTTTTTAACATGTAAACAGACGATCAACGATTTGCATGAAAAAATATTTTAATAATTTCGGCTGGCGGAATGTCAATAATAAATAACTCAGAAGATATGTCACAGTAAAACTGATAATTAAAAAATTCCAACGAGCAGGTATTTTTAAATTCACAAATTCACCAGCGGACGTACGCGAGTGTATTCAAATTAGCAAAAACGTCGCCAAAAACGCTCCACTGGCTAAATTAATATCCTTCAGTAGCTTTTTAAAAAATTATTAATTGAAACATTTATTAAAATTACAATTTTATAACATAATATAATATCAATATTTCAATCACTTTCCTAATAAAACAGCTGCTTGTGTTTAGGAGAGGACAACTAAATATTTTTACATCTACATATTTAAAATTAAAACAAAATGAAAATAAAATAAAAATTAAATGAAAATATTATTAGAAAACTATTAGTAATTTTATGAAAAAATACGATAAAAGTAACAAAAATATTGGTTAGTTAATAAATGATACGAAGGATTGATAAAGCAAACACATAAATCTAAACTTTGTTTGTTCATACGAAGCAGATACTTTGTGATGTGACATTATAATTTAAAATTAAACAATAGGTTTGAAAACACCAATTTACTTTTTATACTCTATACCGACTAGGTTTCGCTACAACCGTAGCTTCTTCAGGGCAGTATAATATTATATGCTAAGTATAATACTAATGCTCTCTATAATACACTACTGCCAGTATTATACTGCCCTCGTTAGTAGATTATTATAGAGAGTAGAGTATTATACTGCCCTGAAGAAGCTACGGTTGTAGCGAAACCTGGTCGGCATAGAGTATAAAAAATAAAGAGGTATTTACAAAGTTATTGTTTTATTTTAAATTAAAAAATAAATCTAAACAAAAAGTAAAATTATGAGGTGGCACCAGAGAGTATTTAATTTTTATTTTAATATTTGTCGTAGTTTTCTTCCAATCGTATATCTAGGGGTAATTTATTGAAAAGTTTTATACCCCTGAGTGATGCTGTGCTGCAGTCCTCCAACACAGTGGTCCCAAACCTATGGGCCGCGGCCCAGTAATGGGCCGTGGACCAAATGGTAATGGGCCGCGCAAGGGCTTGCATAAAATCAAAATGCTGCTGAAAAAAAATATCAAGCTGTTATTATCGTTGTTCTTATGTAAATGTAAAATTCGGGTGACGTTTATTAATGAATGTAAGAAAATTCTTTAATTATCTGTTGCTAACTGACCAAGTAACGAAGATATTTTCAACTTTATAATCCCCAGTGGGCCGCGGTAAAATTATCAAACAATAACTGGGCAAACAATAACTGGGCAATACAAAGGTAAAGGGTCACGTATGGAATGTGGGAATCATAGGGCTATTAGCCTGCTAAGTTCAGTCGGCAAGCTGTACGGAAGAATATTGATTGAAAGGGTAAGAATGGAAACAAAGGATAAAATATGGGATGTGCAAGGTGCCTTTATGAGTGGAAAGGGATGCATGGACCAGATTTTCTCCTTGCGTATGCTTACTGAGAAGTTTCTGGCGAAAAACCAGAAACTTTTCTGCGCCTTTGTAGATCTACAAAAAGCATACGACCGAGTCGACAGGAAAAAGTTATAGAAGGTTTTGTCCAAGTATGGAGTGAATACAAATCTCATACAGGCAATTGCGTCTCTGTACGAGGGAAGCGTTGCGTGTGTTAGGGTGAACGGTGGTTTTACGGGGTGGTTTGACATCACAAAAGGTGTCAAGCAAGGCTGCGTAATGTCACCATGGTTATTCAATCTATACATGGATAATTGTATGCAAGAATTGAAAGAGGCGGGATTGGGCGCGAAATTGAGTAATCTGAAAGTATGTTGCCTGTTGTATGCTGATGATGCGGTGCTGATTTCTAACACTATGGAAGATCTACAGTCTCTCGTATCTAGGATGAACGAAGTATGTATGAAGAATGAGTTAATGATGAATGCAAGTAAGTCTAAAGTCATGGTGTTTGAAAGAGAGAGTACGAAAACAGTATGCAACATAGTTGTGAATGATGAATACTTGGAGCAGGTGGATGAGTTTGTGTATCTGGGTAGTATGTTTACGAGAGATGGGAAGGCTGAAAGAGATATTGAAAGAAGGGTGAATGCCGGTAACTCCATTAATGGTGGACTGAATGCCGTTGGCGCTAATAAAAATCTGTCAAAAAAAGCGAAGCTAGCAGTCCACAATGGAGTCCTGGTACCTACCCTGATGTATGGCAGTGAGGCATGGAACTGGCAGAGGAAGGATGAAAGTAAACTGAATGCTGTTGAAATGAGATCCCTGAGACGTATGTGTGGTAAAACAATGTATGATCGTGGGAGAAATGTGGATATCCGCAATGAATGTAAGGCTGATGTAAGCATAATGAGTAAGATTAAGAAAGGGACCCTCAGATGGTTTGAGCATGTAGAGCGAATGAACGAAGGAAGTAGTGTAAGAAGAATATACGAAGCGAATGTGAATGGTAGAAGAAGTCGGGGACGCCCGAGGAAGACATGGCACGATCAAGTGAATCAGATACTTGAGTCGGGTCATGTCAAAAGCCAGAATAATAGAAGAGAATGTATGAGACGATGTATGAATGTGAGTGAGGCAAGGAGTGTGTGCCAAGACCGAGTTGTTTGGCGGTCCGTCCTCTCTGCCTACCCCTGCGGGGAAACGGCGTGATGGTTAGTTAGTTAGTTAGTTAACTGGGCCGCGGCGACAAAAAGGTTGGGGAGCGCTGCTCCAACAGATATGATTATTTTGCTAATATTTAATTGTGATATATTATTTTTATTAAAGAAATCTTTATGTATTTGTAGTAGTGTAATTTTGTCATACATTTTTGTAAGTGGTAACCGGCTTATAGAAATAATGTGCTTTACTCTTTTTACGAATGGGAAATAACACAATGAAATGTGGAAATATAATATGAAAGTAATGTTGTAAATTAGTACAAATATGTTTTGAACGTAATGTCTTCGACATTTATTTTCCGAGTATTTTTTATAACACAGAAGTTTCATTAAATCATATAACGTGAATATTCTCACACACAAAAAAATAATTCGATTTAAAGAACGGAAATTGTAATTTGCCATGGAGTTGCTACGTTTCGTGAATGAAATAATCCACATAATTTGATTATTCTGCCAAAAAACTCGACTCATTCTAAAAAAAAAAAATATTTTGTTCTGACTTTTTCACAATACAATTTCGAGATTGCTTTGTGTTTTGCGAAAGGGTTTGTTGTTTGTGGTAAGCTTAATATAGTAAAATATGCCATTTTTACACCTGTAATACCTTTTTGTGAATACCTTGTTGTTTAATTTAAAAAGTCTTTAATAGTAATTGTAGGATATTTTGTAAAACACGTGTCGTTTAGTAGTATTTGTCCATTGAAAATTCCATGGTTTGCTGGTCTCACTAGTTGCATATAAGGCTCCAAAAAATTATTGTGGTATTTTATCTGGGTAAAAAACATTTACTTGACAATACAAATAATAATACAAACATTATGGTAATGACGTCATCACAAGTACGAAAATCGTAATATTTCAACGTAATCTGCTTATTCTAGCAAAATATCCATCACGATATTCCCCTCACGTTCTTACCTCACTGCATACCCCATGCAGTGATTTAAGAATGCCACAGACATGACTCTCCTTACTTCATTCATATATAGTCGTATTGGAACTCTTCACTTAAGAAAAAAATATCATTTCAGTAAGACAGGCATGATGCCCAAATATTTATTTACGTTTTTTTAATACCTCGCTAGAGTCTCAGCTGCTCCCGTCTGGAGCCAGAGAGACTATGGCATTCCCAATTGGGGTATGTTGTGAGGCTGTAAGTAGGGGGAGGGGAAGTACCTGGCTATTCGGATCTAGTCACCAAACACGGCTAAAGCCATTTCAAGTAACGTTTCAATTCTGAATGGTGTTCTTATACCAGGGCGATAATGAGAGTACCTTCCACTCTGGGTCGTGCCGCAAATATCTTATACCTATATTATTTTAAATCAATTAATTGTGAAATATTACAAATTAATCGAATATAATTAATTTGCGCTCTTTTTTTAATTATTTATTTTATTTATTTGACATAATATCTAACATTTTTAAATACAATTCAGCAATGTCGGCCTCACTGGGTAGCTCACCAGTGCTGAGGCCTCCATTTTATAAAACAAAAATTTATACATAATACAAAATAATATAAAAATAATGCTGCATAAAAAAAAGCTAAAATTAAACTAAAAAAAATGTATAATTTTGGTAAAATGTATTTTTTAAATGATGTGTTTTATATTTTGTTTTTGAGTGTTACGTGCGTGTGTTTTATTCTAATTAAATATGTAATGAGATTTTGATAATATTGTCTTTTTTGTTCTTTAATCCATTTTTTTGTTTTGGTAAGGTAAGGGTAAGACTGTTGAATGCTTTTATAGCATGATATTTATAGTGCCTTTATCCAAAGCTTTTATTAACTGTCGGAGTTTTTACGTTATTTTTGTACGATTATCTTACTGGTCTGTTGGTGATATTTTGAGATTGTTGAAATTTGTTTTTTTGGTCGAAAATGTAGTTTTGAAGATTTTTAATTTTCAATGTACATTGTTACATTAATTTTAAATTTTTGAGACCGGTTTCGACTCGTCCGTGTCATTCACGAGCAAACTTAAAACTGTAACAAATCTACATTGAAAATTAAAACTCTTCAAAACAAAAATGTCTAGAAATTGTTACATAGCCCAAGAAATACAAATAATTTGCGCTCGCCGGGATTCGATCCCGCGACCTTCGGATTGTGAGCCAAGAGCCTTATCCCTCGACCATGGAGACCTCTTCTGTTATGTCGCCTCTTAACTTCACCCGACCAAGTATTTAATTCCCTTGGTCGTGTTTAGATAAAAAAAAATAGTACATATTTTTAACATCCATTTAATCGCTCGTCAATGGAATACATCACATAATTATTATAATTATTATATTTACACGTGGTTATTATGATGTTTCTAGTTAAAGGAGAGTACACCATTCATCTCAATGATCTCTACGTAACGATAAGTTACATTAATAATAAATGGTTCTATTGTAAACTGCGTTTCTTTTTCTGCAACCACTGTTTTTTTTTTTTTTTAATTAGTTAATGTAAAAAGTTTAACCGTTATGAGTGTGATTTATTCAAAGAATATTGCATGCAATATCAGACTCATTAATCAACTGGTTGCTTATCTTTTATAGTTGATTAATAGGTTTGTACTAGTTGCAAATTAGCGGTTATAATTGCAGGTCGTTAAGTATTTAAAATTTATTTATTATTTTACAGACCAATTTTCCATTAATATTTTATTCCAAACATTGTGATGTATGATTAGAAAAAAAACAGAGATTGTAAAGCTTATATTATGCCCGAGTAGCAATTACTTTCAATTTGAGAGACGGTAGAGGTACCGCCGCCACGGGGTTGTTTATTGGATAACCAACACCCATGCTTTAGGTACCCCAAGTGGTTCTCTACATTTGGTGACTTATCATGGGTAAAAGGGGTTCATGAGGTAAAGATTTTCTAGGTCTTAGCGGCGGATGCTTTTGCCCATCTGCTGCATGGTGGGCCGGATCGGGAGAGACAGATTGAGAGAGACCTAACTAAGATCTCTTTAGCCGGACTCTTGCGACGCATCTTCTTGCACTGATTTAGGAGGAATAATTTATTTATTTTTTTATTTATTTATTTATTCCAATAACTACATTACAAAATGATAATTTGTCTTTCCAACTGGGAAAGATACCCGTTTCTGGATAACCAAATTGTATATTTAGTTGTATAATATTCTTAACAAAGTAATGGTTTCGTTCAAGAGATCACGGGAATTAGTTCCTGTCAAGACAACTTTTGGGAACATTAATAATTGTATTCTGGACGAAGGATGGTTTCTTTATGTCTTTGAGAGAATCGTAAAGATGTGATTTTTTTCAAGGTTATTTTGGAGAACAATAATTATTGCATTCAGAGTGAATGAGTGGTTTCGTTAGTTAGTAATTGATTCATTCTTTACTCGTCACTCCCGGATTCTATTCACTCCTCGTACCTTTTTCCTTCCCAGAACTTCCTCTCCTTCTTTTCTCTAAAAAGACCCACCACACCACCTAAATGCGACCGTATCTTTTTCTGATTATTTTTCGTTTCAAATTTTTGATTGAGATGCGCTGATATTGTCTTAAGTGATTAAATATTTAAAGTGCGTGATATGTCTGTGTAAGTTTAAAGTTTTAGGTATAAATTAAAGTCTTAGAAGATTATTTAATGTATTCCAGCCTCTTACGATGGGAGATGTATATAGCTAGGTAATATTATGATATATTCATGTTATGTAGTCGGTAAGTAGGTGCTTTGGTAGGATGGAGTTGTTGTTTTAGCATTTTGTCAGGCGGAAAGTATCATATAAGTTTGACGATGTCATTCAGAATTCTGATGTTCTACCTTTAAACCACTGAAGAAGAACAATCGATGTAGGTGTCTTCACGCCCGAAGTAAGGTAAGCGTTTTCTTACTTCTGGTGAAATCGATGAAAAATTTTCGAAGTTCTTTCATTAACCCATTGGCCACAGAATTAATGAGCAAAAAAATCGGCCTTCACCACTGAATTAATTTTGTACCAAAAATTGAAAACCTGCAATGGTGTACTAAATCTATTGTAAACTATTAAACCATATATTCAAATAAATTAATTTCTTTAAATTTATTTACATATTAGATTAAGAAATATATTAAATTTTTAAAAATATATTAAAATATGTGTAAATATACAAATATAACCTTCTCTTTTTTCGTAAGTTTTTTACACATTTTTATTCAAAAGGTTACAAAAAAACATAATATTCATAAATCGAACAATAATAATGTTTGTTTTTTACATACATGTATACTAATAACTAATAAAATAATTTGGTATGGTAGTCCTCAAAGCAATCAGGGACGTTCAGGGTCACTACCAAAAGCCTAGAACATGGAGGTGGATTCCCCTGTCTTAACAAACGGATGCAATCTTTGTAGCACAGGCATTAGGTGGGAATGCTGTCCTTGCTCTATCGGTATCACAATGGAAGATGCTCGAAGCAACTAGCCTAATTGATCCCTTGGATATCAATGCATAGACGGCAAACACGCCAAACGCCGGACCTACCTACTGCCGGAATCTGTCGTTTCTACGGATCTTTCTTGAGATCAACAGCTCTGCTGTGAAATGATTTGCCGGGAAATATGGTAAATCGTGTGACGTCATCACTCCTGAAAAATTAGTATAGGATTGGGCAATCAGCTGATCAACTACCGCCATTTTGAAATCCGTTGTTCGAAGTATTCTCCCTAGAAGAAGCATTACTATATTTTTGTGCAGTAGTTTTTCAATATTTTAAATAATAGAGATAAACTAATAGAGATAGGTACTTCTATTTTTGATACTGAATTATTTAGGCTTAAATATTGTTTCAATAAACACGACAACTCTATAAGCAGTACGAAATAAAGAATAACATGAAATGTTGTTTATACTGGTGACTTGTGCCATACCTACATTTCAATTGATTTCAATACAATGTGATACAATGACTGGTGACGCGTGACGTCAGCACTAACCATTCAATCGTACCAACTTTACAGTGTATTTTAACGAGACGTTAAAAAATGCACTTTTTAATATTTTTTTACGAACTCTACGTTTAATATTATAAAAAAAAACTTATATATTCAGAATGAGCATGTTTTTTTAAAGCCATAATATTTTTCACTGGAGTTCCTTATTATCTCATTAGGATGTCTGGGCTAACGTTCTTATGTAATCTTTTGTTTTGATTTGATACTTAATTTTTAAAAATTTATATAAAAAAGATTTATTATTATGTGATAGTTTGAACATACTTTTTTTCTTCGTTGAAAGTATGACCTTTCTCTATTTAACGATTAAACTAGGAATAGTTATTATTTCGCACATAGAGTTAACGTTCCTTGATTCTATAGGGCGCGCCGCAGCATAACTTCCTTTTTTAAAATGCTCGCCATTCACTCGGTTGATGTCGGTTGAAGCAGAACTATCAAGTTTGTAGTTTTAAAATTTCTAGTAGTCATACCAACTGCTTTGCATCACATTAATTACATTCTAAAGTGTATAACTCTTTTTTGATATATTAAAAAAATCCTTTTTATTAATTAATTATTTTAACTTGGAATTACTGTAGAAAGCTGGAAAATGTGATTAGGTAATATGCGAGATATTTTTAAAGACAAATCGCCTGTGCAAAGAAGTATTTTTTTAATGTAATATTAGGTTGTTTCTAGATTGGCTGTTATTATTTTCGGTTATTGGCTGTTATTATCCATTATTATAAATGTATGCATAAATGACGGACCAAGGACTTACGTAAAATGGCGACAATGGTTTTCTATCCGATCGGCATCAATCACACTTCTAGGATTCTCCGATCAGTGTTTTAGGTTTCCGCGGATAATAACGGTATCTGGTAGGTACCTGCGTACAGAATGTCTGGGTAGGTACTTATAACTTTTAAGTTCCATCTCGTAAAATATTATTATGTAAATTCTTTGTGTTATTCGGCTTAGAGTGAGTGGGTAAATTATTAGTTTTCTGCTGCCTTTGTGTGTAAATATGATTGCTTAGGTTTTTTGTTACACTGTACATGACTCAAGTGGAATAATGACATTCAAAGAACCTTCAATTTGTGGATACTTCTCTTATAGTAAAAGTACGCACTGATAAACGCATGTAAGAAGTCGACCAAAATAACATTTGAAAATTAACCTTTACGTTTTTATGTATCTGAATGTAATAATTAATTAGTACGATCCGAAGGGGGTCTCTGGTGTCCCCCATAAAATCATATCACTTAAGAGGAAACCACAAGCAAACATAGTATAATGCACGAGATAAAGTATGTATGAATTCTTAGTGTGCCTTACATCGCCACGAATATAGATGATAGGCATAAAAATCTCTTAGCAAAGAGAGATTAGAGATCACGATTTTAAGCGCAAAAGCGATTTTAATTTATTTAGCGAATATTTTTTTTAAGAAGAAAATAGTTAATCATTGGAAATTGTCAGAAAAATTTTTTGCCATGAAATTGTATTTAAAAAAACAGATTTTTTATATGCGTTCATACATTTCTGAAGAAAGAATTTTTTTTTGTGGTTTGCTCATATTTTTTATAAAGTAATTAACACCACAATAGGAAAAGCTTCAATTTTTCGACAGCTTATTTTTTGTGTTCATAATGTAAACCAATTTGTACAATGTGAACAAAGAGTAATTTGTATTAATCTTCGCCTTAATATTCCTTTTATGCCAGTCGCACCCGATAAAAATACTTGTAAGCTCATTCGAAATGTATTGCAAGCAATGTGGTGAAACAGGCCAAGCCCACAAAATATAGAATATAGGTATTATGAGATTGGTTCAGCTCTCGTGTGCGGCATCAGTATTCCTTCCAGTAACACTCTCAGATTTGTTACTACTTACTGTTATATAAGGGTCGTTTTACCGGAATATGGTATTAACGGGATAGTTTTTTTTTATTCAGAGCGGTTTCCGAATATCTCTAGGTTAACCAAAATTATAGAGTATGTGTACATGATGTAAAAGCAACTTAAATATCGCACGAAACTGTCGTTTGGGGGAGGGGTACCCATCACCCCCCGTTCGGAGTATTGTGTTTATGGTAGGGAGTTGAAAAAGATGGGTGAAGTTGGGAAATACCGAGCTCTTCAGATCTATTTAAAGCCTGTTCCCACTTCAGATCTAGTTCAATTTTAGTAGATGTTTACATTACCTACGTATTGTAATAGTGAAATACGCTCCACATTAAATTTACAGTAATAAGAAAGATTTGCAAGTAAACACAACAGAAAGTATCACATAGTTTAAATAACCTGGTGTTTAACATTTGAAATCATTTAGATTTCTGTATCAAAGTGAGTGACGTACTGTATTGTGAATCTAAAACCAAAATAATCCAGTATCTGAAATCAACAACAATCCATAAACAATCTTAACGCGCAAGCGCAAATATCTGATTCATCATTGGTTGAAAGTGTCGTCATCCTATTACCATTGGTGGAAAGTGTCATCATTGTCGCTTTGTGCTCAACGGTTTGTCAACAATCGAAATAAACAATCAATATTAATAAATAAACATGATTTGCAAGAAATGTCAATGTGAAATATTTGCCGGGGACGGCATAAACTGCTCTACATGTCTCGATAACTACCATTTCTTCTGTGTGAATATGAAGGAAACTAACTTTAGAAAGATGGGAGCTAAGCGTGATAGCTGGATATGTGCTGCCTGCAAAGATGATCCGAAAGGTAATCAATCTTCAAGCGGGAAAAGAGTGTCTGCAGCTGCCCCTGCCTGCGGTTTGAAGTCGCCTCAGAATCCGGATGTCGAACAGATTATGAAGATAGTTCGACGATGTATTGCTTCAGAGTTTGAGACTTTTCACGCTAAACTTAACATTCTACCAGAATTGAAAGAGTCCGTAAACTTCATCTCTGCCGAGTATGAGGACCTTAAGAAAATGTTCTCTGAATCGCTGGCCACCATCAAAAGTCTACAAGCAGAAAACACTAAGCTTCACGCAGAAATGCGCGATCTTAATACGCGTGTATCGCACATGGAACAGTTAGCTAGAGAGACTAACGTTGAGATTCAATGTGTACCTGAGAATAGATCTGAGAACTTGGTATCTATTGTCAAACAACTTGGTGCCGTAATTTCCCGCCCGATTGCTGAATCTGAAATACTCAACCTTCATCGGGTCCCTAAGGTCAAACCTGAATCCAACCGACCCAAGTCAATAATAGTAAAGCTCCCAAGCGTGAGAATAAAGAATGAAGTCCTGGCTGCAGTTGCCAATTATAATAAAAAAAACAAAACGAACAAACTTAACTCGGCACACCTTGGCATCGACGGCGCGAAGTCACCAATTTACGTCAGCGAACATCTCTCCCCCGCTAATAAAGTCCTGCACGCAGCTACAAGGATGAAAGCCAAGGAAACTAATCATAAATACGTATGGATACGTAATGGTCGCATCCTAGTACGTAAAGATGATAGCTCTGCGCGCGTGGTGTGGATCCGTGATCATAACTCCCTGGTTTCTCTCACCTGATTTTCTTCCGCAAGTTAGTTGATTTTCTAAACTCACTTCTCTGATTTGTTTTTTACCCTTACATAATGTTTAATATTTATTATCAAAATGTAACCGGACTGCGTTCCAAAACCAATATATTCTACTTAAATATTACTAATAATGATTATGATATCATTATGATAACTGAATCATGGCTCGTGGAAAGCATTGCCACTGAGGAATTATTTGATAATCGTTATGTAGTATTTAGACGAGATCGTATAGATAATAAAAGAGGAGGGGGTGTGATTATTGCGTTTAAGAAACACCTGACAGTTGTAGAGCGGAAGGATTGGCAATCGACTGCTGAGGACCTGTGGGTGACTCTTATATCTAAAAATTCTAAAAGGATCAATTTGTGTTGTGTTTATATTCCACCTGGAGTCAATCACACACGTAACATTTATGAGTTTATGGACACACTATGTGATCTTCGGGCTCTTCATCACGATGATAATTTTATTATAGCGGGAGATTTCAATCTACCTCAAATAGACTGGTCTATTAGTAATGAAAATAGTATGAAAATCGTAAATACTCACCATTCAGAAATAATTTCCAAAATCTCTGATACTCTTTGTTTTACTGATCTTTCACAATATTGTACTTTTCCGAACAACAGGCACAAATTCTTAGATCTCGTTTTTAGTTCTTTTCCTGTCATTGTAGCACACACCTCTCAACATCTTATACCTGAATGTCAACATCACAAATCAATCACTATTAATATGAATTTAGAGTTAGACATTCCCATGGTAAATAACAATAGAACCATAAATCTCTTTAAAAAAGCTAATTACGAAATCATAAACAATATCCTCAGCAATGTTGATTGGGATGCAGAATTTTTAAACTTATCTACCAATAAAGCTATTAACCGTTTTTATGATATTTTACATGGAATTATTCAAATTTACGTTCCATCTAAAAAAGTTCAGGTCAATAACTCATATCCTTACTGGTATAGCCCGGCTTTAATAAAATTGACTAAAGAAAAATACAAGGTATTTAAAAAGTGGAAAAAATGGTCTAATTCTTTGGATTATCAAGAATTCTGTGTTCTGCGAACGAGACAAAAAAAAATGTCTAATGAATGTCATAGACAATTTATAACAAATGCTGAACTCAAAATATCTCATGACCCAAAGAATTTCTGGTCCTATGTGAAAAGTAAAAGAAATAGTTCAGGGTTACCCAATACTATGAAACTAGAGAATACAACTGCTAACAATCCTTTAGCTATATGTAACATGTTTTCAAAACACTTCGCCTCTACCTATAATTATAATGTAACTCCCAAGACACTACCTAATATTCCTCAAGAAAACAATGGTATAAACATTTGTTCTATTTCAGTTTCTAAGGAAAAAATAGAAAAAATAATTAATGACATCTCTTGGTCGTTGGGTGAAGGTTTTGATAAAATACCATCTCATTTTATAAAAATGTGCGTCAAAGAAATATCGAAACCTCTAGTATTGCTTTTTCAATTATCTTTGAAAGAAGGCGTCTTTCCAGATCAATGGAAATGTGCGCTCATTACGCCAGTATTCAAATCTGGGTCTAAGAACGACGCTCAGAACTATCGTCCAATATCAAAATTATCTATCTTTAGTAAGATTTTTGAAAAAATTGTTCATGAGCAACTGTATGACTGTGTTCAGTCTGTAATAACTGAGAATCAACATGGCTTTATGAAAAAAAGATCAACTGTATCCAATCTTGCTGTATTTACTGAATTTATTTCTAAATCAATGGATAAACGAATCCAAGTGGACGCAGTGTATACAGATTTCTCCAAGGCATTTGACAGAATCGACCATAGTCTACTCTTGTCAAAACTATTAGCTTTAGGAATACATGGTGAGTTGTACCGATGGCTAGTCTCCTATCTTGACAAACGTTCCCAGATAATAGCAGTGAATGGTTTTAATTCTGAAATTGTCAATGTACCTTCAGGTGTCCCACAAGGGTCTCATCTGGGACCATTGCTTTTCACTATATTTATCAATGACATCGTAAAATGCTTTAAGCATTCTAAAGTTTTGCTCTTTGCTGATGACATGAAAATATATCTCTCTATCAACTCTATTTCTGACTGCTATAAACTTCAAGAAGATCTTAATAGACTTCATAATTATTGTACTGTCAACTATCTCCATTTGAATACCGACAAATGTTACGTTATTACCTTTACAAAAAACCAAAAAACAATCGAACATGATTATCATATTACAAACAGTCAAGCACTTAAAAAACTCAATCAAATTCGAGACCTCGGTGTTCTTATTGACAATAAACTTTCGTTTAAGGCACATGTAGATATTATTGTTAAGAAATCCATGAGCATGTTAGGATTTTTATTCCGTATTGGAAAAGAGTTCACCAATATCCATACCCTCAAAATATTATATTACTCCTATGTTCGAAGCCATCTTGAATATGCTTCTCCTGTATGGAATCCGCTGTATAATATACACACAAAGCGCATAGAAGCTGTCCAAAGAAAATTTGTACATCACTTGAACTTTAAGAGACATGTTCGTTATTATGACATGGACAGCTCATTAAAACACTATAGACTTAAAACTCTAAAAAGTAGGAGAGACATCGCGGATATAACTTACTTATACAAAGTCCTGAGTGGTCATATTGACTGTCCAGCTCTTTTGTCATCAATTAATATTAGAATCCCGAGTAAGAAAACTAGAGACAAGTCATTGTTTCATATCGAAAGTGCTTCAACCAGTCTCAGGCAAAATTCCTTCTTATTAAGAACTTGCAATCTTTATAACAAAAAATGTATCGATTCTGATATTTTTTCGTGTACTTTAACCACTTTTAGACAAATACTTAATGGAGTCTTATAATTATCCATCAATTAACAAATAACTTAACTCATTGTAACAAAACTGATAAATTGATGCCGTAATTTCTTATGTATTCTTTATATTGAAATTTTTTTTTGTTAATGTATTTTTTGTATTGAAATTTTTAAAAATAATGTGCATAAGTGTATGTATATTGTTTTTCCACTTTACGCTTTTAAACACGTCTGGTGTTTTTCAGTTTTTTTTATTTTTATTTTATTATTATCTTATTTAAAAATACTTCTTTACTCAAACATAAAACTGGCACACTTTATTTAACTATTTTACTTTTATTTTACTTTCATTTCACTTTTATTTTGCTTTTCCTTGTTTTTTTTTTATATATGTTTACACATAACGTTTTCGACATCACATCTGGTGTTTTTCAATTTTCATTATTATTATATTATATATATGTATGTGTTAATATATGTATATGTGTGTGTATATGAATATACATATATATATATATATATATGTATGTATATATGCATGTATACATGTATGTGTGTATGTATATGTATATATGTTTATATATATTTATTTCGTTATTTTTTCAACTTTTCTGTTTTTTTTTATCTTATCTTATCTTGTCTGTATCTTTATTTATTAGACATTACAGCTAGGTTATCCCTAGACAGCTTATCTAGTTACATACTATATAATATTAAGTAAAAAAGAAAAAAAATAATAATAACTATAGATTTTTTCACTATTATTGGTGCATGATGTGAACATTAGTTATTGGGTTTATAACCTAATTATTGTAATTTGTGATTTTCTAATGCATGTAATGTTATAAACCTGTAAATGTTCCAAATAAAGAAAAATAAAAAAAATAAAAATAAAAAAATCGGATGCCCTACTGACTGCCGAGGTATATGAAGCTGTTCGCACTTGTCCGACATGATTAAAAAACGGATCCAGCACGATTTGTCGGAAGGATGGTAACCATAGCCCAACCGTTTAAAAATTGTGTCAGAACTCGCTCGCTCATTTTGTTTGCATGAAGCTGTTCAAACTTGCCGCCTTGTCGATCCGGCGTGAGCCCCTTTACATCCCTCAATCCACCCTCTCCCAGTCGTAAGGAAGCGTGTGTACACAGCGTACGCGTGATTTTTTATTATTCCGTTAAAACGGAGATGTGAACGGGGCATCCGACATTAATAATAATAATATAATAAAAAGTTTATTCATCAACAGATTTTTTTACGTAATACATTTTTTTCTTTTGTCAATTCTATTGGTCTAAAGGTCACTGCTCAGCTACAATTCAAGATTTCTCCTGGAAAGCAGAGGGTTTTAGCAGTGCCTCCAATAAAAAGCAGAAAACAAAATAAATTAAAAACTAATTAAAAAATTAAATAAAATAAATATAATTAAATTAAATTCCATAAAAAATATTTAAATAAAATCTCTAATTAAACCCACACGATATAATACGTTATAAATAATAGAAATAAAATAAAAATATATATATATTTATGTAAATAAATTAATAATGTAAATCGGAATTCAAATTAAAGGCAATAATCTTAATATTAAAACTCTAATACAATATAAAATAGATTCAAATAAAATATAATCAATTCAATTCATCCGATTTTTCGTCGTCCGGTTTTTAAACGGAAGTGGCAACGAACTTTTACTCGGCATTTCAGAAAACGGAAACGTTTAGAGTTAATGGAGACTCTCACCATAGCGATACATTAGTAGTCTTTCTCGTTTATTTACTTTTTAAAAGTTTACTATGTAAAGCCACATTTTATTATTTTTGTTTTGGCCTTTATTCATCAAAATTCATATATTCATAAAAATAAAATAATCATTTTCTTACCCTTGTCATCTTGCTATTTGTTTAAAGTACGTCTGACTACTCTGGTAGCGATGCTATCGAAAACTGAGATAAATTCTTTTAGAACGTTCGCCAGTTATCCCTTGGGACATTATGTAGGCCTGAAGATTATTCGTGCTTAGTTGAGTTAGTCATCGTGGGATTGTTCTGTTCCTCAAACTTCGTTATTCAATTAAAGTTCTGCTAAGCTACCAACTATTTAAATAATGGCCGTATATATATGTAGGTTAACCATGAGTTGGACAAGAACACACAAAACAAAATACAATTCACTTTGGGAGGCAGGTATGGGTACCTCCACCCCGTGTTAAATTTATTGGATAATCAACACCTCTGCCGTAGGTCACCCCAAATGGTTCCCTATCTCTGGCGACTTAGCAGGGGTGCTCGGTTTCAAGGGGTGATTTTTATCTGGATCTTGGCGGCCGATGCATCTGCCAAATAACTTCGTAGCAGGCCGGATCGGGAGAGACTGATTTAGGGGACATTTTAATTTCTTCAGTAGGACTCCCTCGGAGCACCGCACTGCATCGCAGTGGGACACTCCCTACTAGACAAACTGACTCCCTATCCATCCCTCACACCCTTTTCCTTCCCAGATCTGACAAATATGACATAGGCCCTGAGGTAAATTGTTTTCTTCAGGCCCCCCTGTGTAGAGCTAATGTAAAAAAAATATATATTTAATTTGTTATTTTTCAGGTAAGAAAATTCCAGTGAAAAAAACTTCATTTTAAATTATAAAACATCCCACTAAAGCTATGTCACGAACAATATCTTAACACGAGAGAGATGGTGGACTGAAGATCTAATTTTTGTGAATCAAGACAATTGACTGCGTTTTTAACCTCAATCACAGGATTTGGCGATGGGAAGGAAAAACTCCCTACCTTTTGTTGCGTTCATCCGCTGTTTCTGGCCGATTTTGATGCTGGCTGCACTACACAATAACAGCACCACTATAAGTCACAATTACCGGCACTTTGGGGTTATATTGATAATTAATTAGCGAGATTTCGAAAGCAGTGTGATCGATATCACTGCGATTTTTCTACTCATTTATGTAGGTAAACTTAGAGTTTTGTGCGATATTGTTTGTGTTCCGTGTAGGTAGGAAACACCTTCCCCTTCTTTGTAGTAAATAAGTAGGGACTTTTAAGGAAAGGAGGAAGACAAAAGGATGACGAATGAATGAAGGACTTGGGAACATGGGTTTAGTTTTTAAACTGTTTCAGAACTAAACAAGCTAAAAAGTGAGTCTTTTAGAATAATATTTTGAACACAGACATTTGTTGAAGATGAGGACTTTCCGTTCGTTGTGGCTAAAAACAATAAAGAAGGCATAAATAAGCAAGACGAAATACTGTTTCTCAGTCTCGTGTCAGAAGCACATCAATACCGAAATTTCATTTTCATGCCTATGTACATTATTTGCAGGAAAACATAATATATAAACCTTAGTGTGTATTGTTCGGATCATCTCTTATTGCTAAACCTACTCAACAATGATCAAAGGCAAGGGCGAAACCGGGTGGTATAACTAATTAATTTAACTCTGACAGGACTGGAATAAAAATATCATGTTCAACCAAATGTGTATATTTTAGTACAATTGATCCCAACTTCAGTAAAGCACAAATTTACCTTATTTTACGCTTTAAAATTCTGAAAACAACGAATAATAATTGCTTTAAAAAAGCTCTTCCAATTTGTCTCGCACAAGGAACAACCGATGGCAACTATAAATCTGGCAGAAAATTGCCAAAAAATAATACAAAATTTGTTGAAATTCTCAAATTTTTCGAACTCATTCATTACCGTCCATTCAGAGGCTTAAAAATGTGTTTAAAATGTGGCGAAATGTCGCAGATTTCTTTGTATTTGTGTTAAATATCTCCACAAAACATCTAAATGGTGGAAATGATAATGTTTGTCCTGCCTCTCGAGGGAATGCTGTGGCTAACAATGTAAATTTATTTTTATTAAAATGGGCCTTTTATGTTTTCGTACCGCTACCCTCATTAGTTTTTACTTGATCTGTTTTTTTGTGTCTCCATTCATAGAATATCTTTGATGGACCCTTTCATTTTTAGATCATACTTTTTGTCGCCTTCAGCGTTTTTTTGAACATTGAAATTAAAAGAGCTAGAATCACCATATCTGCTGGTGAAGTATTTTATTTAATTGTATTTTTTTTCTTCATATTTTTTAACGTTTATACATTGGATGCGCGATTTTTCGGTTGACCACAGAACTTTAGTAATGGGTTGAAAGAGAGGATGGATACAAACCCAACTCTGTCTTGGCAAACACTCCTATTTGTCGATCAAACTACTTATATTATAATTATATTTTATTCTTACTCTTTTGTTATTTTTACTTACGACAATATGAAACTCAAGTATCTATATGAGTTTTTTAGTGACTTTTTGCTTGACCCGTGGCATCGTAGTATGTATATCCTGATCCTTCAATATCCATCTGTCCTTCACGACAAAACCAACAAGTCGTAATTTCCGTAATCGTGTCCATTACGTTTTCATCTTAGATTTATCAATTTTCCGCATTTATAATAGGGTCATCGTGATTTTTTGTGAAAACCTCACCATATAGTCTGCTTTAGTACTTATTCATATTGAGATAGTTAATAGTCTTCAAATTAATAATTAATGCAAATGGATTATCGTGCTATTATGCACGTAGATCGAAGACTATAGAATAATAGTGAACACACGTGTCTGATTAATGTACGTTGTAAAAGTAGGGATTTTTTTTTCAAATTAACTCCACACAGGAGGCCCTGGGGAAAATAATTTCCCTCAGGGCCTATGTCATCTGGGATGCTGTGTGGAGGGTCTTTTTGAGGAGAGGAAGGAATGAACATTGATCTTGAAGAGACCCATGTTGTAGGAAGGAGGAAACGCAGAGGCCGGCAAACCATTCCATAGCCGAGCTGTTGAACACAAGAACGAGTCGAAGAAACGACTCGTTCTCATATGACAAATGTCAACCGTGTACAAATGTTGGGCACGCGTTTGGCGTGTTTCCCGACTATGCACCGGTGCCGAAGGGATCAATGATGCTAGTTCCTCGGAGCATCTTCCATTGTAATACCAGTAGAACAAGGATAGCATTCCCACCCGACGCCTGTGCGCAATCCGTCTGTTAAGATGGGAGAATCTATCAAACGGACCGCCCGTTTCTGCACAGAGTCGAGGGTATTTTTCAGGTATTTTGGAGCTCCAGACCAGAGGTGGCTGCCAAATTCAACCGTGGGGCGCACTTGTGATTTGTACAGGGTTAGCAGTTGTGTACTATTAAAGTATCTGCGGGCCCTGTACAGTACGCCCAGTTTTTGGGAGGCTAACTTAACTCTGGCTTCGATGGAGCCCCCATACTCGAGCTGGTCATTTAGGGTTACATCAAGCATTTCAATGGAGGGCCTGTTCGGAAGATTGCTTCCGTTGAAAGAGACTAGATTTTCATTTCGATCCCTTTTAGACGTAATCAGACAAGATTGGGTCTTTGAAACATTAAATTCAACGCCCGTAAGCGTGAATCAGAGCTTCTTCCATTATTATCCGTCATACCAGTTGTACTATGCAAATATTTTATTACTAACTACTGGAGTCCATATTTTACTGGTAGAACCTATAAATTGTTTTATTAACTCCACAGAGGAGGCCCTGAGGAAACTAATTTCTCTCAGGACCCATGTCATCTTAGGGGATGCCATGTGGTGGGTCTTTTTGTTGAAAGGAAGGAAATGAAGTTCTGGGAAGGAAACGGTACCAGGGGTTGGTAGGAATCTGTGGGTCAGTGGGTCCAGGAGTGGCAAACGTATGAATCCATCGCTCCAACGCAAAGTGATAAGTCGATAGTGTCCGCCAGGAGAGATCAAAAAGCATCCCTCAATTTGGGAAGCGGGAGTGGGTACCGCCGCCCCGGGAACCTTTATTGGATAACCAACACCTCTGCCACAGGTCACCCCAAGTGGTTCGCTACGTTTGGTGATTTAGCAGGAGTGCCCGGGTCCATGGGGTGAGGTTTGTCTAGGTCTTGGAGGCGGATGACCTGAACACACTTTACCCCATACTCCTACCCACCCCTTAAACCCTTTTCCTTCCCAGAACTCTCCTCTCCTTCCTTTTCTTAAAAAAAAACCCTCCACACAGCATCCCCAAAGATGACATAGGCCCTGAGGGAAATTATTTTCCTCTGGGCCTCCTGTGTGGAGCTCATGTAAAAAAAAAATAAAATCCCTCAATCAGTCTCTCCCTATCTGGCCCTCCACGGTGGGTAGATGCATCCGCCTCTATTACCCATACCAACCTCAACCCATGAACCCGGGTTCCATGTACCTGTCAATGGCGGTCCGTTAGTTTCCAGTGAGCTAGAGCACTAAAACTGAAAAATATGGCGTTATTGACGTTGTTGTAGCTGAAAATGATTTTTTTTTTTTTTTCTAAATTTGAACTTTTTGAATGAAGATGCTTATTTGAATGCCCGATTACTAAAATTCGTGTGTTTGTTTTTTAACTGTGGCTGAAATATTATTAGTTTTCATTTCATATAATTTTGGTTTGATGTAAACATCTTAAAATACTTGGTATTTAGATTTTTTTTATATTTAATTATTATTGATATTTAGTTTTTTTTATTAATTATTGGGCATAAACAGTCAAATAATATACTGTTACGATACGCCGGAATACACCCTTGCAGATCGGCAGAAGGTAGGCACCTCAGGTAGGTGTGCTTAACAATACAATGAAAATAGTGCCCATTTATTATTACTAAGAAATTTTTTGAAAGTAAATTGTCCTGGCTGATAAAAGATCTGACGTCAATACTTTGCAGAAACAGCTGAGAAACCAAATCGATTGATTTGTGTCATCCGAACATAAAAATACGTAATCCCTTAAGAGGGCATTACCAGAGAAAACCGGAAATACGTCATTTTCAAAAAAGTTTTTAGACGTATTGACTCTTTTCCACAAAAAATTATAAATGGATTTCGAAAGATTGTTCTTTTATCTAGCATTCGTATGTAATAAATTTTGAGAAAAGTTTTTAATTTTTAGTATAATAAGGTTATTCCATAGGTCGTTGGTAGATTTGTTCAATTTTCAAAAAAGTTTTTGTATTATACCACACCCATTTCAAATAATAAAATCATGCAGTAAAATAAATCAATACATTATCTAGCAAACGTTTGTTTTAGAATTTTAATTTTAGTTTCAATAAAATCATTAAAAAAATATGTACGTACATGTGTTTCTTGGCGAAAATTGGTCCGTTTGTGTATTTATTTGCGCACTTACAAACTAATATATTTCAGATTTTTTTAACATTCTTATTAAATTTAGACATTATTGAAAAATGATAAATACTTATAATAAAAAAATAACTACAAAACGTACATTATTTTAATAGTTTTATCATCACGCCTTTCAGCATTTTTGGATGAAGGTATAAATTAAAGCTAATTTGAATTGAAATAAATTCGATATTGAGTTATATTTTAAAAAAGCTGGTACGGAGAATAATTAATCTTTCTCATTGTAACCTCCCTGCACGATCGTTAGAACAAATTCGACGAAATGTGGATTTTCGTTCGCTGGCTGGTTAAACCCTCTTAAGTAGAGAATAGAAGGTGTATGCGCAGTATGTCTGTCAAAGAATAATAGAATGACCAAACAAACGTGCACTAAATGCGTAAAGTTACTCTGCAATGAACACTGTATATACTCGTACATACATGTGTCAGAACTGTTTTGCTGAAATACTAATTTTGTTATTTTGTTATTAAGTTTAATTTATCTTTTTTATGTAGGTTAAGATAAAGATGCTGTTATGTCAAGAAATTTTACCTAATACCTAAGATTTCCAAAGACATTTTTTTCTAGTAAATACTAAGTTTAAAACTTTAACAAATGTTTTCATAAGAAAGTTCATGTTTTATTCTACTCTTTTAAAACCATTTCAAATGTGATTAACTATTTTTTCCAAAAAATAAATCATTTTAAGTATGGGCGGCAAAATGCTCCCCACGCGTTCACTCACGGTTCACAGGAAGGCGCGACTTCTCTAGGGTTACGGGCCCGCAACCCGGATTTATACCGATTTATTACATATTTCCCTTAAACACTGTAAGTTTTAAAGCTCCTAAAAAAATATATATGTTATTCTTGAAGATAATATCTAGACTTTGCCTGCGCCGAAACGCAAATTATATAAAATTCCCTCGATAGAAAAAAATCGCAAAGTATGCTCCAAAAATTATTAATAATCATTAACACGTTTGTTTCAGTTATTTTACAAGTAATATGTATGAAAAAAATCACAGTGTTTCTTTAAACGCTGTTTAAAATAATGCCCGCGAGATTTTTGCTCTATTTTAAACGAGTCGTGTTTTATTAAACATTTTCGCAATTTTCGGATCGATGTTGTCGCTGTAAATGTTAGCACTCTCCTCTAACATTCGTAATTTCGTATCTCTCCATCTTCTTCTTTTCGGGCCCGGTTGCAGAGCCTTAACTGACCAAATTTATTAAAGATCTTTCTGATTTCTTTTGCATGCTTTCTTTAACTAAAGTACCAGATAATTCTAAACTTTTCCCTTCTCCATCTCATTCTTCAGGAGAGGAATTCCCTTCCCCCCTCCCTTCTACCAAACAAAGTATCCAAAATTGGAAATGCCATAATTCCACCTGCTGTTCGAAAAACTGTTCCAAAATTGGCAAAGCATTTTATCATAAAATGTCTCAACGTAGATAAAATAATCATAATTTCATTAATTAAAGTAGGTGGCGCAGTGAAGCGAATTGCATTTCTATAAATAGATTATTTCTTTGATGGCGGCCAGTTGAATCAACGTCCCACGACGCCTGCTCGGTGCCAGGGCTCTGGGGCAGTGGGCCATTATATCGCACGCTACCGGACGCTGCTGGTCGGTGCGGAAAATGGAAGATTACAAAACTAAACAATTTTTCAGTTTGGATGGTTTAGTTTCTGATCAAAAGCAAATTCCTGATACGCTAGGTCCGAGTAAGTAACAAGGTGGCGAAATGTTTCCATTGTTCAGAAAACTATCAAACCAATAATTTTGATTGTAAGAACATTTTTTTCCAATCACACAATTTAAACTTACCCACTATTCTTACCTAACTAATCGTATGAAATAATAGACATCAAAGCCAAAAGTCACACCCCTGATATTTTTGGCTGATAAAAATATGCTGGGTCAATTAAAATTCATAATATTTTCTACTCTCTGTGTTTTGCATTGAAACAGCTTTGGGACAAATTAATTTCCAAAGGTACTACTGTTCAATGTGTTTTCATTTCCCATTGTTTCTTAAGAAAGAAGAAGATGACTCAATCCTACCTTCCAATGCCAGTTCAAAATATTAATTGTACAATAATTTTGAAGTATCTACATTAATCAGTCAAAATATTGTCGCGATCAGAATCATACCAATTATTGAACCTCTCCCAAAATCGCTTTCATGTAAGTTTTAGAAGATATTTAATGTTAAGTATCAGGTGTAACTGTGACTCCAGAGTGAGCAGTGGATGAAGGAGCAAATTGCCACATCTGAAGGTAGGATTTTCCCGTCACTCTTTTCCCATTGATAAAATAGACGCAATTGAATGATCTTTTATTTCTTGGCTAAGTATTTACAGTTTGCTTAAGTTACCATCGGGCATTCAATATTATACTATATTGATAAGACTATCGAAATATCAAAAATTACAAAACCCACAGCTTTAAGATGAGTATATAAAGGTTGCCAGAAAATACAAACTACGGATTAGAACTTAATGCAGCATTCACGTTAGTTCTTTCATCTTGTAATAAATTGGATATGGGAAAACGCTATTCCGCCACGGACGGCATTCATTGGTTATCTCTACATTTTTCCTTTGTTTTTGTAATGTTTTTCTCTTGTGCATGGGATAGGGTAAATCTCTTGGAGACACGCAGTTTCAATAAAGTTATTTATTTATTTAGTTTTAAAGTCATAAGTCATGACAGTAAATCTCTACAGGCGGCTGACTTGTGCAGAAGCTAGGATGTTTGAAGAAGTCAGACTGATTGCGACCCAAGAGCTCAGGGGGCCTAGTCACTAATTTTTGTAAACCTCCGTTTCATGAAGTTACGGGTTTAGCTACGTCACATACCCGTATTTTGACAGATTCGCCAACTTAAATAACAACAACAACGGGTATGTGACGTAGCTAAACCCGTAACTTCATGAAACGGAGGTTTACAAAAATTAGTGACTAGGCCCACAGGGAGGCTCTAGCGGAGTATACCAACATTACAGTTTTTGACCTCTCTCCGAAATCAAAATTAATACAATTATGTGTTTATTTTCCAAAAAGTTTACTTAAGTGAAAATCTAGCCTTTAGAGATTGATGGATATTTTTTTTTTCATTTTATTTATTTATTTTACATTTACATAATATAACATAACATAGCTTACGTATTTTATACACTCTCCTAATGAAGCAAATGCTTGTGTTTAGGAGACGACAACTTGTTAGTAATGTTAATAACTTAAGATTTATTAAAAAAAATCCTTATCACAAACTTAAGAATTTAACTTATGGAGAAATTAAATAAGAAAATGTAGGATGTACATAAAACATTAGGAACAACAAACAGTCAAAAATATATCTAGAGAAAGTAAAAATTACATGGTGGTACTACTAAAATAAGATTTTTTTTAATATTTGTAGTGTGGCGGTCACTTAACCCGCTCTGCGAAGTTTACCGCTGCGCCACTGACGTCCGCGGAATACGCTGGAAGATACGAACTACCTACCATTGCAAGGCCGTCTAGAAATAATCCGCCACCTACGCGAAAGAGCTAGAACGTCTGGCTGTACCAAACAAGTGCACGCAGAAAGTTCTAGCGATATCTCGGCTTTGCGTGAGTTCACCCGGCGTTACCTACCGTCAGCGAAACTACTTGCCCGTCCGGCAGAGTATAAAAGCGAGCACGAGCCGCATGCAGCTCAGTCTTAAGTCTAGTTTCCATTCATTGGTTGACTCAACTACACATCGGGCTGAGATACAACAAGTGCAGTGTAGTAACTCTCTACCTGCCCGCGCGGGGCGCGGGCCTCGCGCAGTCAACAGTGAACACCATTTATCCAGTGTGACCCAGGAACATTCCAGCACCTTCAAGGAACTTCACCAACTACCATCTCGACATGAGATGTCAGGCAACGCGCCAGCAACCCAGCCGCCATCAACCGGCATTCTGCAACGAGCAGCTACAAGCATCCTGCAACGAGCAGCAACAACAACAGGCAACGCGCCAGCAATCCTGCAACGAGCAGCAACAAGCATCCTGCAACGAGAAGCAATCAGCATCCTCACCGCCTCTCAAGGTTTCTTCCTGTGTCACGTGTGTGCTCCGACCCACTGGACACACAGCCGCTATACCTCGTCAACGCGACGACGGTCAACCGCCTGGACCAAGGTCACTTCTACACCGCCATGGTGTAGTGCAACACGCCGGCTCCCTGAAGACCAGTGATCTTCACCGCCGTAGTCTCCTGACCTTTCCTTCACTCATCATCATGCAGTATCAACACTCACGGCACCACTGTCACTCCGCTCCGCTTCGACCTCGCTACGTAGCGCTACAATAAAAGACTGACTCATACATAGACTGACGCCTTTCATTTCTCTCTACCGATACGGACCGCTCCCTCAGTAGTAATTTTTTTCTGTTCGCATATCAGCGGGTAATTCATTAAATAATTTTATTTCTTTATACACATAGTGATATATAGATATATAGACTCAAAGCTTTTCGATTATATGACTACAAAATAGTATCTCCGTTACATTCCGACATAGACTCAAAGCTTTTCGATTATATGACTACAAAATAGTATCATTACATTCCGACAAGAGAATTTCATAAATCAGATTAAAAATATTGAGTGCAAATATCCTTAGTAATGTTCAAATTGATTACCTAATTTAATTTAAGCAGAAATCTGAAAAGTTTGCAATTTTCATTAATATTTCATCAGTATAATTTAGTATATATGTACAACCTACGTACTATCTTATATACCAATACTATATACAAATTGAAAAGTAATAATCATTAAATACTGATGTCAAACAATCAGAAAACATTTACATTGAAATTCATTTTCTTACGGACATCATATAGTTTCACCTTGCGGTTAGGTGTTAGGTTAGGTTAGATTTTTGTCACTGTTTTTTAAACATCTTTCTATTTAATATAATTTTTTATGATTCCTTCTGGATGTTCATATCTTGAACACGGTTTTACACACAAACGCCTCAGGCATATTATTTCTACCCCTTTCAATCTACTTTATTCCTTCGTCTGCCAGTTCCACGACTCGATGACCTCGTATCCAAGAGATTATTCTTAAAAGACGTAATAGTTTCATTCTTCCCAACGTTTCAGTGAAGGCTGAGCCTTTATCTTGCGAAATACGGATACCAAAATAATGATGTGGAATAAGTACCAAGGCGAGTCAAACAACCTCGTAGTTATACGAAAAGTGTCCCAAAAAGATCCCTAATTCCAACTTTGTCCTTTTCCTGTTAGTTATATTAGCCCAATGCGTGAATTTATCCGTTTTATTTTCAGGTTCTAATAAGTTTATCAAGATAGGTACTATTCCATTTTTTCAATAGGAGATTGTGATGTTCATTAGAAGATACCACCGTAAGTAAGTTGACGGTTTGCGTGGGTCCAGAGTTAACCGACTTGGAAAATGTTTTTCGACGTTTACCCGGTAGAACAAATAAAATATTTCTTGGAAAATCGCGCTGCAGTGGTTCTCAAGTCTGTTGAGCTAGTTGTAAATATTCCCTTATCAAATCATTTTCAATACGAATTCTATAAGACTTTTATGGCATCATCTCTACTTATTATAAATTAAAGTCCCCCGCATCGTCTGTCTGTCTGTCTGTTCGCAATAAACTCGAAAACTACTGAACGGATTTTCATGCAGTTTTCACCAATAGATGAGTGTTTCGTGAGGAAGTTTTAGGTATGTAATTTGTCAAGGATTTGTGTAAATTGGTTGAAACATAACGATAATTGTTAGAAGTGTCGGAAAAAGTCAAGCCGCCTGGTAGCTTTCATCGAAAACGCTGCCTAATCCTTTTGGGATATAACAAAACTGGTGGGATATTCTTCTTTTATAGATCTACAAAAAAGTCCGCGAAGGCATATATCTATCTTTTACGGATAGCTTACTATACCCATTCTATCTTCTAAAAAATTGGCCACGAACATTGCGGTAATTGAAAAGTTATTTAGACGGATACAGTATTAATCCTTAATAACTTAAATACGTTAGTTACCCCAAGCATTTCATGCACATTATTATAATCTTTCACACCGTCTCTACGTATTATAAATTAAAGTCCTCCGCGGCATCTGTCTGTCTCTTTGCTATAAACTCAAAGACGGCGGTGGTTATAAAGGTTGGATAACCATCCAGTAGATGACGTTGTGTTTTATTAGCCGCAGCAACGCGTGATATATGATGTTATGTGGCTGAATGCAGTAGGGAAGGAAAGAAGAAGGGGAGCAAAATGTTTGGGAAGTGAGGGTAACATTAAAATATTTACTTTCTTAGAAAGAAATTTGGGAGGCGGGAATGGGTACCGACGCCCCGGGAACCATTTATTGGATAACCAAAACCCCTGCCATAGGTCACCCCAAGTGGTTCGCAACATTTGATGACATGGCAGGGATTGTTTTCCTCAAGGCCTCCCGTCCGTGTAAAAAAAATGCTTTTCTATTAACTTTAAATCCAAAAAATGGTTTTATGAATCCCAGAGGAGCTATAATAGGTTGGCACTGTATTTGGTGATGATTGAAGTCGTCTCCTTTCTTAGTGTTAATATTTTAATAATCAAGTTTTTCAGCAATCAAGATAAACAAGTTAACTCAAATATGTACATGGAGTTTTTTATTCAAAATGTGAGTCGTTCGGCATTTCAAAACAAAATTTTAAACACATTTAAAGAAGCCGTAACGCAGCATCATTTCGTATTATTAACGTTTCTAAATTACAAAACAAATTTGTCCAATATCTTCTTCATCACTTATAACCAAGGATAATATATTTTTAAAACTATTACCTACTTCGTTATCCCAATTCACATTTTTCACAACTTTCTGCCTGCACTTCTCAAAAAAAATCTTACTAATATTATCTATGTAGGCGAGAGTTTGTATGGATTTATGTTTGTTACTGTTTAACGCAAAAAATACTGAATGGATTTTAATGAAATTTTACAATAATATAGCTCATACATCAGAATAACATATACGAGCTCTGGCATTATGAAATTTGTATAAAAAAATTGCAATAGGTGGCACGCGAACTGGTTGAAAACTGAATGTACCGGGAATTAATGTATGGAATGCGGGAGGGGGGAGAGGAACTCGGGAGGGGAACTCGGGAGGGGGATTCGCTGGAGGGGGGAGGCAAATACGAGAGGGTGGAGGGGAACCTGGGAAGAGGGAGGGGAACTCGGTAGAGAAGTTCACGAGACCGGGGAAGGGGGGGGAGTGGAGTGGGGAGAGGGAAGGTGGAGGAATCGGAGTGGGAACGTGAGAGAGGAAAGGGACACGGGAGAAGAAGGGGAGGCGGAAGGGGAACGGGATAAATGGGAAAGGACACGCAGGGAGAAACAATTTCTTTATTTAATGGTATAGCAACGCATGCCGAAACCAGCTAGCCTCAAATAAAATTAAGGTAGGCCCATTTTACGAAATTGTGAAAAACCCCTGATGACTAAATTTTGTGATTAGAGGAGTAGGTATTGCTTCAAGCCAAGCCTCCCAGAAGCTTGCTTATCCAATTACTAATCTGTATTTTTTTTCTACAGAAAATGACTATTTTGAGGTAAACTTCACAGAAACGTAATTCACCCTCATCCGATTAATATTTTCCTGTATTTTTTTTCTACAGAAAATGACTATTTTGAGGTAAACTTCATTCACCCTCATCCGATTAATTTTTTCCTGTATTTTTTTGTATGATTTTTGTTTGTCGGTATTGGTTTGCTTTCATATTGTTCATTCAGGCCGAAGTTGCTACCTACACCTTTTCGTCGTTGTTATTGATTGTATTATGTACAAGTACCCACACGTTTATGGTTTGGAAGCCTTAGTAGGTATTATTTATGAAATTAAATGTTAGCTTATTTTCTTAAATTAATATTTATTATTTTCCATGCTGCTTACACTAATCCTAGAATATTGAATTCACGTGTAAACTTTTCATAAGGTAAAGGAATTAACGCTAGCGGTCCGTAATGGTTCCTTCACGTAGAAGAAGAGGTAGTGCACAATTTAAAGACAATTATTCATTCGAAGTGGTCGATCAATTCACGTACATGGGCTCCAGTCTGACATAGAACAACAAGGATCCAGCAGAAATCAGAAAGAGAATTCCAGCAGCCAAAAAAACATACTTATCTTTGCTGCCAGTGTTTAAGTCACGTAGCGACCACAGAAAAACCAAAGTAATATGTGTAAGACCATTGTTAGAACTATATTGGCATATGGCTTTGAGGCGCTGACACTGACGGCAAAGATGGCTGGAATGCTGGATACTTTTGAAAGAAAAGTGTTGAGAAGAATATGTGGACCCATGAAAGAGGGGTAACAGTGGCGCATCCGGCACAACAAAGAACTGAAAGATTTATTATATCAGGCCCCCAGTATCTAAGTCTCAGCCCATATGAGACTCCTCAGGTTGAGATAGGCTGGGCATGTACAGAGAATGCCGGACACACGCGTCCCAAAAAGAATTATGACTGGACTTCCAGGTTGTGATGGTTCAACCCCCCCCCCCCCTAATGAAAAACTTTAAAATATTTCTTCTTCTCGTGCGTTCAGATCTCCGGTTGTTAGATCTTACTCTCGTACCCTGAATGATTCGCCATTAATGTTTTGAATCATGACTTATTTTTCCCACCCCTGTGACTGAACACAGTAAAAGGTAGTTTTCCGGGAAATTCTTACAATTAAGGGAACGTACCCATACTACGTGACACTTTTAGGGGGGGGGGGGTCTTCAAAAGGTCACGCTCCATACAAATGAGCGGCGGGTTGCTTAGGATTTTGGTCACCGGGGGGGGGGGGGGGGGGGGGGGTTAAAAATTGCAAAAAGTTGGTCACGTAGTTTGGGTATGTTCCCTAACCCACTTTTCTCCACGTTGTGTAATTTTTTGTTTCGGAGCACCTAGAACATCTAGGATAGGTATTTAATGTATTTCGTGGTAACTTTCGGTTCTTTTAGGTAAGGTGTGGAAGAATTACTCTGTATCTCTTAGACGTCTGAAGGACACGCCCTGTCTAAACTATCCTAAATTTGTCCCTGCTATGATTCTAATGATATACACTGCTCCAATATTCACATAATGAGCACTGTTGTTATTACTCTCGCTAGGCTATAAAATTGATCTCTCCCCCTCTACTTCCTAATAAGTTTTAATGTACGTACCTGGAATGTTTCATTTCATGTGGATAATTGGCGATTCTCTGCACCGCTCTCCATGGCTATATCCTATACATAATCATGATAATATGTTCTGTTGTTAGTAAACACAAACTTATACCTAGGATGGAAGTATAAAGACGGGATAGAGGATAGGATGGATGGTGACGGGAAAGGAATTCTTTGCAAGCTAATACTGGCTCCTCCACTTGACCAAATTGACTAGGTGGTCAGCTCTCAGGACACGACCCTCCGACCAATGCATGATGAGGCTATACCCATGGCACCGGGAAAATCTCTTGACGATAAACCAGATACCCGGACCCCTCCATAACAAAAGAATAACGGCATGCCTTCAAACCTTTCCCAGACAACTCCAGTATCGAACACCTCCGGAACTACTTTACTGGCTCTAGAAGGGGTAATCTATTTCGTCCCTTATCAAGACTCTATTCACGGTACAAAGTGGCGTAAGCTTGTGACAGGCAGATCCTTCTCCCACGTGACGGACCTAGCGTTACAGACCACCTCTGGAAACCGACTTATCCCGACCATTGTAAGAGATACGTTTGCTTCCAGGTCGATAGGATTAAAAAATGTGATGATGCTGAAGGAATCTCTCCACAAGAAGCCATGCCTATGCCTCCATCCACACTACCTTGCCGGTAACTCGAGATGCCTTTGGTCAAGACGCCTCCGTCAGCAAACCATGCCCTTTCATACTGTTGGCATCTCATTTCATACGACCTGTCGCGCCCATCCGCTTGACATAGTTCCGTGAAAGGGAATTGCTTCCAGCACCTCGCGAGACCCGATCAGTCTATGGTGAGCATCCTCCAACATGACAATGCAAAAAGACCCTTACCGGGGGACCACCAATTGTGTGTATGTGTGGCCTCGGTGTCGTCATCAAATTGCCCAATCGTAAGGATTTAAAAAAGCGTAATTCAAGAAGTAGGAATTCAGCAGGGTACCTGTTAGTTTTATTTGTTTCATATTTTATATCGTGATTCTGCTCTTCTGCTCCCTTGTCTAAAGATGTTCAGCTACTCGGGCTGCAGGTAATCGCCTTCAATTTGATATGTCGTACTCTCGAAACGCTCCCCATTTGGTTGACTGTATTCTCTATATCGGGTTCATTTTTTGTATCAGCTCGGCATCAGCCGTGTGCCGAGAAAAGGTCACTGTCCAGGGTGGTAACTGGTAACATCTGTGAAATATGCCTAGTACCTATTCTGGGATAAATAGTACATCATCAATCTATTCGATACAGACACTCATGCAATTAACTGTCCAAGATTCGCGTTCTATTCACACCACCGGCAATTAGCAGGACCTGTAATTTATGTTATAAATTTCTTAACTTACCGAGCGCGATTGTCAATAACCCTCCCGTCGGGGATGTACTATGACATTAAAGTACCCACCACTGTCCCACCCCGGTATAGGCAACTTATGGTCGCCCCTTCGGAGTTCTCACAAGAATCTAATTTTTTTGAATAAACGGCTCTACATTTAATGTAACGAATCTAGACCTTCAATGTCCCCTCATACTGTGTTAGGTGGCGGTATGCGGTCGCGCCTACAGGACTGTACTGTAATGGTCATTTCTACAATTCTAAAGCCCATGGAGGTAGTCACCGCCAAAGCAGTGAGCCTCGTGGACAGTCAAACAAGTGGTTAGTAACATCGACATAAAAAAGTAAAATGGACAAAATAGACAGCAGCCGTCATGAGTAATCAGCTCATGACAGCGAAAGACCATACGCAATCCAGCGGGCGGCACCGAGCACTGTTCATAAAAAAAAGCAACAAAAGTAAAATAACATTTGTACAGAGTAGAACTGATGTTACCGCAAACTGGCTACCGGCGGTCCCCGAGACAGTGAAGGAGGCTGATTGTCCGGCCTCCCGACAACCGGCAGCGTCGTCCGTAAGCCAGCTAGCTGGTGGTGCCTAGACGAGAGTAATTGGGAATCATAGAAGAAGACCCTAGGGAGAGAAGCGTCGGATCGCCGGAGGCGGGACGGACAGCCTCCAGATGTCGTTCAGCCTTCTCTCCAGCCTCTTCATGTCACAGGGGGTGGCGCGGCAGACAGGTGCAGCTTCACCAGTTCCAGAAGGCCGGCCATGATACGTAGGCGGGGACACGGTCCAGGGTCCAACCCCTTATATGGGGAGAAGGACGGCACAAAACGAGCAACTGAGTTCAGTTCTAACAAAAAAAACATAACTAAAAAGAAAAATTTATTGATAATACAGTAAATCGCAAAAAAGAAAAAAATAAACAAGAGCGTGTGGAAGTCAGCGCTGGGCATGTGAATGCACCATATAACCAAACTAAAGATCATAAACATGTAAAATAAAATGGCGATTTAGAAAGAAAAAGAAAAAACATAAAATAGACATGAGCGTTAAATTACGCAGGGCATCGGTAAACAGTAAACAGTAGACCATGAACATAAAAATGTAAAAGCATAAAAACATAAAAATGTGAAGGTGTAAATAAGAAATTTAAAAATGTAAAAAAAAATGTATATGTATAAATACTGTAAAAGCAAAAAAACATAAAAATGTAAAGGTGTAAATAATAAACATAAAATGTAAAATAAAATATAAAACTGTACATCCTGGGCAATATTGGTAAGAGAGTAAGAAGCAAAGAAAGTCCATGGTTAGTCAGGAACAAGTACACCTGGTGCCAAGATCTACTAATCCGCGACTCTAAGCTCAGGCCATCTCTCAACCCAGATCCTTGTAAAATTCCTCAAGCACTCGAAGTTCGTCTTGTTCGAAACCAGATCAGTGTTCCACACTGGTCTGATAGGTACGTCCAAACCATCGAGCATTTCCTCTCTAGCGTCCGTCAAGATCTCGCAGTGCCACAGAATGTGCTCGGCCGACTGGTTGGTTGATCCGCATGCGCAGTTGGGGTGGGGGGACAGGGAGAGGGTGTGAAGTCTCCCCCTGAATTCCCCATGCCCGGACAGAAGCTGAGTAATGTGGTGATCCAGTCTGAGATAAGCCCCTTCCATTCTGATTTTAACTGATAGGAAGAAGGAGAAGGTCCATCTTCCCAAATTCGATCTACCCCAACGGACCTGCCACTCATGAAGCGACAGATCCCTCATTTCACGAAGCAGCCCAGGGAGAGTCCCCGGCCCGCCCGGTGTCAGAACAACGCCTAGGTGAGTGGCCGGGGTTCCTCTGGTTAACTTCTGCTTGGTAAGCACTTCCCTGATTTCCAGATCGATTGGCAATATGCCAGCCAAAACGGGTAAAGCGTCCGAAGCCACGGTTCTATACGCACCAGAGAGTGCCAGCAAGGGGGTTCGTTGGCCTCGCCTGAGAGCTAAGAGAATGAGCGAGTTGTCCAGGCGGTGTTCCCACACAGAGGCGGCATACGAGACTTGCGCCACGTATACGCACCTATATAGCGTTCGCAGAACCGGATTACGCAATCCCCACTCAGCTGTGGAGAGTCTCCTCAGCTTCAAGAAGAGAGCCTGATGTACTATGATGTCTGATGTACCAAGACGCCCTGATGTACCAAGAAGAGAGCCTGATGTACTATGACAGTTATATGTTAACTCCACTTCCCATACCTCTGGGGAGAAAAAAAAAACCCTCCATACGAAATCTTTATTACTTGTAACTAACATAGCCTAAATGTTGTGAAATTAATTTCCCCCCCCCGCTCTCATAAACTATCAAGAAGGCACCTTCAATTCGTTAACAATTTAAATTTTGTCCCCGTAACCGGTCTGTTGTGACTACTTAGTTTTCCATATTCTAATCAATGATTCTGTAGTCCCTGTCCTTTATTTCCTAACAACTATATGTCCTTTATTATAACACTATCCCCTACTGTAACTGTATTTAATTACGGAGTTTCACCTTTTTCAATGAATTTTTATTATTATTATTATTTTAATCGTTGTACTGTCTTTTAACTGAAGGATGGAATGTTTTCTACTGGGTTATTATTATTATTGTTATATTTTTTCCCTCTATATAATGAATGATACGTTGCAATTACTATTTATGTAACCAATCTATTATGTGATTACATTTCAATAAAAGTCTAGGCATGTTCACGGGTCGACAAAAGTAGCATAAATAAATAAATCGACTTAAATGTTACGTCCTCAACACGGATAGTCCAGTGGCGGATTTTTTTGAGAAACCTAGATTTAATAAATATTTCCTGATCTTCATTCATCTACTTCATGTTTATGTTTTCTGTTGGTATCCTTTTGTAGTTATGTAATTTTAAAATCACTGCAGGTAAGCATTAACACTGAGTCTGTATTTTTTTTGTTATAATCTCGCAGATCTCGTTCAGCAAAGATATATTATTATTATTATCATTAATTATGACAGGAGTCCAACACTTTAATCAAGTCTCTATTCCCAAATATAAATATTTATCGCGCGGCAATCGCGAAGTTTAACAACTGTTATCCCTTTTTTAGTAAATAAAACAACACCGAACTTCTTTATCTTACACCATAAATTACTGCACAATCTTCACTGAAGTTAGTTTCAACAAACAAACACTTCTCGTTTTCGCTAAGTCCACAACGAGCCACAACACTCTTGTTCCGCGCGTTTAATCCCCCGTTTATGTCCCTTCGAAAGTCCACGACCAGCCTGTTCTCCGACTCAAGGATCTCTATCTCTTCTACCCTCTTTCCATCTCATAGGTCCCATGTCAAACCTACTTTCCAACGTTTTTTACATTAATTTATCACTCAGTTATGTGAACTGCACTCAGAAAAATACTTGAATTTGCACATAATTTAAAGTTCTGACAGGACATTAATTTTTATTAGTTTCACTAATTACTTTCTTGAATCTCGTGCACGTAAAATCAAGAGATAAATTCAGCTTTAATGTATCGATCTTGACAACCCACTCAAATACAAGGAATCGAACACATTTTTCATCTGCGTTATCTAAATAACCCAAATTCCAATCCGAAACCTGAGCCTTTTTCTCGCCGATTTCAAACGTGAAACCACTCGTTGCCGACTCCGTTCTCTTTCCTACAAAACGCGATTTATGACTCGAGCGAAGTGGTTCCTTCCACTTAACACCACTACCCCCTAAAACGTGGGACAATATTTTGTTCTAAATCCACCAAGAGGCATCAGATTTGGCCCTTTCCTGTGAGCGATGGGACGCCCCTAATATGGTTCGATACCTATTCTGATTTGTTGAATGCTTTCGTTACCCCAGTAGATAAATCCTTCTTCGAAAAGCCAGCCCCAATTGCTTCAGACCCCTTTAATTCCGCTATCGAATCTACCCCACCGGTGTCGGTAGTATGCTCATATTTGTTATAAAAAAAATTTTATTCGGCAACCATTCGACAAAGCAGGTTCATCACAAGGTGGAAAGAGAAAAGTGGGAAGAACCAGACTGAGGTGGGAAGACGAGGTTAGATGGGGTGCCGCACAGCTTCTCCAGGTAACAAACTGGAAGTCAGCCGCTGAGGACAGGAGGAGTTGGAGGCGAATGTTGCGGGAGGCCAAAGCTCGATATGGGCTGTAGCGCCATCGAAGAGCGAGAGAAAGAGAGTCCGTAATGGTGTCCTCATACCAACCTTTTGTATCACGGGTGGGCAAGTTGGGCAAGCATAATATCAGATTACGGCCTTTTGAAAATACTAATAATTATAGATTTTTATTATTGCAAATTGATTACACCTACATAAATCAATTACAATTAAAACTACAATTCTCTTTTGCAACCCTTATGTGGAGATGCGGATTACGCAAAATTAAATAAAGTAGCCTAACGTATTTAATCCACTGGGCATCTATTTATATTGAGGTTCTTCAATTTCGATTTTTCTGCTTGCCGTATCGTAATATTGAAAGAATTTTTTTTTAGGCGGGTCCTTATTTTTTTCATCTGTTTTATCCTGTCAAATTTTGAATTATTTTAAGAAGAATTTTATCTGTGGTGTAAAATAATATAATTACAAATCTTTTACGTGTAACGTTTGTTCCTGTATATATAATATGGTGAACATTATGAACAGATCTGTCTCATTCTCTCTATTACTTTGCAAGATGTTAATTTCATACTATCTCGCTGTTTCTTTATTTTATGTTTTGTTTCTTTCTGTATGTATATACAAGCTAACACAAAATGTATGTATTATATACATGTAATGTATTATAAACAAAGTAATTGTTTTATTTCCTTACAAATCTTTTATAGCATAACGCGTTAAGCCAATAATGTAAACATGTTTATTCTTTAGTTTAATACCATATTATAGATAACTTCCGAAAAATTTTTGTTTTTTCATCAAACCTATTAAAAAATCTTAATATAATTAAAAAATCTTAATAAACAAAGTAATTGTTTTATTTCCTTACAAATCTTTTATAGCATAACGCGTTAAGCCAATAATGTAAACATGTTTATTCTTTAGTTTAATACCATATCTAGATAACTTACGAAAAAATTTTGTTTTTTCATCAAACCTATTAAAAAATCTTCGCTGGGTAGGTACTTATATAATATTTTCTTCGCGATTCTCAGAATACAAAAAAATATCATTCATTTTGATTCCTCAGAAATAACGTTTCAATGGCAACACTGCTTTTCCCACTCGAGAAATTGTCATTTTCCTTAATGCCCCTTTGAATAGAAGCAAAATGAGAGAAAAATATAAGAAACTTAAGAAGCTTGATGCTATTAAGGAAGACTGGAGCATACACGAGAACAATGCTCACTATTTAACAAAAAGGTTTTTCTTTGCCAAAAAATGATGACATATCAAATAATGAAGTAAAGCATTTTAAGTAATACATAAATATAAAAGACTCTTTCTGTTGGAAGGTTGACCCACGTCTTTTATGGATTTATATCCGGGCTTAACTTAACATCGCAATATACAACATTGAATTATTTTTAATAATATTCTAGAAAATCTTTATTTTAATACAGAAAGAGAAAATTGTATTTTGCGTTGGAAACTGTTTTTCTATCAAATATTCTATCTTCATTGTTAGTTATTATAATAGGCAAGCAAGCTCAATATTATTACAAGACTTCGATTAGGTACATGAAACAACAGTCGTTGGTGTCAAAACTACATTTCTAGAAATATACAATATAAACCAGTTTCAATTTGACCTAGCTACATTTATGGTGTATTATCAACTTTCTCACTAACTTTGCATTCAAACGAGAAACACAGCAGGTACCAGAATATCAAATGATTTCAAATAAAACTCATGGAAATTCAAAAACATACTTTCTTTCCGAATTGAATACCTACTGTTATTATTCACCAATATTTTTACATTCTGTGTAATTATTATATCAATATAGGTCAGTTGCAACATAAAACTGAAATAATCACAGAACTTGATTAGAACTTTTGCAGAACGTGATAATAGGCCACTTGCATCACATTTTAAATTTTTTTTTCCGATATAGGCAAATATTCTAAGACATCCGGTATTTTTTTTTAATCGGATTTTTGAAACCTTGGCGATTTTTTGAAAATTTCAATCCAAAAAATCAGACCATTTTTTATAAACCGGAAAGACAAGACATAATTTTACAGGTGCGAAAAAACGATAATTACATAGCCGAAAATCATTTGAAAAAAACGTTTTCCACAAGAAAGGGCACAGGAGAATAACGAGAGTTACCAAAAATATTACATCTTCTAAATATTTTTTTCCTTCATCCATCTTATTGATCATAAATCATTATAATGTTCAACTTCTATATTACTAAATCCAATGTAACATATTTGTACTTGTAAATTATAATAATAATAAGAATTTTACAAAATTTGATTTTGTTAAAATCAGTATCACTACCATTATACCTTTTAAAACACGTACAGACTACGTAAAATGTACGGGGTTATCTTCATAACATCTGACAAAAAGTCAAATCAAATGATAAGTTCGCAGAGAACAAACAAAAAATCTAGTGAACTTTAAATGTCAAATTCAAAAATTCGCCTGAAATCAAAGTGTTGCCATATAAAAAAAATAAATCAGTGTGGAATTTTACAAAAGCGAAAGGTACATTTTCGGAGACGGGACATTTTAATGTCGTAACTTCACGGGCCCAAATAATGGATTTATTTATTGAAAAAAAAAAACTGTTCATTTCAAAAAATTTTTACTCACATTTTCATAATCTTAGCAAAAAAATCTATCCACACGATTTTTTCCAAGTCGTTATGAAATCCATGCAAGTGGCCTATTAAAGTCAAATATTTGATGAATTGTTAAAATTTTTTGAAACAACCCATCCATAGACGGATTAAAAAAATTATGATTTGCTCCACACAGGAGGCTTTGATGAACAAAAAATCTCTTAGGATCTAATTCATCTTTGGGGACGCTGGGTGGAGGGTCTTTTTAGGGAAAGGGGGGAGATGAAGTTCTGGGAAAGAAAAATATATGAGGGATGGGTAGTAATCTAAGGGTTACTGTGTCTAGCAGTGTTGGACAATGGATCGAGAGATTCTGGCTGGAGAGGTCTAAGTTAGATACCAATCTCTTCCGATCCGGCCCGCCACGCAAAAGGTGGTCAAACGCATTGGCCGCCAAATCCTAGACAAACCTTACCCCATGAACCCGGGCACTCCTGCTAAGTCACAAAAGCGGTGACTTAGGAAACCCTTGGAGTGGCTGGAACAAGAATGTTGGTTATCGAACAATCTAGCTGGGACCGAATTCGTACAAGTTCCAACTGCCCGGAGCAAGTGGGTCTATAACATCCCCATTTGGGATACGATGAGAGGGTGAATGATATAGAAAGGGGAAGAAGATAGGAAAAAACAACGAATGGGATGTACCCGGCTATTCAGATATGGTGTTCTTTCACCAGGGCGATACTGAGAGTCTCTACAATTCTAGTTCGAGCCTTCGACGAATCTCTCGTGAGTTCTACGAAATTATGTGTTTTCTTTTGAAGTTCAAAATAAAATTTAAAAACAATGTTTGGCAAAGAGAATTGCTTTTTTGTTCATTCCTCATTTTTATTCCTCCCGTTTTTCTTTATATCTCCTACCTGAACCTGACTTCTTTAATAATATGGTCACGCACTCAATTATTATCAAACGCAAAATATGAAGTTTCTTCCCACAGCCGAATTTGTGCCTTTTTGATTGCTCTTTTTCTTATTCCCAGGCAGAATTGCGGTTTGTCTGAAAAACAAAAAGTCTCAGCAGCGAACGAAAATATTTTCAAAATCTACTTTAAATTTGATTAAAAATGTTGTAAAATAAATTTTGTGGCTTGAAAATTAAGTGAACTGAAATATTGACAGAAAATAAATAACGACCTCCATTGTGTTTGGTGTTTGGTGGGATGAAGAAACCTACGCACTTTCGAGTTGGGTTTTGTTATTTTCATGTTCAATTTCCGCTGAATTGACATAAATTATAGCTAATGACGTATTTTTCTTTTCTTTTATAAATGTAATAACGCGGGAAATTACCGGTGACATTTTTGTGATATTTTTGAGCTTCTGAATTACTTTGAGCTTTTTCGTCCAACTTTCGATGTGTGAAGTCACTAAACGTAGCAAACCACTAGCTGGCGTATATATTAAATCGTAATGATGTCGTAAAGTAGGTACCTAAATGTATGACGGTTAAATTCTAAAATCTATATTCGTTGTCTCCGCCTTCTTAACACGAGCTTTGCTAAAAAAAAGGTTTAAGACGTATTAAATAATATTTATTTTTTAGAAAAAACTTAATAGAATACAATAACATGAAATTTTTGTAACATTTATTAAATAATTTTTTTTCCCTTAATTTTGGATCCTTTTATGGATAGTTTGTGTACTTGCAAATATATTTAAATACTTTGAGACGATGTCGACTCCCTTGATAGCTAGACACTTATTTATATTGTACGTAAGTAGATACACCGTTTTTCTTAAAAATACTGCACATTTGAGTGTGTCGTATTTTGTTATTCGGCCGTACAGGCTCACCACGTGCTCTACGAAGACTAATTAATGTTAGTAAAAATATTTGTGTACCTGATTTCCTCTCAAGACGCCTGCAGATATAAGTGTATCGACTTTGGTTGTACAGCCGTATATCCTTTGTGCATATTTACTTAAATAAATAATCTTTTAGGGGATCAACTGTCCGAGGGATCAATTGGCAGAGGGATCTGCTGTCCGAGGGATCTGCTTACTAACAACGAATGCAAGGACACTGGAGGTCTAGATTCGTTCAAAATAAACAAATGTAGCTTCGTTTAACAAAAAAAATTAGAATCTTGCGAGAGCCTTGAAGGAATAACCATCAGTTACTTATACCAGGGAAGGTAAGAGGTGGAAAACCTCCACTGTCCGGAGGATCAACTGTCGGCGGGCCAATTGTCACCGGATCAATTGTCTTGGAACCAATTTTGAAGGTTGTTTTCCTATAAAAAACAGCATTTTAGGCATACTTCGTTTATTAATTGTTTTTGTGTTTAATTTGTAGAACTCCTTAAAATTTTTTTAAATGAATTTAAAATCAAATTTGATTATGTTATTAGATATTAGGTATTATCTTCATTTATACTTTTGAAGCACTTATTTTTTAATTTCCGTAGAACAATATTTTTGGTTAATTTTTTTTAAACTCTTAAAACCCTTTTAAAAGTTATTTGAAAACTTTACGAAAAAAAAGTCTTATCTTTTTCCTATTTTCATACAAAAGTATATATAAAGGTTAATTTATCTGCTGTTCAAGTTAATTAATGGGAAATAATTAGGATGCAGGCAAGCAAAAAATAAATAACCTCCCAAATTTAATTTGCTCGCGTCGTTTTTCGAAAAAACAAACCTTGGGTCCGGAGTCAAGAAACTTACCGCTGGTCGAATACTATGAAAATCGTTGAAAATTTTGTGAACAAATTCTTATAATTCAGTATATAAATTATGATATCTTCTCTAAAGTATTGAAAAAACCATAAAAAGCTTACGTTATAAATTTCAGATGAAAAATAACATAAAAAAAGAAAAAAAAAACTGTGAAAGAGGCATTTTCGTTACCTCTTGTAAGGGAACGGAAAATTCAAATTTAAATTGAGTACACATTCCCCAGATCGGCACTAAATTTGATTAGATAAATATTGGAAGTATGTTTTATTAGAAATTTGCCTGAAACGAGGCAATATTGAGATTTGGGAAATTTTATTTTTCCTTTTCATCCCTTCGAAGGAAACGTTGGGTACCTATTGCAAAAATAAATAGACTTCAAAAATTTACCCGACTTGGCGAAAAAATTGGGTTTTTAACATGTTATTACAGGATCGGTAATGGAATTAACACAAGAACGAGTGTTTTGATTGAATTAATTATTTTTGTATCTAAGAAAGCAACATCTTTGTGCCTTGATATTGGTTACAATTTAAATGAAAAAATTCTTTCTCTTAAACAATTTTACATATATTATATTCAACTATTTTTGGTTATAAATAACCCTATTCATAACCGTAATGATGTTAACTCACTTAAATTCAGTGGTTGTGAGGGAGGTTATGAAAGCATTCTAGATTGGATATTTCGAGAATACAACAGTAATTGGTGGCGATTCGAGTCTCATCATGTTTTACTTGCGTATCCTTGTAGAAGAAGGGCCTTAGCATTTGAATAAAGTGTTGAATTGGTTTTTTGGTAAGCCGAAATGTTTGAAAAATCGTAAAAAATATGTAATTATAATAATAACACGATAACAACTTTATTTTAAATGTGCATTTACAGTTAACGTGACCATTGATAAAAATAAAAATTTGTGACGTTCTTAGTAATCTTGCAATTCAGCATTTGGGAGGCGGATGTGGATAGCCGCCGGGGAACCAATTTTTGGATGATCAACACCTCTACTATAGGTCGCCCCGAGTGGTTCGCTATGTTTGGTAACTTAGCAGGGGTGCACGGGATAATGGGGTGAGGTTTGTCCGGATCTTGGCGGCGGATGCGTTTGCCCACCTACTACATTGTGGGCCGGAGAGACTGGTTGAGGGAGAAATAACCAAGACCTCTCCAACCGAACTCTCTGGACCCCTCGCCTTGCACTGCATTAGGAGGGATGGGTTCATACTACCGTCACTCCTGTACACATTAACGCCCAGTTTTCTACCCACCCCGTAAATTGGATTTTATGATATCCCCAAATAGTGCATATTGTGCGATGAAAGGGAGTGGAGAGAGGAAGGTGCTGGGAACAGGAAGTAGATGGGAGAGAGGAATGTTGGGAAAAGGAAGAAGATGGGAGAGAGGATTGTTAGGAACAGGAAGTAGATGGAAGAGAGGAATGTTGGGAACAGGAAGAAGATAGGAGAGAGGAATGTTGGGAACAGGAAGTAGATGAGAGAAAGGAATGTTAGGAACAGGAAGTAGATGGGAGAGAGGAATGTTGGGAACAGGAAGTAGATGGGAGAGAGGAATGTTGGGATTATTTAATTTTACAGCAAAGCCAATGTCTTGAATCCGAATGGTATTCTATCTCCAAGGAAATTTTGAGAGTATTTACCACAGAGGAATGTGCTGCAAATAAATTTTTTGCTATTCTATTCTAAATTATTATGAAAAAGAACATAAAATATATCATTTAATTCATTATGAAATATAAAGAACTTAATACATTAAATCACATGCAGATATTTTGAGAACCACGGTAGTTGAACCCACGACCCCATGATTAATCGCCGAGAATCTGTATAGCTACAGATAATTCCAAGAAGTGAGATTATTTTATCGATTTGACAGAAAATTGTTCCAGTCAGTCTAATTTTGTCTTTTACGCTCCAAATAGACCAATAGAATAGATTTGCTGATAGATAAATCTAGATATTTCAAAAATTTTGACTAACAGAAGTAAGATAAAATAAGCCTATTTCCGTCACACAGAGCCGGCCATAACACACTGGCCTATGTGTTTCCTCCCTCCGATAACATGGGTCTAATCAAGACCCATAAAACCCCCTAAACAACATAGGCTATAAGGAAACTTATTTTCCTCGGCGCCTCCAGTGTGGAGTTCACATAAAAATATAAAATCCATCTTTTCAGTGTTCACAGAAATGAAACATCCAATAAATTTTCCTTGAACTCTTCCAAGAGAAACAGCCAATGTCGACGTGTTTATTTGATATTTCACAATTCGTACCTTCTAGAAACTTCTAATGAGCGTTAACCCACTTTCCTCCAATCCGGGAATCCGGCGCAAAATCGAGTTTATCTCGTTTTCGTCTATGAAAGTAGTTGACTTTTTAAAAAAGACAAGAAAGAAAAGAAATTCCTTTGAGGTAATTATTCAAATGGGTTTTTCCAACTGCAATAGAACAAATACCAACAAAGCCTTAGTGACTTTATACCTTTTCGGGTTTTGTAACTTTACCCATTTAAAACTATTGCATTAAAAAAACTTGGTTTCTGTTGTTTAAATAAACGAAACGAACATCTTATCAAGATTAACCGTTTTATTTTTGGGGAATAACAAACAAAATACCTACATACATAGTTTACTTTTAGAACATATTTATGATTTGTATGTAATGACCATTATAAGATTATTCCTACTCTAATGTAAAACATGCGTCCCTTCAAGAATCAATTTAAAAAATCCCATATCATCATGAATATAATAAAGATTTAACAACAATAAAATTATTTTTATTTTTATTTTTAACTTTATGAGTAAAACCTCAAATTGTAATATTTAATTAAACGAAGACAATATAAGCGAAAGTCAGTCGCAAATCTGAGAACAGAAAAATCAGAAAAAGATATTGACACCGCTGGGACTTGAACCCAGGATATGAAAATAAAATGGATAAAGATTTATCCAGACACTATCTAGAGAGCATTTAGTTCGGGTTTGAATCTTGCAATCATACATAAAGATAGTTGCCAATAATGTATGCGTTAAGAGAATGAAGATAATGTGGGCGGTTCTTAGTCGAAGTATGATACAGTTAAAAATGACCGAATTGGATATCGGCACGGTGGCGCAGTGGTTAGCGCGTTTGCCCGGAAAGCAAGAGGTCCTGGGTTCAAGTCCCAGCGGTATCAATATCTTTTTCTGATTTTTCTGTTCTCAGATTTTCGACTGACTTTCGCTTATATTGTCTTCGTTTAATTAAATATTACAATTTGAGGTTTTACTCATAAAGTTAAAAATAAAAATAAAAATATTCATCCTAGACTTGCAGAAAAGTCAATAGATGTCGCATATGAAAATAAAATGGATAAAAATTTATCCAGACACTATCTAGAGAGCATTTAGCTCGGGTTTGAATCTTGCAATCATACATACAGATAGTTGCCAATAATATATGCGTTAAGAGAATGAAGATAATGTGGGCGGTTCTTAGTCGAAGTATGATACAGTTAAAAATGACCGAATTGGATATCGGCACGGTGGCGCAGTGGTTAGCGCGTTTGCCCGGAAAGCAAGAGGTCCTGGGTTCAAGTCCCAGCGGTGTCAATATCTTTTTCTGATTTTTCTGTTCTCAGATTTTCGACTGACTTTCGCTTATATTGTCTTCGTTTAATAAAACAATAAAATTAGCTCATTAATAATTCATATCACTTGTAAGGTACAATTCTCCAAACAATATTGAAGTAGCTACAAACCCGAGGTAATTAAGTCTACTGGGAATAACCAAATAATTCTAAATTTGACAGCCAAAAACGATTCAGTAACAAATGTAATTAATATAATTGATTAAAATTCTTGTGGACTACCCCTCACCACCTCTCCCATATGTTATTTATATAAACCCTAGGTTAAGAATGATTTGTATCCGTCTTTAACAAGAAGTTGGCTTTAACAAGCAAAAACCGGTTACGGTCAATAAATTAAAGTGAAAACAAGTTTTTTATTGGTTTTATTATTATATATTATAATAGAATTTCACCATGAATAATAATTGTCAGTTTCAAAAATAGAAATATTAAAAAATATATTTTTCATTAAAATTTTATGCTCTTCCTTAAAATAAACTTACATACGATATTTTATTTTTTTTAAAATTTTATTTGTTAGCGTTATAAACAGTCATTACAAGTTCATATATAACAGTGTTAGAGATAGTCATATCATTGACCAATAAAATAACGACATAAAAATTTGAGACCATAATAAAAAGAAAAACAAACAAAACAATATATGTATGTAATATAAATAGTTCTGAAAAAGTGCATCTACTCACTTAAATCTACAAACTATGTATTTTCAAGGGTAATATATAATGTAACATTTTTGAAGAGGTTATTTAATGCAAACTGCTGAAATCAAAAAAGAAAATGAAAAATGAAAAAGAAAGATAAGGAATTAATGAAACATTAAGTTTTCCGTTGAATATTACTTTTTACGAATTTTATGAAGTTAGCAAGGTTCGTGTTAAACATGTCAATGTCTGTGCATAATCTATTGAAAGTGCTACAGCTTCTTATAAACACATTTTGAAGATAATTAGCATTGCTCTTAGGAATATAAAATATGTCTGGAGATCGAGTGACTCTTATTGGACATCTGAAATTAATATTCTGTAATAGGTAAGGGCTATCAATAAAATTGTGGATTATCTTATAAAGCATTACTAGGTCTCTGATATCTCTGCGTTGATCAAGGGTTTTGAGGTTCATAGAGACATAATTTACATCATTTCGCATGCGTAACGAAACATATTTCAAAAACTTTTTCTGGACTTTTTCTATATTTGATTTATATGTAGAACAATGAGGGTTTCCATACTATTGAAGCATACTCTAGGTGGCTTCTGACGTATGATATGTAGAGAATATTAAATGTTTGTGTATTTTTGAAAACAGAACTTACTCTTAGTATAAATCCTAGCATTTTCAAAGCCTTAGACGTGATGTGCTCAACGTGAGATTGAAAAAGAAGCTTTCTGTCTAATAGAACTCCGAGATCTCTAATTACATTTACCCTATTTAAAAGATTGTTTTTAATTATGTACGGATATATTATAGTATTTTTATTTCGAGAATAAGATAATTAACAACAAAATAATGTCAAGTGCAATTTGCTCCGTATAAAACAGTAAAAATAAAGTGCAAAACGTATGTTTAATCAACATAAAACCTGTGAAACAGAAGCATAACAGTGTTGCTGTAAAACTGAAGCAATTACCACGTATGTACATGAACTATATCTAAGAAAAAATTGATTTTAAAAATTCAAATCACTGTGATTTTTTGACATTTAATGATTTGATATTGAATACTCTACCTACATACGTTCCATCTATCGCTACCTGTCAATAGATGGCAGTAAATGCATAAATTTAACCATATCGCAAAATAAACTAATAACTTGCGCTAATAAACAACAGATGGCTGTTAATGCATAAATCAATTAAAAATATATTATTTACCGCTATTGTTCAATAGAGGGCAATAAGTGCATACAATATCAAATTCTGTTGAATAATCTTTGAAAATGGAAAAAGGTAATAAAACACCTAAATCAAAAAATGAGGACCCGTTTACAAAATCCTGCATGACCCCAAGATCTCCAAATCAACACGAGGAGGATCCTTATTCAGATTCGGAGGATAAAAGAAAAAATGAAGAAGAAACGTCCACAATGATAGAGGCAAACGAGGTAAATAATGCCCTGAAAAACTCAAGACTTACCATAAATAATATTAAAAAAATAATAACGGAAGGGAAAGGAAAAATCATTCTAAAAGAAAAAATAAACGAAGGCATGGATCAACTATTCGACATTATTGCCCACTTAGTGGCTGAAAATAATGAAATGAAGGGCGAATTAAAAATACTACGACCACTAATAAAAAACTGTACCCAAAATATTATTGAAATAAAAAATGTAATGAATGAAAACAAGTCGCTTCTCGTAAACATGGCAGAAAAAAGTGAAGAATTTTAAAAACAAATTGCATCTCACCAATATTAATAACCAAAATAAAGAAATTAAAACACCTCTTCCGGCACAGGACATCACACATCGCAGAATTAAAACAGCACAACTTCAATGGAAAGAAATAAAAATACGGATCTTTGGAGAAGAAGCAGGCCACCAAATAAGAAGAAATCTGGAAAAAAACTTTAAAGATGTAGATTGTTCCAGCTATATATACCCTGGGGCAACACTAGACTGGTACACGGCAAACATCATAAGAGAAAGCAAGAATTTAAACAAAAATGATTTTGTAATTTTAATAGCCGGAGAAAATGAGACATCCCCTAAAAACTTTCTAAGCAACTTGTACTACACCCTACGACAACTAGCCCATACTAATGTTCTAATACATCCAGTTACTAAAAACAACTATTTAAACATCTATAAACTGAATTCTGAGATTATATCTCACATCTTCGAATTCAAAAATTATTGTAAATTTAGTGGGCCCATTTTTTATGAAAAAATGAATAGCCATACAATTATCAAAATGATGAGCTTAACAAGGGCGCATATAAAAAATGAGATCAATAAAATATCAGTCTACAATTTTGAGCACCCACATCCATCAGAAAAAAACCCAAAATATATTCATTCATCCATTCCTACACAAACCCGAGATGACAGGAACTCACCTTATCCGAAAAAACAAACTATTTTTTTATGAATAATACACGTACTCCTAAACCTGACGACATCAAATCCACCTTCAATATAATGCATCAAAACGTGCAATGCATTCGAAATAAAATCTTAGAATTAGAAAACATTCTATATGAAAAAAATATCGATGTACTTTGTGTTAGCGAACACTGGCTACAAAAGGACGAAACGACATCTATCAATTTTAATGGTTACAAATTAGGTTCGATTTTTTGTCGAGAGAGTCATATTCATGGAGGTGTCTCCATTTACTTAAACGAAAACATTATATTTAAAGAACTAGAATTTGTTAAACAAATAACAAAAGAATTTGTATTTGAATGTGTTGGTATTGAAATTCCAAAACTTAAAATGATAATTTGTACAATTTACTATAATGACTCTGATATTAATATTTTTTTTGAACAACTTGAACTTTTACTAAACAAAATTTGCAAAAACAACAAAAAACAAATAATACTCTGCGGTGACTTAAATATTGATACAAGCTACAAGAACAAAAACGCAGACTCACTCAAAAACACATTAAAATCTCACAACATACGCTTGATTATTGATAAACCTACTCGTATACAAGGAAACAAAAAAAGTATAATTGATCATATAGGTACAAATATACCAAAAAGCTCTTACACATGGGAAGTCACAGAATTAGCTGTATCAGATCACATGGCACAGTTAATGCACGTAAAAACAGAATATAATATAAACCAAACGTGGTATACAAAAAAACAATTATTTAACACAGAAAACACTAACATTTTTAACAATTACTTATCATGTATATGTTGGGAACCACTGAAATCCTTTGAATCCATTAATGATAGCTACGAATACTTCATTAATGAAATAAATAATGGTATGAAGCTTTGTTTCCCATTTAAACTGTATAAATATCCCCAAAAACGCAAAATAAATTGGGTAACGACTGGTATTAAGATATCTATTAGACAAAAAAGACATCTGTACATGAAACAAAAAAACACAAATGACCTCACAATCATAAACAATTACAAACATTACAAAAAAATTCTTAGTAAAGTAAAACAGGTAGCTAAACGGAATTATAATAGTAAACGAATTCAAAACGCGCAAAATAAAACCAAAACATCGTGGAACATAATAAAAGAGAACTCAAATAATTCTAATTCTAAAAGTAAACCAAAAATCTGTCTTAAAATCAATGATACCCTGGTATCAGAACCAAAAAACATTGCAAATGAATTTAACATTTTCTTTGCACCACCGCCAACACCACAAAACACATCTCTACATCCACAATCTGCCAAAACAGTCGAAAACAAACAGTCGCGATCATTCTTCATAACGCCTGTAAACAGGGAGGAAATTATTAAAATCATCGTAAAACTGAAAAATAAAAGCAGTGTTGGCACTGACAAAATCCCTATAAAAATTATAAAAGCATGTGCAGAAGCGTTAAGTTACCCGTTGGAAATATTAATTAACAAATCTTTCGAATCAGGAACCTTCCCAGAACAATTAAAACAATCTATTATTGTACCTTTGTATAAGAAGGGTTCTAAACAGGAAATCTCAAACTACAGACCGATATCCTTATTACCAAACTTTTCAAAAATATTTGAAAGAGCCATGTACAATCGCATTTATAACTTTCTCGAAAACTTTGAGATAATATGTCCACAACAATTTGGATTCCGTAAAGGCCGTTCAACAACACAGGCAGTATTCAATTTTTTGAACAAAATTCTAGAAAATATTAATGTTAGTAAAAAAACCGTAGGTATCTTTCTCGACCTCTCAAAAGCATTCGACAATGTTGATCATGAGCTTCTTCTAATTAAACTTGAACATGTAGGTATTAGAGGATTAGCATTAAAATGGTTTGAATCGTACTTAAAAAATCGTCAGCAGAAAGTTCAAATTTCAAATATCGATGAAAAAAGGGTCCAGTACATGGTAGAATCCAAATGGAGAAAAATAAACAAGGGTGTGCCACAAGGAAGCATTCTTGGGCCTCTCCTCTTCCTTATCTATATAAACGAACTTCCAATAATTGCTGGCACAGAATGTTCAATTTTCGCTGATGACACAGCTTTGTTGTTTGAATGTAATGGAGACGTTGACGAATTTAACAAACAAGTTAACGAGACTTGCCAATTAATAGCAAACTGGCTGTTATCGCAACATCTATCACTCAACACAAACAAAACCCAAATTTTAAAATTTTGTCCAGTGCAAGCTACACCAATAAATATAAATGTAAACATTAATAATAATATTATCGAACCTTCCCAAACCTGTTCACTACTGGGAATAGAATTAGATGTAAACATAAACTGGAAAGAACATGTCTCAAAAATTGTAGCAAAAATCAGTAGTTTTTCTTATGTTCTGGGTACCTTGAGAAAAATATTGAACACCGAATCAGTAATAGCCGCATACTATGGTTATGTATATTCAATAATAAAATACGGTATTATTTTTTGGGGAAACTCGGTAAACGCCAAAGATGTCTTCATCATACAAAAGAGATGCATAAGAAAAATTACAAACTCTGGTTGTTTAGATTCATGTAGACCTATGTTTAAAAATCTGAAAATTCTGACAGTCACAGACATATATATAATGGAGTTATGCATGTTAGTGCGATCATCTACAGAAAATTTCCCACTAAAAAACTCAACACATAAATACGCTACAAGGCTCACAGAAAACTTACTAATACCAAAAGCAAACAAAACAATATTCCAAAAAGGACCATACTACATGGCCATTAAAGTATATAACAACCTTCCACATAACATCAAACAAATACAAGATACACACAAATTCAAATCGTCACTAAACACTTTCCTTGTTAATAAATGTCACTACACGTTGAGTGAATACCTCACGTAAATGAAACGCCTATTTTTATTGGTATATATATTTGTATTTTTTTTTTTTTTATTTTTTCATTGGTATATTGTTATTTTATCTGTATAAACATTGTAATTATAATAAAACAAAGAATATTGTATAAACATTGTAATTAAATAAATGTGGTTAGCTGGAAGAAATGGGGTCTACCCATAAGCTACACCTTTTGTAATTTTCATTTTACAATAAATATTTTTTGATTTTGATTTTGATTTTGATTTTGATGGAACATTTATCTGCATTCAAAAGAAGGCGGTTTTCTAAACAATACACATTGACCAGGGAGTTCAGGTCGTCCTGGAGCTCTATACAATCCATCTCAGATTTAATGATTTTGACAATCTTTTTGTCATCCTCATATAGGAACAGCTGAGAATTACGAATAGTTTTGTTAACATCATTCATAAAAATGTTGAATAAAAGGGGGCCAAGGTGAGATCCTTGGGGAACTCCTGAGGTTACGGGGACAAAGCTAGAGCAGAACCCCAGTACAGTTACAGCTTGCGTACGATTGTCGAGATAAGAGGCTAACCAACGAAGGAGGTCACCGTGTATACCCATTGCTTCGACTTTCTCAATTAAAATGCTGTGTGGGATTTTATCAAAGGCTTTGGAATAGTCTGTGTAGACTACATCGACTTGAAAACCGTTATCCATAGCAACAAGAACTGTGTCAACAAATTTGCATAGATTAGTTTCTGTTGATTTTCTGTTCACGAAGCCGTGTTGATTCGAAATGAGGTGTGGTAGTATACAAGGAAAAATAATATCGAAAACAATCTTTTCAAAAAGTTTACCCATTACATTTAATTTAGAGATCGGTCTGTAATTTTCTATGTTGTGTTTGTCGCCTTTTTTGAATATAGGCACAATATCTGAACTTTACCATTCTAGTGGAAAAACACCAGAAGACAAAGAAGTTTTGAATATTAGACTTAGCGGATAACATAAAACATTAGCGCAATTCTTTAAAAATACCGTGTGTATAGGATCTAATGATTTGAGATATTTACAAACTAATTCAGTGTCTATATAAACATTATTAAGATTTAGTACTGAGGTGTTTGGATTATATATTCGATTGGTAGACGAGGTGGACGGGGCGGGGGATTCAAAGGAGGATTGAAAATGTATGTTGAATAAGTTACTTATAGCTTCCCCACCCGATACACGCTGGGAGTTAAGAAACATATTGTTTGGTAGTTCAGAGCTTCTTTGCTTAGATTTAACAAAGGTCCAGAAGTGTTTGGGATCGGTATTGATATTAATTTCGGCCATATTAATGAAATTATCATAGCACACCTTCTCCATACGCTTTTGTCGTTCTCGGAGAAGAGAGAAAGTTTGATAGTCAGAGATGCGGTTATAAATTTTATATTTTTTGTGGAATTTAAGTTTATCTTTAATTACTTTTTTTAAGATATGTGTGTATGTGATAAGATTTTTGATTTTCACGACCAGTAGAATTATAGTGATTTATTTTTGGGTCATTATGCCACTATGATAATGGAAACTGTAACGCTGTCCGAAACGTTGGCTAAAGAAGGAGGTAGCGCATTAAGACTTAACGCCTCACAAATAAATTACTATAATAATATATTTGTATTTAAATTTCCAATGTTAACAACTTATTGATTGGATATCAAGAAAGGAAGTACTTTGTAATATAAATTATTTTATTTATTTTTTTCAATGAAATTAACACTATCCCTGTTGTTTAGTCTTTGTGTATAGGCGTGATAGGTGATCTTGCAGATCTTAAAAAATACACACGTGGACATGAAGACGTGGACGTGGAGATGAACATTTATTTGCACAATATAAGTCTATAAGCTACGTGCTAGCTATCGGAGCTGTCTGCAAGTAGGGAGAGGGAACAGGAACATCCATCACCTTTAATACACCAAATCTGCCGTCTCGTTCTCGCATATTTGAAAAGGCAGGCGTGCCACCCCCGTCACAATCCCCGTACTAATAAATATATTTTAATTTTTACACAACCGATTAACATCCATTTAACCTACATTATTCCAATCTAGTAAGTATTGCATGGTTTTCTTCATCAGGATAACAAAAAAAACTTTTACAATTATTTATTAAACTTTTATATATATTAAAAAACTCAAGCGAAACCGGTTGGTGAATAAATTTATATAAATTAGTGGTTAAAAACCAAAGTATTTGTTTCATTTAATAATAATAATATGTCAAACGACAATATGATTGCTTTAGACGAAAACTGGTATTTTTAATAAAAATATAAGCGGTAAATTTGAAGAAATTAAAAATATATATGTAAATAGCGTGTTGAAAAGACGTTAAATATTATAGTTTTAACAACCATGAGAATATCCTTTTAGAAAATATTATAATATCTGCACGGTTTCAGAATTTCACGTAGTTTCCGGTTCGAACGAAAATAAGACGTATTGTTGTGCGCAAAAATACAATTTAATATTCTCGTATTTGCTTTGTTGTTAGTTCTTGTTCATAAGTTAATTTTTCTGTTCAACTACCTTAATAATTACAGGACGAATAAAACTACCGATTTTTCTTACCGTGGAAGTAGCAATTTCTCCAATAATAGAAAGTATTAATTTTGTTTCAGAATAGTTTAATTTTGTATTGATCATTTTTAGTTACGTATTTTTCATATTTCGCTACCAGTTTCGGAAAATTCATTTCATTAACTAACGTTCTTTAAAGCTAACTTAAACACAACTTCATTTAAAAGTGCTAATTAATGACGCTGATGTGTCGAAAATAGTAAAAAAAATACCTGTTTAAAATTAAAGCTTTTAAAAAAGAGAATTTTTTTTTACATTTGTTCCACACAAGAGGCCCTGAGCAAAATAATTCCCCCCAGGGCCCATATCATCTTTGGGGATGCTGTGTGAAGGGTCTTTTTAGGAAAGGAAGGAGTGGAAGTTCTAGGTAGGAAAAATGCATCAGGGGTGGGTAGGAATTTGGGGGTCAGTCCAGAAGTGATAGATGTATGAATCTATCTTTCCCCACGGATCTAGGCGATGTTCCAAGAGAGCCGTGCTGGAGATGTCGAAAGAACTTCCTCAACCTGTCTCTTCCGATCCGCCACCAAGATTGGGACAAACCTCACCCCATGAACCCGGCCATCCCTGCTAAGTCAGAAAATTGTGACGAACCACTTGGGAAGACCTATGGTAGAGGTGATGGTAATCCAATAAGTGATTCTCGGGGCTGCGGTACCCATACCCGCCTCCCAAAATATGTTACATAGTTAATGACAAAGAAATAAGTAGGTAATTAAGTTAGACAATATAACAATAGTAGTTATGTACAATAAGCGCGTTTTCACGCTAACGCGTGTGTTCCCACAGAAGTCGTTATAACTTTATTATTATTCTAATGACAACAAAACGTAGAATATCCATATTGAATTAGGTTTCACGTTTCTATTTAAAGTTGTCCATAGAAGTAAACAAAAAAGACTTATTTTTTAGAAACAGTTTTCACCCGCCAAATCACCTACGGGCCGTTAGACATTGTTGTTTATTTTTAAAATATTCTTGTATGAAATGGTAAAAGGTAGGTGACAAAATTGTTTATTGTACTTTTATACAATAGAATTAGTGTTATTCTTACATAATCCGCGATTTTAGTACCGTTTTCATATAAAAAACATTACGTGAGTCATTTTTACAATTTTTTTAATGATTGCTTTCTAAAATTTAATATTTATAAATGTTAATATTTATTTGTAATACAACAATTTGAAACCTTATTTCTTAACGTTTCGAAAACAGTTTTTAGTATTCGCAATGTTTCATTTACAGAGCTTTAATTGTGAAGCGCAAATAACACAAAGTTTTTATAAGTCTGACAGTTCGTTTAACAAAAAACTTGCATAATCGCAAAATACCTTATTGAATTCTTATTGAATTGTTCCTTAATAATATTATTAGAAGTCATCAAATTATTGAACACTAATAGATCCTGAAAACCTTCTTTAGTTTCAACAAAGATTTTTTTTCATTTCTTTTCTACGATCTCTACAACTCTCTAATTTAGTGACAAATCCCAACAAAACCACAGTCGAAATTGCAAACACGGAACACGTCCGGACTTCAAAGTTTGGCGTTTCATTCTCCCCCCCCCCCCCCCTCCCCGCCCCCAAACAGAGACCACGGACGCAGTTGAAAAACTAATTCCAAGGTATTTTTTATCCTGCCGCCTTACTCCGAATAGAGCCATGCAATTATAGTCGGTTTGCGTTTCTCTCAGGCCTCTGACCTATTTTGTCGGAAGGTCAAAATATTTCCACGGCAATAAAATCCAAATTTCTGAACGTATCCTAAATATAAAAGCTGTTTTTGAAAGGTTCGTGAAAAACTTTTTCAAATTTTGTAACTCGTGTCATATAATTTTTTAAATATAAAAATTTAGAATGCAAACAAAAAGTTTTTAAAATGGCTCGCTAACTATAATAACTAATACCGAAAAAAACACACATACCTATTTTATTAGGCAAATTAATATAAACGTTATCGACAACTCATTTTGTCGTTTCATATAAAAATAATTAAAAAAAATTTGCAATGTTTCATGTTTTTTTCAAATTGCGGTCGGTGGATTTATAAAGTTGTACATTTTACATATTTGCGGATAGCTTTTAGATTAGAATATAAAGCTTGGTCTTTTCTCTTTCTAACAACACCGTTTAGATCATAGATTCTCAACCTTTTTTCGCCCATCGCCCACTTTGAAAATATTTTTATTTCTAGCGCCCCCTAACTCATGAATTGAATCTGAAACAGCAATTGTTGTTACGATTATATTTACCACAACGGGGGGTTACATTTGCCACAGTGGAGAATGCGTAATGAGATAGGAAAAATATTTTTGTGGCAGTCGCTGTCGATGGAATGGGATCTCTTACCGCCGCGCCCCCCTGAAAGTATGAAACGCCCCCCAATTTCCTCTAGGTCTTCTACCGCCCCCTGAAGGTCTGAAACGTCCCCAAGGGGGCGATATCGCCCACGTTGAGAACCTATGGTTTAGATCATATTTCTAAGCATGATCGTAAGTGAGACACAACGATTTCTACGATTTGTTCCGAAAACCGAACAACTTAGTCTGATATTAATTTGAGCTCGCACAAAAAAATTAAACTGCATAGATGTTCGGTACGTTATTAGATTCGTTTTTATCTGCCGGATATGCCCTGGTGATGGACACTGCAACGCTGTCCGAAACGTTGGCTAAAGAAGGAGGTAGCGCAACACAGCATAACGCCCCAAAAACAAATAACGAAAATGCATTGCTGTTATTTATTTATAAATGTTATGCCAGTACAGAAACTGGGGTTGACTTTTGACATTAAATTCATTTATGTTGCGTAGTTTGTACGTAGATTGACATTACCCAAACGATAATGGATGGCTTCTATGACTGGGTTTTGTATTCAATAGCTCATTCTAGTTTAACTCCTTCCTCTTCTCACAAAGACCCTACTCACAACTTTCCTAAAGATGGAATACAATTTATGTGAATATCTTTCCCTTAATAATAATAATAATATTAGGATGATTTGTACTACTTCTTTTTTGTGAAAAATAGCTCAACAGCGCTGTACAAATGTGTAGCATATTTTTACGATTCTAACTATCGACCATTAGAATGACTTAAGACTAAAAAAATGCATCCACCGGTTCATCGCTAACTGATTAAAAGACTGTTTGTACAAAGATCGCGATGCTAATTAAAAATGAATATACGAGTATATTGTTTTATTTAACCTCTGTACAGGCAGATAACTCAGGAACTGTATGTACCTGGAAGGTCACTCGAGAAGGGCCTTGTATGGCACTGGAGTTGAGTAAGAGCTCCAGAGTAGGGTATGGAATTTAGATAAATAAATAAAATCCTTTTGCGCAATTAGAAGAAATTAAAACTTCCTTGTTAAAAGAAACACTGACTTTTGAGAGTATTTATATTATCTTAAAAATTTCGTTTTAAAAAACTTTCTCTTACATTAGCCATATGGCCCGTATTTTGCGTAGAATCATCTAAAAACTACGAGAGAGTTGTGACAAAACAAGTCTGGCATTCAAGCAAAACATTTGATAATTATGTTATGTTTATTAAGAGCCGTTAACCAGCGGCCGAGAATTTAAATTTCGTCGAGCGATGATCTTGTGATCGTACCCTTGCAAACGCACAGGGCGGTTCCGATGAGAAAGATTAATTATTCTCCATACTAGAATTTTAACATAATAACTCAACATCAAGTCTATTTCATTCAAAATTTGCTTTGATAAATACCAACATTCAAAAATGCCCAAACTCGTGGTGATAAAACTATTAAAATTATGTACTTTTTGTAATTATTTTTTTATCATAAGTATTTATAATTTCTCAAAAATATCTAAGCAAGTATATTAGTTTGTAAGACCATAAATACACAAAACAAGGGCGCCGATATTTTTAAATGATTTTATTTGAACTAAAATTATAATTCTGAAAAGTAGCTTTCCCAAATAATTTATTGATTTAATTTACTGCGTGATTATATAATTTGAAATGTATGTTGTATATTACAAAATTTTGTTTTAAAATTTAGTAAATCTGCCAAAGACCTACAGTAAAACCTCTTTGCACTAAAAATATACATATTTAAAACAGCTTTACTGGATAAAAGAACTTTCGAAATAATTTTTTATTTGTTGAAAAGAGTCAGTACATCTAAAATTTGATTTAAAAATGAAATATTTCCGGTTTAGTCTGATTATTCCCTCTTAACTAAATAGAAACATTTCGTGAATATTTTGCTAAAAAATGCACACAAACCCATTCCATGTGTACCTAGAATACTCAAGCCAAAATATTTCAGAAATTAGTAGATAGGTGACATTCCCTTCAATTAGTAAAGTTATTTCGTCTGGTGTTCCAATTCTCCAAAATCCCAACGGCGGAGATCGACGTAAACGTCAGGCATTTGGAGCGCTTGGAACAGTAACATGTTAATGTCGTTTTGGAATCACGGAGTGCGATGCAAAAGTTCCGAGACTAACATTACCAAACAACCAGACTTCCAGACTAACTAAACATTAAACCGTAGCGGGCACTGGGTTTTGTTCCCGTGTTTACAGATTACATTTATAATGAAAAGTTTGGGTTCTAAATACATTATGTTTGTTGTAATCAGGGGTGGTATGTTTAGTAAGTGCAGTTTGTTCATAAAGGCCGCTCTCAGGCGGCCGAATCAAGGGGCAGCTTCTAGAACACCCCACTCTCTTGATATATATTTTTTTCACAACTAATTTCGCTAAAGTTTATTTCCTTTCTTGACGTTACTGTCCGGAGGGTCTTTTTAACGAAAGGAAGGAGTAAACGAAGGGTTTGAAGAACTAATGAAATGCCGGCAAAATATTTCGATCTATTTTTTTTTTACATGAGCTCCACAGAGGAGGCCCTGAGGAAAATAATTTCCTTCAGGGCCTATGTCATCTTTAGGGATGCTGTATGGAGGCTTTTTAAGGAAAAGAAGGAGACGAGAGTTCTGGGAAGGAAAAGGGTTTAAGAGGTAGATAGGAATCTGGGGTTCAGTGTGTCCCGGTCATCCGCCTACAAGACCTAGACAAACCTCACCCTATGAACCCGGGCACCCCTGCTAAATCACCAAACGTGGCGAACCACTTGTGGTGATCTATGGCAGAGGTGTTGGTTATCCAATAAAAATTCCCGGGGCGGCGCACAGTGGGCTGAAAATCGCCTTTCAAAGACATAGAGAATTGAATTTTCAAGGGTCTTTTTTTGGCTAGAAATGGATTCTGCTCATCATTCATATGCTATAAAATTTCGTATGAATTGCGTGTACAAATGAAGGAGTTATCATTTTTTTGAGAAAAATTTGTATTAAAAATGAGGCTATCTCTGGAATCATAAGGTTGGCCATTACATCCTTACACACAGATATACCTACTACTATTTATTTATGTTTTTTTGACATAGTTCGTATTGTGGCGCAACTTGCGATTTTTTTTTTAAATCCTCAAAGATGAAAAAAAACTTTTTTATATTGATGACTGATTTTAATGCTTAAATGCATTATCATCCTCTTCTACAATATTTATCATGATAACTGATTAGTAATCAATGTTGAAGCACCCATTTCAGTACATTACTTTGACCAGAACTGTCAAATATGCCAATGATGCCAATATGGCGGAGTAACTCTAGAGTTACTATCGGTTTTCGGAAAGTAAATACAAAAGCTAAAAGTAACGTACAACGAGCAGTCAAATTGATTGAAAAACTTATTTTGGTAGTAACGGATTTGGTGATTGCTTTTATAAATAAAAGAAGCTTTTGAATTTGTGGGTTAAAAAAATGTGGTAGCCATAGCTTTACATTTAAAATTATTGGTTTGAATTATTGAACGCTAAAATCATTTTGAAGTATAATTTAAAAAAAAAATACGTTAGCTCCATACAGGAGATAATGAGGAAAATAATTTCCCTTAGGGCCTAAGTCATATTTGGGGATGCTGTTAGAAGGGTCTTTTATGTGAAAGGAAGGAGAGGAAGTTCAGGGAAGTTCTGATAGGAGTGACGGATGTATGAATTCATCCCTCCAACTTCGGTGCAAGGCGATGGGTCCAGAAGCGAGGGGTCGGCTAGATAGTTTTAGGTTATGTCTACCTCAACCAATTTTTCTTGATACAGTCCGCCATGCATTGGATGGGCAAACACACTTATACCGCCAAGACCTATACAAACCTCACCCCGTGGAACAATTCAAAGTAACATTAATTGAAGGTTTACAGGCTAAAACAGTACACTAACGAAAGAAGATAGGATGATTAAATATTATCATGTTTGGTTTATGTGCGGTCAGGTGGGTTAGTTGAGGTTCATAAGTTTGTAGTTTATTTGTTATTTTTCGTCATTTTCTTCGATGTTCTTTTATTTTGCTCTTCGGTTTTTTTCATGGAACCTAATTAAATGATTCACAATGGTTATCCAACGAGTAGATAGTAGATATATTACAAATAGAAAGATTAACCATTTTTTATTTCCCTTTCGTCTGACCAATGTAAAAGCTGCCTTTGTGGGATTTCAGAAATTCTCTAACAACTACTGCAGACGACCCTTTACTTACTGCATAAAACAATAGTTGTGACAGTATCTATGTAGATATTACGTTTTAAATGCGAAGAGAAATGGTGTTGAAATGAGACGTACAGGGAAAATGAATGTCACTGCTGTTTCTCGGTACACTCTGTTGGTGTATTGTATCCTAGCTAGAACTACAACAATCACAGAAGCTGCTAAAGCAACGTACTTCATTTATCAAACACGCGGTTGCTATATGTATATAAAGTTGTGCAGTGCATCAATGCTGATAATAATAATATCGCTTGTTAATCCTAGATAGCTAACTTTGCTGAACTACCATAATAAGCTATCCATTCGACTGTTTGACGATCATTTTTAAATGATTATTTTATACATTTTTTTCATACTTCATTTACTTTTATAATATTTATAGAAAATAAGGCATATGAATTAAATACTATTTTAATGAAAACTGATATATTTTTATTTTTTAGTACTAATTTAAGAACTTTTTATGGCACATGTTTTTATGAGGTCAATTAGGTACCTTACGATTTAAATGACTAAATTATAAATTTTTAACAAATAAAATAAAACTTTTTTGGAATATTTTAACAGAGAAGGACATCTGTTATCTACTACCTATAAATCGTTTACGTATTTTTGGCACAAGTTGGGCAAAAATCAACAGCATGTTCACCGCAAATCGGAACTTTGCATCTATTACATTGGTTCTTTGTCATTCGCCTTTTCTTGTAGGAACACAAACTGTAGCTCTTCTTTTTCTCATTTGAAGCACTTTCTGGCTCAGTAGAACCTCCAGAACAAAATAAAGCAGCTATAGCGTAAAAATGAAAAAAAAAATACAAAATATAATTTAACACAAGGACAAAAAAAGTCACACATAAGCTAACCATTCGCCAAAATGATAACCATGCAGTACATATCTCAAAAATCAAATTACTTACCAATTAAACATTATTACCACTCGAAGCAGTCAGGCGCGAAACCACAGGTGTGTATGTAAAATAACAAAAGAAGGAGAAAGCAATATTTATCGTATGCTCGTCATTTTGACGAACGTTAGCTTTCTAGGGTTAATAGAAAACACTTTTTTGACGATAAACTTGTTAATAAGCATAGACATCCAAATGGATAGACACGCAGTTACAGATGAGGGGTAAAACCAAACTATGGGGAGCGAAGAGGGGAAAGATGACTGTCATTCGTTGAACAATCAATCTGACAGTATACAGGCATCTCGCATTACAATATCATTTAGTTCTTAAAAGCAAAATCTAAAAGCAAAATCAATACCATTTAGTTCTTAAAAGCAAAATCTGCTTTGAATGAATAGACCTTTTTACATGGGAGCGCGAATTGCTTGCCACGTTCAAAACTTATTTGCTAAGGCCAAATGCTCGCCCCAAAAAACTCGCGCCAATACACATATCAATATTTTCTTGCCGTGTTTAGTTAAAACACTTTTACAAATGTTTCATAATTTACTTACCCGTGTAACCAGCGACGAGCACATTGGAGTACCGCCCACATTCGCTATGTGCATATTGATACTTAGATATATTGTATAGCACAAGCTGCCGTTATTTCGTTAAATGTATGGATGTCAGCTTCTCGCTGTTCACGGCAAGAATGATGACGTCACACATTTTAGATTCAAGCGAGGCTATATCCCCTCCCCATGGAGCGAGCCGGTTCCAAGGAGGAGCTACAGCCGGCGCCATGTGGAGGGGGAAATAATACGTTTTTATCACTTAGGGCAGGTCCAGATATATTCATATGTCCGTGTTAATAAGTTTATTTTAATATAAAAGTAGCCGACCCGGCGAACTTCGTGCCACCTCAGAATCAAAAACTGTTGTGTTAACGTTTTAGCTGAATTAAATTAAGTTTTTTTATTAAGTTAAAAATTACACAATGAAGCAATTATCGATGCGCAATTGTCCGTGTTTTGTTTTTGTCAGTATCGGGGATGGCGTTGTGAACGGATTTATATTTTTTGTGATTTTCTTCCTTTTCCATTTACTTACGGGAATTGCGTTTCATTTTATTTATACGTGAGAGGGTGATTTATTATGTATTTTTCCTTTGGAGTGGTGCAGACGTACGTACACCGTTTGTCTCATTTTCGACTATTGACATTTAGTGTGTAAGAAAGAGGGGCAGCATTATACGTTTAAGAACAAAAGCAAAATAATCGTGACATTTGACGTTCTTGAATTTTTGGAATTCACTCACTATTCAATATTATGTATATCACAAAAAGCTCTTTCAAAAATGAGAATTCGTTCCATACAAAATGTATCAGGAAAAAAATATTCATCATAATTTTTTTTTCGTGAATTTTTTCAATGTTTTAGTAGTTATTCTGCTATTCGAGGCGGAGATGAATCCAACAAATTAAAGATCATAAAAATCGGTCCAGCCGTTCTTGAGTTTTAAATGGTGTAACTAATTCGACTTCGTTTAATATGTTAGGGTAATGTGAAATATAATAATAAGATATTATACATACAAGTGTTATCGGGTATTTTTTTATTTTTATTTTATTTTTGTTTTCTTTATTGGGAACATTTACAGGTTTATAACATTACATGCATTAGAAAACCACAAATTACAATAATTAGGTTATAAACCCAATAACTATTATGTAATTATGTAATTACACTAGGCATGTAATTACAATACCGGTTCCACGAGTATGATGCAACTAAGCAATGTTAAAAGTAAAATCAAGGATAAACAGTGAAGAAAAACAGTAATACTTAGTCTATAGGTAATCTAACGTAACGTGTTCATTTTTTAATATATATTTATTCATCAAATTATTTAATCGAATTACGACAAAAACATAAGTTTTATTCATGACCAGCTTTTACCCGCGAGTTCTCTAGCGTGGTATTAGGGAGAATTTTCAATTCAAAAAATTTTCCTAAGGGAATGAAATGTTTTTCTGGGATGAAAAATAGCATATGTCACTTTCCAGTCATTCCAGCATCTCTATTCATAAAAAAATATGTCGATCGGTCACTCTGATATGACGTGCGACGTGGTAGAAGGATAAAGAAACAATCACACTATAATATTACATACACGTGTAGTTAGGAATATTCTTAAATAATTTTTATGATGGCAATAAAATAATATGTTAACTTGGGGTTTTAATTATTTCCTGATATCTTTATTTCCTGCTTGGTAAAATATTTTCATTATCTATAAACCATTTATTGTCGCAATTCCTTAGATAGTGGATGAAAAACTACCCTAATAATTGAGGACATTATTCAAATGCCATTATTTGTTACAATGGAATCAAAGAATGTCACAAATACGTAGGAAGTTTGTTTATTATTTCACTTAACAGGGGTAAAATGCCTTTTCAAGAAAAACATCGTTTAACTAACCGGTCACAATTTTTGCTGTTAAAATATCTAGATTCAATTTGTTTCAGCTCGCATGACAATTCCACCATAAATTAGGTTGCTTTATTTTTAAATATACGTGGATGTGTTGTGTGTACTCATATATGGTGTTTAAAAAGATAAACGTTTCATTTGCTTCCAGCTGTCTGAATCAGTGGGTCTAGTTATCCCCAATCGGTGTATGTTTGTTAGTCGGAATGGAGTGGGTAAGGAAAGGTGCAGGTTAGGAATTACCAAAATGACTATTTAGATTTGACCACCAAGGTTTTTTCAAGCAAAATTTTGATTCACAATGATGGTTGTCCACTAGGGCAATTCTTATATATTCACTGTTATTGACAAAAATTCTCTAACAGTGAATCTTGACATTATTTAGAGTAAACAATGCTGACGACAATTTTTTCTCCGGTGTCTTTTTAGATTTTTTTTTTAATTATACAATTTTTTTGAAGTGAAACTTCTGTAGCCCCATTGTGATTTGGAATTTGAATGAAACGGAAATGACGCATACAGCAACTCCTATCAAGGTTCCTATTGGTTGAGATGTAAAACGAAATGACGCTAGGTCTGCGCTCATTGGCCGCTTCGATTATGACCGAACTTTTAAGCCTACTTGGTTCTTCCTTGGTTGAAATTATTTTGGTAATGTTAGGCTACTACTGCGTGCTAACTGCAATCGATTTTTTTTCTTCCGTACGTCATCACTGCTCACTCAGCAGTATAACCAACTAACCCATCACCCTGCCCCTAACTGACCAATACAACTAATAGTTGACAATATAATTAGGCGGTGAATATCATAATATTTTATTCCATTCTTGGAATACTGAATGTATTACACAAGAATTTCCAGGAATACGCTATTAATGAATATCTAGTGGTCAGTGGGAGGGAATGGACTACTTGCACTGTGTTGTTAATGGTGACCCGACAATTCGTCCTGCGACAATTCATCCGGCGACAGTTCATCCTGCGACAGTTCATCCGGCCGACAATTCATCCTGCCGACAGTTCATCCTGCCGACAGTTCATCCCGCCGACAATTCATCCGGCGACAATTCATCCTGCCTGATCATTTAGAAGATTTTTATTAAGTAAGTATGCAAAGAGGATATACGGCCGTACAACCAAAATCGAAATACTTATATCTGAAGGCATCTTGAGTGGAAATCCGCTGTAAAAATATTTTTACTAACAATAATTTCGACTCTCCGAAGAAGCATGCGTGAATAACAAAATACGACATACTTATACTTATAGGTTATACTTATAGGTTAGGTTAGGTTAGGTTGAATTGTCAGGATAAATTGTCGCCGGATGAATTGTCGGCGGGATGAACTGTCGGCAGGATGAACTGTCGGCAGGATGAACTGTCGGCCGGATGAACTATCATGGAACGGTTGTTAATACCTCGAACACGGTTCTCAATTAATATGACTTAAGTAAAACAACTAGTTTTGCACTTCAAGACACAAACGAGAAAAATATTTTTGTTGAATGTTGCTGCGAAAACGCTAGCAATTTGTGATTCAAGCTAAATATCTTGACATAAAGGTAATTCACGTATCGAAGAAAGGATTTTTGAGAAAATATCATATTAAGTTCTATAATTTGTAGTGCGTTTCTAAATCAATTTCACTATGACCAATTTAATTTGATCTTTGCCTTTACCTTTAACATTATTAACATTTTGTTCAAATAATAGCTTTGACGGGCAAAACAGGATACCTATTTAGTTTAGTTTTGTTTGTATGATTCTTCTTTTTAAATAAAACAAGCTTCTGTTCTTGTAATAATATTTACACAGACTGCTTTATGTATTCCTGCGGTTTCATCCTTCCAAGAAATTATAAATGAATTAATAAAATTATCAGCATTATTTCTCCAATCATTTTAAACGTGGGTGGCTCGCCGATTGATTGAAACTAGGACGAATTTTCGATACCGGAAATTTTTCCCATTTCGTTGAATTGGAGCAGATGTATTAAAACTATTACTCTTATAAAAAAATTATAGAATAATATTTTTAATTCCAGGATGTAAATTCCAAGATGTAAATCCAATAAATATTAAGAAGTACAATTAAAATAATAAAAAAATAAAGCAATAATCACTCAAAAATAAGCCACCCCTGAGTTGGCGCTAGGCACTGGAGTGCTGAAGGCTGCGTTCGCCACCGTATTCGGAGGCCATTAGCCGCATCCTGGCTCCAGTGACCCGGTGTCCCATCAGGCCGGTGAATACATTTAGTCCTAGTTCCGTAAACATTGTCGATGCGCTGATGTACCTTCTGTGTCGAAATATAAATCTCCAGGCGCTGTTAAATTGGATCCTGAGGCATTCCATCGAGCTGATTCGGTAGTGACACCATGCACATCGGCTAGTACAAAATGCATTTAAAGATATTTTTTTTAACATTATTGCTGCATTAGAAAAATCTTCGGGCAATCATATTAGACTTATACACCTTATGATTAGGTTAGGTTAGGTTTGTTTAAGTTGGGTTAGATAAGGAAAGGTTATATTAGGTCAAATTAGGTTAGATTGTGTAAGGTTATGTTGGGTTATGTAGAGTTAGGTAAACAGTGAAACTTCGGAAGAACAATTATTGTCCGGGAGATATAATGTGTAGGGGATCAATTTCCGGGGATCAATGGTAAGGGATCAATTGGCAAAGGAATCAACTTTGGGAGGATCAATTGACAGGAAGCAAATGATCGAAATTTCTTTCAGATTTTTTTTGCCTTTTTAAAGAAAGAAAAAATTGCGTGTCCTTTCCCATTCGTCCCGTCCCCCTTCCGCCTCTCTTCTTTTTACGCGTCTCCTTTTCCTCTTGCGTTCCCACTCCGGTTCCTCCACCTTCCCTCTCCCCACTCCATTCCTCCCCTACAAGAAAAAAAGACGTACTTCCCCAAGTTTTAATTCATCCCGAGAATAATTTAAAAACATTTGAACGCCTGGGTGGGACCCAAATGCGATACCAACTCAGCCACTGATCGTTTGAAAATTTCATTCGGATTCTTACATAAATGCAAACAGAAATAAAGCTAAGATCTATGTTGTTATTTGTAATGTTGTGAAGCCAAGGGTATATTTTAGAAACAAGATGGGTACTTCAAAGTTTCGGCTCATTTCATCCTTAACCAATTAGTTGGAGGGTTCCCTCGCCGCGTACAGCCTCCTGGCTCCTGAGTTGATAGGATCATTGGATTACTTTATTTATTTCTTTATATCGCAGAGATAGATCTGTTCGAATGTAATATATTTTATGAGGGTAGCTGGATCACTAATTAATTAATTTAGAAAGGATGTATTCAAAAAGGCTTTGGCACAAAATACCTTAGTTAATCTAACATCAATAGTAGTAGGAAGGTACTTCGTTCATGTGTAATTTTATTTTGCTTTCCTTAGTCACGCAACTAATGTTTGTCGTAAAACCGGTGTTATTTTCTAATTATTTATTACATCACGTTACATTACATGCAATAATTGAAAGCTAGTGGAAATAAAGCATCCATAATTGGGGGTTAATATGCGATTGAATGACTTGGAGAAGAAGAGGAGAGAGAAGAGAATTGCAAATAATAAACCTGCAAAGCTTATTTAAAACAAATCTAAAACACTCGGTTGTTGAAGTAAAATGAAATAATTGACATCGCATCGTAAGTAAGACCTTAGAGCATGATAATTTATAGTATTACTATCGTAAGTAAGACCTTCAATAATATTACATTAAAGTATTATCATGGTAAGTAAGATCTTAAAGTATGTTACATTGAAAATTAATATAGTAGTAAGATCTTTAACCATGTTACGATAAAATAGTAGTGACCGACCGAAGGTTCGGTTTCGGTTTCGGTAAGTTTCGGCAAAAAAATCTAGTTTCGGCATCACTTTCGGTTTCGGCAGATTTTCTGCCGAACCTTCGGCCGCACGGAAACTCTGCAAAAGATCTCAATAAATGGTAAATTTAGTCTTAAGAGTGTTGTGATTTTAAACGCAACTTAAATTAAAATACTCAATTAATGAGGTCCTTCAATTATAATGTACATAAGTGTTGATTTTTGACAAATTTTTGTTCCAAGAAGTAGTTAAAATGTTTGTTAATTTTTATCAAAAAAATATTTTTTTTTCACGTACTTCAATAATTGTTTTTTTTTTATTATTTCATTTAACATGTGTTTACTGTTTGTATAAGTGTAAAAAAATAAGCCAAATTTCAGTAAGCAATAGATTTTTAACACGTCTGTAAAAATTTCGGTTTCGCTTTCGGTTTCGGTAGAAAATCCTGTTTCGATCGGACATTATAAAACAGTAAGATCGTAAGTAAGACTTAACATATAACATTAAAGTATAAAGGTAAGGCCTTTAACCTTGCTACAATAAAGTAATAACATCTTAGGTAAAGCTTTCAACCATGTTACAGTAGGTATTAAGATCGTAAGACCTTAAACCATGTTACATTAAAGTATTTACATCGTAAGTGAGACTTTTAATCAAGTAACGTAAAAGTATTTTCATCGTAAGACTTTTAACCAACTAATGTAAAAGTATTTACATCGTAAGTAAGACTTACCATGTTACATTAAAGTATTAACATTAAAAGTAAGACCTTTGACCATGTTACGTTAAAGTAATAACATTGTATGAAAGACCTTACCACCTTAAGTAAAGATCTCATCCCTTAAAAGAGCGATGTGTTTTAAAAAAAATCAATATCTTCATTTTTTATCCATTACTTTGAAGTTCCGACTAAAATAGGTTCGTATATTTTATTTGAAACTTCCTATCTTAATTTTTTATTGTAAGAATTGCATTATGATCGTAATCCTTACCTCATAAATATATTAAAGGATTCGCATCATCCTTATAAAATCAAATACACTCCCTAACAGAAGGGTAGAATTATCTCATCTTGGAACCAATTAATCTTATGAAATCGGGATAACATACTCCTATCAAATGCCAAGCGAACAGTGTAAGAGAAGAGAAATTGCCCGTAAAAGATCTAACATGCACTCGAAGTGATAGTAGGGAAATAAACATTAAATATTTGATCCCAGCGGATTGTCCTATAATCTAGAAAGTTAAAGAGAACCAACGCAATCTAAAGTGTGCGATCTTTTTAACCCTCAAATAACCTGACAAAATGAAGAAAAATGTTATTAATAGTTATTTTTGAGGTTTTCTAAAATCCAGCTATTTTTATTTTGAAATCGTATGGTATCTGATGCAATATACATAAACATTGTGTTGAAGATCTAATTTTTTGCATGAATAAATAATAATAAAAAACAGATATTGGGCTCAAAACTTATGTGTAATCTTAATAGGATACTAGAAGTTAAAAACTCATTGTTTAGTTTTATTTATTATTTAAGATCGCACATTAATTAGTTGTGCAGATTTATTTTAAGGTTTATCTTTGTATGATAAATTTTCTAATACTTGTAGCTTTTAGTTGAAAAAAAAATTAAAACTTTTTTTTAAAAGTAATTATCCGCAAAATGAAAAAAAAAGTGGGTTAAGACGTCAGAAGGGATTTCTATACTAACATTTTTACATAAAAATTATTATTTATTAAAATAAAATAAAACATCCCATTTTTTCGAGTTGTCAGTTGAGAAACAAATTAATAATTTTTTTTATAATAGTAATAATTGAATAATATTACCATCATTTTTACAGTTCCGTTTTTGTGAAAACTCACATCACGGGCGCTTTGTAATATAATGGAAAATGAATTCTATAACAAGAACCAGAATCAAATTATATTAAGAAGTCAGAATTTTTGCTATTGTTAGTGTCGTGTTTAAAACAAACAAAACCCTTTTCCGTTATTTATTTTTGGGGGTTATCCCATGTTTGGCTACCTCCTTCTTTATCCAACGTTTCTGACAGCGTTAGTGTCTGAAAATTTGGCTAAAGAAGGAGGTAGCGTAACACGGCGTAACACCTTAAAGATAAATAACGAAAATCTGAAGTCATATCAAACAAAACCCTATCCAATCCGAAATCTAAAATTTCTGAATATTCAATATCCAATGTTATCCAATATCTCTGAACAATATTCTATCAACGGACTTGGACCTCCAAATTGAATAAAAGTATCGAATTGCTATCTTATGATGTTTTTAGAGAAAATAACAAATTAGTCCCATTAACACTTTCCAATAATCTGGGCAATAAGTTCAGGAACGGATTTATAAAGAGCCAATTATCTCGGGCGGGCGTCTAATGCATCTAATGCCCATACGGTGCGATAAGGGTTAAAGGCGCTTCTTCCCAGGCACGTCCCAGATAACGTCTACATACTGTCTTGTTGCCAGGAGAAATCTACTAATGACTCGGGACTGTGGGTGTTGGGGAATAGCGATGGAAAACTATTGGTTACTGAATTAATTTAAAGTTTATTTTACCTATTTCTTGAAGTGAATTATATAATATTAGATACGATTTTAGATTTTCACGGCCAAAAGTATTTTCGTTAGTTGTTTTTGGGGTGTTGAACGTTTCGGACAGCGTTACAGTGTCCACCATCTGTCAACTAACGAAAATATATAATATTATGTCATTTTAATGATTTCAAACCGACTGTCGATTAGTTCTGTATTATTTTTGAGATGGGATAAAATGGCGAACCATTATATTAATTTGTAGCTTTTTTAGTTATTACTGTCTCCGATCAAAGATATTTTTTTAGTAACGCTCGACTGTTGGACGGAGAGTTGCGATGGAAGGGCGTATGTGTGCGTGTGAAAAGACTCAACAGTAGTAAGGATTAGAAACACAACTTCTTTTTCTTCTTGTGCCCTGTCTGTTCAACGGACTTTGGCTATCATGTTGGCTATGCGGACTTTGTTTACTGGGGCCCGGAACAGTACTTCAGTAGACTGGCCAAACCACTGTTTCAGGTTTTTCAGCCATGAGGTTCTCCTTCTTCCCGGTTCCCGTCTTCCGGCAATCTTTCCCCGCATTATAAGATGCAAGATCTCAAGCTTCTCTGGATGACTCATCACATGTCCAAGATATGAAATATTGTATGCATCTGCAATGAATCAAAGAAAATCATCACAGAGATTGCAAAGGAAAAATTCAAAAATTCAAAGAAGAGACGCTACAAAAAAAACACAACAATCAATAGTTCAGAAACAACGGCATTCAGATTTATATACCCTGTTATCGATTTTTTTATTTTTTTTTATATTCCTTCTCAACGGTTTTGCTTGAAAACGATAAATAATGAACATGCTAAAAAAGTGTTTTAACTTAACATATCTTACTGGCACTAGTGTATTACTCGAAAGAGGTTCCCAAGGGTGCCCCGTAAATTGCGGTGGGATCGTATTGCACCATAGTGTTACACAATATGATCCATTTAAGCCTTTTTTCATTTCCATTATTAAATACGAGTGACTTGTAATGTGTGTGCTTCCTACGATCCACTTGATAATTACAGATACAAATTTAAATTGGAAAAATTCGAATTTAATTTATAAAGACACTAGCAGACCCGGCCACACGTTGCTGTGGTTAACGAAACCTTTATAACCAACGCCATCTGTTAAATCAAATCCACACCATGTTGCCCGCTGCCCGCTTGGCCATTTCAACCAATTTACACAAAACCTTAAGAAATTGAATACTTAAAACTTTCCTCATAAATCACTCTATATATTGGTAAAAACCGCATGAAAATCCGTTGCGTAGTTTAAAAGATCTAAGCGCACATACAGCGGGAGCGACTTCATTTTATACTTAGTAAAGATAAAGATGATCAATGATTTGTAAGGAAAATTATTTTTAATTTATTTTATTAATTTCAAAGGAAAATTATTTCAATAATTTCGATTCGCGGAATGTCAATAATATATTAATAATCAAGAAGATATGCAAAACATCTCTTATTAAATCTTGAAACTACTAAGTCAGCTTTGTGGTTATTCAAGATCCTAATAAGCGGGAACTTTTAAAATAAAACCAAAAAATATTTAAAATATCTCTACAATTTGGCTGCATTGTGCCCGGCAGGCGCCCGCGGGTGTTTACAATTTGGCTAAAATGTAGCCAAAATGCTCCGGTCGTTAATATTCCTTTTCCCCTTTCACGGATATTAGTTACTACCTTCCGTTTTAACAGGTCGTCGTCTATCTTCGCCCTGCAGCCAAGCATTAAGACATATTAAACGTAAAAGAGATTGTACAAAATTGTAGCCCTTTCCAGTAAAATCCGCCTTTTAAGACCCCGCAAGAATATCGTGTATTTTAAGTAATTAAAACATTACGATAATTTAACCGATTAGTAAGTCGGTATACAGATAATACAGATTAGTAAGTCGTATGTTCTTCATTTACATCGACACATTTGATAAAAAAGAAAAATATATGCATATTTTTTCTCTGAATATGCAAACAGGGGAACCAAAGGAACACTTTTATGAAACGTAATCTTAATATATAAAAAAATAATGTTTCTTTGTTTGTCCCTTATTCGTTCCTAAACCATTCATCCGATTGGTGATTTATTATGCCCTTGCCCGCATTTCATTCCGGTTTCTATATATAATGGTGAGCTCTGACATTATAAAATGTGTACAATAATGAACGCGTACATAATTGGCTCATGTGTTGTTTGAAAAATATGTGTATTTCATTTAATTTAGCCACTTGGATGGGAATCCAGGAAGAGGTGGGTAACATAGAAGAGGGGGGAGGGGTGGAGGGAGAAGTAGGGGAAAGCAGCAGGGGAACCTGGTAGGGGAAAGGGACGCGGAATATGAACGAGAAAACAAAAAATGTTATGTATCGAAAAGAACTTCACCAAACAGAATTAAAACACAAAAAGTATCTTTCTTTGAGTGGTATTGCAACGCTTGCCAGGTACTCGCCAGTTTACATATGCAATATATTCTATGTACAATACGTACGCGTTAAAAAGCGCGTTTTAAGCGGATTTTTACCAAAACAGCACTACACAAATTTTCACCATTACGATTATTATTATTTACAAGGTTTCCAACCCCTGCCCTAGATGCCGTAAGTAGATACTGCAGAATCTTCCACTGGTGTAGATATTTCCACGGAAGCTGCGATTTCTTCTAATGGCTTCGCCTTACTTATCGAAGGCGTTTTAATTCAATGTGATCGTGATTGTTAAGTATTAAGCGAATTAGCGATCAAGGGTTGTTGTCGTTTCTCATCCACAGGAGTCAAATTTAAACAAGGGTATAATGGAGGATTACTAAAAAAATATCACACACCAACCAAAACCTTTTAGTAAAAAGAAAATAATAAATTTTATTGTTAAAACATAGTTTCCTGACATTGGCGCTACAGTAGAACTTAGAACGTTGTCCTCTACAACACAGGTGAACTCCTAGTGTGGAGGACAATATATTATACCTTTGTAATGTAAATGAACTAAGAATGAATAAAAAAAACCATCTTGAGAGTATTTCGGTCCGTATATTAATGGCTCTTCTTTGTCGTTCTATAACTATTATGTTACCTACGCCTTTCATTATCTTCTGTAAAGATATGTCCCAGATATTTAACCCGTGAGGCCACAAGATATTGCAAACATTCATATTACTGATTCGGGAGGATCTATTTCTTTTCTGTCATTGCACCGAGCAATTCCAAATTTGCAAAGAAATAAAATATTTTGATTTTAAAATGTTATTTTTTATGTTATTTCAGGTGCTCGAGAATAGGGGGCAGAAACGATGACAGAGAAGGTGAAGTATCTGAGGAGAAGTGCAAAGAAGCAAGTAGATGAGGGAGGGAGAGCAGTTGGAGGAAAGAAGACAGCATGATACCCATCCTTCTCTCTCTACTGCCACTTTTGCTGGATATCACTGCTGCTTATGGTGAGACATTAGCAAAAAGAATTTTCAAAACATTTATATTATTCAACTCACAAACCAGAATCAGAATCCAAATAGACTAAAACGTTTTCTTCTTCACACTCCCTTTTGGACCAATTTGGTCTTTCGGTAAGGTTTAAAATAATCACAGCCAATTGTTTGTTCGTTGTTTGCTTTTTGGTGTAAAAAGTCGTGTTGCTTTTTCTTGAGTTAAACGTATGAATGAATATTAATAAACATACATCCAATAGCAATGCGCCGAATAATTCTCAGTATTTGCTTTGGAGGGTATTTCAAGAAGTGACCGCTCTAGCCCACATCAACTAGGATTAATTATTCTGACATTGTATCATAATCAGCCCAGATGAAGGACATTGTAAGGCTATCCAAATATTGACCCGAAAGGAATGAGGAAATTCATTAAAAAAATGTATTATACCCTAAAACCGAAAATCAAAATTAGTGTTTTTGGTATGTTTAACGTGTTTTTTATTGTTGTTTCAGTTGTCACCACTTCAACTTTACTGTCAGAGTATCCATCTTCCACACTTCCAACACTTAAATCTAATTCAACTAAACCGAAGCTAAATGTAACAGTATCCGCAAATGTGGCAGTTGTTGAGGATCAAACGGTTTCTATAACACTAAAAAATATTTCAAATGACTTCATTGACAAAATTAAACCAAAAATAGAAGATAATAATACGAAAGATAAAGAATTTCAAAAATTACATAATCAAAGTGGTGCATATCAAAAAAATAAAAACGAAAGTTTGAAAATAGAAGCTCGTACAAAAGTGGTAGTTAAAATAGGTGCGGATCACGTAGTAGATTTAAAACAAGGTGTAATTTTTAAGACCAAAAATGAAAATAATAAAGTGTATTCAGTGAATAAAGAAAATAATGATAAAATAAATGTAATAGCAGATAAGCAAACATACAATAAACATAACAGAGAAGTTAGAAGTGGCAACAGTGATGAATTTGAAATCTATGATAACATTAGAACTACACATATAGAACCAAGTGAAAAGTATGATTTGAGAATGCTTTCTCAAGTCTACAACTTTAACTTTACCAGTTCTTTTAGTGTCAACGATGACTCAAAGACCAAACTTGAAATAAATAATTATGTTTTGTCCAAAAATGAAAGTTTGAAGCCTTTAGGGTCTGTGGATGTTATGGTTCCAAGTTTAAAGGGTATGGAATTAGGTCCAAGTAAAAGCGATCTTAATTCCAGCAGGACTACAGAAGGGAATAAGATGGGAAGAAACAGGAGCAGCTCTCATCTCGGGAGGACGGATTCTCCCATGCTGAATTACATATTCGATACGCACTCCACCCTGAACAAACATCATCATCGGAATGACAGGTGGGTGATCCATCGATATTTAAAAAACATTTTATATTTAGTTTTTTTTTGACATGTAAGAATGATGCTTTTTCTATTTCCTTTTTTCTTCGTTTTTGAGAGACTTTAACAACTTTTGAAACTGTCAGATGCCATGCTTTGTTTAAATGGATTATGTCATTTCTAAAATAACAGATGATTCCTTATTTAAAAAACACATCATGTGGTCATGTAGATCTTAAGTAATCCATGAGAAACTCTTTTCAATCATTTTTTGACGTTTTTCCCTTTACTCTTGAATTCCGAATGTTTATAGCTTTTTCTTTTTAGTAGTGCTATCAAAAACGCACACCTCATTTTTTTTAAAATTATGTAGAATTTTAATAATATAGCAAGCGCTAGGTGTTCTTATAAGAAACAACACTTCACATTGTAATAAATATTATATTACTGTATAAGTTGACATAGTTTATGAAGGTTCACAAATTATTAGCAACTTAGGGACAATATATTATAAGCAATTTTTTTTTCAAAAGAAAAGCAAATATTCCCGGGTTACGAATAAAGTAATACGTGCATGGGTTAAAATTGGGTATGTGCACATTAAAAAAGTTGGATTTGTAATTTTTGGAGATGTTTTCCAAATGATTGATTCAAACTAATCTTGATTCATTGCCCTTTTGTCGAATTATGAGATTCTCAGAGAGGTGAAATACACGAGTATTTTTAGAAACATGTCGTGTAACTATAATTTGAATACAGGAATATGCATTCGATTGTTATGTGTTAGCCAAACTATTTTCCGGAATTTACTATGCACGTTTTTTTAACTATTGACTTCCTGGTACTTATTATTAATTATTTATTATAACTTTCGACTTCTTACTACTTACTTCCCATTCCCTCGTTCCCCCTCCAAAACCCCCCTCCTTCGTTTCCCCGCCCCTTTCGGATTCCCCTCCCCCTACCGCCTCAACTCCCTATCACTAAACTACATGATATACGTACATTCTTCGTGGGCCTCCTATTGTAATTTTTTTATGAAAAATTTCAACAGAGTTCACCATCATAAATAAAAAAAACAGAGTATTCGGATTAATCAAGAAGGAAATAATTTCATAAACGCCAGAGCTCAATCTTTAATAAACTATCACGGGCAGGCGCCTACCAGTATAGTGGTTAGTAGTTTTTAAAAACGCTTGTGCGACAAACAAAGAAACATTCATTTTTATGTATTAAGATTACAATAATTGCTAAGAGTACCATAAAATTTTGTTCCTTTTTCAATAGACTCTTTCAGCATCACTTTAATTTAATAAAGCGTAATTAATTTTTTTGTTAAGCTTCTTCATAACTATTAGGTGTTCATTTACAAACGTTCGAAAATATTTATGGATACGCAATTAAAACCTTTATAAATTTCATAATTTTAATTGACCACTAAATCTGCGAATTCCACGCTATCATTAATTTATGACTATAAACTCGTAGCATCTTTTGACAAGAACTTAACAGAAACGATTGCTTTGTAACGTCCCTGTTAAAATTTCTGGAATTAAAAGACACGAATTTGTGCTGAACTTAATTATAAATGGTTTAATATAGAAATCAAAGCGTCTATCCGAAACTGTACCAGATTGTACCTGTTACTGTAATTGAGTTATAAAACAGACTTTAGAACTGGAAGCACGGTGGGACCAGAATTAGCTTAGACTAGCTTTGAGATTTGCTTTGTTCTGTATCTTCTCGATTACAATGGTTACAGTGTTAATACGTATTTTGTAATACAGTATTTTCTTCACTACAAACCAACTATGCTTAGGAAAGAGGCAGTCAGCTTACCAATACCTGAAATAGGGCAACAACTTGCGCGTTGGTCTTAGATGCTAACACGATTGACGAAAATCAATTCAACATAATAAATAGAAATAAATTAATAAAACCAAGAAGCTACGCTAGCATCTTTCGATGGCATTTTGAGAAGCAAGTTAGAGTATGCAAGCGATGTTTGGGCACCATACCACCAGAAGTACATTGATATGTTAGAACGGAACCAGAAGAAATTCCTTAGGTATGTCGGTATGCGGACGAATGGAACTTATTCAAGATTCATGCACCATATTGATTTACTTGAGAAAACTGATTATTTGAGTTTAGAAACTAGGCGGAAAGCAAGTCTAGATGTTCTGTCTTTCAAAATTTGGAACAGTTTCATCGATAGAACATTCTTTTAAGATGTTATGATTTATATTTACCAGACCACTACAGCCGGAGTTGACATCATGATCTGTTGAGAGTACGGAATGGCAGAACAGATTTCCTGGCTAAGCATAGCATTACGAGGGGAGTGGTCTGTTAAAAATGAACTTGCATTCCATTTGGATGTAAGTGACTGTTCTCTATTCTTAAAACTATTATTGAAGAGTGACCTGCCTAAATGCTAATACGGCAACTAAATTTAGCTGTAATTCGAATAATATTCTGTTGTACAATAATAATTAAAAAAAAAAATATATATAATTCTAACTTGTGTTGGACGCGAGACCTTGATTTATATCTCTTAAGAGGAACGCATGCGCAGCCCATTTCTCCCCGTTTCATACAAGTCTTAGATTTGGATTTGAGATCAAAATACCGAACCAAGATGAAAGCATTATTTTTCTATCAAAAGGTATATCAAATATGTAGTTAGGATGTGAGCTACTTTATTTATTTTTGCTTTAAATTATAAGATATGGGCCATTCAAAACTTTAATGTTTCTGGATTTTAGAGGCGATTTGGGCAATTATTTGTGAGTAAATGAAAAACAATAAAAAATTAGTTTACTATATTTATCATAAAACTGATGATGAAATTTAAAATAAAAAATAAAAACCCACAAAAAAAATCATTTTGATGGGTGTAAATTAAAAATACAAATTACCTATGTACGGCGGAATAAAACCTAGTCGTTTTTATATTAAAATTACTTCCCACAAAATACATTTTAAAGAATTTTTTTATTTTTTATTATATTTTTCATTGTATTTTAAAAATGAATAAATAAAACTATTTTTTTAATATTTTTCTTTTACTCACAAATAATTGCCCAAATTGCCTCCTAAATCATGAAACACTAAAATTTTTAATGGCCTAAATCTTATAATTTAAAGCAAAAATAAATAAAGTAGCTCACATCCTAACTAGATATTTAATATATCTTTTGATTACAAAAATAATTTTTCAGTTTGGTTGGGTATTTTGATCTCAAATCCAAATCTAAGATTTGTATGAAACGGGCAGAAATGGGCCGCGCAAACGTTCCCCTTAACGCGTTTCTCAGCGACAAAATATTAGAAATTCCGAAGTATTTAGTTACATAACGCGCGATTGAACAGTTGATATTTAAGGTCCTCACTTGAGAGATTCCACTTACCTCCCTACGAAAAGGTGTCGAAATTTAAGGATTCCAAAAACGAAAATGGAGACCTTACTTAAAAGAGCACGTAGGTATGAGGTATGAATCTACTCTAAAATTCCAAAAACAATCAAAAGCTTTCGGGTAAATTTGAAAGTTGCAAAAATTCTGTAACTTTTCTAAACTCAACAAAGTACTTACACAGGTCAAAATTATTGTAAAGTCTTCAACTCTCATTCTTATAACACAACTTCTTCAAAAGATTTTTTTGTTAGATGAGTTAACATTTGTGATGAATTTTTGTTTGTCAATTCTTATCTAAATTTAATTTAATAATACTAATAATGAGAGGTAAACTATCGGTTCTCGAATTTAAAAAAATACAAGATTTTGGAGGTAGCAATGATTTGATGCTTTTCTAACAAGTTATTAAAAGCTTTAGCATTTGTTTCAACTGTCAAAAATACCATTAGATTTTTAAATAAGGTTAGCGATGAAAACGAATAACGAAAAAAATATTAAGTTAGAGAGTTATGCAGATTCATTAATTAATATTGTCCCCCTCAATAATTCTCCTATCCCGTAATTAAATTCATACGCCGAATGTGTTGGCCATTGTGAATTCAGCGGAAGTATTTCCGACCCGGCCGGAAGCGGACGTGAATTGCTTTACAACGAGAACGACATAACTTTAACATTTTTCGATAAACACACCTACCTAACTACCAAGTACCTACCTTTAATTGACGGTATAAAAAAGTTCAGCGTTCGTGCCCATGGCCGGCGACTTTTTAATTTAAACTTACCAACCAAGACGCTTTACATTCGTTTTACATGCCAAAACAATTTTAGCGTCCCTTTCTTAAATGTATTCATTACGGTTATGAAAGCCTTGCAATATTTACATACCTATCTCCTAGTTATATATGGATTTACACACATATGGCTCAGGGATTTTAATTGTACAGCACTCGGTCTACTTTCATTTGACCTCTGCCAGTTCCATACCTCACTTTTGGCTAACTTTGGAAATAATCAATAAACAACGCCATACCTGTTCGACCGGTATTTCAATGCTCTGAGGAATTAGCGTCATTGATTCCTTCGGCATTGGTGCACAGTTGGAAAACACGCCAAACGCGCGTGAAAGTTTTTTATACAGTCGACATTTATCACATGAGAACGAGTCGTTTCTACGACTTGTTCTTGAATCCAACAGCTCGGCTGTATAATGATTTGCCGGCCTCTGTGTACCTTCCCTCCTAATACGGGTCTCTTCGAGAACCGGGTTCGCTTCACTCTTTTCGGAGCATCATTAAAGATGACTGGCCTTGAGGGAAATTATTTTCTCCACGGTTTCATGTGTGGATTTCATGTAAATAAAAATACTAAATTAACGAATTCACGAATAAAGTCAGTTTATCCGTCAAAAGCATTCTTATCGTCAAAATTAGACTTTTCTTTACTTCTTTAACCACTGGAGCGCTTTTTGCCAGCATATGGCACTATTTAAAATACCACAGATTGCTTTGCTGCCAATTTAGGAAAATTTTCCTTTATTTGTAATTAATTTAGTGGAAGTTTACGATTTTATAATATTTTTTTAATAAATCCTATGAATATGTAATAATCGACAAAAGACAGGTGAATTCATAGGCTATATAGAACTATAATCAATTTGTACGTCTCCATATGAAAATTTGTACGTCTCCATATAAAAAATGATTTTTTTAACGTGGTCGGAAAATATTCAAAATGATTACCAAAACATCTCGAGCAATCGGAGAAAAAAATTTTTAATTGCTCTGTCGCTCCAGTGGATATTGAAAAGAAAGACAAATATTCCCTGGTTACGAACAACGCGATAATATTTGAAAATCTCCTATTACCACCACTGTAAGCGAAAAATGTTGCTTGTGTCGTGATGGAGTCATTAAGCCAGCCGAGGAATCGAACACGTGATGCCCGGGTGGGATGCCAACTTAGCCTTATAACTTATAATAATTATGACACATAACCCATTTTCAGTAAATATATTTTTCCTTTTTATGATCATTGAGATTTGTAGATATAATATTGTGATCTGTGATTTTATCATTTTCGAAATCCCATTGTGCTGTCCTTAAGGACATTTATATTAAATAAATTATCGTAGCGCCCTTTACATTTCATTTTGTACGGTGTCCAATAAATACGTGGTATTTCCCGAAATTCTTAGCTTTCAGTAGAGTCGTAGTGAATTCCGAATAATGCTGATTGGTATTTGGTAAAATGTCACTTCGGAAAGGCGAGGCACTGTAAGGCAGTAAGGCAGGATAATGGCTGGAGAAATGTTCCCTAAACGTTAGATTAAATTACTGCGAACTATCGGATTTAATTTTCTTTACTTATCTGTAGACACCCTTTCAGAACGATAAATATTTTCAATTATTTTTAGCAATGTATCAACGTTGAAGTACCACCTACCTGCTGGTGATCCGGTACAGAAAATGATGGCGTTTTTGAAGTAAAACTTCTTTACGCACGCTTGATTTGGGGAGTAAGCTGGTGAATACGTGACGAGAGCGTTACGAATAGCGAGGTGAACGGTAGTTGAAAGGGATATATATATATATTTTTTTTTACAGTGATTACCACACAAGAATCTCAACTGCTCCCTTCTGGAGCCAGTGGGACTATGGCATCCCCAATTGGGGTATGTTGTGAGGCTGAAGGTAGTGGGGAGGGGAAGGAGGTGGGGAAGAGGAAGGTTGGGAAGTACCTGGCTATTCAGATCTGGTCAGTAAACACGGCTAAAGCCATTTTCAAGCAACGTTTCAATTCTGAATGATGGTCTTACACCAGGGCGATACTAATAGTATCTTCCACTCTGGAACATGCCGCAAATATACTATATATTATTTTAAATAAATTAATTGTGAAATAACACAAATTAATCAAATAAAATTTATTTGCGCATGCCGGGTTCGAACCCGCGACCTCCGGAATGTGAGTCAACTTAGCCACTGGACTATGGAGGTCGTGAAGATATAAATACAGAGAGTTACGTTTCGTATATTACTGTAGGGGCAAGAGAGAGAGGTGCGAGCACACATTATCTTTCTCTCATAGCCAGTTACGTTTTGTATATTTAAGACACAGTGCATGCCTATTGTCTGTATCACACTGTAGGAGTAAGAGAGAGCAGTGCGCATGCACATTTTCTTTCTCTCTTCCTATCATATAGATGGAGCTACAGAAGTTTGACTTCAGTCGTGTAGTCTAAAGAACACTCGTTTTTTTATTAATGGTTTTTATTTTTCATTGTGCGGTAACGAATATCGCACAAAGGTTCCAACTGAACGTAGCCAGTTGAATGTTGTCGAACTGTGAGTGATGTGAGGCTGAAGGGAGTGGGAAGGGCAGAAAACTAGGAAAGAGAAAGGTTGGTAGCTAGTCTGATCTGGTCACTAAATGTGGATGAAGCCATTTCAAGCGACGTTTTGATTCTGAATGGTAGTCACCAGGGCGATGCTCAGAGTATCTATCACCTGGGTTAGTCCTTTTTTTAACCCCATACGTAATAATTTCCAAATTTTAAGCAACCCCCGACACAAAAAAAGATCTGATGACCTTGAAACACCTGAACCGATTTTCATGAATTGTGGCTAAGAACTATCTCGATCACGTCAGCTTTTAAACAACAAAAAAACCTCAACATAATCGGTCCATTCGTTTAGGAGCTACGATGCACACATAGACAGACAGGCAGGCAGACAAACAGAAAGCCAAACTTACAACACCGCTCCCCACGTTGGTGGTTAAAAAGAGGGGTGTTATAAGATTGACGCGGTGTGTGTGTGTGTGTCTGTGTGTCTGTCTGTGGCATCGCAGTTCCTAAACGAATGGACCGATTATGATGTGTTTTTTTTGTTTCTTTGAAAGCTGATGTGATCGAGATTGTTCTTAGCTACAATTAATGAAAATCTGCTCAGGAGTTTCAAGGTCATTTTTGTGTCGGGGGTTACTTGAAATTTTTAAAATTTTACTTATTCAATCATATTCTCTGATACAAACAGTTGAAAACTGTTCGAAAATGAAGAAGCTTATACAACTTTTAATTTTTTAAAGCTTCGTAGACCCCTAAATTCTTATACATATTTTTTGAATATAGTTATACTCTTTCTTACACGCTAAATAACAACAGTCGAAAATGAGACAAACGGTGAACGCATGTCGCCACTTATCGTACATCTCCCTCAAATGTTTAAAGAAAATGAAACGCAATTCCCGTCGCCGTAGCTGAGCTGAAATTAAACAAGTTGAAACTGAACGTAAACAAAACAAAATATATGGAAATATGCAATAAAACACGTAACACAGGGTTAAATTTGACAATTAATGGTGAAAAAATTGGAAAAGTAAATGAAATCAAATACCTGGGTGTAATACTCGACTCAAAACTGACTTTCACGGCAAACTTTGAATATGTGCTAAAAAGGTATCAAAAAAGGTAAATTTTCTTAGAAGACTGATACGTAAATTAAATAGAAAAACTACGGAGCTCATTTATAAAACTATCTTTGCTCGAAATTTGGACTACTGCTCTACGATGTTATATTTGGCCGGCGAAGGAAATTTGAACAAACTAGAAGTTATACAAAACAAAGCTATGAGATGTATACTGGGAAAAGGCAAATACGCAAGGATTAATCAAATGAGAGAGGAGCTAAATTGGATTCCAATAAAAAAGAGACTACTATTTAATGTGTTAATTTTTGTGCATAAAATTTTGAAAAACCAAATGCCAAAATACTTTAAGGATGAAATTGTTTTTAATAGAGACATTCATAATTACGAAACAAGAAATATAAACAGAGTTCGATTGCCACAAATGAAGAAATCAAAATCACAGAACTGCCTAATGTACAGAGGACTAAAGATGTATGATGAAATGTCTGAAAGTATGAAGAATGAAGAAAGAATGAATGTATTTAAAAAGAAATGTTATGCTTACCGTAAAAATATTTAAATTTATCAAATGAAATATTACATTGAGCTTATTAGCTTATATTCATTTAGTATAAACTAACTCAATAATAAAAAATTATATATTTGTTTTCTCCAAATAAAAAAAGGAGTACTTTGGAAAAAATAGACCAACGTATATTGAGTGTTTCATATTGTCTCACCATTATTTAATGTTTAAGAAAGAGTTGTAGCGTTATTAGAATAAAGAAATTCTTTCTGTGCTTGTTTTCTGCCGTCGCGGTGCCGTAATCGTGGATGGTCACGGTAATATTACCTAATAATGTTAATATACCTGGGTTGCGTGGTCCCAAAAACTAATACTTCATTCGCTCAACGATAATTCTGGTTTATCCCTCCAAAAATATATAATGCTCTGATTACTGACATAAAGTCAAGTGATTCTAAGTCTCTTTGTATAGCACGTCGTGTACAACATTGAATTTTCGAAAAGGGACGAGCATACTTCGAAGAATACATAAGTACGTAACACTACATTTTAATTATTAATTTTCGTATTTCAAAATTTTTATATCCATTTTTATTTCTATTTTTCTTTAAAATGTTATTATTTTTTTTTTCTCTTAGTTTTTCACTTAATTTTATTTATGTTTTAATTTATATTCCTATATGTTTTAATTTACATGTTTGTATAGAATACTTGAGTTCTTAACACTTTATTATTAGTTTATGTATTTGAAAATTTAAATTTGAATTTTTATTTCTATTTTTAATTGAAATATGTTTTTTTCTCTCTTTATTTTTCACTTACTTTTAAGTATTTCTTAATTTTTACTTAGTATGTTTAATTATCTGCTACAATCAAATTATATTTATTAATTTCTATTTAAGATAATTAATTATGACTACCACAACACGGGCATTAGCCTAGTGTGGTTGCAAAAAAAAAACAAAAATCTGTAACTAATAAAATTTTATAAAATTTAAAAAAAAATAATAAATAAATATATATATTAAAAGCGCTTAATGCTTTCGCAGGTTTTCAAACTGCACCTATGACAGAGATTTTCATTAGTAGGTGCTTAATTTATTATTAGTTAAAATTTTTAGAGAAAATACATGATAGTTGTTCATTTTGATGGTAATAAAAATCACAATATCTAACTCCAAATGCGCAGGAATAACCAAAAGTTTTTATTTTCGAATTATCTGTTCCCGAACCATTTTTATTTTCGAACTATCTGATTGCGAAAGATTTTAGCAAACGAATTACGGTTCTAATGAATCGGTCGGAAATGGTCGAAGTCGATTAGGACGTCAAGACAAAAAGACAACGACAACAGCGATGAGGATATCGATTTGCCATTTTCGTCGTCTAATTGAAATGCTGACTATTACTAAAATATCCCAGCCGTATCTTTGGTATTCTATTTCTCGAAATTGATTAAAACGACAATTTAGAAATATTTACTTTACTAAGGACGGGTTGTTTAAAAAAAAAATGATGGATTCATTAAATATTTGAAGTCAATTATCACGTTCTATACAAGTTACATTCAAGTTCTGATATTATTTCGGATTTAAAAAGCAACTGGCCTATAATGATACAATAACAGAACTTGAATAGAACTAACACAGAACGTGAAAATTTACATCAAATATTTGATGAATCCGTAAAATTTTTTGAAACAATCCGTCCTAAAGAAAGTAATAATTTGCTCTTTTTCAGTATTACTAACAGATGCATCTGTTATATTGTATACTTTTTTTCAATTTGAGAGGCCGGTATGGGTACCGCCGCCCCGTGAACCATTTATTGAATAGCCAACACCTCTGCCGTAGGTCTTGGTGACTTAGCAGGGGGATGAGGTTTGTCTGGATCTTGGCGGCAGACGCGTCTGCCCAACAATTGCGTGGAAGGCCAGGTCGGGAGAGACTGGTTGAAAGAGACTTTTTGACTTCTCCAAAAAGGCCCTCTCGGAAAATCGCCTTGCACTGCAGTGGGAGGGATGGAATCATTCGTCCGTCACTCCTGGGCACACTGACCTCCAGATTCCTACCCGTCTCTATTACCTTTTTCCTTCACAGAATATACTCTCCTCTTTTCTAAAAGACCTTTCGCACAGCATTCCCAAAGCTGTTTACCTTTAAATGAGTTCTTTTATATAATGTATTTTGAAGTCATTATCAAACTACGGTTTAATTAAAATAAATTAATTTAATTATGTTAATTAATTTAATTTAAACGATGGAGTAACTGGGGAAAATTTAAAGAGTACCTAATAACCACTCGTATTATTAGATTTTTGATTAACGAGTTATATCGCTCGGTAATCAATAATGGCGTGTTTAATCAAAAATAAACGCCATTAGTTTTTTATCATTTTAAGTAATATATATAAATAATTTAGGTATGCTTCTGTAATTGGCCTAACCAAGCAGCTTTATAATGCCGTCAGAAGGCAAAACAGCTGTAACACACAATAATATTTGCATACTCGAGGAGCTCGATTGTTAGATATTATGTTATGATATTGGTTAATGTTTATAATCTTTTTCTAGGTTCGGAGGGCCCAGGTTCGAGACGCCAGGAACATCAGTTTCGGTGGACACAGAAGCCGACGCGAATTTAGATTGCAAGGTATCATCCTTGTCCGATAAACTGGTGAGAAAAATATTTAATAACCATTATTATACACTAGATAATAGAAACAATGGGTGATGTGGCGTGAAGTGCACAAACTATCGCCGATCTACGACTAAACTGCACCAACGTCAAAGCGGTGGAGCTAATGAAAGTTATGCGTTTGGTGTGAAGGTAGAAACAAAGGCGAGGTGCTACTGTGGCTTGGTACTATTTGCAGTAGTATGGGTGAATGGTGTTGACGACATGCCTTGTGCACGCGGTTACATAATGATGTTTGAATCGTCTCGGAGTATTTATGGTATATTTACGTTTTATGCGGTGGAATAATTCTTTTTTTTAATGTTGTCAATTTTTTTCAAAGCGGAAGCCACAAGCCAAAAGTGAATGTTTTCTTAGTGTGCCTTATATCGCCATGAAGAGTAGCTTATGTCGCTCTCCATAGAGAGAAAAAAATGGCTTTATATTTAAACGCCCGGGGTCTCAAAAGTTTCGTATGATCTGTAGCTATTCGAAAACGTTAAAATAAACGAAATTATTGTTCACTATTATTAGTCCGCTAAAATGGCCGGAAGTTTTGAAAAGAAATATTTTTAGTGATTTTGAAAAAAAAATAAAACAAAGGGTTCATATTTTATATTTTGTACCAAACTTATTTTTCATTCCATAACTGTAGTATAAAGAACAAAAAAAAAATTTTAAACACGTGATGTGTTGGTTAAACATATAAAAAGAGAAAATTACACTTTTTCTGGATAAAATCAAAATACTTCTTGACTTACTTGTATTCATGAATTTGAACTTTTTTTTCATTTTTGTCAATTTATTGTAGCATTTTCAAATAATAAACAGACGTTAAAAGGTTAAAATACTGAAAAAACAAATTCATTAAAACTTAAAAAAAAAATGGTTTCAGGTTTGTTTTCTGATTTTCAATGCATTTTAGCGGGCTTATAACCATTTTAAAAAAAATTAATGCAGTTCTCATTTTCTTTGTAAGACGCAACTTTTGAGACCCCGGGCGTTTCTGAATTCAAAAGTTGAAATAATTGACACACCCTAATGAAGAAGCATAAAAATCGTAACGTAAAGAAACGATTTCAAACGCAAAAGTGATATTTATAATTTATTTTGTGTAAGAAATAATAAGTTATTACATAGAGTTTTAGCCATAAAGAACTGTCACATAATATAGTTTTATCCTCAAAGTTATATTTTTTTAAAGTTTTTTTGTTACACGCGTTCATATTATTCTGATAAAAAAAAATAGTTTACGCTTATGTTTTTTATAAGCTAACTTTTTTTTCTTACATTAGCTCCACGCAGAAGGCACCGAGGAAAAAAATTACCTAGGGGCCTATGTCATCTTTGAGGATGCCGTGTGGAGGGTTTTTTAAGGGAAAGGAAGGAAAAGAAGATATGGGAAGGAAAAAGGTATGAGGGATGCGTAGGAGTCTGGGGGTCAGTGTAGCCAGGAGTGACGGACGTATGAATCTATTCCTCACACTGCGGTGCAAGAGAATCCGGCTGGAGAGGTCAAAAGGCCTCCCTCAATCAGTCTCCTCCGATCCAGCCCGCCACGCAGTGGTTGGGCAAACGTATCCGCCACCAAGACCTAGACGAACCTCATACCATGAACCCGGGCACCCCCGCTAAGTCTCCAAACGTAGCAAACCACTTGGGGTGACCTGTGGCAGGGGTGTTCGTTGTTCAATAAATGGTTCCTGGGGCGGCGGTACCCATACCCGCCTCCCAAATTAACAATTACTAACATTTATTTTATTTTTATTCAGGGGAAAATGTAAGAAAAGTTTTAATTTATCTAAGCGGTATGTTTTTGGTATTCATAATGTAGACCGATTTGTAGTAAAGATTAATCGAAAATAGCGCTTTAGCATTACGCTTCGTCATAATATTACATGTGTTTATTAAACAATTATATTAACTCGAATTTACTTTATCTTCGAAGGGGAAAATAACCTTTTAAAATTAATTAACGTTATTAATGAACTGCCTTATTAGCTATATTCCATTCCACTTGTTATAAATAATGTATACAATAAATACGACATCGCATATCTGTTTTTTATCTTACTTTTTAATCAAGGAAATTCCGATATGTACATTTATTTTCGCATCATCGAATGAAAAGATAATTCATTTTCAAATTCCGCCCGTGAGATGTAATTATAACTAAATACTCTTGTTGGAAATTTATCTTATTATCTAAATTACTATGTTTTAATCCTATTTTCGTAAAAATACTTCAATATATTAAATATTACCTACGGTAGGAATGGAATGCGTACTTTTAGTACTTCAAGAGACAGGTTTACATATTTATTAAGAAGGGCTTTATTTAAACTAGGATGCTTTGGTTTCTTGATTTTGAAATATGGTTTATTTTGTAAAAGCAACAATACTCACAAACTCTGTACAATTAGGCAGAGTGCGTGATTACAATTTGCAATTCTGGCTTGAAGACAAAGCACATCAAAATTTGCAGTCGGTCTCTACCATAACCACTGGCTCTTATCGCATTTGAGGTTGGTCGTATCCACTTGCAAATAATACTTCAAATGAAATTAAATGGGTCCTTATAATATCACAAATAATTCCTTTCCTTTCTCAGGCTTTTGAATATCTAAGTTTTTGGCTTGAAAACAAATGCATTTAACATAAATGCACATTTTGTAAATATCCATAAGTACGATTCTACGAGTTCTTATATTCATTTTAAGAACTATGCTAAAAATCACGAATACGGTAATGCTGTTATTTTACCCTATATATTTTTCTATCGATTTTTGAGTTTTCTAATCCATTTCGCTAATTTCCTTAGGATATTATTTGTTCCCCCTATCTTTTTTTGTTTCGTGTACATTCATATCCACCTTCTTTTTCTTTTTTTTCCTTTCAAATACTTTGTACATGTATGTTTATATTATACCCTTATGGAATGTGTGGGATTGCACTCTCCTCCCCACATACTGGAATAAAAACTTATTTATTTATTTATTTATTTATTATTTTATTAAATTTTAACAATTTCGGAGGCCAGCCGAAAGATGTTATTTTTTTCGGTATTAGGTGAACATATAGTAATATAATAACTATCTAACTAAACATCACGCCATTGCCCTGCAGGAGTAGGCAGAGAATTAATAATATGGTTATTTTTAAAAAACTTAATGAGTAAAACCTTTAATTGCAATACTCGTATTTCTTCTTCTTTGTGTGCCCTACCCGACGTTGGCGATCACTCTTGAAAATGTCTCTCCGTCTTGCGCTGCCCAGAATAGCTCTTCCACGGTCCACTCTCGGATATTTCGCAGCCAAGACATTTGTCTCCTACCAGATCCTCGGCGACCCTCTATCTTGCCTTTCAATATTAAATGGACCAAGTGATACTTCTCCCCTCGAAGTATTTGACCCACATATGAAATTTTCCTGATTTTTATTAATGTAAGGCGTTCTCTATCTGCTCTAGCCCGCCTGAGAATTTCTGTGTTCGTGATTATGTCGGTCCATTCATGATCATGGTATTCACTTTCAAGGTCCATGTTTCACATCCATATAGCAAGACCGACTACACATAACATTTTAGCATTCTCTGCCTTAGTTTTAAACTAATATTGTCGTTGTAGAAGAGGGATTTTATTTTAATGAACGCAGTTCTTGCTGCTTTAATTCTGATAATAAATAAGAGTCTCCGTCTCGTATTTAATCATTGAATAAAAATAGATGACTCTCAAATGAAAAATGTGTAACAAAATTGGAAAAAGATACGGTCGCCTTTAAGAAATGAACCTAAGACCTCAGCATTGCTGGGGCTGTGCTCTATTTTACCCAACCCCTTTCGGTAACATTATTTAACTATGAAACACATGAAGATAGCAGTCATTAAAAATATGCGTTAAGAATATTCAGTTAATGTTGGCAGATCTTAGTCGAAGTATGATTCTGTTCAATTTACCGAAGGGGATAGGGTCCTAGGTCCTAGTGGATAGTGTCGAGCAAAGCCCCGACGTAATAATAATAGTTTATTCCAGGTTGTATTCAGGGGATGTGCAATGCTTATAAATAAATTGTTATAAATAAAATAACTACAGAATAATAATATAATACATACAACAGAATAAAAACAGAAAAAGTTATACAAATAGTCGTTTAAGAATGACATTTGACCGTCATTCGTCTCCAGAGGGGTTACCAAAGGGGACTCCATCCAGGCAATTATGGCAGTGACGATTTAGGTTCTTCGATTATTAGGTTCTTTGTAGTTTGCGCCACAAGCTTCCCATGCGGTGGCAGAGAAATGCTATGAAAGAGTGCACTCGTCCCTCTACGAATATTTTTCCTTCCCCACTGAACGCATATTCGATGAATTCAAAGTTCCAACATTTAAAAACTAATTTGCGAAAAATTCAGTCATACAAATTATAAAAGAAAAAGATTTATTTATTTATTTTATATTTATTTATATAGATTTCTCACCCTACATGTGTTCTTATTTTTTTTTTTACATACAAAAATATTAACCTCACTAGGACTAGCAGCCTGTATTGAGGTTAAATATAATATAAAACATATTAAGAATATAATTAACAATAGAAAAAAATTCAATTTGTGGTTGTGGTTACCCACCCGTTGGCGGTTATGGGGCCCACAATAAGATAAATTCTCATTCATAACTGAAAATCGTAGGTACTAGACTTACACATGTATTTGTATGCCCCAAACTAAACACTTCTTTTGCCCAACACCATTATACACACCAAGGAAAATACTTATTTAATAACCTTCCAGTAGAAATCAGAAGCATTAATGACAAAGTACAATTGTTAAACTCCATCAAAAAGCATTTTAAAGAAATCACCAACGGGAAAATTGCTGCTTCCCCCATCACCTTCAAAATTATACCTATTTTAATTCTTACTGAATACATGTGGATGATTTTATCTTTTAGTTAAAGAGGCTTGATTGCGATATGATTTAACTGTGTTTTATCGGTATATTAATAGTATATTAAGAGTCCGATTCGAGCCGCGGTCAACAGTGGTTGTGTGTACCTTACCTAACGCTTAGTGCCGTTCGCCCGTTCCTGAGCCTCATACAGATAAGATATTATTGTTACATTTCATTTAATTGTGTTTATCGTATACCTATTTGTTTACTTTCCTACTTACGGCTAATCCGTTTTTGTTTGTACAGTCAATGAAATAGACTGCGTATTATTTTTTCAGTTTAATTTTTAAAAGTTAAGTTTTTTTTTTATATAATGGAGGAAGATGAAGATAGGCCTCCCGACCCAGGGTCGATATTAGATTTTTCTGATTCGGATTCTAATACTAGCCAGGTTTCTATTACGCTCCCATCTCGTAAACGGCGACCATCGCATAGTCTTCACATTCCATCGAAAGTTAAATCTATACCGCCGATTCAACAAACCTCGACATCTAACGACCTTAACACCAATAGTAAGACCCAGACAAGTACTTTAACTAGCGATAATACAAAAAATACTGACTTACTTTATCCTGCTTCCGCTTCCGGTCCTTTTATCGTTATGGTTTAGAGAACTGAACAAGGAAAACTTATTCATTCTTTAGATTTTGGAAAATTTATATTTGACTCAAAAAATAATAACCTTGGTATTGGTAACGGTTCAATTAAACCGGAAGGGCGATATAAATTATCTATCGAGTTTAATACTGCCGCTTCCGCAAATGGATTTGTAAAAAAAATTGACTCACTCTCAACCCATAAATATAAATCGTTCATCCCGACATTTAACCTAACGAGAATGGGTCTTGTGGAATGGAATGGAATTCCCGCGGAGATCCCAGAGGCTGAAATTGTTGATGCTTTGAATAATTCCCACGGAACCCCGAAAGTATTAAAAGTACGTCGACTGAACTACAAGGATTCTTCTGATGGAAACACGATCTGGAAACCTTCTCAATCTATCGTTATTACATTTGAAGGGCAATCCCTACCGTCTCGTGTCTTTATTTATTATACCTCGCTTCCCGTCGATGTTTATAAATTCCCAACTATTCAATGCTTCAATTGCTGCCGGTTTGGACATTCAAAACCCGTACGCCGCTCCCCTCCACGTTGTTACTTTTGCGGAGAAGGTCACCCATTTGATCAATGTCCGAAATCTTCCAATGATCCCATTTGCATTAACTGTTCGGGTGCACATACCGCGGTCAGTCTAGCCTGTCCGGAATTATCAAGACAAAAGAACATAAAACATAAAATGGCTACCGACAACATTTCGTACTTCCAGGCCTCAAAGTTATTCTCTCCTGCGAAAAAATCATTCGCAGAGATGACATCGTCCTCAGCTCCTTTCCAAACAACCACCTTTTTAAATTCATCATCATTTTCTCACAGAAAAACCATTCTCAAGCCAGTCAAACCCAACCCAAAATATACTCCTTACCTTGATAAAAAACAATTGAATAATATTTTGGCCAGCCCGAATGGGAATGCCAAATCCCAGTCGCCCAATGGGTGTGCCATTAATGGTAATACTTCCCCTCCTGCTCTCCCCGAAATAATGAATAATAATTCTTTTATACAAACTTTAATTACCCTTTTAATTTCAATCCTTACAAACAACAATACTGTACCGTCCAACGCTGCCGATTACATAAAATCTTTATTATCTTGCCTCCCCAATGACTTCGAAACTGAACAAAATTCTTCAGTGGAACAGTAGAAGCCTCTTCGCTAACAAATCTGACCTAATTCAATTACTCGACGAACACGACGTTTCAGTAGCCGCCATTTCTGAAACGTGGTTAAAACCCTCCTTTCACTTAAGAATTCCAGGTTATTACTGTATCAGACACGACAGACCGGATGGTAAAGGCGGCTCGGCTCTGATAATACATAATTCTATCCCGTTAAAACAAATAAATATTCATACTCCCTCCGACGATATCCAGATAACAGCAGCTGTCTTATCTGATATCACAATTTTATCAATATATATTCCTCCCTCTACAACTTTTATTGAAAATGAATGGGCACCAATCTTAACCCAGATTTGTTCCCCTTATATGATCCTTGGAGATTTTAATGCACATTCCCCTTCTTGGGGTAGCAAAATAACAAATCGTTCTGGCCGCAATCTTTTAAATTTTATTGATACCCATAACCTATGTTTTTTAAATGACGGATCTCCAACCAGATTCACCCCCCCTCATCAACGGAAAAGTGCTGTTGATTTTGAAGTGGGATGAATCTGGCGGCATCTAAAACAAGGGTCGTGACTTTCACGCGCAAAAGAAAAATTCCCCACTTCTCAATCTCTTTTGATAATGTGCCTCTACAAACCGCTACTCAAATCAAATTCCTTGGTCTTCTTTTGAACCATAAACTTTCCTGGCTTCCACACATTCAGATAATTTCTACAAAGTGTGAAAAGGGACTTAATATGATGCGAGCAGTTTCCAGAGTATGGTGGGGATCTCATCCTACCACACTTAAATTAATGTATAATTCCCTTGTTCGGAGCCACTTGGATTATGGCTCATTCCTTTTTGACCCGCTCCCTAAATATTTAGATAAGAAAATAGAAAGAATCCAATCAAAAGCCCTCAGAATGATTATTGGAGCTATGAAGTCTTCTCCAATTAATGCGCTTCAGGTGGAATGTGGGGAGCCTCCATTATATTTCAGAAGGCAATTCCTTGCCAATAAATATATTTTCAAGGCTTAATCTTTATCACATCATCCTATTAAACAAAGTATTAATCGGTTAAGTGTTAATTTGAATTCTAACAAAAGATTGAGAGAAAAACAATGTTTTCCTCTCCTAATTAAAAGTTTTCATCTCTATAATTCTCTCTCATCTTCCCTCCAATATCTTCAAGAAGTTCCCAATCTCCCTATATACAATATTCCATTTAAGGCAATCACTTTTATGCCCAACACAATAACATCAGTCTTTCACAAGAATATTTTATCTTCCCCAAATAAATTTCAAAATGTGGATGATTGTTTTAAAAGCATTGTGGCTTCAAAATTCCCTGGATTTTCCATCCTTTACACTGATGGTTCCAAATTTGAAAATAAAAGATGTAGAGCATCGATATATTGTCCAGAATTCAACATCAATCTCTCTTATAAATTACCGAAAGAAGCTTCCATATTTACAGCTGAATGCTTTGCAATTGAACAAGCGCTAAATCAAATCCAGGTTCTCAACATTCATCGAGCCTTACTATGTACTGATTCACTAAGTGCTCTAAATAAAATTAGGTCAAATATTCTATGTTATCCGGAAGACAATATTATATGTAAAATAAAAAATCTTCTCAATTCTCTAAGTGAATCTGGGTTTGAGACGATATTGGCCTGGGTCCCTGCCCATTTGGGTATCGAGGGTAATGAGATGGCCGATTTTCTCGCCAAATCTGGTTCAGATTCCGGAACTATCCCACTAAATTTTAGAATTCCTATCTCCGATGTCTTCCCGATTCTTAAATCCAACATGACTCGTGCCTGGGAAGAAAATTGGGCAGTCTCCAAAATAAGAACTGGATCTTTCTATGGTGGAATTCAAAACCATATCCCTGCTAAGCCATGGTTTCACGGTAAAAAACTTTCAAAACGATTCATTTCATGTATTTCGAGAATGAGAATTGGTCTCTGTTCAATTGCATCTCACTTGTCTAGAATTAGAGTTTTAGATGATCCGGTCTGCCAGTGCGGTGTGGAAGAGGAAACCCTCGACCACGTTTTCTTTAACTGTAAAAACCATTCATCTTTCAAGAACATATACCGCCTGCTTATTAAAATCACACACCAGTCCCCCCTTAACATTTCATACCTTTTATCTCTTAACAATTCTCGTGTTCATACAGCTTTATGTAAGTTTATTAACCTGAATGAATTCAATATTTAATTTGTTTTAGTGATCTAAATGAGTCCAATATTTAATTTGGTTTATTATTTTACCAATAGATTAACCGAATTTTTTTATCCACTTTAACTATTACCGGCACAAAGCACTCTTTTCAGGGTGAATTGCCTAAAACCAAAAAAAAAAAAAAAAAAACAGTATATTAATGTGAATCTGTACATTTGTACATATGTGAAACACCTGACTGTATAAATTGTACACATTTAAAATGTAAACTCCATCCACAAGCAAATGCTTTTAATGGAAAAAGAGTAACATTGCAACATGTTCCATTTTTTAAGATAAGTACTAAAATAAAAAAAAATAAAAATTAAAAATTCCGTGGCGCTGCCGTTCTCAATACGCGGGACAGTTGGCGATAAGCATTATTGTAAACGACTGTAATAGAAATCAAAACAGATGAAACTATAGAAAAAACATGATGTGTGTCTAGGTAACAGAGTGGCAAGCCTTAGAATGCATCAAAATTCGTTAACAATATTTCAATAATAATTTACTATCACTATAAGCAAAAAAATTTGCTTGTGCAATGACGGATATTATCAGAGGGACTGTACCTAAGACTGTTGGTTGGGAATTTTCTTGACTCAGCTACAAACTGGACAAAATAGTACCTACTCAAATAATGAAAAAATAATTTAATATAACGAAACATAATATTATTTTAGTTTGGAGGGGAAATAACATGAAATTGCTAACAAGTTGGGCATATCTAGGCTTTTTGTATCATCTAAGGCTGATGTTGTTTCCATTTATCGTATCTCGGGGATCTTATCGTTTGTTTTATCATCAAGGCCAGACATTTTCGAGGAGAAAGATATTTTATTTTCTTCGATGGAAATATTTTTTCAGCTCAGTTGGTAAGTTTTTTCTTCCTAGTAAACCGCAATAATGATATTTCTTGTGGTATAGAAATTAACAAAAAACACTCTAGGAGACCAAAGAATTACACCAGACACGACCAGAAAATAATATTAATAATAATTATTATTATCAATTAAAATAAGAAATAGAAGAAGATAACATAGAAAATTAAAACTAAGACTCATCCTCGGAAAAGCTACTCCAACTGGCAGTACAAACGATTTTAATCAAAAATTTAAATCACAAAAAAGCCTTTGATAAGTTTGCCATGATGTAATGTAGATTTATACTCATATTGACTTATTTCTATCCTCGTGCAGTTTACAGATATTTACAGTCAGTTATTTACACAGATATTTACAGTCAGTTAATTACAATAATAAGTACCAGTTATATAAAAAAAATTAAGAATATAATCAGTGAATAGAAAAAAAATTCAATTTGTAAGGCGGTTGTGGTTACCCTCTCGTTAGGCGATTATGAGGCCCACCAGCTGCGTGGCACACATATCGTAGTGACTGGGCGAGGGAAATCTTTTGATCTCTCCAGCCGGACTCTCGGATCGTCGCGTTACACCGCAGTGGGAGGAATGAATTCATACGTCCGTTACTCTTGGAGACACTGACCCCCAGAATCCTACCCACCCGTCGTATATTTTTCCTTACCAGTCCTCTCCTTCCTTTCCTCAAAGGACCCTCCACACAGCATCCCCAAAAATGACATAGCCCTGAAGGGGAATTATTTTCCTCGGGGCCTTCTGTGTAGAGCTAATGTTTTTAATCTTTAATGTTGCGACTGGTCAGTGGCTGAGTTGGCATCGCGTTTGGATCCCACTCAGGCGTTGTTTGTTCGATTCTTCGGCTGGCTAAGTTCTCCATCACGACACAAGCAACATTTTCCGCTTACTGTGGGGGTAATAGGAGATTTTTAAACATTGTCAGGTTAATGTGGTTTGGTAAAAGTATTTTCTAAACACCTCAGTAGTAGAACCTGTGCTGAGGTGTTCGTATATTTTATATAAAGAGTTGCTTTACCATCATAAGTAAAACACAGTATTGTAAAAAAAAAATAATAATTTTATCCAAATCAGTAATTATTTAAATAGTGCAGATTTTTATTGCGTGACCTAGATGAAATGGTAGAATAAAATCATGTATTAAAAAATGATAAAAATACATACTTGATAATCTTATAAAGCAGCTAGGTATTTGTTTCTTTGTACCACAAGCCATTGAATTTATACTTATAACGTTATGACATTTATTAATGTTTAAAATGATTATTTGATTTAATTCATTTGGGCATGAAAATTTAAAACTGTGTAATATAATAAGTTAGTTCCTGTTGGAAAAAAAGGTATTTCTATATGCAAATGGGAAATGGCAAGATGTATTAGAATTATGTTGATATTTTCATGAACCCCGCGTGGACCGTAGCCTTTATCCGCAGAGGGTCATAATGGAGTCTTAATGTCTTATTATGCATAGTAATGGGGGAGCATGTATAATTTAATAATATGTATGCAGGCATACAAGCTTCGTATCAGTACACATTATGCAGTGGAAATGCAAATGATTTTTAGATTTTTCATTTAGAATCTCGGAGTTCTAGTCTTATCGCTAGGAACCTGAAAATGTTGTGTTGTTTTAAGGCGAAATCACGGTGAATGTTGCGTTTTCCGCATGAAATTATCTGCGTTCCATTTTACGGTTATTCAATCTTTTCAAAACCGTGTTATAACACAAAGAATTTTCAAATAACTTTCTTTTTTTCGAATAACCAGAAAATCGCGTGAAAAATACGAAAAAATGCGGTATTTGGTCGAAAACTTCGAATTTCGAGTTCGTGAATCTATAAGGATTTTTCAGATAGGTATCTATCAATCGATTCTGGAATAAAAATGTGTGTAGGCATTATTTTTATTAACTCGACTTTGGCATTCATTGATGATGCTGATGATGATGTAGAAGTCTTTCAGCATGTCAATGACTAGAGTCCCATTCACTCCTATAGCATCGAACATGAACATTAAACCGAAGTGGATTAGACAAACGGCAATATCAGGAAGTCGGTGGAGCCGCTCCTCCCTCTGATCTCGCGAACTTGAATTTAGTAAAGGTGGATTTTGATGTCATCGACCCTCGCCTCTGCAGTCACACAGCTCCTCAACAGTCCCGTTCTCCGTCCAGCACACCGCCTCGAACCAGTAGAAATGATGCTTACGTTTTCCTAGTCACGTTATAAACATGCGTCTGCCTTCAGCCGCGGTGAACATCGGTATTTGATTTGAATAAAAATACCTCCCCTCGCATGACGGAAGCAGGCGTGACGGGGACGGTCCCCCATTTAGCGTCACGGGCATCCGCCCTACGATAGGTGATATCCCAAGCTCATCTCAAATATCAGCTCGAAGAAGGAATGTCAAGCTCGGCTTCCAGGGTGCTGGGTCCAGGAATGAATGGCACCGGGTCATGAATCCGACTTCCATCCCTTTCATTTCTCCTGCTACGCTTTCGTCCAAAGTACATTCCCAACCTGATGCTGGATGATGCCCTAATTCTAATTTTGGGGAAAAATTATGAAAATTTATCCGGTTTCCGATAAAGAGCCGCCGATCGATTGCTAAAACAACTCCGTATGTCATGTTCTCTTCGTTCCGCTGACAAGGTAACTCCCCACGAGCGTAACCAAAGGGTAGTGAAGCCTACGCGAATTTCGTCAATTCTTTTCCTTCATTACGGAGGTAGCCCGGCCAGATCGTTATCTCCGTCCTGTATTTAATTGACCTCCCGCGACAGCGACTCTTATCAGCTGATACCTCTGGAGGGGGGTGGAGGGGGGAGTTGTGGGAGCACGTCCTTTGCCTTCCAGACGTCTCCCAATGCCTTTATGATGATACATGTGATAGCATATACGTCGACATCATGAAAGGGCTCCTGCCTCGCTCTCAACTGCTTCAGGCCCGTCCAGAGACACAGGTTTCCAAGCCTCCATCACAAAGGATTCCAATTTAATTGGACCAAGTCCGTTTCTTCGCTTGTTTCGCCCCCACATTTGGGAAATAGTGTAGCCCACCAGCAAATCGTTCACTTCGCCCCCGATCATAACTGCATAAAGTGTAACCTACATTCAAGGAATAGGGAAGCTTAACTCAAAAATTACTCCAGCAATCACCAGCTTCAGCGCCGTAACTCATTCGGTTAAATTTGAAAGAAGGAAATTTGCTAAATAATAATAGCAGAGCGCGTCGCGCGTGATGTCTGAATACCTACTGACGGTCTCGTTCAATCGCAAATACTAAAGATTTGAGCTAAAATGTAAATTTCGTATAAAATATACCTAATCGTAAAGTACTATGCACACTTCCAAGTGTGCGTTTTAACGAAGTCAAAATGTAGCTTATGTAGGTCTCTACATAACAGTATTCTTGAGATTCCTGAAGTTTAAGGTAAAAGGTGTGGGGTTTTTATTTTGGGATTGGGAATTCTATTATATAAAATTTGTTAGTAACCATGCAAGGCATCCTTTTTCCAAACCAATATACCTAATACGGACAGACCTTGCCTAACAAATATCTTCAATTACTGAGTAAATTCTAAAATGTTTTTTAGAATAGGTATTCCTAATGTAATGTAATTTATTATATCCAAATAAACCCCTAAGCTAGTCTTTCTGATGTAATGTCTCGCAACGCAATCGTAAGATACATAACTACCTCTTGTCCGTTAAAATTAACAAAATATCCCCAAAAGGCCCTCTCCCCTTACAATCATTGCACCTCGGCGGCACCATTATGGTTATTGGTTTGAAAACTTCTTTAGTACCGTTGTTATTTGAAACTCGATAAAACGTAAAATAGCCACGCAAAAAGGAGAGAAAACACGTACATCTATAGGATTTATTCTGCCGGAGAATGAGGTACTTTAGTCGGTCTCCTCTTTGTGAGGTGCTTCGTAGCCTCCCCACTCTTGTTTCCTTTGGTTTTCTGAAGGTTTCACTTCTACCGCGTGTAAACTGCATAACTGTAAATTTTTGGTTTCTAAAATGCTGACAGCTGTTTTTTAAATGAAAACTTCTTTAGCACCGTTGTGATTTGAAACTAGATGAAACGGAAACGTGCGACACTAAACACATCTATAGGATTTATTCTGCCGGAGAATGAGGTATTTTAGTCGGTCTCCTCTTTGTGAGGTGGTTCGTAGCCTCCCCACTCTTGTCTCCTTTGGTTTTCTGAAGGTTTCACTTCTATCGCGTGTAAACTGCACAACTGTAAATTTTGTTTCTAAAATGCTGACAGCTGTTTTTTAAATTAAAACTTCTCTAACACCGTTGTGATTTTGAACTAGATGAAACGGAACCGAGCGACACTAAACACATCTATAGGATTTATTATTTTAGTGAAACTTTTCTAACACTGTTGTGATTTGAAACTAGATGAAACGGAAACGAGCGACACTAAACACATCTAAAGGATTTATTATCTTAGTCAAACTTCTTTAACACTGTTGTGATTTGAAACTAGATGAAACGGAAACGTGCGACACTAAACACTCCTATAGGATTTATCCTGCGAGAGAATGGGATACTATAATCGGTCTCCTCTTTGTGTGGTGCTTCGTGGCCTATCGATCTGCTCTTCGTGCGGTGCTTCGTAGAATAAAATTGAACTAATTTTAGCACTTGGTAACGATATTAAAATAAATAAACTCCACAATTAACGTATTCCTGATAATGTGCATTGGTCTTAAATTCGTCTTTCTCCCGAAGTTCAGCCTTCTGAAGGTTTCACCTCTACCGCATGTGAATTGCACTCTGGTTCCGCACATCCCATCGGCTAGACAGGGAACCAGCCTAAAATGTCTAGTTACACAAAATTAATTATTAACTATTGTTCGAAGATTTCCGTACATTCTAAAACTGCATTGAAGTATTATCACTGTAGTGATTTAAACGTCCGTACTCAAACGAAGGAAGTTTCAATGATTTATGACCCTAGCCCAACTTTAAAAACCAATAGTATAACCTTTTTTTTGTAAGTACATCTCCGAAAACCAATGAATGAATATTTTCTGCAGGGCCCGCACTAAATATGTAAATAAACTTACCGAATTCACGATGTTGTACAATAAGTTTCCACATGCACTTTCGCAAAACACAAAACTCATGCAATTATTAGTTTCAAATTGCATCTGCCAAACACAAATTTCGCACAGAGGATAAGATATATCTGTCTTATGACCTTTCCTATTTATAAAACTTAATTTTCTGAATAAATTTTGCCAATAAACGAATTTTTTCCGGTTCACCCGCACAGAACTTGTATTCTCCCATCTACCAAACCTCGACTTCCACTCTTCGTAACGTATATTCCCCGACAGTCTTTATTTAAAATTTATCCCTTTAATTTTTGCCAATAAATGTATTATTTTCCATTTACACGCCCGAACTACTATTATTATTCCCTGTATAACCGCGACTCTGAAACATGTCCGTCTTCGAGACCGAAATTACCCTCACTTTCACGCACTCTGATAACTGTCTCCCTAATCTCAACCGAGCGCTCGAACGATCTTCCCCTGACTGTCTTTTTCAAAAACTCTCCCCTGGTTTCCTTCCCCATTTCATCTCCCGTGTGTGGTCCATGCATTCAAAGCTTAAGTTTATTACCTTCTCAAAATCTTTCAAATATAGTTAAATCCCATAGCGATATATTGAACTTAATGACCGAATTTGTCAAATTTAATCACCATTTTCGGAGAATTCTGACGTTATTCCATGTTTCGTCAATTTTCTATTGCAGCTTCAGAACTTCAAAATAGTAATTAATTATCATGTACTTGAAATGCTAGAATGTATCCCAAAACGACACGGTCACACGTGGTACCAAGCCCTTTTTTTGCATTCAGAATGGCCTTCGCCGGGGGTCGCCTGTGCGAACCCATAAATTCATCAACCCCGTAGTTATTTGGATTTCAGAAATTATTTTTAAGTTGCGCAGCGCCTTTACAAAAAAAAAACCCGGCGCCATAGAAATCATCCCGCATAATAATTATTAATATTAAGGCGAGTTCATCACAATAGACAATAACTTATGCAACCTCCTCTTTCCCATCGCCTTCTTCTCCACACATATTTCAGCATCACAGCATGCTCCAAATTGGGACTAGTCTTAAAGGCATCGGGATTCAATGAAGGAAGAATCGTGAATACGTTCGCAGTCAATGTATGCAGTCCTTTACCCATAATAATATATGTATGGTGTTCAACCACATAGATAATGAATTGCAAGCGTAGGGTGGGAATGCTATCCTTGTTCTACTGGCATTTCAATGGGAACTAGCATCATTGATCCTCTCAACACGCCAAACACTGAACATAATATGTAGATGTTGACGTTAGTTATCATGTTGAGTTCAACAGATAGGCTATCGAATGGTTTACCGGTCTCTGTGTTTCCTCCTTCCTACAACATACTTAGAAAGTACTAATACTACTTTCTATTAAAATCTACAATGCAACAAAGAAAGTAAGTTAAAATAGCATAAAACGTTATGTTAGTTTTTGCCACGAAATATATACACCAGCTATGTGGCAGGGAAACACATACCCGAACGCACTTTTCAAGCGTATAACTCGAGCGCAGGCTGCCGCGGCACTGCGATCACGCCACTTTCCCCTCCCGTACCCCTTTAACTCCAGCTACTCAAAACAACAACAGGTTTCAAGTTCACAAACAAACAATACACACAAATAAGTAACACGGTGGGTATGATATACCCTGCCACACTCTCGCCGGGTTAAAAAGGCCCTCCATACAGCATCTCAAATGACATAGGCCTTGAGGGAAATTATTTTCCTCAGAGACTCCTGTATGGAGTTAAAGTTAAAAAAAAAATAATTAGAAAAACGACTTTCTAATGCTGCCAACATCAAGTGCTGTTGCAGCGGATGTTCCGCTCGTGTTCGCTGAATCTCTCGCAAATGCACGGTTGCGCAGTGGATCAATACCTGTTAAACAGACTCCGACTATCTCCATAATATACATACAAACTGTGTATGCATTAGAGATGGCAATCGATCTGAATAACGCACAGCTAATCAAATGAAATACCCCCCTCTGTACGGAGTCCGGCGAAAGCTTAATTGTGGATTATGGGGTTCCAAGCCAGTTTGTGAGGTGAGTAGGTGAGAACTAATCTAAATAGAGTTAACAGCTAGTGACTATTGGACCTCTACAGTGACGATCAGATGCACGTAAAATTATTATTTCAAAATCAATAATTAAATCGAACATGTGAGATTTAAGAGGAAAGGTTGCGAAGCCCAATTCATACTAAGCTTTTGGATTTGGGGCCAAAATACATAACCAAACTGAAAAAAAAAAATTTTTAGCCGTAAGATATAGCAAATATCTAGTACGGATTTGTACTAATTTTCTTTTCTTTTTAAAACATTACATAATGTAACTTTAGAAATCAATTTGTCATTATTTTAAAGATAACTTTGGCAATTATTTGTGATTTAATGGTTGAATTGTTTAATTTTTTTTTACTTTAATTACGATAAATGTATGATGAAAAATAAAATAAAAATTATCATTTTGATGAAAGTAAATGCAAACCACAACGTATGTAAATTGAATCTTCTACCCAAAGAAATGCTTTTTTATGATATTTATTTTTTAAATTGAAAACTTCTTTAGCACCGTTGTGATTTGAAACCCAATGAAACGAAAAATAATGACACTACAAAGATTCAAACACACACTTATACAGAATTTAGTCTGTGAGAGAATGAGAGAGTATAATCGGTTTCCTCTTTGTGCTGTGCTTCGAGACCCCACTTTTGTCTACTTTAGTTTTCTGAAGATCTCACTTCTACCCGTGTGAATTGCACTCTGTTTGTGGTAACACCTTTTTTGTGATAATGATTAACTCACAGAAATATGCCAAAATTGCTTCTATATTATTACACAGTTTTATTTAATTTGTGAATGTAATGTTGTTTTTAATCAGTTTTTCTAAGCAATTGGATAATTCATTCATTTTATTTAATTTTTTAAATTTTACTATCGACGTTCTTTGTTAATTTTCTATTTTATAATTTAAACTTTCGTATAAAATTATATTAGTGGAAAGCTCACGGATTTATGGAACTAATTAAGCAATCGACTCATCAAAATGTGTATGGAATTCTTTTACAAAAGAAAATCAAAACTCCAAATTAATGGTAGATTTTGCAATACCTTTAGGTAAATTAAGTTGCTAGTGAGTAGAGGGCCATTAAATTAAATCTGCTAGTCGTCTAGTCCTGTAAAAACGCCGAGCTCATAAAAAGCTAGATTTACTCCAGCTTCAATGGAGCTTGGTTACTTGAGCCCATCTGAGATACTCACTCGCTGCGAGCATCTCAATGGAGTTTAAATTTAAAGTCTCTTTAAGTCTCCGTGAATTAAAACTTACCGAGAACCACAAGAATACCAAGTAAGTAACTTAGAAAATATTATTTTTAGTTCCTCTGAATAAATTTATGTACTACTTGAGTAAAATATAGAAGATCTTGAAATAATGTTTTTGTAAGTCGTTTATTATTTCTTTAGATTCAAGAATAACGAATGAAATAATTTTTAATTTTATTAAATAATTGTTATCATTTATTACATATTTAAAAAATTGTATTTATTGCATTACGTAGACACATTTATAAAGCACTAGTAGTTAAAAACCCGCTCGGCAGGTTTTTACTGGTAGGCCCTTAGGGCGGCTTTTGGTTCGGAGTCGCCAAGTTAGTGTTGGTGATTATTTTGTAAATCCAATAGGAACTGGTTTCAAAATTAGCCCGTTCTTCGTATCCACTGTCAACAGTGTCAACGTGTCAACCAGTGATGGCAAGTCACCGCGAAAAAGTAACAGGGACGAACGATGACGTCATATGTAATATACAGCCGCTTGATACAACTAAGAATTACCGTCAATCTTGGAATCTTCCGAAATCCGGGAGATACTCCAGGTATATTATATATTGGTTTTTGGCAAGTTACAGGGAGAAATTAACCCCTTTGTCTTGCAAACTGTAGTAATGTCACCTGATGGATTTTTTTTTTTTTGCCCGATGTTCGGGCTACCTTGGGCAAGATGAAGGACATTAATAATTTTTTTTGATGGTTTGTTTATCTGTGAGTGGTATACATTTTGTATAGATAAACACACACATACAGACATTTTTACATACACCCATGCATGTATGTATTCATATGCAACAAATATGTATACCATAATAAATATATATAATTATTTATTTATCTTTTATATAAGAGAACAAAGGTAAATTTTATTATAGCCCGCGCATCAAGGTGGATGAAGGATGGAAATGGGCAGGCGGTGGAGGAGATTGTCATCGGGACTTGATTGCCCGAGACATGAGATGCTTGGGTTTGAATTTGAAGCAAGTTTGGAGAAAAATGTTTTGGCTAGATCTATTATGTGTTTTTTAAGTGGAGGAATTTTTGTGCCTGAATTAATAATGCTATTTCGGACGAACCAAGGGCTTTTGGTGAATCTTCTAAGCAAGACATTTTGGAAGGTTTCTAGACTCTTAGTATTGCTTGTGGCCCAAATTGGGGCGGCGTAAGTCATGATGGGTCGCAATTTTGATTTGTAAATAAGAATTTTGTTCTGTAGTGACGTTTGACTATTATAATTTAAAAGCGGGTAAAAGGATGCGGCAGCGTTTTTGGTTTTTTTAATTGTATGTTTGATGTGTGTGTGCCATGTGAGTTTTTTTATCGAGTGTGACTCCAAGGTATTTAACGTTGTTTTGCCAGGGTATTGCTTGGCCGTACATGGAAACGTGACCTTTAGGAGTGCTGCGAACCTTTCTTCGCGAGAAGAAAATAGCAGCGCTCTTGGAAGGGTTCACGTCTATACGCCATTTGTTATAAAAGTCTTGGAGTATGTTTATGTTGTGTTGTAAGCGAAGTGTGATCATCCTTGGGAGGGTTTTCACCTCGTGAATGTGCTTTAAGAGCCGAGTAAGGAGAATTTGTTCGAATATTTTACCAACATTTGAGAGAAGACTGATGGGACGATGGTTCTCACAGAATTTCGGGTCCTTCCCAGGTTTTGGGATGAGAATGACGTGCGCGTGTTTCCAACTTTTGGGAAAATAACGCAGTCTGAGTGCGGAATTTATGAGGCTCACAATGGCGAGAATGCTTTTAGGGGGGAGGGCTTTAAGGGCAAAGTTTGTTATGCCATCTGGACCAGGAGCTTTTTTGTTGCTGCGGTGTTTTATGGCCCTTCGGACTTCTGATGGGGTGGTGAAATGTACATTTGTTCCGGGAAGGGAGTCGAAAATTATGTCTATTTGATGGTTGACATTTGCTATATGGACTGGGTCGGCGTGCTTGGAGCTGGGGCTAAATTGAAATTCAAGATTATCGGCAAACGCCTCCGATTTACCTTGATCGTCAAATATGAGGCCGTTTTCGGTATGAATGGGATGGTTTGGGGATGGGGTAGTTTGGAGAGATTTGCATAATTTCCATAGGGAGCCATCCTGTGGATTTATATTTTGAATTTTTTTGTTCCAGGTGGAGTGTGAAAGCTCGGAAAGTTTCTTTCTAATAAGTGCTTGAATTCTATTGATAGTTTTTTTGACTGAGGGATTTCGGTTTCTGTGCCAGTGTCGGCGAAGATTGTTTTTTGTAGAGATTAATTCCTGGATGTCGATTGGGAGGTCACTTTTGAGATTAAGGGCGGAACGTTCAGGAAGAGTTTTAGAGGCATCGGTGATGGAAGATGTGATTATATCGGCAAAGTCGTCAACTGCCTTGTCTAGTTCGGGGCCGTCAGAAATATTTTGAGGGATGATTGTTTTTTCCCCAACTCTGTGAGTGAAATACGTCCAATCAGTTTTTATAGATTTGCGCGGTGCCATTGGAGTGGAAAGTCGATTAAGAGTGAGCAAAACTGGATTATGATCTGAGCTTAGGTCATTTATGGTTTCGATACTGTAGACCCAGGGTAATTTGTGGAGGAGTGCAATGTCGAGAACATCGGGTCTACCCCCGCTGTTCGGGAAGTGTGTGGGTGCAATTGGGCCCGCGATGAAGAGTTCAGGATGTGCGCTAGCGTACTTTTGTAAGATACGCCCATTGGAGTTAGTAATCCTACTATTCCAATTGGGGTGCTTTGAGTTAAAGTCCCCAGCGAGAATAGTAGGAGTGTGGCTATCGAGAAGAGTATCGAGGTCTTTTGGATCAAGCTTATCTTGCGGACGGTGATAGATGGAGTTTATTCTTAATGGGCCTGAATGTTTTGTATGTATTGTGATTGAGGTTGATTCAATAGACGACAATGTGGGTGTAATATTATATTTGTGGGCGATTTTCGATTTAACGAAAATAGCAGTGCCCCCACCTCTCGTGTTTTGGCGGTCGTTTCTATATAATGTATAGTTTGAAAGTTTTGGAATTTGTGATGGGTTGAGGTGAGTTTCATTAATAAGTAAAACGTCAAGAGCGTGTGTATTTGCAAAAATACGTAATTCATGTATATTTTTTAAGAGACCATTAGCATTCCAAAATGCCATACGTAGCACGGAGGGCATGGTAGTAGAGCTAGCCATTTACACTGAAAAAAGTGAAAAAATCTGAGGGGCGGCGGAGAAAATGATAGATATGTAGTCTGCCGGTGAGGTGGCAGACTGAAATTTGGGGATGAGGTCGGAAAGAAGATCGCCAACCTTGGAGAAATTGAAATTTTTGAAAAATTCAAAAATGTTGAAGGGGGTGGAAGGAGGTGTGTGGGAGGTTGACGTTGAGGGAGCTGAGGGGGATGTGGACGTTAGTGGGGTTTGGGCAGTGGCCTGCGCGTATGATAAGGAGGGATTTGTGCTATGCGAGGTGAAAGTGGCATTACGTACGGTTTGCAAGATGGGTTGTGGAGATGGTCTTTTCGGACATTCCTTATAATTTGCCGGATGGGCTCCAGAACAGTTTGCGCAGGTGGCGGGACCATCTTCTCTCTGCTTCTTGCATTCCTGCGTGAAATGATCACCCGCGCACTTGACGCAGCGGGGAGGCAGGTGGCACATCATTGAAGAGTGTCCAAAATTCTGGCAGCGGTGACACTGAGAGGGGGCTGTTTTTTTATTAAGATACTCGACTCTTATCTTGAGGTGAAAGAGGGAAGTGAGGGAGAAAATTTTTTGTCCCGCCTCACCATGATCCAGTTGTACAAGGACTAGTGGAATGTTTTTCCTGTCTGGCCCGGATCTCATCCGAGTTACAGAATTAACTGGGAGGTTGAGATCTAGAAGTTCCAGGCGGACCTCTTCTTCGCTAATTGTCGTCGGAATCCCTCGCAGAACCGCCTTGGTTAATTTTTCTTCTGCAACTGAAATGTATGGAAGGGGGTTGTGTCCTCCTGGAGCATCTTTGTAGCCAGCCTGAAGCTGGTGGAGTCGCCAGTATTTAGAACCACCCCTGTTGGAATGGCCTTTGCGTTAATTATATTAACCCCAGCGTTCAAGAGGCGCTTTTCCAGGAGGCTCCAATTTTTTTCCGATTTTATAAAAATTGGAGGGATCTTAATAGGCCTCGTTTTTGTGGCATCGGTTATATTTGCGGTGGAGTCAGACACGGAATTTAGAAGTGGCGGTGGTGCAATTTCATCGTCTGTAGCGAGGGCGGAGAAACGATTTGAGGTTTTTATAACTTCGGTGGACGGAGGAGGAGAAGCGCACGCCCTTCGTTTCTTGTGAGCTGGAGTCACCCATAGCGGGGGGAATGAGTTTACGGAAGAGGATGGAGCGGTTGATGTTGAGCTGGAGGTGGTTGTCGAAGAGGTGGGAGCTGTTGAAAAAGGGGCAGAAGTAGTCAAGGTGGAAGGGGAGACGGAGATCAAAGACGTAGTGAGGGTGGGAGTTGTTGTTATTTTCAAAGAGTAGTCGGAGACATCTTCTTCACTTCCGAAGTGCTTTAGGTATAGAGCAGTTGAGCGTCTGGACCTCGTTACCTTAGATTTTTTTGCCAAAAATTCTTCAAGTTGTGCTTCTGTAGCACCCACGGCGGCAAGTTGTTGGTGGAGTGTAGACATCGAATCCAGGGTCTTATGCGTAGGTCAATAGTGAGAAAGGTAGACTGTGGAAGGTCAATGTGTAAACGGGGGTCTGCAGGCTTGGATTTGGTAAAAAAAAAATGAAAAACACAACACTGCTTTGAAAGCTGACAGCTCAATATTTTGTCACCATGAAAATTGTTTTTGTTTGGAAACTGATGGAACGAATTACTATGAGAATGGAAGGAAACAAAAGAACCAGATGACGCGAATAATGATTAGAAAATAAACTGTTCGAAACGCGATGCACTGTTCGGAGCTCGATTTTTGAACTGTTGCTTCCTCGAGTAACAAAAGCGGACTGAGATACTCCAGGTATTATTATATATTGGTTTTTGGCAAGTTACAGGGAGAAATTAACCCCTTTGTCTTGCAAACTGTAGTAATGTCACCTGATGGATTTTTTTTTTTGCCCGATGTTCGGGCTACCTTGGGCAAGATGAAGGACATTAATAATTTTTTTTGATGGTTTGTTTATCTGTGAGTGGTATACATTTTGTATAGATAAACACACACATACAGACATTTTTACATACACCCATGCATGTATGTATTCATATGCAACAAATATGTATACCATAATAAATATATATAATTATTTATTTATCTTTTATATAAGAGAACAAAGGTAAATTTTATTATAGCCCGCGCATCAAGGTGGATGAAGGATGGAAATGGGCAGGCGGTGGAGGAGATTGTCATCGGGACTTGATTGCCCGAGACATGAGATGCTTGGGTTTGAATTTGAAGCAAGTTTGGAGAAAAATGTTTTGGCTAGATCTATTATGTGTTTTTTAAGTGGAGGAATTTTCGTGCCTGAATTAATAATGCTATTTCGGACGAACCAAGGGCTTTTGGTGAATCTTCTAAGCAAGACATTTTGGAAGGTTTCTAGACTCTTAGTATTGCTTGTGGCCCAAATTGGGGCGGCGTAAGTCATGATGGGTCGCAATTTTGATTTGTAAATAAGAATTTTGTTCTGTAGTGACGTTTGACTATTATAATTTAAAAGCGGGTAAAGGGATGCGGCAGCGTTTTTGGTTTTTTTAATTGTATGTTTGATGTGTGTGTGCCATGTGAGTTTTTTATCGAGTGTGACTCCAAGGTATTTAACGTTGTTTTGCCAGGGTATTGCTTGGCCGTACATGGAAACGTGACCTTTAGGAGTGCTGCGAACCTTTCTTCGCGAGAAGAAAATAGCAGCGCTCTTGGAAGGGTTCACGTCTATACGCCATTTGTTATAAAAGTCTTGGAGTATGTTTATGTTGTGTTGTAAGCGAAGTGTGATCATCCTGGGAGAACTGTATCGAACCATAATGGCGGTGTCGTCAGCGTACAAGGCTTTATACGAATGTTGGTTCTCCGTGAGTGGTATATCATGTATGTAGATATTGAAGAGGGTGGGGGAAAGCAGGGACCCTTGCGGGACGCCTGCTGTCATGAATCTGGGAGTTGAGAGTGCATCTCGGATCTTTACTTGAAAAGTCCGGTGCCGAAGAAATGATTTTAAGATACCGAGGAGTTGGGGATCGATGTCAATGTTGTGCAATTTGAGAAGCAGTCCGTTCGACCACACTTTGTCGAAGGCTTTGGCTATGTCCAGGAAAATGGCGCCAGTGGACCGTTGGGAGTTGAAGCCGCCTAGAATCAGTTCGGAAACTCTGAGTAGTTGATGAAGGGTTGAGTGTTGAGATCTGAAGCCATGTTGTTCATCAGGGAGGGTTTTCACCTCGTGAATGTGCTTTAAGAGCCGAGTAAGGAGAATTTGTTCGAATATTTTACCAACATTTGAGAGAAGACTGATGGGACGATGGTTCTCACAGAATTTCGGGTCCTTCCCAGGTTTTGGGATGAGAATGACGTGCGCGTGTTTCCAACTTTTGGGAAAATAACGCAGTCTGAGTGCGGAATTTATGAGGCTCACAATGGCGAGAATGCTTTTAGGGGGGAGGGCTTTAAGGGCAGAGTTTGTTATGCCATCTGGACCAGGAGCTTTTTTGTTGCTGCGGTGTTTTATGGCCCTTCGGACTTCTGATGGGGTGGTGAAATGTACATTTGTTCCGGGAAGGGAGTCGAAAATTATGTCTATTTGATGGTTGACATTTGCTATATGGACTGGGTCGGCGTGCTTGGAGCTGGGGCTAAATTGAAATTCAAGATTATCGGCAAACGCCTCCGATTTACCTTGATCGTCAAATATGAGGCCGTTTTCGGTATGAATGGGATGGTTTGGGGATGGGGTAGTTTGGAGAGATTTGCATAATTTCCATAGGGAGCCATCCTGTGGATTTATATTTTGAATTTTTTTGTTCCAGGTGGAGTGTGAAAGCTCGGAAAGTTTCTTTCTAATAAGTGCTTGAATTCTATTGATAGTTTTTTTGACTGAGGGATTTCGGTTTCTGTGCCAGTGTCGGCGAAGATTGTTTTTTGTAGAGATTAATTCCTGGATGTCGATTGGGAGGTCACTTTTGAGATTAAGGGCGGAACGTTCAGGAAGAGTTTTAGAGGCATCGGTGATGGAAGATGTGATTATATCGGCAAAGTCGTCAACTGCCTTGTCTAGTTCGAGGCCGTCAGAAATATTTTGAGGGATGATTGTTTTTTCCCCAACTCTGTGAGTGAAATACGTCCAATCAGTTTTTATAGATTTGCGCGGTGCCATTGGAGTGGAAAGTCGATTAAGAGTGAGCAAAACTGGATTATGATCTGAGCTTAGGTCATTTATGGTTTCGATACTGTAGACCCAGGGTAATTTGTGGAGGAGTGCAATGTCGAGAACATCGGGTCTAGCCCCGCTGTTCGGGAAGTGTGTGGGTGCAATTGGGCCCGCGATGAAGAGTTCAGGATGTGCGCTAGCGTACTTTTGTAAGATACGCCCATTGGAGTTAGTAATCCTACTATTCCAATTGGGGTGCTTTGAGTTAAAGTCCCCAGCGAGAATAGTAGGAGTGTGGCTATCGAGAAGAGTATCGAGGTTTTTTGGATCAAGCTTATCTTGCGGACGGTGATAGATGGAGTTTATTCTTAATGGGCCTGAATGTTTTGTATGTATTGTGATTGAGGTTGATTCAATAGACGACAATGTGGGTGTAATGTTATATTTGTGGGCGATTTTCGATTTAACGAAAATAGCAGTGCCCCCACCTCTCGTGTTTTGGCGGTCGTTTCTATATAATGTATAGTTTGAAAGTTTTGGAATTTGTGATGGGTTGAGGTGAGTTTCATTAATAAGTAAAACGTCAAGAGCGTGTGTATTTGCAAAAATACGTAATTCATGTATATTTTTTAAGAGACCATTAGCATTCCAAAATGCCATACGTAGCACGGAGGGCATGGTAGTAGAGCTAGCCATTTACACTGAAAAAAGTGAAAAAATCTGAGGGGCGGCGGAGAAAATGATAGATATGTAGTCTGCCGGTGAGGTGGCAGACTGAAATTTGGGGATGAGGTCGGAAAGAAGATCGCCAACCTTGGAGAAATTGAAATTTTTGAAAAATTCAAAAATGTTGAAGGGGGTGGAAGGAGGTGTGTGGGAGGTTGACGTTGAGGGAGCTGAGGGGGATGTGGACGTTAGTGGGGTTTGGGCAGTGGCCTGCGCGTATGATAAGGAGGGATTTGTGCTATGCGAGGTGAAAGTGGCATTACGTACGGTTTGCAAGATGGGTTGTGGAGATGGTCTTTTCGGACATTCCTTATAATTTGCCGGATGGGCTCCAGAACAGTTTGCGCAGGTGGCGGGACCATCTTCTCTCTGCTTCTTGCATTCCTGCGTGAAATGATCACCCGCGCACTTGACGCAGCGGGGAGGCAGGTGGCACATCATTGAAGAGTGTCCAAAATTCTGGCAGCGGTGACACTGAGAGGGGGCTGTTTTTTTATTAAGATACTCGACTCTTATCTTGAGGTGAAAGAGGGAAGTGAGGGAGAAAATTTTTTGTCCCGCCTCACCATGATCCAGTTGTACAAGGACTAGTGGAATGTTTTTCCTGTCTGGCCCGGATCTCATCCGAGTTACAGAATTAACTGGGAGGTTGAGATCTAGAAGTTCCAGGCGGACCTCTTCTTCGCTAATTGTCGTCGGAATCCCTCGCAGAACCGCCTTGGTTAATTTTTCTTCTGCAAGCTGAAATGTATGGAAGGGGGTTGTGTCCTCCTGGAGCATCTTTGTAGCCAGCCTGAAGCTGGTGGAGTCGCCAGTATTTAGAACCACCCCTGTTGGAATGGCCTTTGCGTTAATTATATTAACCCCAGCGTTCAAGAGGCGCTTTTCCAGGAGGCTCCAATTTTTTTCCGATTTTATAAAAATTGGAGGGATCTTAATAGGCCTCGTTTTTGTGGCATCGGTTGTATTTGCGGTGGAGTCAGACACGGAATTTAGAAGTGGCGGTGGTGCAATTTCATCGTCTGTAGCGAGGGCGGAGAAACGATTTGAGGTTTTTATAACTTCGGTGGACGGAGGAGGAGAAGCGCACGCCCTTCGTTTCTTGTGAGCTGGAGTCACCCATAGCGGGGGGAATGAGTTTACGGAAGAGGATGGAGCGGTTGATGTTGAGCTGGAGGTGGTTGTCGAAGAGGTGGGAGCTGTTGAAAAAGGGGCAGAAGTCAAGGTGGAAGGGGAGACGGAGGTCAAAGACGTAGTGAGGGTGGGAGTTGTTGTTGTTTTCAAAGAGTAGTCGGAGACATCTTCTTCACTTCCGAAGTGCTTTAGGAATAGAGCAGTTGAGCGTCTGGACCTCGTCACCTTAGATTTTTTTGCCAAAAATTCTTCAAGTTGTGCTTCTGTAGCACCCACGGCGGCAAGTTGTTGGTGGAGTGTAGACATCGAATCCAGGGTCTTATGCGTAGGTCAATAGTGAGAAAGGTAGACTGTGGAAGGTCAATGTGTAAACGGGGGTCTGCAGGCTTGGATTTGGTAAAAAAAAAATGAAAAACACAACACTGCTTTGAAAGCTGACAGCTCAATATTTTGTCACCATGAAAATTGTTTTTGATTGGAAACTGATGGAACGAATTACTATGAGAATGGAAGGAAACAAAAGAACCAGATGACGCGAATAATGATTAGAAAATAAACTGTTCGAAACGCAATGCACTGTTCGGAGCTCGATTTTTGAACTGTTGCTTCCTCGAGTAACAAAAGCGGACTGAGATACTCCAGGTTCACAAATTCGTAGAACTTATACCTAGGAAGGGAACTTCGCTTTGCATCTTGCCGACGAAAGTTGCGTCATCTTGTGACGAATTCTTGAATTAGAAATCGAACTACAATGGTAGCTTTGTCTGAAAATCCACGCACACGGATGTTTACAGGGTGTGACGGGTAAGGCGTGATATCGGACATGCAATCGAAGTCGGGTTCTGAAATTCAATCACGCAGATCCTAGCCTATTAATACTGTTTGATATTGTTTAGTTTTCCAGTTAAGTTTCAAACCAAATAGGGATTATAAATAGTGATCATTATAATCGAACCAAAATGGCGCCAGTAATTTCAGATGTCGCTGATCGTGTGATCATTTTTTGAACTTCCTCCCTTCCCAATATACAAAGGAATTTAACTATAAAAATCCCTCGCTAGCTAAAAATTAACACTATCTAAACTAGCACGGAAAATATAAAGTATTATTAAACCTTTGTTCGTTGGGTGGGGAAAAAGTTATGTGTCGATAACTTGTAATTTTTAAAACATAGCAATAAAAACGATGGACTTAATTTTTCAAAGGGTGCTTTATTTAAAAAACAACACAACCACTTCTTCTTCTGTTGAGTTCTAACTTTTTTAGACATATTTTATTAGAAGTTCATAATGGTGGGTGTGTAACTCCGGTTCATTAAACTCAAGAACATAATAATAGAAACACATTAAGCTTACTTTCACGACAATAAAACATTACTAGACATATGTAGGGCGTATGAGGCGTACCTGAGTTATTAAACATTTGTTTAGACCCGCCCCCCCCCCCCAACCCCCTACTGAAACCAAAAAACGGGTTATTCGGTATTTTCGGATCGACATGTTTTGCAGCTTTTGCGTTTATTTCTGGGGGATTTCATCATAATCATCATATCATATTTTCAATCCCAGATGATACTTTGCCATATACGAACATCTATACATTATCTTACTTAACGATGGATTTCCAATTTTTATCCTTAACCATAGAATACTAAACTCTCGTAAAAATTACCACGACAAAATGACGATTCCTGAAAAAAAAACAATGTTCGAGTCGTTCCCGCGTTACCTGGTTCACAGTACCTTCCGAATTTGTTCCGTCAGTGTGTCACGTGCTGTCATTGTGGTCGGGTGTTATTGGTATGTTGACTTATAGCAAGAGTGTCGTAAAATTTACGAAAGTTCAGGGTTTACGATAGTTTAGTATTCTAGGCTTAATATGTATGTAATAAAATAGCTCATCAAAAGTATCTTGGTTATTGAATCGGCAACAATTATTAAGAACCAAATTCAAGAAAAATATGTGCCTTTTGTCCAAGTCAACGAAAAGACAACAAACTTTTGAAGGAAATTCAAAAAAGCCATATGTTTGGCGAACCCGACACTGTGGGAGCCCGTCTGTCTATCGTGCATCATTGGCTGTTTACGTAACCGTTCATGCATTAGACACAAACGACGATAGTCAATACTCTTCTAAGTAAGTGACATCTGTTGAGACACCTAAAAACTACGTATCGGTACTAACGACATCTGTTGAAACTGTGTACAAACCTATATACCAAAAAATTTAAACTATATAGGTTGAAACTGTGTACAATCATCTGTTGAAACTAATATCTGTTGAAACTGTGTACAATCCTATATACCAAAAAAAATTAAACTAAAGGTCATTTTGCATCACCCTGTGTCTTTACGTAGGAATATTATGATACTAAATGAATTTCCTTATCTGGTCTTTAACTTGTAATCTCTGGGTACAGTGCAAAGAGGTTTCCCATTTTGTCTCATTTTGTTCGCGGAGGATGTCAAATGCATGAAAAACTGATGAAATGACTAGAATTCTTCGTTATTTCAATTTTCCCTTTGTTTTATAAATTATTTTCGTCTCGCCGAACTAAGAACAGGATAAAAAGTTAATCAGGTTTTCTTACTTTTTTATAGGTCTCTTGGGTGAGAAAACGGCCTGGCTACGACAAACTCGAGATACTAACCATTGGACAGCAAACCTACACCGCTGATTCCAGGTAATTAATTAATTAACATATAAATGTGAAGTTTTACGAGAGCGCCCTTTAAAATATATACTTAAACAGAAAACATCCGATATTAAATTTGATACACATGGCGGTCAAATTATCTCGGCCTAAAGTAGAATGGGAAAAGAGAAACTGGAGATCAGATTTGGATGAAATTGAACTTCATTAGTCACAGAACTCGTCAGAATTTAGAGCTAAACATGAAACTCGCATTTTTAAGACATCATAACCACAAAGTCAGAACACATCTATCACCGTTTGCTACATTGAACGATCTTCATCGGATGAGGTTTGTCTAAATATTGATGGCGAATGATTTTGCTTACAAATTGCATGGTGGGCCGAATTGGGTGAGACTGGTTGAGGGAGACTTCACCTAATACTCTCTGTCGGACTCTCTTGACCCATCGCCTTGCACCGCAGTGGGAGGGATGGATTCCGTCACTCCTGGACATATTGGTCCCCAGATTCATACCAACCCCTCCAACTTTTCTCCTTAATGCAAACGTAATTTCCCTCCTTTCCCTAAAAAGACCCTCCACACAGCATCCCCAAAGATGGCCCTGATGCAATTTTTTCTTCAGGGTCTCCTGTGTGGAGCTACTGCACAAAAAATATGAAAATATATTTAAACTTATATAATTGGATAGAGCCTAGCAAATCAATGATATTTTTACGAAAGTGTTTTTTTTCATTAACTCCACACAGGAGGCACTGAGGAAAATAATTTCCCTCAGGGCCTATGTCATCTGAGATGCTGTGTGTGAGTCGAAGAAGCGACCCGTACTCATGTGACAAATATCAACCGTGTACATATGTTGGGCCCGCGTTTTGCGTGTTTGCCAACTATGCACCAGTGCCGAGGGGATCAATGACGCTAGTTCCTCGGAGCATCTTCCATTGTAATACCGGTAGAACAAGGATAGCATTTCCACCCGACACCTGTGCTCTAAAGATTGCAATCCGTCTGTTCAGATGGGAGAATCTATCAAACGGACCGCCCGTTTTTGCACAGAGTCGAGGGTATTTTTCAAGTATTTAGGAACTCCAGACCAGAGGTAGCTTCCAAATTCAACCGCGGGGCGCATTTGTGATTTGTTCAGGGTTAGCAGTTGTGTACTATTAAAGTATCTGCGGGCCCTGTACAGTACGCCCAGTTTTTGGGAGGCTAACTTTACTCTGGCTTCGATGGAGCCCCCATATCTGAGCTGGTCACTTAGAGTTACACCAAGCATATCAATGGAGGGCCTGTTCGGAAGATTGCTTCCGTTGAAGGAGACTAGGTTTTCATTTCGATCCCTTTTGGACGTAATCAGACATGATTGGGTCTTTGAAACATTGAATTCAACGAAATTATTTTTACCCCCAGAGAAAACCTTCTCGAGGTAACCGTCCATTCTTTGCTTCAAAGCCCTCAGAGCCGTTCAAATTACCAAAATATCATATTTTTAAAGCAGTCCACCTTGATTTAGAACTATCTAATTTATTCTCTTTCTGAAGGTAAGACTGCAATTACTTAACAATAATATAAAGGTAAATAAAATTCTTTGAATAAGTAGGTAGATACTATTAAGGAGTTCGTCCACCTTTCGCGATTTAAAATATACATACTTCATAATGTAACGTTAGGATGCGGTGGGTTAGATGACTTTCACGATAATTTTAATTCCACTCTTTAATGAGCAGCATTTATAATTTGAAATAAGATAAAAAATGATATGCACAGGTAAAATATTAAATTGTTAAAAAAAGTTAACTTTCTACGTACAAGCACACCGAGAACAAAAATTTTAAGGAACATTTCAAGCAAATGACGGTAAAAGAAATAATGTAGATAAATTTATTTAATTCAGATTTTGAGGGATTCTTTTTACATCAAAAAATGATGTTTTGTTTACGGTCATACGAACACATTTTTCATAAATATTAATAATATTTATATCTTCATGACATCACCCATGTATAATAAATATTATATTAGGTCCTTACATATGAAATTGGCGTTGTGTATGGGAGGAACATAAAGTCGATTTTTTTAAAATATAATATATTTATTTAATCAAAGTGTTTGCCATCTCATAGGTAGTTCATCGATCCCTTTACTAAAAAAACCATTCGGACGGGAATCAATAAAACCTTTGAAGGCGGTTTGAACTGCCCCATCGGAGTTGAAATTTTACCCGTGCAAGAAGTTATCCAAATTTCGAAAAAAAATGGTAATCTGTTAGGGCAAGGTTCGGAGAGTTCGGTGGATGTCTTAGACATTCCAATTGAAGCTCCTCTAATTTGGTAGCCGTCTGCTGTGCAGTGTGTGGTCTAGCGTTCTAACGGGCGTTTGTTGATTTGCTTCACTCAATTCGTGAGGTACCCACCTTTCAAGCTTTTTCACTTTCCCAATTTACTTCAAGTGGATTAAAAATAGTTTTATCACTAACACCGCAGCCTGCAGCTGATGGATCAGCTTCCACAATAACCTCCAATTCTTCATTATCAATTTTGGTCTCCGGCCATCCACGGGGCTTGTTCTGCAGGTCGAAATTTCCAGAACGAAAACGTTGGAACCGAAAACGAACTGTGTTTTCTTTTGCGGCACCGTCGTCATACACATCATTAATCCTTCGAGCCGTTTCTGCAGCACTAGTGACACGGTGGAACTCGTACTCGTAAATAACGCGATATTTAAAGTTTTCCATTTTGTAAATTAAGTGACCCAAAGAAAAAAAACAATTAAGGAAAAAACAAATGAATTATAATTTTCGAAACACAAATACATGAGTAAATAGCTGTATAAATTTGAATTTAGAATTCCTATCCAAAGAGAAGATATTTGAGATCAAAGTTGCAAGTACGGCAAAACGCCAATTTCATGTGTAAGGACCTAATGTAAATGTGAAAGCGTGTTTGTTAGTTTGCTTGTTCTTCTTTCCCAACGCAACGGAGCGACCGATCGAAGTAATTTTTTGCATAGCCATGTTTGAAGGACTGGGAAGTGATGTAGGTTACTTTTTATCCCGGAAAAACATTTAATTTGCGTTGGGAAAATGCTTTGCCCATTGGAAGTTATCCTTAACGCACCCACCCTGGTATAAATAACAGAAGGTTACTCTTTCAAGGCTCTGGCAAGGACTAAAAATTTTTTTAGTGAACGAATTAATTAAGTTTGAAGAATCTAGAAGCCCAGTGACCCTGCATATGGTGTAAGGATACAGTATGCAGGTGCTTACATAATATACAAAATGCAAATAATATAAGATCAATAACATAAAGTCAAGTATAAAGGAGTGCTCGTACCGCGTGGGTTGAATTCGCATTTACTACCCGTTTGACATAAATGGTGTCCGAACATGATTTGAGTGTTAAATTTGTTCTAGAAGTGGGAAAAGTCTAAAACCATTATTTATCGAAATACGAAAAAAAAGGATTTTACGTAGAAGGCGTGAATTGAGGTTAGAAACGAAATCAATTTGACATTATTCACATGACGACGAATGACTTGCAATTTTTTATATTTTTCGTTGAATGGGTGAACCCAAGTACTATCTATCATCGTTCGTGTCTTAGGTACGAAGGGTTATATGAATTTCCGATGGCATCGGCGAAATAGGGCGGGCTCCTCCAGTCCGCTCGCACCAGCGCGAGCGCTTCGGCAGAACTGCGTAGGCGTAGAGCCTTGTCTAGTAAGGACGTCTGTCCAGTTTTATATTAATCGTAATTTTAACGATAACTTAATGAATCAACTAGTAATCGTACGATTCGGAAGATACCCAACACATATAAATATGTCATAATATTGGAAAATAAGAGACGTAACAAAGATTGATAGCTAATTTTCTTGTACCGGGAGATCTGGTTCAGAGCAGGAAGATCTGGAAAGAAGCAGTTCTCTCAATTTGGGAGGCTGATATGGGTATACCGCCGCCTGTATATAGATGGGTATATATATGGGTATATATATGGGTATACCGCCGCCTAAGGTACCATTATTGGATAACTAACACCCCTGTCATAGGTCGCCCAAAGCAGTTTGCTACGTTTTTCCTGACTCAGCAGTGGTGCCCGGGTACATGTTGTGAAGTTTGTCTAGGTCTTGGCGGCGGATGAGTTTGTACACCTACTACGTAGCGGGCCGGATCCGGAGCGGCTGGTTGAGGAAACCTCTTGAACTCTCCAGCCGGACTCTCTCTACCTATCGTCTTGCACTGTATGGATTTACACGTCGGTCACGCCTGAACTCGCTGACTCGTAGATTCGTACCCATCCCATATACCTTTTTCTTTCCCAGTACTTCCTCTCCTTCCTTTCCTAAAAAAGCCCTTAACACAGCATCTTCAAAGATCACAAAGGCCCAAAAAAACCGAGTTTCCACTTTTTTGCATCATTTGGTATTGGTCAATTGAGAAATTTATATAATAAAATGTTATTAGGTATTACGAAACCAAATCCAGTTACAGCAACTTAGTTTGCTCTGTTTTGCTTATCTGGGTGTGTAATAAAACCACCCTGTTTTCCCCTGAATCTGGTTATCATATTGAGATGAGAAGAATACTTTATGCAAACTAAATAACAATAAAATTATCATGTTATCATAATAAAATTAGCATTATATAATCAAAATACTTCACGTGAAGTGTTTTCTTGGAAGGGAGATGTTTTGTTACATTAAATTATTTCATCGTACAAAACATAAATTTCATAATTTTTACGATAAAACATTAGAGAAAATTAATTTCATTTTGGGCCTGTTATTGATTCTGATGAATAGATATATATACTCGTAGGTTGGGGCCTCATATTATTTATTATAAAATATTAAGAACATAGATTTAAAATTTTCCAATTTTATCAATTTAATTTCTTGGTTTAATATGAAAAATGGTAATCTTTTTAAAAATTGTATCGGTTGATGCATATTTAATGTACATAAATACTTTTTAATTTTTGTTTATTTATCTGCTACATATAATAATAATGGTCTAATTAATGGTCTTTCATTAAAAGCATTTGCTTGTGGATGGAAAAAGAGTTTACATTTCATATATATACATATACAAATACAGTCACGTGTTTCAAATATATTGGAACAGTTATTACAATGCAGTTAATACATTTCATATATGTACAATTACTACAGTCACGTATTTCACATGGTGACCCGACAATTCGTCCTGCGACAATTCATCCGGCGACAGTTCATCCTGCGACAGTTCATCCGGCCGACAGTTCGTCCTGCCGACAGTTCATCCTGCCGACAGTTCATCCCGCCGACAATTCATCCGGCGACAATTCAATCTGCCTGATCATTTAGAAGATTTTTATTAAGTAAGTATGCAAAGAGGATATACGGCCGTACCACCAAAATCGATCTACTGTATCTGAAGGCATCTTGAGTGGAAATCCGCTGTAAAAATATTTTTACTAACAATAATTTCGACTCTCCGAAGAAGCATGCGTGAATAACAAAATACGACATACTTATACTTATAGGTTAGGTTAGGTTAGGTTAGGTTAGGTAAGGTTAGGTTAGGTAAGGTTAGGTTAGGTTAGGTTAGGTTAGGTTAGGTTAGGTTAGGTTAGGTTAGGTTAGGTTGAATTGTCAGGATGAATTGTCGCCGGATGAATTGTCGGCGGGATGAACTGTCGGCAGGATGAACTGTCGGCAGGATGAACTGTCGGCAGGATGAACTGTCGGCCGGATGAACTGTCGCAGGATGAACTGTCGCCGGATGAATTGTCGCAGGATGAACTGTCATGGAACCATTTCACATATATAGGTGCAGTTAATACAAATACATCGCAATCAAGACCCTTTTAACTAAAAGACACAAACATGCATGTAATCAGTAATAAGAAAAACAAGTATAATTTTTAGTGTGACATTCTTGTGGACATAGGGGAAGCAGTTTTTCCGTTGATGATTTCTCTAAAATACTTTTTGATAGAGTACAACAATTGTAATTTGTCATTAATGTTCTGATTTCTTCTGGTAGAAGAAGTATTTTCCTCGGTGTGTATGATGGTGTTGGGCAAAAGAAGTGTTTAGTTTGGGGCATATAAATACATGTTTAATTATAGTACGATGTTCAGTTATGATTGAGTATTTATATTTTTCTTTTATACATTTTATTTGTACATTTTTTTGTAATTTTTCAAAAATAAGTTTTTAAATGTTGGAACTTTGAATTAATTAAAACGAGAATAATCCATTTTCGTGTATTTTTAAAGATACTAGCTGATTCCCGGCATGCGTTGCAATGCCATATTCAAAGAGATACATTGTTTCTCCATGCATGTCCTTTCCCGTGAGTCCCCGTTCCCCGCGTTCCCTTTCCACCTTCCCCGCCTAACCCCAACCCTCTCCCGCTACCCCGCTCCACGGTCCCGCCAACCTCCCTCCCGCGTTCCACATATTCGGTCCCAGTACATTCAGTTTTCAAATAACTCGCGTGCCACCAATTACAAATTTTTTATTCAAATTTTCATTTTTCATATATTACAAATATTCATTTTTGTGTATATATAATATACATACACATTTTTTTTCTTTATTGTGTAAAAGTTACACATAGTGGGAATTTATGCCCGCTAAGCTACTGCAAGTACCTTGTCAGCAGGAGATTATTTCCACGGATTTGTTAAACCAATACATGAATATATGAATAATCCTAAACGCATCAGCGTGGCAACAACATACACATATAATAATATATTAACTATAAAAATATATACACTTTAAACATTATGATATGCAATGTTGATAATAATATAATAAGAAAAATAAAATAATATGATATTTTAACAACAATCAATCTAATTTGGTACCTAGCTTAGGTACATATTTAAAATACCTATAATTTCAAAAAGCCATACAATTCTTTTGTTAGAAAAAAAAACAGCTGCCTGCTAAATTCACATTCATCAAACGCGCAAACCCTCAAACGTGCAAGGTTAAAATAGGCGTTAAGTTTTCTGAAATTATCCAATTTTCTGGGCAAATTTCTTAATTTTTCTTTCCGTCAGAACCTTCTACAAAGTATTAGAAAACTTTAAAAAAATGATGAATGAAATAGGTAAAGTCGTTCGGAAGTTATGGCGTGACGAAGGGAAACAGGGATTCATTTATACATATATATATATACAGCGTTACACGTGTAAGTTGGCGTTGCTTTGGTGTAAACGTGAACTAACGGCTTTTGATATTTTAATCTGTCACCTACAATTGTCATGTCATAGAAGACAGCGCACTCTTTTCTCGCCAATTTGCACTTGCAGCATTTTACACTGTACAGTTAGACCTAGACAGATGTATCTCTACAGGCGTTCGAGGAGAAATAAAATAATGATATTTTGGGAAATAAGGCAATCTAAATCTAATATTATAACTCTTCTCCGAGGTTCTCCGTGGACTTCCTTCAACCCGGCACTTGGAGATTGGTGCTGAGACGTGCCGTGGTGGAAGATTCTGGAACCTACGAATGTCAACTCAGCACACATCCTCCTCTCATATCAAGGCATCAACTCATCGTTCATGGTAAGTACAATTACAGAACTGTAGATATATTAACGTCATTTTTTCTGAGGTTTTTAATCCAGTAGATAAGTATGTAGAGTGCGCAATGTAATTCCAAACCGGACATTTTAAAGATATAAAATATAATGTACATGGTGTACTGTCAACAATTTATTACCTAACTGGGCATTTAACGTTCGTTTTAACTGCAATAATCTGAAGCAGAGGAAATGATCACTGAAGTGGCCCACCTTAGATTGGATATGATCGGTTAACTTCGTAACCGTTCGGGAATTAGACCCGAACGGGCGATAGTTGTCTGTGAATAGAAAAAAAATATGGTTGAACTTTGCAATCCGAAAATTGATGACAAACAGTATAAATTTGAAAATTATTTATTGATGATGATATTACTAAATCTCTAATTTAATCACAAATTCGATAAAATGACGCATTTTATAATCTCAGTGGCTTAATTGGTTGAGACTCCCGGTAAGACCAGAGAATCTGAATTAGAGTCCCATTTTCGAACCGTTACCTTTTATTTTATGTGTCTTTTTCTATTTTGTATAATACTTGCTGGTCCTCGACATGCGTTGCAACGTCATTCAAATAAATACATTAATTCTCCCTGCACGTCCTTTCCCGTGCGCCCCGTTCACTTCCACCTTCCCCGCACTTCCCTCTCCGCGAATCCCACCACCCCCGTTCTTCTTCCCCCTGCCACTCTTCCCTGCCGCTAAAATATATGAAAATCACATTTTCATTTATACAAATTTCATAACGCCAAAGCTTACCATTATGCAGGGTGTCAGGGGGTAAAGTGCATTAACTTCGGGAGGTGATTGTACATTATGGTAAGAGTAAAAAAGATAAGTAATAAAAATCCTTAGTGTAAGGTAGCACTTACCCAAGTTAGCTTGCCGGGCGCATTTGTTGCAACTTCACTTGGTGTGATTTGACCTGTATCCATGGAAACCGTTTGTTAAGAATAACAAGACCGAGAATTTGACGTTTATGCAGATTGTATGTTTTAAACCAAATGTAAAAAGATAACTTCACTTAAATAACAATTGAAGGCACGCTCTTAACGATTAAATTGTTATATACTTGAACACTTAACTTATGTCATCGCTTTTAACTAGTTTGGGTGAAATGCAGATCCCGCCAATGTCAGGGAATTTAATAAAAATGCACTTTTTAGATGAGAAAAGTGTGGAGAAGATGAATAAAAAATAAATTAAGGCGCGCTCGGCAAAATTGAGGGAGATACAACCGTTCAAAGTATTTAAAATTTCACTTCGCGTACTGATATTGACAGTCGTTCGCCATTTTTTCACTGCTTATGTTGGATCCCAGACCTAATACAGAATTAATAGTACGCCAGAACCACAAACCATGTTACTCAAACCTAGCATAGCCGCTAAACCACTTGAAAACTGGGATGTTTTTCTTGCCTTGACGTGAGTAGGCGTTATAAAGGTTTTTTTATTTTTTTTTTTTTTTATTGAAAGAACAGATATACATATTAAAATCAACAAACAAGTCCTGCTAAGCCAATTCAATTGGCTTGTCAACAGGTGCTTATATTTTAGTTACATATAGATTATTTACATTTAAAATTTACATCTTATATCTACAGATTCAACATACATATCAATATACATATCAATTATCAATACAAATATTTTTTTTCCGATAGCCAATTTTTCACCATATATTCAACCTTATTCATAGAATTACATTGCTTTATAGTGTCAGGTAATAAATTAAATATCTTCGGTATGATGTATTCAAACGTTCTCTGTCCGTACTTATTGTTAAATTTCGGAACTATTAACCCGTCGTTGCGCGTGAATCTAGTGCTGTATTTATGTTCTAATTTCTCTTTATGCTGCGGGGTAAATATATGCTGAATTATAATTTTGTGCCATAGTATTGCTTTCACTGGTAAAATTTTGGCATTCTGAAACAGCAACGGTGTATCATGTCTCTGTTTGTAAATATTAGGGACGACTAATAATTTTACAATTGCGTATTGTACAACTTGTACTTGTTTCAGATTGGTTATAGAAGTATTTCCCCATATTGTTAATCCATATCTTATAATAGATTCTGCCAGTGACATATAAATTATTTTAAGTGTTTCAATTGAAAGAAAAAATTTTAATGTGTACATTCTGCCAGCAATTGATCTGAGTCTTTTACAGGTTTTTTTAATATGTTTGTCCCATTTAAAAAAACAATCTACTGTAACACCAAGATACACGTATTCCGTAACTAATTCTAAGCTATCACATTTACAATTAGTTGGAATATTTTTATGGATGCAATTAAAATCGTGAGAAATAATATTAGGATTAAATAGAAATTTGGCATTAGGTGATCTTATATGCATTACTTTGGTTTTTTTAGCATTTATTAATAATCCTGCATCATGTGACCATTTACAAAGTTGATTAAAGTCAATTTGCATGAGTTCAATTGCAATTTTTAGATCTTTATGTGATATGACCAATGCCGTATCATCTGCGAATACAAAATGTTTAACAAAAGAGAAAAGTTTTTTCATTATAGTTACATAAATTATATATAGTGTAGGCCCCAATATGGAACCTTGTGGAACTGCTGCAGATACATTTTTTGTTTTACTAAAAGTATTATTTATTTTGGTACATATTTTTCTATCTCTAAGATAATCTTTAAATAAATTTAACACATTTCCTCTTATTCCAATTTTTTCTAGAGTTTTCAGAAGTTTTTTAGAGTTAATTGTGTCAAAAGCTTTAGAGTTATCGATAAATAAAACAATAACATGTAATTTATTATTTAATTGATTATTTATATAATTGGAAAAATCTTGCAGTAGTTTTTCAGTGTTTTTTTTTCTTTGGAAGCCGTATTGATTTGGATCTATGATAGTGAATTTTTCAATATAATTATTTAATTTATTTGATATAAATTTTTCGAGAATTTTTTCTAATGCTGGTAGTATACTAATAGGCCTATAATTTCCTAGTTCAATGTGTTTTCCACCTTTAAATATTGGTCTTGTAATGCTATATTTAAATTCTTGTGGAATTTTTGCTTGCTTTATTATCATATTGATTAAATGAGTAATTATTGGCCCAAGAGTTTTTACATTTCTTTTTAAATCAAACATTCTTATATTGTCAATACCTGTGCTTTTAGAGTTTTTCATTTTTTTAACAATGTTTTCAATATCAGTTATAGTAGCTCTTGGTATATATAAACTATGAGGTAGTTCTTCGAGTACTATATTAGTAGCTTTGTGATTGCATTTATGTAACATGTTGCTGATGCTATCCGAGAAGTAATTCACAAAATCATTTGACACAGAATCCTCAGTTCTATCTTTTAACATATATCGTGTTATAGTTTCATCACAATCGTTTTTGGGTTTACATCCTAAAATATTATTTATCTCGTCCCAAGTTTTTTTTGTATCATTAAAACAGTTTTTAAATTTATTATTATAGTAGTTAGGTTAGACAAGGTTTCGTGTTTTTTTGTATTCTGTTTCAAATGTTTTGTTTGTTGGTGTACTTTTCCATTTTTTATAAAGTTTATCTCTTTTCTTTATATGACATAATAATTCACTGCTTACCCATTCATTTATTGCAAAAGGTCGTGTTTTCGGTTTTTGCACTATCGTTTTAGAACTACTCTTGTAAAATTTGTCAAATAAAGATTTTATTTTTTCATATTTTTTTTTATTTATTTATTTATTGTTTCTTTACACTGTAGGTAAAAATGTTTACAATACAATTTGTTACCTCACTAGGACAAGCCTGTGTTGAGGTTAACAATAATTATACAAGTTAACAAAATAACACAAAATTATACAGATTTTGAAAGAACAATATTGTTGTATTTCTTACAGATTGAGATTATGGGTACCCAGTACCCACTAAACTGATGGCGCTAGGTAGTACATTAATGTAGACTTTTAGGGTGACCATAGTTTTGAGATCTGATTCAAAATAAAATAAAGTATTTTTTTGTTTTGTTTTTAAGATTAAGTTGTAAATAATAAATATATGTATATAATTTAACATGCTATAGATTTGGCAGGAGGAAGATGAAAAAAAAAACAGTTTAAACAAAAATAAAAATTATTTTAGCTTATTTTATAAACATACTCATTTAGCTAATAATTTAGAAAGGACAAAGTAGAGAAAATTAATTGGCAATCCTCGACTAACACAAATAATTTAAGATTCTTTTTAAAAGTGTACAAGGAATTAGATGACTTTATATGTTCTGGAAGGCTATTAAATATGAGTGGAGCTTGATAAAAATAATTTCTTTGACCAAAAGAAGATTTAGTTTGAATTGCCATAAAATTCAGACCAGAGCCAATTCTCGTAGTACGAATTTGCTGTGTTCTTTCTGCAATATTAATATTATTAAAAAATCTACAAAGCGTTTGTGTAATATGTAACTGTTTTACGTTCATTACATTACATTCCTTAAAAAGTAAATGAGTTGGATATTTAATTTTTTTCTTGAACATAACTTTAAGAATCATATAATGAAATACAATCCCTCTCCTCTATAAGTTTACTCCAGTTATAATCTTTGATATATCGATCAATAGCCTTTTGTGAAATGATTTGAATATACTTATTTGCAAAGTCTACCTGACGTTTATGAGATTTTATATTAATAGCAGTGATAAAATGATCGGCAATATTATTTTCACAGACGCAAGCAGTTATTTTCTTGCCTCTAAATTTGGCAAATATATGGTCAATACACGTGCGAGTAATTTGTCCATTTAATACAGCTTCTCTGGTTACTACATTAATGCATTTTGTTAAATAATGGTTAGTTAGTAAGTTTTCATATGAAGTTATGATATAATCATGGTCATTAAGCAAATTTAGATTTATATCTCCAAGTAAGATAATATTTTCCTTATTATTAATTGTATCAAGATATGATGATAATTCCGTTAAAAATGAAGATTTACTGAAATTAGGAGGTCTATAGATAGCTATTATATTAACTTTAGTTTTGTCCTGGAGTATGAGCTTTCCTATTATATTTTCAAAATGTAGAGATTGGAACGATTTTGGCCTAAATTCAAATTTATTTCTTATAAACAATATAATCCCTCCTCCTGACTTATCAGTCCTACAGTAGTTATATGCATTATATCCGGGAATATTGTACAAACACGTACTTTCAATTTCAATAGATGTTTCACATAGCATTATAATATCAATATGCTTCAAACAATTAAGTAGATATATATGCAGTATATTCCAATATTTTTGTATAGATCTTATATTTAATTGAATACAAACAAGATTATCAGACGCATTTGGGTTTTCTTTTTTTATCCAATCTTCTAAATTATTTACTGTACTACATTCTATTTCGTTATCATTATCTATATACAAGAAATTATTCTGAGCCATTGAATTCGTAGTTAAATTTTATGCAATACAATAAGATTGTGATACGAAGTTTTGTTGATTTTACATATTGAAATATTTCTATAAGAAATAACTCTATATTATAATGCAGTATAAGCTTCAATTTAATACTTGATATAATTACATACATTTTTTTTGTAATACCCGTATTTATACTTAGCGTAATACGGCAATAAACAGTTATTATACAAGTTAATATTATGATAAAGCATTTGTTTTTATCAAAGACATCACAATTCTTTTTCTTAAAGTAAAAGCCCTTAGTATAATATAATGATACAAAATAGTTTTCCATGCTTTTAACATGTAATAATATTACAAATATTTGATTTTTAGATAAAACAATAAAATTTAATATTTTTGTTAGGTTGATTTTATCCCATACATAAAAAATATATTTAACACATATTTTTATTATCTGTCCAGTAAACATGAAAAGAAAGTAAGATAAAATAACTCCATTTATGAAACCTAAACTATAAGTAATATCTTTTGTAGGTTTCAGCCCGTAAAAATAAATTATTTTCTTGTTTTGTTTAAAAAGAGAAGTATTTTGAGTAAAGATTAAAGAATTTAATGTTAAATATTTAACAATATAAAAGTGATTGTTTCTAGAGCTAATTGGTACAAGTACTTTTTGATAAAGACTTAATAAATATAAAATAAACTGTATGTTCACATCTAGTGTTATTTCAGAATATTTATGATATTTAAAAAAAAATTTAAAAGCTGTTGTTATATTTATGAATGTGAAATATAGTACATAATGAATATATGCATGTTTAAGTAAACAATAAAATGTTTTTGAAAGTGTCGTTATGATATTACTGTTCAAAAAATAATGTAATATAATAATTTTATTTTTTTTAGTTATTTGGCGATCTTTTATAATTTTTATAACAATATTTATGTAATAAAGTGAATTTTTAATAACAGAATATGACGACGTTTGGAAATCTAATGTCTTTATACAATGATTATTTTCTGTAAAATAGTATAAAAATAGAAATGTGTAATGTTTAGTAATAATAACGTAAATAATTGTATTTATTGAAATGTAGCAAATTCTACGAGAAAACTTCATATGTATTATAATAGCACTGTATCTACTTTGAGGCAGGTTTAATGTTATTTCTAGTCAATATTCTATTTTTTCTTTTGCTAAAATGCTCATTTTTTTATACACATTGCATTTCGTATTGTCGTTTGCAGAATGCCTGATGTCAATATTCCAGTTCATTTTTTTATTTTTGCTATCACAGTTTTTACATTTAGGTTCTTTGTCTTTGTTAGCACAATCTTTGTAGGAATGATCACCAGCGCAGTGTGTACACGACGGTTTGTCCTTTTCTTTATGAAGACACCTGACAGAAGTATGTCCAAAGCCCAAGCAGTGAAAGCACTGAACCACAGCGCGGGCATCCTCTACTTGTATTCTCTGGTACCCCAAATAGATTTTACCGGTAGAAACTAACCATCTTCTTATTTTAGTACTAACTTCTATTATGTAATTAGATGTGTTGTTATATTTGTTTTTCAAGATCTTTTTTAACGTCATCTCAATTTCTGGTTTATCTATCATTACAGCCTTGATATCTTCATTCTGTTCGATAATATCTTGTAAAATATCATCCTTATTATAGTCATTAGTAATGCCCTTAAGGATTACAGTTGGTCTTTTCTTTTTAATTTCTGTAGCACTAATGTCTTTGCACTCTTCCCCAATAGCTTTTGGGGAAGAGTGCAAAGACATTAGTGCTACAGAAATTAAAAAGAAAAGACCAACTGTAATCCTTAAGGGCATTACTAATGACTATAATAAGGATGATATTTTACAAGATATTATCGAACAGAATGAAGATATCAAGGCTGTAATGATAGATAAACCAGAAATTGAGATGACGTTAAAAAAGATGCACTTTTTTGTATCATAAACCATGTTTAGCGTATTTGGTTAAAACAAAATAGAGGGCGGACTGTCAATATCAGTACGCGAAGTGAAATTTTAAATACTTTGAACGGTTGTATCTCCCTCAATTTTGCCGAGCGCGCCTTAATTTTTGTTTTATTCAGCTTTTCCACACTTTTCTCATCTAGAAAGTGCCTTTTTATTTAATTTCCAGACATTGGCGGGATCTGCATTCCTCCCACTAGTTTAACAAATTTTCAAAATGTCCACCTTCATGCATGTAAACGTAAAGTAATATTATTATCAATTCGTACGTTGTGGCGTATTTCATTCATGAATGTTTGCCCTTTCTTTGTTGGTAAAGTAAGGAATTGACCGAATAATTCAATAACAAAGTTACGCGGTATTGGCAAAATAATTCAATTATAAAATTACGCACAAATAAACAACATTTTTACAGCTAGGCAGATTAGGCGTGTCTACAACTAAGTAAACAAAAGTAAGTCTGAAAAAAACACGCACTGGATGAAGTTGTTCCTTTAAGTCAGTCTTAATAAATACACACTAGATAAAGGCACATTAAATCAACAAGTTTTGACTTACAACAATATAGTTTTTAAAGTGAAACACTAGGTACTACCCGAATAAAATTGTTACATTCGAATTCAAAACTGACACTGAGCGCTTGGAGCGGGGATTCGGCAACAGTGGAGGTAAATTTTGGGGATCGCTGGCAACGGTTAATACGCACTTTTTTTTGAAAAAATCTTTTGATTCACCTTAATTACATTAAAAGACAACTATTTGCATTGGAGGAAGTGGAAAATATTTTTGTGTATCATGTTTTGTGATACAAAAGAAAGTGCCCCTTTATAACGCCTACTCGCGTCAAGGCAAGAAAAACATCCCAGTTTTTAAGTAGTTTAGTGGCTATGCTAGGTTTGTGTAACATGGTTTGTGATTCTGGCGTACAATCTCACAAGACGAAAGCTAATTTTAATTTTACGTAATGAAATTTAGAATGAATTATTTTCCACTTCCCCCAATGCAAATAGTTGCCTTTTAATGTACACTAGTGGACTTAAGTATGGACACTTTTCGAGATTTCTTGTTTCTTGTCGTTTGCCTTATAAAAAAACAACTTATTTTGTTATGGAACCCTTCTATATTTTTTTTCGTGTTCCTTGTGCTATAGTTGATTAATAAACATGCCATACCATATGCCATATGGTGATTCAAAATTATTATCACTCTTTATGAGAAATGGGAGCACACGCCTTTAAAACGACAAATTTTTGAGAATAATGTTTTTTAGTTTTGGCAACCCTACAATGTCCCGTGTTCTGTCTAAACCAACCACAAAGTGCAGAGAATCGTTGTGTGCTCCAATAAGGATACTTAAAGATGCAATACGATTAAGTTTTACACCCGTGTTAGTCAGTCATCCATTAAAGAAAAGTCGTATTGTTTTTTTTTAATAAATTTTATTAAAATGGCTCCTAAGGTGCCTAAACGTGCCGATTGGTGGCCCAAAGAGAAGTAAAGCTATTTCAGTATATGAAGAAGGCTACACATACGAAGAAATTGCAAAAATATTGGGTGGAGGAGCTACCAAGTCTGGAGTAAGAATGCTTTGCCAACGCTGCAAGGAGACTAAAATGACAAAAACAGTCCGAAAATCACCCAAAAGCCAAAGGTTACGCCACAAAATGAAAGAAAAATGTGTTGCCTTACCCTGCAGAACCATCGTTAAACATCCAAAGAGATTAACAAGGTCGTTAAAGCTGCTGAACCCGATATTACTGATATAACATTTAGGAAGAAATTAGGCAAGAATAATAAAAGTCTAACCATAACATGAAACAAAGGCATAAAAGGCTAAAAAATGGGTTGTAACACATAAGGAATGGACCTCAGAAGACTGAGCAAAGGTGATATGGAGTAACGAGACCAAAATATTCACTTTTGAGAGTGATGGGATCAGATTTGTTCGTTGCCATCAAGTTGAAGATGTGATACCAGAATGCATTAGTGCGACAATGAAACTTTCTCTGAGTGCAATGATGTGGGCTTGCATGATAAGGGATAGTTTTGGACGTCTGGAGTGGTAAAACGCACAATTAAGGCTAACAGGTATCAATATGTGATTGTGGAGCCAAAATTATTGCCCAGCACAATGATTTATTCGAGGGTAACCATGGGAAATGCAATTTCCAGCAGCATGGACCCCCCATGCCACATAGCAAAACGAGCATGAAATGGTTACAGAATCACCATATTGTTGTTTTACCTTGGCCAGGAAACCATCTGGGCTTGAATTCTACTGAAAATCTCTGGTCTAGATTGAAAATACTGGTTTTTCGTCGCAAATCCAGCAATAAAAGAGAAATAATTAAAGCGATTATTCAAGCATGGTTCCATGTCATCAAACCTGAAAATTAGGGACGTTTGGTGGACTTTTATGACTGTACATTCCTAGAAGATTAATGGAAGTTATTAAACTTAAAGGATTTCCAACAAAATACTAACGTTAAATGTAAATTTGAAATATTATGCAAAATCTTCATAACTGATAAATAATTTGTGTTTTGCCATGTCGTTGTTTTCTTCTGCATTTTTGTTATTTTTCTAAAAAAAACATTCAAATCTTTTCAAAATATAACAGCATAATATGTGGTTGAATTAATTAGATAACAAAATTACAGTTACACACTCACGTGATTTAAAAAAGAGCGAATGAACATCAAATACAATAAATTTATAAAAGTGTCCGTACTTAAGTCCACTAGTGTAATTAAGGTGAATCAAAAGGTTTTTTTTTTAAAAGTGCATATTAACCGTTGCCAGCGATCCCCAAAAATTAATACAGTGGAAAATATAACTTATTCGTTATTCTGATGTATGAGCTATATAATGGTAAAGTTTCAATAAAATCCTTTTTTTTACATTAACTCCACACAAGAGGCCCTGAGGAAAATAATTTCCCTCAGGCCCTGTGTCATCTTTGAAGATGCTGTGTGGAGGGTCTTTTTGAGGAAAGGAAGGAGTGAACATGGGTCTTGAAGAAACCCATGTTAAAGGAGGTAGGAAACACGGAGGCCGGCAAATCGTTCCACAGCCGAGCCGTTGAACACAAGAACGAGTCATAGAAACGATTCATTCTCATGTGATTAATGTCAACCGTGTACAAATGTTGGGCGCGTGTTTGGCGTGTTTCCCGACTATGCACCGGTGCCGAGGGGATCAATGATGCTAGTTCCTCGGAGCATCTTCCATTGCAATACCGGTAGAACAAGGACAGCATTCCCACCTGACGCCTATGCTCTAAAGATTGCAGTCCGTCTGTTAAGATGGGAGAATCTATCAAACGGATCGTCCGTTTCTGCACAGGGTCAAGGTTTTTTTTTTAGGTATTTTGGAGCACTTGCGATTTGTACAGGGTTAGCAGTTGTGTACTATTAAAGTATCTGCGGGCCCTGTACAGTAAGCCCAGTTTCTGAGAGGTTAACTTAACTCTGGTTTCGATGGAGCCCACGTACCTGAGCTGGTCACTTAGAGTTAGACCAAGCATATCGATGGAGGTCGTGTTCGGAAGATTGCTTTCGTTGAAGGAGACTATATTTTCATTTCGATCACTTTTAGACGTTATCAAACATGATTGGGTCTTTGAAACATTAAATTCGACGAGGTTATTCTTACCCCAAGAGAAAACACTCTCGAAGTAACCATCCATTCTTTGCTTCAAAGCCCTCCGAGCTATTGGAGTTTGTGTGCCCTTTGGGGGCTTGTCAAACAAAAAGATATCATGGACTGTACTGTCATCCGCGCAGCAATGAATCGGGGCACATGACAAGAGGTCATTGATGTGCAACAGAAACAAAGTCGGTGACAGAACCGATCCCTGTGGGACGCCAGTATTTATCAAATGCGAAGAAGAGGTGAAACCGTCAGCAACCGCCTGAATCGACCTCTAGTTCAAAAAGTCGCCAATCAACGTACACAAGGGTGCGGGAAGTCCGTAAGAAGGCAGTTTGTTGACAAGCCCTCGGTGCAGTTCCGAGTTTCCGTAAGAAGGCAGTTTGTTGACAAGCCCTCGGTGCAGTTCTGAGTTTCCGTAAGAAGGCAGTTTGTTGACAAGCCCTCAGTGCGGTTCCGAGATTCCATCTAGTTTTTGAGTCAAAGAGTAACACAAATATCCATACTAACTTTTGCATTTATAAAATTAGTAAGATTGTATTTTTCCTTTGGAGGGGTTCAGACATACGTTCACCGTTTGTCCCATTTTCGATTGTTGATATTTAGTGTGTTAGAAGGAGGGGCAGCATTATTTGTCGAACAAACGCAAAACAATCAGCTCGTTGACATTTGACGTTTTCGAATTTTTGGAATTCACTCACTGTTCAATATTACACAAATAATAATATTCCTGCAGTTCTTTCAAACGATAGGAGAATCCGTTCCATACGAAATGCATGAGAAAAGAATTTTCTTTATAACTTATTTGTCGTGAATTTTACCGATGTTTTAAAAGCTATTCTGCTATTCGGGGCATAGATAAATCCAACAATAATTCAAAGATCATAAAAATCGGTCCAGCCGTTCTCGAGTTATAAATAGTGTAACTCACCCGACTTTGTTTTATGTATTAAGATATTTACAGTTAGAGATGTTGATCTACTTCAATGAAACTTCAAATAGACATGAAGCATGTTATAAAAATTGTGATGTAAATAGAACATTTCAATAAAAATACCTCGAAGCAGAACAGATTTCTTATGTAACGTCCTTGTGACGCTTCTGTTTTGGGTTTTTCTTACCCCATCACATCCATCAAGATTGGAAACTGTACTGTACCGTGCGTACTATCAGCCAGTATTAAAAAATATCATAAAACCTTTGTACAAAAAGAAGGAGTAAAGCCTCCAGGGTATCTGCAAAATCTCTCTAAAAAGAATATAAAAAATGAATCCATCCGAATAGCTGGGATTTAGTACGCATTTAACATACGGGTCATACGGAGAGATGACGTACGAGTACCTCTTCTGACAAGGGTGCTTTCTTTTTAAAGGGTTGTGGGGTTGCCATCTCTCAAAACAATCTATTTCAAAACTGACAACTCCGCGTAATATCACATATATTTTTTCAAATTGTTAGTTGTTTTGTGTCGTCGTAGCTAAGATAAAGTATTATTTTTTTGTCTAGTATTTTAATCTGCGATTTAGAAAGTTAAAGGTAAAACTATCTTTTTTTGTTGTGTTTTAAATGTTTTCTGCTATTTACAGGATTATGAGTGACAAGATCGTGTGAATGTCAGGCATTCGAATCTATCAAAACGGGCGGTCCGTTTGATAGATTCTCCCATCATTTAATATTTGTAGCACTATTTTTAATATAAATATTAATATTTGCACTGTTTAAATAGTGCAATATAGTTGTGAATGGTGAATACTTGGGGAATGTGGATGAGTTTGTGTATTTGGGAAATTTATGTTTAAGTAACTAGAGATGGGAAGGCTGATAGAGATGTTGAAAGAAGGGTAAATACAGGTAATCCATTAACGGACGACTGAACGCCGTTGGGGTCAACAAAAAACTGTCCAAATAAGCGAAGCTTGCCGTCCATAATGGAGTACTGGTATCTACCCTGATGCATGGCAGTGAGGCATGAAACTGGCAGAAAAAGGATGAAAGTAGACTGAATACTGTAGAAAGATGATTCCAGCGTATGTGTGGTTAAACCAAGTACTATCGTATGAGAAAGGTGGCGATCCGCAAATAATTCAAGGCTGATGCCTGACCCTTAGGTAATGAGTAAGATTAAGAAAGGGATGCTCAGATGGTTTGGATTTGTGGAGTGAATGAACGAGGAAAGGAGTGTAAGGAGAATATATCATGCAAATGTGAATTGTAGAAGAAAAGTAAGGAGGGAACACCCGAGGAAGACATGGCCCGACCAAGCGAATCAGAAACTTGTCGGGCCATGTCAAGAGTCAGAATAATAGAAGAGCATGGATGAGACAAATATGAATGAGGCAGGGAGTGTGTGCGAAAACCAAGTTGGTTGGCAGTCCGCCCTCTCTGCCTACCCTAGCGGAAAACAGCGTAATGGTTAGTTAGTTAGTTATATTCTTTATTGTAGTATCTCCGTTGGATCTCTCCAAACAAATACGTTATTTGGGTCCAGTATTCTCCAGTACTGCTAATTGAAAGATTTGGTTCTTTGAATCACACTTATTAACGTATCGAATTTATATAGAGAACTCCAGTCCAATTTTTTAAATTTTTTTAATGAATACTGACCGTCTAACTTAAATAACTGCCTATTTTTTTTAAGTTAGTTTTGTTTTAATTTTTCAAGATCCCCCGAAAACCACCGTAGGTAAATGTAATGAATCGTGTGACGTCATCACTCCTGAAAAGTTACTATAAGATCGGGCAATCAGCTGATCAACTGCCGCCACTTTGAAATTCGGTGTTCGAAGTATTCTCCCTAGAGTAACATTACTATTATTTTGTGCAGTAGTTTTTGAATATTTTCAATAATAGAGATAAACTAATAAGAGATACCTTTATTTTTGAAACAGAATTATTAAGGCCTAAGTAATGTTTCAATGAACACAACAACTAAATCTCTATAAACGGTATGTAAATATACGAATACATTATTACGATGGCTTGTGTCATACCTACATTCCCATACAATGACTTTACGGTGACGTCACTACACGATAAGCAGTTACGTCACCACTAAACATTTCAACAGCGGCAACTTAAAAGCTCTTCTCCTGGAATTGATAATATCAGAATGAGCGATATTAAAAAACATATAATAATTTTAGCTCCAATCATAGACCATTTTGTAAATAGAATTTTATTTGAAGCAAAAATTCCAGATGATTTAAAATGTAGTATTATCAGACCCATTTATAAAGGAGGTGATCACACTCTATTGGGTAATTATAGACCGATTAGTTTTTTGCCATCACTCGAAAAAATTCTTGAAAAATACATTCAGTTGAAACTAATAAAATATTTTGAAGATTTTTCTATTATTGATACAAATCAATATGGATTTAAAAAAAAGGGTACTGAAATACTACTTCAAAAATTTGCCAGTTTCATAAATAATGAATTAAATAGTAAAAATCATGTCTTAGTTTTATTTATAGATTACTCTAATGCATTTGACACCATTAATCATAGAAAATTATTGCAGACACTAGAAATCATAGGAATAAGAGGAAAACTCCAAAAACTCTTTGAAAATTATTTGAACAACCGTTGCATGAAAATAAAGCTAATTTAAGTAAAAAAAGAAAATTTTTAGCTGGCGTTCCTCAAGGTTCCATATTAGGTCCAATTTTATATATCATTTATGTATCTTTTATTAAGTACATTTTTAAACATGTAAAATACTTCGTGTATGCGGATGATACTGCGCTAGTGATTTCTCGCAATGATTTAAAATTATGTATTGAACTCTTACAAAATGATTACATTGAGCTTTTGAAATGGTCTCATGACTTTGGTTTAATCATAAATGCAAAAAAAAACAAATTGATACACATTAGATCACCCAATGCCAAGGCAAATATTATTACACCAGAAATAAAAACATACGGTTCAGATTGTTTACATGTTGGTATCCCTGCATTGTGTACATGTGAAAATATTGAAGTGGTTAAAGAATATGTTTATTTAGGTGTAATTATTGACTGCTTTTTCAAATGGGATTTACAAATAAATAAAGTCTGTGAACGTCTGAGATCTATTGTTAGTAGATTATATAAACTTAAATTCTATATTCCAATATGCACACTTCGAATAATTTATTTATCATTAGCTGAGCCTATTATAAGGTACGGAATTACAGCATGGAGACTTTCCTGCAAGACAAATGTAAATCATGTTCAATCAGTTCAAAATTCATTAGTTAAATTATTAGCCCATATAATAAGGTGGGTCATTTAAAAAAAAATGATAATTTTAGATTCTATTAGCGATAAAAGGGTGCCAAATGGGTTCAAACCGACGTGTTTAAAATTTTTTAAATTTCTGATACGATCTTCTTCCTCCGGATTCACTTCAAAGTTTTGAAAATTTTCATTTTTAGAGGTATTTTCTAGTGTGTATAAAAGTTACTACGAATACTTTATACTATATTTTTTGTAATATTCTATGGCAAATATGGTACGTATTTACGAATTCATTTACAAAAAATCCGAGTTTTGATTATTAGTGGCTCGAGGTGAGGGCGGGGGAAGCACCGATTACACTAAGCGCAGCGACTCTGCGCACCCGACGTCGGAGTTTGGAGTCAGTATCGCTACGGCTCGGAATGCGTTAAAAAGTCCCATATTTGGTGAAATTTGCGACGTTAAAGACAATGTTTTACCAACTTATTGTGATGTTTTTTGAGTGGACCAGGCATCAAATAAAATTAAATCAAGAGACCAAACTAGAACCCAAATTTTAACAAATAGAGTGTACTGTGACAGCACGAATTGAAGAAATATGGAGAAAGGCTTCTATTCCCATCGTTACACACTCGCGAGTAGCACGCATGTTGAGGTCATATCATTTTAAATGCAAAAACCTTCATAAGTCACATCCTAAAATACCGGAGAAAAAAATGGAGGAATTCCGTCGCAGAAGTAAAGTGCTGTTTGATATTTCGTCTTGCAAATGCAAAGATTTCAGTAAATGTGACTGTCCTAAAGATAAAAAAAATACCTGTAAATGAACAGAATTTCATTAGTGACCAACGTACTACACGAAAAATGATAATAGGAAATGTGGATACCGCTACAACAAAACGAATGAAAACTGCGTTGAAAAGAAAACTTCTGAAGCAAAAATCCTTGCGTACGTCTAAAAAGGAAAGCACAGGTAAGCCAACTACCTCTCTAATCGATATTTCCACGTCTTCTTCATCAAATGAATCCGATTGCAATGATGTTTTCAAACCAAATGTTGTATCTCAAATGCCTCAGAAGCAGGCTGCGGTCACTATTGATTATTCTACACTGTCGAAAACTTGTGATAGATATGGAGTTTCGGATAGAGCTGCGGCAGCCATTGCCTCAGCAGTTCTGTATGACATCAAGTCTAATATTCCAGTTATTGACAAAAGTAAACTTCGCAGAGAACGAAAAAAAACAAGGGAAAATATTAAGGCACAACACATAGTTTTACAAATACCCGCATTATATTTTGATGGCCGGAAAGATAAAACAATAATTATCAGGGAAAAAATCAGGAGGTATAATACGTTTGCTTGAAAAACGTTTGGATAAACCATTGCAATGGATAATTTGCTTGCTTCACTTGAACGAGTTACCATTTTGTCATTTGTTCACACATCTTGACGGTAAGACATCTGGACCTCAAACATATTCAGGGACAATAGGACTAGCTTTAGAAAACTGTGAAAAAAAGCCTATTGTTCATTTTCAGAAAATTGACGGAGAGTTGCCTGAATTATTAACTAAAAACCTAAGTACAGATCAGTTACGTTTGTATAAAATCGTACCTGCAGTTACGGTGGGGGAATTATCCGAAGATTTAGGCCACAAATCTCCTGGAAAAATGTCTCATGCCAGATGGCTTACGCGTGCTAACCGAATTCTTCGTCTTTATGTTGCAACGGAAGCTCCTACAGAGAATCTTATTATTTTAGCAACGTACGTTGTTAAAGTTTATGCTCCGACTTGGTTCAGTATTAAAACTCATCCCACATGTAAAGATGGAGCACGTCACCTATGGCAGCTAATTTCAGCGTCTAGATACTTATCCCCTGAACTAAAAACTATAATTGATCCAGTCGTAGAAAGAAACAGTTACTTCGCACACCCCGAAAATTTACTACTTGCAATGTTAACTGACCCTCACAAGCATATCCGGGAATTAGCTGCGCGTCGTGTTCTAAAAGCACGCAGTAAGAAACTAAGTAAAACAAGGCTGTTCCAACTTCCAAACATAAACCTCGATGCATCATATTACTACGACCTTATTAATTGGCAGCAAAATGTAACCGAACCCCCAATACTGAAGAATATATCGGATGAAGATCTTCAATTATTTGCAGCACAGGGGGGAGAAGGTAAATTGCCTCTTCTGCGTCTGCCAGGTCATACTCAAGCTTTTGAATGAGCTGTAAAGACTGTTACTGAAGCCTCGACTACTTTATGTACGAAGTCTGCAAGAGAAGGTCTTATTAAGGCAAAGATTGAGTCTCGCAAAATAATGCCGAAATTTGAGAGTTAGAAGGATTTTGCTGGTATTTGAATACACTGTCTTGAGATAATGTTAATTATAATCATATATTTTTTTAATAAATAAGTCAGAATATTCTCTCTAATTTGTGTTTAATTGAAAAAAAGTTCATTTTTAATTGTTTATCTAATATTTTTTAGAGATTTAACAAGGGTGGGTTTTTCTCTATTTTGTGAAATTTCAAACTCAATCCGGAGGAAGAAGATGATATCCAAATATTATTTAAAAAATTACGTGATTTTACATCTTCATTTAACACCCTTTTATCACTAACACACAAACCAAAACAAGTTTTTTTTTTCCCCCATACAATCGTGACCCGCCTTACCATATAAGTTTATACGTACAAAGGCACAATGTTCCGTACTTTTATCAAAATCTTAAAATTCTCTCAGTAAGAGCAATTCTGTGGCATAAAATTATTTTTCAGCATATGAATAGCTCTATTTACATAAATAGACTGGACCACACTTACAATACTCGATTTACGTTAAATGAAGGACTAATCATACCTAAGCACTTAAACAAATATGAACAAAGAACGCTGGACTACATGATACCTACTTGCTTAAATATGTTACCTGCTAATATTAAAAAATGTACAAATAATGTAAAAACAAATATTATATTGAAAAATTGGCTCGCCGAAAGAATAGTTTGTATCAACACTTTTTGTAGTAACACAAAAAAATTTCTAACTGCATAATAAGTTTTATTTTTTAAAAAAACTTCAAAGTAAAAGCACCCATTGACAAACTACTTAAAAGTAGTTTATTTAGACTTTTCTTTTTTTCTGTAATATTTTATTTTATTTGATTTTCAGTAATATTGTATAACTTTTTCTTTCTAATAAAAAAAAAAAATGCCAACTTGACGGCGTGTTTCTACGACCCGAATAAAAATGAACTTTTTAATAATTTTTTTAAAATTCTACTATTATTTTTATATATTCAGAATCAGCGTTTATTGGTCAATATGAATGTTTTTTTTAAATTATAATATTTTTCACTGGAGTTCCTTATTATAACTCGGAGGACTAACGTCCCTTCCGACTGAAAGCTAGGTTTTGTCTGCGGAGCTCTAGAAATATATTGACTTTGCACATCTATTGTATCTTCGGTTACCTACCTTCGGAACATCTCGGAAACAAGACCACGGGACCCGAAGAGCCCGAAGATCTGAAGTAATGCGAGAACTAATCGTATAATACATTATTATGATAAATTACCTTATTCTATCGTATTTTAAAGCTGTTACTTACATGTTGGAAAACACATTTTTTAACGTTTGATTATTTACACTGAAAGTAATAATAAAAAATCAACGTGTAAAAGCAAAGTTTTTTTAAATATATAATTCATCTCTTATGTATAAATACAGCGATACAAAGATGACGCAAGACCAAGTTGCACCATCATTTCATCCAATTTAAGAAAATATTGGTAACAATTCAGCTAACTATTATTTATTTAAACTGACTTATCTTGCGATTGCGATGCGTTATAAACATATTAAATTCATAAATAACAACAAACAGAATATTCTAGAATATGTTGTTACAGTTATTTAATTTTGTAAAGGTCACATACATAATCATAAGTTTTCGAAGCCAAATGTCAAATGTCTGTACAGAACGTTGATTTGAGTAAAGATTTCCAAGAAAATTCTCCGTGTGCCTAAAAAGCTCACCCTAGCAATAAAGACCGCGATATGTGGAGAAGTCTGGCGTTTATGCGGGATGAAAACTCCTGAGTACTTTTTAAAAGGAAAACTCTACAACTTGAACCTATTTTGTTACAGATGAAAAACAGTCTCAAGCAAACCGCTTCTACCGGGTGACACAAAATAATGCATCATGCTGTATATTTTTTGTTAAAGATTTCTTTTTCAAAATCAGCACTCCGTGTTTTAAGAAAAATCACATTTATTCAAACGAAACGTTACTTGAATAGAATTTTTCCGAGTTTGGTGACAAAATCCGATTAGCCAAATACTTCCCTCTTTCCTATCACCTTCCCTTCCTCACTCACTGGAGGTCAAAACATACTCTTATATCCACTGGAGCGCTTTTTGCCATAATATGGCACTATTTAAAATACCTCGGATTGCTTTGCTGCCAATTTTGGCAAATTTTCCCTTATTTGTAAGTAATTACGTAGAAGTTTACGATTTTATAATATATTTTTTTAAATCATACGAATATGAGGTAATCGACAAAAGATGGGTGAATTCATTGACTATGTACAATTCTACTCAGTTTGTATGTCTCCGTACCAAAATTCGAAGGTATGATTTTTTTTAATGTAGGCGGAAAATATTCAAAATGATTACCAAAAAATTTCGATTGATTGACAAATTTTTAATTGCACTGTCGCTCCTGTGGACATTGGGGATTCCATAGTTCTACTGCCTCCAGATGGATGGGTTTCTTGAGCGATATTCACTTAAAATGTGCTCCCCATATTTACCTTTCATAATAATCAAATAGTGCTCGAAAATTTCTGGAAGGAAGGAAACATGGATGGCATAAAAACTCACATCAGCAGGACAATGGTGTCGCTTGTATTTTAATATCTTTGGGTGTCACCTTCCACTTTGCATCGATTAACACCAGTTGCCCCTTTGAAGTTTGTCACGGAACACGTATTTTTATCGAAGAAGGCAATCGAATAATAGAAACTGATCATATAACACGGCTGTCATTTTGAAGACTATCAAGGCATTTGTGACTTCATAGATGTAGGGAGGAATCAGGATTAGTAGTAGGGTTAATCCCCAACAATAAGAGTTAGTATACTGAACTTGAATAGAAAAATGAGATTAAATGTAAAACAAAAACCGATATTTTCCATCCTTTTTCTCCCTCTTCTATTAAACCCCTCCAATTCATTATATTACAAATACGTACCGAATTCACATTCTACAAATCTCCTCGCTCGACTCCATGTCAATGCATTGCAAAATGCTTTCCTGCACCCAAATGTTTTCCCGGGTATTATTATTCCTGGGTCCAGGAAAGCATTTGACGGTAGAACAAAGAATTTTTAACTATCGCTTGAGTCGAGCGAGGAGATATGTAGAATGTACATTCGGTAGCACGATGCGACGTCGTATACGAGCCCTAAGTTCATAAATGCGATTTTCAGTACTATGAGTGAACTGTGTTGGTGGAACTAACTTTATTTTTTAAGCTTGTTTCAAATTTGCCATGGTTCATAGGCAACATCACTTATGACCATTTTGAATATTATAAATATTTTTATTTGTGAACACCGTGTGTATGTACGCTAAGCTGTCACTTTTATGTCCAATATACTTCCTAAGCTATTTCCGCATCACCCTATCACTTTGAGGAATTCCCATCGATATAATTCTCACTTTTTACGTTCCAAATCCGTTTTCTAATGTGCTCTGTGATAAGTGTTTTTTGTTTTGTTTTTAGAATGGTTAAATGTCTATGGTAGAAGGTCACACCCTCTCAGCTAACCCAAACAAGGAGAAAAACGATCGTTAGGTAGATTCGTTTTTATTTGGGGGGACTACAATTTACGATAATATATTTAACACATTATTTTCCATTATCACCATGAACGAAGCTGATATCATTTTATATTTTCTGGGATGATGAAAATATTTATGGAATGCAACATAGATTATTTTCATGCGCTAATCAATTACACTTTGAAAAATAAGTAAGGGCGACACGTCAGCTATTGGGAGTATGATTTTAGACTTAAGGGAATAAAAAGAGGGAAGAGAAGGAATGTAAAGGTTGGAAGGTTCTTAGCTTTTCAGATTTAGTCACAAAATATGGCTTAAGACATTTAATTTTCCATTCTGAATGGAAATCTTTCAACGGGGTGATTTTGGAGGCAGGTATGGGAACCGCCGTCCCAGAAACCATGTATTGGATAACCAACACCTCCACCATGAGTCAATGCGATTGGTTCTCTACATTTGGTGATTTAGCAGGGGTGCCCGGTTTCAGGGGATGAGGTTTTTACGGGTCTTGAAGTCTTGCCGTCTGATGCATCTGCCCTCAACTGCATGGCAGGCCAAATCGGATTGAGGGTGACCTTTTGACCATTCCAGCAGGAACATCAGCAGGGATGGATTCATATCTCACTCAAGACGAACTGACATCCAGATTCTTATCCACCCCTCGTGAATTTCCTCGTGTACCTTTCCTACAAAGATCCTCCACAAAGATGACGTAAGTCCTTAGGTTAATTATTTTCCTCAGAGCCACCTGTAAGAAGCTAATGTAAAAAAATCACTATTCTGAGAGTATCAGTAACATACTGTATCATCAACAGTATTGCTACGTAAATAATGTTTGACCTATAAAGAAACCGATTGTGAACAAATACCCTCGTCGAACGGATCGTCCAGGATGTTGTGGGAGGATTTTTTCCCTCATATCTCTGAAGAAACGATGGAAAGCTTTTAACCTTTAACTTGAATAGATAATATCTGTCTGGCGTCTGCTGGTGATGACTTTGCTGATATTACGATCTAAGGCCAATGATTTACAGTATTTACGCCTTTCTTACTAAAACCGATAGCAAATTTTCTCAAATAATATAGTTTTTGTAACGTATTAACGTGATAAAGGAACTCTTTTATTATTATTGTATCAATATTATTATAGTTCTTCACGTGTAGCAAACATGTGTGGCTTTAAATAATTATAATGATGACAAAATACCATTGTTTATTTCCACTTTATTACATTTTTTAAAATCAACCGGTTTCGGTTCGACCTGAACAAGGTGAATAAAATATATTAAATAAAATACAGGCTAATAAAATATTTAAAGGAATACTAGAAAAGGCAGAGAACATCAATTTGGTAAGGAGCGAGGGGTAGACACCTAACAGGGAGGGGGTAAAACTAGGCGTGGTGAAGGAAAAAATGTTAAAAATAGAGCTGTGTGACAAATATAACTGTTTATTTAATAAATTAGTTTTATTATTTTAAAATTATTTTTTTTAATTTCAAGAGCTTCTAGATTATTTTGTATTTTTGTGACTTTTTCTGCCTTTCATTCTATTGTCTACAGACTTGACACTATACATCTATCTAACTTTAACTTTACTGAAGAATTCTCTCAAATCTGTTGTAATAAATTACGCATATCCACGTACCCATATTATTACATTTTTGATAAAATCTGTCATTAGATTTTATTTGCAATATTAATAAGTTTATTGTGTGAAATCTGTTGATTATTCAGAAATAAAAATAAAGTTCCGCTAAACCGGACAGAAAATCTCTAGAAACAGGATTTTTTTAGGAGGTCCAGATGAAAATAATTTCTCTGAAGGCCTATGTCATCTTTAGGGTTGCTGTGTGCAGGATCTTTTGAAAGAAAGGAAGAAGAGGAAGTTCTGGAAAGGAACAAAGTATGAGGGGTGGTTCGGTGGGTCTAAGAGTGACGGACATTTGAATCCATCCCTCCCACTGCGGTGCAAGGCGACTGTCCAAGAGAGTACGGTTGGAGAAGTCAAAGTGACTCCCTTAACCAGTCTCCCGATCTGGCATGCCATGCAACTGGTGGGAAGACGCATCCGCCGCCAAGACCTGGACAAACCTCATCCCATGAATCCAGACACCCCTGCTAAGTCATCAAACGTAGCGTACCACTCGGGGTGACCTATAACAGAGGTGTTGGTTAGCCAACAAATGGTTCCCGGGGCGGATGTACCCATACCCGCTTCCCAAATTGTTTCGTATTTGTAAATTATACTGATTTTTTAAAATCCTATTGTTTCTAAGTATAGTTGAAATAAAGTAAATTCTTAATTAAGTAATGATTTAGACGTTAAAGGCAATTAATTTTAAAAGTGTTGATATTAATTAGGTCTACCGTCCAACTTCCCGGTTTCCTGGTTAGAATAAATAAACGAAAGCCATTTCCACAATACCTGGAAATTAAATACAAATGCGCCTTTCTTTAAAAGCCTTTCAAAACTTTCACAAAAAACCTTTTGTTGCTTTGTGTTAATTCCTGAGAATTTTTATTTTCAATTTTAATGTTTGCTACTAAAACCTTTTTGAAGAATTATATTGTGCTTTTTGGAATCTTATTATTTAATAACTTTTTTTATTAAAGAAGATGGGTCCTTCTATCGGTTCTCACGTCAAGACTCTGTTTTTGTTTTTTAATCATTTGTCACACGACAACGGGTCGGTTCTACGACTTGTTCTTGAGTTTTTCTTGTGCTGGCCTGTTTTTCCTCCCTCTTACAATAAAGGTCTTTTCAAGACCCAGGTTCACTCCAAACATTCTACAAAAAGACCTTTCACATAGCATCACCAAAGATGAAGTAGACCCTTAAGGAAATAATTTTCCTTATTGCTTCCCACGAAGGGTTATGTAAATATTAAGTTGCTCAAATGTGACTGGCTCAGGCACAGACTCAATTTTCCAACCTGAATTTGATCTCAATTCGGCACATTGCAATAAAAAAAATATACCATGAAATACTAAAATAATATCTGTCTACATTATATATGTATTAAAATCTTGTGTCACGGTGTTTGTGGTCGCACTCCTCCGAAACGGCTAGGCCGATTTTTATTAAATTTCTTACTTACATTTGATAGGTATGATAATAGGTCGTAAAGTATATTATTTCATACCGCTAGGTGAGTATACCTACCTATATATTTTTTTAAATATTTTCTTGACAATTTTTTGTTTTGTATTTTTTTTTATTTGGCATCAAAAAATACCTATAACCTCAAATTTTCCCCCACCTACCCCCACCCTCCCATTTTTTAATCGCGATTTTAGTATTTTTGTATGAACAAGTTTAACCGTCGGTCGGTCGTTCGTATTTCAGAACGAAAGTACAGAACAAAATCTGTTTGTGTCAGCAAATCTCGGAAAGTAATCGATGGATTGACTCAAAAATTTTGCAGAACATTGTACTTTAGCAGAAAAGTGTTTCTGTACATATTAGTGCGCTCTGGCATTATGAAATTTCTATAACAAATTTTATATAGGTGATGCGCGAGTGGTTTGAAAACATGTGTATTTCATACATTTTAGCGGCAGGAAAGGAAGGCAGGAAGGGGAAGGTAATGAAGGAGGTGGGGTTGGTAGGAAGGGTGACGAGGGAGGGGGAAGGTGGGGAAGGTAGAAGGGGAATGCAGGATGGGAAGGGGACGCAGGAAGGGAAAAGGGACGTGTGGGAATGGACATGCAGCGAGAATCAATTTATTTCTTTCAATGGCATTGCATCGTATGCCGGGTACCAGTTAGTACTAAAAAACACAATATTGGTCACTCGATTGTTTTAAATGCAATTTCACAGACTTAATAATTATTATCAAACGTATTCTGTTCCTACAAAAAGAAAGGTGTTAAATCTTTTTTGTGAGAATTATTATCAAAAGAACACACTTTTTATATGTTTTACGTAGGACGAGTCTAAAAATGTTGAAGCTCTAGGAATAAATAACTACCTTAAGGCTACTAAATTATTATTTTCTCTGACCGCATCTCGGAAAGTAATCCACTTTTACACTTAATGATGGTGATATTGCCTCCACTTGAATACAGTTTTACACTTTGAATAATTAATGAAGGTAGTTATTAAGAAACTCTTTTGGTGATGCTTGGAGAGTGTCTTATTAAAATGTAAGTTTTGCAAACCAATAGCAAACCTGCTTCACATTTTTCAAAACAAAAAGCTTTCTAATACGTCTAAAAAACAATCTAAAAATCTCATAGCAGTCAAAAAAGAAAACCGAGAAAAAACCGACTCCTTCTCTCAATACCATTTCGTATTTTAACAATGTAATGTGACCAAATCCAGTTAAGAGCAGTTTACAGTAATTAAGTAGTAAAAATTTGAATAAGACAAGAAAATTAATTAATTTAGAACCACGCTTGAAAATAACCAATACCGCACTTTTCTTTCCATGTGTTTATATCTATGTGTTTTTTGTTTGTTCCTTATTATTTCCTATACCATTCATCCGATAGCGATGAAATTTTGATGATTTGTTGTGCGAGCTGAGTGCGAGCAATGGTAAACTGTGATGTTATGAAATTAATATTAAAAAAAGTACGATGTTGGCGCGAGAGATGTGTGAAATATGGGTGTAAATTGTATAGTTTAGCGTAACAGTACAGGGATGGCGCGAGGGGGTGGGGAATGCGGGAGGGGTGAGGGGAACGCAGCAAGGGAGGGTTGGCGGTACGGGGTCCCGCGGGCGGCTGTAAGGCGGATAAGTTGGAAGGGGAACGCGGATGGGGAAGGGAACGCGGAAGGGGAACGGGGGCAGGCACGGTGACGCATGGGAAAGGAAATGCAGGGAGAAACAATTTATTTCTTGGTGTACTAGCTAACTAAAAATTAACCATGAATTTTAGAATCTGAGAGAAAGAAATTAAGAATGAAAAGAAAATGTGGTAATGGTTACAATCATTCTGACACAAAATAATCATTATAGACCTATTACACGCCCACCATATATTGCGGAATAAACAAATCAATCTATTGTACTTAATTTCATCGAAAGGGGGAGCTCCTTTATGAATCTTCTAAATAGAAAATTATTGATAGAGGCTGAAATATGTTTTATTTTATTTACAAAATTAATGCTGCAACCCTTTTTTACATGAATACTTCACAAGAGTTTCAGCTGCCCAGAGTCAGTGAGACTATGGCATCCCCAATTGGGATGTTCGGAGGCTGAAGGTTGTGATTGGGGAAGGATATGGAGAGAGGAAGGTGGGGAAGTACCTGACTATTCAGATCTGGTCACCAAACATGGCTAAAACCATTTCAAGCAACGATCATTGAAGAAGAAGATAACAATAATAATCTAAATGAAAATATGAAAGAGAACAATACACAGAAAAACGGAAAAAAGACAATGGTCGCAAATGAGACTCGAATCCAGACCTCTCGTCTAACCCGGTTAGATGAGAGGTCTGGGTTGCGACCATTGTCTTTTTTTCTTTTTCTGCGTCTTGTTCTCTTTCATATTTTCGTTTAGATTATTATAGTTATCTTGTTCTTCAATGATTTGTTACATTGATGGAAATAACCATCAAAAGTTATAAAAAGAGAGTGTTTCTTTTAAAAAATTGAGTTTTCAACCTGACCTTACCTAATATAACCTCGTACACAGTTTCATTGTTAAAGTTAAATGTGACCAGGTTGACTAGGATAAGAGAAACATAGAAAAAATTAAATGAAATTTAAAAAATTAAAGCTGGAACGTTTTATTACATTTTTAACCCTTCGCAAGGAGCGGTGTTATAAGTTTGACCTTCTGTGTGTTTGTCTGTCTGTGTTTCTGTCTGTGGCATCGTAGCTCCTAAACGAATGGACTGATTATGATGCGGTTTTTTTGTTTGTTTGAAAGCTGGCATGAAAATCTGTTCAGTCGTTTTAAGGTCATCAGCTCTTTTTTGTTTCGAAGGTTGGTAAAATTTTGAAAATTTTACTTATAATTTAAATTGGGTTTTCATATAACAAGAAAGCACCCAAAATGAATCAAAATGAATTCAAGTCAAGAATTATTATTGGCGCCTTTGTAATGTGTTTATTACCAATTAGGTATATAACACAAGTGAAATAAACATTGCTATTTCCGTGATTCATTAATAGTAATGCTTCCCCCATAAACGACATTGTACTTGGTGTACCTCGCATAAGATAGGTTTTAGTGTTACAAGTCGTGTAAAGGAAGGTGCACTCAGAAAGAGGAGGTAGAAGTGGCTTCACTTCATGATGTATTAAAAGCAATATTAGCTAATAGTACTCATGTATGAATACATTCATATTAGACGTTATGGAAATCCTTTCAGTGAATCCACTAGAAAATCTGTGAATGTTAGATTAAATATTAGTGAAGATAATTATTTTCGTAGATTTTGAAAATACCCAGTGATAGCACTATATTGTTGAGAGTTTCTGATTCATTGATAAAAATATAATGTCTAATAAAACCTAATGAATTTTGAGTCGTGTTTCGCAATAATGAGATTTTCTCCAAATTTCTTTAAAATTTCCTTCTTAGGTATTTTACAAATTCTAAAGGCATTATTTTTGCAAAACATTTATTCGATTTTAATCTCATATGAATAACCCACTAGAAACTTTCATAATGTTTGTATGAAAGTTATTGCATAATATTATATTATTTCCTATATGTACCCTAAGGTGGTCCAAAAATTATTTTTTATTATTTTTCATTTGGCCACCCCGTGAATTTGTTACACGTATTCATAGAAATAACATAGTAAAATTTCAGCGAGATAGCTCAAGTAGAAAGGGGTGCTCAATCGAGTGTTGTTTTTTTAATTTTTTGGTAAAATGCTTAATTTTTACTTTTTGCTACAAGCCAGTTTCGTGTGTTAAACTATTAAATAAATATTAAAATAAACTACTGAAGAGTTTTATAGACAAAATTGAAAAGTATTTGATACTTATTTAGTAGACTGTGAAGTGAATCAGTGTAGTAAAATGTGTTCATCTACTCGAAAAAAATACGAAATTTTTCTACTTGGGGTTCGAGATATTGAGCCATTGATGAGGCTTAACCAAAATCCTACTCTTCGGCAAGTTTTACTCCGTTATCACTAGATATTAAATGATTCCAAAAATGTGAAAGATTCCGAGCATGTACTTATTCAAGAACTAATAAAAATATGGAGTAAATCTAGTATTCCGACCAGACAACAAAATCTCTGCATTGAAAAACTGATTAAGTTTCTTAAGAACTGGCTGCTATTGAAGAAAAATAAAGGAAGGAATTCTGAAGCACAAAGAAAAGGAGAGTATTTGTTTAAAAAAGAACTAGACACACTTTTTGATATTGCCCATGCAAGCGCTTTGAATTTGATAAAAAATGCGGAAGACAGAGTGTTTCTCATCGATCAAAGATGAGAACGTAAGATGATTATGACCTCAATCGACAAGAAACTAGAAAAGGTCAAAGAAAGTTCTCTAAAACGGAAACAAAGATCTGAAGAATTGAAAGAAATGGCTGCTAAAAGTAATGCTCGAGACAAGAGTTAGAACTTGAGTGCAGCTTCAGTAGCACTTCTAGTAATGCTAGCATATTAGAGGATTAGTCCAAAGATGAGTTTGTAGTGCGTTTACTTGTCTACAAGTGACATATTTACACAATACGTTACCAGTGCGCTTGACCGTAATAAGATTTAAACTAATCAAGAGAGAAGAAAAACAAATTGTTCGATTTGTTAGTTATCATCTACACCAAAGTTTGAATCGAAGCGTCTTTGGCAGCAGATGCACCAGTAAATGACTTAATACTTTGGAATAGCTTAAAATTGTACGAAACCATTGATTCCGAAATCAGTATAGCAGCTAGGGGTGTCTTAGAGCGTCACTTATGGTATTTGTCAGATAAACTAGTATCATTTACCTTGTTTTCTGAGAAACCGTCTGATGCTGAGAAACAGGCCATTGTTTAAAAAATAAATTCTGATGGCGGTAATCGTTCAGTACGAGGTGATTCTGCTAAGCTTGCCTCTGAGGTTACATTAGAAGCTTTTGCAACACAAAGAACGTTGAAAACGTTCTTAGTTCTTAAAATCAAGGACTCTTTCTTGTAATTACCTCCTAAGATTTGGAATAACAATATTGATTACCTTCAAGGCAAAAGCGGAGTCAAAAATGTGCGTGTTGTTAATGATACAGCGGAGGAGGTGTTAAACTATTTGAAGATTACAACACGATACTCACTAAGAATAAGGAAGAAAAGCAATTTTTACTTCACATCGTCAAACAAAACAGAAAAATCGTTTCTACTGAAACATTCAAAATGAAGTTAACAAACATAGTTTTGAAAGATTGCGACTAATATTATGTTAATTATTGCTTTGTTACCAATTTTTGTTCAAATTTAAATATGTTTTATACTTATTTGACTAAAATACTTGTAATATTAATAAGCCTTAAATTACGTGTTTTGCTTAAAATCCAAAACTTTTGTCAGAAACTTCTGATTCGATGAGCACCCCCTTGTATATAAGATAGGGGGCTGAAATTTTTTACACATAATAGGAATGATAGGTATAACAAATAAAATGGGTGGCTACATCTATATTTGAAAAAAAATATTTTACTATATAGGCCTGGACCACCTTAATGTACCCGTGATATTAAAAATCGGCACCACGGGTATTAAATTTAGTCAACTTATTAAACAGTGTAATCCACTATATGTTGCGTTCTGTACTTGTTTCATATTTATTACCATCACATTATTACCTCACTACTTAATATTATTTTATTTTTTTGTTTTTATTTATTTAACCAATACATATAATATATAATTAACCAATGTATATAATATATAATATTAGTGGTAACAATACCTCCCTAATTGAGAAATTCTCGTGTTTAGAGAGGGAGCACTATCAGATTGACAGTACTATACATACTTAACAGTTGTTACAATTTGGATGTATGCAGAACTAATTTTTTTATAACAAATGAATAATCAGTGGACATTTTTTTGTAAATAATGGAAAATTTTTACACATAATGAAAATATAAATAGGCATTTTTTTTGTACATAATAAAAGATAATGTAAAATTTTCATACGTAGAGAAAATATCCCACGCTCTGATGGGAGATTTTCATGCCTTCCGACACAGTCAGCATATCTCGTACCTACGAGATTTGGCGTCCAAGATCCCATGGGATTAAAGCCGATAACTGTGTACGTTCATATATAACCCTGTATTTATAACATTTAATATACCCACTCAATAAGAGGTGTATATGACATGATAATATCACATAGTAGGTACAAAACCAACACAACACTTTCCAGTGTCTTACCCTAACGAGATAACCCTAATCGATCTTTACCATAACAAGTTCTCGGCCTGGTGCTAAATGACTTTGTTGTTAGTTTATCTTTGTGGATTTGAAGTAATGCTTTTTTTTGATAAATTTTATTTAGTGGTAATATTTTGAATTCATCGAATTATTTTTGGGTTGAATAGTCTAATTGTTTCTTTAGAATAATTTTGATGAATCTTCTATGAACTATTTCAAGTGGGGTTAAGTTGGTTTTAAACGCTCCTCCCCAGCCTATTATTCCATATTGTAGAACTGATTCGGCTAATGCATAGTAAACCTTTAGTAGCTTAGATTTATGTAGAATATTTCTTAGTATGAGGAATACGTAATAAAGTTTTCGTATTCTGTTTACGGTTTGCGCAATATGTTCGGTCCATTTAACATGTTGATCTATAATTATGCCTAAATATTTAATATGATTTTTTTTTGAGATTTTTGAGCATTTAGGTGAATTGCAGTTGTCCGTATAATTATTACAAGAGTTATGAATAGTAATATTGGAATTTATTGTTGGATGGATTTTGTCTGATAATGTAAAAGTCATGAAATAGGTTTTGTCAGAGTTTAAGGAAAGGTAGTTATCATCTAACCAATGTTTTAGGTTGTTTATTTCTATATTCGCAGTTCGATAGGCTTCTTTCCAAGTTTTTTTTTCTATGATTAAGACTGTGTCGTCGGCGAAAGATATGATTTTTCCAATTTTTGGTACTGAAAGCATTTCATTCAGGTAAATGATAAACAATATTGGACCTAGAACTGTCCCTTGAGGAATTCCAAATTCGGAGTAGGTGGGTTCACTCAATATATTGTTAATTTTTACGTGTTGGTGTCTTTTATGAAGATAACTTTTAAACCATTCTTTAACTGTTCCTTGGATTCCAATATTTTCTAATTTTTTGATTAGCTTCACCGTATATGATACCCTCGTAACATTTCGTAATCTGTCAAAATGTGTTTATTTTTACATCGCTAGATGGCAGTAGGGGTGTCTTCCCAGATTTCAAAAGGTCAACATTACTTGCGTTATGATTGTTATGAACATCCAAGCACAGTATTTTTAAATATCGAAGTAAAAAACAAACTAATAACAAAGTGTGGTTTGTTTATGGAACTTATTATGTTGGTAGAATATTTAGTATGATCCTTTTTATAAATGTTTCATAATTTGCTTGTTCATGGTCCTTTCAAATGGTCCTTTCATCGTTTCCATAATAAACAACGTTTGGAATCTCGTGGTTAACATTTGGAGTCGATTTAATGAAGTTTTTTTTTTTAAATTTAACTTCTAAATATTCAGTCGTCAATTGATTTTAAACTATATTTTCTAGAATTCATCATAATTATTACTATCCCCAAATTGGAAACGTATATTTGATAGAATATCTATACATATTAATAACATCATTAATAATATTGACTTAGAGAAATAAAATAAAGTTTCTTTTTTATTTATATACTAGCTGGTACCCGGCATACATTTCTATGCCATTTAATAAATAAATCGTTTCTCCCTTCGCGTCCTTTCCCATTCCTCCCGTTCACCTTCCTCATCCCCATCCTCTCCCGCGTCCCCTTCCCCTCTCACGTTCCCGCTCATCCTCCTCCTCCACCTTCCCTCTCCTCACTCTACCCCCCCGTTCCCCCGTCCCGCGAAGTCGGGGGGGGCGGGGGTTGTCGGACTTTGAAACAATGTAAGCAGTCAAATTATTCGAATAATCACATTCATAGGCGGATTTAGGGGGGGGGGGGCACGGGGGCACGTGCCCCCCCCCCCCCCAGACGGTATTTTTGTGTACTGTGGAGATTCCATCACAGTTCATACTTAGAAGCAGAAACTGTCTTTATTAAACATTTAATTTATCTATTGTTTTGACACTTTCATAAATCTTCCTATATATACTTGAACTTGTAACCATCCGCCCCTTGTGCCCCCCCCCCCCCCCCAGAAAAAATCCTGAATTGTTGATTTTTTGCCTGTCCGCCCCTTGTGCCCCCCCCTCAGAAACAAATCCTGGATCCGCCCTTGATCACATTTACACAAGTACGTAGTCACCTGATATGTAACACTAATACTCGAAATGGCTCGAAAAAAGTGAGTTCGTGCACGAAGCGGCAACACCGCACAAACTAAGTAGGGATAGATTGCGTCAAATCTGACAGTTGAATCGTTTATTAGGGAGAAAAATTAATCAGAAAATACCGAACCGAAACCGAACACGGTGCTAAAATACCGAACACCTGGCAACCCTGGCTACTACAGTGATTATCGGCGTTCTATATTATAGAGTTCTATCGGCATTATATATTATAGAGGTTATTTTTTCGATTGCATCTTGCATACATAAATTTTCTCTGAAGCCAAATTGGTTTTTTACGCACCAGATTTAAATGTCCGGGTTAAATTTTCCCCCCAAAAAAAAAAAAAAAAAAAAAAAAAAAAAAAAAAAAAAAAAAAAAAAAAAAAAAAAAAAAAAAAAAAAAAAAAGAAGGAAAAACTAAACCCTTTCATACACTTCCCCAAATGATCATCTAGAATAATCCACGTTATGCAATTGCACTATATAGGTATTATAAATACAAAACAATACAAGAACAACATGTCAACCTACTAGAGACCAAATGGGAATATAATTCACCGACTCCAGATATTTTCATATCAGAGGGTTCGGCTCTGTGGCATTTCTAATTGAACCTATAAATCCTACTGATCCCTCAATATAAATATTTAAAAAATCTTTTGTAATCCTACATGTATTTAAAATTACTGCTTTTTGCATTTTTATATACAAATTCTTTGACAAATCTAATATGCTTAAATTTTGAATCAGATTCCTAGGTATTATGCCAGTGGCCGAAATAACAAATGGTAATATTTTTATAGTCCGAGAATGCCAAATTCTTTTAATCTCATTTCCTAAATCTGTGTATTTTCTAATTTTTTCAGAAACAGTTTTTTGAATATTACAGGAATTTGGAATAGCTACATCAATGATATAAGTTATTTTTTTAATTTTGTCATGTAAAACTATATCAGGTCTATTATGACTAATTGTTCTGTCTGTTAGTATAGTTTTATCATAATATATTTTATAAAATTCATTTTCTATAAATGAATTTGGTTCATATTCATAATAAGGTACTACATTACGGCAATCAATCAAGTTATATTTAATTACCAAACTTTGGTGAATTATTTTTAAAACCTGATTGTGCCTAAATGTATACTCGGAAGGCGCTAATATAGAACATCCCGATATAATATGTTCTATAGTTTCGGGAAAAGCCAAACATTTTCTACATAAATCATCAATTTGATTTATATCTTTGATTATATGCTTTCTATAATTTTTAGTATTAATGACTCTATCTTGAATGGCAAGCATAAATCCTTCTATTTCTGCGCTCAACTCTCCAATACTCAACCATTTGTTTGACGAAAGTTTGTCAACATACGTTTGGTTGAGATAATTGAAGTGTTTTGCGTGAATAATTTTATTTGACCAGGAATCTAATAATTCCTGGTTAGTATTTATAAGAATGTTGGCATTCTCGTCATATAAATTTAAAGGTGTAATATTTCTATCTGCCTTGCAAATTATTTTGTGCATTTCTGAGCTATTAGCTTTCCTATGGAAAAAATTTCTAAGCATTTCTACCTGATTGTGTTTCAAAGATGTTATTTTGACTACACCTCTACCTCCTAAATTTCTAGGTAAATTAATTCGTTCTATAGCTGAATTTGGATGATGGCAATTAAATTTTGTTAACGTAGTTCTAATTAATCGTTCTAAACTATCTAAATCTGTATTGGATCATTTAATTATGCCAAATGAGTACGTTAGTAGAGGTATTGCCCAAGTATTTATTGCTTTTACTAAATTTTTAGCAGATAGATTGCATTTTAAAATTTTTCTGATCCTAGTTTGAAATTTAATCCTAATATCATTTTTAATACTAGTGTGATCTAATCTATTCGATTGCGGGTATCCTAAATATTTATAAACCTCATCCCCTTTCATACTTTGAATTTTGAAATTTCTAAATATACCCTCGTCTCCATCTACAATTTTGCCTTTCTCTATATGGATAGTTTTACATTTATCTAAACCAAAAGTCATTTTAATATCATCTGAAAAAATTTTAACTACCTTAATCATTTTCTCTAAATTTGATTCAGAATTTGAAAATAATTTTATATTATCCATATATAATAGATGTGAAACTATACTACTCTCTCTTGTATTACCCTTAATTTTTATTCCAAACTTGCTTTTAATTAACATTTTAGAAAGGGGATTCAATGCTAAGCAAAACCAAAGAGGGCTCAATGAGTCTCCTTGAAAAAATAATAATTTTATTTGAAGTGATATGTTTAGTTAATTGTGACTTTACGACTTTTTCAAATATTTGCTACATTAGATACAATAGATATGGGACGGTAGTTTGAGATGTCCGATGTATTTCCTGATTTGAAAACCGGGGTTATTATTGTATTTTTATATATTTTTGGGTAAATTCCTTGTTGTATGCTGTTATTAATGATATGTGCAATTGGTTTTGATATTAATTGTCTCATTTGTTTTAATATATTTACTGTGATATTATCAAAACCAGGGCTCGCGGACACTCGTAGGTGTGTTATAATTTTTTCTATTTCTATTTGGGTGCATTTTTCAGACTTTTCGAAAATATTTTGGCAAGTTTGTGTGGATGTATTGGAAATATTTTTATATTGGAAGGAGTCGATTTTTTTGGCTAGATTCTCTCCGACTTTAGCGAAGTAGTTATTGAAAATGTTTGCAATTTTAGTTTGTTCTTTTATTGAGTCTATTGTTTCGTTGTCATAAGTTATTTTACTTATTTGTTTATTTTTATTACCGTTTCCAATAATGTTATTTATTGTAGCCCAGACTTTTTTGTTATCTTTACCACTATCTTCGATTTTTACCTTGAAGTAATTTTCTTTTGTTTTTTTAATCAAATTTGTAAGATTGTTCCTGTAATTTTTATATGATTGTAATAAAGTTAAGTCATTAGGTTGTTTAACACGGTGCTAAAATACCGAACACCTGGCAACCCTGGCTACTACAGTGATTATCGGCGTTCCGTTCTCGTCAACATCGCCGCTTTGAATAGCCAGTTTTTTTCTTCGTCGGCTTCCGCAGTCATACTGGTAAATTTGGTTTTCTCCCACCATTCACAAACCTTCAATGGCATTATCCATATTCAGCAACAGATAAGGACTGAACTTCAATGGTGGCACATAACTCTTTCATGCCCGAATAACCCAATCCTATGCTCATTATTCCCGATACAAAAGATTCGTTGATGCCAATGCCTTCTTATAGGCTTTCGGACGTTTTTAGTTTAAAAGTTTTACCACATAACACGCATTTTAAATTAAAAGTAGAGTTCAAACCATTTATATTTTCTGAGGTAATTCGTAAGTGCTTTAAATTGCAGTTAAAAAGGGAATCATGTTGACTAATACATTGGAGTTGCTTAAAAAATAATCAAATTGTACTACTCTCCGCCCTTCTATTAAAATATCATTGCTTTCTTCTATCACCTCTTCAATAGTAAGCTCCTGCTCCGATTCTTCACAGATCCATCCTTGGTCTTCGGTCATAGGTAATTTTGCCAAAGAATTGGTGTTTTTTTTGCTTCTAAACAATGTAGAAATAAAAACTGATTACCATGCTATTCAATCTGATTTTGAGATTATTAGTGTAAATTTTAGTAAAATACAAACCTATTATCACGATATTGGGAACACGTTTCATAAAAAGTCAAAAAAAATCTCACCCTTCGACAATATATTTGGTAAATATTTCCCTATCGAGTAGTCCACGCTCAAAACACACTTAAAAAAATTAAAACAAATTGTACTAGTTAGATTAGAGTTAGTATTAAGTAATTTATTAACCGGAATTGAAAATATTGCATTTTGATGGTTATTTTATTATCTCTAAAAACGCGAAATGTCATTTCGTCTCGCGTAATTTTTCGTGTTTATGAAACCGAACAAAATAATGATTAATACGCATTATTCATCATTTCCGAAGATTACAATTCGTATTTATTTTGACAGAAAGTGATTTTTTCTTTTAAAAATGCGTATTTCATCTCCATAATTAACATGGCGGTCCGTGAAAAATGACATTTCGCATTTTTTAAATTAAAAAAAAAAAAAAAAAAAACGCAATATTTTTCAATTCCGGTTACTGAATTACTTATTACTAACCATTATCTACCAAGTACAATTTGTTTTAATTTTTAAATGTGTGTTTGAGCGTGGAATCGATATGGAAATATTTACCATATATTTAATGAGGGCTAACGCAGGTGCATGTAACAAGTGTTCCGATATATTAGGAATAAAGTAAATAGGTTATGAGAAATCGCCTTTTCAAATTTTGACATCTCGTATCTCAGAACAAGTTGTGAAGTTAGAACCCTATCCAAATGAGGTGACGAATAGTAATTACGAGATATAGACTACCATAGTACAGGCATTTGCCTTGGTAGTCGAAAACCATGTAAAACAAACTGCAACAAACAAAATTAATAAAGAAAAAAAATGAAGTCCAATAAGTATGAAGTCCAATAGGAAGATGCTCCGAGGAACTAGCATCATTGATCCCTTCGGCACCGGTGCATAGTCGGGAAACACGCCAAACGCGTGCCCAACATTTGTACACGGTTGACATTTGTCACATGAGAACGAGTCGTTTCTTCGACTCGTTCTTGTGTTCAACAGCTCGCCTGTGGAATGATTTGCCGGCCTTTGTGTTTCCTCCTTCCTACAACATGGGTCTCTTCAAGACCAATGTTCATTCCTTCCTCTCCTCAAAAAGACCCTCCACACAGCATCCCAGATGACATACGCCCTGAGGGAAATTATTTTCCTCAGGGCCTCCTGTGTGGAGTTGATGTAAAAAAAAGTATAAAAGTACCTTTTCGAGAGTAGTGGCTTATGAACCAATAATAATATCCTAGTACAATCTTCAAATTGAAGTTGTATTTATTACCAAACACCGCGTACATAATGTACTTACGACAAATGTTTGGCGAGCGAAATGCCCGGATAAATTAACTAATACCCATATTCCGAAAGACGCCACGAGCCACGATACGTATATTTATAGCTGTGTGTGTGTACGCAGCCCAATGAATTCTCACACACATACTTGCAAAACGTGAATCGCCACATACGTGAACAACGCACTAACCGTTTTCGGAACTGCAACGCACTTTAAAAGTTATGTTTTCAATGATTGAAGCAAATATGGCGGTCGAAAAGAAACATTTTGACAGATTTACACCAAAAAAGTGAATTTTCGAGTACCTACTGTTTTTGTAGCTTGCTGAGATTATTGCAATGCTTCAAGTGTGTCGGTATTCTATATTTAGAGGCATTAATGAAACATTTTGACGGCATTTTCAAAATATATACGTTATTAGACGAGGAGCGTATAGTTTCACTGCCTGTCAACGGGAGATCCTAGCCCGGAATGAGTAAAAAGCTCGAACTGTGTAAGAATTTGGTGTAAAATGAAGTATTTATTTAATTGTTAATATCCACAGATATCATAACGATAATAAGAGGCCGTACTTCTACAGATGTATGTATTATGTACACATTTTAAAATAAAAATATTGTGTAAAATCATTATTAATGCGACAATCATAGATTTAAGTTTAAAAAATGGGTTGTATGGTGTATCAATGTTTTTATTTTTCATGGTCGAATGCCTACATCTATTATAAAAAAAAATAAGCAGATTGAAAAATAAAGGTCCATTATTTGGTAACAAAAAATATCAAGTCCGAGAATGACACATGAAAGGTAGTATTAAGCCGTTTTAGAGAGCCGTTTTTCAGAAAATAACCATTCTGCCCCTATAACACACTCTTCATGTGGCTTATACTGTCAAATGCTTTTCATAGATCGATGAAAATACTTAAACATTTATTTCCCGAGTCAAGAGCATTATATATTAAAGAGGTTATTTTTTCGATTGCATCTTGCATACCTAAATTTTCTCTGAAGCCAAATTGGTTATCATTAATAATTTTATTTGAAGTGATATGTTTAGTTAATTGTGACTTTACGACTTTTTCAAATATTTGCTACGTTAGATACAATAGATATGGGACGGTAGTTTGAGATGTCCGATGTATTTCCTGATTTGAAAACCGGGGTTATTATTGTATTTTTATATATTTTTGGGTAAATTCCTTGTTGTATGCTGTTATTAATGATATGTGCAATTGGTTTTGATATTAATTGTCTCATTTGTTTTAATATATTTACTGTGATATTATCAAAACCAGGGCTCGCGGACACTCGTAGGTTTGTTATAATTTTTTCTATTTCTATTTGGGAGCATTTTTCAAACTTTTCGAAAATATTTTGGCAAGTTTGTGTGGATGTATTGGAAATATTTTTATATTGGAAGGAGTCGATTTTTTTGGCTAGATTCTCTCCGACTTTAGCGAAGTAGTTATTGAAAATGTTTGCAATTTTAGTTTGTTCTTTTATTGAGTCTATTGTTTCGTTCTCGATTCTTTTTTCGATCTTCGATTTTTACCTTGAAGTAATTTTCTTTTGTTTTTTTAATCAAATTTGTAAGATTGTTCCTGTAATTTTTATATGATTGTAATAAAGTTAAGTCATTAGGTTATTTTCGGGTTTGATAAAACTGTTTTTTTTATTCCTAATTGAGGTAACTATTCCATGGGTGATCCAGGGCTTAATTTTTCTATGTTTTGATTTTAGTTTGATGTTTTTATTTTTAGTTGCATTTATTATGTGTTCGCGAAGTGTTTTTTCGAATAAAATTGAAGATTTTTCGGCATCTTCGGTGTTTAATGTTTCTGCCCATTTTTCAAATTTCAATTTTTGTTCCGGAAGTTGTATATTTAAAGTTTTTATATTATACTGTTGTAATGCAGTTTTGGAAAAGGACATTTTTTTAAAAATCATGAATAAGAAACACGTGTAGTGATCGGTAATGTTTGTTTTCCAAATGACAGGTGTTAATTGTGCAGTTGTGTCAGCCTTAGTCCAAATGTGATCAATACATGATGGGTTTTGTCGGGGTACAACTCTAGTGTAATCGTTTATACATTATTGTGTGCACTTATTTTAAATCTTTTGAAAACATAATTATTTAAAAAGTTTAATCCTTATTTTTAAAACCCGAACATAGGGGTCTAGCACAGGGTTGTCGATAACTTTACAATATTGGATCGGTAGGTGTAATTTCTGACGATTTTATATCGATATCCCGAACACGGTGCACTGTTGACAGCCGAACCGATATTGAGAGAGAATAAATAAGAAATCTATACTGGGTGTCACAGCACGTACCCGAAAGATTTTAACCAGCGATTCCTGAGCATATTTGGAGTAAAAAAATGCCCATGTCATTTTGCTGTCCGATGAATTTTTTTTTCTATTAAAAACATTGATATAACAAAAACATTTTTCCATTACACGTACCAACTGACTAGTTAGGAGAGTAGCGCGTTAATAAAGCCTAGCGGTCAATTGATTATCGTTGCGTCTCGTTCTAACAACGTGTCAATATACGTAGCGACATGTAATTTAAACTTTTTTTTGTTTTTAATAGAAAAAAGTCATCTGACAGCAAAATGATTAGTACATTTTTACTCCAAATATGCTCAGGAATCGCTGGTTAAAATCCCTCGTGTACGTGTTGTTACTCCCCGTACACATTGGCAAACACTGGTGGATCTTTCTACCCGTTCATTGATACACGTCAAACCGCCGCGAAAATTTAAGCATTCTGATAAATATCAATTTCGAATTAAAGTGCTAACTTAAATGAACATTGGGATTTTGCGTTTAATTTTTCACACTATGAATGAGGTCTTTAGTCATATTTGAACCATTTTCGTTTCTCCAAGACCAACCGGGTCAAATTGATCGTGCCTTACATGAATTAATTAAGTGTACGAATCACGTATATGATTTCATTCAATTCTCAGAGCTGCGTTAGTTCACTTCCATTAATAAGCCAGTTATTTTGCATAACGAACGACGTTATTCAAAAAGTCGTGTTGCAAAAAGGTAACTCAGGAAGCCAACCTAAAATTGGCAGCTTTTGTCAACCGACTGACTGAAATCATATACGTTGACCGTGCTCGCAAATAAAGCGAACTCACCATAGATGACGAATTTAGTCGATAGCGTATTGACGTGGGGTTTTATCGATCGACCGTGCGAGACTTTCAGAGGAAACGCTCCGGAAAAGATATCTATTGCACAAAAAGCAATCCGATTATCTAACATTTTCAGCGAGTAGATCCGAGCTAAAATATGAAATAAATTTTGCTAAAAAACAATATATGAAAAATGTTCAGAATGGGATCAAAGACAATATAAAGTTTTTCTGGGATTATATTAGGTCACAAAAAGTTAACCCAACCTCAACTACATGCTTGACTGAGGAAGGCGTAACTTTTACTAACCCTGACACAATTGCTAATAAGTTTGCTGACTATTTTCGTTCCGTTTATAGTCAAGTAACCCCGAAACTTGAAACCAATTTCCCAACAGCATCACCCTGGAACGTTGGAGATATCTCACTCGGATTGACCAACATCCAGGAAATAGAAGCCTGTATCCGGAATATGCGACCTGACAAGGCTACTGGTCCGGACAGTATTCCTCCTTCGATAATTATAAAAATCGCTCCAAATATCAGTGTATCCCTTGCTTACATATTTAATCTCTGCATCATGTCATCCACGTTTCCACAGTGTTGGAAATTTACAAGGGTCAGCCCTATTCACAAAACCGATGAAAAGACTGATGTCAGAAATTATAGACCAGTTGCAGTACTGTCAACAATTCCAAAAATTTTTGAAATGATTATCTGTGATAAAATTAGTCCGCAAATCACGCCTTTCTTAAGAGAAAATCAACACGGCTTCTTACCGAGGAAATCAACGGTAACCAACTTACTCTCTTTTTCTCGACGGGTAGCAAAAGGCCTAGACTGTAGGCATCAGACGGACGTAATCTACACGGATTTCGCAAAGGCATTTGACCGAGTAGATCACGACGTTCTATTAAGAAAGATGCACAAAATAGGTTTTAATCAACCCTTACTGATATTTTTTGCGTCATATTTAAAAGATAGAAGCCAGTATGTAAATGTAAATGGATACGACTCCCATAAGTTCGTAGCTCTGACAGGAATTCCTCAAGGATCGAATCTAGGTCCCATGTTATTCCTTATTCTAATAGATGACATTCAGGACTGCATACGTCATAGCTCATGTCTCCTATTTGCGGATGACATGAAACTGATGATGGAAATCGAATCAGATGACGATTATTCCAAACTGCAGGCAGACCTCGATTCAATCATGAAATGGTCGTTAGAAAAAAAACTTTATTTTAATATTAAAAAAATGCGTCGTTATGACTTATAGTCGTTCACAAAATCCGTTATTATATCCGTATAGAATGAATGGAGAAGTACTAACACGTGTAAATATCATCAAGGATCTTGGGGTGACCTTTGATTCCAGGCTGACATTTTCAAATCATATAGTGCAGCTTACTTCGGCTTGCTCCAAAATGCTTGGTTTTGTAATTAGAACATGCAAACAATTCAGTAACATAGAAGCAATGACCGCCATGTTCAACGGAGTGGTCAGAAGCAAGCTGGAGTACGCTAGTACTGTCTGGTTACCTTATCAACTTAAATATATAAATATGATTGAACAAATTCAAAAAAAATTCCTAAGGTATGTTTACATGCGATCATACGGAATATATCCGAAATTCATGCATCACGTGGAACTGCTAAAGGAGACAAATTGTCAAAGCCTGGAGACCAGGCGTAATGCCGGACTCATGGTATTCGAATTAAAGTTAATAAAAAACCTTATTAATTGTCCATATCTCCTGTCATGCTGTGGCTTATTCGTTCCTGACAAATACTGTCGAACTCGTAGCCATGACCTATTCTACATACCGCAGGGTCGGACAGATGTCATGGCTCAACACAGCATGACAAGAGGCATGACATTGCTTAATGCCCTTCCAGCGGATATAGATGTGTTTGACATCACCATACCATCTTTTAAAAAAACTATGTACATGTATTGTTAGTTGTATAAAATTGTACCATAATTGGACTAACCTGTCTGTTGTACAATAAAAAATAAAAAAAAGAAAAACTTATTTTCTGTTGACAGATTTATTAAAAAATGTTTTCATATTTACAAAGTGCCTATCAGAAAAATACTCCATTATACAATTAGTACTCCCTAATTCTCGGGAATAAAACATCAATTCACCTCAATATAACCTATTATTCAGAATGTTTATTCGATTGTTATCAACAAAACGTTTTAAAAAATTATACTTCAATGATCAGAAAATAGAATAAAAGAACAATGAATATTCAAATCTTACTTAAACTCGGAAAATAAGAGACATTTATTTAATAAAACAGTAAAATTCTCGTGCTTGGGCGTAAGGACAAACATACTCGTACAAGTCAGACGAAGGAAAAACTAAATTTACAATTCACAGAGGCTTGGAAAACGTGACATATATTATGCGAATGACATTTTATTAGTTATATTATCCTGTACAAATTTGATCCTTGTGGCATTGAAGTACGGTCCGAGGACGTCCAGTGCGTGTTCTACAACGCAAACAGTAAATATGTAACGTAAGAGAAAGGATCGTGTTTACGACTCGTTCTTGAGTATAAAGTTAGGGTGAAAATAAATCAACAGCATAATTTAAATTAGTTGGTATGGCCTTGGCAAAATACCGTTTTTTGCAAATGTAAAGAAAGTCAGTGTATTAAGTTTATTTTACATAATAGATACATTTTATAAAAAAATGAAATAATTAAACTTGGTATAAACCACTTATATGATGCGCAAATCCGACCGATTTCGGAACAAACGTTCCTTCGTCAGGGAAAGCTTACACTAAGTATAAGCTTTATAATTTATTTTTATTTGTATAAGCTTTCCCTGACGAAGGAACGTTTGTTCCGAAACCGGTCGGATTTGCGCATCGTATAAGTGGTTTATACAAAGTTTAATTATTTCATTTTTCTATAATGGATAACCACATACATAGTAATAGCTACATTCAAAAAGATACATTTTATACTTCAATCGTCCAGTTGATTAAACAGACATCTTCAAATCCTAAGTTTTGACATTTTGTTTTGAAGAGTTTTACCATGTACATTTTTTCCTTAAATTTTAATTTATCTCCTACTGGTTTCGACACATCTGTGGCATTTACTAGCAAACTTAAACTTACTTTAAATTCATACGTTTACAAAAATGATTAGTTTTTATTAAATGGCGTTGATGGGGAGGCGGGGGTGATTTGGGGGGAAGGGAAGAACAGTGGGAGGACGTCGGGTGATTCACAGGGTGTTATTATTTTGTTTTTTTTTTCCTCAGGGCCTCCTGTGTGGAGCAAATGTAAAAAAAATATATAACTTAACTTTTTTTTCAATCTCTCTTAGCTCCAGTAGTGGAGATTCTGGAGGCAGCCGTAGACAAGTACTACGAAAGGAACTCAACCCTGGAGTTGGGGTGCCACGTCAGACATCTGCCCACTACGGCAGTCAACTGGCTTCATCAGACCAGGGTGCTTAATGACGACACGCAGAGAGGAGGGATCAGGTCAGTGACAACCACTAATTATATTTGTAAAGTGTCGTGAAATTCAATTTATATTAGAACAACTCTCATTTTATAACTTTTGATAGTTATTCCCATCAATGTAATATATACGAGAAGTCTGGATTCGAGTTCCAGTTGCGACCATTATCTTTTTCTGTTTTTCTGTGTCTTGTTCTCTTTCATATTTTCGTTTAGATTATTATTGTTGTCTTCTTATCCAATGAAATACTACATTGATGAGGATACCCTTCAAATGTTATAAAAAGAGAGTTTTTGTTATAAAAAATTGAATATAATAATACGTTGTTTTAAAGTACAAGTTTATTGAATTCATAACTTTAAAACGGTAGACGAAAAAAGAGTAAATTTGTTAATATTACCACTCGGTACAGTGATGATAATTGCAGATTCTACTGATATTTTAAAGACTACCCCACGAATATCTATTATATCTTAATTACGGAAGAGGTAGGCTCTTCGGCAGTTATTATAACATTGCTAAACCTTCAATTTGATAAAAACGAAAAAAATCAAAAATCGAACATTTTTCCAAGCCTTAAATAATATATTGCGTCAAAAGAAATCGATAAATATGTCAATCCAAAGTGTCGTGACAATGTCAAAAGAAGTACCTTTTTATTTACTCCTAAAAGCCTTTCCGAGTTCCATTCGCAGTAAATTGTCTGTTTTAATAAGCTTGTAAAGGTGTCAATTTTGTTTTCGGGCGAAGAATCTAAATTTTACTTCGCGGCTCTATTTGAATCTATGGCCCCAAGGGACGCCGAGGTTACCTTTACATTTTACGGTAAAGTTGGATATTAAAAAATCTTTTTCGTTAATGAGAGAAAATTCTTTCGTACTTAAGTTGGTACTCGTAGGAAGTATTTAGTTTTTTAAGCGGAGTTTCGCGTCGAAGGAGAATCGCTAAATTAGAAGACGTGGTAGATTTATTTCTTATGGCCCCAGGTGAGCGATGATCAAAAACGATACATTTTAAATGGATTTAGCCGTCTTCAATGACCATATTTGAATAGCTAAATACCACCCAACCCCCTCTTCGTAATTTCCATCCACACCGCCATTAGACATGGTCCTACTAAATTTTTAACATTAAATTGGTAAAATCTTTGACTTTTGCAAAGCATCAATGAATTCTTTCTAGTTTCAATGCTATGTCTTATATTTTTTTCTTTTTTTTACGTTAACTCCACATAGCAGATGCGGTGTGGATGGTTTTTTAAGGAGAGGAAGAAGTGAACCTGGATCTTGAAGATATTGTAGGAATTTGTAGGAATTGTAGGAATGAGGAAATACAGAGGCCTGCAATAGTGTGGATCGATTTTTTGTTTTTTTGTTTTTCTTAGCAGCGGGGTGTGCAATGGATGCTCTATGGGGATACTTTTAAAAGTCATTATGACAGCATTAAGATATTTCGAGTGCAAGTACTGCCACAAGTCAATTCAAATTTTACAAAAACACCGAGAAACTAGAAAAAGAAGGGTTTAATCTTTGCTCAATAAAAGTAGTTAAAATATAAAAAAATAAACTTTTCATTTGCTTGTAATATTATCTACTAATCAAGAAACCATAAAAGTACCATTGCTACACAAAAAAATCACAAACAATGTTAAAAAATAAAGTCAAAAATCATAAAAGTTATTGTGTTTTATAGTCCTTCTTCGAATTGAACACAGGCGTTATACGACAAGATTCTAGCTTGTTTTGTATCCACTCTTAACGTCTTTCAGGGTCGCAAACAGCAGAGCGTGATGCGGTTACCACTTTGATGCATCTTTCCGAGGCTTGCGTGTGACAGGGCATCAATCGGAACTTGCACAAAATGTTGAAGTCGATAATTTCGTGGTCTGCAATGGCATCAATTATTGTCTCGCTAGATATCTGTTTTGTAAGAGGTGATTCTGATGGTTTTTCCCAGTAGATCAAGTCAATATTCTTTTTCAGTGTCGCCTCAACCTCTAACGGTGTTGGACGCGAGTGAGCGGCGATTCAAATAAAATAACACTTTCAAACCCGGACAAATTTTAAAAGTATATAAATTAACCGAAAATAAAATAATTCATAACCCGTGAAAATGGAGGAAGCGGTTGATCCGCATGCCTTCATCACTAAGGCGAAACAAAACATAAGTGACTTACATACAATCATAGAAGAAAATAAACTTACTAAAGAAACCAAATCAAAAATGATGAAAGAAATAAATAACATCATGGAAATGATATCCCACATGGCAATAGAATTAGCTAAATTACAAGAAAAATGTGAAATTCAAGAAAAAAACCAAACACAAAAAAACTTATTTTCTTACTCTTCGGCAGTAAAAAACTTAATACCACAAACACAAGAAAAACGATTTCCTATAATTATAAAAAGCTTAAAAGAAGAAGACACTGAAAAAATAAAAGAGAAAATACAAAAAATCAAAATATTGCAGTTGGGAATTCGAGTAAGTGAATTTAAAAAAACAAAAAAAAACATTATAATAACATGCCCAGAAAAAGAAGACGCAAAAAAATTAAAAGAAAAGATAAATGAAGTCGACAAAACCATAATAGCGGAGGTACTTGTGAAAACGGATCCATGCGTAATATTCAAAGGACTTGACAAAGACTATACCGAAAAAGAATTCTTAGAAGACATAATTGAACAAAACAACGACATCAAAATGATATGTGAAAAATACCAAGATAAAAATATATTACAAGTTAAAGCCATCATTACGAACAAAAAAACTAACAGCAAAAACTTAATTCTCCAAACAAATCCAGAATTGAGACTACATCTTATAAATAGAAAAAAAATTCATCTAGGATTCATGAGAATCTATGTAACCGATTGTAACGTTCTTACCCAATGTTTCCATTGTCAAAGATTCGGACACACAGCACAAAAATGCTACAATAAAATGAATAAACCAACACGCAAGCACTGTTCAGAAGATCATCCCATCTCCGAGTGTAAATCCCTGGAACTGCCGCCCAAATGCGCTAACTGTCACTCAGCTAACAAGAAGAAAGAAATAAACTCCTTCAACAGTAAAATGAATGAAATAGACCACCGAACAAACAGCGAAACATGTAAGTTCCGTTCTTACATGCTTAAATTAGCCAAAGAAAGAATAAACTACGACATTGAATAAAAAAAAATAAAAAATTATATATAATTTTGCAAAATACATTAATTAAATGGATGATTTCTTAAATAGCGAATTAGAATTAAATATTAAAATTCAAGAATATGAATGTATTTGTACTGATTCATGTAACAAAATTATTTCTAAAAACATCAATGATATAATTATTATGCACATAAACATCCGTAGCATTCAGAAAAATTTAGATGAACTAATTCTAAAAATAAATAATTTAATTAAAAAGCCGGACTTCATAGTGTTAACTGAAACATTTACAAACGCTGAGTCACCGTCTTATCACTTACCGGAGTACAATTATATTTCTACCAAAGTAGATATCAACAAAAATTCGGGAATAATAATATTTGCAAATAATAAATTTAGTATTGTTAACATTATAGAACACCCAATACATTTGGTAAACTGCATCGAAGTACATTTCAAACTCGGCAAATCAATATATCATTTAATAGCTATCTATAGAACGCATGGCTCAAGTATTATTACGTTTATTAATGACCTCAAATACATAATATTAAAATTAAAAAATAAACTCTGCTTCGTGGTGGGTGATTTTAATGTGAACATTAATGAAAAAATAGAAAATAGTAACAAAACTGAATACATCAATTGTATGACTGAACAAAATTTCATATCTTGCATAAATAAAAATACTAGAGAAATAAAAGAACATACTCCATCTTGTTTAGATCACATTTGGGCAAACGTAAACATTAAAGATCTTCACAAACTAAAATCAATTGTTTGGAAAACTAACATAACTGATCATCATTCATGCTTACTTCTGTATAATAATAATATTAAACATAAAAAACATAATTTAGTACCCAAAAAATCAACAATAGACATGACTATTCTCTCTGAAAAACTAAAAATGGAAAATTGGAACAATGTTTTAAAGAGTGATGATACCGAAATATGTTCGAAAAACTTTGAAAAAATCCTGTCACAACACATTAAAAATTCGACAACTGAAATAATAATACACATAAAATCAAAATTAAGATGTTTAAAACCTTGGATTACCAAAGGACTTATAATATCTATCAGAAACAAAGAAAAACTTTATAAAACAACTTTAAAAAATCCCCATGATGAAAAAGCATATATTTTTTATAAAAAATATAAAAATAAATTAACATCTTATATTAAAAAAAGTAAGGAAGAGTTCTTTAAAAATAAAATATTATCTTCAGAAAATAACCATAAACAAATGTGGAAAACTGTGAATTTGGCCATAGACAATACAAAAAAAACACAAAATATTAAGTACATCGAACATGATAAAAAAATTATAGATGCCAATTTACAGCCTAAACAATGTGCAAACATATTTAATTCCTTCTTTGCAAATGTTGGAAAAAATCTTGCGAAAAATATCCATAAGCCTTCTAACCCAGAAAAACAAAAAAATAAAAAATTACAGAAACATAATATACTTTCAACATTTGAAATAACAACAGAATGTGAAATCTTAAAAATAATAGAAAATATGAAAGGAGGTTCGTCTCCCGGTTTTGATTCTATTACGGCACAAATGTTAAAATCTATGAAATCTTACTTAATAAAACCCATCACTCATTTAATAAACTTGAGTTTAACGAAAGGAATATTTCCAATGAATTACAAAAACACAATAATCTCACCTATTTACAAATCTGGTGATCCGCAACAAGTAACGAATTATCGCCCAATTTGTCTAATTTCTAACATAGGAAAGATATTTGAAAAAATAGTAAAAAAACAATTGGTAAATTTCCTAGATAGTAATAAAATACTACACAAAAACCAGTTTGGTTTTATTAAATCGCTCAGCACACAAGATGCCATTGCTAACGTAACTTCATACATTTACGAATCATTAGATAAAGGTAAAAAATGTGCGGGTATATTTATTGACCTCAGAAAGGCATTCGATAGCATATCCCATGAGAAGCTATTAAAAAAATTAAATGATATTGGCATTAAAGGCATCGCGATTAAATGGATCACAAACTACTTAAAAAACCGCCCTCAAGTGGTAAAAATCAATCATATTAATAGTGATCAAGAGATTTCAAGCTTTGGAATCCCGCAAGGTACAGTGCTTGGACCAATTTTTTTTACCATATATGTAAATGATATTTTTTTTCAACATTTAAATGGTCAAATTACATCATACGCCGACGATACAGTATTAATAATAAGTGAAAAGACTTGGGAAAATGTAGAATTAAAGGCCACAGAAGACATCAACACGCTTAAGAATTTTTTCGACACTAATTTACTATCACTAAATAGTGAAAAGACATTTGTAATTCCATTTGCAATCCATCCAAACGATGCTCCCAAAAATTTTAACATTGTCATACACGATAATACTAAAATTCATAGCCAAAGTTATTGCAAATCAAACTGTACAATATTAAAAACAACAAATAAAATTAAATATCTCGGAGTAATTATCGACAAAAATCTGAAATGGAAGGAACAAATATGTCAAGTAGTAAACAAAATCAGAAAATTAATATATATATTTTTAAGAATTAGAAATTTTCTGTCGATAAAAAATCTATATTTAATCTACTATGCCTTAGTTCAATCCACTCTACAATACGCTATTATTAGTTGGGGATCCGCGTATAAATGTAACCTTCTTCCAATAGAAATTGTACAAAGGACAATTATTAAAATTATATTAAAAAAATCCTTGGACTACCCAACTGTATGAGACCACTTTTCTGTTCCATACAAATACTGTAAACAATAGGGGCGCTGGACTCCGATCGTCACCACTTCGGTTTCGGGAGATAATAACAACTCAGAAGTTCCTTTGATAATAATCAATATTTATTTTTCAGACGGTTTTTATACTAATTTTAGTTAAAGGAAAACGTAAACATGTTATTCATTTCGCCACCTGTTGTGTACCTCGATGACCGCAGGTGCAAGTTGCACAACAAGCTAGTTTTAACATGTAACATTTCGCAAGAATCGACTTGATTATATTGTTTTACCTGAATAGGCAATATTTTCAAGGGGACACGTGCGGCCGATAGCTGCGATTTTCACGTAAACAAACTTGTTTTGACACGACTTATTTTTTCTTGCATGGGTTGACGTCATTTTCACACCTGTTGTTTACCTCGATGACCGTAGATGCAAGTTTCGTTGAATAATAAGCTAGTTTGAACATGTAATATTTCGCAAGAATTGACTTGATTATGTCGTTTTATTCTTCCCTGCGAGTTTCACGTAAACAAAAAATCCAATACATCAAGACGTTTGTTACACTCCTCCCGGTGTAATCTGTTTGATTGCACCTAGCTAGTTCGTCGGACGCATTCTTGATGTAAATATCTTGGTTTGTTATGTGTCCTTGTGAAGAGGAGGGGGAGATGACTCAGCAGGTGTAGGAGCTGGTAAGATGACGGCGATTTTAACGGCTGGTTCTAGGTACACCTCGGAACTAGTCTGTATTCGAGCGGTTCTAACTTGTCCGTCAGCTGCGGTTATCTCTTCGATGACGCGGCCGCGAGGCCAATGATTTCGAGGTAGTGCAGGATCCATGATGATCACCAAGTTATCTTTTTTTATGGGTGTGACAGGGTGGTGCCATTTTGTCGGGCCGCTAAGGTGGGAAGGTATTCTCGAATCCATCGTCACCAAAACATGTCTGCCAGTCGTTGGCCGACACGCCATTGTCGGCGGAGACATATTTCTTCGTCCCCTTTTTCGTACATGGACAAGAGAGAGCGTTTTTCCGGCCGACCCCAGAAGAAAATGGTTAGGTGTTAGAGGTTCTTCATCGCGAGGATCCATTGACATATGGGTGAGTGGTCTGTTGTTCACTACGAATGCTTCGATTAGGGTAGTCAGGAGAATTTCCTCTTTAGGTGCTCGTTTCACCGAGCGTATCAGTCTTTCCCATACTCCTCCCATGTGCGGCGTCATTGGTGGTATAATCTCCATTCGATGCCCTGAGTGGTCAGGGCATCAAGCATTTTAACGTCTTGACTTAGTAATTTCAAGGCATTTCTCATCTCGGCTTCGGCCCCATGGAAATTAGTCCCGTTGTCTGAGTACATGGTTACGGGCTGTCCCCTTCGCGCTGTCATTCGTTGTATGGCCATAATAGCAGGATCGGTGGTTAGAGAAGAAACGAGTTCTAGGTGGACAGCGCGTATCGAGAAGCAAGTGAAGATTGCGGCGTAGCGTTTTTCTCGATGTCTGCCAACTGTGATAGTCATGGGTCCGAAATGGTCTAGCCCGCAGTGTGTAAAGGGGCGTGTGTGGTGTATCAGTCAATTTAGCGGCAATGTTCCCATTAGGGGTTGACATAAGACTGATGTAGTGGGGCCTCGCTTCTAGTGTTCGTTCGTTGGGTGTTTGGATCCCGTGTACCAAGGTCGGCGGGATTTGGCTTAGTTGACACCCACCTTCAGTCTTGTATGTTGGTCATTTCATCTATTTTGCCCAGTCTGTTTGCCACAAAGGTGGGGTAAATGTGTGGATCGGTGCGCAGCAAACACAATACGGTTGTTGAATCTGTCCAGAAATGGACTTGGGTTATCAGGGCATGGCTTTCCTTTTACATGTTTCAGGCGAGTCTTGCTGAGATGAGTGCGGCATGTTATTGAAGCAGCGTCTTGGGATGGTGATTGTGTATGTGTTTTTGCAGGATCATCCAATTTGTCCACTTCTGCATATGTTCAGGGGCACTGGGTTTGTCACAGCTCACGTTCGAGTGCCACACGGCTTGAAGTTATATTTTGGGCCAAATCGTAAGGCAGGAAATAAAGCCGGGTTGATCTCCTACTCGTGGGTCGTATTGCCTCTTCGTGGGTCGTATTAACCTTTCCTAGATTCTGCGGTTTTTATTGGCGGTTAGCAAAGCCAATTGATGCACGGTATTGCTAGAGAATTGCGTGTCTGTCTCGTGACTTTAGTGCCACTAGAGCGTTTTCATCTTGGAGTCAGTTCCATGAAATTTTATCCCTTTTATTGTGGAAACGCGCTCCTCCCGTCTGAGGAGAGTACCGATGTTCTGGAAGGCCTTGCTTGCCTTGGCTGCTCCGATGAGGACCACCGTTGTTCTGGCAGTGGGACTGCTGGAATTGAAATTAGAAGATGGAATTAGCCTTGCTGGCCTTCGGTTGAGTAGCGTATCTTGTTGAAAACTTGTTGGGAGGCGGGCTAGTTGGTGCCTTTACTTGAGTTGCGTATCTCGTCGCAAACAAGTTGGGAGGCTAGCTGTTTGTTGCCTTTGCTTGAGTTGCGTATCTCGTCGCAAACAAGTTAGGAGGCGGGCTAGGTGATGCCATTACTTGAGTTGCGTATCTTGTCACAAACAAGTTGGGGGGCTGGCTAGTTGGTGCGATTACTAGGATAAACAATTAGAAAGAATAACTTATCATGAAAATTGGATGGCAGGACGCGGCTCAGGCTCGTATGGGACTGCAAATTCAGGCAGGTTGGTGATCAGCTTGGCGTGGAGTTGCAGCGCGCAGGGCCGCGAATGGGTCAGCAATCTGCTTTGCGTGTCAGGCCAGCTGTTGTACTCTCTGATAGGGCTTGCTTCTGGCAATGTGGAGTGATTCTACTATCGCGGAGGTGATCTAGGCCAGTGGATCTATGTTTTGATATGTTCATCCAGTGTGAGTACGGTCTTGGTTTTCAGTATATCCGGGACTAGCATTTAGGGTCGAGCCGATTGCTGCAAGCTCGGGAATTCTCTGGCTGGCTGTCACAGGGTATCGAGTATCCATATATGCGGATTACTGCATATCTAGTAGCTGCATATATCGCTGTTGCATGAGTGGTAGCTGTATATTTTGTTGCTGCTCAGTTTATTGCCGCATGTCTCATTGTTGCATTTGTGGAAGCTGCATATCTTGTTGCTGCTGGGTTCGTTGCTGCATATCTGGTGGCTGAATATCTCGTTAATGCTCAGTTTGTTGCTGCATTTCTCGTTGCTGCATGCCGTTGCTGCTGGGTTTTTTGCTGCATATCTTGTTGCTGCATGTCTGTTTCTGCATATCTCGTCGCTGCATGTATGGTAACTGCATATCTCGTCGCTGATCAGTTTGTTGCTGCATGTCTCGTTGCTCCGTATATGAAAACTGCATATCTCGTTGCTGCCAATTTGTTGCTAGACGTCTATTAGCTGCATGTCTCGTTGCTGCATGTGTGGAAGCTGTATATCTTGTTGCTGTTGGGTTCGTTGCCGCATATCTGGTAGCTGCATATCTCGTTGCTGCTCAGTTTGTTGTTGCATTTCTCGTTGCTGCATGTGGTAGATGCATATATTTTGCTGCTCAGTTTATTGCTGCATGACTCGTTGCGGTATATGTGGTAGCTGCATATCTCGTTGCTGCTGGGTTCGTTGATGCATGTCTGTGAGCTGCTCAGTGTTTTGTTGCATATCTTGTTGCGGTATATGTGGTAGCTGCATATCTCGTTGCTGCTGGGTTTGTTGCATGTCTGTTAGCTGCATATCTCGTTGCTGCTCAGTTTGTTGCTGCATATCTTGTTGCGGTATATGGGGTAGATGCATATCTCGTTGCTGCTCAGTTTGTTGCTGCATATCTCGTTGCTGCTCAGTTTATTGCTGCATGTCTCCTTGCTGCATGTGTGGAAGCTACATATCTTGTTGCTGCTGGGTTCGTTGATGCATGTCTGTGAGCTGCTCAGTGTTTTGTTGCATATCTCGTTGCAGTATATGTGGTAGCTGCATATCTCGTTGCTGCTGGGTTCGTTGTTGCATGTCTGTTAGCTGCATATCTCGTTGCTGCTCAGTTTGTTGCTGCATATCTCGTTGCGGTATATATGGTAGCTGCATATCTCGTCGCCGCTGGGTTTGTTGCTGCATATCTCGTTGCGGTATATGTGGTAGCTGCATATCTCGTTGCGTTATATATGGTAGCTGCATATCTCGTTGCTGCCCAGTTTGTTGCTGCTTATCTTGTTGCGGTATATGTGGTAGCTGCATATCTCGTTGCTGCTGGGTTCGTTGCTGTATACTGGTGGCTGCATATCTCATTGCTGCTCAGTTGGTTGCTGCATATCTCGTTGGTGCTGGTTTCGTTACTCCATATGTGGAAGCTGCATATCTCGTTGCTCCCAATTTGTTGCTAGACGTCTATTAGCTGCATGTCTCGTTGCTGCATGTGTGGAAGCTGTATATTTTGTTGCTGTTGGGTTCGTTGCCGCATATCTGGTAGCTGCATATCTCGTTGCTGCTCAGTTTGTTGTTGCCTTTATCAGCCTCCTGTAGATCTTTGATGGTGGAGGCGTAGGCTTAAGGTAGCATCTGGATCGGCAGTAGGTATAGATGCATCTGAGTTTGCGAGGCAGGGCCGTGATGTCTCGGTTGAAGCCAGGATTTTAAGACCGCTGCGTGTGATGCCATCTCCACTGAGAAAGATTTGATGACGTGGGATCCTGCTCGAAAAGGACCAATTTGTATGAGACCACTTTTCTGTTCCATACAAATACTGTAAACAATAGGGGCGCTGGACTCCGATCGTCACCACTTCGGTTTCGGGAGATAATAACAACTCAGAAGTTCCTTTGATAATAATCAATATTTATTTTTCAGACGGTTTTTATACTAATTTTAGTTAAAGGAAAACGTAAACATGTTATTCATTTCGCCACCTGTTGTGTACCTCGATGACCGCAGGTGCAAGTTGCACAACAAGCTAGTTTTAACATGTAACATTTCGCAAGAATCGACTTGATTATATTGTTTTACCTGAATAGGCAATATTTTCAAGGGGACACGTGCGGCCGATAGCTGCGATTTTCACGTAAACAAACTTGTTTTGACACGACTTATTTTTTCTTGCATGGGTTGACGTCATTTTCACACCTGTTGTTTACCTCGATGACCGTAGATGCAAGTTTCGTTGAATAATAAGCTAGTTTGAACATGTAATATTTCGCAAGAATTGACTTGATTATGTCGTTTTATTCTTCCCTGCGAGTTTCACGTAAACAAAAAATCCAATACATCAAGACGTTTGTTACACCAACAGAACGCCTGTTTGAAGAATTTCAAGTACCCACATTTAAAGATTTATATATTAAAAATTCATTGATTCAAATTATAAAGGAAAAAGATAAATATCCATTTTTAAATGAAAACAGAACTCGACTTAAACATGTTTTTCTATGCCCAAAACTAAATACGTCTTTTGCACAGCATCATTATACTTACCAGGGAAGAACTTTTTTCAATCGTCTACCAGAAGAAATCAGAAGCATTAATGATAAAACCCGAATACTGCTCTCTGTCAAGAGACATTTTAAAAATATTCTTAAGAAAAAAATTACTGTCAATTAATCTTACAAATATCCTTAGTTTTCCATTACATTCTTTCTTTTTTTAAAAAAATGCACACCATTATCAAACAAATACTGCAGCTCACATATATTTATGTACAATTAATTATTTAAGTACTAACTTATAACTAATAACTAATAGCATTTATGTACACTCCCCTTCCATACACAAGCAAATGCTTTAAATGGAAGGGTAGTAAAAAAAAATACCTGTAAAAAAAAAATTATATATTTGTTGTAAAATTGTAATTATAATAAATGTTGCAATAAATAAATTTAAAAAAAAAAAAAAAAAAAAAAAAATATAGTCTACTGCGTTAAATTAAAAGTAGGTAGTTTAAATACTCTTATTGGAAAGAACCATGACGTACGTTCTCGGATACTTAGAATCCGTCTCAGAACCAACTCTCTAATTTGTCTTCGTTCGTCGTTTAGCGTACAAATAAGTATATTTTAGCTGTGGCCAAAATACCCGTTGCGTTGAATTTCGGGATATACCACCGTTTTCAAATGCTCTGGAAGGTAACGAGACAATTTTATGATTTCATGGAGGTGTCTTGCCCCGTAAACACACGAAGGTTGTGTTTTTTTTTATTTTAAAACACATCGGAGCATACACTCTTAGCATAAATTCAGTCAATATCACCTGACTTTCTGTCGGATTCTTGATTGAAATGTAAAGTCGGAGAATAGTATTAGCTGTTGTTAACAAACGCAAATGACAGATCTTACCAGGGTTTCTTTTGGCTAAGTTTTCGTTACATTGTCCTTCGGCGATTGCTAGGCACATTTCCAATAAATAAAGCTGGTCTGTGCTAAGGTCGTTACGGGATTTTGTAATGTCCGGTAAGTTGCATTCTATTGCTTGAAATTCTAACACAGGAAGATTTTTTATTTTTTTTTATTTATTAGAGATAATATATTACAAAATTATTACATAAAATTTATAATACATTACTCCCAATGAGTTTAATAAAACTCATTTCGGGAAGGACAATATTATACATCTAAAGGAAAATTATTTTTACATAAGAACACGGAAATCAATGAACAATACATAGATTTTTAAATGGATTAGACACACTTGATACAGGTAATTGAAGAATATATAAGAGTTACAAAGGAAGACAGATAACTTCGTCACTGGTTAATAAAGTTGCTGAGAAAATATCCTTTTAGAGCCTTTGCCAATATTTTTTTGTTTGATTGTGGTAGTTTTAGGACATTAGGTAATGCGTTGTATTGCGTATGCGCGATGTATTGTAAGGAGTTAATTCCAAATTTAGTTGTGTGTGTAGATGACGATAGGTGTATTTGATTTTGTGATCGTGTTTTGTGCTGGTGTATATCGGAATTAAAGGCTGGTTTAGTGTTGGTGTGTGACGAGTGTTGAATTATTTGTAGGATGGCAGTGGTGATGCTATATTTTGGCAGAATGGTAAAGGGAAGAATTTGTGTCAGTGAGTATATGTCTTTGACATGTGTATCCCATGGTAGATGGTATATATTTCTTATGGCTCTATTTTGGATTACTTGTATTTCAGATATTTGTTTCTTAGTAATGGTGCCCCAGATACTAACCAGATAACTTAGGTGAGAGTGGATCAGAGCATAATATGTGGCACGCAGTAAAGCTGTGGGGAGCACATCTTGAAGTCGATAGAGTACACCAGTTATCGGGGAAATTTTGGATTTAACATATTCAACATGGGAGTTCCACGATAGGTTAGAATCTATGAATAACCCTAAATATTTCGTTACTTGTACATTTTGGAGCTTTTCATTTCCAAGAGTAATATTCATTGTCATGTAATCTTTTTTCCCGAAAGTGAGGTAGTGAGTTTTTTTGACATTGAGGCTTAATTTATTTATCCGCAACCATTTAGCTAGCTTTGCGAGATCTTTATTCATTAGAGATTCAAGTTCCCTCAGATTTTTACAACGATAATAGATCACAGTATCATCAGCGTAAAGTTGAAGTTTTCCCAAGATGCCGCATTTAGTTATATCATTGATGTATAGTAAGAAAAGTAGGGGTCCTAGAATCGAGCCCTGTGGCACTCCACATGTGATTTTTCCAAAGCCGCTTAGGTTCCCTTCGATGTCGACAAGGCAATATCTATCAGATAGGTAGCTTCGGAGGAGCTTTAAAGATTTTCCGACTATACCCAAATGTTCCATTTTTTGTAGGAGTATTTCATGATCTACTGTATCAAAGGCTTTTTTTAGATCTATAAAAATAGCTGCTACATATTCGCCCTGGTCTATGTACTGCTGAATGTTCGAGATGAAATCGAAGGTGGCACATTGGGTACTGGAGTTTTTTCGAAAGCCATATTGCTGTGGTGTTAGGATATTGTTGTTAGAGATGTATTTTAGAAGTCTATCCTTGATAATAGTCTCGAACACCTTTGAAAATACTGATAAAACCGATATTGGGCGATAGTTAGAAATACATTTTTTGCAGCCTTCTTTATAAATTGGTATAATTTTTGCTAGCTTTAATTGATTTGGGAATACTCCCGAGCCTATAGAGGAATTGATAAGTTGCGCTAGGTGCTCAGCTAGTTCTTCTTTACAGGTTTTCAGGATGTACGGGGTTACTCCATCGATACCTGCCGCTGCATTCGACCTAAGTTTCGAGATGATCCTTAATACCTCAGCCTTATTTGTCCTAGCCATATATAAGGATTGACTTGCCTTTGGTTCTACATATATAGTATTACAGTCATCCGGGAATGATGGAATGGCAGCTGCCAACTTTTCTCCAACTGATAAGAAAAATTCATTAAATGCTGAAGCTATTTCACTGGGTCCCCTAAGCTCACAATTATTTACGATGAGAGATTCGATGGTGTTGGAGGGTTTATGTGCACGGTTAGATAAAATTGAGTTAATGGTTTTCCAAGTTTTACTAGGGTTATTCAGGTTTTGTTGAAGGCTATTGGCATAATATTTGTTTTTCAAACTTCTCCTATAATTAGTTATTAAGTTTCTCAGTTTATTTTTATGGACTACAAGAGACATATTTCCTGGGTCTTGTTTCCACTGCTTGTGAAGCTGGTTTCTTTCTTTGATCAGCGAATTCAGTTTAGAATCGAACCACGGTGTATTTAAATGTTGTCGATTAGCTATTTTCACTTTAGGTGTCGTTTTACCTGCTTCTATTGCATTTTTGACATAATCGTTAAAATCTTTATAACTGTCTTCTTGTTTGGTTGAGTTGATGGTAAATTTGTTAGCTGCAAGATAAGATTTTACTGCCATATTGTTGATGATAGGTTTTGTAAGGCGTGGTTTGTTCCTATTATTAGACCATTTTTTTAGGTTATTCTTGAAATCAATAATAAGAATGTTATGGTCACTAAGTGAGTCATCTATGTTCGATATGGTAATTGGAATGTTTAGTCTATTTGATATGATGTGATCTATGAGGGTGCTGCTTGTGTTAGTGACTCTAGTGGGAAATGATTTGTTTTGTATTGAGAAATTGTATGTTTCTAAGGTGTTGAGGTAATTTAAAGAAGAGAATGTGTTTATGGTAGTGTCAATATTAAAGTCTCCGAGTATTAATGTATCTTGTCTGCTTTTGTCTAGTATTTTTTCCAAATGTGTCAGGAAATCGTGTATATTAGGGTTGGGTTTCCGATAGATGGCATAAATGTTAACCGGTTTCCTATCCTTGCTACATACACTTATACCTAAAAATGAATTTTCGTTGGAAAATTTATCAATGATGGAGAAATTCATAGAATCCAGTACATATATGGCTACACCACCTCCTGCCTCCTTGGGGCGAGAGGCAAACGCACAATTGTAGCCTTTTAATCCAAAAAACTTTTCTTCTCCAACATCAAGCCATGTTTCAGTGACGACAAGGACATGAACAATATCGCGTAATCCTCTGAGTTTTTCTTCAATTTCATCAAGTTTGTTCCGGATGCTTCTCGCGTTCATGTACATTATTCGAAGACAGCTATTCACAGGAGTATACTCATCGATAGTTAAGCACTTGCGTTCGTGTCTATTACACTCCATAGTCTATTGTAGCTAGGTCCTTTTTTAGTGCAGCTTTGTAGGCAGGGCAGTTGTCCCTGTCTCCAGTCGAATGCGCAGCGGGCTTTCCAAATCTAGTGCACGTAGCGCAGACTGGTTTGGCCGCAGTATTAGGACAGGATTCAGTAGCATGGTTCTCTTCAGCACAGTGTCCACATCTAAGAGTGTCTCTGCAGTATTTGTAAGAGTGTCCAATCATTTGGCACTTAGTACATACGGTGAGTCCAGTGAAGTCTCTGACACGGCACACGGTCCAGTTGACGAATACCTTCTCCTGTTCCACCAGCAGTTTACGTAATGTAGCGGGCATCTCATATACGCGATGACAGGTGGTTCCGTTTCGAGCGCCGGCCAGGTGACTCAGCTTACAGGTTGTTATTGCTCCCTCGATGTCCTGTATATTGGGAACGCTCGTGAGGGCGATCCTCAAGAATTCAGCGTCGCTAAGGTCCCGCGGTACGTTAAAAAATATTAACCTTGGGAGTCTCTTTGTAGGAAGTCGAGCCTTAAGTGTGCTTGAGTTTAGTGCAAAGCATGGTGCCTTTAATAACTTTTCTTGCTCACCTGTGGTTGCCGTGTTTAAGAGGACACCTTTGTTCCTAATTTTGCGAATCCCGGTTATCCGAACGCCTAGCTCGGATGGCCGAATTACTTCTTGAATCATTTTTTTTGTACCATCGCTGTCCTTGGTGGCATCTGTATCTGTTGGGAAGATGCAGATGGCTGGCCTTGGCGCTCCGACGCGATGTCCAGATTGGGTAATCGGTGGGGGTTGGTGATCGACATTTGACACATTTTGTTTTCGCACAATATCCGCAAATGACAAGCTAGCCTCCGTTGCCACGGCTACTCTTCTCATCACGGGTCCTAGGTCAGACTCTAGCTGGATGATTTTTTGCTCCAGGTGCATTTTGTCCTCTTTTTCATGGCGTATTTTGATTTCCGCCATTTTTAATTGAGCAGTTACTGACGCCAAATCAGCACGCATCGTCTCGCGCTCCAACAACAATTGAGAAACGGCTCTGAAAACTTCAGAGACATTTCTGGATATCTTCAGTTGCTGATCCTTGGAGACCTTCGATTGTTTCTCGGCCAAGACTTCTTGAAGGGCTGTCAGATGAGCTTGCGCTTCATTAAGCACGTCAACTCCAGAAACGCTTGGAAATTTTGTTTCTTTGCTGTCCGAGCAATGAGAAGACGTATCGTGGTCATCCTCTTCTAAGTCCTCAACAAGAACGCACCTTCCTCCATCTTCCATATTAGGAGACATCGTTATGTCCAGCGGGCGTTTTTTCTGGCGATGCATTACGTACGAATTTTTTTTATTTATTTTTTTTTAAACACATACACTTTTTTCCAATTATTATTTTAAAATGGGATGATTAATTTAAATATAATTAAAAAATTACTGCGACAAAAATATCTTTTTAATTAAAAAACATTAAAAAAAAGAAAAAAAAAATATATGTATATAAAAAATATAATATAATATTGTTTGTCTGGGGATCGAACCGTTCACCTCAGTAAATGACTAAAACGGCCGATTGACACCACTCTACCAACTACGCCAGTTCACAGGTAGGTGCAATCGAGATTTATGACCTATATTAAGAAGTCAATATCGAAAATTGTCAATGGAATGTATTTTAACTGTTTTTATTTCACAACTCAAAAACACTGATTATGTTTAATTAGCACTTAAAGTCGTTTGCAATTCACTTAATGCTAGTTGTTTCAATTTATGTATATTTTTGTATTGTTATTATTCACTTGAACTGGCATCCAAAGTGAAGACATATAACTTTGAGATCACTTTTAAATCCTTTTTTAAACATTTTCCGTTTGAGTTTCGGTAAAACAGACACATAAGGATAAATCCTACACCGAGTTTTATAAATGTACACAGAAATTTCAGTTAGTTAAACACTTTTATTATGAATTGTCAAAACTTTACTAGGGAAAAAATATCCTAGCTTCACTAAGTGTCAATTTTTTTAGTAAATTCACTATTTGAGCATTTCCCGGTAGAATACCGGGAAGACAAACACACCGGGCGATAGTCCGAGAAAAAATACTGCACCTCAGCAACGAATTCGTTTTAATTTGCACACTTTTTCAATGTTATTATTTTTATGAATAGGGAGCTAAGAAATAAGCGACAATTCTTGGAACTAAAATCCAATTCCTGAAGATGTTCACAGTTCTTGAGTAACTTTCTAAGTTGGCCGCTAAAGCTTCTAGGACCTGTTGTCGTTCCATCAAGGTATTCGAAAAGGTGTCTCAAACTTAACACGTTGGCATGTATTTGACAGACCAACCACTGAAGTGGACGATGGAGCTTTCCTCAACAAGTCGAATAATGCCAGACATAGTTCCAGTATTAACTGCTGTTCCGTCACATCCGAAAGATACGATGCACGCTAAATCAATAGATTTTGCCACAAAATATGCAAACAATTTGTGAGCTATTGTTTTAGCATCACCGAACTTAACGCCTATGTGGCCAATGTATTGTGAGCCAGGTTCTTTCAAAAGACTGATATGTTCTTCTATCACAACTTTTCTGCGTCCATCCTACATGATTAATGTTTAATTCTTTCAACCTTCAAACGATATGCAAATGCACGAATCAAAATGGCGCTGATTGATGGCAGTCAGGCAGTGTGGTCCTAGTTTTGGCACGAGCACGTCGAATCTTATTACGATCGATCACGTTTGTTAGATTATCTGTTGCCACTAATCCAATATCTTGCATTGTAGCGCAGACGATGGCAGCACCCGCCCGAGCAGAAATACTGTATCGATCCAATGTTCTGGATACAACAGATAGTCTACTGTCTGTTGGATTTATTACATAAGAAGAAGAAGTAGATGAAGCAAAGTATTGTTGGTCAGTTGGAAGATCAACGTTAGTAAAACTTGAAACTGTACTGCGAGATGTGGACGGTTGATCTAAAGATGTTTGTTGCGTTTCTTGATATAGTGCGCGAAAGTGGACTCAGCAATTTGTCAAATTTTCGCGGGATTAATAAAAAATATCAATTTTTTAAATGTTATTATTTAAGGCGCGGCAATTTTTATTCATTATGAAATGTAAAAGTAAAAATTAAAGTATTCGTATTGACACAAAACTGTTTTAAAAAGGGACAATTTTTTACCAGATTGTAAATAATTCAACTGCTTTGTGGCAGTACTTTTTATCAAAATTTTAAATTGATATTTTGTATGCTTAATTTTATGTACCTAGAGCATCTATTCCGCACCCCGCGAAAACTGATTTATAAAAATAAAAAAATTCCATACAGTGGCGATCCACCCTAGCCTGCAAATCGTTCCACAGCCGAGCTGTTGAGCTCGGGAACGAGTCGTAGAAGCAATCCGTTCTCACGTGACAAATATCAATCGTGTACATATTTTAGGTGTTGGGCGTATCGCGGCTATGCACCGGTATCGAAGAGATCAAAGACGATAGTTCCTCTTCTTCATTGAAATACCAGTAGAACAAGGATAGCATTCCCACCCAACGCTTGTGCTCTAAAGATTGCAATCCGTTCAGAACCGATCAAACTGACCACCCGTTTCTGCACAGAGTCGAGGGTTTTTTCAGGTATTTCGGGGCTCCCCTCCAGAGGTGGCTTCCAAATTTTTCCGTGGGGCGCACTTGCGATTTGTATTTTTGACATCTATATTGTAATATAATATATCGAATACAGCTTTTCCTTCTTCATCTTTGGGTAATTTTTTTAACACCATCGTCGAAACTTTTTTTACAAAATAAGAAACTTTTTTATTTGTTTAGCAAGGCTTCTTCTGTGTATATTTGTCTTACATCTATCTCTGTCAACTTAATAAACAAACCTTTGAATTTCTATTCAATGTTTTAAAAGAAATGTTGCTTTTTTCCATTGCCGGATAATTTAATAGAGTCTTTCCAGTTCTGTATTGACACAAGTGCGACTTTTAGTTTATTTTCTCGATTGTACAGTTCTTTGTGTCGTAAGTAAATGAAGACTCTTCTCATTGCTTTCTAAACTTTACAAACGTTTCTCGGACTGATATCTTCTTCATTTTTAATTTTTTATTTACTTTTTCTTGTTATGACATGATTGAAAAAGTGCAATAAAAATCCATCTTAGGAAGTGACAGTGCCGTGCCATAACGTTTGTTTTAATGATAACCATATTCTTTTATTCCGAATTACAGGTAGGTTAGTGCAATTCCACTTTGCAGATAGAGTTTACATAATGCAAACAATTATTTATGATCTCAGCAACTTTCCATAATAAGCAGAAGAAGGGTTTTTATAAAAAACGGTGGGAGTGGTGTGATTTTTTAATAAGCTCGACACAGGAGGCCCTGAGGAAAATAATTCTCCTCAGGGTCAAATACACCTTTGGGGATGCCATGTGGAGTGTCTTTTTTGGAAAGAAAGACGAAGAAATTCTGGGAAGGAAAATAGTGTTAGGGGTGGGTATGAATTTGGGTGTCAGTGGGTCCAGGAGTGATATCCAATAAATGGTTCCCGGGGCAGAGGTACTCATACCCGCCTCCGAAATTGAAAATGATGTAAAGTTTGTTTGTTTAATTTATTTTCGGTCCATTTCAATAAACGAAGCTTTTAACCCCACCGCGCACCGTCAACAAACAATACATTTAGATTTTTAGCCATTCAGATTTTCGCCTGAAACGCAAAATTTTGAGTTTAGGTGACAAACGAAAAAGGGATTTAAGCAAGTGCCAGAGATTAGAAAAATTGTAAAAATCTGCAGCACTTTAAGAATAGGAAAGGGTACTTCCAGAATGTTCTCTTTCCATTCATTTTACCCTCCTCACTCCCTTCAATCTCACAACATCCCCGGAAAGGGATTGCTAGAGTCGCACTGATTTCTAATGGTTAATCTTCTATTTTATTCAGATACCTAGAAAATATAACCCAAGTCTGTATTTTGTCAAAAAATAAAAATAAAATGTTTATTACCGTAAATGCCGTAAACGTTGCGTGAATTTTCCCCTATTAGGATTGTTTGAAAATCACGAATGAACGCCTTTTCAAATGTAAAGTCAAATAAAAGGCAAATAATATTATCTACGTTTGTAGGTATACTCAAATAGTCCATCCGACGGGAACTGTGATTGTGATATTCATTCCTTAAGCAAGGTAAACAATAGGAAATGATTAGGGGCAGGGAAAGTCATGTGTAGATAACGGCTTTCAGGGGAGTGATGCCTTTACTCTTGTCCTTAGGTTTGTGGGATTAAATCCCGACGAACGAAAAATATAGACATGTAGAATGTAGATATTAAAAGCGAAATAATATCTACATCTCGAAACCATAAATAAAAATGCCGTGCAAAACGTATATTTAAAGCTAACAACGCCACGAGATAAATAGGTAATAGAAGTTTACATAATGTACCAGATGCGTATTCAAAAAACCTATACCGTTTTGCCCTCGCGACTGAAACGGTATAGATTTAATACGACTGAAATAGTGAGTATAGACTTGTAAGTTATTATGATACAATGTACGAACATGATTGAAGCAAGGAGTACAAGACCGAGTTTTCTAGCCGTTCATCCCTTTAATGGTACAGGTTTTATTAATCATTTTTATTTTTTATTTTTTTTTTTATTAATACATTTATTTTTTATTTTTAATAATAAGGTTTACATGGTGTTAACAAGATAATTTTACATCTCAGGTTTTTTACTACCCTTCCATTAAAAGCATTTGCTTGTGTATGGAAGGGGAGTGTACATAAATGCTATTAGTTATTAGTTATACATAAGTTAGTACTTAACTACGTAGCTCAGCATCGACCTACGAGACCTTACCAATGTATTGTAATTTTCCTAGTATTACATTTTTCCATCTTGCATGGCGGAGTATTTAGTTTCGATGTTATTTCGTTTTTTACTTTGTTTTTGCTTTAGATGTTGTTTTTGATTTTGTCTAATATTTTGCTTTTGATTTTGTTTTTGATTTTGCTTTGATTCTGTTGTGCTTAACTTAGATGTTCTTTGTAATAAATAAAAAAAATAACGTGTAAAAGCCCAGCCGGGCGGGAAATTCATAATAAATAAATATTTTACTATAGATTCTCAACTAGGTACTTACTTCAGATATCTTTACTAACAGACTGAAGAGAGATAGCTTTTAAATGTATTATTTTATTAAAAATGATTTTTTTTTTAAACCAAAACTATTATTAAATATTTAACTGACAGCCCTGAAACAGTTAGCTAATTAGCAATACCTGCTTAATAATTTCAAACAAAGATAACTTTGAAGGTAACAATAAACTCAATGAAAATTTACTCTATTAAGTGCTTATAAATACTGTTGACAACTTTTTGACAAGTCCCCTTTGTTTAGGTACATCTTTTTTATTCTAAATAATCCTATCTAAATTTTATGTTCTCGGTTATTATAACATTGATATTATTTTTTTTGTATAGTAACAGTAGTTTAGTAACACATAATAGTATCCTTCACCTAAATACTTTGTTAAATGTTCATTTCTACTTTGTTATTATTGATAATCTCCTGTGTACCACTGTATACTTATAATACCATGTACTCACTTCAATGTAAAAGCCATGCTATGGCGTTTAAATAAATAAATAAATAAATAATTCATTGTACATAAATATATGTGAGCTGCATTATTTATTTTGATAATGGTGTGTATTTAAAAAAAAAGAAAGAATGTTATGAAAAACTTAGGATATTTGTAAGATTAATTTATAGTAGTTTTTTTCTTAAGAATATTTTTAAAATGTTTCTTGACAGAGAGCAGTATTCGGGTTTTATCATTAATGCTTCTGATTTCTTTTGGTAGACGATTGAAAAAAGTTCTTCCCTGGTAAGTGTAATGATGCTGTGCAAAAGACGTATTTAGTTTTGGGCATAGAAAAACATGTTTAAGTCGAGTTCTGTTTTCATTTAAAAATGGATATTTATCTTTTTCTTTTATAATTTGAATTAATGAATTTTTGATATATAAATCTTTAAATGTTGGTACTTGAAATTCTTCAAATAGGCGTTCTGTTGGGTAGTCCCAGGATTTTTTTTATATAATTTTAATAATTGTTCTTTGTATAATTTCTATTGGAAAAAGGTTGCATTTATACGCGGATCGCCAACTAATAATAGCGTATTGTAAAGTGGATTGAACTAAGGCACAGTAGATTAAATATAGATTTTTTATCGACAGAAAATTTCTAATTCTTAAAAATATATATATCAATTTTCTGATTTTGTTTACTACCTGACATATTTGTTCCTTCCATTTCAGATTTTTATCGATAATTATAACTCCGAGATATTTAATTTTGTTTGTTGTTTTAATATTGTACAGTTTGATTTGCAATAATTTTGGCAATGAATTTTAGTATTATCGTGTATGACAATGTTAAAATTTTTGGGAGCATCGTTTGGATGGATTGCAAATGGAATTACAAATGTCTTTTCACTATTTAGTGAAAGTAAATTAGTGTCGAAAAAATTCTTAAGCGTGTTGATGTCTTCTGTGGCCTTTGATTCTACATTTTCCCAAGTCTTTTCACTAATTATTAATACTGTATCGTCGGCGTATGATGTAATTTGACCATTTAAACGTTGAAAAAAAATATCGTTTACATATATGGTAAAAAGGATTGGTCCAAGCACTGTACCTTGCGGGATTCCAAAGCTTGAAATCCCTTGATCACTATTAACACCATTGATTTTTACCACTTGAGGGCGGTTTTTTAAGTAGTTGGTGATCCATTTAATCGCGTTACCTTTTATGCCAATATTACTTAACTTTTTTAATAGCATCTCATGGGATATGCTATCGAATGCCTTTCCGAGGTCAATAAATATACCCGCACATTTTTTACCTTTATCTAATGATTCGTAAATGTATGAAGTTACGTTAGCAATGGCATCTTGTGTGCTGAGTGATTTAATAAAACCAAACTGGTTTTTGTGTAAAATTTTATAACTATCTAGGAAATTTACCAATTGTTTTTTTACTATTTTTTCAAAGATCTTTTCTATGTTAGAAATTAGACAAATTGGGCGATAATTCGTTACTTGGTGTGGATCACCAGATTTGTAAATAGGTGAGATTATTGTGTTTTTGTAGTTCATTGGAAGTATTCCTTTCGTTAAACTCAAGTTTATTAAATGAGTGATGGGTTTTATTAAGTAAGATTTCATAGATTTTAATATGTGTGCCGTAATAGAATCAAAACCGGGAGACGAACCTCCTTTCATATTTTCTATTATTTTTAAGATTTCACATTCTGTTGTTATTTCAAATGTTGAAAGTATATTACGTTTCTGTAAATTTTTATTTTTATATATTTTCTGAGTTAGAAGGCTTATGAATATTTTTCGTAAGATTTTTTCCAATATTTGCAAAGAAGGAATTAAATATGTTTGCACATTGCTTAGGCTGTATATTGGCATCAATAATTTTTTTATCATGTTCGATGTACTTAATGTTTTGTGTTTTTTTTTGTATTGTCTATGGCCAATTTCTCAGTTTTCCACATTTGTTTATGGTTATTTTCTGAAGATAATATTTTATTTTTAAAAAACCCCTTTTTACTTTTTTTAATATAGATGTTAATTTATTTTTATATTTTTTATAGAATATATATGCTTTTTCATCATGGGGATTTTTTAAAGTTGTTTTATAAAGTTTTTCTTTATTTCTGATAGATATTATAAGTCCTTTGGTAATCCAAGGTTTTAAACATCTTAATTTTGATTTTATGTGTATTATTATTTCAGTTGTCGAATTTTTAATGTGTTGTGACAGGATATTTTCAAAGTTACTCGAAAATATTTCGGTATCATCACTCTTTAAAACATTGTTCCAATCTTCCTTTTTTTAGTTTTTCAGAGAGAATAGTCATGTCTATTGTTGATTTTTTGGGAATTAAATAATGTTTTTTATGTTTAATATTATTATTATACAGAAGTAAGCATGAATGATGATCAGTTATGTTAGTTTTCCAAACAATTGATTTTAATTTGTGAAGATCTTTAATGTTTACGTTTGTCCAAATATGATCTGAACAAGATGGAGAATGTTCTTTTATTTCTCTAGTATTTTAATTTATGCAAGATATGAAATTTTGTTCAGTCATACAATTGATGTATTCAGTTTTGTTATTATTTTCTATTTTTTCATTAATGTTCACGTTAAAATCACCTATGACGAAGAAGAGTTTATTTTTTTAATTTTAATAATATGTATTTCAGATCATTAATAAACGTAAGCATGGTATACATGATATACGTGAAACATGATATTACGTTGAGCCAACGTAATATCATGTTTCATAAACAATAATAAACGTAATATCATGTTTCATAAACAAAAGCCATTCTGTTAATATACTCGTCTCCCTGACTAAAAATAGATTATTATCTTTCAGAATACCACTTCGCGCGCTACCTCAATAGTTATAGGGTTGTTGATGATTTTGAATAATAAAACTTAACACTTCAGTCGCGATTGTAACACAAACGGTATTGGTTTTATCCAACTAGTTCAGAGAGAGAATCAAAAACTAGGATATCTCGTCTTCGAGAGTCTTCATTTTCCGTTTTCTGTCTACGCGGTATGATTGATTCCTCGAGCTCGCTTTTTGAAATGGACGGTGCCGGGAGCTGGGGGCCTTAATATTTACTGCTGTTCAGAAAGTTTGACTGCGTAATCAAACTTTCTGAACAGTCAGTCATGGCTATTCTAAAAACCCTCTCCCTTCTTATATCCTTTCACTTCACATGCACAATTCCACAACATTGGTGTTGCGGTTATCTTAACTCTTATTTTATCTCTTGAATTCCATCACTTCCCGAGAAGGAATTCAAGAGCAAAACCAATTGGGATGAAGGTATCGTAAATAAATGCTCCTGTTCAGAATGTAGCTAACCACTGCAAACAAATGGACGTCCAGTATCCGGAATTCTCGCGATCGATTTGGAAATTTCCCGCCTTCATTAAAAAAATGTTCATATGGTTAACGAATCATTAAATACTACCCCAAATTTTTAGAATTCACGAAGAAATTATATGAAATCGCTACACATGAATTTTGCGTAATAAACGTAATAATTTGCATATTTTTAAAAAACATTAACTTTGTGGCTCGCCGTAATTTACGATAAAAAACACTTAAATTTGTTCAAGACCACTTTTATTTTAAAACACTCTACCGGTTTCAGAAGCACCCTTCCTTCCTTATAGTTATAACATTCTCCTGACGAAGAAAGGGTGCTCCTTCGTCAGGAGAATATTTTTTTTATTTTTTATTTTTTTTTTATTTATTAATTTTTAGCATAAAAAATATAATGTACATTTAGATAATGTATTAATTTGCTTACATGTTCATATTCAAATATGTTAATACAACTCTTCCATGGAAGCGTTAGCTTGTGTCTGGAAGAGTAGTGTACATTTTTTAATGCTATATTTAAGTTCTTAAATTACAATGTGAATGTAAAAAACAATAAGTTGTAAGTTCGGTGATATGTAATTATAAGTATGTATCTACTATCAAAACAATTTTACTGTTTAGATAATGTATCTAGAATTATTGTAATTAGTTGCTAAAAACAATACAAAATTTAACTTATTTGAAGAACGGAGTATCACTTGGAAACTGAGTTATAAGTAGTTATTCTTGAGATTAGATTAGTCGGAAAATTTTTTTTTTTTTTTGAGATTATCTTTAAAATATTTTTTAACAGTGTTTATTAATTGGATTTTATCATTAATTTTTCTAATTTCATCCGGTAATCGGTTGAAAATAAGTCTTCCTTGATAAGTATAATAATTTTGTGCGAAGGAAGTGTTTAATTTTGGGCATGAAAAAATATATTTATGTCTAGTACGGTTTTCAGTTATAAATTGATACTTTTCTTTTTCTTTTATAATTTGAATCAATGCATTTCTATTGTATAGATCTTTGAAAGATGGTACTTGGAATTCCTTAAATAATTGATCCGTTGGGTAGTCAGAAGGTTTTTTTAATATGATTTTAATTATTAGCCTCTGCACAACTTCAATTGGGGAAAGATTAGTTTTGTATGCGGATCCCCAGCTAATGATAGCATATTGTAAAGTTGATTGAACCAAAGCGATTGGTTGATTGAACCGAACCAAATATATTAGATATAAGTTTTTTACAGATAAAAAATTTCTGATTCTTAAAAATATATAAATCAAATTTCTAATTTTTTTTACAACTTGACAAATTTGTTCCTTCCATTTCAATTTTTTATCGATAATGACTCTTAAATATTTGATTGTGTTTGTTGTTTTTAAGATTGTGTTTTTAAGTTTTGGATACAATAATTTTTACTATGTGTTTTGGAATTATCATGGATGATGATGTCAATGTTTTTAGGGGTATCATTTTTGTGTATTGCAAATGGAATTACAAATGTTTTATCACCATTTAGTGATAGTAAATTTACGTCGAAGAAATTCTTTAAAATATTTATGTCTTCGGTGGCTTTAAATGTTACTTTTTCCCAAGTTTTATCGCTAATTATTAGTACCGTATCATGTAGTAGTTGAAAAAAAATGTCATTAACATATATGGTGAAAAGTACTGTACCTTGAGGGATTCCAATGTCTGATATTTCTTTATCGCTATAAATCTGATTTATTTTTACGACTTGCGGTCGATTTTTTCGGTAGTTCGAAATCCATTTAATTGCATTGTCTTTTATACCTATATTGTTTAGTTTTTTTAGTAGAATCTCATGGGATATACTATCAAAAGCTTTTCTGAGATCAATAAATATACCGGCACATTTTTCACCTTTATCCAATGATTCGTTGATGTATGAGGTTACATTAGTAATAGCATCTTGTGTGCTGAGTGACTTTATAAAACGAAATTGGTTTTTGTAAAGAATTTTATTACTTTCTAGGAAACCGACCAATTGGTTTTTCACAATTTTTTCAAAAATCTTTCCAATGTTTGAGATTAGACAAATTGGGCGATAGTTAGTTTTTTAAATATCTTGTTGAGGATCTCCAGATTTATAAATAGGTGAAATAATTGTATTTTTATAGTTCGTCGGAAATATTCCCTCTGTTAAACTTAAGTTTATCAAATGAGTAATTGGTTTTACCAAATGAATTTTCATGGATTTTAGAAAATGTACTGTAATAAGGTCAAATGCGGGAGACGAACCTCCTTTCATGCCTTCTATTATTTTTAAAACTTCACTTTCTGAGGTTGTTTCAAATTTTGATAAATTATTTTGATTTTGTACATTTTCAATCGTTTGTTTTTTCGGGTTAAAAGATTTATTGATATTTTTCGCAAGATTTTTTCCTACATTAGCAAAAAAAGAATTAAAGATGTTTGCACATTGTTTATGTTGAATATTAGCATCTATTATTTTATTTTCATGTTCAATGTATTTTATTTTTTGTGTTTTTTTAGTGTTATCCATGGCTAAGTTGACTGTTTTCCATATTTGTTTATTGTTATTGTCTATAGAAAGTATTTTATTTTTGAAATAGTCTTCTTTATTTTTTTTGATACAGTTTGTTAATTTATTTTTAAAATTTTTGTAAAAAGTGTATGCTTTTTCATTTAGAGGATTTTTCAATGCTGTTTTATAAAGTTTTTCTTTGTTTCTAATTGATATTATAAGTCCTTGTGTTATCCTAGGCTTTAAAATTCTTAGTTTAGATTTAATGTGGACTGTAGTTTCAGTAGTTGAATTTTTTATGTGTTGAGACCATATATTTTCAAAGTTTGTTGAGCAAGTCTCGGTATTATAACTATTTAACAACGTTGTTCCATTTTTGATTTCTTATTTTTTTGGATAAAATAGTCATATTTGTGTAGGATTTTGTCTTTGTTAGATTAAATTTTTTATGTTTAATTTTGTTATCATAGAGAAGAATGCATGCATGGTGGTCAGTTATATTCGTTTTCCAAACAATTGATTTGATTTTGTCGATATCTTTAATATTTTTGTTAGTCCATATATGGTCTAAACAAGATGGAGTGTGATTTTTTATCTCTCTCGTATTTTTATTAATGCACGATATGAAGTTAAATTCAGTCATACAATTAATATATTCATTTTTGAAATTATTTTCTACGTTTTCATTAATGTTTAAATTGAAGTCTCCTGCAATAAAGCAAAGTTTATTACAAAATTTTAACAGTATGTGTTTAAATTCATTTATAAATGACGAGATATTCGAACCGTGTGTTCTGTAAACAGCTATTATGTGGTAGTTTGTTTTGTCGAGTTTTAATTGTATTTCAATACAGTTTACTAGATGTATAGGATGTTCAGTTATTTTGACAATACTAAATTTATCGTGAATGAATATGACGAGACCACTATTTTTATTGATGTTTATTTTGGTTGTAACATAATTATATTCTGGTAAATGATAGGTGGGTGTTTCGTCATTAGTAAAAGTTTCTGATAATATTATGATGTCAGGTTTTTTATTTAGATTGTTTAAATTTAGAATTAATTCATCCCAATTTCGTTCCATACTTCGTATATTACTATGAAAAATGAAAATATTATTGAGATTCTTTGAGATTATGTCATTACATGAATCGGTGTATACACACTCATATTCTTGTACTTTAAAATTATTTTCTAATTCATTAGCTATGAAGTCATCCATTAAGTAAAAATATTAATGTGATATTGATTTCTTTTAAATATATAGAGTATTTTCAAAGTAGAGTGTGACATAGAGTTAGGAATAAAATACAGATTTTATAATGTGTAGATTGTTGAAGAATGTTCCTGTTTTTTATTGATCATATATTGATTGATCACATCTTTATCATTACTAGCATAATCATTTACAATATTTAAATGCATATCTCGTATAATAATATTATTTATATTTCTAAAATTCAATAAAACGTTTTTTGATTCGAATATAAATTGTTGTACTGTAGACTTATGTGTAGGATAAATAGCAATATAATGCGATAATTTATTTACGTCCTTAAATTTTATATTTAAAATATTAACATTGTAATCATTAATTACTTCATTAATATTGAGAACAATATACTGGTTGGAAATAGATATTCCAATATCAGAGTTTTTGTTTATTCTTATTATTGTTACCTGGTACCCTGGAATGGAGTAATTAGTTTCGCTAGTAGAGTAGGTCTTTGTAAACCCAATCAAGCCCGGGAAAAAAAATATTTCTTTTAAAGATATTATTAATTTTTCAAAAAAAAATTTTACGCTTTTAATATTTTTATGAAATTGAGTAAATCTTTTTTCAGTGCAAGTAAAATAGAAATCTCTTATAGAGTGATATAAGTTTTCTTCAATACATATTTTTTACCTAATGCGTTACATAAAAAATCATTCATTGTTAATTATAACTATAATATTTTACTGACGAAGGAAGGGTGCTTCTGAAACCGGTAGAGTGTTTTAAAATAAAAGTGGCCTTAAACAAATTTATGTGTTTATTTATTGTAATAATTTGCGTTTAATTTACTTACAGATTGGCGTTTGATTGACACTTTTTATTTGTTTCAGTGTCCGCATAGAGGCTGTCGCAGGAGGAGCGGACAGCACGCTGCAGGTGGCGCGTCTGACTGCCAGCGACGGGGGCAGGTACACGTGCTCCGTCAGGGAGGGGCTGCAGGCGTCTGTCAACGTGCACGTGCTCAATGGTTCGTTATAACTATCACTGTCTCCTATCAAGGATATACCTTTCCCACCGTATATGTATAGTCTGTACGGACATAACTCTAATCAGTTCAATCACTGCATCAACTTTCACAGTATCGGAAAAATGTTATGTAAGTATTATACTTTTTTCTAGTGTGAGAACGGACTCATGAAAATTGTATAATTGGGGAATATACAATATACAGACTTTCCAGTAGATGCTAATCAGACATTTTGCAGTTCGTAGATATTTTTTTCAATTAATAATACAAAATGTATTTTTCCATCACACCTTGCTACTGTGAATTTGGATATAGCAAAGCGATGATGTGATACGCGCTCCGTCTCGTCAGTTACAGTGCTGCAGAGTGGGGATGGAGTCTCCCACTAGTTCTCACACCATTAACAACATTTTTTCCGATGCTGCAAAAGTTGCTGCACCGATTTAATTGTTTGGATTATTTCCGCACCGCCTATCCGCATTGGGAACGGTATCACGTGTTCCATTGCCACGTGTGGCAGTGTGATCAGTGGCGATGTATGATAGAAAAGATTATTTTAATTTTTTTTTCTACAAATGTTCTCAGGAATCGTGGTAATTTTAATTTAATTTAATACCTGAATTTACACGACCTCTGTCAGCTGTACCGTATTATGACCAGCGTTGTCCCCCTGATTGCGGAGATTGTGACAGTAATGTCAGTTACATTTCTTCTAATCCACTCATCAGTCTACCCATATCACAATAATCTGCCAACGCGTTTGAATTTGAAGATACTTGCTTTTGCTTCTTCCAATCATAAATTTCTCTTCTTATTAATTTTTAATATTTTTAATATTTTAAATACCTTTTTTCTGTTTATTTTACAAAACGGTAAACATTACTGGTCTTACAATACCCTTCAAAATATTCATAATTAAACTAACCGAAGAATCCATGATTATTTATTGAATTAATTTTTCACCGAAAAATAATATATTGAAATGTATGAATTTGACTAAGGAATTGAAATTTGTCCTAGGAGAAAGTCTAGCAGAGTTGCAGCAAACAGCTGGTACATCAAGAAGTGGACCCTTTCTACCTACAACCTTGGCTTTGCTGTCCTTGACCAGTTCTCTACTACACCAAATAGCGAATTACCTATCCTACTCTAGTTATACTCAAACAGTTTTCGTGGCTAGAAGAATCTATCTAAGATTATAGTTTTGATTTTTACTTCTTAAGAAGAATTTATCCAATCTCGTAGTTTTTATTTTGATGTCTAAAGATTGAGATAGCCAATTATCTTCATTTGTGTCCAGAAAAAAATCCCGAATCTGTAATAGAGAATTGTGTGGAGTGGATATATTTGATTAATTTCTGATATTATTCCACAATTTTATGAAGGAGGACATACATTATTAATTTATCGAATTATTTTATTGTTATATAAGGAGGAGTATATATATTAGATCAAAGGGATTTAATTTCAAGAGAATATAAAGAAATAAATTTTAACTCGTGTAAGTACTCTGTAAAGGTACTTTTTTTGGATTAACTTAATGTGTAAAAACTCTGATTGTAATAATGACTCATTGAAAGTTTTTGCGGAGACCTTGATTTAAAATTTGTTTTCCTCAATTAATCGAACAACGACTATTTATCTAAACCACTGAGCTATCGGGACTACCTAAAGACACCGTGATTGAATATCATGCATAATTTTAAAGTCGTAAATCAACAAAAATTTTAACGAATTTAAATTTTCGCTCGTATGTCCTACCATCATAGAAATTATACTGTATAAAGTAATATTATATTATTTTGAAGACGAAATTCACAAAATTACTTTTGAAATAAAACATTTAACAAAGAATATTTTTTGGAATTCGTAAAAGTATGTTTCAAACAAGATCTTGGGCAATAACTTGTTCTTCATAAGCAGGGTACTCACCTAGAGTGTAGCATGTAACGTATCTGATACTGTATCAATCTGCAAGTGGGTACGGCTCGTCCACGGTAACCGCGTATCCGCCTTCGTGCTCGCAGTGAAACCGCCGTCGGCGGGTCACTGCGAGCACACTGCGCTCCACGCGCGAGCGGCTCGCAGTAGACTCGTGCCTACGTACTCACTTGATACAGTATCAGATACGCTACAGGTTACACGGTTAGGTGAGTACCCTGCTATACAAAGGTAATACTTAACCGAAAACCAATAATTTGATATCTATATCAGACCGAATATAGATTTTCATTCCAGCAGAATAATATTATCTTAAAATATCACTATCTACTTAAATATGAATCAAAAACGAATATTAACTATAAGAACGCATGTTATAAGTAAGGAATAAGGCATTCATTATTTTTTGATAAAATGTGCACTTTGATGTTAATTTTCTTGAAATAAATAATTTATTAAAGATGCGTTATGTTTTGTAAATAAATGTTTTTGGGAAGATTTGTATTAAAATATGTATAAAAAGAATAAAAATAACGATTTTTAAGTGTGTGCAATTTTTTAATCCTCTGACCTTTTATAAACAATATATTTACTAAGTTATATTAATTTACAATTTAAAATTTTGGGAGCCGCTCCGGGAACCATTTATTGGATAACTAACACCGCTGCACGGTAACCCCAAGTGGTTCACTAAGTTTGGTGACTTAGGAGGATTGACCGGGTTCACGGAACGAGATATTTTTAGGACTTGGCGGCGGACGCAGATGAGAGAGTCTGGTTACTCTGGTTGAGGGAACCCTTTTGACTTTTACAGCAGGACTTTTTCGAACCGGGATGTACGCCACTCCTGGACACCCTGACCCCAGATTCCTACCCATCTTTCATGACTTATTCCTAGAATTTCTTCTCCTTCTTTTCCTTAAAATACCCTAAAAGCATCCCCAAAGATACCGGTCATTTTTGGTGAAGCTTTCTATTATTTAAAATAAAAATTGACACAAATTATCCCTTCAATCGGGAAGGCAGAGATATTATGACCTAATACACTTCAGTAGGTCGTAATAAATAATCTTTAAATAAATTAAAATAGAATTTTAATTATTAAAAAAATAATAAACAAACGTGGTATATATATACATAATGGCCTGGAATGCAGAGAAAGAGAGTGGGGTGATTATAAAATTGTTTGCTGGTAGGTAGGTAGGTATACAGTATTATGTTTGTGGTCTATAATATTATCCAGTGGGAAGTTTTGGCTTGCGTTGGCAATAACTGTTGTAAAAGCATTTTTAGCTTATGCTTTGAGTTTTAGGAGGTGATTTGTTTTTCTGAGAAATACTGTACAATTTTATAATCGACAAACACAGACACAAAAGGGGACAACAATGACGGCCTCCGTGGTCGAGGGATAAATCACTTATGATTCTTAAAAATTAATTCATGTCATATTAGCGCCACATTCCAAAGTGGAAGATACTCAGTATCGCCCTGACACAAAACCGCCATTCAAAGTTGAAACGATTTTTGAAATGGCTTTTGCCGTGTTTGGTGACTAGATCTGAATAGCCAAGAAGTTTTCCACCTTCATTTTTCCCACCTCCATCCTCACCGCACTAAATTAAGCCTCACAACAAACTGTGAAAGGAGATGCAATAGTCTCATTTGCTCTAGACGGTTGGAAGCAGTATTTGTGGGGTATTTACATAAAAAAAAAACAAATAAACTATAAATTTATTTCTTTATTGAGGTTCTCCATAAAACAGTAATACACCAAATTATTACGGAGAAGATTACAAAATTTAAGAGAAAAAAAAGTCCAAGGGGGCAGTTTCACTATATTGAGACGTATGTCAAAAGATAGTTACTGAACTCTCTATAGGTAACACTGAAGATGTCGATGCTCAATGCAGAATCGTTAAGCAGTTGAATTGCTCTGTATGATAGTCTGTACTTGCATGCAAATAATTTTAGTTAATTACAAGGCTTAGTTACTATCTATTAACAATGCCACAGGGTGACATCAAACTGCATTTCGAGAGAAATGTCCAGTGGACCGCCCCAGGCAATGTTGGTAAAGAAACTATACACTCCGGTCGTGCGAAGAGAGGCCGGTCTGCAACGGCCGGAGGCTGCTGGAGTAGCGATGGACAGGGGCGCCTGGAGGCCACGAGGCGATCCCAGGTCAAAACAGGACAAAGGGAATAAGAATAAAAAGTGAACAAATATGTGCTTCTGAGAAAATAATAGTATTATATTGATATTATTTGATGTAAACCGTTTGGTAAAATACAGACACATTCAAAATACTTATAATTCTTGAATTTAGCTTCTTTTTACATGTACTTCAAACAGGAGACCTTGAGGATGCCCCCTTCTCCCTATGTAATCGTTGGAATTCTGTGTGGAAGGTCTTTTAATGGAGGGGAAAGCAAGGTGTGAACCTGGGTCTTGAAGCCATGTTGTAGGAGGGAGAAAACTCAGAGGCCAGCAAGCCGAGCTGTTTGAATCTATGCGGGTAATGTGCCATGTGTGTGGATGGATTGTGTATAAAATAAATAAGCATTTGATACAGTACTTACAAGTTTATTGAAACAATTTACATCCAATTACAACTGCGCCATAATTTAATATTTATAAAGAATTTGTACATGAAAGTGGGAGCAAACAAGAAGCGATTTTAAAAAGCTGTTAAGTCTTCGGCAGTCTAGAACAGATTGTTTCCGTTAAATTTGTCATGGCAAGCGATGACTTATGAGAAATTGTGGATCGCTATTGGCGTATGAGGAACCAATGGGAAAGCTTCGCGGTTGAAGATCGCTGGCTGGTTCGCTTCCCACAAACTCAAGAACGAGTCGTAGAAACCCGAAAAGATTCCCTCTCGACTGTGATGAGAATATCAACGAGGCTTTTTCCATTGAGGTTCTGCTATATCTCAAAAAATGGCAACTAAGATGGATATCAGAAAATTATCGTCTATCGCCGTTCGTGCCTAAGACACGAACGGTTACAATGATGGCCGAAGGCTTCAGCGAGGTTTGGCGGGCTCCCTGAGTCCACCTGCCGGAGCAACAGAACTACATAAAGTCTAGCCCAGTAAAGACGTTCGTCCATTTAATATTCATTGTAAATATTCACGATAACCAAATAAAGCAACCAAATAATCATTCAAACCTTTGGATGATAAAACATCTCAAGTCGAACTATTGGAAGTTAAGAGACATAACTATTACCATCCGTTCGCTAAGAAATATCAATTAATATTATCCCACGACGGATTAAAAAATATTATAAATCGTTGAAGAAGGAAATAATACTAATTAACAAAATATAAAATAAAACAGAAACAGAACAAGACATAGAAAAATAAAAATTGAACTATCGCAATTGGGAACCGAACCAAGGATCCCATGTCTTACCGGGACATATCACCTTTTTCATTTCGGCCATTGGATTCTATTCGTGTAACGTAATTTTTGTCGATCTTATATTTCAAATTCAGAAATAACAATATTATCCTCAACTAATTTTTTCCATCTTATATATAAAAATCTCGTATCACGGTGTTTGTGGTCGCACTCCTCCGAAACGGCTCAACCGACTTTTGGAAATTTTTATTTCTACATCGTAAGTATGAGAATAGGTCGTAAAGTATATTTCATACCGCTAGGTGATTAGGGTGTCACTATCCAGAAAAATATACACATAAAAATTAGGTTCCGGATGTTTGTGTCCGCAAATCTCGGAATTGATGATTGACACAATTTTTTTTACAGAATTGCAGAAGAGTGTTTCTAGATATAATGGTATGCTCTGGCGTTATGATATTTATATTAAAAAAATACTGCAGTTGGTGCGCGAGTGGTTTGAAAATGTGTGTATTTCTATTTCAGGGAGGGCACGCAGGAGGGGAAGGGTAGAACGCAGGTGGGGGAAGGGACGCGGGAGGGGAACGGAGACACATGGGAATGGACATTCAGGGAGAAATAATTTATTTCTTTGAATGCCATTGCTAGTATTTTATATAAATCGACCTGCCACAATTCGTTGCTGGAGCATCTCTTTAATAATTTCTTTCCTACTCCCTGATTAATTATTAAATAGGTATCTGTGAAAAATACAAATACCAGTCCACTTTAGTTTATTGCGAGAATGCCTTCTATATAGCTTTTGACAGGGCATAAGTAATTAATACAAAATTAAGCGATTGTCGATAGCCTGGCGGAACCACCAAACAGAAAATTCCAAAATGTGTGGTCTACACCGAAAGACCTTTACGTAACACCTCTCGGCTTCTTTCTTCCCCATCAGGCCAATAAAATTGATTATCATGTCCAAGTCGATATTTTCGAAGATCTTTAAAAAATTTCATTAAAAGTTAGGCAAAATTGAGCTTCTTTTGGGCTCACGAAAGAGCCCTCAACATACTTCTGTTGGTTTATCTCTCAGTGGGTGTAATGGACCTAGTTAAATTTTCATGACGGCTATAGACATCTCCATTTCAAGGCGAGTCAAATCCAGTGACAATTAGTTATGGAACCATTTAAATTTTCGGACGCTCCAGTTATTTACAGAATTAACATTCGCGGAAAACAAGAAAATAAACACTTTTCTTTTAATAAATGATGAATATAATTTAGATCGAGCAATTCAAGAACACTTAAAGCAAAGCAAAATAATAAAAAACAGATATTATTGAATTTCGAATTGACATTGCATAAAAAAAAAAAACATTTTAAAAGTTCTAATTAAAATACTAATAGTAGATACTTTTCTGTAAGAACCCAGTCTAGATATAAATAACTAGCTGATGTCCCCGGCGTTACACGGCTGAATTCAGAGTTTTTAAAATTACTTACTAGTCTACAAATCCCGACGTGCACCTATAAATTTAACTTTACAAATTTCTTTACTATTCTTTACCATTTCACGTTATATTAAATTAAAATATTAAGCATATATGCGGCGCGTTCCAGATGTCAAGATTCTCACAGTATCGCCGCGTTAAGAACACCATCCAGAATTGAAACATTGCTTGCAATGGTTTTAGCCGAGTTTGGTGACAAGATCTGAATAGCCAGGCACTCCCCCCCCCTTCCTCTTCTGCGTCTTCTTCGCCTCCACTATACCTTTAGCCTCACAACCAACTGGTCTCATTGGAATTAAAAACAGTAATTTTCATCTTGTTTTGATTGCCGAATGTGCGAAATTTAAGTGAATCAAAAAATTATTGAATTAAAGGGTTTTTATTAAGGGTGGCGCAAAACTACCGATATGGTTTGAATCTTTTTACACATTACAATAAGATTCAAAATAAAAATAATTACGTAGGCTCATTTAGAAAATTTCAAAAATTGACATTTGTGATACTAATATTTGTGACCTTTTCAAAAAGATCTGACTTATGTTTTGATAATATTACTAACAACCTATTACTTACATGCAAACGGTCAAAGAAACTTATTCAAACCGAAAAGAAAAATTTAGAAGAATAGATAATGAAAAATTCAGAAATATAAATATTATCGTTTTTATTTATTCATGCTTAAAACTAGTACAATCGCAATATAAAAACTATACGCAAAACAAGTTTTTTTATGTGAATACCTCTCAAAAGTCCCCAACTGCTCCCATCTGGAGCCAGTGAGTCTATGACATCCCCGAATTGGGTATTTTATGAGGCTGAGTTAGTGTGGAGGAGAAGGAGAAGAAGAGGAAGTTGAAAAGGTATTTGCTTATCCAGATCTGGTAACCAAACACGGCTAAAACTATTTCAAGCAACGTTTCAATTTTGAATGGTGGTCTTACACCAGGGCGGTAATGAAAGGATCTTCCACTCTGGAACGCGCCCCAAATACGGTGTATTTAATTTTAGTGAAAAAAATAATGAAATAATACAAATTATTAAAATAAAATTTGCGTCCTCCGGATTACTAGTCGAGAGCCTTGCCCCTCGTCTGGTAGGACCGGAGGCCGTCAATTCAGTTTGAACTGCGTAGGGTTAAATATTAGAATGCGCTCCCAGAAACTACTATAAAGCCTTCACAAATTGGTGGATTCAAAGTGGATTTTAGGGGGCACACTTAAGCAAGAGAAAATGAAATAGTATGAAGGGTTTAACAGAGAAGTCATTATTGAAAACTTTTGTATAAAAACAACTAAAATAAGATTGATAAATTTAAAAAAAAAATCTGTTTTCTCCATATTTGACTACACTGAAGTAATTTAAAAACATTCTGAATCATGTTTCTTTACATTTTCATATTGAAAGTTTTACCTGTAAGCATCCCTTTACGTACCGTCATACCAAACATCAAGCCTTTGAACGGCTTAATGTTTCAATTAATATCCCCAACAATGGTTTTGATATTGCGTTTGTCATAGTAACCCAATAAGCGACAGTTTGATGACGTCATTTGTCACCCTTCATCAAATCACTGTCACCAGGATATCATCTGCAATCCGATACAATGACGTCATAATTGCCACTAAAAAGTTAACTGCTGTCGCTCCAATAAACCATAATTCGTTTTAAATTGCTTTCCAATATGGTCCAACAAATCATAATAATCACGCCATCATTCGGTGAACCGATCAGTTTTGATTGTTTGGCTGTTACAATGAAACGTGAAATTTAATTAAAGTTGTATGGGGTAACCGCCCGCAATTATTACATTAGGATTTTATTTATTTTTTAACGTTAATGTATTTGATTATTTACATATCTCAAATAAATATTACGTATCTCATGAATTATAAAAAATAGTAAATGCGGGATGAACACAAACATCTGTTATTTGGTGCAAAATGACCTATCCGGCTGTTTCGCACAAACAGACAAAAATTACAAAAAGTAATATTTCACGGAATATTTTCCGTAGAAATTAAATACACTCGTATGTACTTAGCATGTTCAGAAAGTAAGTTTACTGTGACCATAACAGGCGGTGGTTTTTAGTTTTTTAGGGGTTGGCAACACTATGCTGGTAGAGGGGGGTGTCCTGGACAGAGCGAACATCGCAGGGACTTTGTAGTACTTAAACTCACATTGTAATGTCCAGTTGCGTGAAAGATGTCGGTAAAAAGTGCTGTGATCTGCTTTTAACTAATGGAAAGAATAATACTTACACGAAAAAAGATTTCAGAGCTATATTAATAGTGGGTGACTTATTTCACGCCTGGTAAAAAAAATAGTCGTCAAAGTGGTATCACACTAATTCCTCATCTGCCAAAAAATTGTAAACCACAATTTTGGACAAAAAAAATCATGGCCTCTGTGTTTTGGGACCAAAAAGGTATCATTTTGGTCGAATTTCTGCCTCAGGTTTAGACCATCAATGTACAATATTGTTATACCCTAAAAAAACTTAAAAGGAGCATTCAAAACAAAAGGAAGGGAATACTGATCAGAAAAGCGTGTTTGTTTCACGAAAACGTCCGTCCTCACACTGCCTTAGCCACTCATTTGGTTGGGATATTTTGAACCACCTCCCGTATTCCCCTGACTTGACTTCTACAGATTATCATCTTTTCACCTTACTGAATGCATATATGGAAGAAAATAAATTTTCAACCGTCGAGCAGGTGCAGAAAGTGGTTCTGAAGTTGGGGAAGGGGCTGGCAGGAGAATTCTTCTGGAAGGGCAAGAAGAAACTTGTGCCACGGCTCACCACATGCGTTTAACGTAATGGAGATTATATGAAAAAAAGAGTCAATAAGTGTATCAACAATGTAACTGTAATTTACATATAATAATAACAAAAAAGAATAAAAATTCAATTCACTTACTTTCTGATCATGCCTCGTATATTATACTTTAAAATCATTATGAAGTGAAAACTTCGAAAATTTGATACTCGATGAAACGAAGAGGTGACACTAAAAAGAGAAAAAACACATATATCTATAGGAATATGCCTGCGAGAGAATGAGATAGTGTAATCGGTCTCCTCTTTGTGCAGTGCTTCGTAGCCTTCCCACTCTTATCTAATTTATTTTTTAAGGTTTCACTTCTACTGCGTGTGAATTACACACTCTGATTTGTGTATAGAGGGGTAAGTATACGAACCTACGTAACCGCATACGCTTAACCCAGCACGTTAACCTCATTATATAAAAATTTTGATGAATTACACGGATGAAACTAACAGCATTTTACCAATATTATCATGACCTCACTATTCTGAAACAATTGGTTAAATAATAGAACCTTTCGGTAATAGAAGTGAAAAAAAATAAAACCATGAAAAAAACACACTCGACCTGATTCAAGCCTATCCAAAGTGAGGTAAGAGCGCAGGTGAAGTACGCACGAATTTGTCACAAACGTATCTGTTACTTACCCACTGTAAACGGTTACCCCACGTGACTCTACTGTTGAAAGTTTGAATTAGTCCCGAATCAATGAAACTCTGATTATTTCAATATTTGGGATTTTGGATTCAGTTCCTCTGAGGAGTATATTTTTTTTATTTCTCCTTTCTCCAATAAAAAATCTCTATAAATAGGTACTCCTTTCTATCAAAAAGGCTTAACTGGCAGAAGATTTAAAGCACGAAGCCTGGACATTGTACATAATAAATTAAATTTATTAAGACTCTCAGATCGAAGAATTTTGTCCGACTTAATATTTATATTTTAAATTGTAAATTGTGGAATAGACAGTCCTGTCAAATCCTGTTTAAATGCAACAATACCAGACTTAGTATTCGAACACTTGATTGTACCTAGGTTGCGTGAAGTTAGTGATAGATGTGGCAGATCTATTTAACAGCATGGAAGTTATGTACAAGAGGGCCATGCTATCAAATTTTTATTTATACTACAGTTTTTAGTAGGTACTCCTATCTCTGGAAAATATGAAATGAAATGATTCAAATGATGGAAAATATGAAAATTTCTCCCAACATTTTGTAAATTAATAGAATTGTTTGATTATTGAAAATATACCTATGTTATCTTTAGATTTCATGTGATGGTATAGTGCCAAACATTACAAATTCTTGACTTAGAACATAATATCTATAAATTGTAGGGCACAAAGCCATAGATTCGTTCAAGCCCCTGGTCGTATAGGATGGTCTGTTCTATCTATCTATGGTAAAAAGGAGTGCCGTTTTCACTGATCTGCAACATAATATAATAATGGTGCCTGCACCATATTATTCAATTTCAAATGGCCTCTGCAACATAATTTGGGAAAATTTATATGGGATGTTCGGTTAAAGATCAATGATCCCGAGACCAACTATGGCTTAGAGTAAAAATATTAGATTATTCATATCGTGATTGTTTTGATCGAGCGATTGTCGTGATAGACAAAAAAATTTAAGCCTTTTCGATTTTATTGAAGGCGATTGATCATTGTCAGCCCAAGTGGTTCGCTACGTTTTATTACTAAGCATGGAAGCCCTGGTTCGTAGGAAGAGGTTTGTCTAGGTTTTAGCGACAGGTGAGTCTACCCACTACGTGGAGGGCCAGATTGGGTAGAGGGAGATCCTTTGATCAGTCCAGCTCGACTACCTCGATTCATCGCCATGCTTCGCAGTTTTAAAAATGGATTCATATACACGACACTCCTGAACACACTGACCCCAGATTCCTACCCACCCATCATACATTTTTCTTTCCCAGAATCTACTCTTCTTCATTTCCTTAAAAGAACCTTCTGGTAGAATCCACACAGCTAATATAATTTGCAAAATAAGCAGATTTATTTTCACAAATTCCCTAAAAATATACATTAGGAACTTAAAACATTTAAATATAAACTATCGGCTTTTAAAAATTATTACGGATTATTCTGTAATTAAAACCATATCGTTCTTATATGAAACACTTTAAGATTTTATTTTTTATATATCTGGAGGCCCCGAGGAAAATAATTTCTCTCAGAGCCTATGAGGGTCATCTTTGAGGATGTTGTGTAGATGGTGTATTTTAAGGCAGGGAAGGGGAGGAAGATCTGGTAAGAAAAAAAAGGTATGAGGAGTGGGCAGAAATCTGTGGGTCTGTGTGTCCAGTCATACGAATCAATCCCTCCCTTTGGGTGAGAGGGTCGAGAATGCCCTTCTGAAGAGGTAAAAAGGTTTCCTTCAACCGGTCTCTGCAATTCCCGCCGGCCAGTAGTTGAGCAGAAGCATCCACCGCCAAGACCTAGATAATCCTCACCCCATGCACCCAGGCTCCCTTTAGTCACTAAACGTAGCGAACCACTTTCAGTTGAACCAGTTTTCAACGTGGTATTAAGCAGTTTGACTTTTGAACTGAAAAATCACATTGCACTTTGAAGCAAACGTTTCAGAGTGTCTTGCAACGTACATCATCACGGCAGATATCCGGATGAAGTACTCTGAAATCTACCCGGACGTTGGCCCAAAAGGAGGAGAAAGCGCAACATGGTATTTTTATTGTGAGAACCGCAAAAGAGTCCCATTTGCATTCAACCGTCTGGACGCGCCTGTAGCCAGTTAGTCTATGACACACTTAATTGGGGTATGTTGAGAGGCTCGTGGCAGGGAGGGAAAAGAGTTGCGGAAAATAAAAGTGGGGAAGACCATCCTGGCTATTTAGATCTGGACACCAAACACGACTAAAACCATTTCAAGCAAAGTTTCGATTCTGAGCGGCGCCCTTTCATCTGAGAATATCTTCCGCTCTGAAATGTGCCAGAAATACACGCAATAATTATTTTTAATTAATAAGTTGTAAAGTAACACAAATTGAATGAATTTAATTTACTTGCGCACCGGGATTTGGACCATACTATACTTGGCCGTCAAAACTAATTTCATTGTTTAAAAAGCATTTTTCACAACTACAAAATGTCATTTGATATTTTTTTACATTTTTATTTCTATTTCATATTTCTACTAAAACAATTTTAATTGCATAGGATGCAAGTAAGGTATCTTTTGACTTGTTCTTGTACATCTGAAGCAATTATTTTTAAATACGACCCCATTTGAACACGAGCTTATTCCGTGCAGCCAGGTGCAACGGGGCGTAGGATTTGTTTGAGTGCATCTCTCACATTCCTCTGATGTTTGAATCATCCGTATTATAATATATACCTTGAAAAATTTTTAAAAAGTTCATTTTAGTGACGAATGTAAGTTTAAAATGGAATTTTTGAAGTATTAACTAACTAACACAGATCTGTGTTATCTCACTCTTATTGTGTCATTCATATTCATAAATTGTTCCATAAATACTCTTATTTTGGTAGGGTGCCGCTGCCCCGGGAGAGGGATTCATACGTCTGTCACTCCTGGACACATTGACCCAGTTTCCTACCCACCCAGAAAATCCTCTCCTTCCGTTCCAAAAAGACCCCCTGCACAGCATTCCCAAAGATAAACAAGGATTTTTCCTTTGGGCCTCCGGTGTGGAGCTTTCGTAAAAAAATGATTTTGTCTTCTTCACTCTTTCTTGGTGTCGGTAGGTTCTTCAAGGGTAAGGAATGAAAGAGCGAAGAGATGGTAATAGTAATTGGAATATAAAGGAAGAAAAAATATAGGCCATAACAACATTCAACAAATAATAGACTACAATTATCGGAAAATTTTTAGATTTACTTTGGTGGCTCGTAGATAAAGAAGTCTACAAACCACTTTTGAAGAGAATCGTTGTCAGCTGAATCTTAGTATGAATACCGAAGGAAATGAATCCCAACGGCTTCCCCAATTGGGGTATAGGCTGAAGGTAGTAAGTAGGGGAATTAGATGGAGCAGATGAAGGTGGGGAAGTACCTGGCTACTCATCAAACACGGCTAAAACATTTCAATATTTTAAACTGTGAAGCCACTTTTCAATTCTGAATGGTGGTATTTCACCAGTGTGATACTGAGAGTATCTTTCACTCTAGATCGCAAATATCAACGATCAGGTTATATAGTTTTGTAACCGGTCGGTCAACCACAACCAATCTTCTATTATATGAACACTATATCTGTGAAGCTTTCACGTCTCGTGCACAAGTAGATTCAATATATACTGACTTTTCAAAAGCCTTTGATAAAGTAAATATTAATATCCTTCTCGCGAAACTGCAAGCCCTTGGTATACATGGATCATTCCTAAAATGGTTGAATAGTTACCTCTGTAACCGTGAACTCATGGTAAAATTAAATAATAAAATTTCGTATAAATTTAAAGTAACTTCGGGAGTTCCTCAAGGCTCTCATCTGGGCAAACTTCTCTTCATTTTATTTATAAATGATCTATCTTTATGTTTCGATAATTTTAAATTCATTCTATTCGCAGATGACCTAAAGCTTTTTAAGATTATAAAATGTTTAAATGATGCACTTATCCTTCAGCAAAATTTAGATAGACTTGCTAGCTGGTGTGAAATAAATAAATAATTCCTAAACGTAAAAAAATGTTTCTACATGTGTTTTTACCGTTCACGGATTCCAATATCTACATCGTATTTAATTAACAATAATGAAATTGCATTAGTACCATTTATCAAAGACCTTGGTGTTATTTTTGACCGGAAACTTACATTTGATCGTCACTGTGAAACAATTTCCAATAAGGCCATGCAAATTCTAGGTTTTGTAATACGTAACACAAGGATTTTTCAAAACATTGAGTCAATTAAGCTACTTTACTGCTCTCTTGTAAGATCGCAGCTGGAATATGCATCTCCTGTATGGTCTCCGATTTATACCTGTAACTTACACCGTTTGGAGAGAGTACAAAGAAAATTTCTTCGATACATTCAATTCAAATTGAGACAGCCTGTAATTGAAATCCGCTACAATGCATTAATGTCTGATCTACTACTTTCTACCAGGCGTACTATTAATGACATTCTTATACTTTTTAAATTACTGAACAATCTCATAGACTGCCCTCAAATGTTAAGTGTTATAAATATTCGTGTCCCTGTTAAATCAACTCGACTCCACCACCTTTTCCACAGTGACAATCATAGCATTAAAGTACCCACCACTGTCCCACCCCGGTATAGGCAACTTATGGTCACCCCTTCGGGGTTCTCACAAGAATCTAATTTTTTTGAATAAACGGCTCTACATTTAATGTAACGAATCTACCTTCAATGTCCCCTCATACTGTGTTAGGTGGCGGTATGCGGTCGCGCCTACAGGACTGTATTGTAATGGTCAAAAACTAATACTACTAGTGTTAGTAGACATAAATATAGTAGACATACAATCATAGCACTAACTATTCCTATCATTCACCGCTAGTGCGTTTTCACCGAACTGCCAATACGTATACAGACCTTTTCGATATTTTCAATACCTCGCCGTCTTGCATCAAAGCAAAAATAATTAGTTATTTATGTAACTGATATGTTTGTAAAATGATAAATATTTGTTGTACTAATATGCATCGTATGAATGTACTGTATGTTATTCTATATATATAATGTTTGTAAATGTTTGATATTCGATACACTTTTATTATGTATGTAATAGCCCTGTGTACGGGCGTTTAAATAATAAATAAATATAGTTAAAAAAAATTCAGTGGTTAAGAGATTTTAAGAAACCTTCAATCCTAATTTTCCAATAGTAGATTGTGAAATAGAGAGCGCAAAAAATATGAAAATCTGACACTATTGGACTAGACTTCGTTAGAATATATATTGGGCGAATTTCAATTTTAATATCCTCAAAACTGAAAACTTATAAAACGGATTTTGCAATAATAGATAGTCCGATAGCGTTCTTCCCGTAAATTGCACAAATGGTTCTACCGGGTTTCCAAACTAACACGAAATGTTAAAGTTAAGTAAATTGTGATTTTTTTTACATAATATTAAAAAAATATCACTCTAACATTCAACAACGAAATAAAAAGTTGAATATTACAAACGTCGGTAAAAAAAAATCTGCAAAATTGTTGCGGGGAATCTAAGAAGGCGACGAATTTATTCCATTCATTCCACTTAAAATGAGTATATTTAAATTTTTATATAACTGATAAACAACCGTTTACCATATATATAAATGTTTTCTTATCGGTTGTATAAAAATTTATAACACCTTTTTCAGTAAGGAGAAAGCAGGAATAATATAAATACAGGTATTATATTTTATAATTATTATAAGCAATAATTGTCAGCCTGAAACACTCATTTACATTGAAAAATCTTCCGAGAAAATATACTTGCCGCCAACGGGACTTGAACCCGTGTCCTTCTGATTGCCGGTCGGATGCTTGATAAGCCGCCATAGCTCAGTGGTCAGAGCATCCGAGCCTGAAACACTCATCCATTTTTCAATGTAAATGAGTGTTTCAGGCTGATAATTATTGCTTATAATAATTGTTACCCTTTGTGCTATGCATAAAAATCTTGTCTTAACGTCAGTTTATAAATTAAAAAACAATAATTATTATTTGGCAAGTTTAAGTATTTCCCCAATAAATGCAGACATAATTTGTCTCGACGCCACCTAGCGAGGGATTTAACAATAACAATGTCTCTCTCGCAAAAATAAAGTTGGTTGTTTTTAAGTGGAAAAAATATAATAAGCAGTAATTGTTGAATGAAACACTAGTATATATTGAATTATTTGGCGGGTATTTGATAATCCGCCATAGCTCAGTGGTCAGAGCATCCGACAGGCAATCAGAAGGACACGGGTTCAAGTCCCGTTGACAGCAAGTATCTTTTCTCGGAAGATTTTTCAATGTAAATGAGTGTTTCAGGCTGACAATTATTGCTTATAATAATAGTTACCCTTTGTGCTATGCATAAAAATCTTGTCTAAACGTTAGTTTATAAATTAAAAATTAATTATTTTTATATTTAATTACAAATACCGTACAAGAGTTTCAACTGTCTAAAAACAGAGGGGCTATGACAACTTTATTTGGGATAATTTGTATATTGAGTGAGTGGGTGGGGAAAGATGAGAATGATGACGCTCCGTAAGAATCTGGAGATTCAGATCTGGTCACGAAACACGGCTGTTGTCATTTCAAACAATTTCATTTCTGAATAGATGGTAATCACTAATAATAGCATTAATGACGTTCTTGGAAAACCGGCCGAGAGTGCGTTGAGCTATTTAAACAAGAATGTCATTTTTATACAATTACTAGCTGACCCGGAAAACGTTGTTCTGCCATTTAAATTATTTCTAGTGAATATTTTGGTTGTTAAATAAAAAATAATTAATGTATTGTAAGTGTGTGTGTGATTGAGATGCACGCAGTTGCGACATACTCTCACGCACATTTTCATTATCTTGTTGGATTTGTTCGTCTGTTCTTTCTGCTCTACTATTTCGAATGTTTGTTGATTTATTCTTTCGACGGCCCAAATGGACCTCCTTGCGTTTAACTGGCATTATTCACTGTTATACACGCACAAACAAATATTAATTAAAATAAATCGTACAAAATTTTGCACGCACTGCTTTGTGATACATAAAAATGCCGGCTGAAATGACAAAATGACGCGACGCTTCTCGTCAATGACTTGCGCATGTGTGGATGAAAGTTCGAGGAGGCGGTCGTAGCGCCATATGTCATTAAAAAATATAAATGATTTCGTTCTGTTTGAAATAAGAAGGACGGTTAAATTTGATCGTACAAAAATACTAAAATCGCAATAAAAAAATGGCGGGGTGGGGGTAGGAGGGTTAAAATTTGGGGTTACAGGTATTTTTTGATGCCAAAAAAAAAATATAATAAAAAAAATTCTGGACAGGGACACCTTTATCACCTAGCGGTATGAAATATACCTACTTTTCGACCTATTCTCATACCTACCAAATAAACATAAAAAAATCATAAAAATCGGTAGAGCCGTTTCGGAAGAGTGCGACCACAAACACCATGACACGAGATTTTATATATATATATAGATAGATATTAGGGTCAAATGAAACGATTTCCGGATTTGCAGAAATACTATATTCTACGTCATCTTTCAAATTGCCTAGTAATCTGCAGCCTCTCACTTGTCTGCAATATTGCATATTTATTGGTGATAATGGATGGTGGAGGGAGGAACACGTAGCGCACAGGGGATTGTATGTACGAGAATTCCGATTCCGAACGAATGCTATAAATTTCCCGCAGTACCTATCGACACGGGATATATACAAACTTAAACTTGGAATGTCAAACTAACTGCAACTTGCAGTTTTAGGTGCAAGTAGTGTTGTCAAAGTTTTATAAATTCCCCTATGTGAGTTTTATATATTTTTAAAACATAAACTAGAGATACAACAAAATTGTGTAATGTCAACCTTTTCGATTTGTAAAACATTTTAGATTATGTTGTTTTGCGGGTGTGGGCACCGCGCGTCGCGTCGCCCAAAGCATTAAGAGCGTTTAACCAGCCAGCGGACGAAAATCCACATTTCGTCGAAAGTTGTTCTTCCGATCGTGCAGGGCGGTTACAATGAGAAAGATTGATTATTCTCCGTACCAGCTTTTTTAAATTATAACTCAATATCGAATTTATTTCAATCCAAATTAGCTTTAATTTATACCTTCATCCAAAAATGCTGAAATGCGTGATGATAAAACTATTAAAATAGTGTACTTTTTGTAGTTATTTTTTGATTATAAGTATTTATCATTTTTCAATAATGTCTAAATTTAATAAGAATGTTTAAAAATTCTGAAATATATTAGTGTGTAAGTGCGCAAAACAATTCACAAATGTACCAATTTTCGTCAAGAAACACATGTACGTACATATTTTTTAATGATTTTATTGAAACTAAAATTAAAATTCTAATACATAACTTTGCTAGATAATGTATTGATTTATTTTACTGCATGATTACATTATTTGAAATGGGTGTGGTATAATACAAAAACTTTTTTGAAAATTTAACAAATCTGCCAACGACCTATGGAATAACCTTATTATACTAAAAATTAAAAAAAATTCTAAAAATTTATTACATAACTATGCTAGATAAAAGAACAATCTTTCGAAATCCATTAATAATTTTTTGTGGAAAAGAGTCAATACGTCTAAAAACTTTTTTGAAAAAGACGTATTTCCGGCTTTCTCTGGTAATGCCCTCTTAATTTGATAACCAGCACCTCTACTGTTAATAGGTCATCCCAAGTTATTCAAAACGTTTGGTTAATTGGGAGGGGTGCCCGGGTTCCTAGAGTGAGGTTTATCCAGCTCTTGGCGGTGGTTGCGTCTGCCTACTATCTACGTGATAGGCGAAGAGGCCGGTTGAGGGAAACCCTTTAACCATTCCAGAGGAATTCCTTCGACCCATAAACTTGCACCACAGTGGGAGTGATGGATTCACACGTGGGGTTCTTATGATTCACAGGAGACACAAAGATCCCCATTTTCTGCCCACATCTCATTCCTTTTTCCTATAAACTCCTCATTCATTTGCTTAAAAGACCATCTACACTTAAACTTATTAATAATGTAATTTTGTGATAACCTTGATTTATCAGGGGAAGTGATTAAGAAGAGGTCTTTAAGCATTTTTTTTATAACTGAATACTTTACACAATGTTTTACTTAAACGACACAAACCCAATCGGTCACTCTTGACCGCAAATTAGCAATAGCGCCGTTTATCAAAACCTTGCGCTTACACATTTGAGCTGGCATTTTTGCTTCACTCATCTCTCTTCCAAACGTACCGGATATTAAAACAATTTTCAAAAGTCAGATTGCTTAAATTTTCGTTGAACTCCTTCAAAGCCGGATTAGATATCGACGAGAATCCGAAACAATTTTTATTGCACTCATAAAGAATATTCAATGAAAAAAAAGCTAAATAAACTAACAAAGTAGCTTCACGTATTATTTTAACCATGCTTAAGTAGTAAGGCATCGTCTTGAATTCGAATGAAAAGCTTAGATGTAAACAAAAATCTTCGCAAATTGTTGATTGTTAATTACAAACGCCAAAGAAAGCAATTAGTGTACGTAACATCTTATCATTCAGAGGTGCTTTAGGTGGGTTAAGGTCACCTTAAACTTCTGGCTTGACGATCTAATTTAATAAGTCAGTCTGAAACACGTGACAGAGCAAATAAACGAGATGAATAGAGGTGGATAAAGGAGGTATCTAATTATAAGAAATATTTAATAGAAAATAATTTTAATTGTCATGGATCAAAAATAGAGCTTCCCAAGATTTTCAGATTTTTTGGAGCCAGTGAGACTAAATTGAGGTGTGTTGTGATACTGACGGTAGTAAGAAGAGGAAAGAAATGTGAAAATGTGCTAAGCTATTCAGATCTAGTAACCAAACATGGTAAAAGCCATTTCAAGCTACGGTTTAATTCTGAATGGTGGTCTTACGGTGGTGGGCGATAATGAAAGTAGTTTTTACTCTGAAACGTTCGGCATCTTACTATTTTAAATTATTAATTTATGAAATACCAAAAAACAATCAAATAAAATGTTCGCGTACACGCCGGGATGAGATCCCGCGACCTCTGAAACGTTTAACAATTTCTTTCAGAATAACTAACATGTCTGAATTATGAAAATTATTCTCATTACTCTTCAATTTTGTTGAATAATAATTGTAATCTATAAATTTAAGTGAAATGATTGAAGTTTCTTTTGTATAGGTGAAATTTCGAGAAACTTTGATATAAGTATAAAGGAACATATGACATGTTTAAACAATAACGGTTTCTCGGAGTTTGCCAATCATTTGTTGGAGAGGAGTCACACTTTTGACGTTATTAGTGGAATTGAGTTACTACATTGCAATTTTAATGGTGTTAATTTGAACAAATTGGAAATCTTAGAAATCAGAAAGAGCGTAAATATGAATTTAAATATTATAAACAATAAACATATATGTTTAAAAGACCCATTATTAAACTTGTTCCCTTTGTAAATTATGCCCTATTGCCCCCTTCTGACTCCCACCTTTCCATAGACACCGTTAAGTCTATGTCTATTATTTATAATTAGTTTTAAGTAAACGCTGAGGTAGTGAGCGCTCTCTAAACTGTTAACGGGGTTAAATTTAAGTAATCTATCAATTTGGATTTTTAAATGTACTTTCATTTTACTCTATTGACTTTCTGTCGGTTATCGAATCTGACACCATCATCCCAGACAAAAATTTCCAACGACTGCATAATATACCAGGGTTGTCACATTACTTAATGCTTCGGTACATTTATACTGCTGGCCTTATCCTTTTAGCTCGGGAAAATCCTTCGCAAAAGCCCCTTATCCTCGCTGCAAACTTTCAGGACTTTTAACATAATGCTTTAGATGGGACGTCGTTCGGGATAGTATACACTCATGAACGCTACACAACTACTCCTACAAGTTTATAATATGCTCGACAGTGACCAATTTTCGGAATTTCGTTTAAAAATCATCTGTGATGAACGAAGTATGTATGAAGAAATACTTAATAATGAAAGAGATTTTGAGTATGATTAGTGGCTTTAAGAAATTGTTGGCTCGGTAAATTTGTATTTGTTCAAGAAGATTTTTAATTAGGTTATAATTGGAATGAAACTGTCGTTAAACTGTTACTTAACATATATTTTTTTATTGTTGAAGGGCATACTCCCCAGGAATCTCATTTCTTCAGCATTCAATCTACTACCATCTTTGCTCTGCAAGTTCCAAGCTTCACAGCTATACCACAGGGTAGGTACCAGCAATACATTGTGGATTGCTACCTTCGTTTCTTTGGACATTGTTTTGTTAGCGCCAATGGCGTTCAGTCCTCCATTAATGGAGGACTGAACTCCTTTACCCTTCTTTCAATATCTCTATTAGCCTTCCTCATCTACACTTCCCAAATATACAAACTTTCCCACCTGCTCGAAGTATTCACCATTCACAACTATATTGCACTCTTTTTTTTATACTCTCCCTTACAAACACAATGAATTCCGACTTTATATTCATTATTTACTCATTCTTCCTTCGTTCTTTCTAGATACTTTTATTATTAATTATAAAATAATCACTAAAATAAGATCTTAAATTAAATTTAAACAGTCAACTTGAACCGTTTGTGCAATATCGATACGTATATTATGGTTGCGCCAGTTTGGTACCTACCTTTAAATAAAATGTTTTGATGATTGTAGTTTAATTGCCAAAATGTTTCTTCCTATTTGAAATTCTAAAAACTCCTAAAACCATGAACAAATCTAAGTGTCAGGTGCGTATATCTCCGCTCTAACCTTGAAACCATCAAAAAAAGATCTAATCTCTCTCTTGTAGACAAAGCTAAATTATTGTAGATATTAATAAATTTTGAGACTCGCAACAATAACATTTGGCTGTCATCAGTTCTTTTGTTTTGCTCTTTCAAAAAATATTCTTAAACCAATCTTTTTATTGTGTTTTGGCTGTAAAAAGTTTAGTGTGTTGGAATCTTCTCCCCCCTGATCTTCCAGGAGTCACTTCTTGCTGCTCATTTTCAGATATTTATATAATTTTTTTACTTCTGTCACTTTTTATATAAGCTGTAATTTTTTGAACAATGGAGGAGGATTTCCCTCCTGTACCCCTTACAAAGCCCCCAGATCCCCCTCCTGACCCTCCAGATGGAGAAATTTCAGATAAAATAGACTTTTCAGAACATTCAAACATTTCAGACAATGAATCTGTCATCCTAACCTCAATTAAAAAAAGAAAATTTAGTCCCCTTTCCCCAAAAAAACATGATTCGCCTTTGTCTTCTCAGTCCCCTCCAGCTCTTCCTCAACCTCCTCCAACAATCTTTTACTCTACTCATTCCCGTGGCCCCTACATTGTATATGCGCAAAAAACTGAACAAGGTAAAACCATCCATCCTCTTGAATTTGGTAAATTTCTTTCAAATAACAAGAACCTTTCGATTAAACCTGGAGGTGTTAAAGCTGAGGGTCGCTTCCGAATCTCTGTTGAATTCCTGTAGGTTCAGCCGCCAACAACTTTATCAAAAATATATTTATTTCATCTAATTCTAAATTCAAGGCGTACATCCCAACTTTCAATGTCACTCGAATGGGCCTGGTCAGGGGTATCTCGACCGATCTGTCCATTCCAGAAATCCTATCCTCACTTTCAACCCCCCAACATATCGGCAATCCCATAAAAGCCAGGAGGCTAAATTATAAGGACACCTCTGAGGGCATCGTTTCCTGGAAGCCTTCCCAATCTGTCGTCATCACATTCGAAGGACAATCTCTTCCCTCCCATATTTATTTATTTTTCAACTCCTTACCAGTTGAAATGTATACTTATCCCACCACTCAATGTTACAACTGCTGCCGTTTTGGTCATACCAAAGCTGCATGCAGATCCCCTCCCAGATGTTTCAAATGTGGAGAAAACCACTCGGCTGACCAATGTTCTTCTCTCTCTTCACCTAAATGTTTTAACTGCTTAGGCGCTCATTCCGCCATTAACTCTTCTTGCCCCGAACAATCTCGCCAAAAAAATATAAAAATTTCTATGGCCTCTGAGAACTTGTCTTTTCTGCAGGCTTCTAAATTATTCCCGCCTGTCAAAAAATCATTTTCCGAGGTTTTAGCCAGTAACTCTTCATCCAACCCTCTCGCCTCCTCCTCAACATCTTCCCGTTCAACAAAATTCACATACAAAAACCCTATCTCTAAACAGGCTCGTGGATACGATCAGCAACAACACAACTCACTTCTTTTAAATCCCAATGGTTCTCCTCTTTCACACGCCACAAATGGGTGCGCAAACAATTATAATTCATCCTCAACAAACTATCAAAAGCTTTCTGAACAACTCTCCCAAGATAATTCTTCATTTATTCAAACTCTTATTATGCTTCTAATTGACCTAATTTCTTCTCAAACTAATCTACCGTCCAACGCTGCTTCTATTATTTCCACATTAAAATCATTTATTCAAAATGGCTCTTCAAGATGTCAGAATTCTTCAGTGGAATAGCCGCAGTTCTATTTCTAACAAATCAAACCTTCTTAACCTATTAAATTAAAACCTTGTTTCTGTGGCTGCTGTCTCGGAGACATGGTTTACTCCATCCACCCACTTTAATGTGGGAGGGTACTCTTGTCTCCGCGATGATCGCCCGGAAGGTACGGGCGGTGGTGCTGCCCTTTTTATTAAAAAATCCCTTCCGTTTTTCCCAATAAATAATATCAAACCCCCCAATGCTGACTTTCAAATGGTTGCAGCTAAAATAAAGGACACTTCCTTTGTTTCTATCTATCTTCCCCCAACATTGCACTTCAATAAACAAGCGTGGTTGCAAATTGTCCGTCAACTAAGCCCTCCTTTCTATTTATTGGGTGATTTTAATGCCCATTCCCCCGTCTGGGGTTCTGCTTTCTGTGATCGAGACGGTCTAAGTGTGATGGATTTCTTAGATGAATCCAACCTTTTTCTTTTGAATGACGGATCTCCTACTAGAATCTCTCGCCCCAACACAAACCCCAGTGCAGTGGATCTCTCCATATGCTCTATTAATCTGGCACCTCTCTCCTCGTGGGTGGTGTCCCCCGACCCCTGCTCCAGTGATCATTTCCCGATCACCATCACTTATCAAACTTCTTTCCATTCAGACAAGGCCCATATTTCGACAAAAATTAAAACAAAACACACCAAATGGGACGAATTTAACTCACATATGGATAAGTTTATACAAAATTTATCCTATACCGATACATTATCTGTCAAAGATGACTACGATAACTTCAAATCAATGCTCGTAACTGCAATCAATAAATCAAATCCTCCCCCTAAAACCAAATCTCTCAAAAAACTCCCTCCATCTCCCTGGTGGGATGAGGAATGTTCCAAAGTAGTGAGAATTCGGAAAGCTAAATCTCTTTCCTATCGTCACAATATGACTATGGAGAACTATCTCATATACAAAAATGCCGAAGCCAATGCCAAAAGGGTATTGAGGTCAAAAAAAAAATCCGGGTGGTACAACTTCTGCAGTTCAGTATCTCCGAACACTCCAATTTCGGAAGTTTGGTCTATGATTCGAAGATTTCGATCCTCTTTCAGTCCAACATCTCCTCGAGCTTCTCATTCTAAATGGATAGACGAGTTCTTGGACAAAATTGCCCCCTCTTCTGTACCTAACTTAGATGAAATAACTCCAATCCACAACACTCCTATGTCTGATCATTGGCTTGACTCTCCATTCACTTTGATTGAATTAAAAAATTGTTTATAAACAGTCAAGGACTCATCTCCAGGCAGAGATGGTATACCTTATAGCATTATCAAAAATAGTAATGATAATGTTCTAAATCACTTTTAAGCATCTTAAATAAAATCTTCCAGACTGGCATAATACCTGATGACTGGAGTTCTCAAATAATCATTCCAATTCTAAAATTAAACAAATCACCCAATTCTGGATCCAACTATAGGCCAATTGCTCTTTCATCCACCCTTAGTAAAATTTATGAAAAATTAATTAAAAACCGGTTAGAATTTTTTGTCGAGAGTAATCATCTTCTCTCTCCATCCCAATTTGGATTTAGGAAAAAGAAATCTACACAAGATAACCTCGCCATCATCAGCACTGATATTAATTTATCCATTTCTAACAAAGAAGTATGTCTTGCAGTCTTTATAGACATAGAAGGCGCCTTTGACAATGTTTCCATCCCAATTCTTAAAAAAAAACTTTTAGGCCTTGGCTTACCCCTCATGTTTGTCGAATCTATTATTAATCTTTTTCTCGATAGGAAAATTTTCATTGAGCTACTAGATGTTACTCCTCAGAGTAGGTCAATTTGGAAGGGTTTACCCCAAGGCGATGTATTATCCCCCTTACTGTATAATATATACACACACGATATGCATGTCACCATTCCCCCTCAAGTAAAAGTTGTTGAGTTCGCAGATGACATAGCTTTCTTCTTATCATCCAAAATCATTCCATCCGCCGTCAAATATCTTAATGAAGCCATGGATGCCCTTTGCACATGGCTTACTTTAAATGGTCTTGAACTTTCAGTACAAAAGAGTCAGTGTGTTACCTTCTCAAATCGTCATAATAACCCCCCTGTTCAAATTTTATTTAAAAACTCTCCAATCCCCAATGCTTCCGAAGTAAAATTTTTGGGAGTAACATTTGATAGGAAACTTAAATGGTCTTCCCACATTAATAATATAGTTACTAAATGTGAAAAAAATTTAAATATTATCAGATCATTGACTGGCGTTTGGTGGGGTGCTCATCCTATCTGCATTAAGTTGCTCTACAATGCACTTATTCGAAGTCATCTCAACTATGCCTGCCCACTTTTTAGTACTGCATCCAAAAATGCACTCAGTAAATTAGACAAAATTCAATCTTAGTCATTGCGAATAATAACTGGCGCGATGCAATCGTCGCCCATCAATTTCCTTCAAGTAGAATGTTCTGATCCTCCTCTTTATTTAAGGCGTCAATTATTTGCTGACAAATTTGTTCTTAAATGTTTAAATTCTAAAAGTCATCAGATTATTCCCAGAGTATCGTTGTTCAACGACTCAACACATTCATCTACAATCAGAACTCGAACTAAACCTCTCCCTGCCATCTGTAAAAATTTTCGCTCTCTCTCAGAGTTTCAAATTATCAAAAATGATCTTCTTCCTTTGTACAAATTAAAATATAGTCACGTCACCCTATCCCCAACGATTTTAGAAGGGATCGGCATCCTTAAAAGTCATTCCAATCTCCCAGCCCGTACTGTCAATAATATGTTCAATGACATTATTTCTTCTAAATGGCCCAACTTTTCTCTTTTATTTACTGATGGCTCCAAATCTCCGGACTCTCCTAACTGTGGTATTGGTATTAACGTTTACCACAATAATTCTAATGAAAGAATATTTTATTCAATTTCAAACCAATTTTCAATATTTTCTGCCGAGTGCATTGCGATTATTGAATCTCTCAAATATATAATAAAACATAATTTTGAACATTCTCTTGTTATCTCTGACTCTCTCAGTTCCCTCCAAAAACTTAAAACAAGTCCTCTTCTTCATCCTGATGATCACTTTGTATGTCTTATTCGAGTATTGATAACCTCCATTCAAAGCTCTGGAAAAACTGTCACTCTGATTTGGATTCCTGGACATGTTGGCATAGTGGGTAACGATATTGCTGATTCCTTGGCAAAACAAGGAGCGTCTAACCCTACCGTTACCCTCGTAAACCATATTCCCCTGTCTGATATTTTTTCCATCATCAAAGATAGATCCCGCAATGTTTGGACAAAGTATTGGAACATTGCTAGTCAATCCAAGGGTGCCCGCTACGCCTCAATACAAAGGACTATCCCATCAAAACCGTGGTTTCAAAAATTCCCCCATTTTTCCAAAAAAGAAATCTCCTTACTTATTCGTATGAGAATCGGACATTGTTCCGTTCCTTCTCACCTTTATAAAATTCATGTGCTTGACTCCCCAGATTGTACGTTCTGTGGTCTAGATGTGGGAACTTTAGATCACATATTTTTTGATTGTCCCTCTCTAAATAAATATCCTCTCTTCTATCAAACGTTATCAAAAATTGCCTCTCCTCCATTCAACATCTCATCTCTTCTAAGTCTGAACTCTACTCCAATCTTCCATAAAATTCGGAAATTTGCACATTTAAATAAAATTTATATATAAATTCACCTTTCCTTTCTCTGTAATTATAAATGATGGCCTAGAACACCCTTGAAGGGTGAAAGCCAGAAATAATTGAAAAAAAAAAAAAAAATTTTGAAATCGCGCAATCTCTCGCTCTCTACCAGAGGCTCGAACCTCGTACACAACATGTTTTCATTTACGTTTCCAACAAGTTTATCCTGGAAATTTTTGATTGAAAAATCATTGTAAATTGAATTCCAGAGGTTTAAATGTGTCAACAATACGTCAAGGAATGAGGCGATGATATAAAACATTAACAGTCAGTTTAATTTATCCGTAAATCAATTAGAGGTTAAGTAACTTTTGACATTCCTTTCCAGACCATTGTTTCAATGCATCGGTGCAACTGACCCAGTGTTTATTAATGTATATTATTAACGATTGTCTTTCTGAAAAAATAAATAATAGATGTATACTTGAGTTTTTATTTTTCTGATGTAAGCGGAGAAATGTTAAAATTCATTAATATTTTTCTGCTTCCGAGCATTTTTATTTTACGCCAATTAATTTATTGGGCTTATGAATTAATGGAGTACAAGTCGAGTGCAATTATTGTGTCTATGATAGACAAGTGGCCTTGAACTTCCTCTATATGTAGTTCCATTTCGGTTGAAAAAGTTGTCCATAGAAAAGGCCCGAAGATATCGATCTAGGGATTGATTTATTTATGCTCAGTTTTCTTGTATCTATTTGTCGAACGCCACGAAAAATGTTCTTAAATTTGGTCAAGTAACCAAATATTACATAACCAATTCGACGAATAACCAACATTCCGCTGCTTAACTTGAGTCGAAATCACCGTCATTTGAAATATCTACCTAACCCGCAAATCAGTCATTATTGAGAATCCATCTGTGAATTATGCTGAACTATTTACTTACTCAAATACAATCATTTTATGTGAGAGTTGTGACCATTTGAAACATCAGAATGTCTTGTGAACCAGCCATACGGACCAAACGTAAGTTTGTAGACTCCCACAATCCTTTTCTCACCCATGCATTTAGACAATTCAATGTAGCAGTTTTTTTATCGCACCCTCAAACGAACGGAAATCTATCGAACAAGCACTTCTATTTTAAATATAGTTCTTTAGCTTGAAAAAATTTTGCAAATAATTCATTTAAGTTAATTATTTCTGCATTCTTGTGATTTCCTCCTTTAGTAGAATTATTCTTGTTGGTACTTCACTATTTTATTTCATAAAATGCATTTATCTTGTCAGAGGTTGGCAGTAATCAGGGCAATCTTTACGCTGAAGACTCGAACTGCGCTCGAAATGACGGAAAAAAAGGAAATACACTCGGACCAGTCACGTACGTTTCGAAGCCACGAAGTGCGACATCTTCATCTTTCACGTATTACATTTATTTTCCACTGGATATCAGTTAAGAAATCTGGTTGATTCTAGTATTTTTAATGTCTCTTCAAGAGTGGCATGGGCGAAAATTTATTGCTAAATGTTTATCCTAATTAACTTATTTTCCAAACGGTTTGTAGGTTCTCAGTTTCAATACTTTAATAACCTATCTTCGATCTATATCTATATCCATCGATGTTTCTTACCTAGGTATAAGTACTACGTATTAATAGAATTTAAGTATGTTTCCGGATATGGAGAGATTACATATGGCGTCATTGCCTGTACTTTAACTCGGTGAGAAGCTGTCACTGAATCACACTGGATCCGAGAAACTATCTATTTTTGGAACCAGTTCTTATCGGATTTATAAAATGGTTACTTACAATCAAACTGTTCGAAGCCGAAGTAAAATCCGCCCGGGGGGGTAAAAGAGTAAAAGGGCCTAGCAGCAAAAACCTGCGGAGCGGGTTTTTAACTGCTACTAATGTGTTATTATTATTTTAGATGATTTAACTGGGAAACAATGTAAAATAATTAAATATAACATACTTACGCACGCCGGGATTTAAACCCGCGACCTCCGTATTGTTAGTTTATTGCACAATATAGAAACAAAACAGATGGGCTACGAACTACTATACAAATAACCTAGACTAATTTTTTTTTAGAATTTCGAAATTTTCATAGCGGAAAAAGATGTTTCATAAATATTATAATAGTTAAAGATGTATATTTTTAATGGTGATATTTTCTATTCTTGTATTATTACGAAGGTCTATTTGTTTTCTTTTTTACTTTAGTATTTTTGTTTCTAGAATGCGGAATAAAAACAAATATTACAATTCTGTTTTACTCCTTTTTTTCGGTAATATGTTCATAAGACAATCTAAAAATTGTACCAAATCCCCAAGAAATTGGAATCCCGATCTAAATTGCACCAATTTAACTACGTTTAACCCTGCAGGGATCGAAACTAACTGAATAAATCAAACTGAAAATGTAAAACGTCGAAATAAAATGAATGCTCCCCCGTTTATCTCATTTTATTTCCGTTTCCAGTTGGACATATTATTACTTCAATATGTATTTTATGAATTGCTTAACAATGAGTTCGATTTAAGAAATTCTTGGACCGGAACGAAAGTTTTTACAGCCGGGCTAAATGATCTGAAAAGTTTAAATTAAAGGTTAAAACATTCCAAGTACCTGCTTTTCGCAGAAAGGTATTTGAAATACTTGCCAATTCAAGATTTATGCAGTCGTTCGAAAAAAAATGGTACTGTGTTTTAAGTAGATTGACTTTTATTCGGACGATTAAGTTTGACTACTGTTAGTTAAATTCCGACATGCCGTAAATTTTTGATTTTCCTTTAAGTTTAGTTAGTGTAACTTTGTAAGTCGCATTGAATATAATATGAACTTATTAAAGGGTCATTAATAACTTTTGCATCCCACAAAAAAAAAATCTTTCGCTCTTTCGCAGATTGCAAAATTTTCTATAATTTAAGTTTCATCTTCATACCTATTAATTACAAAAAACAAAAATAACGAGAATAAAACTTCCGAAATACACAGTTTTTGTCACGTTAAAGTTTTATTTAATATTTATTACTGCAATTAAATACTGAGTAAGAAATTCTTTGTATCCTAATTAAATGTGTTAAAATATTTATTTTCTTGTGCTTTGTAACTGTACTTAGTGGTTTTGTTGAACATAATTTTAGCAGTAGAAATGTCAAGAGGGGAAGAAATAATTTGTTTTATATGACGCCTCACTATCTGCACAGTGTGAAGAGTTGGGAACTTTGTCGCTACCCAGTTGGGCAGCGTTATGAGGCGGATTAATGTAGGGGCTATAGGAAGGGATTAATTAATGCGGGTTTGAAGAGGCCTGGATTATATGAAGGAGGAAAGACCGATGCCGATTTGTCTTTCCCTATAGAAGCTGACAAAATTTTATGTGTAGATACTTCGTGCAGACCAATTTTGGTAAAAAAATCATTTAAATGCTGTAAAAAGACTGATCATATATTGAACGGAACCACACAAATGGCTCAAGAGAGGGATCTTTGTCAGAAGAATAAACCGTAGAACCTGAAAAGAGGGAGGATGTAAGTGGATACGGTTAATTATTATACGTGAGGCTTTGCAATAGTGCAATGATATTATCGATTTTTACATTATTTTTTAAAATTTTCATAGGCTAACGGAAGGCAGAACAATGGAAGACTAGCGATCAGAGATATTATGTAAGTTATAATGGAATTTTTAGAGAAAAGATATCCAGATGGCCATTTCTGATAAAAGTAGGGAAATATAATGCAGAGGCTCTGTTAGGAGACAGAGTGCAATGAACCGAGACTAACTGAAGTGGAGCAAAATAGGGATGCCGGAAAGCCTCTTGTCCGAGCAAAAGAGAGATTGCATTTAATGCAGTTTCAGTGTTAACCTTCTGACGCTTGCGCGCACGGTTGTTTCAAGAATACACCAGCGTAGTGATCTATCATTTTTTTAACCCTGGAGTGGTCGCGTGGATTACATATGTAATCCACTTTTAAGTAATCCACATATTATGCAATCCACTCATGCAAAATTAAGGATTTCTCAAACACGGGTGGCGTGAATCATTTTATCTTCCGTGTACTTTAAGTTGGATAACTTACGGACTGGTTTAGTTTAGCGCTGGTGTCGGGCATGCTTGGTAGTGTTTCAGGATTTCCGCAAAGTCCATGGTCTTCACCTCTAATCCACGCGAACAATTACGTAACACTCGAAAGGTGTATGCAAAAAGCAAAATATTCATTTGTTCTGGTCATTCAATATTTTTTTTAAATGATCAGGACATTCTGCTCAGAAATCAGTAATTATATTATTTTATATGCTTACCATTTTTGTGTTATATCAATAAAAATGAAAGATGTAATTTTTAGTTTTTAAAAAGGGGTCATTTGTGTTTTGGTTAATTGTGAAAAACATAGATGTTATGTTTAATTTATGTTGCTTATTTCAAATAAAAAATGCTTAGATTATAAGATTAAAAAATAAATACACAATAATTCTAAATGATATCACTTATTTTTTTTTAAGTGTAGTATGTAATCCACGCGACCAGTGACGTAACTTTTTAGAACGCGATCACTGTAGGGTAAATCAAAAATAGTTCCACTGCTATTCGTTAGTTGCATATTATTTTTTTTAAAGGCGAATGCATCATACTTCCTGTTCACTCGGATGTGTCGGAATTCAGTTGCAAAATAGGAGTTTTTTTAATCAAATTTTTGCTATTATTTTGTTAGTTATCTGTAAAAATTTTAACAAAATATATCACCAAGTTAATAAAGATGTACCTATCTATAGATCTTATAATTCTCAATGAAGTGTTTCACCTTCATCAATCTTAGTGGTTTTAGTTTTTAGTTGCTGAGTTTATAATTTTTTTTTATTATTGTTCAAAAGATGTTTTATGTTGTTTTGCGACTTTATTAATAAACTGTGAATTATTAAAAATCTTTGAAAGAAGTTGTTTTTTTTTTAATTCCACAATAATTCATTTACGTAATGAAAAGTTAAATATTACTAGAAAAATTAAGTGAAATTGAAGTGCTGCGTAAATCCCACTGCGCGACCTCCATCGGTAATTCGGGCGATGCGATCTTCTGAAGGTTAAACATACCCTGTAAAGGCAGAATTAAAACCAGGGTAATGTGTGCGAACTCTTTGGTAGAAACCCACCCAACACGAGTGCAAAATGTTAATAATAGTTAGCACCTGAGCGAATTAAATCATACAGATGCTGAACAGAATCACTAGAATGACCGATTTAACCCCGCAGGCCTCGGGCATACTTTCTCAGAAGGAAAAATATTGAATAAAATTGAATATTTCTGAATATGTCCGAAAGGTAAAATCTGGTTGTGAAAAGTAAAACAGTACGCTTTAGAACTTTGTAATTAAATATAAACATATAATTTTTTAAATATAAACATTTTGAATGTAAACATAAAAAGTTTAAAAAATGGCTTAAAATTACTGATAATGTAAAAAATAAAAACAAATTCATTTAAACAAATGTTTCACAAATACATCAACTTACTTTTTGTCGTTTGATGTAAAAATGATTAAAAATTCCCAAAATTTCATATATTTTTTTAAAATTGCTATAGGAAACTTTAGTTTCAAAAAGGTGTACATTTTAATTATTTTATGGTTAAATGGTGGGGTTTTCTCTTTGTAACACTGCCTGGATCATATTTTTCGCAATTTTTTTTACATAAACTCCACACGCGAGGCCCTGAGGAAACTATGTCATATTTGGGGATACTGTGTGGAGGGTCTTTTTAGGAAAGGAAGGAGAGGAAGTTCTGAGAAGGAAAAGGGTATGAGGGGTGGATAGGAATCAACTGGGGTTCAGTGTGTCCAGAAGTGACAGGAGTGAATCCATCCCTCCCACTGCGGTGCAAGGATATTTTCCGAGAGAGTACGGTTGGAGAAGTCAAAGGCACTCCCTCAACCATTCTCTCCCGATCCGGCCTGCCATGCAGCTGGTGGGCCGACGCATCCGCCGCCAAGACTCGGACAAAACTCTCCACATGAACCCGGGCACCCCTACTAAATCACTAAGCGTAGTGAACCACTTGGGGTGTCCTATGGCAGAGGTGTTGGTTAGCCACCCACCATCCAAATTGAAATAGTAAGAGAGAAAAAGATTTCTGTGAGAACGTTACGAGTTCTTTCCAAAACTGAACAAATTAGCCTGAGTGGAAAAGAAATTGGAGGTCCTTGTAGGTATCCAAAACAAATTTAACGTTTAATAAAAAAATTACGATATTTCGTAACATTTTATCTTTTTCATAAGAAACAAGGATGGAAAATGAGCTTTCTTTGGGCACACAAATGCGTCACAATATACCTTAATATGTCGGTTTTTCTCCCCAGTGATTTTACCTACCAGAAATATATACCTATACTATTTTTTTACTCGCAGATTCCTGCATAATCTTTGGGCAGACAAAAACCTGATTTAAAACTGTTAAAAATAAAGTTTCTTTAAAAATGGCTTCCTTCTTAAATACTTTAAATTCCTTCACATAAATTTCAAGAACTTAAAAATCCTTATGTATTTTAATACCTACTACAAAAGTTCGAATACGAATTTATTTACGTAATTCACGCTAATTCCTCTTGAAAGTACATTATTTAAAAATGTTTTCTTTTAGATCATTTAAATATTCGCGAAAGCTGAACCCAAACACTCGCCGTGTAAAACAGAATTCTTTATGAACCGGATTAAAAAATATGTTGGATTTTTCCTGGCCCAAGGATTCAGCGAGTAACTACTGGACAAGAACCTTTACACTTTAAGGATACGAATAAACAGATGGATAAAACCTTAGCTTCATGCACAGCCTGATCAGGAAGAGTTAAAAATAGCCCAAATAATTAAAACATGTTTATGAGCCCCACTAATAAAATAAAAGTGGGAGATGGAACATGACCCATTGTGAGTATCAAACTTCAAGCACAAAAGAATCGCCAAAACTGTTCGCTTATACTTTGGAAATCGAATTCTCGCCTCGCCTTTGTTTCCAGGTACAAAACAAACGCCTAACTACTTTGATAGTTCATCAAAGGTCGCTATAAAGAGAACTTTGATTATAGCTCTGAGACATTCGGCACGCTTCCAAGCCAGATCTCCATTTTTTTCTATTATCTTTCGGAATTTATCAAGGGTTTTGGATCTGTGCACGTGTATTAAAATATCAATTTGGGAGGCAAGTATGAGTACCGCGCGCCGTCCGGGAACCATTTGTGGGATAAACAACACCCCTGCTATAGGTCGTCCCAAGTGGTTCGCTAAGTTTGTTGAATTAATAATAATAATTCTTTATTCCAGGATGTGGGGAGGATAGTGCAATCCCACACTTCCCATATAGTTATACATATTTATATATTTACACCGTAAAGAAACAATAACATAAATAGAAAAAAAATTAATAATATAAAAAATAAATAATCCATTGTTATGCAGGGCGTGGTCTTGAGTGTTCTCGGGCCCATCGCTCACTGAAGAGTGGCGCTTGGTAAAACTAATTAATTAATAATGTATAATTAATTATGGGTGTGTCGTGTCTTGGAGTTTGCCCACCTACAGCGTGGTGGGCCAGATTGGGAAAGATTAGTTAAGGGAGACCTTTTCACTCCTTCAGCAGGACTCATCGTCTTTCACCGCAGTGGGAGGGACGGAAACATACGCCCGTTACTCCTGAACAGACTGACTCCTAAATTCCTGCCCAACCCTCATACCTTTTTTATTCCCAGAACTTCCTCCTCTTCTTTCCTTAAAAAGACTCTCCACTTCATTAGAAGTAATTTTAAAAAATCAAGGAATTTTTAACCTATGTTTAAAATAACGTAATCCAACCTAATATTAACTAACCTAACCATAGGATTTATTTTAGTATCTTTCTAATACTCCTACCAACCTAAATTGAGCAGATACTTCGTCTGGAATGTCGGTGACTTGAAATTATTTCAAGACATAATAATTTCAAAAATACAGGTAAATGAAACTGCTCTCATTTAACATTTAACAAATTCTAGTCTGTATTTAACTTCAGAGTTGTACAGGTTTATGAAATTCTCAGAATTCTATAATATCCTTTGCAGGTTCGGAAAATAATCCAGAATGTTCTGGATTGCCGTAAATCATATTAAAAATGTATATTTAATACAGAAATAGACTTTTTTAAAAGCCTTCTCTTGCGTGGGCTCTTTAAAGCAACGATGTACTTAAAATAAATGTGTCCCAGAAACGTGAAGCGTGAGATATCCAGGAGGAAGAAAGCCATAATAATATTACTTAACTACTAATGGGCGCTTTATATACATATATCGGAACACATGAAAAATCTTTGCTTTACGGTCATTATTTTCATACTAAGGACTTCATATAGATAGTGCTGGGGGCGCTGCTGCTGCGGCCTGCCCCCAGGCCCTATTCCTGTAAAACACACACACAATAACAGCCGTCGGTTAGCTCAAACCGGCTCGAACATGATTCCTCCTAAAAAACAGGGCGAGTGCCAGTGGTTCGCTTGGTCAATTCTTCCTTCCCCTCCTCTCCTCAAAATCCCCGGGACTCCCTCTTCAATCAGTACACAGTATTTGCATTTAAAGGGTTTATTCAATAAACAGAACAGGGTGATACACATACGGCCAGTGTCGGCACAAATCACAAGTTAAACTACCCTACTGACCTAACGAGGATTTCTCCCTCTCTCTATGCGTTTAAATGAAGTTACAAACGGTTCAAAGCACACGGTGGGGGGGAGGAAGCGAGTTGGTACTCACATAGCTAGATGCGTGGTCTGCCATCTTTTCTGGATTCCGTTCACAACACAATTGCAAACAATACATCGCGGAGTTAATATCGTGGAGCACAAACAGCGCAAATCGCGCGTAGCCAGTTGCTTGGCCGAGAGCTAGCGAAGGAATGGCGGCCGGCGGGCCGCCCGGCGCTTCGCGCCTGACGCGGGGTGGTCGCGCGGTGCGGGGAGAGGAAACGGTAGGCACGTGTAGTGGGGACGATTCACTTAACCTTCCGCTCGGGAGCCGATTCTGTTACGTAACACTTCCCCCCTCGCCGCAAAAAGCGACGTGGTAATGGAGCAGTAGGGCTAAGAAATCCTCTTACCCTTCTAGCACTTGTGCCAAAACAAAAAAAAAAAATTTAAGAGAAAAAAGGAGAGAGAGAGAAAAAAGGGTTGCTAGCTACAAAATAGTAGAAACAAAAACAAAAGAGAAAAAAAGCATGGTGAACAAGGAATTATACATGAATGAACAAGAAAGAGCAGTGACATACATAAATATAAACAAGGACCTGTTGGAGAAAGGTACAAGGGTTATGCAGTGATAGAAAAAAAATGACTCTAATTGTATCATTGGTCTGTGAGCTATGTTTGCGTAGCGTGGTTTGCGTAGGATGTTTGGGGTGTTGGGACGTTGCACTGAAGTTACACGGTTACTTTGTCACAGTAACCTGGCCCGTTTGAGATTACACTCAAGGAACACTAGGGCCTTAAAGAAAACACGAAGAAGAGAACGCAGGATGAGGCTTCTTGGTGGTGGAGAGGGTTCTACCTGTCACAGAGGTCAAAAAGGTAGCTGCTTCCGGATCCTGTGGGTGGGCCAGTATGACGTCATTGAGGTACTGGAGAGTGGAATTGTAATTGGTGGTTGGTCCTTTATAGAGGAGGTGGTTTGTGTGCATGACAGCCGTTGTTGTGATGGTGGTTGGTACACTGGTTTGTATACAGTGGGATTGTTGTGTGAACAATCGTTGGTATTGTTATTTGCGCAAAGGCACAGGAGCATTGGCATGGTGGCAACAGAGCAATTTGCAAGGTGCAGCTGGAACATTTGCAAGATGCAGCAGGAACATTTGTATAATGGCAACAGGAACATTTGCGAGATGCCGCAGGAACATTTGTACAATGGCAACAGGAACATTTGCGAGATGCCGCAGGAACATTTGTACAATGGCAACAGGAACATTTGCAAGGTGCCGCAGGAACATTTGTACAATGGCAACAGGAACATTTGCGAGATGCCGCAGGAACATTTGTACAATGGCAACAGGAACATTTGCAAGGTGCCGCAGGAACATTTGTACAATGGCAACAGGAACATTTGCGAGATGCCGCAGGAACATTTGTACAATGGCAACAGGAACATGAACCAACTTAGAGCTGACGTGCTCGGGTTTGTTTGAGTGATGGTTTTGTGATGATACAATTCGCAACTACACGCACGACTCACACTAGGTTATGTTAGGTGTGGTCGGGTGCTTTTGGTACGCAGGGTTTGAAGGCATGGGACCTCCGTGACGGTAGTGAAGGCAGCATGAAGAGAGGCGCAGGTGTAGATAGGGTGAAGAGCTGCTGGTCTTCTTATTAATCCGGGAAAAAATTATTATTAGAACAAAATTCTTGAAGTTTACCTGCCTGGTAGACCAATGATGAAAAGGTTTGGAGAGAAACAAGGTGTGCATGTTGAGAAAAATTGGATTTGTTTGACGCGTAGAGAGAGAGAGAGACGGAGAGAGAGTTAACTAAGTGTAACTACAGACTTATACATATTACAAAGGTACGTATTCAAGGAAGGTTCTGTTTAACCCATTTAGTTTTTTTGAAACTAAATACATTTCCAAGAACACGTAGGTAAGGGTTTGTACGTATGACAAAATGCCCCTTTTCGAAAGAAGTTGGTCTTCCATGACCTATGCTCACGTCTATACGGTAGCATTTTTTCTACTTTCGAAGAACAAAACATTGAGTACAAATAAGTTATGAAAAGTGGGAAAGGAGTAGGAAGTTGAAAAGATCCGTGAATGAAGGTTGTCCCATTTGACAAACGAAACGCCAAGTGCGTAACGCATATATCCCCATTCACGGATAATTTCGAGGAAAGGAAAGAGTGACAATTGGGAACATTTGAACGAAGAAAACTGCTGAGGACTCGGCTATTTCCGAAATTCGACCTCTGAGTGAAAGGTGAAACAAGGTCTACAGCAACTTTCCTGGCACATTACAATACAATTTGGTAGAGTGGGACAAAAGGGATACACTGACAAAAAGAGTCTAATCCACTACGTGTATTGGGCAGAAGATTAGAAGGTCGTTTTATTCTCCTACTTGTTTGCGAGAAATGACAGACCCTTGCTCAAATCTCACAAACCTGGGGGTTTTCTTGTTCGTCCCCCAGACAACGAGTTAGGTGTTTTTGTGTCCATCAACTTAACTCCTACGACACGATGCCCCATAATCATGAGTGAAGCGTATGATTAGTCCTTTTGAGATAGTGGATAGTTCCTGGGTTCTTGTGACAGGAAGTCCACGGGCATGTTAATGAGTACTCTGCTGCAAAAGCAATAATTTTCTGATAACAGAAAATAAAAGGCGTGTGATCTACGCTTGGTAGGTCACACAAACATGGGGTAGATATTATTTCGTTCGCACGATTCATGGTGAGTATTGTAACGTCTTCACGTCTCATGTACAGGAATGAACGATTTACAACAAATTTTGCCCAGTATTGAAAGACAGTAGCCCAATTACGTTCGAAAATGTGGGTCCCCATTCAATACAGACGGCGGGTGGAATGAACGATTTACAACAAATTTGCCCAGTATTGAAAGACAGTAGCCCAATTACGTTCGAAAAAGTGGGTCCCCATTCAATACAGACGGCGGATTAAGCGGTTCTCATGCCAAAAGACACACGACCAACTCAATAACATTTAGTTAAGAGTATAAAGTAATTATAACGAACTTCTCGTATCATGGCGGATGTTTTGAGGATCTCTCCTATGATGGTAGATATTGTCACGTTTTCACGTCTCACGTGACAGGAATGAACGATTTACAACAAATTTGCCCAGTATTGAAAGACAGTAGCCCAATTACGTTCGAAAAAGTGGGTCCCCATTCAATACAGACGGCGGTTTTTGCAATGATGTAATTAATACGGCACTGCTGTAGCTTAATAATTTCATATTAGCATACGTTACAAGACTTGCCAAAAGGCGATAAACACAAATTTTATTGAAGATCTGGCCAAGATTTTAAACTTCAAACTAGAATAATGGTACAATAAGGGACAAAAGAAACTGATGTCATGATAAAATATGTACCTCATAATGAAGTTGTATATGTACAAGGAACAAAGTTAATGAAGGGACAAAACATATTGTCACTTTTATAACAACAAAAAAAATTTTCCGAATCCGACAAAATATGATTCTAGAAAAATAAGAGCAATTGGGTTGAGCGCCATTCTAATTTTTTGGAAAAAGAAGAAAAAACCACAAATAGCAACAAGGTTGCTCTTGAATTGTCTCGAATCCAGCGAATGTGACCTGATAGGTGAGTACATTGGGTGTATTCGAAACGATTCCCAATATACAACATTACTATGAATGTGTAGGATGGGGTGAAGAGGGAAAAGAAAGAAAGAAAAAACGGGAGGATTTCCTATTATAACAGAAATCGTCGCGACATTCTTACAATATGGTGCTGTGACCATAGTAGCGAGCCCGCGGCAAAGGTCTGAAACCAATGGTTATTATACAGACTTGTGCTTATGATTTTATATTTACAACATTAGGGTAGGGACGTACTGGTACGACAAAACCCGACACAAAACAAAAAATTAAAAAAAGGGGTGATATGACAAGATGAGGCGATGAGGTGAGAAAAAAAACGCGCGGATGCTGCAAGAATTGTGAAAGGAAAACGACGTCTTGGAGCAAGAGTTTTCTGGAACCGTTGATGGTAGGAGGAAAAAGGAGTCCCTTTCCCGAAGTGATCAATTTCAGGAAGAGGATGCATACAAGCATGAAAACAGTGCCCCAAGAGGTGCTCTTGTGGTACAGCAGGCAAGGCGCGCAGGATGTAAAAGAACATATAAAATTATGCACAAAAAAAAAAAATGTACAGGAGTTAGGCTACCGTTGACATTAATGTGCCTTCGGGTGTAAGGATTTCCTTACGAATGCCCATGTGGGTGATTATTTACAATAAATAATTACACATGACTCACGTCGTTTATGACGAGAATTATAAGACTTCTAAAGAGACCGCATCGCACTGATTGATGACTGGCCAAGAGAGGTCAGGGACGTAATAATGATCAGGGTTAACAAGATGCATGTTTTGCCGATTTGGTAACGCCTGAGTACTTGATGTGATGGAATTTACTGATTCCGTCACAGTAAGGCATTTTGGAATTATTCCTAGGAGAAATCTTTCTATTTCTCAGGGCCTGTAGTAGTTCCTCCTTTTTTGAAGTAAAAATGTGTGGGATTATACCCAGCGTGACTTGAGGAACTTCCATGGTGTATAAGGTCGTGTCAGAGTGACCTTATGTTGGGAAAAGTGAGAACTAGACTCGCAATTGGAAAGAAATTGGGCAGAGATTGACCACTGGGGACGTATTTTTACAAAAAGTTTTTGAAAAAAAAAACGCGTTTTTTATAAGTGTTTGGTTTATTTGAAAATTTGGGCAGCGGTTCCCCTCAAAAAACGTGATTTTGGGAAAAAATCCTGATGTTTTGAAAATTTGTTGAAAATTTTCAAAGTCCAAAAACGAGAAAAATTTGCGCAGAGGTTCCCCTCAAAAAACGTGATTTTGAGAAAAAATCCAGATGTTTTGAAAATTTGTTGAAAATTTTTCAAAGTCCAAAAACGAGAAAAATTTGCGCAGAGGTTCCCCTCAAAAAACGTGATTTTGAGAAAAAATCCAGATGTTTTGAAAATTTGTTGAAAATTTTTCAAAGTCCAAAAACGAGAAAAATTTGCGCAGAGGTTCCCCTCAAAAAACGTGATTTTGAGAAAAAATCCAGATGTTTTGAAAATTTGTTGAAAATTTTCAAAGTCCATAGACGAGAAAAAAAATTGGGCAGCGGTTTCCCTTACAAAAACGTGATTTTGAGAAAAAATCCCGATGTTTTGAAAATTTGTTGAAAATTTTCAAAGTCCATAGACGAGAAAAAAAAATTGGGCAGCGGTTTCCCTTACAAAAACGTGATTTTGCGAAAAAATCCCGATGTTTTTGAAAAAGGTTTGCAAATAAGCAAAAGTCCGGAAAAGAAAAAATAAAAAAACGGAAACGAGGTTCGCCTTAAATGAACATGTTTTTTGGAATATTTCGATTAGCCTTCCAAAGGGGGGGTTCTTTAGAAAGGAAAGGAAATATTTTTTCTTTTATACAAGTTTTCGTGGAAGTATGTTTGAAAATTCAACAATGTCTTGGGGAATTGTTCTTTATTTAACGTGGCTATACTGCAGCCTGATTTGAGCATACACCATTACTGGTATTTATCCGCCGACTTCCTCTTGTCATAACAAGTTATATGCAGATGTGCATACGTAATGTAATGCCTGACTCGAGGAAACGACGTCAACGCGAACCGAACGTCTTTCAAATTATGTCGTCTGTTTCTTACGAAAGAAAAAAAAGCTAAATGATGAAACAGGCGGCAAAATTAGAAAAATGCTCAATTGTCAAAAGGTAGAAAGAATTTAATCCACTTGTTTCCCTTAAGCTGCAAAATATGCCGTTATATGTACAGGCCAGTATTTTGCGAAATAGACCCCTATTCGCAGTATATGTCGATATCAAATACAGACCAGCACACTGCGGAATAAGTTTATTAATGAAAACTGGTTAATTAACTTTCGGGAAACGAAGCGGGTAATTGGTTTATCATATACAGGATTTTAATTGTTGAATAACTTTGTTTTAAATATTTGTGTACATTTCCACTATTAATCTTGTATTTGAAACTAGCAAATTTAGTCGGTCGACACTTGTAAACACTATATTATTCACGACGGCAACTTTCTTGGTTGAGCACTTTACGTAGGAATACCGGTGATAATGTTTTGTCGAGTGACGACTCGAAAATGAAGGAATGTGCCCGCGATAGTTTAAATTTGCGATTCGAAGTTACACTCGCGTCGATGTTCTTTGATGGTAATGCTAGACAAATTGGGAAAAAAAACAAGACAAAACATTATAGATTATACAGTTTAAACAATGGCTGATTGAAGAACGAGGCGAGCGACTGTGAAGAGGGAGGAAAAAAAATTGCCCCTAAGTTGGGAACGCCAGTGCTGGGGGCGCTGCTGCTGCGGCCTGCCCCCAGGCCCTATTCCTGTAAAACACACACACAATAACAGCCGTCGGTTAGCTCAAACCGGCTCGAACATGATTCCTCCTAAAAAACAGGGCGAGTGCCAGTGGTTCGCTTGGTCAATTCTTCCTTCCCCTCCTCTCCTCAAAATCCCCGGGACTCCCTCTTCAATCAGTACACAGTATTTGCATTTAAAGGGTTTATTCAATAAACAGAACAGGGTGATACACATACGGCCAGTGTCGGCACAAATCACAAGTTAAACTACCCTACTGACCTAACGAGGATTTCTCCCTCTCTCTATGCGTTTAAATGAAGTTACAAACGGTTCAAAGCACACGGTGGGGGGGAGGAAGCGAGTTGGTACTCACATAGCTAGATGCGTGGTCTGCCATCTTTTCTGGATTCCGTTCACAACACAATTGCAAACAATACATCGCGGAGTTAATATCGTGGAGCACAAACAGCGCAAATCGCGCGTAGCCAGTTGCTTGGCCGAGAGCTAGCGAAGGAATGGCGGCCGGCGGGCCGCCCGGCGCTTCGCGCCTGACGCGGGGTGGTCGCGCGGTGCGGGGAGAGGAAACGGTAGGCACGTGTAGTGGGGACGATTCACTTAACCTTCCGCTCGGGAGCCGATTCTGTTACGTAACAATAGTTAAGAATTAATATTATGGGACGACACTAAATCGACAAAAAATGGCGACATCCTAAACATAACAATGGAAGTTGCTACGACGAACCAGCGTCATGGATTCCTTCTTTTTTTTAAATTATATTTTGTATAGTTATATTTTTTTTTATCTTACGTCTAGTTTATATTCTATATTCTAAAACTACTCAAATATTATTTATTTATTTATTTATTTATTTATTAACGCCCTTTTTCGGGGCTTTTACATTACATATGAATAATAAGAAAATACAAAGCATTCAATGTACATAACTGAACTGTTTCAGTAACAATATTTTATATTTGTTTAAACATAAATTGAAGATGTCCACTGACTTGGTATAATTGTTTCCCTCCATTAGTATTCTGGGCAAAGAAGAATACATATGGTAGTTAGTTCCAGAATTTCTACACTGAAATAAATCTTGACTTCTAGTATTACGTTGTGGAATCCGGAAGCTTATCAATTCTAGCAATACCGGACTATCAACTAAATCATTTAGAATTTTATATAGAAATACCAAGTCAGAGAAAATTCTTCTGTCGGACAATTTGAGCATATTCAAATCATTTAAAATAGTGTTGTAGTTCAACATATTAGCTGGAATACCCATTTTAAAATTTAGAAAACGTAAGAATTTGTTTTGAATTCTTTCAATAGCTTGAACATGTATACTATAATGTGGATTCCAGACGGGAGAATTGTACTCAAGTTGACTTCTAACATAGGCAAAATATAACAGTTTAATACACTTTATATTGTTAAAATTTCTAGTAAGCCTCTTATACCTACTTGTAAAATTTGGAATATTATTTTGGGTTCCCGATAAATTTGTTTTGGGAAGCTTAAAATCGTTGCAGTTTCTCGTAGGATAGCAATGTTATATAATCTACTAACATTACATTTATAATTATCTGACCCGGCGAACTACGTACCGCCTCAAAATCAATAACTGTTGTATTAACCCATAAGCTGAATTAAATTGGGTTTTTTTATTAAGTTAAAGATTACATATTTTTTACATGAGCTCCACACAGGAGGCCCTGAGGAAAATAATTTCCCTGAGGGCCTATGTCATCTTTGGGGATGGTGTGTGGATGGTTTTTTTAGAGAAAGGAAGGAGAGGGGAGTTCTGGGAAGGAAAGAAGTTTAAGGGGTGATTAGGAATCTGGGGTTCAGTGTGTCCTGGTCATCAGACCTAGACAAACCTCATCCCATTAATCCGGGCACCCCAGCTAAACCACCAAATGTAGCGAACCACCTTGGTTGACCTATGGCAGAGGTGTTGGTTATCCAATAAAGGTTATCCAATAAAGACGGTACCCATTCCCGCCTCCCAAATGAAGCAATTATCGATGCGCAACTGCCCGTGTATTGTTTTTGTCAGTATCAGAGATGGTGTTGTTTACGGATTTTCTTATTTTTCCACTTACCTACGGGAATTGCGTTTCATTTTCTTTATACGTGTGAGAGAGATTAATTATAATTATTGTATTTTTCCTTTGGAGGGGTGCAGACATACGTTCACCGTTTGTCTCATTTTCAACTATTGACATTTAGTGTGTAAGAAAGAGGGGCAGCATTATATGATTAAGAACAAAGCAAAACAATCAGCGCATTGACATTTGAGGTTTTTGACTTTTTGGAATTCAATCACTATTTAATATTATACTAATATCATAATATTGCTACAGTTCTCTCAAAAGACGAGGATTCGGGAAAAGAATTTTCTTCGTAATTTTTTTTTCGTGAATTCTTCCGATGTTTTAATAGCTATTCTGCCATTCGGGGCGGAGACAATTCCAACAAATCAAAGTTCATAAAAATCGGTCCAGCCGTTCTTGCGTTATAAATGGTGTAACTTACCCGAGTTTTATATATTATAAGATTGATAAATACACACTAGGACTAGGGTATTGTAGACTAATCGTTGCCATGCACTTAAGATATTGAGTTGGTGTTGCATGGTTTTTATCCTAGTATATCTACTAGTACACCGCAATATAAAACTCATGCATCTGTTCTGAATAATTTCCATTCTTTTAACTTGTTTTTTTTAATTTCTCAGACCTGTGCAGTAATTCAAGTGTCATGCTACAGTGGCGTTGTAGACCAATTTTCTTGTTTTAATTTCTAATTTTTCCATTATCCCACATAAGAAGTTAACCTTTCAGAAATTTTTTAAAGTTTTAATTTAATTTTTTTAACATTTCAAAGTTATTGTTAAGTTTTAACTTGTTATCGATTACGATTCCCAAGTATTTAATTTCTTTTACGTCTACGACACCGCACCGGTACCTACTCAGTCGGGAAAAACGCCATACGCGCAACACGTGTCTCTTCAACACCCAGGTTTACTTCTTTCCACAAGAAGACCCTACACGCAGAATCCCCAAAGACGACATAGGCCCTGAGGGAAATTATTTTCCTTAATTGCTCCTTCGTGGAGTTAATGCAAAAAACATTGATCACTTGAGAGCATCATTAGTATTTGAGAATATAGGTCATCAGCAACATGAGATTACGATTCTGTGACATTTGGGTTTGGTGCCAAGAAACTCTACTAATGGTTCAGATATTATACCTACGGATCAAAATTTAAATCGAAAAAATGTTTAAATCATTTAGGATCCCCTGAATCCGAATCACCCTATTGTAGCTTTTATGTACATTTTCGTCCTAATAATTGATTATTTATGTTCCAACCCTTGCCTAAATAAGGATCACAGGATGTCTTGCTTATTGCCGGGCGAGGTGCCTGCAACCCTTTTTTCATTTCAGGCACTGGCATTAATTCCGAAGGCTTTAAGGGAGGTAATCTATCGCCTGCTAAATGAACACTTACATTAGTTGTTCGATTAAGTAAGTAGCGTTTGAATTATTCTGTTGTATATTAAGGGAAGGGATTAGGGTTTGTTGTTTCTTTTGGATTAATGTTGGCGCTGGGGAAAGATTTTATTAACAGTTTTCTTGAGAAAAAAGGCAATCAAGGTTTCTATTCGTATTTCTTAAAAAATATTGTTCATTCAAATTCAGCTTTATCACATTAGCTTCACACAAGGAGGCCCAGAAGAAAAAAATATCCCTCAGTATCTTTGTCATCATTGGGATTGTTGTGTGGTGGGTCTACAAAGGAAAGAAGGAAGTTCTGATACATTAGGCATGAAGGATGGGAAGGATGAAGGGGGCAGTGCGTTCAGGAGTGAAAGACATATGAATCCACCCCACCAAATACGGTGCAAAGCGATTGGTCGAGAGAGTCCGGCTAGATATTATGTCGAAAAGCCTCCCTCATCCAGTTTCTCTCTCGATCCGGCCTGCCACGCACCAGATGGGCAAATGCATCCGCTGTTCTCACAAAACATTAGAAAATCCTTACCACATAAACTCGGGCACCCCTGCTAATTCACAAAACGTAGCGAATCACTGGGGGTGATCTTTGACAGAGGTGTTGGCTACCTAACTTACAAAGCATCGCGCCATTTTCCAGGTAGGCAGAAAATATACCCTGCCACAATACTTTGTCTTCGAACACACATTTGCTTCATTCACATTCCCTTACGATATGTTTTCTTAAATTGTTGAATCGCCTAAAGCAATAGGCCACTTGCATGGATTTCATAACGCCTTGGAAAAAATCATGTGGATAGATCTTTTTACTAAGATTAAGAAAATGTTAGTAAAATTGTTTAGAAATGTACAGTTTTTTTTTATTTTTAAATAAATAAATCCATTATTTGGGCTCGTGACGTCACCACATGAAAATGTCCCGTCTCCGAAAATGTTCCTATTATTTTTTTTAAATTCCACACTGATTTATTTTTTTATATGGCATCACTTTGATTTCAGGCGAATTTTTGAATTCGTTCACTAGATTTATTGTTTGTTCTCTGCGAACTTATCATTTGGTTTCACTTTTTGACAGATGCTCTGAAGAGAACCCCGTACTTTTAATGATCTACGGGGTTCTCTTCAGAACGTGCAGATGATGTCGGAACGTGTTTTAGAGGTATAATGATTATGGTGCTGATTTTAACAAAATTAAATTTTATAATATCTTATTATTATTATAATTTACAAGTACAAGAATATTACATTGAATTTAGTAATATAGACGCTGTTTATTATAATGATTTATTATCAATAAGATGGATCAAGGAAAAAAAATATTTATGAGATGTAATATTTTTGGTATGCCTCATTATTCTCCTGTACCATTCGTGTGGAAAACGTTCTTCTTTTTTTAAATGATTTTCGGCTATGTAATTATCGTTTTTTCACACCTATAAAATTATGTCCCGTCTTTCCGGTTTATAAAAAATTGTCTGATTTATCGGATTGAAATTTTCAAAAAAATCCCCAGGGTTTCAAAAATACGATTAAAAAAAAAAAAATACAGAATGTCTTAGAATATTTGCCTAAACCGGAAAAAAATTTAAAAAAATTTGATGCAAGTGGCCTATTGCTTTACCGGAATGGCCTCTGTCTTCCCTAATACTTGTACCATGCACATTTGCGTCATATATCTTATACTCCTTTCTTCGTGCATCCGCTCCACGTATCCATATCGTAGTCTTATTTAAAACGCTTTCTGCAACCATGCATTCTTTTTATTTTTCTACATTTTAAATTCGGTTATGTGTGGTTTTACAACATATGTGCCTCAGGAATCTCATTTCTACGGGATTCAGTTTTATCCTTCCACTGCCAGTTCCATGCCTCACTGCTGTACATCCGCGTAGGTTTCAGAACTCAGCTTACATTCCATTTCAAACTTTGTCCTTCCTTGTTCATTTAAATAATTTAATAATCCCAAATTAAATAATTTACATTTTCTTCGAATAGCGTATGTTTATTTAAAGTTTAAGTAGCAGTGTAAGTTTAAATTTATTATTTTTGGAGTAAAATTTTACGTTTGATCCTTAAAGACAAATTGTAAGAACAAAGCTTGTAATAAAAAGGCGGAGAAAACGAATGAAGATAACAATTTAAAAGGTAAAATAATATATTTTTTTAAATATATATAAAACAAAGATTAGATAATTAACAGCAAACAAAAAAAATCCTATAAATCATATAATATGTATATAAAATATATATATATATATATATATATAAGAGAATGGAAAAAATTAAGAAAGAAAAAGGATATCTAATAAAACAAAGATTAGATAATTAACAGCAAACAAAAAAAAATCATATAAATCATATAATATGTATACTTATGTATATAAAATATATATATATATATATATATATATATAAAAAGATATACATATATATAAAAATGGTGAAAAATAAAGAAAGAAAAAGGATATCTAATTTTACAATTGTGTTGAGCAATAGTAATATTTATAAGTTGAAATAAAACAATAACTTAGTTCGTATTAATTCTTTAAATTTTCTTTAAAATCGTTTATGCAGAGTAAATATATAATTCGAGTAATTAGTACGTGAATAGATACTTATGTATCATGCTTCTACTTACTTTACGAAAAATCGATTTTGTTATGAGCGATTCTAAGCATTTATAGCACGATATATGTAGACATTTAATGCTGGATGCATTGTGGTTAGCGTCATAACTTAGTTTGTAGATTTTGTTTCGATATGTACAATTATTACGCAATTAAATGAAGATAATTAGCGAAACTCAATCGAAAATCCGGAAACAGAAAAATCAGAAAAAGATTTTTGCACCTTTGTAACTCGAACCCAGGAAATTAGGCTTTCCGGTCCACTGTGCCGGGGTGTCGATATTCGATTCGGTCATTTTTAACTGTATCATACTTTGACTAACAACCGCCAACATTAACTTCATTTTCTTAACGCATATTTTTATTGGCTGCTATATTTATGTATGATTGCAACATTCAAACCCGAACTAAATGCTTTCTAGATAGAGTCTGAATAAATTTGTATCCATTTTATTGTTAATACGCGACATCTATTGACTTTTTTACAAATCTAGGATGAATATTTATTTTTAACTTTATGAGTAAAACCTCAAATTGTAATATTTAATTAAATGATTTTTTTTATATCACTTTTTTAATTTTTGTGTTTGATTTAGAAGAAATTAAAATAAAATATATATCCTTGAAAAAGTCACCCGAGACCAAAATTTCATTCTCATTTTTTACTCCAAATAATGTCAGTGTTGTGGCGGGGGGCAAGTGTTCCCTCTCAAGGATCGAGGGATCAAATGCTGCGGTATGTTGTGGACTGTATGCGGTTCTTATCTATTTTATTTTATTTTATCTTACTTACCCAGACTGCTTCCCTCTTCGTTCAGTGTCCACTGGAAAGGTAGGTATGTTAGTTTGGAGAGATTTTGGAAGGGAATGGCGATTGGGAATGAACGTTTAATCGCGAAATCATAAGCGAGAATAGGTGACGCGCGGCGATGGTACTTGCGAATAGCTGCGGTTTGATTATTATAACTCTAAAAGCGGTGCGGTATTTAGGACTTGTGTCCCTTGCGGCGAGGTGAATTCAACTGAACTAATTATGGCAGAGGGCACACATTATGTATTTTAGAAAGAACCACATGTAACAATAAAGGCGCGAACAGTCAGGTTAAAGAATGGCAAGGTTAAAGTAAGTCAAGTACGTCCGTTAACACCATGTATATTATTTACTAACCTTATCTTTTTAAATATTTCTACAGGAAACATTTTGTACTATCGGGCGGGTTAATTTAAAATCACTGTTACAGAAATTGTAAAAATATTACAGGACACATTATATTGCCACCATCGATAATTTGTTTATGTACATTACCTGCTAAATTGATGAATTAATGACATTACAGAAAACTGATTACATGGTATTCAAAATCGACAAGCATTGTAGGATAAATTGCAAAAACTTGTGTGAGAATCATTTACATTAAAATAACAAATTAAATATTATCAGTCTCCACCATCAGAGTGATTTGCAGGTTTTGCAGCGTTGAATAAAATGATTGTTGGTTATTCGAATGAATTCGCAATAACAACATCAGCATCAAATTTACATTTGATAAAGCTGATTTGAAATCATTCCAAAATCAGTTTTCGTGATTTAAAAAAGTTAAATTATTAAATACCCACTGCACCGAATTTCAAAGGCATTTATTTAAAAAAATTATTTTGTAAATGATTTTCATGGAATCATCCAAAAACTAAATACCTACATTTCCTCCTCAAAATACCAGAAAATTTTCTTTCTTTACAAAACGTTGGGAGTTAATCATTGAAGAGATAAACTGGTATAAAGCCGGCGCCAGACATGAATTCAAAGAAGTGATCAAATAAGTATTCACATATGTGATCAAGTGCGTTTTGCCGTTCAGTATCGGTTTTTTAGCGAACATCAAAGGGATCAAAGTTCAAATGTTTGCGTGCCTGCCACACTGCGCGAAGCCCAGTTGTGCGAGCGTCCATAATTTGTGAAGTCTATTTGAAAACTGTGAGCTCAAAGAAGTGATCAAATCTTTGAACACATATCTGGCAGATACAACAATATGTGACCACATGTGTGAGCAAAGTCTTCAAAGAAGTGATCACTTCTTTGAACTTCGGTCTGGCGCCTGCATAAGTGTATTTTGAGCGTTTCTATGTGCCTTAAATAAGCTCCTTCCATCTAATGAAATTGACAAAACGTTTTCAAATATCGTAATAATTTCTGATCAATTTAAAACTCGAAGAAATTTTGACTTTTAAGGGAGAGGACGATCCAGATGGTTCCTGACTGTTTCACCTATTCCTCGCATTCGATAAATGATGGTGTTCCACAGGGATCGGTTCTGTCCCCGACTTTGTTTTTGTTGCACATCAATGACCTTTTGAAATGTGCACCAATACGTTCTTTCAATATTGGATCACAATATAGTTTATAATAGTTTTTGTTCGACAACCTCCCCCAAAGGGTATGCAAACTCCAACGGTTCGGAGGGCTTTGGTGCAGAGACCGTTAACTCGAGAGCGGTTCCATTCGGCATAAGACTTAATGACGGGACAAGACTTCGGGATAAGAATAACTTCGTCGAATTTAATATTCAATCCAAGAGGAATCGAATGTAACTGTAGTGTCATTCAACGGAAGTAATCTTTCGAACAGGTCTTCTTTTGATATCCTTGGAGTAACTCGAAGTAACCAGCTCAGGTAAGGGGGCTCCATCGAATCAAAAATTAGATTATCCTCTCAGAAGTTGGGTATACTGTACAGGGCCCGCAGTAGTACACAACTGCTGACACTTTTGAAATCGTAAGTGCGTCGCACGGTTGAATTTGGCAGTCACCTTTGGCTTGGAGCCCGAAAATACCTGAAAAAACCCCCATCTCTACAGAAACAGACGGTCCGTTTGATAGATTTCCCTATCTTAACAAGCGGATAGTAATCTTTAGAGCGTAGGCGTCAGGTAGATAAGCTGTCCTTGTTCCACCTGTTTTACGATAGAAGATGCTCCAAGGAACTTTCGTTATTGATCCCTTCTGCACCGGTGCATAGTCGGGAAACACGCCAAACGCGCGCCCAACATATGTACCCAGTTGTCACACGAGGACGGGTCGCTTCCATGACTTTTTGATTTCCACGATTTCTTGAGTTCGGCTGGGGATTATTTTACCGGTATCTGTGTTTCCTCCTTCCTACAACAGGAGTCCCTTCACGACCCATGTTTACTCCTTCCTCTCCTCAAAGAGACCCTCTACATAACATTTTCACAGATGACATAGACCGAGAGGGAAATTATTTTCCACAGAGCCTTCTGTGTGGAGTCAATGTGAAAAAAAAATTATTTCCACTGAGAATAATTATTGATTTATTGTTGTCAAGTTTAATTTGTAGAACTCCATTTTAATTTGAATTTTTTTATTATAAATAACAATATTATTATTAAATTAATAGAAACAGTTTATTTTTAAACAAGTAATTGTAATTATTACTAAGCGTGACAGCTAACATTAACAGTTTGATAATGCCTTCAGAAGGCGAAACAGCTGTCACGCGGAATAATAATTACACAGCAGAACTTGTTTAAAAATAAACTGTTTTTATTAATTTAATAATAATATTATTGATTACATAATAAAAAAAATAAGAATTATTGATTTTTTTATTCAATGATTAAATAGTACAAGGCCTTTTACGCGAATACAGCTATTCAGCCATCCACCTTTCAAAATGTCGGACAAATCAAATCAAGGTAAACTTTAGAATAATAATTGATGCAAATTCAATCTGGGATTTGAATTATGTATGAATTTAGGCCCCGGAATTATTGTAATTGAACATAAATATTTCTGTTTGTAGGCCACAATATTTGATTATAATACGGTAACGAAATCCATGAAGAAAATTTCTTTACAAATTTTCATCAAAATTTGAATATCATTTTTACATGCTTCAATTATTTAAATTACAAAATAAATGATTTTGAAGATGACGGATGATTTAAAAAATGTAATTTTACCTTCCCATAAAATATTTACGTTTCTTTTGTAGATACCTATTATATAATAATATTTTATACTTGTTGACATTAAGGCGCCGCTACCTGAACTTCTATCGATTTCTTACATATCTCCCTTAAACATTTGAACTTTCTCAACCCCTAAAAAAATATGTTATTTTTGAAGATAATATCTAGATGCGTTCCATGCCGAAACATAAATTATATAAAAATCCCTCGATAGAAAAAAAAACGCAAAGTATGTTCCGCAAATTATTATAAACATGTTTGTTTCAATTATTTTACAAGTTATATGTAGTTGTGAAAAAAATCAGAATGTTTCTTTAAATGATACTTAAGATGCCTATTTTAAACAAGTCGTGTTTTATTACACATTTTCGCATCGATTAAATATTAGCGCGAATTATTATTGATAAATATTATTATTTTTTAACATTATTAAACTAACGCTTTAAATATTAGTGCGCTCCTCTAACATTCGTAATTACATATCTCTCCATCTTCTTCTTTTTTAGCGCGGATGCGGGCCTTAATATTGATTGTAATTTTTATTGTTTCTCTTTTTTTATATTAACTAAGAACACTGTTTTACCATTCACAATTTATACTTAACAACTAAAAACTGTGCTCTACAACACAGGTGAACTTCTAGATGGAGGACAATAATACCTCGGTAATGTAAATATACTAAGAAAAAAAAATTACAACTTTAAATATTTTATTTTTATTTTCATTTAACTTAATAATTAAAACCTCAAAATGTTATGTTTAATAAAATGAAATGAAATCAAAATTAGTGAAACTCAATTGAAAATCTGGAAACCGAAAAATCAGAAGAATATATTTATTCGCACCTCCGGAAGTCGAATCCAGGACCTTGCAATCATAGATTAAGGCATTTGACCGAGTAGATCACGACGTTCTATTAAGAAAGATGCCCAAAATAGGTTTTAATCAACCCTTACTGATATTTTTTGCGTCATATTTAAAAGATAGAAGCCAGTATGTAAATGTAAATGGATACGACTCCCATGAGTTCGTAGCTCTGTCAGGAATTCCTCAAGGATCGAATCTAGGTCCCATGTTATTCCTTATTCTAATAGATGACATTCAGGACTGCATACGTCATAGCTCATGTCTCCTATTCGCGGATGACATGAAACTGATGATGGAAATCGAATCAGATGACGATTATTCCAAACTGCAGGCAGACCTCGATTCAATCATGAAATGGTCGTTAGAAAATAAACTTAATTTCAATATAAAAAAAGCGTCGTTATGACTTATAGTCGTTCACAAAATCCGTTATTATACCCGTATCGAATGAATGGAGAAGTATTAACACGCGTAAATATCATCAAAGATCTTGGGGTGACCTTTGATCCCAGGCTAACATTTTCAAATCATATAGTACAGCTTACTTCGGCTTGCTCCAAAATGCTTGGTTTTGTAATTAGAACTTGCAAGCAATTCAGTAACATAGAAGCAATGACCGCCATGTTCAACGGAGTGGTCAGAAGCAAGTGGAGTACGCTAGTACTGTCTGGATACCATATCAACTTAAATACATAAATATGATTGAACAAATTCAAAAAAAAATTCCTAAGGTATGTTTACATGCGATCTTACGGAATATATCCGAAATTCATGCATCACGTGGAACTGCTAAAGGAGACAAATTATCAAAGCCTGAGACCAGGCGTAATGCCGGACTCATGGTATTCGAATTAAAGTTAATAAAAAACCTTATTGATTGCCCATATCTCCTGTCATGCTGTGGCTTATTCGCTCCTGACAAATACTGTCGAACTCGTAGCCACGCCCTATTCTACATCTACACAGGATCGGACAGATGTCATGGCTCAACACAGCATGACAAGAGGTATGGCATTGCTTAATGCCCTACCAGCGGATATAGATGTGTTTGATATCACCGTATCATGTTTTAAAAAAACTATATACATGTCTTGTTAGTTGTAAGAAAATTGTACCGTAATTGGACTCACCTGTCTGTCGTACAATTAAAAAAAAAAAATTATAAAGACAGCAAAAAAATATAAATACAATATGCGTTAAGAAAATGAAGATAATATTTGTATTTCTTAGTTGAAGTATGTATGATACAGTTAAAAATGACCTCGGAAAGAGACAACTTATCTCAGTTGATACTGTCGCGTTCCGGAAAGCCGAAGGTCCTGGGTTCGAGTCCTAGAGGTGCCAATATTTTTTATAATTATTCTGTTTTCAGATTTTCCATTGAGTTTCGCTTATATTGTCTTCATTTAATTAAATATATTTTTTAGTTTCAAATCCACAGAGGAGATCTTGTGGGAGGTTATTACATCATCTTCGCGGATTTTGCATGGCTTGCATTTGCATTTTGCTTTTTCTGTCGTCACTTGTTCTAAAGATTGAAATTTGTTTATTAAGATGTGGGAATCTATCAAACGGACCACCCATCTCTGCAGAGTCAAGTGTTTTTTTTAGATTTTGGGGCTCCAGATTCTCCTTACCAGAGATGACTACCAAATTCAGCAGGACTATATAAGTGTGAATAACAGACCTCGCGTCTTAAAAAGTAAATCAAAACCAAAAATTTCCTATGAAATCATAAGATGTGTAAGTATGCATTTACCAGCTACCAGCGCTACCAGCTAAATTATAAACCATTTTATTTTATATAATAAAATCAAAGAAACGTCACTATCTTAATCACAATTCTTTCTTTATATAATTTCCACACAATAATGTTGATTATAAGAAAGGCTAAGTAAATCGTTGATTTCGCATTTGAAAAAAATAAACTTTACTGAACTATTAACAGCCACCTTTTTGAAACAGAAAGTATAAAAAAATTTACAGACAGACGAAAGTCAAAATGGTTCAGTTAAAACAGCACTTCGCTCAGTCAATAACGCACGGTTTGTCGAACTTTACTCCAAAGTACGTTACAATACATAATAATAAACTATATTACACGTTTATATAATATTTTTTGTTAGTTGAAGTTTTTTTATTTATTTATTGTAAAGACAAAGTACCTAATACAATATGACAGGAAAAATAAAAATATTTTACAGCAAAAGAAAATTCCCAATAAACTATTTTGTCAATGGGTGCTTTTTCTTTGAAGATATTTATAAGTAAACTTATGGTAATTGTTCGGAACAAACGTCAACGGTTAATACGCACTTTTTTTTGATAAAACTTTTAGATTCTTCTTAATTACCATAAAAGACAACTATTTGCATTGGGGGAGGTTGAAAATGTTACATTTTTAATTTTATTTACGTAAATTGAAAATTTGCTTTCACACTGTCAAATCACTCTGTTTGCAGTTCGGAACAAACGTAAACGGGTTAATACGCACTTTTTTTTTATAAAACTTTTAAAATTAAGATAATATACACAAGCCCACTACACAAACCCTGCGTAGCCAAACAAACCATTCAAAAACGTAGGCTGTTTTTTAAAGTAAAGATAACATACACAATCCCGTTACATAACCGTTGACGTTTGTTCCGAATATTTACCAAACTTATTTTGCTTTTTTTACAGTGAATAACCGCACAAGAATCTCAACTGCTCCCGTCTGGAGCCAGTGAGACTATGGCATCCCCAATTGGGGTATGTTGTGAGGCTGAAGGTAGTGGGGAGGGGAAGGAGGTGGGGAGGAGGAAGGTTGGGAAGTACCTGGCTATTCAGATCTGGTCACCAAACACGGCTAAAGCCATTTTCAAGCAACGTTTTAATTCTGAATGGTGGTCTTACACCAGGGCGATACTGATAGTATCTTCCACTCTGGAACATGCCGCAAATATACTATATATTATTTTAAATGAATTAATTGTGAAATAACACAAATTAATCAAATAAAATTTTTTTGCGCATGCCGGGTTTGAACCCGCGACCTCCGGGCTGTGAGTCAAGAGGACTGGACTACCCACTGGACTACGGAGGTCGTTTTATTATGCTCTTTGAATTTTTTTGTGTTTCTAAAACCAATTATCATTTCTTTCGACGATTCAATCTTCAATATAATATTTGTTTTACCATTTGTACATTTTTTTAATTTCGGCAGGTAACATCGCCATGTAGTTCAGCATTCTTTGTCCTTATTTGTTTAAATGCTTAGGTAAAATTAGTCGTTCATTTAACGTAAAACGAGTATTGTAAGTGTGGTTCAGTTTATTTATGAACATAGGGCTATTCATATGCTAAAATATAATTTTATACCACAGAATTGCTCTTACTGAGAGAATTTAGAGATACTGGTAAAAGTACGGAACATTATGCCTTTGTTCGTATCAACTTTTATGAGCTAATAATTTAACTAATGAATTTTGAACTAATTGAACATGATTTACATGTGTTTTACAGGAAAGTTGCTAAGATGTAAATCCATACCTTATAATAGTTATAATTTAGTTAGTTATAATAGAACTAATTTTTATATTTTATTTTTATTTTGCAGAAACAAACAGTACATTATTACATAATGGAAAATAGTTACTAAGTTATAGAATTAATACAATAATTGGTACCAATGACATGTCGCTGTTATATGCTTATGTTTTTGTTAGATTAATAATACATTATACCTAAATTAAATTAGTAAATTATTGAAGGAGAGGGCTGTGTGAGAGTGTTTGTATGTGTGTGAATGCGCGTGAGGGTGGGGGTGTGTGTGGATGTGTATGTTATGTGTGCGAATTCAGTGTGCTAAAAATGTTTTTCTTAAATAGAGGGAGGGAATAATAATAAAACACAACGTCATCTACTGGATGGTTATCCAACCTTTATAACCACCGCCGTCTTTGAGTTTATAGCAAAGAGACAGACAGATGTCACGGAGGACTTTAATTTATAACACGTAGAGATGGTGTGAAAGATTATAATAATGTGCATGAAATGCTTGGGGTAACTAACGTATGGATAATTTTTAGAGTGCCGTTTTTGTGAAAAATTACCTCAAAGGCGCTGATGCGTCGCAGGTGCAGTAATCGTTAATAAGGATTAATACTGTATCCGTCTAAATAACTTTTCAATTAACGCAATGTTCGTGACCATTTTTTTAGAAGACAGAATGGGTATAGGTAGTAAGCTATCCGTAAAAGATAGATATATGCCTTCGCGGACTTTTCTGTAGATCTATAAAAGCTGAATATCCCTCCATGCATTGTTTTATTACATTCCAAAAGGTTTAGGCAGCGTTTTCGATGAAAGCTACCAGGCGGCTTGACTTTTTCCGACACTTCTAACAATTATCGTTATGTTTCAACCAATTTACACAAATCCTTGACAAAATTACATACCTAAACCTTCCTCACGAAACACTCTATCTATTGGCGAAAAAATCCGTTCAGTAGTTTTCGAGTTTATCACCAACAGACAGACAGATAGATAAACAGACGACGCGCGGGACTATAATTTATAGTATGTAGAGATGTAGATATAGAGAAGAGATGGAGTGAAAGATTATAATAATGTGCATGAAATGCTTGGGGTAACTAACGTATTTAAGTTAATAAGGATTAAAACTGTATCCGTCTAAATAACTTTTCAATTACCGCAATGTTCGTGACCATTTTTTTAGAAGATAGAATGGGTATAGTAAGCTATCCGTAAAAGATAGATATATGCCTTTGCGGACTTTTTTGTAGATCTATAAAAGCGGAATATCCTACCGTGCATTGTTTTGTTATATCCCAAAAGGATTAGGCAGCGTTTTCGATGAAAGCTACCAGGCGGCTTGACTTTTTCCGACACTTCTAACAATTATCGTTCTGTGAAAACCGCATGAAAATCCGTTCTGTAGTTTTCGAATTTATCGCGAACAGACAGACAGACAGATAGACAGACGACGCGGGGGACTATAATTTATAATATGTAGAGATAGAGAAGAGATGTAGAGATTCAGCTAATGATACATTAATTATTCGAAGTGTGCGTATTGGACCATGGAATTTTAATTTATATAATCTGCTAACAATAGATTGAGTCGTTCACAGACTTTATTTATTTGTAAATCCCATTTGAAAAAGCAGTCAATAATATCACCTAAATAAATATAATATTCTTTAACCAGTTCAATGTTTTGACAATAAGACATGTAATGCAGAGATACCGACGTGTAATCAATCTGAAGTGTGTTTTTATTTCAGGTGTAATAATATTTGCTTTGGCATAGGGTGATCTAATATGTATCAATTTGGTTTCTTCATATTAATTCTGTGAATTATTAAATATTTTTTTCCTTTATCAAAACTTTTTTCAATTTTGGGACCAGTTACAGGTAGTTTGTAAAGGATTCGAGATGTATAATAATATATAGGTAACCTTCTAGAAGAACCCTTTCCGACATCATACAAGGAAGGGCTTTGAGAAAACCTGGAGATTTTCAATGTCATTTCTATGAAAAGGGTTTTCGTGTAACCTGTCCTAAAAATCGCTCACTTCGAAAAAACATGAAATACTATTATTGTAATATTTCTGTAGTTACTTTCAATGGGAAATCTTATCAGGAAATGTCGATGAAATTGGTGAAGGGTTGATAACACTTTTCCATTTTTTAATACATCTTTTGGAATATCATTTTCGTTTTCTGATTGAATGATTTATGAATGAAGTGGTATATTGGAAGTGGAAATTAACCCATTTCCCGACATCTCGGAAGATAGACTCCTTGTCGATGACAATGCGTCTATTTTGGCGGTATAACACACACTCACGCGGATTTATACACATTTCTTAAAAATTCGATGACATTACAGCGTAAATGTACGAAATAAATGTCGATTTTATCCGATTGGGATTTGACTAAATTGGTGGCGCGGTTGATTCCAGTTCTTGGGTAGGAAGGTTCAATCCTTAGTCAAACCAATATTTTTTTACGCATCTTCTTTCTTCTTTCGGAATAACTTCACTTATTCGTTTTTGTGCAATACCAAATTATGAACAGTAGGTAGGTATGTGAAGAAATTACATTTCAATTCTCTAAGAGTATATATATCCACCAACATTGAATTACTTTATTAATGCTAGGTCAGTGGGGACTTTTTATGGTTTTTTATTTTTTTTTTTTTTTTTTATTATTGAGTTAGTTTACACTACATGAATATAAACTAATAAGCACAATGTAACATTTCATTTGATAAATTTAAATATTTTTACAGTAAGCATAACATTTCTTTTTAAATACATTCATTCTTTCTTCATTCTTCATACTTTCAGGCATTTCATCATACATCTTTAGTCCTCTGTACATTAGGCAGTTCTGTGATTTTGATTTCTTAATTTGTGGCAATCGAACTCTGTGTATATTTCTTGTTTCGTAATTATGAATGTCTCTATTAAAAACAATTTTATCCTTAAAGTATTTTGGCATTTGGTTTTTCATAATTTTATGTACAAAAATTAACACGTTAAATAGTAGTCTCTTTTTTATTGGAATCCAATTTAGCTCCTCTCTCATTTGATTAATCCTTGCGTATTTGCCTTTCCCCAGTATACATCTCATAGCTTTGTTTTGGATAACTTCTAATTTGTTCAAACTTCCTTCATTGGCCAAATATAACATTGTAGAGCAGTAGTCCAAATGTGGAGCAACGATAGTTTTATAAATGAGCTCCGTAGTGTTTCTATTTAATTTACGTCTTAGTCTTCTAAGAAAATTTACCTTTTTTGATACCTTTTTTAGCACATGTTCAAAGTTTGCTGTGAAAGTCAGTTTTGAGTCGAGTATTACACCCAGGTATTTGATTTCATTTACTTTTCCAATTTTTTCACCATTGATTGTCAAATTTAACCCTGTGTTACATGTTTTATTGCCTATTTCCATATATTTTGTTTTGTTTACGTTCAGTTTCAACTTGTTTAATTTCAGTCATTTTGCTATATTTTGTAGGTCTTCATTTATTTTGTTAATTGCTTCTACGTAATCTTCACACGAAATATAGATTAAGGTATCGTCTGCAAATAGTCTAATTTTGCAATGTTTAATAGTTTTGATAATATCATTTAAGTAAATTATAAATAGAATTGGACCTAATACCGACCCTTGCGGAACACCAAGGTTGTTTTCTATCGGTTCTGATTCTGAGCTTTCAACTTTCGTTACCTGTTTTCTTTCCTGGAGATATTCTTTGAATAGATTCAGAGCTACGTCAGAAAGACCTATGTCTTCTAGTTTTTCCAATAGTATTTTCCTTTCTATCGTTTCAAATGCTCTTTTGAAATCTTAGAATGCTGCAATGGTTATTTTTTTTGTCTGTTTCTTTCTTCCATGTATCAATTACTATGTTAATCGTTTAATAAAAAATATGAAATATTGTTTTGTATTGTATTATAATTCAATGTAAACTTATTAGTTTCATAAAGCCTTTATTACGTAGAAAATAAGCATTGCCTCCAAAGTTCCGTTCATAAAAGCAAAAAAGCATATTTCAATATTAGCTTTCTTAACGACACGTTACGAAATGGAACCATCAATTTAAAAGGTCTAATCCGACAGCTCAGTGTGAAATTTTATTATTCAATTAGTCATGCCTCGTGTATACAAATGATCACACAGAATTTGATTACTGCCGTATTTTTCGTAACGGCTCATAAATCCGATACAGAATTTTACACCAATTTCGTTACGCATCATTAAGGATTCCATTATTTGGAACCTCGAAGTAAACAAGTGTTGGGTTTGGGGGACGACATTGACTGACTTCGATTACAGTGTTTGTAGATACAACATAAACTAGGTAGGTACAGGGTGATTTGGTAATTCGTGCGAAGTTTTGTAGAACATCTGTATAACGTAATTCAACTCGTATATTTTCATGATGTGCAAATATTTCTTTATGAGTATTTTCCGCCTGCGTAATTTCAAGCACCCTGTACACTTGACGAATTGGAATGTACATACGTACTTGGTGTCAAGTCTCAACTATTACAAAGGAAACAATTTTTTCTTTTATAATTCAATAATGTTATTATTTAATTTACGAAAACAGTTCTTAATATTATATAAACAAGTTCTGCTGTAAAATTATTATAGTCTTTGACAGCTGTTTTGCCTTCTAAAGGTATTTTCAAACTGTGCCACAATAGAATTTGTTTAAAAAAGTGTTTTTATAAACTGGATAATAACGTTATTGAATACACATAAAATAAAAATATAAACAAATGGAGTTCTATAAATAAAATTGACTACAATTTCTTCGCTTTAAACTGTGATTTTTTTCCGTTGTTGCATGTTGGCGTAGAAAGCGAAAGTTAGCACAAAATATTATGTTTTGCCCCAGAAATGGAGGCAGTGTTTATACTGTTTATCAGAGCCGGTTAAAAACTGAAATATGCATTTTTGGTGATTTTGGGTGATTTTGATCAAATTAATGAGGGTCACAAACATTTCTTACGAACATATTAGATCTGTTATTTCTCTTCCAGTTTCAAAGCTTGGTAATATACAATGTTGAACCCGCTTCCAAATGCTTAAGAGTACTAATGAACAGCACCGGCCTGTCATGAAGCTCGTCATTATCGACTATTTAAAAATGATTCACGGTATAAATAGCACGGAACATCCAAAAAAACTGGACATACGCCATAAAAATAAACGAATATTTGAATAAACTTTAAAACTTTAAACTTTAACTCACAAACTTTACACCTATTATTACAATGTATATCATTTATTAAACTATTCACGTATTTAACCGTACACTATTGTATACACTTTTTGTACAAACTGTTAAAACAAATTTTGTTTTTGCTTTATATACCACTGTTTGTTTTTTTCTAGGTAGGTACTAAATAAAAGTTATTTTAACTATATTACCCACGCACAGGCTGCGCCTTAGTGGGTTCCCACATTATTGTTATGATTTTCACAATATGTAAATATAAATTATAAAATATGGGAAAAATAAAGGAATTAAAAGAAAAAAAAACAAACAAAAAAACAAAAACAAAAAAATACCAATTTCCGTGATTACTCTACTGTAAAAAAAAACAGATTATATAAAATATCTAGGAAACATAATTGACCACAACCTCAGGTGCCACCTCATGTCAAACAAATCACTAGTAAACTACTCAAAACAATACACATTTTCCTAAACATAAGAAATTTTATATGTAATATAATATGCACATAATATATTTTGAACTTTTTGAAAACATAATAGAATACGAATCATTTTTGTGATTTATTTTTGGGGTATTTCGCCGTGTTGCGCTACATCCTTCTTTAGAATTGTATTAAATTGTAGAATGGAGACCTCAGCATAGGCAAAATACCCGGTGAGGCCCACATCACGAATGTTTGAAAATATGTAAATAATACATTCGTATCGGTAAAAAAAAAAAATAATACAATAATAATATTATTTCTCTCTATACAATAATATTATTTAACTCTATTTTGTTTGTTTTCTGTGTCATGCAATTGTTTTAATAATCATTATATTTTTTAATGTAGCTATAACTTTGTGGTTATACATTATAGATAAATGAAACAATTCAACTTTGTTTGAACCACTTTTGTATATAATGAGTAAATCCGACAGGTTTCAGAACAAACGTTCCTTCTTCAGGGCAAGCGTATACTAATTTGACAGTTTCGAAAGATGGATGACCCACTCTACATTAATACCTACCCACCTTAATAACTAGCAACGGCTCCTCCCCTACCATAATAAAACATTGTTCCCATCCATATTTCGAAACTGTCAAATTAGTATACGCTTGCCCTGAAGAAGGAACGTTTGTTCTGAAACCGGTCGGATTTACTCATTATATAAGTGGTTCAAACAAACTTGAATTGTGTCGTTTAATCTGTTTTAATAATTATTGACATATTATATTTTCCTATTATACTCGTGTCTCAAAAACCTATTATATCGTAAAACCTATTATATTTTGCTTTAAATAGTACACTCGGTACACTTTGTCTCTAAAAGGGTCTTTATTATTATTTCTAAAAACACTGCCTCAGATTACTCTTGATTATACCGGGCACTAAAATCAGCATCACTCCTTCGTAGTTGCTGGTAGGCACTGTAGGCAGGCACCGTTACTCGCCACGTGTTGTGTTCACGTGTGGATTTCCATTTTATCCCCAAAACATAACGTGACACAGACATTAAACCAAACAGAACCTTTTTCCCAGTCGTAAAACCCCGGCCGCAGAGAGTAGAGTAGAGAGGGGAGGCCTTTATTGCTACCGGGGTGTGACCAAGAAGAAATACTGTATTGAATTTGTTTGGAAAGGTGTATTATTTTTAACAGCTCAGCCTAAGATACAGCAAGAAGATATTATAAACTTTTTGAAAACGGTGAGGTCAAAATCTAGCAGCCCGCAATGGTATGCTGGTATCTTACTTGATGTACGGCGGTGAGATGAGGAAAACTCTGAGTAAACTGAATGCTGTATAAATTAGTTCCCTGTAGCGTATAACGTATTTTATGTGGTAAAACCATATTATTTGAGAAATGAAAGAAACTGTAATGTGTGAAATTAAGAAAGGGACTCTTTGCTGTGCATGAACTATGGTTTTTTGAAGCTGGCAATCTGTAATGAACGGCAATATCGGCCCAAATTAAGTTGGCACGGGATGACAGCCGATGACTGTGCTTTCCTAAAATACAACCACTCCGCTTTGGTTGCTGGCTGCAAATAGTTCAAAGTTCTTTCATATCAGTCTGAACCTCGTGTTTCAATCATTTTGATTAAAATTCTGCGAGCGTAACATCTTGATAAATAAAGTCATTCATTCTGAACAAATCAACCTTTTATTTCATACGTTAATAACTTATAAAATAAGAGGTGAAAAAAATCCATCCCGCGTAATAGATATATAGTGTAGAATAAATGAACGAAGAAAGAAATATGCAGAGAACATATATGGCGTGAATGGTAGACTAAGTTGGTATGCCAGGGAGATGCGGCATGATCAAGTGAACAAAACACCAAGTTCGGGCCATGTCAAGAGTCAAAACAACAGAAGGTTATGTATGAAACAGTGAATGAAAGTAAATGAAGAAGGAATAAGGTGTCATTTTAAAAAGTTTGATTAGAATGTGATCTGAGCGTGTAAAACCTATCTACTGCAGCATCCGTGCACGAATTTTATTAAAAAGTTTGGTTGCTGAGGTATTGTAAAAGCCAAATGATAAAACATTACTGATATTTTTTTTTACATCATGGACGACCAGTTTTTCGCAATGAATTATTGTAATGTGTCAATCATTGACCTGTGACAACACTAAGGTTTTTTTCGAACACATGAAATGATTAATCAGCTCGATTTTTGTTGGCATTTGAAAGGTTCCCCTAGATACCGACCGGATTGCTGTTAACTGTAACGATGTGATTAGCTGACAAGCATAGCAAGCATTTTTTCAAAAGAAAACGCACCGAGAATCGGGGTTTGACGGGGCCTATTAACTGTCAAAATAAATAAATAGCGCTTTTGGCCGTTTAATGACTTTGTTGGGTGTCACTACAATCATACAGGGCAGATGTGGTGAAATGTGTGCTTATATACTTAGAAACGATACCTTGTCGCCAGCTCAGTTCAGTGGTATTACACTATATTTCACAATGTTTTTTTTCCGTTTAGCTTTGGTGTAGCCGTCAATGACCGGATACCAAGAACTATTGAGCTTAGCTCCGTCATCTCTATTAATATTAATGGTGTTTTTATGGATTTCAATTGCCTCCATAATCGGGCGTAATTTATGGGTTTTGGGTCTTCCCAGGACTTCAGGAACAAATCCAAAGTAATGGCTGGTTTCGATTAAGTGCTCGGCGATTGCCGATTTATCAGGGTGGCCGAGTTTACAACCACGAAAGTGTTCTGATATCCTTTTTGAGATTGTCCGCTCTGCCTGGCCTACACAAACCTTGTCACATCCGGAACAGCTGAGTTTACATACTCCATCTGCTTCCAGAGGAAACTTGGTCTTCGCAGACCTCAATAGGTCTTGTATTTTGGTTGTGGTTCGAAAGATAGTCTTGATGCTTTCTTTCCTCAACAGTCTGGCAATTCTGTCTGTCACGTTGTGAACATAAGATAATAAAGCACAGCTTTTCCACTCTTGTTTAATTCTGTCTTCGTTAGGTGCTGATTTGGCTCTTATTATTTGCTTTGTCTGCCTTACCGGGTAACCGTTACGCTCCAGTGCATCGGTGAGCTTTGTAAGTTGTACTCCGATTTTAGGTTCTTCACATATTCTTGTCGCTCGGGTTACCAACGTATGGATAAGTCCTCTCTTTTGCGCTGGGTGGTGATGCGAATCAGCATGTAGATACCGATTTGTATGCGTTGGTTTCCTATACACTGTATGCCCTAGACTACCATCTTCTTTTCGCATCACTTCCACATCTAGAAAAAGCAGGATGTTATGGTTATTTTCCAGCTCCATTATGAATTTAATTTTGCTGTGAAGTGAATTAAGATGGTCCAGGAATTCGTTCAGCATCTCTGTTCCATGAGGCCAAATGGCGAAGACATAATCGACATAATGCTACCAAACCTTTGGAACAGCTGAAGCTGTGTCGAGTGCCACTTTTTCAAAATTCTCCATAAAAAAAAGTTAGCTAGAACTGGCGACAACGAAGTGCCTATGGCAACTCCTTCCACTTGCTCAAAAAGTTCACCCTGAAATGCAAAATATCCTGTTTTGAGACAGTGTTCAAAAAGTTTGCAAATGTCTTCCTCATATATTTCCCTAAGCATTGTCATGGAGTCTTCTAGAGGCACATTCGTAAAAAAAGATACTGTATCAAATCAAATCAAACTATATCATCAAAACTGACAAGAATATCCCTTTCATCAGTCTTAACCTTCTTAAGTTTACTGATCAGATCTGTGGAATCCTTAATTCAAGATTCAGTTTTTCCAGTTTCAATATTATTTTTGCTGAAATTACCAAAAGTAAAGGTCTATAAAAACAACAAAAAACGACCAATAAACATGGCGTAGAAGGTAAGTAGGCACGTCATAAAAGGGCGAAGAAATCAAATCATTTCTACGTATGAGCTTTATTCATTGTACTTGTTCAACTTCATAAACTTATGTTCTTAAAATCGCTTGCTTCTTGGGTCACACTACCAACAATCTCTGCTTCAATCGTTCCTTCTAATAAAGTAGGTAATTGACTCCCTCGAATAAATTGACCCTTTTTATTCCTTTCCCACGATAAACATTGTGCGACATCTGTAGTTGCCGTAAATAAATAATAATACCGAATAAACATCCATACAAAATCATCTAGCGCCACGGTTCTCATATAAAATTTATATAGCCTGGACAAATCTTGTATGGTCACCTTACAACAAAGCGAGTGGTTTCGCGTCAAAACTGCCGTTGTTTGAAAATGAGCTACTTGCATGCTGTTTTCGAACTATTTTCGGTTCTAGAATGATTTCTAAGACACTATTTTTTTTTATCAAAAAATCAAAATGACGGCATTCTTTTGAAAATATTGCAATTTAAATATTGAAGTACGTTTTTGTTAGCATGCCAGGAAGGTGTCCTTAAGGCGGGTACAGATTGATGTAACGTAACATGCAATGTAACGTGAAAGGAACATTTCATAAGTGTGGACGCAGCGCGCGCACGAACCGAACATATACCTACTCGCAGCTGTTCCCGGCATGCGCGCGGTGAACATAGCTCAGTCTGCCGAGAACAAGTTCTCCATTGTTCGCGCGCGTTCTGACGTACAGACACGAACAAGCCGTTCACACAGACGCTCCGCGCACACTGCGCGCCCCTTTGTATTCGGCGAAAAAACCGAAGCATTGTGGATTGCGGCGCGCACGAGTTGAAATGCTCTGTTCGCACGCGGAGTGTGCGCGGTTCGTGCGCGCAAGGCGTCCACACTATGAGAATTCTGTTACATTGCATGATACATTGCGGCAATGTGGACGGCAAATTCTTTCATTGCGTGTTACATTGCGTGTTACGTTACGGCAATCTGTACCCGCCTTTACTTGAAATATTTGTTTTAGAGCTCTCATGGCAAACTGTTGTTGTTTAAACCGCTCCACCTGCCATTGTAGCGTCTAAAACATTAAAGTGAAATTGAGATGTACGCGTCAAATACGGAGATTGAAACCTATTATAAAAAATTGTAATTATATATAAAAACAAACTTTATAGATTAACTAGCAGAAGTCCCCAGCATTGCCCGGACTTTACGAATTTCTATAAATTTCATGTAAACAGTAACCTTTCTCTTGTTTTCATAATCATTCCTCCAGCTACCCTGAATGGTGTGAACCTGCAGGTGACTGAAGGAACTAAATACCTTGGACACATAATCACCAGTAATCTGATGAACGATGACGACATCGATAGGCAAAGATGAGCTCTCAGTGTAAAAGCAAACATGCTCAGTAGAAGATTCCGCATTTGCAGTACTGCTGTAAAAAGGACGCTCTTCCTTTCCTCCTGCGCAACGCTGTATACGTGCGAACTCTGGACAAACTACAAGAAAGACTTCGGGTTCAGTACAACAACGCCTTCCGCATAATGTTTGGTCTCCTCAGATATTGCAGCGCTTCTCGGATGTTCACAGATCCATGGTGGCAGGAATGAGGGAAAGGATAACCAGCTCTGGAAATATCCTCGTCATGGAAGCCCGCCTCAGTCCATCATCCAGCATTGATTCACACTGGAGAAAAATACTGGCTCCCAATGTGCTAATAGAATCCTGAAAGCTTATTATTATCATTATTTTTTATTAGTACCTTATTATTTCTTTTGTTTCATGCACAATCATATCCACCTGCTTTTTATTGCCTTTCAAATATTTTGTGTATATATTATATATACCCTTATGGAATGTGTGGGATTGCAATATTCTCCCCACATACTGGAATAAACACTAATTATACGTCTTCAAACTTCGCAAAAGTTTAAAGACGTATAATATAAAATAATAGACGTATAATATATTTTATCCACTATATATAAAGACAATTCTCATATTCCTATGGAAAAATGATTTGATGGAAAAAACACAAAACAAAATTCACACTCGGTACTCGTCATACCTAAAATGCATAATTCCTACGACTAAAACAACTTTCGCACAGCGACAGTTCTCCTACATTGCCCCCAAAATGTTCAACTCACTGAGTATTGAGACTAGGAAATCGAAAACTGATAAGCTTTATAGCAAAAGTGTACAGGATTGGTTATTTACAAAGGGGAGGAACTATTTTAAAAAAATGCCTGAAGTTAACGAGTTAAGTTTACTTTAAAGTTAGTAAATTTGCTTTATCACTATTATTTTAAATTTTTATTACATTCAAATTCAAAAAAAAAAAAAAAAACTTTTGATAATTATCATAATAATATTTATATTTGGATGATTTATTTTCAACATCTCCACAAGTAGAGTCATTATTTATTTATCTACTTATCATGTATTTACGTACCTATTTTATTTAGCAAAACAGCAGCCTACAATAAGAATAGTTTATTTTTATGTTTATTATTATATAAATCTACCTTATTGAAACCACTTAAAGGAGTCGTTGTTATATAAAAACATTGTACCTAACTAAACTATATATTAATTAACCAATAACAATTCTTACATTTATATAATTATATATTAATAATTCGACTACCATAATACGGGCATGTGCCTAGCATGGTAGTCGAACCACCTGTAAAAACTGTATAAAAAGTTATATAATGAATAAAGAAAAAAGAAAAAAAAAAAAAAGAAAAAAATTATACGTACCAGATTTAAATGTCGGGGTTAAATTTTCCCCACAGGAAAAACTAAACCCTTTCACACACTTCCCATATGATCGTCTAGTCAATCCACGCTATGCAATTGCACTATATAAGTATTATAAATACAAAACAATACAAGAACAACATGTCCACCTACCAGAGACCAAATGGGAAAATAATTCACCGACTCCAGATATTTTCATATCAGAGGGTTCGGCTCTGTGGAATTCCTAATTGAACCTGTAAATCCTACCGGTCCCTCAATATAAATATATAAAAAAATCTTTTGTAATCCTACATGTATTTAAAATGACTGATTTTTGCATTTTTATATATAAATTCTTTGACAAATCTAATATGCCTAAATTTTGAATGAGAGACTAGGTATAATGCCAGTAGCCGAAATAACAAATGGAAATATTTTTATAGTCTGAGAATGCCAAATTCTTTTAATCTCATTTCCTAAATCTGTGTATTTTCTTATTTTTTCAGAAACAGTTTTTGAAATATTACAAGAATTTGGAATGGCTACATCAATGACATAAGTTTTTTTTTTTAATTTTGTCATGTAAAACTATATCAGGTCTATTATGACTAATTCTTCTGTCTATTAGTACAGTTTTATCATAATATATTTTATAAAATTCATTTTCTAAAAATGAATGTGGTTCATATTCATAATATAGTATATCAAGTTATACATTTTATATATCAAGTTATGTTTAATTACCAAACTTTGGTGAATTATTTTTAAAACCTGATTGTGCCTAAATGTATGCTCGGACGGCGCTAATATAGAACATCCCGATATAATATGTTCTATAGTTTCCGGAAAAGCCAAAAATTTTCTACATAAATCATCAATTTGATTTATATCTTTGATAATATGCTTCCTATAATTTTTAGTATTAATGACTCTATCTTGAATGGCAAGCATAAATCCTTCTATTTCTGCGCTCAACTCTCCAATACTCAACCATTTGTTTGACGAAAGTTTGTCAACATACGTTTGGTTGAGATAATTGAAGTGTTTTGCGTGAATAATTTTATTTGACCAGGAATCTAATAATCTAGGAATCTAATAAGAAAGTTGGCTTTCTCGTCATATAAATTTAAAGGAGTAATGTTTCTATCTGCCTTGCAAATTATTTTGTGCATTTCTGAGCTATTAGCTTTCCTATGGAAAAAAATTCTAAGCATTTCTACCTGATTGTGTTTCAAAGATGTTATTTTGACTACACCTCTACCTCCTAAATTTCTAGCTAAATTAATTCGTTCTATAGCTGAATTTGGATGATGGCAATTAAACTTTGTAAACGTAGTTCTAATTAATCGTTCTTAACTATCTAAATCTGTATTGGACCATTTTTCTGATTAATTATGATTATTATTATTAAAGTCAAATAAGACAATATACGCAGGATTTTGTCAGTGAGTCAGGTCGTTAAAAATCTTTTTTTTAATGTTTTATCGCGATAAATAAATAAATAGAAATCGAAAATTATTACAATTTCAACTATATATAATCTACATAAAGACCTTACTGTTTATATATTTTGCAATATTTGTTATCAATATTGATCAAAATACAAATTAGAAAGCATAAAACTCCGCCACTAAGTAATGTATAGCTAAATCAATAACATGCTACAATAGCGCCTCTAGCGGCCAGCGGTAAATATCGTCAAAATGTTGCTGGGTTTAGGCGTGTTATTATTATTATAGGGTATTTGGTAAGTAACTAGATCAAAATACCACTTCTCAATATTCCTCTTTCCTATAACCTTCCATTCCCGATACCTTTCTGCTTCTCCAATTAATTTTACATACCAATCTCAATTGGGGATTCAAGAGGCCCACCTCATCTGGGTTTGTGCGGTGTTCAAATTAAAGATTAAAAAACCGGACTCTTCATTTTCTCAGATGAACATATTATTATATTCATTTAACATAGTGTAATGTAGAGTAATTAAGTATTTAATATGGAAAGAATACGATAGATGGCGGTAAGCATGTAGCTTGCACCATAGCTCGCCAGATGGCATTGGCGTACAAGAAGCAGTATCAGAGATATACTTTACGAGCTCCCCGGTACGTATTCTTTCCATATTAAATACTTAATTACTCTACATTACACATAGTATATTCATTTTTATGTTTTTTATTTAAACGGCAGAGCTGGGACTCTCAACAGGATTGTGGGAATACACAGGTTCCTTCTTTGTGAGCTCAGATTATGGAATAAAAGAATAGATTTCATAATAACAGATGCTAGTGTATTTAAATACTCAAAATTATCATAATAAAACATTCAAGAGACGGGTATCCCTAGTACCCAAACAACATTACCTAAAAGGTATAAACCGATAATTAACCAAAAAATGCTTCATACCTGTTGGACCAAGACGTGATTTCGAAATTACTTTTAAAACTCGGGAGCACTTTAATTACGCCTCTTCACGCGCTGATAGACAGTAGCCGCAATCTCGAGTGGCAAACTCCAGGAGACGCATCCGAGGATCGCATCTAAAGAACGCTTCCGCAAACCGTAATCTCTTCGGAAGACGTAGGGAATACATCCGAGCAAATCAGGAACATATCAGGCTCCTTCACCTCGCCAGGCAGCAGGTCTCACGCCATTAACCAGGATCCCGGCTGAGCGCACCAAGGAATCCGTGTATTGGCCAAGTTCTAGCACCGTCCAAGTTTATTCCACCGAGAATTCGTCATAAATATGGGTAATGAAGGCCAAGCAAAGCCATACAGAGGCTCTCCTGCAATTCACGTCACCGTACCTATCAGAAAACTTGGATTATCTCCAACACAAAATGGCGAAGCCATGTGCAGGTTTTAAAACCGCCGAAAATCAACATACTCTATGATCCGGCCAACGGTTTGAAATATTCCGAATATATCCATATTAAAATTCAAAAGAAACTCTCATGTTAGGTGACGAATCGAATTGCCGTCGCTTCCCTTATCTGGCGGCAATCCAAGAAGTACCTTGCCGGAAATAGTCTTGATAGAGTTGCCAGTTTAAAAAACGAAAACAAATGCAAATCAACAATTAAATATGCAGCCAGGCGGAAGTTCTTCAAGTCAGGACAATAATTATTACTAGTGTAATAATTATTATCGTGACATTAATTTGTTCGTATGAAGCAGATACTTTGACAGATTTGACATAATAAATTAAAATAAAACAATAACTTTGTAAATACCACTTTTATTTTTTATACTTTATGCCGACCGGGTTTCGCTACAAACGTAGCTTCTTCAGGGTAGTATAATACCGTAGCTTCTTCTGGGTAGTACTCGAATAATACTCAGTATTGAGTGTTGTAGCGAAACCCCGTCGGCATAAAGTATAAAAAATAAAAGTGGTGTTCACAAAGTTATTGTTTTATCTTAAAATATTATATTCACTTGATTTTTCTCAGCCTGTAAAAAACCATGCAAGAGGCCTATTGGCCTATTTTTTTCATTTTGGAGAAAAGTAAAACCAGTTGAGTGAGAATTAGACTTATTCCCTTTATTTACACAATCATTGAGATAAGTCAGAGCGGCAAAGGGTTTGAACACAAAAGGCTGTGTCTTGGAAATGAAGTAGGTAAAAAACAAAAATAAATATGTAAGCTAACCGAATGGAACCATTATGTCTAGCATTGGTTAGGATTGCAATGGATGATGCGTTTTTTTGTTAAGATTTAGCAATTGAATATAAAAAAGTTTTAAAAATGAAAATATAAGTTTATTCATCAAAATCGATATGGTTCCTTGCAAAGTACTCCTCATCGACTGCAACTTACGCCAGCGCTAAATATAATTCTCGAAACACCTCTGGTATTCAATTTTCGGAATGTCCATCAGAACCGTTTTCGATTTTTTCATGACATCCTGGGTGCTGTAACGCGTTCCACGAAGCGGTTGATCAGGAAAAAGTAGCAGACAGCCAGATCAATTGAATTCGATGTTTCGTGTTGATTTTGGTCAAAAACTCACGGAAAAGGATCGCAGTGTGCGTTGGTGCGTTGTCGTGGTGCAAAATCCATGAGTTGTAAAAAATCGAATACACGCATAAAGGTAAATGTACTCAGTACAACGTAATTTATAGAAATCTCAAATGTGTTAACTTAACAAAAAAAGATTTCCAATCGGGTGAATGACGGCACCACACAGTAGCCGCCCCTTAAACTTTTTGATCAAGGAATAAAGAAGTACCTATTGATTTATTGTTTTTACATGAATACCGCACAAGAGTCCCAACTGCTCCCAGTTACAACTCATCCAGTTTGACATCCCTTCCCGTAGACTCCGAAATAATGAATTGCTGTTCCTCGATCAACGTTCTACTAATTATGGATACCATTCTCCTTTTCTTTTTTTTTACAGTGAATACCGCACAAGAATCTCAACTGCTCCCGTCTGGAGCCAGCGAGACTATAGCAACCCCAATCGGGGTATGTTGTGAGGCTGAAGGTAGAGGGGAGAGAAGGAGACAGGGAAGAGGAAGGTGGGGAAGTACCTGGCTATTAAGATCTGGTCACCAAACACGGCTAAAGCTATTTCAGGCATCGTTTCAATTCTGAATGGTGGTCTTACACCATGGCGATACTGAGAGTATCTTCCACTCTGGAACGTGCCGTAAATATACTATATATTATTTTAAATGAATAAATTGTAAAACACACAAATTAATCAAATAAAATTTATTTGCCATGCGAGTCAAGCGCAAGTCAAGTACTCCGGCAATAATCACAATTATATATTTTATTGTATTTAAGGAGAACTTAAATATATCCACTATTTTAGAAACTGCTAGAATATCTGTTCTACGATGTTGAATTTTGAACAAATCGTGGTGACGACTATGGCCGATTTCAGGTACGCAATTGTATACTCTGGCATTCCAAGAGAAATCGATTATCAATAGGGATTAATAATCAATGACTGGTCAGTGGTTTAGTGGGCATAGCGCTTGGGTCCCACCCCAGCGTCGCGTGTTCGATTCCTCGGCTGGCTAAGTCCTCCTTCACAACACAAGCAACATTTTCGGCTTTCTGTGGTGGTAGTAGGAGATTTTCAAACATTGTTGGGTTATTCGTAACCCGGGAATGTTTGTCTTTCTTTATTAAAAAAAAATATATATTATATACTAAAACTACATTTGCAAGGTCTAAATAACAAACGTCTGGTTTCTAGCAAGTCCATAAAATAATTATTGAATCTCCGATAATTTCCGTAAATCTGCATATAAGTACGTATATATGTATCTTAGAATATTAAAAAAAACTCCTTGCTTTGAACGTGCATATTATCTCATACACACTCTTCTATTATTCTTACCAAGGTAGTTGTGATGTTGGATCAATTTTCATCGGAGTCATTTTTGGACAAGCCAAAGTCTACCTCGTGATATTTGTATCGATGTTTTGTGTAATTTAATTAAACGTAACTATTGGCGCTGAAAAGAAAAAAGATATAAAATTTTCTCAAAAGCTCACAAGAAATATAACATTTTATAGTAATGAAGCCGGTGTATACCAACAAATAAATTGTCCTTTTTTTACCCATTCACCAGGTTTTTTCTCGCTAAACAGTTTTCCATATATACCAAAAGGGGCACAATTGAAACCCTTGCTTGCGCAAGAAAAAATATTTCTCAATATGGCATTGATCTTTTTTGTTTAACGTGACAGCGCACACCTATTATCTGGAGTCAAAATATAGTTAGATGTGAGAAGTGCCTAAGTCTCCTGGTTTGGTTACAAAATATTTAAACAAATAATATCTAAAACCAGTTCAACCAACAATCTGAATTTTGAGCACCAAGTAAACAGTGAGGAAATCTTGCAATCTTAATGTAGGTAGCTCTAAATACAATTCAATAATAAGAAAAAATTCCCTCATTGTATGAAAAAATCCTGGGTTTGGTCTTTTCGTTGCATAGAATGGTTTTTCTTAATTCCTATATAAAATTTTAAATGTATGACTACCACAACACGGGCATTAGCCTAGTGTCGTAGCAAAAAAAAACAAAAATCTGTAAAAAATAAAATATTATGAAATAAAAATAAACAAAAAATAAAACATTGGCGACTTAGCAACAAAATATAATTCAGCCGTCCATTAAAATGTACGAGGCTAAATAACATTATGTCGTAAGTATTGTTTTGGAGATCGATTTCAGAATAAAAATAGAAATATAAAATATGTAGATTTGTATGAAAATGAAATTCATGCCGCCCGCCACAGATACTGTTTGATGACTTACGTCTACAAAATGTAAATTTATAATTTTTTTTTGTGAGTACCACACAAGAGTCCCAACTGCTCCCAATCGTCTGGACCCAGTGAGACTACGGCATCCCCAATTGGATACATTGTGACGCTAGGGGTAGTGAGAACGTGAAGAGGAAAATGGGAAGTACCTGGCTCTTCAGATCTAGTCACCAAACAAGCCTGAAGCTATTCCAAGAAACTTTTGGTCTTGCGTGGTGGTCATTCTCCAGGGTGATACTGGAATTATCGACTCGTCTGGAACGTGCTGAAAATACACTTTATAACATTAATTATAATTAATTAATTGTGAACTAACATAGTATCAAAAAATTATTTATATGCGAAAATTATAATGCACGCGAGAAAAGGTTAATCTTTCGTTATATAGTAACGACTTCTGATATTTTCTTACGGGTGCATTAAGAAATGAACATTTTAATAACCACCGTCTTAAAACACGATAATTCCAGAAAAAAATCTGTTGTTTTTTGCAAAATACCCTTCTGTGCAAATTTTGTGTTAGAAATCTCGTAGTTGCTGCGCATATTAGAATATTGCATTACTACTCTCCTGATCTCATATTTCGCTTTGTTACTGTGGTCTCTAGGATTGTACGTGTAAATAGTTTCAACGATGTCATCAATATATACAGTTACTAGCTGACCCGGAAAACGTTGTTCTGCCATATAAATTGATATTAAGTTTTTAGATGTCTCAACAGTTGTCAGTTAAGTAATATCTTTGTAACTGTGGTATATAGGATTATATGTATACATTTTTTTACTATGTCATTAGTATAGATAGTTATATGTAGTTATTTTGATGTCTCAACCAATGTCAGATAACCACTCGAACGACACACCAATTTAAATTTTTTTCATTAAATTAAATTAAATTACATCATACCTTAGCTTAATAATTCAAATTAAGTACAAATGCATCAAGAGAAAATTTGCCTAAAGCTTGCAGCAAAGCAATCCGAGATATTTTAAATAGTGCAAACTTTTGGCAAAAAGCGTTCCAGTGCAGGAGCACCTCAGAGAGGGTTGTCTATCATCGTTGGTGTCAAATTCACGAATGGTTACGGAAATATATACATATAACTTTCCGTAATACGGACATCTGGTCCATTTAAATATTTATCGTACACCATACGATAAGGTAAATAAAGCAACTTGTAATCTCTACGAACCTCGATCTTTATTAGAGTTTTCCCGAACTTATTTCAAGGAATTCAAATGTTCTAACTTTTGCTATTTTAAACGCTGGTAAGGGCTCTTAATTACTGAAGCAATCAATTCTAATTTCTCAAAATCTTTTTTTATATTATGTATAATGCGGAAAGGCATTTGACACAAATAAATAAATTAAGGAGAGGGGGTAAAAAGACCCCTGGCTACGACGGTCAGTTGCGATTCGTACGAGGTCAATTAATGATTTTTTTTAAATCGGCGTGGCGTTAAAAAATTGTATTCATTTCTTTGCGTGACGTCTTTCACAACTTTCATTCAATTATCGCTTATTAGTTTTGCATTTAAATTATAAAATTATTTACACTTTGCCTTTATCATAGATCAAAACATGCCACGGTACGGATTATTTATAAGTCGTGTTGGTATTATGATCATAAAATTAATACGGTTTAAGATCATTAAATTTTTATTGCAGCTGGGGCCGCATGCTTGTTATGCGGAATTTTCACAATATAATCCGACCTCTGTTCTTATTAAACTTTTTTTCAATCAGATTGCATTACAATTATCACGACTGCCTGTAGCCTGCGGTACCTACATTGATATTATCTTTTTATAAGAAGTAGCAGGTGCGATACAATTATTATGGAAACTACGGTTCAGCTATTACATTCGAAATAGCTTGTATTATTAAATTATACATACTTTAATTATACTTAATTATTTGAAGTTTTTAAAGCATATTAATAATAATAATAATAATTGGTTAATTTATATAGCGCCGTTTTCGTGAAAAATCACCTCAAGGGCGCTGTACAAATAAATATATAAAAGAATTAATATTACTTGCTTATAACTAAGATTTACAATTACAACTAGTGACTTACATCTAAGACTTATGGCTACTTATATTACTGGCTTACAACTAAGACTTACAATTATAACTAGTGACTTTGCTCTAAGACTTATAGCTAGTGACTTATGACTAAGACATATAGATTATGTTATATTATGAATAAATATATAAAAGAATTAATATTACTTGCTTATAACTAAGATTTACAATTACAACTAGTGACTTACATCTAAGACTTATGGCTACTTATATTACTGGCTTACAACTAAGACTTACAATTATAACTAGTGACTTTGCTCTAAGACTTATAGCTAGTGACTTATGACTAAGACATATAGATTATGTTATATTATGAATAAACAACTTATACACCAATCCAAACTGCCCAACGAATAACCGTTTTGAAAATATCAATGAAATTTTTCAATTTGGGAGGCAGGTATACAAGTACGCAAGTATGCAAGTATGCAAGTATATGCAAGTACCGCCGCTCCGGGAACCATTTATCGGATAACTAACATCCTTGCTATACGTCACCCCAAATGTTTCGCTAGGTTTGGTTGTTAACTTAGCAAGAGAGCCCAGGTTTATGTGCTGACGTTTGTCAGGGTTTTGGCGGCGAATGCATGTGAGGCGTGACTGATCCGGAGAAACTGGTTGATGGAGTACTTTGAACTCTACAGCCGGACTGTCTCGACCCATCGCCTTGCACCGCAGTGGAAGGGATGGATTCATATCTCCGTCACTCCTGGAGGCATTAACTCCAGATTTCTACCCATTCCTCATACCTTTTCCCTTCCCAGAACTTTCTCTCCTTCCTTTCTCAAAAAAAACGTTCCACACAGTATCTCCAGTAAGCCCTAAAAACATCAATAAAAAATAAAAAAAAGAATTAAAAAAAGAGTTTATAAAATGGTATTAGTAGGGACTCACGGTAATTTATAAAATATATGAAAGCATTGAGAAATGTACTTAAATACACTACTTTTTTGTATTTTGTGAAGGTGCAAAAAGTATGGGAGGAAAGGTAGGTTTGAGTGTATTTCGCTTTTCATCTCTTTGACCAAAGTACACATTTTTATCAAACCTGATTACGAACCAAAATATTTTTCTCTGCGATAAAATGGCCGGAAAGATCGACATCTGCGTAAGTCACGAATTATTTAAATAAAAAACGCTATGAATTCACTTATATTTTAAAGACAATGAAACCTGACACCAATACTAAGAAACTAAATACAACTCAATATTAAACGGATTATTATTCAGTCCCATCGCTGAAAATGTTTTTAATTAGTTGACAATGCAAATAATTTTAAACGTATTCCGGCGCGTTTAGAGTCCGCGCGGCCTATTTAAAATTCACAATTTCTCGAAGTGGCACTAAAAAATAATTGAAGCATTTACAACACAAACGACAGTCGACAAAAGTTCAATTATTGCCAGAACAGGGTACGTCGAGAGAAACAATAAAATACGGAAGGCAGGAGAACAAGCCGTAACGCGGGGTAACTTTATTGGCAATTGCGAAACTTTCTTCGTCGGCAGTGTGCGAAATTCAATTTAAAATTTCCCTTCATTACGTTGCAAAGTTACCCCCGGCGTGCGAATCTAGCCCATTCTGCCACTGTAGTACAGTTTTTAACAAGGATAGTTGGTGTATTGCTATAGTGCTCGGCAGGGCTTTTATTGTGGAAAAATTGGTTGCGCATTTGACAACGTGTTACAAGATTGGTTATGGGATTTAATTCTATTTTACGTTAGGTATCATTCAAAGAAGAACAATTTGGTCAAATTTTTTGATTTGCATAAAAATATTTTATTTTAGATGATTTCAACGTAAACATACTGGTTTTGAAAGAAATTCTCATTCAAATATATTAATATAATTTTTGATGACTCCTGAAAAATGTGACACTTTTTTGTGTGAAATGGGCAACGCGTACGTTTCTGTCAATTATGTATATCAATTATAGTATTTCTGCTCTCCTCAGAACAGACATCCGGGGCGTTTACCAAAAAAAATGTCCGTTATGTAATGGAATTCCACCGAAAAAATTTTTTTTTTAGTAACAAACGATTTTTTATTGAGTTAATAATATATCTAACTTCGTAAAAATAGTAAATATAAATAAGAAAATTCTACTATTTAGTAGAAAATCAATGTTTTAATGAAGTACAGGTGATGCGAAGTTCCATTACGTCACAAACTTTAGGTAAGATTTAAGTCAAATTCTGTGGCTATTTGAATTAATTATTTATTAAAATATCATTCAAATTAAACAGTCTTCAAAAAACACATAACTTAAGATAGGTAATTAAATGAAATAATATATTTTCTTAATAAAACTATTCCACAACGCTACTATATGGTTAATTCAATGGCACAATTTAGTCTTTACTTTGGCTTTTTTGTTTTAAAGTAATATAATTTTAAATGTATTCAGATAATAAAATTATCATGTTTTTTATAAATCTAATCTTTGAGCATTATTCTAAACAAATTAATATAAAAAAGTTAAATCTTTTATCAAATCACAATAGGACAAGTGACGTTAATGGAAAAGACGTCACGGTTTAGGAACTATAAAGATAGGTTTACATCCTGCACAATTTCAAGAACAATTTGCATTATAAATTTATAATTTAAATAGTTAGTAAGTTAACCACATAAATTCAACCATAAGTTTTAAGATAACCAATTTAATTAAATATTTTTCATTTTTCATAACATCACTTTTAGCCAACGAAGTCTCTGATGGTTCAAGTTAGTTATAAGCTTATGAATTCGAAACCTTTATTTCAAATTGATTTCGTAGTTTTTTTTCCAATTTTTTTAACGCCATTCGGACGTAACTAATAACTGAATAACGAAAGAGACTTTACCGAGACACCTCTCGCCAGGGATTATTTTGTAAATAAAAAATTAAATAAAAACTAAAAATTAAATAAAAACTGTAAATAAAAACTTAATTCCTACTTTCAATAGACTTAAAAATAAAAAATAAATAATATGACAAAACATAAAAACCAGCATTAGTTACTATATATAGAATTTAATAAATCGTTTGGCACAATGTAAACCATGCTTAATAATTATGCCATTACGTCACATTTTGCGTTCCACTAGTACATCACGTCGCGTTTTCGATGTGACGTATGATGCCGGAATAGAAACAAACTCAAAAAGCCCTTATTTTTAAGACCGATTTCACTAATTGGCATATTTAATCATATTCTACATGACTTAAGTAATTAACCTTCAAATGCTGTAAGTAAAATCTTTATTACTTACCAACAAAAACCAAGTTCATAGTGGAAAATAAAAACAGCACAACGTGACCCCCAACCACTCAGCGGGTGACAGGAGACATACATTGCGGCTCAAAACTAAGATGGCGATTGTTTATAGTGCAAATGTTGCCATTTATCAAAATAAACCGATTCGCACAATGATTTTAAAGGTAATTTTTCGTTCAAAATCGATTTATTGTTGTAGCGTTGCGGAATTTTCCACCTACATTATTTTTAGGCACAGAAAAAAACAGATTTTTTTTATTATTTTGAACTATACTCTGCTAAAAGTAATATATGTTAATGGATTTGGAATATATGACCATTTAAATTAACACAAAATGTAAAACAGGGACTGGGTAAACATTAATATTATGCGTTCGGAATTTTGCAAAAGTAGGGTAGGACACTCAAAAAATCGCCTCTCTTCTAACTTATTTGACGAATATTTATGTTATTTATATGTATTTTATGGTTTTTGCTTTGTAAATAATTAGTTTTATAAATTATTTTATAGAACTTATTTTAAGAAACATGTTCTAAAATTATTAATCTATAAAATATCTTGTTGAAAGTCGTAGGACACTTCATTTTCGAGTGGTCAATTTTTTTGGTAAACGCCCATCGACCAATACATGCCTGGATTGTCGGCGTTGAAATTACTTTTCTGTTTTAAGTAAATAACAATGTTGTGTCATTGCTGATAGTTGACGGCTCTGCAACAAATTTTTGCAGGTGTACCACAAAGATCTATGCAGTCATCAACGTTGTTTTTGATGCACGTCAGCTATCTTGATGAATGTGCACCAATTCAATGCCACACTGACGACAGCACTGTTCATGGAGCAGCACTCACTTATGATGTCCGAACAGTTCAAAGTTGACCATCATCTCGAAAAGGTTCGTGGCTTGAATACGTTTTAAGGGTATCCAAGGGTATCTGATTTCAGTAAAGAGGGAGATCAATTAATGTCTATAAATGTAAATACTTGATAAACCTTTTGATTCCGTGTAAAGGAGGCCAGACCGTCTGATTGCGGTTTTTAATGCACAAACGGAAGGTAGACTAGCTGAGCCTGTTCTACAGGAATTTTATAGGAGTCGCTCTAAGGAGTTAGCAGCATTGATCCCCAGTAGAGTAGTGCACGTGCGTGAAACTCGCAGAACACCAGTTCACAGTTGATGTTGGCTTCGTGAGACTGGTTCGTTTCTTCGGCTCGTTTTTATGTAAGTCGGTTCATATGTGGAACAAGCTACCGAATTCTGTTTTTCCCCTTCACATAATCCGAGCCTCTTCAAGTTCCGCATTAATGAATAAATCCCTTCCTACAGCCCCTCCCTTAATCCGCCTTACAACGTGGCGACATAATTACCTGTCTTTACACCATATTTGACATATATTTGACGGCCGGCGTAGTCCAGCGGTAAGGCTCTTGACTAGCACTCCGAAGGTCGCGGACGTGGCAAATAAATTTTATTTGATTAATTATTAAGTGTTATTTCACAATTTATTTATTTAAAATAATATATAGTATATTTGCGGCACGTTTCAGGCTGGAAGATACTCTTGAGTATCGCCCTGGTGTAAGACCACCATTCAGAATTGAAACGTCGCTTGAAATGGCTTTTAGCCGTGTTTGGTGATCAGATCTGAATAGCCAGGTACTTCCCTGCCTCCCTCTTCCCTATCTCCTTCCCCTCCCCACTACCTTCATCCTAACAACATACCCCAATTGGGGATGCCATAGTCTCACTGGCTTCAGACGGGAGCAGTTGAGACTCTTGTGCGGTATTCATGTAAAAAAAATATGCATGGACACTCTTGTGAGGTCACCCAAAATAAACAGAATGTGCAACTCACATGCGGTAGAAGTTAAACCTTCCGAAAACTAAAGTAGACAAGAGTGGGGAGACTACGAAGCAACGCACGAAGATCCTCTTATATGATTAATAATATCTCATTCTCTCGCAGGTTCAATCCTATAGAGTATGTGGTTGTCTCTTTTTAGTGTCGCTATTTTTCGATTCATCGAGTTTCAAATCACAACGGCGCTGAAGAAGTTTTCCAACAATTTTGAATCATTTCACAGCACGCAACAGATTGCTTTTTTTTAGGCCATTCACCTATAACAGTTCAAAGAATTTTTCTCTCTTTTCACTAATGGTAATTCACAAAAATAACTCTCCAAAAACATTACTTTTTTCTTAGTACTATTTTCAACCTGTGACCTCTGTACCCTGATCCGAGTATTAAACGGCTCTCCAAGAAGGTAATTGAAGAAAACTTAAGCTTACTTTCTTTAAATTATTTCTGTATACCTTCACATTATAATATAAAATAAAAAATTGAGAAAAAAGCATAATGGAGCCTTACACAAAGAACTTAATAAATTGTTATTTTTTACATTTGTCAATCCCACCACTTCGGTAAATATACCAAAGGAAGTTTGAGGTAATAAATCACCGCCAGTTCTTACGCCCCATGTTGCACTCAAATACTTTGGCTTTGTAAGCGACAGCGTCTTGACATGCCTTTTACAACTTATACTGGAATGCAAAGTGTGTACACTTTAACAAAAAGAGCTTTCTCTTTGTGCTGTTAGATTTATTGAAAGCTGCTTTGGAAGCTGATTGTTTTATAAATCTTGCGTTTTTTTTCTTGTTACTGCTGTTGACCAGTTTTTTAAAACTGTTATTTATAATAGAAAGAAAATAAATTTCTTACGTAAACGTGAAAGGTACGTAGTTGAGTTTTTTATTTGGTTTTCAGTCGTATTTTCTCATGGAAACGCGTGTGTTTTAAATTTCAGGTCAATTGATTGATGTCAGTAGAATAAGAACGAGTCGTTATTCAAAAACGTCCCTATTCAAATTGGTACAAAGTTGAACGGGTAACGGGGTAACCTTCATTCATCTTCACTCCTTACAACGTAGGCCTTGAGGAAAATAATTTCTCTCTAATTTCTTCTGTCGCCTGTGGGGATGCATTGTGGAGGGTATTTCGAGGAAAGGAAAGAGAGGATGTTATGGGAAGGAAAGAGGTAAGCGGGGTAGGAAGGATTCTGGGGGTCAAGGCGGTGTTCCGAGAGAGTCCTGCTGAAGAAATCAAAAGTTTTCCCTCAACCAGTCTCACGTGATCCGGTCTGCCTCGCAGCTAGTGGGCAGATGGGCAGATTCTCGGGGTCAAGGCGGTGTTCCGAGAGAGTCCTGCTGAAGAAATCAAAAGTTTTCCCTCAACCAGTCTCACGTGATCCGGTCTGCCTCGCAGCTAGTGGGCAGATGCACCACCAAGACCCGGACAATCCTCACCCCATGAACCCGGGCACCCTTGCTAAATCACCAAATATAGGATGATCTATGGCAGAGTTTGAGTCAATTTAGTCCAGTCTTTTCAAAACTTAATTAAATTAATATAAAATCTGTGTTCACACGGTTCCACGACAACTGAGAACCAACTCAACTCAACACCTCTGAAAACACATTAAAAGCTACAAAAAAATATTTGATAAATTTACCATAACCTACCTAACGTAAGGGAACGTACCCATACTATGTGACACGTGTGGGGGGGGGTCTTCAAAATGTCACGCCTGGTACAAATGAGCGGCGGCGGGCTTAGGTTTTTGGTCACCGGGGTGGAGGGGGGGGTTAAAAATGGCAAAAAGTTCACGTAGTATGGGTACGTTCCCCAACCTGATTTTACAATTTTGTAAATATTTTATTGATCACTTAATGACTTAAGTTAAGAGAGTTGTCCGTCCCGTTCACATATACACGTTTACATATTACCACATAAACTCTTCTGATTTCGCGAGAAACGAGGAGAAATTCAAAATTAAGTTCTTTTTCCATAAAAACAATTTAATTTTGAAAAGGCGGCAAAAATGTTAAATAAAACTTAATTTTTCAAAATAGGAACGAATATTTCAAGATTTTAGAAAAGAGATAAAGTACCTACCTGGTTCACTGTGACATAGGTGTATTTTATTTACAAAAAAAGTATTTTGAATTAAATTGATTTTATTATTTTTTTCCCTATTATTCATATTGAATTATATTGTGCGTGTTGAATTAGAGATTTTTAATTAAATTTTTTTTTGTAATTTAATTTAATTGAGGTATTTATTTTATTTTAATATAACTTTTATTTTACTTTCTGTTTTTATATTGGAGGCGTGGTTGAAAACCAGCTGCATTCCAGGAGAAATTCTGAATTGTAGCTGTGCAGTGACCTTTTCATCAATAGAATTAATGATAAAATAACAAAATTGTAAAATTGTAAAAATCTATTGATGAATAAACCTTTTCATTATTATTATTATTACAAGAAACGCTTATTTCTTTTCTTCATAGTTTTTTTTTTTTTTTTTTTTGTATTTTTGTATTTCAAAATTTGAATTTGAATTTTCATTTTTACTTTTCTTTAAAATATGGTCTTTTTTTTTCTTTAGTTTTAAGCATTTCTTAATATTTTTTGAAATGTTAAAATATTAAATGTACGACTACCACAACACGGGCTTAGCCTAGTGTGGTAGCCAAAAAAAACCCAAATATCTGTTACTAATAAAAAATATATGAAATAATAAAAAAAAAAAAATAAATAAATAAATAAAAAATAAAAAAAAAAATAGTCTTGATAAGCAAAGTAAGATTTCGTGATTTTTATCTAACAAGCAATTAACCATTAATCTTTCAATTGAAAAATTCTGCGACTTTTTTGGGTGATTCACTGCGTTAGTGCTTTTATTGTACCCACTTTATTGTGAAAAACAACAGTGCTCATTTAAATATTTTATGTAACCAATTTTTCATGCACAAAACTAACAAATTCCGTTATTTTTAAAAATTCCATATAAATTTTAATTATTTACAGGTTACGTCGTAATTATTTCGCAACTGATAAACCCATTACGAACATTTTTACGCGTAAAAGTTCTGTTTGTAGTGCTTTTATGGCCTCGTTGCTAATTGCAGTTGGCAAAGCGCAGTTCTGCAGTACTAATAAAATTAATCATTTGCAATCATTATCATTGTCATCATTGAAAAGCTCATGACGTAAAAAGCTAGTGAAAATTTGGAAATTTTCAGCTTATTTGATGTAAATAATTGCCTTTGAAAATTGAAAATTTGACTGATATTAATGACAGTCATCGGTTTATTAAAACGTATGCAGTCATTTACGTAAATCTCACTCAATTAGGAGATGCAATTAACGTACAAAAATTTCGGTTTTGGTGCATGGGGAAGTAAGTAATGTTAAATATTTCAGCATGGTGGGTAACATTAATTATGTTTAATTTATTTATTTGTTTGTTTGTTTGTTGGTTTGTTTGTTTGTTTGTTTGTTTGTTTATTTGTTTGTTTGTTTGTTGTTTGTTTATTTGTTTCTTTGTTTGTTTTTTTTAGTGTGTTTATTTATTTATGATTTTTTTTATTTATTGTCTTATTTATTTATTTAAATGCCCTGATGGGCTTTAAAACATTATAGTTTATAAGTTGAGTGTCAAATAATAAAGAAAATATAATACAATGAGAAAAGAAAATACACAATTCAATTTAACAACAAAAGCATATAATAAAATAAAAAGTGTCAAATTCAATATAAACAAAAATCGCAGAAATTATGTAAATAATGTAAATCTATTTGTGTCTAGAGGAATAAAAGTGATAGAATATACAACATATACACTGATTAGTTTTAAGATGAAATATATCACTTAGATCAGAATATTTATTTCCAAGACTGTGAAGTCCCGGAAACGGAGAATTTTGATAAGCTAGTGTCCTGGTGTTATTGAAGTAAAGGAGTTATAAATATCGACATGGTTTTTTGGGAACATGGATATTGATTAATTGAAGTAATTTAAGACAGTCAATTTTGTAATACAGTAATTTATGTAATAATATTAGGTCCTTACATATGAAATTGGCGTTTTGTATGGGAGGAACATAAAGTCGATTTTTTTTAAATTTATTTAATCAAAGTGTGTACCATGGTTATCTATGCACTTTTGCCATCTCATAAGTAGTTCATCAATCCCTTTACTAAAATAACCATTCGGACGGTAATCAATAAAATCTTTGAAGGCGGTTTGGACTGCCCCATCGGAGTTGAATTTTTTTCCCTTGCAAGAAGTTATCCAAATTTCGAAAAAAATGGTAATCTGTTGGGGCAAGGTTCGACATTCCAATTGAAGCTCCTCTAATTTGGTAGCCGTCTGTCGTGCAGTGTGTGGTCTAGCGGTCAACGCGCGTTTGTTGATTTGCTTCACTCAATTCGTGAGGTACACAGTAACACCGCAGCCTGCAACTAACTCGGACGTGGTTTGCGATGGATCCGCTTCCACAATAGCCTTCAATTCTTCATTATCAACTTTGGTCTCCAGCCGTCCACGGGGCTGGTTCAGCAGGTCAAAATTTCCAGAACGAAAACGTTGGAACCAAAAACGCACTGTGTTTTCTTTTGCGGCACCGTCAACAAGTGACGCAAAGAAAAAAAAACAATTAGGGAAAAAACAAATGAATTATAATTTTCGAAATACAAATACATGAGTAAATAGCTGCATAAATTTGAATTTGGAATTCCTAACCAAAGAAAAGATATTTGAGATCAAAGTTGCAGTACGGCCAATTTCATATGTAAGGACCTAATATTAAATCTGTGCTTATTCTTCTTTCTGAAAGTTTCAATACAGACATTTTATCCAAGAGGTAATTGTAATCAATGTTTAGTATACGCAATTTATAGTTTATGAATCTTAGAATCTTCCGTTGAATCTTTTCAATGTTGTCTGAATGAATGTTGAAAAAGGGAGACTAATATTGAGTAACATAACTAACTAACATAATTGACGTAACATTGAGTTATATTCAAGTTGGCATCTGACAATGTCACTGGTTTTATATAACATAATAAATGTGCCTAAATCAATAAATAATTAACTTTTTAGAAATTTCAACACTTATATGAATATCTAGAGGGCACGGTCGATTGATAAAAACTTATGTCAATACAATATTGACTAAATTCGTCATCTATGGTGATTTGGCATTATTTGCAACCACGGTCAACATATATCGGTTGACAAAAGTTATCAATTTTAGCACGGCCTCATGAGTGTCGAATAGGCTGTCAATATACACAACCTTTTTTTAATAATGTCGTTCGTAGTGCAAAATAACTGGCTTATCAATGAATGGAGGTGAACTAACAAAACTCTTAGAATTAAATGAAGCGATTCGTAGACTTGAGTCATCAAAGATGCGATCAATTTATTCCGTTCGATGATGGAAAAACAAAAGTGGTTTAAATATGACTAAAGACCTCGTTCACCAATTAACGTTTGTTAAGTGTTAAAAAGCACATGCGAGGTGGCTATATATTTCAATTCGATATTGTCAACTTGTTAGTATTTTTAATTATTCATAGCAGTTTGACGTTTAGGAATTTAAATCCATTGACAGATTCGCCAGTGTTGCCAGCGTGTATCGATTTCTCATTTATTCCCTTTCAATATCGGTTCCGCTGTCAAGAATTGAACAAAAGGCGTGGGAAGTTACGCCTATCGATCCGATATTGTAAAGTTATTAATTTCACTTACAGCTACAGTACAGGTAGGTAGCAAAATTATTTTATGAAAAAATATTTTTATGGTATAAATTGAGTAGGTACGCGCTTGAATTAATTAACGGAGTTGAGACAACGCGTGGTTTCACTGAACTAGTTCCAGTGGAAATACTTCAGCGGCCCGTTCATATACATCTATTAAAAACTTTTTTTTCTTTCAAGATTTCAAATTTGGGCAAATAATTGCACCGACCTACTAAACTGGCTATACTTATTATGTTATTTACTGATTTTATTAATTTTATTGTTCCTTGGAACTGAGGTAAACTTGAAATATATTTTAACAATTTCAACGTGCCTCATCTTTTTGTTAAGTTATTTACATATATTATACAAACATATGTTTTCATTGTTGCAATGTTGTAATATTTACGTATCGTAGTACCTATTTATTGTTTGATTTGTTATCTGCACAACTACACATGTCTTTCTCAACTTATGTTTTCTATTTTTTGCTATTTCACAAGCTCACTAGAGCTGTCTTTTTATGTTGTAGTTATACCTGATATCTACTCTGTTATATTGTGTAAAAGTCAAAGAGCGTTAATATTATACACAAGTAAATTAATATTATTTGAATGACTATCCTTGCCTACTCATGCGTCGGAAAACTTAATTTTTTTTTGTTAAATATTGTCTTAACTTCGTTAAACAGAATTAAAAATACAAACATTTTCTTTCTTTAAGTGGCATTGCAACGTGCGCCCGGTACTCACTGGTTAAGAATACAGTGTTGCCAATTATCATTAATATACACATATTATGTGGTGGCAAAGGGTAACTTTAGGTGACTTGTGAAAAAGTTAGACATGACAAAAATATTTATCTGTCTGAAATGTCAAAAACTATAAAAGTTCAAACTGATTAAGAAAAATAACAAGAAAGTTATGTTAGGATGCCAATTACGCTATTTATAGAAAAGAGGAAAGTTGATAAGTCCTGGCTATACAGATCTGATCCCCAAAACGGTTTAAACCATTCAAATTATTTTGACATTAGTAATTAAAATAGTAAAATCCTATATGAATAATATAACTCCCTATATAGATTCGACAGGATTTACTACTTTATTCATCTCTTCCTTCACCTATATAATGCTCTCTTTATGGTATTAACCCTCAATTTAAATCATCTTTCTGTTTGAATTGTATAAATCAGTATGTATCCTACCTTAAATATTCTTATGTTATAATTAAATATTCTTATGTATGATACTCATTTATGTACCTCTAAGCCTGTCTCAACACAGATATACCCTAGTGAGACAGGCATCGAATAATGTAATGTAAACATATCTTATATAAATAAATAAATAAATAAATAAATTTCAAGCAACGCGCAACGTTTAAATTAGGTCAAAGTTTAAATTAGCAATACCGAGTGTATCCGCAACTTTAAAACGGATTGTTCATTTACTTCAAATAAAATCGTTTTTCAGTAATATTTCGTCAATATTGCAATTTTACTTTGAGCTTGTTTTTCTTTTTCGTATTTCCTGAGAGGAAAACTCGTGATAAACATACCAAAAAATGTCACCGCAAATTCGGAAGTTTGCAAGAGCAACATTTCAAACCAGGTAAACCAGCGAATCTGTTCCGACAGGACGCGCACTGCAAGCAAATGTACACCTATATCTACATATACATACATGGAAGGGATATTCTAGACATGGTAGTGAATCTAAAGAGCCGTTGGCACTGGGAAAGTAGTTAAGTCGAGTAGCGAGTATATTATTAACTAAACGCGTCCAAACACCACAATTTTAGTAGAGTAGTCTGGTTAGAGTTAATCCATTTTCTTATATTTTTTCGTGCGAGTAACGACCTCCACCAGGCGTCCCTGCGTACTGACATGCGCGAACTCGTCGTTTTAACAGATTTTATTAGTAGTCGCGTTGAAATTTCATGCGGTTGGAGCGAAGAAATTATAAATTTTACTCTAAAATTGTTCATTTGTGCTACTATTAATCGCTTTTCCTGTCCATAGTTTATTTATTTTCAGCTCACTAAATTATTCTCCCACCTCTTCTAAAAAAAGTATTAGATACAATCAGTTTAATTAGCCTATTTACTTTGTTGTGTGGCAACCCGTCATCTGGTAACGCGCGGCTCACTAATGAATTCTACTTGAACGTAATGCGAACGCTTTTCAGTGAGTCATGTAGCAAGTTACTCTCTCCTCGACTAAACTAATATCCCAATGTGAACAAGCCATAAGGGAGAAACATACTAAGTAATGTTATATTATTGTATATCTCTGTTTGATATTTTATACGAAATGTTGAGGGACGAAAAAGGGTTAGGACGAATGAACATGTTGACGTAGTTGATTACCTACTTATTATCAAACATTAACCCCCACCAAAAGTATACAAAGTAACCAACTTACTGAAAATCAGAAAACTGTATAAACATAAATATAAAAACGTACAAAAAACATAAAAATTGCGCCGGTAGCGGAGAAGCTTTGAACAAACACACCACAAATAACAGGCGATCAAAGCATTCAATAATATTTCACTCGATACAGAAAAAGAGGGAAACAACAAAGTATTACAAATACAAAATTAAACGATGAAGAATAAGAACGGCAATATTACAAATTTTTTATAACGAATAATAAAACGCAATATACAACATAATTACAATCCACACTTCATTACGTACGACATTATCACATAATATTTTCCAATTTTCTGACTTCATTCGTTACCGACTTTGTTATTGTATTTTATTTTATACTATCTGGGGTACCCGACTTCGCTCAGGGAGTTAACATGAGATTGAACTGACATTCGAAGCCACGACGGATCTTGCTTTATGTTTACTTGCATTAATTCACTACTTTCCAGATAGCGGTGAAAAATCACAGGCCAATAAAAATATCAATAACATAACAAGATATCATTTTAAAAATTTACATCATGAATAATTGTGTACACTGTGCATACACTTTATCTATCAAAATATATTTTGGTTGGTAGGTATTTTATTGCTTGTCTTTATTTGTAGTTTTTTTTAAGTTCTTTTGATAAATCTAGCATTTAAAGAGTACGAATAACTTCGAATCGACATCTTTCGATACCAATATTCTTTCATTGGGATAAACGTATTAACGTATATGGGTACGTATTATCGTATAAACGTATAAGGAGTTTACGAATGCAATACTTTAAAACTGTATTTTTCAATTAATGCCAGCAACTTTCAAATGTGAATTTCTTAATAAATATATTTATATATTTTTTTAATTTACTTTATACATTGCTTTCATAGTCACATAATTTGAGGATTTTTCGACCACCATGCTAGGCCGTATTAATACATTTAAAAGTACAGTTTTTTAACATTCTCTTCAAATTTCTCCAACGTTATTTGCCTTCCTATCCCCTTTTTTTCTCTCGTAAAGTCAACATTAGTTTAATAAATGTTATAAGTACAACCTGAAAGCTTTTAGGTCAGATCTTTCAATCCAATCTCATCGTACAAATTGGAACGGCTTGAGAAGGAGGTAAACTAATTTACATTCAATTAATTCGAATTTTAAATGAACATCAAAATTCATTTCTTTATAAGAATAACCCTCTTTTTATAACTTTTGAAGGTTATTCCCATCAATTAAATATATCATTGAAGAAGAAGGTAACACTGATAATCTATACGAAAATATTAAAGAGAACAAGACACAGATAAATAAAAAGATAACGGTTGCAAGTGAGACCAAATAAATAAATATAATATGTTCATTTGTTTATTTGGCATAAAAATAAAATAGGGGTTTCTTTGAATGTTTGAGCGTACTTTAAATTCCCCTCTACCTCTTTTTTGTAAATGACACTTATACCCTTTTAAGTTACGGGTACGCTATTTTTAAAACGGATTTAAAAAAAATTAATACTAAGGTATTGTATGGTCACGTGAAGGTTATCCCGATTAGCAGAGGGAAATTATTTTTTTTAAATACACCACAAGAGTCCTAACTGTCCGGTTCTAATGTAACTATGTTATCCCAACGGGCCTGGAGGGAGTAGAGAGGGCAAGAAGAGGGTTAGAAAGTCTTGCTTATCAGATACGGCAAAAGCTACTTCGAACAAAATTTAGGTTCTGAATGGTGGTCTTTCACCGGGGGGTCAAGCACAGAGAAATCGATACATTTTCAATATCTGATCGATGGGCATCATTTCCAACGATTTTATATCGATACACCAAACACTTCACTGTTGACAGCCGAACGGTATTGACAAGGAATAAATAATAAAATACGTACGCTGGCAACACTGGCGGATCTATCTACGAATTCACATTCCGAAACTTCAAACGCCAATCAATTGCGTAAAAATATTAATAAATTGACCTTGTTGAAATGAAATGCTAACCTAAATGTGCACTGGTAGTCGACATTTACCTTTTGATACTAAACGAAAGTTAATGAGGTCTTTGGTCATATATCAACAATTTTCGTTTCTCAAAGATCGAACGGCTTAAAAAAAATTGCGTCTTAGATGCATTATTATTTAAGTCCATGGATCGCGTGTACGACTTCTTCCAAATTAAGTGTTCAATTCTTTCATTGAAAAGGGGTAATTTTGCATAACGAACGACATTATTCAAAAATGTGTGTACTATGGATGCTGCGCTAAAATTTAGCAACCGCCGGGTCCATCGGTTGCAATTTATTTATTTATTATGGATAGACACAAAAGAAAGTACAAATAACATATTAGGAAGCTTTGCCTGTCCAACTAGGAAAGTTTCCCGTTCCAGGACAGACAAATTGACAGGCTTAGTTCATATTATTCCAAGAAATATACATAATTACATAACAAACAAAAAAAATATAAAAAGTAACCTGGTAGCATATAATTATACTCGGATTTACCGTATAGTATGAACCAGGTACCTGATAACAAGTTGGAGGAATTACATAAAGATTTACAACATAAACATAAAGAGTTAATGCTATTACCTGTTAAGAATCGTTAACTGACCATAGATGACGGATTTTGTCAACATAGTATTAATCGATCGTCCTTGCTAGATCTCATGGGCAATACTGAAAGAATCCACCACTTAGTGACAGTTATTCAGCGATTGAAGGCAATATTAAACATTCACAAAATGTTTCTTCTACATTTTTTTTTCTTCTTACGACACTATTGTTAGACTTTTCTTACTCACCCTTCAGTATGTTCCAATTTTCTTGATATCCAATTTTCCCTTTGATTGATGAAAACATGTAAATACTCTGTATACCTTTTTTCCGTATTTACATTCCTATTCCATATTTCATATGGATAAATGGCTATAAAAATCGTACGTCATTCTAAAAAAGGGGAGCAATCAATCTCGTACAAAGAAAGCATCATTAAAAACCAATCTACAATATAAATCGTTATGGAAAAAACTAGGTGGGAACGTATAAAAGTTTTACATACTCCATCCAAGGCTACTTCAAGCATTCGGTAGTTAGGTAGATACTTGACTTTTCAAAATGAAATCGGAAAAAACTCAAACTATTCATGTTATAGCAATATGCATACGGTCTTGTTGTGTATTTCCCTCTTAAGCAGGGTCTCTTCCGATCAAAAGCATGAATATTTGCTTACTCTCATTATTATAAAAATTGGGGGCGTGGCCTTACGCATACAAAAATGTAACCAATACTATAAAAACTCCCCCATTAGCGATGTATATAGTAATGGTCAGTCAGTTTAAGTTAGGATAGGTTAGGTTGGGTTAGGTTAAGTTGCATAAGGCTAAGTTCGCTAAGGTTGGGTTAAAGAAAGTTAGGTTTGCGAGAAGGAACGTGCTACGCAATCGTGAGTATTTCCATACGGCCACGTGTTATATAAGAACTTGAAATTATATTTTCAGGGCTTATGATATATTTCGGGTTGCCTTTTTTTATTATTTTTTTTCATTTATTTAAGTTTTATTCCAGAAGGACTGGGAGGGCAGTGCAATCCCAGTCTATCATGTTACATAAATAATCTAAAAGAAAAACGAAATAAAATGTAACAACATATTAGGTAGGTAGGGAGACCTAGAATAGTTGTGACAATTTTTAATTTAAGGGACGTATCTCGCTCAAGAAACATTCCACAGTAGTTATGACTTATTTGAATTAATGTAGCACCATTCCTTCCCTTTCCTAAACAATCATCAAAATTAATTAAAGTATTATGGTTTCCGAGAAAATCAACAAAAAGAAAAACTACTCCCTCTGTCACAACTCCCCTGTCACCGAGTTAAGTTGTGACCGGTACCGAGGTAAGTGACAGCTTTGTATTTAGACTGTTTGAGTATTTAGACACTAGCAGTGCCTTTATCAGTCTTTTTTGTATAGTTATTAGGCATTCTGAAACAAAAAAGTAGTCATCCAGCATGCAACATCACACTTCAAGTCCAAATGTTTATTTATCGAAAATGATTTTTTGAGACAAGCTTTTATTGCGGACTACACTTGCAAGATTTGACCTTAATATACTAACGCACAAACACACAAAACTGCGACTGTCACAACTCTTCTAGGTGTTCAAAATTACGACTTGGTCCGAATAATGATTCATATTTTCTAAACACGATGCAAACACAAAAGATCAATGTAACGCTTTGAGACTTAAATAACCATACAACTTAAGAAAAAAATAACACAACAACGCACTGGTAATAAGACGTGATATAAATTCAATCAAAATTTACTTTTCGCATTTTTTTGCATACAGACGTGCGTCGCTTCTCGTGCGTCGTCGGCGGGTACTGAGTGAAGTAGCGCGTCTCTAAAGCGACAAACGAGCGTTGTTACAATATCGCTAACTATTATAGGTAGGGAGAAATCGTTTTTGTCATAACTCTCCTAGGTCTCCTAGGAGGGTGTGTGGAGGGTCTTTTCGAGGAGAGAAAAGAGTGAACATAGGTCTTGTTCCCTCTTTTCAAGATCCACGTTGTAGGGGGAAGGAAATATAGAGGCCGGCAAATCGTTCCACAGCCGGGCTATATAACTCAAGAACGAGTCGTAGATGCGATTAGTTTTCATTTGAAAAATGTTAACCATCTGCATATTATGTTGGGTCTTGCACCACAGTTTTTTTTGTAAATGACACGAGATCTCATTCATGTTAACCTCTGTTATCCGAGCTGGGACAGTAACTATTACAGATATCGCTCTGCGGGTTGAAGTTGGCAATTACAGCAATTAAAAAAGGAGGGAATTGTTCGAGTTTAGCCGATTTTCAAAGCTATCAGGTTTTATCTCTTTGGTTGGCAACGTTTTTTGGCTAAATGCCACGTTTTTAGGTGTTATGTCAAGAAACATAAATATATTTCAATTGGGTACAAAACAAAAATATATTTATGAGCCTTAAAAGAAGTTAAGGTTTCTGTATTAGTTATTGACAAAAAATCAAAACATAAGTTTTTTTGTGACACGCACGACAATCTAAAGCATACACCTGGCAAAAGTTCTAGGTACCACTCTTATTTACAAAAGCACATCCTGGCTGTTTTCAATGCATCCTGTCGAAAATAACGCCAAAGTTAAGTTCCAAATCAATATTACTAAACTAAACTCGGTTAAACGCTAGAGGAATATGACTAGCTGTCATAATTTTAAAATTTCCCGGAATTGAATAGTTTTGCAATTGAGCGTGTAATTATGGTATTCAAGGGGTTACAAGAGTTTCGTTGTTTAGAAAAAAGTTTATATTTTCAATTTTTTTTTAAATATAATAAATGAAATATTTTATTTAATTTTAAACAAATAAAAGTGCAACATTTAAACAATATATTACAAATTTTTCATCTAAAATTTTGAAAAATGGTGGGACCTGGTTATCGGAGACCCAATTATAATTTTTTTTTAATCTTTCGTTCTTGAACGAGCTATACTAATCAATTTGGGAGGCGGGAATGGGTACCGCCGCCCCGGGAACCTTTATTGGATAACCAACACCTCTGCCATAGGTCACCCCAAGTGGTGCCCGGGTTCATGGGGTGAGGTTTGTCTAGGTCTTGGAGGCGGATGACCAGGACATACTGAACCCTAGATTCCTACCCACCCCTTAAACCCTTTTCCTTCCCAGAACTCTCCTCTCCTTCCCTTCCTCAAAAAAACCCTCCACACAGCATCCCCAAAGATGACATAGGCCCTGAGGGAAATTATTTTCCTCAGGGCCTCCTGTGTGGAGCTCATGTAAAAAAAAAATACTGAAAGAAACATTCTTGATTTTCAATTTCAGATAAAGAGTTATCATGTCCACCACAAAGACACTTGTTTTAAGAAACCAGGTCCAACCAGATGAATTTTCAAAAATTTTGGATGAAAATTTTATAAAATCTTGTCACTTTTATCTGATTAATATTTTAAATAATATATATATATATATATATTTTTTTTTTTTTATTCACAAAAATATACATAAATTACAATAAATTTTATACAATAATTAATTACACAATACATTATTTGATGTACCCCCATAAAAAGCAGGGCTTGTGTGTATGGGGGGTGATATATAATTCATTTATTTTATTTAAAAAATGTAGAGAAAATATATCTACTTTTTTTCTGACCACCGAAAAACATTTAACCTCTTAAGAATGTACACCTTCAAATGCAAAACTAGTAAGCTTTTTTCTCACCACCGAAACCCGTTTAACCCCTTAATAATAAATGAAGTTTTTTGGTGATAATAAAAATGGACTAATTTTAGTCTACCATATTTGATGTTAATTTTATGGGAGCATTGAGAAAAGTCTGATAAAATGGCTTACTGTGAAAATTTTGCTTCACTGCTTTTTTAATATCATCTGCTGTGTGCATGAAACTGGGACATTAAGATTATGGCATTAAATGTTCTGTAATATACAACGTGTCCGGAAACTCGTAGTACAAGCGGGAAACTGGTGTATCTACATCACGTAGAGAACCCAAAAAACTTTTTTTTTCGATCTAAGCATTTCGATTTTAATATTATTTTTTTCTGTTTTTCCATTTTTTCGGCAACTAAAGGGTTAAAAAAAATTTTGAGCCCGGTTTACCCTTCGTTGCATTTTATAAGACATTACACAGCTGAAATCAATCCCCTAGTGAAATTTTTTTTCAAATTTAACCTAAAAAATTCCAACTTCGGACCCGATTTACTCGAAAACGAAAGCTCAAATCAAAAAAAGTTAAACCACAAAATCGACTCCAAATGTGATGTGGATTCTCCAGTTTCCCGCTTGTACTACGAGTTTCCGGACACCTTGTATATTTTCAATACTGCTTGACTAAATTTGAATCGCCATGCTTATCTTTACATTCTTTATACTCCTTTTTTCAACTCCCCCACAAACTCTCCAGAATCTCAACATTTCCCAAATGGACTACGCCATAGTTCCACTAGTTCTGAAGTTTCGATTAATAAATATGACTATAAAAAATAAACGAAATAGCTTTCGTAGAAATGGTTCCATTCTAAAAGCTAATAAAGTCTTTGATAAATTATATGCCACCTCACAAGAGCAGCCCTGTCCGTACACTATAAAGACAATAGAACTACATCGTCACCCGGTTGCGTATTTCCAAAACCTATACCGATTCAGTCGCGGTAGCGACAATTTACATTTTAAATATACCTCTATATTGGTTATTTTATATCACATTGCAAAAACAAAAATTGTTCTAAAATCTAGATAAAATATTTTTTATATTTTTATTTTTAAATATTTAAATTTTAATGTTATTCCCAAATAGTGTAAATACACCTCTACATTGATAATTTTTTGATATCACTCTGCGAAAACTAAAATTGTTCTAAAATCTAGATGAAATAATCAATCCAATGTGTTTATTAGAAATGAATAATTTTATTTCTAAATATTTAAATTTTGATATTGAAAATGCAAAGCGACTGAACCGGTATAGGTTTTGGAAATACGCCGCCCGGTTGGGCAGCGTTGGATAGGAGCTGTAGGAATGGATTTATTAAAGCCTTGAAGGGGCCCGGATTACACGAAGGAAGAAAAACAGATGCCGGTAACTCGTTCCACATACTAGACAACTTGAACAAAAACGAGTCTAAGAAACAACCCGTTCTCAAGAACCTTATATCAGTGAACGGGGTTTCTACTCGTGACCTTTGTTTCGCGTACATGCACCGGTGCACAGAGGATCAATGCTGCTAGAGTAGGCTGAATTGGAAAACCTAGAATGGACTTTGTATGCGTACATTATTTTTGCATGTACATTCAAGATGGCGATTGGGCACCGACCAAATTCAATTATCGGATGTACATACTTGAGAATTGTTTGTGTTTCGATATTAATTATTAATTGTTTTTGTGTTTAATTCTTGAAGAACTTGACAATAATATTATCAAATTTAATTTTAATTAAATAAAAAAAGGGTTCGATATTAACTATTGAAGGATCTTTTATAAATGTCGTCCAGTATCTTGGAAGACCTGAGAAAAAACCCTCAGGGACTGTGTCATCTTTGGGGATGTTGTGTGGAGGGCCTTTTCAAGGAAATTAAGGATTAGAAGTTCTGGGAAGAAAAAGGTATGAGTGGTGTGTAGAAAACTAGGGGTCAGAGGGTCCAGGAGTGACGAACGTAAGAATCCATCCCTCCCACTTCGGTGCAAGGCGATGGTTTGAGAGATTCCGGCTGGAGTGGAGAGGTCTAGGTTACGTCTCCCTCAACCAGTATCGCCCGATCCGGCCTAACCCCTCACCGTAAAACCTACCCCATGAACACGGGCATCCCTACTAAGTCACCAAAATTTACCGAACCACTTTGGGTGACTTTTGTCAGGGGTGTTTTATCCAATAAAAGTTTACCGGGGCGGTGCGCGGCACACATACTCGCCTCCAAAAAAGATGTGTAACTTTGATCCAAGGAAAGACACTGAATTTATTCCATGCTAAACAATAAAAAACACGCCATTGACTGGGATTTCCGACAATTTTCCCCGAGTGGCACTGCTAAACTCTTATCACCTAATGAATTTCATTGTAATCTTGCGATTCGGTTGAATACCGCAATAAATTAGCTACGCAGATAATTTTCATGGGTCTAATTTCATAGCCACAAGATGGTTGACAGTTTCACAAAATAATACGAAAATTTATGTAAATTTAATTACCACGCGTACATTATATCAAAATGGTGGTTCCGTGGTTTGAAGCCTTAGACATAAGTGGATGGAAACAGTTTTGTATCACTGAAATACCAGATATTATGATCTTAACGATATTTTATGTGTTGACTCCAGACAGCAAGTAACCAGCATTTAAGTTAATAAATACTTGAACATTGATCGGAAGGCCCTAACATGCTTTTTGTTAAAAATTGATTTCAGGCACTTTGTTATGCCCTCTTTTTGCAGAATTATTTATTTGATAGTTGAGAGCGACTCACGTGCGCTGTGCGGCCCGGTTGGTGGCAGCTAATAACGACCTCAATGCAAACGATCAAGATGATTTATGATATAATATAGCCCTTATTCCAATTGTACCTGTACTATAATAACAAAACGTTCTATTTTTATTTTATTTAACGAATGTAAACAGTCTTATACTAATGTTATGTACATAAGATGACGAAAACCTTCGACCAACTATCAAGGTGCTATTATTAAATATTATTTAAATAATAGCACTTTAATTTTTTTTTATATGAGCTCCACACAGGAGGAGGCCCTGAGGAAAATAATTTCCCTCAGGGCCTATGTCATCTTTGGGGATGCTGTGTGGAGGGTTTTTTTAAGGAAAGGAAGGAGAGGAAGTTCTGGGAAGGAAAAGGGTTTAAGGAGTGGGCAGAAATTTGGGGTTCGGTGTGTCCTGGTCGTCCGCCTCCAAGACCTAGACAAACCTCACCCCATCAACCCGGGCACCCCTGCTAAATCTCCAAACGTAGCGAACCACTTGGGGTGACCTATGGCAGAGGTCTTGGTTATCCAATAAAGGTTCCCGGGGCGGCGGTACCTATTCCCGCCTCCCAAATTGAATTCACCGTTATTACCGATGTTCCCATATAATGTTGAATTCTCCCACCATTCTCCCTCTCTCCCAAAATCATCCCTTCCACTACCCTCACCTAATTAAATCTGATGACTTGTATAAAATTTTTAAGCGAGTTTTAAGTTTATTAGTGAATGACGCGGATGTGTCAAAACCGTTAGCAGAAAATTAAAAATATTAAGTAACACATGTACATTGAAAATTAAAACTCTTCAAGAAAAAAAAGAAGTGCATCGAAGATTTCATGAATTCGGGCCAGTAAGGGTATTTTTTTATTACGACCGATTTCAGCCAGATTTTTTTGCGATTGGGTGTAACCTGTATGCTTTGAAAAATGTGTAGAGGACATAATCAAAATCGCTTGTGCTAATAACACTTTTTATTTCATTCATGAAACCTCTCTTGAGGGTAGTCTGAGAAATGTTTTAAAAATGCACTCAAGCATTTTCTAACAAAACGTGAAGAATGTTTGAATAATCTAAAAAAGCTATCCAAATAAAGAAAATTTATTGGTTTCAAATCCACTTCTCACTGTATCTACCAGTAAGCTCGATTGAATAAAAAAGGGTGAATAATAATAAAAAAACAGGCTACAAAAAACGTAAATCATTGTTAACCATTTTAACCAGGCAAACGCATCTGGCCATTTCCTGTGTATTTGTGAATGCCCACACATTGTTTTGTCTGACCCAATTTGAGGGCGAACACAGCTATGCAATTTTGTGTAAATTTCCATTACTTTATATTAACAAGATCATGGCTAATGTGTTTTTACGGTTCGTTGCGCGCGCTGCGTTAAATAATGTAATGGGAAAATGTCATGGATTGGACCATAAAAATTTTAAAAGGCAAATGTGTCAATAAATAAGAACAAATTGCATTGTACGAATTTGTTCATTGGTTTAAAAAAACATAGTGTCCCGATGTAGGTTAGTGACTTTTTTATATATATCCACATTTTCATTCAGAGATTAATGAAATTTTACACACTTGACCTTCAAAGTAGGAGGAAGTTAACCTCACCCCGTTTCCCACCCCTTGTAGCAGAATTTTGACACATTCATAACCTAATTTTGCACACTTCACGTTCAAAATAAGAGGACAATTCTGTCTATGTTTCACGAAACTTTTTCTAAAGCCCTGGCAACGTCGGGGAAATAAGATTTTCTTATAAATATTTTTTTTTTATTAGTAATAGAAGGAACATAAATTACAGATAATTTTTATACAGTAATTAATTACATAGTAGAATATTTGATGTACCCCCATAATTAAGCAAGGCTTGTGTGTATACCGTACGACAGTGATGTTGGAATCCATTCGGATTAATGCACACCTAATTATTAAGGAAGAATATTGACACAAAATGAAGGGGTTCCATGAGAACTCAGAAGCATACTACTTCAACACCCGTGTAAAATGTTTCAAAGTTATGAAAAAATGGCCCATAACCTAACATAACCTTTTAAAACCATTTTTTTCATTTTTTTCCTCTCTTTTAATGAATTTTCAAAGAAGGTGTTAAATTTGCATGATAACACCGAGTTGTTTGGTCACCATATGGAGGAAATACTACACATGGCGCGCGAGTGAATGAAAGATGAAATTCAGAATGTCCCAGTAAAACACGGCACAGTCATAATTTAGTTAGTTTGTGCTAAGAATCTGCCATAACAGAAAGAAATGTGTATTAAGCGATGCATGATTGAGAATTAAACGTGAAATAAATGTACAAGAAAATTTGTATTAAGCGATGTATGATTGTGAATTAAACATAGAATAAATGTAGAAGAAAAGAGTTGTTTGATATTCCATCCTCTCTGCCTATAAATTTATGTCAAATGCAAATGCTACGGCGTCATCCTTGCGTGTCAAGTGAAGTAACTATGAATAGTTTAATTTCTGAACTTTCTTCAGGTTATACTCCTCGTTGTATGACGCATAGTTTCCAAGGCGTTCAAGGAGGACAATTGAATTTCAAATAATGCGATAGATACATTCAGGAATTCAGTATAATACCTGCATCACTATAACAGAACCGGAAAATATAATCAACGTCGGATAAAAATTATCATATTATGGAAAATATCATTGTCTTCTTTGAAACCGATCTATTATAATGTGAAGTAAGTTTACGGTGCATCATAGTTTTAATTTTATTGTACCTATGTATTACAAACAATTAAAATAAACCATTGTTTAAAACTGACAAAAAATTAATGAATTCTAAATCCTTTTATAAAAAGGTGCCAAGTCAATTCAGAAATCTATATAGGTGTAAAAAAATCTCGTGTCGTGTTTGTGGTCGCACTCCTCCGAAACGGCTGGACGAATTGATATTGGGTAGGTATGAGAATAGGTCGTAAAGTATAATTATATCATACCGCTAGGTGATTAGGTGTCCCTAATTTAGGTTCCACATGTTTTTATGCCCAAAACTCGAAAATTAATAGAAAGATTGACTCAATTTTTTTACAGAACTCTGCATTTTGGCTGAAAAGTGTTTCAATACATAATGAAAAGCTCTGGCGTCGTGAAGTTTGTATAAAAAAATTACTACGTGTGGTGCGCGAGTTGTTAGACAATTTTGAATTTCTATTTTAGCGGTTTTGGAGGGCAGGTAGGAGAGCAAGGATAACGAAGGAGGTGAGATTCGCAGAAAGAGTGACGAGAAAGGGAGAAGATGGAAAAGGTAAAGGAGAATGCAGGAAGGGAAGGGGACGCGGGAGGGGAATGGGGTCGCATGGGAATGGAGAAAAAAAAATTATTTCAGAGAAAAAACAACTTATTTCTTAGAAAGGTATTGCAACGCATGCCGGGTATCAAGTTTAATTTTATAGTCTTGCTTTCTCGTACTATGAATATTTTATTCTGTCAAAATAAGTTATTTTATTTAATTTTATATATTTTAGAGTAAGTTGACAGCAAATCAGAGATTACATAATAATACAATAATAAGATAGTTAATTATGCCAATGATGAACTTTCCACTTATGATAATGAATGATAAAGTGTAACATTGTAGTATTTTCTTATTTAATTTATTTTTTAGTTACAATATATATGAAAAAGGGGGGAGGGAGGAGGTACACAGGAATAGGATTAATGTTTGGAGTTGATCTTGCAAAGAGGTAGATTAAAGGTAAGCGACTGTCTAATGTTGCGATTTGAAACATGAAATGATGGCGAGGCGTTGAAGAAGATCAGGACAATCGATTAAGTTATGTGTAATTTTAAATAACATTACAGAATCTGCCATATTTCTTAATAATTATTTATTTATACGCAATTTGGGAAGTGGGAATGGGTAGCGCCGCCCCGAAAACCATCTATTGTCCCCCAGATTCCTACCCACCTCTCATACAGTAATTCAAGTGGCTGTGCAAAGAGAGGTCACACAATTGTACAGGTAGAAGTAGTTTGGGTTTTTTTCAATAGTACAGGAGGCATTTTCCCTCAGGGCCTGTTTCATCTTTGGGGATGGTGTATGGAAAATCTTTTATCATTTATAATGGAGAGGAAGGAGATCAAGTTCTGGGATGGATAAGGTATGAAGGATGGATAGGAATCTGGGGGTCAGTGGGTCCAGGAGTGACGGACGTATGAATCCATTCCTCCAACTGCGGTGCAAGGCGATGTTCTGCTTGAGAGGTTACAAGGTCTCCCTCCACCAGTCTCTCCCGAACCTGCCTACCATGCAGCTGGCGGACAGACATATCCGCCGCCAAGACCCATACAAACCTCACCCCGTGAATCCGGGCACCCCTGCTAAGTAACCAAACGTAGCGACCCACGTAGGGTGACACCTATGGCAGTGGTGTTGTTTATCCGAAAAATGATACCCGGGGCGGCGGTGCCCATACCCGCCTCCCAAATTGTATTGCCGCCTGAAGGCACCTTGTCGAAATAATGGGTCCCTGGGTACCTTGCATGGTCGATCGATATAAGTTTTATCGAAAATGTCGGTAACTTGTCATCGCCCCCAAGCATGACTGCAGGCCGCTAACGAACAAATAACAGTACATATGAGATAAAGTAGGACCCTTTAGTCATTGTGAACTATTGTTTTTTCGTTAGCGGCCTGCAGTCGTGCTCGGGAGCGATGACAAGTTACCGACATTTTCGATAAAACCTATATCGATCGACCATGCTAGGTACCCTGAACTGAAAAGGACAAGGGAAGAAGATGTTGATGACGAACTAGTATAAATATGTACTTTGCTTAAATAAATAAACCATTGCTAGGAATTATTCAATAAATATCAGAAGTATCAATGTAAAACCCTCAAATTATAAAGATACGATCTCTAATTATCGATTTGTTATTTTACCAAGAAAGCGTGTTTTGTTTTTGTTTTGATAAACAAGTTATTTTAGGAGGCTCTTAATGGTTATACTTTTAAATCAATTGTACACAACGGCTAAAACCACATCTAATAAAATTTCGTCAAAATTCTTCCTACGAAAATAACCAAGAAAAACAACCTATTATGATGAGAAATATTAATGGCATAACACGTTTCCTCAATAATTGATTCAATAAGAGGCATGCTTATAAAAGTTCATGGTTCTATCGTACCTACCTATTTAAATATTATTTTTCCTATTCATTCCATTTTCTACTCCATTAAAGATTTTTCTTGCATTACGGAATGGGGCTGCTACAGATGGGAAACACGAATAATCGAGAGACGTATTTTGAATTATTCGATTATTGAAATAATCGAAATTTTTCGGTGGGTACATATATTTTTAATTCATTTAGTTGATTTTTTATAAGAACAACTCCTTTTATTATTGCAGAAGAATCTTAACACTAATAATCTAAACGAAAATATGAAAGAGAACAGGACACAGAAAAATAGAAAAAGGTAATGGTCGCAACTGGGACTCGAACCCAGAACCTCTCGTCTAACCGGTATGTGCGCTTACTTACCTAACTTGTTCTGAGGTGTCAAAGTCTGCAAAGAGAAAATCTCGTGATCTATTTTTAGCAATTTGTGATTTAATCGTGTGTAAAGTATTTTAGTTAAACATATTATACAGGAAAATATTTAATTAGAACGTGACCCTACTTTAGAATGGTGTTAGAAATGAACTATTATGCCATAGCTTGTTACATGTACTTTTATACGCCAGTTTAGATATGTTCTAAAACAGTAAGTTAAGGTACGTCCAATTTAAATATTCCTCCTTAAAATTACATGTTAAACAAAAATACCTCACACAGGAATTTACCTAGTAATCAAAAACCATTGAGAAATCGCATTTGCAAACTTTGACTTGTCACTTTTTTGCGAAAAATTCAATCATACAAATTATAAAAGAAAAAGATAAATTCTCATTCATAACTGACAATCGTACAAGACTTACCCATGTATTTGTATGCCCCAAACTAAACACATATTTTGCCCAACACCATTGTACACACCAAAGAAAATACTTCTTTAATAACCTTCCAGTAGAAATCAGAAGCATTAATGACACAGTACAATTAATTGTTGAACTCATCAAAAAGCATTTTAGAGAAATCACCAACGGGAAAATTGCTGCTTCCCCCACCATCACCACATGAATGTCACACTAAAAATTATGCCTATTTTACTTCTTACTGAATACATGTGGATAATTTTATCTTTTAGTTCAGGGTTTCCCAAACTGTGTTCCGCGGAACACTAGGGTTCCGCCAAACCTGAATAGGGGTTCCGCGACAGTTTGTCGGAAAATTTAATATAATATATATGTATTCATATTTCAACACCACTGAAATTATTTGCAATAAATTATTTATTAATTGTATAAATATTTTACGATAGTTCATAAATTAGGTACTAGACACGTCCAGGTACAGAAACCTTTATAAAAGTTGTAGGAGCCGTTTATGCTGTTATTGCAGTAAATGTTCATTTTACATACAAACCACAATCTCTGAAATTTATTACTGTGTTGTGTAATACTGTGATTAGGGTCAATAATACGAGATGCAATAATGTGCGATGTGGAAACAATAACAACGGGATAATGGATCTGCACGTGTTTCACGAAATTTCAGTTCCCACGGAACCCAACCATATTTTTTTCGAAATCGACTTTACCCAAAAATAAAGAAATGTAAAAATCAATCAGTCTTACTACATCCTTTTTAGCAATTAGTCGAACCATAAACGCGTAAATTTTGGTGAAAAAAAAAATACATTTTTGGATTTCATTAGTTCAATCTAATCATTTTATTTTTTAATATTTTTTTATGTGAATTCCTGTCAAGAGTCCCAGCTGCTCCCGTCTGTGGCCAGTGAGACTATGGCATCCCCAATTAGGGTATATTGTGAAGCTGAGGGTAGTGGGGAGGGGAAGGAGATGGGGAAGAGGAAGGTGTGGAAATACCTGGCTATTCAGATCTGGTCACCAAACACGGCTAATGCCATTTCAAATAGCGTTTCAATTCTGAATGGTGGTCTTGCACCAGGGCGATACTGAGACTATCTTCCACTCTGGTACCGCAAATATACTAAATATTATTTTTATTTGAATTAATTGTGAAAAAACACAAATAAATCACATAAATTTTATATCAATCTCAATTTGGGAGGCTGGAATGGGTACCGCCGCCCCAGGAACCTTTATTGGATAACCAACACCTCTGCCATAGGTCACCCTAAGTGGTTCGCTACGTTTAGTGATTTAGCAGGGGTGCCCGGGTTCATGGGGTGAGGTTTGTCTAGGTCTTGGAGGCGGATGACCAGGACATACTGAACCCCCATCCTACCCACCCCTTAAACCCTTTTCCTTCCCAGAACTCTCCTCTCCTTCCTTTCCTTAAAAAAACCCTCCACACAGCATTCTCAAAGATGACATAGGCCCTGAGGGAAATTATTTTCCTCAGGGCCTCCTGTGTGGAGCTCATGTAAAAAAAAAAAAAAATGCGCACGCTGGGATTTGATCTCGCGACCTTCGGATTGTGAGTCAAGAGCCTTACCCCTAGACCACGGCAGTTTTACTTGAATGTTCGAATGAATTAAATGTTGTTATTATCAAGTGTTTAAAAAGGTTTCCAGAGAATTTTAAGAATACATAACTTGAAAACAACTCTTTTGCAATATTTTCCGAAAACTGATAACGATTCCTGGGGTTGGAATCCATTTTCGTTGATAACTAAATCAGTAGGCTTAAGCGTAAGTGAGAATGAAAATCTAATTGATTTAATTAGTGACTGACTTGAAACAAAAATACAAAGATCAGCCTTTCAATGATTTTTGGGCGAGTTTGTCAGAAGCCAATTTATCAAAATAAGCTATTATTGTTTTACTTCCGTTTTTACAACCTAGGTATTTATGAGATTACGCTTCTAATTCTAATTATGCTGCAACCAAGTCAAAGTGCAGGAACAGGCTTGACGCCACATCAGATTTTAGAATCCAACTTAATTAGGTGCTTAATTTATTCCATTTTATTTTGTTACTTTCCTTTATTATATACTAAATAAATAATGTGTTTAATAACATTTTACACAATTACACAACCTAAAAAATAACCTTAAGTGTTCCGTTAAAATTAACGGATTCACAAAGTGTTCCATTGCAGAAAAAGTTTGGGAAACCCTGTTTTAGTTAAAGGGTCTTGATTGCGATATATGATTTAACTGTGTTTTAACGGTATATTAACTGTGAATCTGTACATATGTGAAACACCTGAATGTATAAATTGTACATAGGTATTTAAAATGTAAACTTTTCTCCATCCACAAGCTAATGCTTTTAATGGAGGAAAAGTAACATTGTAACATGTTCTATTTTTTTTTAAGATAAGTACTAAAATAAATTTAAAAAAATATATATATCACATCATATCTCAGAACAAAGTAAGTATAGTGAAGTTCGAACCCTAAAAATTAATGATGAACCGAATTTCCAGAGTGAAACTTTTCGAGTTATGCCTTAATATAAGATTTTTTTTATGTAAAAGTGTAACACTATAGGAAAACCTTTTTTTTTATTTTAATTAGTTTTAGAAAATAAATTTGCTAACCAAACGATTAATTCTCAACCAAATCGATTATTTTTAAATATTCCTAATCGGAAGATTTGATTATCATAATATTTTGAACGCGCCCATCACTAGCGGCTACATTAACATTTACCATAGATATTTATCTCCGTGAACCGGAAATAGTATCACTTAGAAGGCTGTGCGTGCTACACTTGCTTCCGTTCCATTCCCCGGAGCCTTAGATAAGGTTTTCTATCGAAACTATTCTGGAAAACGTTCAATAATAAAATGTTGATAAATCCAGATTGAAAAGAAATCCATCAAACACGTAGTTTGTTTGAAAAACGTATCTCGGCTGAAGAATGTAAGATTTTATTATGATTGTATTGTAAGAATGTTTTTGTTTTATTTTTTCCACAAAAGCAGAATGACGAAGAATGAGTAACGTTGCGTTAGTATATATTGAAAATGTTTAAAAAAACATTGTTTTATATTTTATGGTTATCCATTAAACTATATTTCTTTGTCAGAACCACTTTTTTTTAATATATGCCGACCGGTTTCAGAACGACCCTTGGTTCGCAGGATAAAAAAGTATATATAAAAATGGTGACCGGACAACTCAAAATGAACTCGACCTTAGAGTTAGAACTTGACTCAACACCTCATTTGAAAAGTAGTTTAAGTGATGAAAATACACAAAAAATTATTATTATTTTTTCATTTTTTTCATATCTTTTAATGACTTTTTAAATAAGTGATGAGTTAGATTGATTCTGAGTTATCATGGAACCTAAAAAAATGGTGACCGGACAACTAAGAAGCACCTCCGAAAGGTCATTAATAGTGATGATAAAAATTGGTTAAGTTAGGTTAGGGTTACCGGCTATTTTTAAATTATTTTTTCATAGCTTTTAACGACCTTTCTGAGGTGTTTCATTCTGAGTTGGCGTGTTGGTTTCATTCTGAGTTGGCATGGAACCAAAAAAATATGGTGGTTATAACAAATAAATATTATTTATGATTTTGCCACGTTTGAAGAAGTAAAAATTATTTTAATTATTTTAACATTGTTTTGTTTATATGATTACCGCGCAAGAGTCCCAACTGTCCGGGGCCATTTGGACTGTACTTTCACCAATTTGACATGATAAACGCCTCTTCTCAGCCGGTTAGAGCATTTGATCAATAGCAATACAACCGCTTGGTAGGTCGAGAATGGCCGATAAACAGGTTCCTCTCAATTACAAAAAAATTAAAAAATGGCCCATCATCGTCGACTCGATGATCATCAAATAATAATGCTGTTAAGTTAAAAGCACCCGAAACGTATTTTTCTTGCGACAAATGAAACAATAAAATGTATAATTACCTGTATTTTCCAGCCAGAAAACACTACAATAGGAACATATTACGGCACAATTTCGTTTCTTCCAAACAAATTACCCTCCTTCCCACTCGACTAGTATTTTGCTGTTGCAATTTTTCAAAGAGTAAAGCTACCATGGCGATCACCAGTAGCACATAATTATTTTTTAATTATACCTACCGCAGTAGCCCAAGGTTCGTAAAAAATATATTGTAGTCATAGAAAGAATGATTGCGAATCAATTGGACTGTAATCAATGAAATCGTGGGTTTTCAAAATTAGACAACTATGGGAATACCTGTACAGTGGATACTGCGAAAGAATCGTAATTTCATACAGCACTTCGTTTTGAGGATCTTACGGCACCGAGGGATCACTAGATTTAGGTTTGCACAATTTTCCGTAAGATTCAATATTTAAATGACCGAGATATCATAAAAGGTGATAATTGCACGGGTAGTTCAGTAGACTCCAAATAAATACTGAGAGATCACTATATTGGTAATCATTGCACAGAGGCATCACAGAGGCGTCTTTAGCGTATTCGATATTAAAGAAAGCACTAGTTTCTTTAACAGACTGATTGCTCCTCGGAGTTATTGTTCCACAATGTCACAGGTGGGTAATATTGGCACATATTGTCAGATAGGATAGTTATGGAAAGTACGTTGGATGGAGGAAGGTAGATGTAAATAAAACGTACCTTTACACTCAGTACAAAGATAATAATGGTAAGGGAACGTACCCATACTACGTGACTAACAATTGCCGCGAGAGTTCAGAAGTTAATGCGATCATCAGATTAATGTTAATCGTGACAAAATTTCTAATGTATGCTAAAAATTAATTTCTAATGTTCAAAAGCATTACGTGAACAAAAATAATTAAATAACGACAATCCAATAAAACATATCGTGGGTGATTAATTAAACTAGGTAACTTCGAAATCACACTAAAAGCATAACTCTAATTCCACGTCTATGAATGATATAAAAAGAAAAGTATGAACGCTTTGGAATTATCAACTATATTATTTAATTCTATAATTCCACAAGTGTATTTCCGTGTTTCAATATTTAGATAACCAGACTAGTTAGCTAGTTGTAGCACTAAAATTTGTGGAATTGCGTTGATTTCGTTGCATTTTGTATGAAACAATTGGTTAAGCCCTTTCATATTTGTAAATAAATATATATAAACGAGATAAGCCATTTTCTTGTATCCAAAACATAAGTTTCACGGTTACCATCACATCTATCTACGATTTAACAACACTTATCAGTTTATATATACAATAACCAATTTATCAGATAGATTACCATCTTATAATTCATTTTCCCAAGAAAACTGATTTCAGAATTACCTAGGTGTAGTAATTACCTCACCATATTATTTATAAGTCAAAAATCTTTTTTGGTTGCAGTGTCCACTCTCTTTTAAATCCATGCAATTTTCAGATTTATCGCAGAAGGCTTAATTAATTTTAAAAGAGAAATATTGCACTAAGACCCCGCAGTAGTAGCTGGGAAAGGGGCGGGGGGAGAGGTAGTGCGGAGGAGCATATCGTAAGTTAAGCCAGCCGTTTTAATTGCACTGTAATGTTCCCGCTGACCCCTAGCTGACCAGGAACTTTTAGACTGGCCCTCATAATACGTTTATCGTACAGGGATCGTCAAAAGTGCATCATGATAAAATAACTATTTGATTCAATGAGCAATTTCATTTCATATTTGTGGCGGTTCCTAATCTCTAGTTCATCTCATCTTCTTCCCCTTGCCTTGTTTGGGACGGGAACCCATCGTTTCGATAAGGCGCCTTTAGATGTTCGAATCCTTTGTTACTCCCACGTCCTTCGTCCGTAGCAGGCCCACTATCTCCTCGCACAGCCTTCGAAGTTACTTCTCTCAACTTTTCCTACGGCTGCCCACTGGACGTCTTTCTTCTGGAATTACATTAATTTTTCAATGGAATTCGATATTATAGCATCACATGTTCAATGTCTAAGTCACTTCGATAAATCATAAAAACACAAAAATGATAGCTTTCTAAATTTTGTACGCAACTTTTTTTTACATTAGCTCTAAACAGAAGGCCCTAGGGAAAATAATTTCCGAGACTGTGTCATCTTAGGAGATGATGACTGTATGGAGGGTTTTAAAAAAAGGAAGGAGAAAAAGTTCTGGGAAGGAAATAGGTATGAGGGGTGGGTAGGAATCTGGGGGTAAGAGTGTCCAAGAGTAACTGACGTTTGGATTCAACTGTTCTACAAGGCGATGGAATTCTGGCTAGAGAGGTCAAAAGACCTCATAAACCAGTCTTTCTCACCGTATAAACTCTGGCACACCTGGAGGCGGGTATTCGTACCGCCGTCCCGGGAACCATTTGTTGGTTAACCAACACCTCTGCCATAGGTCACCCCAAGTGGTTTGCTAAGTTTGGTGACTTAGCAGGGGTGCCCGGATTCATGGGGTGAGGTTTGTCCGGGTCTTCGCGGCGGATGTGTCTGCTTCCTAGCTGCGTGGCAAGCCGGACCAGGTGAGACTTGTTAAGGGAGACCTTGTAATCCCTCAAGCAGAATTCTTTTGGATCATCGCCTTGCACCTTAGTAGAAGGGATGGATTCATTTGTCCGTCCCTATTGGACCCACTGACCCTTAGATTCTTAACTACCTTTCATACCTCATCCTTCCCAGAGCTTCCTCTCCTTCCTTTCCTTTAAAAGACCCTCCACGCAGCGTCCCAAAGATGACGGCCCTAAGGGAAAATATTTTCCTAGGGGCCTTCTGTGTGGAGCTATTGTAAAAAAAACGACCCGTTTCGGGTCAGATGTAGGTATTAACGGTCACCCCACAAACAACCAAAAATGTACACACACATTCTTACTACTTACAATGAACCATTTTTTTGACGTAAGTAACTACGTTTAATCTTATACAGCTTTATCAACTGTCAAAGATTTAGATTTAACAAATCAGGTAGAAACAACGTAAGTAACAACGTCAGCACAAACTGAGGTTAATAATATTACGTCACGTAAGAATGATTTGCTGAATATACACACAATAATTTAATCTTTAGCAAGCTAACAGGGTGGAGAAGGCATTTTGAAAACAATTTTCGTAATTATATACCTAGGCAACAGAATGCCACAAAACCTTGAAAAAGCAATCGAATGATGATTGATGAACGAAGCTGTCAAACAATTAGCAAGGCGGAGCTGCACGCAATAGTGACTTTCTTGGAAAATATCAATGTTTTCATGTTCGTTACGATATTAAATGTTAATAAAGCTAAACAAGGCACTTGTGGCGTGAACGATTGACTATTGACCGACGTTGAAGTATATGATTTGCATATTGAAAACCTGAAAAGCTTGCGAGAGTTCTTTATGTTCCACACGATTGCAGCTTTTGACATATTGCTCTTTGTATATCGGGGTAGTTTTTGACGTTTATACTTCAAAATAATGTTTGTGTAAAAGTTTTGGAACTATGCAATATCGCAAAAATATTGTTGGAATTAAAATATCTTCGGTTACCCGCATCTCTGTTAATGATTTGGAGTAAATTGCAGGCTGTGGGCGGGTAAAAGTCTCAATGGATTTGAAAATCCGAAAAAATTGAGAGAATATGGACGCTAATCGTATGAAAAATGATGAGAAGAAATTGCTCAAAATTTAAAGCAGATGTATTTATTATTTTTCCATTACACCAAATTTCTTCGAGTTTAATTGAAAATTATTGTGAAAAACTGAGAATTTCAATTAATTCCAATAAAGTGCTGCGACAGCCTTTTCACAAAGACTGTGTTAGAAAAGGTTCCACAGGAAAAAATCTATTGAATACCTCGGAGTGACCTTAGACTCCAAATTATCGAGGACTAAACATCAATGAAAAGATGAAATCAACAAAAAAATCGATAGCAACATTCCACCCTATGCTAGGTAGACGTAGTCGATTATCATCAGATAATAAGTTACCCATCTACAAGATGACCATAAGGCCAGGCTTTTGTATATTTGCTGCACCATGGGGTCACTGAGGTCAAGCTACTACATCCTAGGTAGGATATGGCTTCGGTACCAGATCTCGACATTTTTCTCCAGTCTTCAGATCTGCTCTAGTCTTCTTCAACGTAGTCTAGTCACCATTTCATCTAGTTTTACATATCCAGCCCATTGCAGTTTTTGAGACCTATGGAATCTTACAATGGTCTCAATTCAATAAGATTCTGAAAATTTTAATTCGACCTGTGATTCATTTTCTAGCGTAAAGTAGGTCCAAAAATTATTGGAGGTAATACTAATTTCCTTATTCAATAATCGCACATTCACTTTGCTCGTCATCATTCATTAAATGAAAATGAATCACTTTGTACACATTTAATCAAAATTATCAACTTGTTTCGAAACCAATGGTTGGTTGTTACTCCAAGTACATAAGTGGTGTATACAAAGTGATTTGTTTTCATTTAATTTAATTTCCCGTTGTAGTGCCCTATAATTCTGCACCATCTTGTGTTTTAAGCCATGAGACAAATTCGTTTGCTATTGCATTTGGCGTCGTATGTTCCTAAATTATTGTCATTTTCTGTGAGATTTTTGACTCATATAAATTAATACTCATATTAATTAAAGAAGTCGAGGACGCCCAAGAAAGACATGGCACGACCAAGTGAATCAGATACTTGAATACAATAATAGAAGAGAATGTATGAGACGTTGTATGAACGTAAACGAGGCAAGGAATGTGTGCCAAGACCGGGATGTTTGGCGGTCCGTCCTCTCTGCCTACCCCTGCGGGGAAACGGCGTGATGGTTAGTTAGTTAGTTAGTTATAAATTAATAAAAACAATATACTGTTAAAAAGCTTAGAAGGGAAAATGGTTATATTTTTCTAATATTTCTTGTTTAAGACGATTGCCGCTGTTTCGTATTTTTTGTTGATTTTTAATAATTTGTCAAGGTTGTTTTTTCTATATTTCCCTTTTCTTTATTGTAATGTTTTCAATTTTTAAAGAAAACATCGAAAGTCTTCTCTGAATTCTGAATTTATTTAACGTATGGTGGTGGGCGTATACGCTTCAAATAACAAAAAATAACAATAAAGTTAAATGTTTTTTCACTTCGAAAAATCAATTACGAAAAAACAAAAAAGCGTTTGCGGTCTAGACAAGCTATTTTCAATACGAAAATAAATGTGTCATTCATTTGCATAAAATCTTTTAAATTGCATTAAATGATTTAAAAAAAAATAACACCCGAAATTGCTTTAAAATTGGAGTTGTGATGAGAAAAATGTTGACTGGTGGAAACCACTCAATTTTCAATTTTTACAGTTTTTTTAATGTGAATTCCGCACAAGAGTCCCACTGCTCCCGTCTGGAGCCAGTGAGACTATGGCATCACAAAGTTGGGTATGTTTTGAGGCCGAAGGAGGTGGGGAGGGGTGGGAGATGGGGAAGAGGAAAGTTTAGAAGTAACTGGTTATTCCGATCTGGTCGCTAAATACGGCTAAAAGCATTTCAAGTAACGTTACAATTCTGAATGGAAGACTTACACCAGGGCGACACTGAGAGCACCTTCCACTCTGGAACGTGTTGCAAATTCACTACATATTATTATTTTAAATGAATAAATTGTGAAAAGACACAAATTGATAAAAAAAAATTATTTGCGCACGCTGGGTTTTGAACCTTCAGATGACCTTCATGACCTTCAGATTGCTAGTGGAGAGCCTTTCCCCTCGACCAGTTACGGAGTGCTAATAGACGAAAAGACCGAAGTGTAGAAAATATTAATATAAGTAAAATGCATAAAATTTAAATTCTACTTTTGTTCAACTGAATTTTCTTTGATAGTGATGTTTAATTCTTTGCTTTTACGTGCAGAATTTTTATATCTATATTATTTTGTAAAAACATTGAAAATTTGTTCACAGTTGACAAATTGGCAGCTATTTCTAGTGTTTTAAAAACACTATGCAGAATGGACTGAGAAATTCTTTTCAGTGAAATGTAACAAGGAGATTTATTTTTCTGGACTTACGTTTTAAATGTACTTCATCCTCAGCACGACTTTTAAAAATGTATTATTTTTTGTCGCTTTTTGTAATGTTTTTCAACTTGTCGCAAACAGTGTCGTATTCGTTCGTGCGCAGCACGACGATGCACAATAAAGATGATAATGTCACAAAAATAGAGATTTACTCACTTTTATAATCCTTTGCGACCAGCTTATGAGCGTGAGAAAATAAATATGTCTTTGAGAACAAAACCGGTGTCGATCGAACGTATGGTAGCTGCTCGTGTAGGGTATCTTCACGCGCACGTGTTTCAACTAGGGATGTGACTTTTACATAAATGATCGATTAGTAACTAATCAATTATTTTTCTAAGCATGAAAAATCGATTTATAAATAATCGATTTTTCTTGAAAACTTGTTATAGTAATCGATTTTTCCCCAAATTCGTCAGATTAAAATAAACGCGTTAAATAGCTTTAATCGCAGTTTAATTAATTGAAAAATATTCAACGGAAATTATAAGTTTTAAGATAACTAACCGAAATTATTTTTAAATAATCAACTTAAATTACAAATTGTTCGTTAACTCTGACTTCATCTAGTGACACGTTTGATTTGAAACTTCAACTAAACTGCTTTCAAAGCACAAAAGAAATTTCATCGTAGGCGCACAGACGGCGTTAATGTCATGTTTTGTTTATAAAGCTTTTTTTGTTTATTAGCTTTCTGGGCTACTAGTAACCTACCGCAAGGTTGTCACCTTGGCCCGGTTGTGTTCCTCATTTTCATCAATGATATAACCGATTGGTTCAACGATGTCGAGGTATTGCTCTTTGCTGATGACATCAAGCTATACAAGAAAATAACTGATATAAATCATTGCCATAATATACTTCAATCAAATATTAGTAAGTTTAAAGATTTGTGCGTTCAAAATAATTTATTATTATCACTTCTTTTAATAGTGCAAAATTATTTTGTGGTAATAATAATTTGAATTTATTATTAAATGTGGAAAAGTGCAAAACCTTGACTTTCTTCAGAAATAAAAATCCTGTTTAATTCGAATATTCCATCAATATCACAGCCTTAGAAAGAATCACGGAAATGAGATCTTGGAATTATTTTGGATGAAAAACTAAGTTTCGCCAACCATATCCCTCAAATTGTAAACAAAGGTATGAAAATACCAGGCTTCATATTAAGAACAACCAAAAACTTTATTTCCATACAAGCCATTAAATTATTATATGTATCTCTAGTTAGAAGCCTAATTGAATACAACTCGGTAGTTTGGTCTCCATCTTACAAAATTCACATTAATGACATTGAGCGAATACAAAAAAAAAAATCTACGTTTTATAAATTTAAAATTAAATATCCCACTAGAAGAATTAAAATATAATTTATTATTAAATATTCTACAAATACACGCACTAGAAGACAGACGTAAAATAAACGACTTAACATTTTTATTCAAAATACTTAACTCTAAATTTGACTGTTGCAAACTCCTGCCACTCATTAACTTACGAATACCGATGATAACTACACGATAAAATACATTATTCTACTGTAGTATTCGTAAGCGAAACTACATTGCCCACTCTCCGATACAACGATTGCACACTATGGGAAATCAGTACTTACATAGGTGATGTTGACATATTTAACATAAACTTTGCGAATTTTTGATCTTGTAAAATACTTATTCCAAAAACTATTTCTAAACATATCTGTATCTTTGTAAACATATGGAATCGCTGTATTTTTGTATTTGTATGACATGTGTGCTTTTTATCTAATTTTCTTTTTATTATTTCTTTATCTGTTTAAAAATCATCTGACATGAATTGATTGTACTATCAAACATGTATAAGCCCTTCGGGCGTTAAATAAATAAATACAAAAAATAAACATAATGGAGGTACGCGCTCCAGATTTCGGACTAATGACTAAGCGTAGCAGGGCTGCGAACGAAAAAATCGGCAGTGTAAAAAATCGATTACTAATTAATCGATTTTAAAAAAATTAAAATCGCTTAATGAAATCGATTTTTGTTGGAGAAAAATCGATTTTTTACAGTCGATTATTTTTCACATTCCTAGTTTCAACCAGTAAGTTGCTCAGCACCACGAGATCATAATTAAGAGGTGGGGCCCATCAAAATTTGGAAATATTGTGTGCATAATACCAATATAAAAATTTTTAAAACTCACCTCAAAAATTATACTGAAAACTTAAACTGAATGATATAAAAAAAGCAATACAATAACACCCCCCCATACACACAAGCCTTGCTTAATTATGGGGGTACATCAAATATTCTACTATGTAATTAATTACTGTATAAAAATTATTTGTAATTTATGTACCTTCTATTACTAATAAAAAAAATAAAAAAAAATAATAATAATATATTTTTTTATATTTTTTCTGTGAGGACAGACAAGGGTTGTGACCTCTTCCAACCATCAGCGTCTTTAGACCGAGAGACTAGGGGATCCACAAACGGGGTATGTTGTGAGGCTGAAGATAGTGGGGAGAGGAAGGAGATGTGAAAGAGGATGGCAGGAAAGCGCTTGGCTAACCACTCAACAATGGAAGTCGTCAAATGTTAACAAGCTTCAAATGATTTGTGTTATGAATTGAAACCATACAAAATATTATTATGTCAGGTGCTTAGAACTCTTAATATTTATGCAGGTTTGATAATGCTATAGTGTAGATTTCAAATAAACAGAAATTGTTCTTCCAAAAAAAATGTCTTTTTCAATGTAAACACCGCTCAAGAGTCCCGACTTCTCCCGAGTTTCCAGAAGTTGTGATACTATGACGTAGCCTAATTGGAGTATTTTTTTTGAAACTTGAAATTCGCATAAGAGAACTAACTACTCCCACATTCAGTCAAAATATAGCATCTTCAGTTAGGTTATTTTGAGACGACTTAGGTAGTGGAGAGGGAAAGGATGGCGGAAAAGTACCTACTTGGATATCCTGGCGCATCGTTTCAATTCTCAGTGAAGTTTTTCACATGGGTGACACTGAGAGTTTTTCCAATTTGCAGCGTCGTGCAAATAATATAATGTCGATTTTTTTTTAAATGATAATTGTGGTATTCGAAACCAAGATCTAGAGATTCGTAGTTCAAAGCCGTAGGGGAGACCGAGGGGATTTGAAACAAAGGTGACTTGAAACAGTACCGATTTCTCGGGACTTAAAACCGTTAGCGAATTGCATTTTCAAGCATTTACCTCCGCCTGCTGACTTGTCAGTTCGCTTCGGTGGCGTGAGTCGTGCGGTTGTGGAGTTGTGGGTGCCATCTGACAAAAATCGTGAAAAGTAAGTTTTTCACGTTTCTTCACGATGCCTATATTTTGATAAGGGTTTTGTATTTTGGTTTAAATTGTATGTTTTTCGAAAGCTCATTAACTAAAGATTTATTTCATATGTTTGGTACAATTGATTTTTGTGTATTTGCTTCTTGATTGTGGATTAAATAAAAATTGGGAGGTTTTTTCTTACTGAGGAGATTTGAAACAGACTGTTTCAACTCTCCTCGTTTTCAATTTTACGTCGGACAGCAGTCAATAAATAACGGACTCAAAATAAAATGTTTTTTTTCGTTGATTTAATTTGTTTATTTTGTTTCAGAATGCCTACTGATTATAAAAGTATTTACTTATTTCTGATTATTTTTGTCAGTTTGTTTTGTACTTGAAAAGTTTAATTTTAATAAATACCTGTTAGCCACAACTGCTTTCCAGATTGACGTTTTTTATTTTCATAATGTTTTTATTTTTGTCAGTTTGTTTTGTAATTGAAAAGTTCAATTTTAATAAACACCTTTAAATTATATCATAATTTTTATTTTACAGCCCTTAATACTTCTCAAAAATCATATGTTTCAACTCTCCTCGACCCCTGTTTCATCTTACCTCGGTGTGAGGGGAGTTGAAACAAGTTGACTTGTTACGGATAAGTCGATTTTTCACCACAATATTTAACGCTTACAATGTCTTTATGTTAGTCATTCGCAAGTGTAAAGAATGACCTATCAATTGGTAGTAATATCATACGATTTCTGTCTATAGTATTTGGTGTATGAAACAAAATGTGAGAATTGTTTCAACTCCCCTCGGTCTCCCCTATCCCTCGACGAGGCCTCGGAGGCCTTTACAAGTGGAGAGGGAAGGGATTGAGAAGTCGAAGGTAGAGAAGTACCTGGCTGTTCAAATCAAATTAAATCAAATACACTTCAAATAACGTACCGTTTCAAAACTAAATGATTCACCAGGTCGATACTGATGGTATTTACCACTCTAAATTCGGTAATAAAATTTAGGAAAAGTAAATTAAAGTATAAGAAAAAAATAAAATACCTGTTTCGATGTTAAAACCATAGAATCGATGGAAAACCAAACAAAACCAAACCACGCTGCGTCGAATGATTTATTAGGTCTGTTATGACGTCAACTAAATTTTCAAATTCACATCATTTCCGAATCCTTTTTTCTTCCCCTTTTTCCTCCATCAATAAATATTCTTCAATACTCTGAATTCTAAAAACCACTTGCTATTGCCAAGCGATTCTCATCAAAGATCAGCTTTAAATTTAATTTTGAAGACATAATTCAATTTCTTTGGAAGATATACATTTTCATTCATTTGGTTCATCGAGTGGGTACCAATTATCTTGTAATCATATTTCTCTACTCAAAACACTGAACAGAAAACCAACAGAAATGTAGATACTAAACCGATTATAAAGAAAACTGATGTCGCCAAAACTGGCCACAGAATATGATCATCTGTTATTTTTATTCTGAACACCACACGTTCAAGTTTTATAATATATGATTCTGCATTGAATCCTGTCTAATTTTAATAATATGGTATCTCCAATTACCGCCAGGATGAGCCCCCAAAAGTAAATATTTTTTTTTACTTGTCATGAGCGATTTTTTGTTTTGTACGATTTTCTTGGAAATTTCCTTTTTATTTTTAAATGAAGACAATATTAGCGAAACTCGTTCGAAAATCTGGAAAAAGAAAAATCAGAAAAATATATGGGCACACATGGGACTCGAACCCAGGACCTTCGACTTTCAGGACCGCAACTCATTCTTTTTTATTTTTATGTTGTCTTATTTGAGATTTCGTAAAGGTTTTATTTTTGCTGTATATTATGTACTACATGAATATGAATCCACAAACTGAGAAAATGTAAACTGTCGATTTAAAGTAATTTGGGAGGCAGTTTTGGGTGCCGCCGCTCCAGGAGCAATTTATTTTAACACCTCTCCCTTGGGTCACCCCAAGTGGTTTGCTAAGTTTGGTGGCTTAGCGGAGGTTCTGGGGTTCATGGAGTGAGGTTTGTCCACGTATTGGCGGTACATGCCTCTGTCTACCTTCTGCGTGGTAGGCCGAATCAAGTGAGAGTGGTTGAGGGAGGCATTTTGACCTCTACAGCCGAACTCTCTCGACCTATTGCTTTGCAACGCAGTTGGAGAGATTAATTTTTAAGTCCGTCATTGTAGTAGGAACCAAATACTTAGTAGTAACCGTCCTACATGATGGTGTTGTGGGCTCTTTCGAAGAGATACAGTTGTAAGTGATCGATCACCACATTTTCTTCCATACGTTGTTACTTCCCACATTTTACCAATTCGAACAAGTACCATTTTTTAAAATAATAAATCAAATGCACGTCAATATGGTTTTAGAGAAAATTTGAGCACTCAAGATGCTATCGTAGACATAACATCTGAAATACATAAATCTTCAGATAATAAAAAAAATGTATTGGAATATTTGTCGACTTAAGAAAAGCTTTTTACAGAATATCACATTCTAATCTTATCTCTAAACTGAAGTATTTAGAGTTCTTTCCAAGTGCATCTGAAGCTGTAATTGTTCAGAATTCTGCAGCTTTGGATGAGACACCCACCCACCCCTCATATCTTTTTTCCTTCCCAGAATTTCTTCTCCTATTCCTTCTTTTTTTAAAAAGTCCCTCCACAAAGCATCCCTTAAGCCGTTATTGGCCCTGAGGAAAATTATTTTAAATTGTTAAAAAATAATAAACATTTAAAAATAACTACTCCAAACCGTCAGGAGCCACTGAGACTATGAAATCTTCACTAGGGGTAAGTTGTGAAGCTGGAGGAAGTGGGAAAGTGAGTGGTTTTATATATTTTTATTTATTTTAGTAACTATATATTTCTTCTAACACAGCAAACTTATTTTGTGGCACCATTTTGATTCAAATTAATAAAAGACTTAGTTGTTACCACGTTTATGGTTTAAAGAACATAAATAAGGATTAAAGAACATATGAAATCTTTAAACAATAACAGTTTCTTGGAGTTTGCCATCCATTTGGTGGAAACCAGTCACATCTTTGACTTCAATAGTGGAATAGAATTAATGAATTGTAATGTCAATGGCATTCAGTTGGATAAACTAGAAATTTTAGAAATCCGAAAGAGTGTTAATACGAATTTGAATATTATTAATAACCAAAAATTGTTCTTAAATGATCCAATATTAAACCTGTTCCCTTTGTAAATTGCCCCCCATTGCCCCTCTCTCCTCTACCTACTCTCATATTTTCATTGATACCATTGTCTATGTCCATTCTTTTTTAATTGACACCATTGTCTACGTCTATCATTTATAATTAGTATCAATAAAAAACCCTGAAGAAGTGCGCGTTGCTCACGAAACATGTTGGTTTTGTAAACAATACAAGTGGTAAAAACTAAGTATTTTATTCATTATAAAACTATATATTTATTATTTTGTACATTTTTAAATGAAACATGTTAGGTATATACATAAAATAGAAATTATATTCGTAGTCCTCCTCACTAGGAGATCTTGTGCTGAGGGGGACTATGCTTTGGATAAGTTTTCAGCGACTTCTATGGTTTAATTTCATGGTTTAGATAAGGTTTTCCAGAAACTTCTACGACGATGTTTTAAGTATACTAGTAAGTTCATTTTCCGATAGTTCCTTCAGCCAACATTTAATGTTCTCAATGTAGCTATTTTTTGTTTTAATTTGTTTGATACTAAGTGGGAGTTTGTTATATAACTTTACTGCTGAAAATTCAGAACTTCTTTGTCCAAACGAAGAGTTACATTTTGGAATATTAAGTATGTTTGTTTGTTTGGCTCTAGTTTTATGAGCATATGAGGTGTCTGTTTGTTGTTGACGTCCTTATGGGGACCTTTAGCATGGTCTTTATGATGCAATTCTGAGTTTCCTTCAGTTGTTTTATGTGTTTATTCTATTACTCCAAATTCAAATCGAGAGAGGCATAAAGCATAATATACTCTCTTCAAATCCCTCGTTTACAAGATTTTTCGTAATTTTTTGAAGAAGCAGGTGAGTTTTGTTACCTTTTTTGAGGTTCGATCAATGTATGAATTCCACTGAAATTTTTCATCAATAATCCCAAGATATTTAATACTTTTTGTTTGGGTTTTATACGGGCAGGAACATTATGGAAAATTATTTTGACATTCATGAAATTTTGAGGATATGCTCATTCATTGGTTGTCCTTTTTTGTTTTTGGAGAAAGTTAAGATATATTTAGTTTTATTTACATTTAATGTAAGGGAATTTACTATTAGCCAGTTTTGAAGTACAGCCAGGCCATGTTCCGCTCCTTTTAGGTGCTTGTCCAAACTTGACCGTGGATCAATCAATATGGTCATCAAACACGAACAACGCAAATTCAAAAGACCCATCGATTATGAATTATGTTTGTTTGTCAGGACTTTACTTACATCTTCCACTCTTAATAAAATAATTTTGATTTAGTTAATTTTTAAAACACAAAAAAACCTTATTTCGGGTACACTGACTTGTCCGTAATCTATTTCTATTCCGTTAATATCTTCAGTGAATCAAAAGCAGACGCTCCCAAAGCCTTGTTGATTGTTTTTGTTCTTCGAATTAAATAAATTATTCAATATTTCTAAGGCTTCCCGGCAAAGACAAAATAAAATAAATATGGTATCACGGAGATATTTTCGAAGTACAGGGGTTAAGTAATTCTTGTATTATTTTTATCGTAAGATGAAAAAGAATGATTTATTTTGAAATCCTTTGTCGTTTATTTATAAGAATACTCCGAAATGGATTTAATATCATAGATGAAAAGACACGAGTTAGATTCCTACGCTTTTGTGATTTATTAAGAGGCCTACTAATTTCAGATGAGTTCAAAAACTATTAAGAACAATAAAATTGGTTTAATTTTTAAATCCAAGTTCATAAAAATGCAAATTAAACATAATTACGCCCTAAACAATGATCTTAATTTTTATCTTGTTTTAAAATTTACCCTTCCGTTAAACAACCGATCACGCAGGGTAAATAGTTGTTTATAAGTGATGTGACATATAAAAGCGTTAATTAGAAAGGGGGAATTTTCGTAATTTATTTTTGGGATATTATGGCGTATTACGCTGCCTTCTTCTTTAGTCACGTCATTACTTTTTCTATCCGTCTGACCTGATGATGTACACTATAAGGTCGTTCAAAACGTTGTCTATAGAAGGAGGTAAAGCAACATTGCATAACAGCCCAAAATAAATCATTTTAATAATTCTTTTGGCATTGAATATCTCAAATCGTATTAAACAACATCTATTTTATTGAATACATAATAATGTATTACTGAATATTATTGAATCTACAATACAGAAAGAATAAAGTAGAAATTATACCGACAAGTGTTTAAGATCCTCGGCTACAAATCGGGGGGTCGAATCCCAATGCGCGCAAATAAATTCACAAGTGTTATTTCACACTTTTTAATAAAATTAGTGTGATGTACATAGTAGGTAAATTTGCGGCACATTCCAGAGTGGTAGATATTCCCAATATCGTTATGCTGAAACTCCAAATTTCGCTACAGGCGTGTTAAGTGATCAAATATGAATATGCAGGTACTTCCTAATCTTCATCTCCCAATCTCCTCCATCTTCCACTCCCTTCATTTTTTTTTTTTACATGAGATCCACACAGGAGGCCCAGGGAAAAATGATTTCCTCAGGGCCTATGTCATCTTCGGGGATGCTGTGTGGAGGGTTTTTTAAGGAAAGAAGGGAGAGGAGAGTTCTGGGAATGAAAAGGGTTTAACGGGTGGGTAGGAATCTGGGGTTCAGTGTGTCCAGAGACCTAGACAAACCTCACTCCATGGACCCGGGCACCCCTGCTAAATCACCAAACGTAGCGAACCACTTGGGGTGACCTATGGCAGAGGTGTTTGTTATCCAATAAAGGTTCCCTGGGCGGCGGTACCCATTCCCGCCTCCCAAATTGAAAATAATATCCCACAATAATTTGAGATGCCGTAGTGCTATTGACTATCGACATTTGTCGAGCATTTAGACTCTCGAGCGATATTCACGTAAAAGAATCAACCCGTAGAAATTTTTTCACTATAATATATCTATTTTCAAATCTTGATCTAGGTACGCCATCACTTGGGCCGGCTGCTAGCTAATTTCAAAGAAAAAAGAAATTTTGTTTTGATTGAGGATTTCACCTTGCTCTCTAGAGACTGACTAAAACGATTGAACACCGCTAACACCTAAGCCAAATCCATTTTGAACGGTCCCGGCAATAATTTCAAATATTAGTGCTGTACATTTTTAAATATAGTGACATGCAATTTCTAAAAAAACAGCATGCGTGTGCGTTGTGTGTAAGTGAATGATACCAAAAGTTGACAGAATGATTAATTTCCGCTTCCATAATTTGTATTCTTTCATTCACGAAAATAAATTCGAAATTCAAATAGATGTATATTATGAAATTAAATATACTCGATTATCGATCTATATAAGAAGAAGTTGTAAAAATTTGAATCGTTTCATAATACAATAATCTATAGCGCTGACAAAGTTGAAAATATTCAAGCCTGTGATGGGAAAGGTCTCTTTTTTGGATGAACAATAAAAACACAATTTACGAATGTATCCCGCAAAGCTTGCTGATTGCGGCCGCAGATTCCCAGAATTGTTTGATTGATTCGTTTGATGAATTCCTGGTGAAACTCGCCAGTCCCCCGGTTTAAACCGGTTCCACTTAACCGATTGTAATCCGCATACTAGCTTAAATATAAAGTGATTGAATTATAATCGTGATTAATAACAATAACAAGCGTTTTGATATTAGAGTTTCTAGAGCCTCCTCCGTGAACTCTAAAGTTTCACGATTCACTGACCCTTGAACTCTTATGAAATGTTCCACGTAAGGACTCGTAGGGCACGTAGACTCTTTCGTTGGTAAGGAATAAAATATTTTTTTATTAACACTTTCCCTTTCCCTCTTGTACGCGTTCCCTCCATTTTCCCTGCCTTCCCTCCCTGCCACTAAACTACATAACATACACACACTCTGTCAACTGAATTTGCTCTGTTGTACCTATGAAATACCGTTTATATGAACTTTTATCCTTTCAGGGTCCTGAGTAGGATAAAAGGCTACTATCTGGATGTAAATAAAAGAACTTGTCAATAGAACAAAGTGTACTTTATAACATTGTCAAAAAAAACATGATCCACTTAAATACCTTAACAAATATAAACTCAAAAGGGGAAGGAGAGAGAGATATATCAGTTATTTTAGTCACTCCATTGGCAGACTCCACTAGGCAATTCCAACCACAGACCGTCCCAGCTTTACGCCTCCGGCACTGAACGCAGACCAGGCGGGCTCCTTCTTGTCCAAAGGCTGCTACGGGTAATCCTCGATACTACAAGTCACGATAGGTCGATTGCAGCATCACTACAAGCGCTAGACAATAACTCCTCACAGAATAAAGGCCGATACATGCACTTGGCCTCTCCGACTTAATAAAATAACGGTTTACATGAAACTATCAGGATTGCAAGTCTCGACAGGCTGACTGCCACACCACGACAAGCGACAGTCAATAATTCTTCAGAGAACAATAGCAGACACATGCATTTGACTTCTCTGACTGGCAAACAAAAACCACAGTTTATATGAAGCAATTATCCCGTTACGAGGGATAGCAGCTGCCATGGCTGACAGAGAAACTTTCACAATCATTGAGCAAACCATTCACAAGTCCAACTTCCGAAAATTGATTGCCATGTCGTAGCGTAGCATTTATAATAGTCCAAATACAGTTCTTTTCCAAAACACTGGGGAAAACGTAAAGGCAACTTAAATTTATCAAACATTTTTAGTAACAATCTCAACGCGTCACCTCTCCCTTGTCCGTCATGATGCCAGCCCAAAAAATACATTCGCCCCCATTTTGCCCTCTACCGTTTTTCTGTCAATGCCGCCAACCTTTCGAGCCAAAATCAATTGTACCAATAAAAGCAAATCCTTGAATAAATTCTCAGCACTTACTTTTATTAAAATTAATACGTTACAACTCTTCCAACTATTCACGCGCCAATTGATTTTTTTATACATTTTCATAACACAACCGTTCACCGGTATATATATGTAGAAACCTTCGCGGGAGTGCGCACCTCAACTCACCAAAGTTTCATCGCAATCTGATAAATGGTGTAGGAAATAATTTTATTACGCCAGAGCTCACTATTATTCATAGAAACAATCGCGGGCAAGCGCACATCAAATCCCCAAAGTTCCATCGCAATAGGATGAATGGGTTAGCAACACATAAGGCACAAACATGCAAACAAACAAGCAAGCAAGCATTCATTTTTAAATATAATACGGATGCAAACACCATATTCTCATGTGTACCCATCTGTTATTCTGACTCTTGATATGGTGCGTTTCAATAATTTGATTCACTTCATCGTGCAGCTTTGCGGACATTTTCTGTCATTCACATTCTTTGTTTTTTTCATTCGCTTTACATAGCTAAACCATGTAAGCAACCCTTTCTGACCGTTGAGGTTTTTCAATATAAAACAAAAAATATTTTTCTATCCCACGTGATCACTAATCGCAGTTCCACACATCGTGATGGACAACGTGACACGCCCTATACCTCGTCTGTACGGTTCTGGGTTGTATCCAGCGGCGGCTTTTGGTGGTTTTTATCCAATTTGAAAAAAAGTGGCAGCAAAAGGTCATCTGCGTCTTACCTTTCAACTGAAAATTATGCTCAGGATTCACTGGCTAAAAGCTTCCGAGTATGTTCTGATACATTATGTCCATTCTCATTTCTAAAGCTTCAAACTTCCGCCAATAAGTTTAGCTTAGTGTGAAGTTTCCATACCTTACAAAATAAAGAGAAAATATACATAACAACGGACCACTCTGATTCTCAAATTTAAAAGCATTGTAATAGAATAATAAAAGGTATCATTGGAAGATAATTACTTAAAACTCTTCTGAATTAATTATGAAATTTAAATATTATAATAGTATTATTTAAATCAGATATTAGGCAGTTTAATGCATGAAACGTGTTATAAACAAAGCCTCGGAGGCTGTTTTAATTCGGAGCTTTACAAATGACAATAATGGAAACCAAATTTGACGCTGAGACCCGAATCCCACCGAAAAACCCTTCAAAGCTTTGTGTCTGGATTTTAGAAATGTTAACTGTACAGTGTGACGATGAAATTATTATGGGCGATAATTAATAGAAAAATAAAAATAATATTTTTACAAAAATCACATAAGTTTTGACCAAACGTTTTTTTTGCCGTGTCTGGTGACAATATCTGAAATACCAGGTTTGCCCACCTTTCTCCTCTCCATCTGCATATCTTCCTCTCAACCTATAGGATAGTTCCACTGGGTCCACACGGTTGGGAAGTGTTAGGACTCGTGTGCAGTTCAAAAATACGTTTAGGCTAGGTTTAGATTAGGTAAGTGTTCCTTGTCTCCTACGACTCGAAATCCAGCGAAGGAAATATTTTATTATGATTATTATTTTCATTTTATATGTTTATTTGAAACATTTAATAGAATACTAATAAAAAATTTACATTTTAAGAGAGGAAAAATAAAAGTAAGGTCATCAATTCATCTACAAAATGTGCTCTGTTTATTACTTTATTCTTTAAATATTCAGTTTGTTGTGGTACTGTCAGCCACCAGCCCCGTTGGGGTTAGGTTACGTTAGGTTAGGGGTGTTAAACAGATCGTCCCGGGGGACCAAATGCCTGGGCAGAGACACTCATCTCAGGGTCAGGGGGTTGGGGCCGCGCTCCTTGACCATGTACTCCAGTGAAACAAGGCTTGGTTACAATTCATTTATTACAGTTATGCAGGAAAATAACAATACAGGTCAGGAAGTATATGCTATACGATTTCAGGCCTAACTGGGGAAGAAAGTGGCTACGGATTCTAGGCTCAAGAGATCTATACGAATTTTAGGATTCTCACGTGACGCTGGATGGCGACGGCAGCTCCTGGTGTGGTGAGGGGGCCCTGAGCAACCGTGCTCAGAGGCGGAGGGAAGTACTGCAGGAAGGGCCGGTCCAGAGCACCAAGCTCATGGACGGGGTGAGGCGCTGGGCTGCGACGGCAGCTCCTGGTGTGGTGAGGGGGCCCTGAGCAACCATGCTCAGAGGCGGAGGGAAGTACTGCAGGAAGGGCCGGTCCAGAGCAACAAGCTCACGGGGGCGCGCGCACTGCTTCAGCAGGTGGGGTCGCGGTCAGTACCTCGGGAACCCGAGAGCGCCAAAAGGTGCTTGGACATGACGAGATTAAATAACTTTTAAGGCGAGCCGGGCGTCGACTGCTCGTGCTGGGTAGCTCACCTGACCGCGGCCAGAATGGGACTGCCTGCCTTCCACTTTCGCTCCGTCTCGCTCGTTCTCGGACCTTCTCGACGGCGCGCGCACTACGCGGATTTCGCTCCATATAAGATAATCCTCTTAAAGGAAGCCCTACGATTGGTTGTTGGCTAACGCCTGATCTGTGTACACGCCATGTTCACGTGATGAGATCACGTTAGAACCTCATGTAAGAAGCCGTTGAAGGGATTGTATAGTCCGTCCGACTAATGTATGGGCGACACATAACACTACCCTCCTTCCCCTGAAAAATGAAGGGGATAGGCAGCGGGGCTGATGCATGGAACCACGTTCTCCTAGTTTACTTGTGATGCGTTGGTTGCCGCCATGTCAGGTACAGAGTTACCCCTTCCACCATGATTTAAACACTCCCTACCTAAGAGCCACAAAAAAAATTTAACTACCTGTGAGCCAAGCTAAACAAACCTAGCAATTATTCTGAACAAGGTTGCCAAACTCTTCCCAGGGAACACAAAAATATGACGTTCGTAGTGCGATACAAGACACGCTAACGCAGGTGAGCGTTGAAAAAAGAAAAACATGACCCTTAAGAAAGGTTTTCTACCATGTAGGATTCTTAAACCTAGACAAAACAAGGAAAAATTTCCACATTATTCCTGTTAGGGAATATTGTACGCTGACAAATGTCATGAAATGATCGAAATCATCTCATATTCGCGTTTTTACAACAGACTTCTTAAAACTAGACAAGATTTATTTTTATACACTTAATTCCTGTTAGGGAATATTGTACGCTGACAAATGTCTTGAAATGATCGAAATCAACTCATATTCGCGTCTTTAGAATAGACTTCTTAAAATTAGACAAAATTTATTTTTATACACTTTATTCCTGTTAGGGAATATTGTACGCTGACAAATGTCATGAAATGATCGAAATCAACTCATATTCGCGTCTTTACAATAGACTTCTTAAAACTAGACAAAATTTAACTAGACTAAACTACAGTTCTTGATTGTTCTTAAAGAACAAAAAATATTTAGTGACCGGACAACTCAACACAGCGGCAAATCAGCACACTTTTCATAAATGAAATAATATTAATAAGGAAGAAAAACCTAATAAATAGGTTACATTAGTTTAGGTTAAGGGCTGTTTTTTGTCATTACTTTTAATGATTTTATATCTGTATTGAGCTGTCTTTGAACCAAAATATTCTCTTCACTTGTTGTTGGAATAGTAAAAAGACATGCTCAATGTTGTACTGATAGAAGTCACAATTCAGTAACGGAAAGTTGCCTGAATAGCATGATCCTTCTAAATTCTCTTTTCCATTTTCACCAATTCCTTCCAATTCATTCCTTCCTACAAGTATATATACCTAAAGGTTTTACTAATTCTGAAAATAAGTAGGTACCTTTATGTAGAGTCCTTGGTGATGTAGGCAGATATAAATTGACAAAAATAACCATCCAAACATTTACCATTTACCTGTACCTCACTTCAACCCTTTTTTCAGGAATTTTGAAGCCTTATCAGTAAGCAAGTGTTCCCGCTTTTCGAATAAAACTTATATTTCAAACGTTTTTACTATTCACCTGCGCTTCTAACATTTTCATAGATCCAATGCTTAGGGTTGACCCATTCATTACGGAATTATGGCATTAAAAATCTTAATGTTTTACCTTTGAAACGGACTATTTGTATGTCTGCAGCACAAAAATAAGAACAGCAGTGTTTGGTGACTTAGTAGGGGTGTCCGTATTCACGGGGTTTATGCTACGGGTCTTGGATAGATGCGTCTACCCACCCTCCGCGTGGCGGGCCGGATCGAAATAGACTGGCACATCGAAGCCTTTTGACATCTCCAGCCGGCTCTCTCGAACGATTGCCTTACACCGCATTTGGAGGGATGGTTTTATACGTCCAGCACTCCTGAAAACTCTGACCAACGGATACCTACTCACCCCTCGTAGATTTCCTTACCAGAACTTCTTCTCCTTCTTTTTCTTAAAAATACTTTTCGCACGGCACCCCTAAAGTTGATATAGGCCGTGACTGAAATTATTTTTGATCAGCTGTAGAGCTAATATAAATAAAAAAAAGCCGTAGCATAAATTTGCCTAGTTGAACAGATTTGGAAAATAAATGTTGGTACTACACAATAAAATTACTTATAGTGACCATTGGTGAATTAAAAAAATTGTCACTTGATTACAGACAACATAATTTTTGATTTATTACGTGCCTACTTACCTTCTCTTTACTTTCTCTCTACTGGATATTTATAATTTTTTGTTAATCTTTAGATTAGGTACACATCCTTTGCAACTTTAAAATTTATTTCTAATGGATATGTGTTATTATATAACATTGAAGATTTTAAATAATTATGAATCGTAAATTAATTTAAATTCCGGCAAACCGGGTGTTAAATAATATTATATTATCATATACATACATTCATACATGTTAGTAACTCGCCTCACTAGACAATGGCTGTTCTGAGACTGGTAGGTACAATTGTTTGTTAATAAACAAATAAATAAAGCTTAAGCTGTTCCACGGTAAGGTGAAGATGCATTTTGAATTAAAAAGCGAATAAACTCGTTACTTCTCTTATTTCTTGCTACCACGTGGCAAGTTTATTACTTTCTGCGGCTTTTCCCAGGTTTCGGTAAAGTTTTTATAAGGTGCACACATAAAGTTTAAGATTTACACTGAAAAGCACGAGGTGAAATAAACGTATAGTGCACCATACTGCATTAGACGTTAAGTGGGACATAGTTTGTTACAACTAGTGACGGTTGTTGCAAAAACGTAAAAGTTTCGGAAAGTAACTCACAAAGTTAACGATTACTTACAAAGTATTTAAAAAAATATATAAATGAAATATTTTTACTCGAAAACTTGCGTATTAATTGTTTTTGTATTTTTATTTCGTAGAACTCGATTTAATTATTAATGCAATGCTTCCCCCGTCCCGCGTAAAATTTGTTACTTAAATTGAATTGTATAATTTTATAACTATTATTATCAACCCATTATTTATTTATGACTATAATTATTATTATCTTAAAATAATAATATATATGTAAATCTCGTGCCACGGTGTTTGTGGTCGTACTCTTCCGATGACCGATTTTTATGAATTTTTTATGTATATTTGGTTGGTATAATAACAGGTTTTAAAGTATATTTCATACCGCTAGGTAATTAGGGTGTCCCTATCCAGAAAAGAAAACAAATTTTTGGAACAATTTTTTTTTTGTATTTTTTATTTTTTGGCATTAAAAATACTTATTACCCATAAATTTAACTCTCCTACCCCCACCCTCCCATTTTTAAATCGCGATTTTAGTACTTTTGTATGAACAAATTTAACCGTCTTTCATATTTCAAACAGAACGAAATTATTTATGTTGTTGAATGACAGATGGCGCTACGTCCGCCTCATAGAAATTTCATCCGCACATGCGCAAGACATTCGCGAAGAGCGTCGAGTAATTTTGATATTTCATTCGGCATCATGTTCTCGCGTGGGCAAACCATCGAGCTTATTCGTATTGGCTAAAGACGGAGCGGCAAAAAAATATCAATTGCTCTTTGAAATTCATATCGATTTCCTTTATTTCATTTTCCTACTTCAGTTGGTGTGTTTTTTATCGGTGGTCATCGTCTGCAGCTCTCCATTCCTCTTTCTGACATAGATCCCATCCCCACACACTTACAATATATTCGTTATTTTTTATTTAAAATCCAAATTTATATGGCAGAACAACGTTTGTCGGGTCAGCTAGTAGTATATAATTATTACCACATTTAGAAACCGTGATATAAAATATTTGCAATTTAATTTAATTTGTATAATTTACTAACTTGTAATTTAATTTATCAACCATAATATGAAATATGAATGATTTTCAATGTGTAAACTTCACACGCCATAACACAATGGTACCCTAGCATGGCGGATGAAATAAGACATAAATTTATACAATGTACAAAGTTCTTATAAAGAATAAAAAATTTAAAAAAAAATTTTTCCTTACAAAACTTTTCGAAACAAGTGAAATTTATTTTTAGAAAGTCTAGCATTTTCGAATTATGATTAGATAACCTGAAATTATTCGAAAAACTTCTACTACCATTAATATATGCTTAAAAAGATGTATACACAGTAATTGAGGACCCAGCTATAGGAATTTAACACACGAAGCGATACCTGAATGGGAACCTGACGCTTTTGCAACTCGGTTTCTAATCAATTTCCTAGGTTGTGCGTTTAGAATTGATCGAAATGACACACACTCAGAATTAAGTATTTAAATTTGTGCATATTATGCGTACACTTCAGTGATGCCATTGCAAAACGTCACTGAGAAACATCTTTTTGCCGAAACAAAGTGTCACTGAGATAAACAGTTTTGTCTTGTTTACGTCTATTTATTGTTTTTCCATTGTTCTAATTTTAATATTGTACTTATAATAAAAATAATAAATTATTTAGCAAATTTTCTGGAATTTAAAATTTTGAAGTCGAATACCGAGACATTTTAAACATGTTATATGCAAGCAATCGTCACGCGGGAGTATATTCTGTGTGTTAATAATTATATGTAATTATTCTAAAATTAGAATATTTTGACTAAATATTTCACATTTGAAAACAATTATTTGCGCAAGAGTTAATGTTGACACCAAAGACCAGAATTTCATTAAAAACCTGTATAAAAACCGGTTCTAAATAGCAGAAATAAGACCTGGGAATGAGAGATCTAATGCAATTCCCATTCAGCGTGGACTACAACAAGGCTGTATCCTGTCGCCACTATTGTTTAATCTCTATTCCAACTATGTCTTTAAAAGAGCCCTAAGTAATACTGAGAAGGGTCTGAAGATCAACGGAGATGTCTTTAATAACATAAGATACGCAGAAGATACTGTATTGCTATCTGACTGTATCGATGACCTCCAAGGCCTATTAAATCTTGTTAATAATGCTGGTGAGCAACTGGGCCTAACAATCATCGTCAATAAAACTAAATGGATGACATTTGGACGACTAGATCACTCTGAAACAGTGATACAGTTAAATAGTTGCAATGTCGAAAGGGTGGAAAGATTTAAATGCCTCGGCAGTATTCTCACGGAGAATCTTGACGCAGATGTAGAGGTTAGGTGCGGAATTGAAGAAGCAAAACTGCGTTCATTAAAATGATTTCCCTCTTCTGCAATGGCAATATCAGCTTAAAACTAAGGCAGAGAATGCTAAAATGTTATGCGTGGTCGGTTTTGCTGTATGCATGTGAAAGATGGACCTTGAAAGTAAATACCATGAACAGATTAGAGGCTTTTGAAATGTGGCTTCACCGGAGAATGCTCACGGTCCCATGGACCGATATGATCACCAACACAGAAATTCTCCGGTGGGCTAGAGCAGATAGAGAACAACTTACATTAATAAAAATCAGGAAAATTTCATATCTAGGTCATGTACATCGAGGGAGAAGTATCACTTGCTCCATTTAATATTGAAAGGCAAGATAGAGGGTCGCCGAGGGCCTGGTAGACGACAAATAATGTCTTAGCTGTGAAATATACGAGAGCGGACCGGCATAAGAAGTGTGGAGGAGCTATTCCGAGCTCAAGACAGAGAGACATTTTCAAGGGTGATTGCCAACGTCGGGGGGACCTGATAGGGCGCACAAAGAAGAAGAAGAAATAATTTATTCATTACTGACCAAATCACACATCCTTTAAATATATTTAATCGCTGGTCGTGTCTAAAACCGCCTTTTCTAGGCTTTGAACTAAATCGAGTTCAAATAAATTCACTGCGGCGTGTCACACAAGCTTTGATGAATGGCGTAGTCTCGTACTCATTCCCATCCCCGATATTTTCCTTTGCTAATGGGCTGAACACAACGCACAGAGCAAATTAAATTACCCGAAAGGTGTTGGAATATTTATATCCTGATAAAGAGAGAAATAAATCTCGTTCGAACAAAAGGGGTGAAGAAATGCGTGTAGTTTATCTGTGGGTGGCTTTGTTTTCGGGGTAAAGGGTTGATGTTTAATTTATTATGAATAAAAGCAGATGATGGTATTTGTAATTATGAAATTTTATCAAGAATAATTATGAAATCTTTCTAAGAATAATATAAGGCCTTGAATATTATATTAGGTTGATATAATAATAATAACATAACATTTGAATAGCGCAGTTTTGTGTTATTTCACTTCAAATGTGCACAATAATAAACTTAAATATAATAATTTAGCATTCAGTGGATGTGTTGTAAGGATAACACCTACACTACCTACAGTACTCTTTGATCAAATAATATGAAACAAAAAATAACGATTTTTACAAGCAATGGCAAGAGAACAAAAAAATAACGGTGTTTACAAAGCAATGGCAAGAGAACAAAAAAATAACGGTGTTTACAAAGCAATGGCAAGAGAACAAAAAAATAACGGTGTTTACAAAGCAATGGCAAGAGAACAAAAAAATAATGGTGTTTACAAAGCAATGGCAAGAGAACAAAAAAATAACAACGGTTTTGTTAATAATAAACAATAATGGGCTATTGTAGCCCAGGATAAAACAAGATGAAGATTCTAAACCAGTAGAGATAAACAATTCTCTTGTGCTAACTGTAGCTAGTATGTTAAAGAAAGTCGAATTAAAAATACAGTCCAAATAATTAGCAATAGTACAATTATGGTCCTCGTTAGACACAAATACCAAATACCAGTCGATCGCCAAGGTATTTATATTTATATTTCATTGGCAATCCATTAAAGAACATACGTGGGCAAACCTGTTAGTAGCTGAGGTGACAAATACGCCCGGTTCCCACTAAGGCGTCGTTCAATTTCTCAGCTAGCTAATTCTCCCATCATTGCACAAAAAACTTTTTTCCAAAACATTATTATCTTGGTGGTACGAGATTTTTAAATATGTCGGAACGCGTACCTCACGAAGGGATGTATGTATTTCTTTAAAAAACCTGATTATTATGTACTTGCGTAACAGATAATTCAAAGCTCACAAAAATTCTTAAAACCAGGCCTTAAGCCCGGTTTAATGTCGCTTTAGTTATACAAACGTAGTGGTAATAAATCAATTTTTTCACGGTTCTGACCTTACGCGCCGCGTTATATTGGAACCATTGGGCGCTTTTATATTTCCTATAAAAGGCAAAAAACATACTTTCCTTATCAGGATAATGCTTCAGCTCTTTCTCACACATTCAGTGCGCGTATGTCTATTTCCTCCAAAGGAAAAAGATATCATTTCCTTGCATCTCCCTCCATCGTATTAAATAAATTATTAATACTTATTATCATTACTAAGACCGAATTATTAAGGTCATGTCATCACTACAAAAAAAAAACGAAAATGAAACCCGTACACCAATGGCCTTGTAAACGATACAACAATTCCTTCAATTAACATCATTGGCGCAAACATTGACAATATATATTGAGCGTCTCGGGGCGCTCCAGATGAACACACGAGTATAATATTATTCTGTCATTGTTGCGAGTGATTTTGGGCGAAATGGCAAATATAGTTTGTGTGCTCAGCTCAAAGGCAACATCCTATTGTTGTCAGTTATAACCATCTTCCGAATGGTTCGACACAGACATAATATTTATTCTGATTGTGTTAGCATTGTTGAGTGCTTAATGATGTGTTTAAGTCTGGAAATTATGGTATTTGTAATGTGATGGTAAATCGAATAAGAACGCTTAGTTAATTACAAGTTTATTTCAAAAATGATTCAACAAACATAATTAGGTAATTAAAAAAGATCATTTTACGAGAAGGTGAATAGCGAACCCTGTAGCACTTCCACGAGCTGTCATAACTTTAGCATTCAGAACCAGAAATATTCGTTTTTTAGTTCGGCCCAGTGTTTCCATATCCCAAAAATGAAAATTCATGTTTTGGGGATAAAAAAACATGTTTTACCAAGTTTTGAAGGATAAAAAAACCATGGTTTTGAAAAGCTTTTTATCCAGAATATAAAAAAATAAAATAGCTTCACCTTAGTAAAGAATTTACCGTGCTTTTTTTAAAAAAAATATCAATAATTTTCCTTTGAGTTTTAGCAAAAAATTATGTCTTTGGAAAAATCACCGTATAAATAAAATATAAGTATAATTTGAATATGGATAACTTTTTTTATAAATACGTATTTTCAGGTCGATGAGATTAGGGAGAAAAAATTCCCCGTAAATAAAATAATATTTTTTTCTACATTTTACAGGAGCATAGGTACCTAATTAAAGTTATTTATACGACAGGTATATTATTTATTTTTATTAATGTATTCATATTTATTACTTATTGACAAAATTAAATTAGATACAGAGACATTGTGAACCCTTGCTTAAGTTGAAGAATTACCTTCCTGATTTCAGGATTTCCCCAACCGACCCATGCTGAAAAACGCTTGCACACACACTTTGTTGTCAGGTAAAAAACAATGACATGTTCGACAACGTTTTTTGAAAAATTAATCATGGACGTAGAATTGACCCAAAAAACGTGAAAATACCAGGCACATTGCAGCACTAGCTCGGCCTGTCGCGCCGGTGATGACAGAAAACCGGTGTCCACTATTGGTGGACGAGCCGCCAACTGCAAATATCTGTCGTAAAGGCGCTGCATTGTTCGTTTGCCACGAAATCAATGATCACAGCACACATACCTACAACAAAAATGCTATTTACCAAAATTCTACGTACAAATTTTGCAAACTTTCGTAGGATGAAGGCGAGTACGGAATGTTTTTAAAACGTAATATGAAAAGAATATATATTTAAGGTATATGTATTCCATACGATTCAAATATACCACACCAGCCGAGAGCACTCCGGTCTTGGGGCGCAGTACTAATTTAGTAGAACTAACACGTACTTAAGAAGGGGAAAGAATGTTGGAAGAATCGACAAGACGGACAATAATTAATTTTAACGTAACCAGAGCAAAAAACAATCTTCAATCACGATCATCCCAAGTGGCACGCTATGTTTGGTGATTTAGCAGGGGTGCCCGGGTTCATGGGGTGAGGTTTGACTAGGTCTTGAAGGTGGATGACCAGGACATACTGAACCCCAGATTCCTACCCACCCCTTTAACCCTTTTCCTTCCCAGAACTCTCCTCTCCTTCCTTTCCTTAAAAAAACCCTCCACACAGCATCCTCAAAGATGACATAAGCCCCGAGGGAAATTATTTTCCTCAGGGCCTCCTGTGTGGAGCTCATGTAAAAAAAAAAAAATCGGGAGAGAATAGAAGCATATCGATTTAGTGAAAAGGTAATTTAAAAATGGAATTTAAAAGGTTTTATTTACGATCCTTGAGGAAATCAATCACTAATGTTATTTCTATTGCGCCGTACAGGAAAATAAATGATTTTTTTTTAAATTGTTTCGTGTCTCATTTTTTAGGTTTCCAGAATTTCTCACACCATTATAAGTCCGAGATGTTGAATTATTATTATTGAAATCTTTGAAACGAGTCGAGGCAGCTTTACGGAAAATTTGATTACAAATTAACTTTTCTGAATCATCTCTGAAATAATTAAGATTTTCATCTCCCATTTTAATAGAACCTCGGCCGGTCTTCCAAGGTATCCAATTTGGAAAACTTTTTTTACTCTTCACAATTACATTACGCATTTTTACAGAGATAACTCTTATATATTTGTTGCGAATAACTCAACAGAAAATAATGACAAGACAAATAAATTATCATGAACAGTTTTTCCGAGAATTGCTTTGAAATTTCGTTTTAGGTTTGTCTCGTGTTTCTTCCTGGAAGAAAAGAGACCTAAACGTCCTCGGCAATTTTTTCTCTTTTTTTACCTAAAATTTAATTGGTCACATAAATGTATTAATATAGTTGGGAGACGCAATTCCAGACGCAGTGTGAGAAGAGTCTGAACTTATTTTGGAGGAAGGCAACCTGACCTAAATAGGACAAGGAGAAAAAGAGGACGTCTGCCTATCAGAACGCGTCAATCAACAGAGCGACTCAAATACTTAGTGCGCCGTATCCCCGCTCAAAAAGAAGAGGGAGAGATATAATATATAATTACGAATGTTGGAGAGAGCGCGCTTATATTTAAAACGATAAAATTGAAGCAAAAATTGTGAAAATATTTAATAAAACACGACTCGTTTAAATAGAGCAAAAATCTGGTAGATGATTTTCTAAAACAGCATTCAAAGAAACACTGTGAATTTTTTCATTCAACTGAAACAAACGCGTTTACGAGTATAATAATTTTTTGGGCGTACCTACTTTGCGATTTTTTTCTATCGAGAGAATTTTCGGTGTGGGGAATGTATAGATATCTAGATATTTTTTAAAAAAATAACATATTTTTTATTTTTTATTGTAATATAAAAAATATGAGTTACGTATGTACAAATATATTTTACAAAATATTAGTAAAGGTTGTTTTATGTATACCTTATCAGAAAAGAGGGGCTCTTGTGCCTGATAAGGGAGCCACGGTGAGTTATAATCCGTTTTGTATAAAATATTTACTTTTTTCTGTAAGTTTTTTTTTTAAATTGTTTAATTTTATTTATTTGTTCTGATTGGTTGATGATACAGCGTAATTCAGAAGGGAGGTTATTATAGTTTCATACGGCTTGGAAACTGTAATGATTTTGCATTTGCGTTGTTTTAAAATTTGGTTTCCATTTCTCATTAGTTTGTAAAATTCTTGATATTCTATATTATTTTTTTCTTTACACATTTTGCTTGAAGTTTGCTTGAAAATTTCGTCGACATTTGGTACTGAAAACAATTTAAAAAGTGATTCTGTTGAGAAGGTAAATTTTTTTTAAATATTACTTAATGATGAATCTTTGCGAAACTTTTACTTAGTTTTAATTATTTTTGTAAGATCCACCCCAATCTATAATTCCGTAGATAAGTAAAGAATGTACAAGGGCGTAGTACACATTTTTCATTATTTTTACATTTAATATATTTCTTAACCTAACAAATATATTGTACATACATTTCCTCATTCTCTTCAATAGCTCTGAAACGTGACTATTCCAGTTCAGGTTTTGATCAATGATCATACCGAGATATTTAATTTCGAATATTTTAAGAGCTTAAAAACTTCAAATGTTTAAGGGAGATATTGTAGAAACTCGGATATCGGCGACTTACGGCGCTGCACTACGACTAAACGGTGGAAATTCAGATCGGGCCACCAACAATAACTCCTTAAGAAGTTTTCCATAAGGTTTAAATTTCTTTCTTCAAATGCAGAAAACTTAGTTTGTGGCACCATTTTAATTCAAAATTAATAAAATACTTAGTTTTTACCACGTTTATGTTTACAAATAAACGGACATGTTTTATGAGCAATGTTCACTTCTTCAGGGTTTACTTAAAACTTTTTGACACCAGTCTAGCTTTAGTCGAGTTTGATGGTCAGATCTGAATAGCCAGTTCTCATCTTTTTCTCCTTCCCACTATCTTCAGCCTCACAACACACCCTAGTTGGGGATTCCATAGTCTTACTGGCTTCAGACGGGGGCAGTAGGGACTCTTATACTCTCACATAAAAAAAATAAAATCAAGAAGTAAGACCAATTTATAGATATTTAGATGCCTTCTATATCTTTAATCTAAATTCTTGACACCATCAGTTCCAATTTTGAAATTGAATTAAACTTAAAATAAATCTGAATTCTTTGAACAAAAGTTACCACCACTTTTAGAGCAGACTTTTATCAGCGGAAACATGTTTTTACGCTTATTGTTTTATTTTAGCACTCTTTTTTATGTATCTTTGTAAAGCTGTTTGTTTTCCAAGTTAAGATATTATTATTATGAAACCACAACCGAAGTTAGCATATTTGGAAATTTAACATAATAATAATATCACATAATTAGTCACAATTTTTCGCTTAAAATAAATTTCTTGCTTGTACCATAATTCTATTTATGTCCTTTATCCTGCCCATATGGAATATATTGTAGTTCGGGGTTGATTCTCTATTGTTCATTTCTCCATTGACCCGTTCTTCATTATCCTCTTTCCTGTTAAGATAATCTGCACAAATATACCAACAACGCTCTATTCATTGGCCCCGTGGAAATCCTATGTCAACGGTGACAGGTTCTACGCCTGCTTAGGTCATCCTTGTCGACTTTCTGCCCCCTTTATCCTTACCCTATGAACAAAAGCATAAGGGTAGAAATTTTTCCTATTTATTTGAATTGTATATGCTGTGTCACTAAAGGCATTTGTTCTTAAAATGTGAATACCGCACAAGGGTGGGTACTAAGTGCTAACTGCTCCCAATCGCATGGAACCAATCGGACTATAGCATCACGTATTGGTGTATATTGTGAGTGTTGGTGCCTAGCATTACTCCTTGTCATTTTTTTCCGACTTATAATTTCTACCCAAAAAATCACTTTGTTTTCCTACCCACTAATGCCGACCAGATACAATCGTGTATCATATTATTTAGTTGTTAATTACCAACCATCCTATCAACACCTATGTTGAATACGGAGCATTTAGTCGACCGTGTCGAAAAATATAAGTGAAAATCGTGAGCTCGCGAGTTCAATTGGTGAATCTAAGAACCAGCGGAACGAAAAAAAGACAAGCGTAGGAAGAAAACCTGCGGGGTAAGTCGGCTTATCTGTTTATCCTCAATTCCTTCCGCTTTTCGGGTACCTTGTGAAACTCCAACAGTGAGGACATATATTATCAGTTAGACTGTCTCCGTTGTCGAGGGGTAGTGCGATCCGGCGGTCGCAGGTTCAAATCCCGACATGCCCATGTAAACCTTATTTGATTACATTGTGTTATTTCACAATTTTATTCATTTAAAATAGTACAAGGTATATCGTGTACATTGTACATGGTGTATCGACCACCACAACACGAGTATCAGCCTAGCATGGTGGTCGAAAAATCCACAAATGATGTAACCATAATATGCAATGAATAAACAAAAAAAAATTTACAGCACGTTCCAGAGTGATCAATGCTCTCAATATCTCCCTGGTGTAAGACCACCATTCAGAATTGAAACCTTGCTTTAAATGGCTTCAGCCATGTTTGTTGACTAGTTATGGGGCTCAAAAAAAGTTAAATATTAATAAATCAATATTTTCACAACCATCTCTTTACAGCCTTTTAAAAAAAAAAATTGTAAACAAACTCTTTTTTTACGTTATTAATCCCAATATATCATTTGGAAATGAACACGTCATCTTTCATTTTTTACTGCTCTATTACCAAAAAAATTATAAGTCATCTAGTCTTTCAGTGAATCAAATGTGATTATATTGTTACGTTTTTAATAACCTTCTGGATTCCCAAACTATTAAAAACAAAACTAATGTCAGTGACACTAATTATTTGCATTTCATTAACATTATTACAGGTTTATTTATTTACAGTCATCTGCCTTTTACCAGATTTTATTTGTGCACGTGTTATTATCCGTGCGCTCGTGCACCGTAGGCACCGCGATGTTCTTCCCGTTCTTCGTGGTTTACGGACACTAATTAAATAAATCAGAAGTACAAAAAAAAGTGATTGAACCTTGTTATTTATTTCAAGTGGGTTATTCCTCTAAATCAAAACATTTTTAATTAATCAAATAATATTTCACAGATGTTGCGGTATTTTAAATACGGCCATTTGTATTAACGTTGGAAATTCGCCAATTGGCACTTCACTCGTCAATATAAATTATAGGTTGCTGCAAAATCATTTAATTTATCTGCGATGAGAAAAACCTTTTCAATTTTTTTATGTTTTAGCGCAAGCACTGTTTAGAGAAAGAAAAAGAAAATCTGAATATTTTTACGTGAATAAAAAACATAAATACAGTCTGAAAACAATGTTTTACTTAACCTTTTCTCTTTGAACAAACAATAAAGCGCGTTTTGTTACTTTTCAAAAATTCATATTTTATTTAATGTTGCAAGTGAAAATATTGGCGTTGCGATAGAATTTTCAGGTACAAAAAAGTAGCTACAGCAACATTGGGTTGTTTCGCTTTTATACGTTTAGAGTCTGGCTTTATTGTTTTTGAACTTCTTTTTATTTGTTAACTTGCGTTAGAGATACCTCAGCAGGATAATGGAGGCGTCGTTTTTAACTTTGGCTGATTCTAAGCGCTCAGCAATTCAGCTAGTGTTTAATTAACACACACCACAAAAACTCGTAGTTAAACAAAAGCATTTACTAGAAAACCAACATACTTTTGATAAAGATAGAGATGTCAAAATCCTTCATGTTTGCAACAAAGGACAAAAATTAGACAGGTTAGAGTTAAAATAGATCGAAAATACATCATGAATAAACAGTTGGAACATAATGCTCAATCACCATTAACATACTCATTATAATTCACTTAGAATAATTTTACTTCAGAGAGCAGTGGGGTAATATGTAATTAAGTATGTAATATTAAGTATGTATTATTAATATTACGTATGTAATTTAAAAATGGAATAACCCAAATACACGGAGAACCCTAATAATAATAAATACCATAGTGCATCAATATTTGTCAATTAAGCCCTAAGCAACAAGGAGGGAATAACCCAACATTACCAAAATAAAATATCAGTAATCACAAACCTTTTAAATTATATAAATTCATGTATATTCATTTGAAGTAAAAAATAATATCTATTTAATATGTAACATCATTCATAATTATAATAATAAACTTTAAATAATAATAATAATAAAAATTTGTTAATCCTACATGTATTTAAAATTACTGCTTTTTGCATTTTTATATACAAATTCTTTGACAAATCTAATATGCTTAAATTTTGAATCAGATTCCTAGGTATTATGCCAGTGGCCGAAATAACAAATGGTAATATTTTTATAGTCCGAGAATGCCAAATTCTTTTAATCTCATTTCCTAAATCTGTGTATTTTCTAATTTTTTCAGAAACAGTTTTTTGAATATTACAGGAATTTGGAATAGCTACATCAATGATATAAGTTATTTTTTTAAATTTTGTCATGTAAAACTATATCAGGTCTATTATGACTAATTGTTCTGTCTGTTAGTATAGTTTTATCATAATATATTTTATAAAATTCATTTTCTATAAATGAATTTGGTTCATATTCATAATATGGTACTACATTACGGCAATCAATCAAGTTATGTTTAATTACCAAACTTTGGTGAATTATTTTTAAAACCTGATTGTGCCTAAATGTATACTCGGAAGGCGCTAATATAGAACATCCCGATATAATATGTTCTATAGTTTTGGAAAAAGCCAAACATTTTCTACATAAATCATCAATTTGATTTATATCTTTGATTATATGCTTTCTATAATTTTTAGTATTAATGACTCTATCTTGAATGGCAAGCATAAATCCTTCTATTTCTGCGCTCAACTCTCCAATACTCAACCATTTGTTTGACGAAAGTTTGTCAACATACGTTAGATTTTTTAAATATTTATATTGAGGGATCAGTAGGATTTATAGGTTCAATTAGAAATGCCACAGAGCCGAACCCTCTGATATGAAAATATCTGGAGTCGGTGAATTATATTCCCATTTGGTCTCTAGTAGGTTGACATGTTGTTCTTGTATTGTTTTGTATTTATAATACTTATATAGTGCAATTGCATAACGTGGATTCACTAGATGATCATTTGGGGAAGTGTATGAAAGGGTTTAGTTTTTTCCTTTTTTTTTTTTTTTGGGGGGAAAATTTAACCCGGACATTTAAATCTGGTGCGTAATAAAAAAAAAAAATAATTACCTGTATGTACCTAAAATTAACAAAATAACTTCTAATACCTTAAAATTAACAAAAAAGAAATATTCATTATATAGAGACGTTGTGTACCCCTGCCTAAGAGTGTATAAATACCGTAGCATAAGAATTTCAACTACCAGTCTGAAAATGTCCGTAATAGGATGAAACCGGTCCTGGTGAAATATAAATTAGTGGAAGAAAGTACAAAAGTGTTTTAATTTCAAATTCTAATAAACAAAAGTAGTTATTCGAATAATAGAAATGATCTCACACATGATTGGAAGTTTTTCACTGCACTAAATTTGTGACATTGTTTTTATGCCGTGGATGTGGGTAGGAATAGGAAAAATAATCCTTTGAAAATATTTTGATTTCATGATTTTAAATGTTTTTTAGGAAACGCTAGAAAGATTATTTTTAGTATCAGAATACTTGTTGTTTCCCAGAACTTGAAAAATTCATCAAATTTTAAAGTTAAAATATTCAAGCTCGGCGATAGTTCAATTCAAGTTATGTTATTATTCCACTAAGGGCCAATTGTTTTGCAGAACTTGGATCATGACAAAACATGAAATTTTGTGAATTGTTCAATTTATGTGAAATAACTGGCCCGTACTAAAATAATTATTTATCTCAAAAACATTATTTAATTTGTAAAATTATCAGAAATTCGATAATTATTATTACATTATTATTATTATTACAATTATTTTTACGTTTATTTTTCGCAGGTAAGCTGAAAATTTATAAATTATTATTTCTTTACGAAAAATTCACTGAGGACTATCTCTCGGCCTGTCTTTCATGACAACAGCCAGCAATATGTCTTCATCAATATGACTAATGGTGTGATGATTTTCTACTGGAGGCAAGGAAAAAGTATGCAACCATCAATGTTATTGGCAGATCCCTCCACCGTCTTAGGGACGGTGTACACGGTTATAAATAAAATACTCACTTTTAAATATCAATCTCAATGTACATCAGATAGATAAAACAACGTTTTGTTGTTTGTTATATGCTAATATCTTGCAAGAGTCTCAACAGGCAGAACCTGTAACACTACGGCATTTCCTTGTTGCAACTCCCGAGTCTCATAAAAGTTTAAATAGAAACTCCGGGGTTTACAAAATACAATTTGGACTCGTATTTGGTGTAAATTAGAATTAAGCTTGTGTGGATTTATTAACAGGTGATAGGAATAATTCTGGGCCCCCTGACCTTGGGCTGGAAATCGTATTTATCTTAGTCTACATTCCTGCATTATCGACAGCTCTATTGTGACCGGTGCCATCTATGAATTTTCTCTTACACTACTATCTATCACATGATTATTTTCGTGGTAACATGTGACTGGAAGAAGCAAGGGAGGGAAATAGTTCGGGAAGATGATATTATGGTTACTGAAAACGGTTAGTGAATTGATTAAATTTCATAGAAACGAAGTATTGAATTCCATCTGAAAGCAACCCATAGGCGCAGGTTTTAGATTGTGCTAGCTGGTTTACAGAGCATCGAACTTTCCGAAATGACGATTATATCACTCTGCAGTCGAATTTTTCCTCTCGGGCTGACACCGTTGAAGAAATAATCATGAACGTCATTACTACCATTGTCATTGTCATTGCCGTTTCCAACTAAGCGACGTTAAAATTTTGAATGATAATTTTAACAATGTCAAATATAGAGGGTACCACAGTAACTACCACTCTAAATTACTGCGTTTTTAAAATAAAACTAGCGAGTTCCCGGCATGTGTGACAAAGCCACTTAAATAAATAAATGATTTCTCCCTACGTGGCCTTTCCCATTCATTTCCGTTCCCATTCCGCCTTTTCTTCTCATCCCTCCTTGCTACTAAACTATATGAAATACACTCGTTTTTGAAACATCTCGCGTGCCACCATTTGCATTTTTTATAGAAATTTCATAATGCCAAAGCTCAACACGATATACAGAAACCTTCGCGGGCATGCGCACAACAACTAACGAATGTTTAATCGCAATCGAATGAATAGAATTGGAAATCATTTTATAACGCCAGAGCTCACTATTATATATTGAAAGCATCCCGCGCATGCTCACATCAAATCCCTAAAGTTTCATCGCAATCGGATGAATGGTTTAGGAACACGCATAAGGGACAAACAAACAAGCAAGCAAACATACATTGATTTTTATATATACAGATGTGTTCTTTTCATTTAATTACGGGAGAAACAATCAAATTTGTTTGCTCAATATCTCAAACCTGTCTCCCGATCTCCGCGTCTTGAATCAAGAAGGTTCTCGCTCTGCCTCAGAGGACGTCTTTATTGTTTGATTTATTCAAAAACATTAACATTTCAGTTTCAAGGGGATTTCGAAGGTTCTGTCTGTTGTCAAAACAGGAGCGCGATTATGCAGCTTATTGAGTTTTCAGATTAATCCTTTGGCGGATTCTCTATTTACTCCGGATCTATTTGTCACAGTTGGACAAAATTTAGCTCGGATTCGAAGGTTTTGGTATTACCTTCTCAATAAATAACCCCTTTTGTGAACAAGACGCATACCTTTGTTCGTCTCTGCATATCTTCTTTACATAGTATAAATCAAAGTCATTCGCGCTATCTGCACGCTTAGATCTTTTAAACTTCGTAACGGATTTTCATGCGGTTTTCACCAAAAGAAACGATTCATGAAGAAGGCTTAAGTTTATAATTTGTCAAGGTTTTATGTAAATTGGTTTAAATGTATAATATATAAAGGGAGTGAGCTGGCAAGCGGGTGGTGTGGATTTGATATGAATGCAAATTAGCAGATGGCTTATGTTATAAAGGTTGGGTAATGGCGTTGTCAGTAGATCCTCAGTAAAGTCCTCCCCCACTTCTGTTGGTTCGCGATAAACTCAAAACTACTGAACGAATTTTCATGCGATTTCCACCAATAGATAGAGTGATTCATTGGGAAGGCTAAATATATAATTTATCAAGGTTTTATATAAATTGGTTGAAATATAAAGGAGAATGTCTTTATGTGGTGGACGAGCGGCTGGCAAGCAGGTGGTGTGGATTTGATTTGTATGCAAATATACATATTTACAAATATACAAATATATAAATATACAAATATACAAGTATACAAATTTACAAATATACAAATTTTAAGCCGTGGTTTATGAAAATTTGCACATGTGAAAACTCTGTGCAAGGCCCGGGCATCGCCAGGGACTTCAGCAAGTAAAATATATAATCGTGAACCCACATTATGTAAAACCTCACCCTAAGATTGTATCTTTCTATCGAAGCAAATACTTTGGGGTTTGACATTATATATTAAATGAAAAAAAAAACACTGCCTGTGTTTCACTATTCCCATAAAACGACCGCCAAACAGGTTTTTCTTATCTCAAGCTTCATGTATTAACTAATCATAATTACAGTTTAAACGTGTGAATTTTAAGAAAACAACACACAGAGAGAAATACGAGTATATACAAAGATACAAGAACACCCAGAAGCTAAAAGTGCTCGTGAAGCAAGGAGAGTTCCTGAATAAGACTATTTGACGTAAATATGAAGAAGTGAGAGACGCCTAAGGAAGATAAGACATTTATAACAATTTCAAGAAAATAAAAAATCAGGCAATAGTGAAGATCTCGTCAGTGAGGAGATATTCTTTAAAGAATGAAAAGAATTTCTCTTTGGAATTTATCCTCTCCATCGCTAAACATATTCACCAGGCTCGCCTATATAAACGCCGCCGCTGCAATCTCAATTATAGTCGAACAGATACCAAATGCACTCCCAAAATTTCACACGGGGATTAACGTACAGTCAAAACTCCGAAAAACCCAAACTCGAAAGACACTCCACCATTATATTATTAATATATTTATATTTTTCATTTCTTATTATTTATACGTCCCTTGAAAATTCGGATTTTCGAAAATACATTAAACTGGATTCTAAAAATAATATTTCAGACAATACCTAATAATTACACCCTGCGAAACAAAACTTAGAAATTCCAATGCCGGTTATTCCCGTGAATTAGGCGACTAAATCATTTGGAAATTCCATTGTTATTTATATCATGCTACTTACTATAAAAGCAAACAATTAATGATCCAACATTCAGTAATAAGAACTGTATTGACTTCATAAGATCCAAAACCAGTCCATTACTGTATATTCGATTTAATATACTTTATTAATGTCATTTTGACTTCGTTTATTTAATCGGTGTGATTGTAATTACATATTGTGTGATCTAATATCAGTGTGTTTAGTAGATATATTTAAAACGGTAGATGTAAAACAACGATACGAATTACAGGCAGGTGAAAAAACGATAGTTTAAAATGTTATCAAGTTTTTCCAAAAAATCCGTGACAATCCAGAATACATCAAAACATTCAACTTCAAGCAAGTACATTTATTGGCAGCAGAGACTTGCGGCCTCAACCTGTCCAACATTCGAAGAGTGTCGTCGGAAGCTTCTCATTTTTCGTACGCAGAAGAAGTGTAATACAACCCATCGCGATACATGTACACAACTGTCTTCATAATAAATACAGGTATTCATTAAAACATCTTTCATTGTCCATACCTACAACTACCCACAGAGCTACAATTCCATTAAATATGATGTAAGTCCTGTAAGAACTTTAGCGACAATCTCTGTACCTGCCCCAAATCATATTTTCTCTAACTATTATGCAATGCAAAATACCCCTTACCAACATATCTCCGATCCCCGTATAACCTCTTCAAAATTCTAATAGATGTGATTTATTTAAATTGAATATTGGATCCGCAATGCCCGTGTGGAGAGACCTTTACAATATTGAGGTCGGTATGAGTGACCATAGACCGCCCTTAGCGCGAGGCGGACAGCGGCCACCGGGCACCAGAGAGCAGAGAGCGGACAGGCACCATCCCCTACTTAGTGGTAGGGTTGGGATAAAAATCCATGTATTTTTTTTCGTCGAAATATCGATTGTACTTTTTGCGATATTTTGTAAGTACGACGTGAGACTTAAAGGTTTGGTGATAATAAGTTGCCATCTTGCGAGTATTATCCTAAGTGGAAATTGATATTATGTACGTATTTATGCAATAATTTTAAACCACCCACTTCCTTTCCTTGAAAAAATGTTTTATTATTTTTAAAGTATTTTATTATTGATAAATGAAACAATGTTACTTTGTTTGAACCACTTGTATATTTGTTTAACGCCTATTTAATACGCTTCATATTTTATGTCGGCGTTAAATCTTTCCCACAGGAAAAACTTAACCCTGTCACACACTTTTCCACAAATGATCATCTAGTCAATCCACGCTACGCAATTGCACTATATAAGTATGATAAATACAAAATAATACAAGAACAACATGTCAAAGAGACCAAATGGGAAAATAATTCACCGATTCCAGATATTCTCATATCAGAGGGTTCGGCCCGGTGGAACTCTTAATTGGACCTAAAAATCCTTCGGATCCCTCAATATAAATATTTAAAAAAATCTTTTGTAGTCCTACATGTATTTAAAATGACTGATTTTTGCATTTTTATATATAAATTCTTTGAAAAATCTAATAAAGTATTATAATTATAGTATTTTATTATTATTATTCACAAATCGTCAATCATCATATTATTATTATCTCTTTATTGCATTACCTTTTTGTTGGTTCCGTAGTTGTCATTCTTTTCTTAAAAAAAACACTTACTACAAAAGTAAACCTCAGTACCTACATAAATATTCATAACATTAAGTCGGTTAATTGATCGCTAGTAGCCGTGTGGTCCAAAGCAACGTATTCAAACCCAGGCAATCGCTTGTTAGATTAAACCTTCATCTATGCACCGCAACATTATGGTAGTACGAGAAATTTAAATCTTCTCGTGGTATTAGTAAACTAGGAATGTTATTCTTTCCAATATTGCTATTTTTAATACTGACAAATCTTGGTGGAATTTCGTTATAATATTATACGAGAAAAAAACATATCAAACTTATTTCAACGTAATTTATTTTTTGACCGACTTCAGCTTTTTAAATTGTTTTAACAAATTATTATTATTCTAGAGTTTATATACATAAAATTATGGGGGTGAGAGAGGGAGGAAGGCCAAAAGGATTTTATTCATTTTGTAAGGTTGTTCCATATTTGTTGCCACGTCGTCTTTGATAATTGGATTTTTAGTTATTTAGCTATTAACAGTAGACAGACATAATTATCTAGGATTTACAGGTTACTTAAATTTTGTTTCGAAAGCCTCTATATTCCATACAAATCACGAAGTGAGTGTCAAAATCCGCTATATACATTTTATTTATCCAAATTACTTAAATATTTCTAGACATACATTGAAAAATGAATACTTTTCGAATGTATATTATTCCAATTCATTATATAAAAATAAAGAATTACACTAGAGGTGTGACAGTTTTTTGCGGTTTTCTCCGAATTGGTGAAAGTTGATATAGCGGATATAGAAATTGAACGACTCATTTATAAGTAATATGAATTATTAACAACCCATAATATTATTGTTGCTACGGTTAAAAAATAAATTAAGTGGAAATTAGTTTTATACGTATGTTTTTATTATATTATTATACTTTCATTTGAAATCTGTATTATATATCTGAAATCCGATATCCGAATATGCATTTTGACCGAACTAGGTTTCTTTTAAAGACAAAATTTGAATGCCAATCGCATTTTCGGTGAAAGTGGTTTTCATCCCTTACACCGATGTTGATAAAAGTTAAAGCTGCAACCCTCAGTGGTACTCGTACCTTCCCCGAACAGACTTCATTAGCGTGACAGGACAGAGAGGGTTGACATCCAACCTCACCTCGTTACGTTTAATCGGAACATTATTATTTCAATTATACTGCTACTTGTGATTGATGGCTTTTTGTTGTTAGATTTACTCGAATAGTTTTCAGTTTGTGTAACTCAAAAAATTTTGTATTATTATTATATTGCCTTTTTTTATAATTGACTTTAAAAAAATTGTAAACGGTATTCGTGATTATAACATCAATTAAGCATTTATTATTAACATATTGTCATTTATTATTAACATTTGTCCGTGATAATTTGTAGAAGATTTATAAGGAGAGGTGAGCCTAACCCGTCTAATCACAGGAGACCATATTTTTCCTCACTCTCATACATTGGCCTCATAGAAATCGTTGTGTCTCTCTTTTTATATGAATACCCCATAAGAGTCCCCAACTGCCCTCGTATGAAGCCAGTGAGACTTTGGCATCCCCAATTGGGGTATGTTGTAAGGCTGAAGGTAGCAGGGAGGGGAAGGAGGTGGGAAAGAGAAAGGTGTTTTTTATCTTATTGAGAAATATGATCTAAACGGTTTTGGAAACAGAAAACAATACGCTATATATAAAAAAAATGTAAACCTTTATGAAACTAATGTTTCCGACCTTAATTTGGAAAAAAAAATAAATTTTGTGAATTCTTACCAATTATTTTGACATAAAACAACAAATATGTGAGGAGACCATAATGTTTATAATTAATTTTCCTAATTCAATATGTAGGTACCTGTTTTTTTTCCTTATCAGTATTTTCATTTATAAAAAACGTAAGCTAAGCAATTTTTTTTTCACTTTTTAAATTTCTTATTGAAAATTTTTATTTAAAATTGTGTATTTATATGGTATTTCTAATAACAAAATTTGAAAGCCTATTTTATCACCTTTCAAAAACAGTTTCTAGTTTTCGGATAGGTTCACAAATAGTATTCCATTTATTTTGATTTTATTGCAAAGCGAAAATATTTTTTAACACCATGATTACTAAATTCAAATAGGATGTCGATATACGATATCAGACAGAGCAAAAGAGACAAAACAGATAAAAAGCAAAGAGACAAAGTGCTTGCTAAATGCACTAAAACCAAAAGGTATTGCCGATGTTGGTTTCCATTCAAATCTGCTCAGAAGTCATATCTAGTGATCTCATTTAATATATTCCAATAATTTATTCCAATTGCGGTAGCGATAGTGCCACTGGTTCCATACAATTGGGAATATTGTGCGGTAACAAAACAGTAATTAAATTATTACAATTACTCACAATGAAGAGAAGAAGTAATGAGCATTATTATCTCCTGCAGTTCGCCTTCCAGTAAATCTTGCAGTGTACATATTTATCTTTATTACCCATGCAACGTAAATTACTTGGTAGACTCGTGAATATTTGGAAACAGACAAAGTTTAATGCCAATAATTAATGTTCAACAATACAGCCTGTCAAACACATCAAATAAGGCTTCACTTCGAAGTTATTATAGGTATTTAAGTGGGTTCGAGACGTCTAGTGATTTTAACCCACCTCGCTCCATCCATCGGCTGAATATTATTATTAAGTAATAATAATACTTTATTGACAGGTTATTGTTGTTGTTATCGGTGATTTTGGTTTAGGAGTTTGAAGGGTTTGGGATGAAGCTATCACAGTTGCAAACTTGATAATTGCTTTGGTATTGACGTGCGTTTATTGGTTTACATAGGGACCCAATACATCTCACATACACGTTTTTTGAATTGAAAACATCTAAATTTAGAAGTTTTTTTTACCTGAGCTCCTCACAGGAGGCCCTGAGGAAAATAATTTCCCTCAGGGCCTATGTCATCTTTGGGGATGCTGTGTAGAGGGTTTTTTTAAGGAAAAGAAGAAGAGGATAGTTCTGGGAAGGAAGAGGGTTTAAGGGGTGGTTAGAAATCTGGGGTTCAGTGTGTCCTGGTCATTCGCCTTCAAAACCTAGACAAACCTCACCCCATGAACCCAGGCACTCCTGCCACTTGGGGGTGACCTATGGCACAGGTGTTGTATCCAATAAAGGTTCCCGGGGCGGCGGTACCCATTCTCGCCAATTGTGAAAACGAACAAAAATATTATCTTACAGCCCATTCATGGATATGTTCCCATTCAAAGTCCGTTCCTTTCCCCCCACCCACTCCATTAATCCCTAGCCACGCCTCCTCTTTAGATTTCTGAAAGTTTCAATTCTACCGTATGTGAATTGCATACTCTGATTTTTTTGAAGTGAAATTTGTGCAGCACCGTTGTGATTTGAAACTCAATGAAACGGAAATGACACTAAAAAGAGACTAACACATATATTTATACAATTTAGCGTGCGAGAGAGTGAGACAGAATGAACTTTACCTACGTACAATACCCACAAAGCGTCATTGGCCGCTTTGATTATGAGCTCACTTTTCAAGCCTCCTATTGGTTGAGATTGTGTGGGTGAAGTTTCACTTCTGCGTGTGATTGCACACTACAAACATAATTTTTTTATTTTTTTTATTGTAATATAAAAAATATGAGTTACATATATATATACATATTTTACAAAATTTTATATTAAAGGTCGTATTTAGTCATGTATACCTTATCAGAAAAGAGGAGCTCTTGTGCCTGATAAGGGAGCCACGATTCTTACTTAGGTTTTAAGTTATAATATGAATTATAAAATATAATATAAAATATAACATAAAATATTTACTTTTTACTGTAATTTTTTTTTGAAAAATTGTTTAATTTTATTGATTTGTTCTGATTCGGTGGTGATACTGCGTAATTCATAAGGGAGGTTATTATAGTTTTTTATGGCTTGGAAAATATAATGATGTTGCATTTGAGTTGTTTTAAAATTAGGTGTAATAAATTGGTTTCCATTTCTCATTAGTTTGTAAAACTCTTGATATTCTTTGTTATTTTTTTCTTTAAACATTTTTATAATAGAAGCTTGTTTGAATATGTCATCGACATTTGGTACTGGAAACAATTTGAAAAGTGATTCTGTTGAGAAGGTAGACTTTTTTTTTAATATTATTTTAATGATGATTCTTTGTGAAACTTTTACTGAGTTTAGATGGTTTTCGTAAGATCCTCCCCACCCTATAATTCCGTAGATAAGTAAAGAATGAACAAGAGCATAGTACACGTTTTTGATAATTTTTACATTTAAAATATTTCTTAACCTAACAAATATATATATACATTTCCTTATTCTCTTCACTAACTCTGAAATGTGACTATTACACTTCAGGTTTTGATCAATGATTACACCTAGATATTTAATTTCAGAAGAAGAGTTAATGACGGTACAAATAGGATTATGTTGTTTACAGAGTACATGATCACATTTTTCGTGGTGGATTACAATATTCACTGTATGAGCAGGTATTTTCTGTAAGGAAAATAAGAAAATAGTTAATGGTTAAAGTATCAATGGTGTTTCTTAGTCCACCTCTATAGGTGGGTCGTGTAATGCAAAGGAGTGCAGTTATTTAAATCTGGTTTATTTGTCTTCTTTGTTCGGTGTTATTTTTATGTTTTTAATTTATTTTCATTCCTTCTTGATCGGTGCTCATTATTATTATTTTTAATTGTTTTATGTCTGAGGGAAGGGTGTTGTGAAGTTTCGTGGCAAGATAGAAGTACAGTTTTTTTGTCCGAATGTGGTTTTATAACTTGGAGCTTGTTTTTTTTAAGTCATTTTTCTTCGACATTGTGTGATGGATAGTAGAGGATTCAGTATTTTTTAATTAATTTAAATAATATATGTTTGGCTTATGGGGGATGGTGAAAGTACGTAAGTAGTGCAATTGAAAATAACGTAGACAGAAGGATATATGGTACGGAGGCGCACCGACTTTCGCCAAGGCACGGACTATCAAAGTGGCTATGCAATGAAAATGGTGCACTCCGTTTGGTATATTTTATTTATTTTAGAGAAAGTTGACAGCAAATGTGAGATTATACAATAAAACAATAGTAAGATAGTTAATTATGCCAACTATGAACTTTCCATTGATGACAGCGATTGATAAAGTGTGACATTGTAAGGGTGTTTGTTTTCTTATTTAATTTATTTTTTGTTACGATGTTTTTTTTTTTTAAATGAGCTCCACACAGGAGGCCCTGAAGAAAAATAATTTCCCTCAGGGCCTATGTCATCTTTGGGGATGCTGTGTGGAGAGTTTTTTTAGGAAGAAGAATAGGAGAGTTCTGGGAAGGAAAAGGGTTTAAGGGATGGGTGGGAATCTGGGGTTCAGAGTGATTGGCAGAGGTGTTGGTTATCCAATAAAGGTTCCCGGGGCGGCGGTACCCATACCCGCCTCCCAAATTGAATGATGTATGGAAGGGGAGAGGTGAGGAGAAACATAGGATTAGGATTAACAGGCAAAGGATGGGAATATACAGGAATTAAACTTTCTAGTTTGAGTCATGTTGCTTAGTGAGTTTTCATTATATGTCACGCAAAGTCGAGTTAAAAATGTCAATGTGGTAATAATTTTGTTAAATGAATGTGTGGATCTATTAGATAAATGACTTCTGTTTAGAGTTGGTCTTGCAAAGAGGGAGATTAAAATTAAGCGAATGTCTGCTGTTGCGATTTGGAACATGGAATGATAGGCGTTGAAGAAGATCAGGACTATCGATTAAGTTATGCGTAATTTTAAATAACATAACCGAATCTATCATATTTCTTCGACAAGTTAACGTATGTGTATTGAAGAACTTTGCAGAGTCTTCATTACTAATAATAATAATAATAATAATTGGACAATTTATAGAGCGCCGTTTTTGTGAAAAATAATCTCAAGGGCGCTTAGACAAACATGAGAGGTACTTATTATTTGGGAGGCGGGAATGGATACCGCCGCCCCGGGAACCTTTATTGGTTAACCAACACCTCTGCCATAGGTCACCCCGAGTGGTTCGCTACGTTTGGTGATTTAGCAGGGTTGCCCGGGTTCATGGGCTGAGGTTTGGAGGTGGATGACCAGGACACACTGAACCCTAGATTCCTACCCATAACTTAAACCCCTTTCCTTCCCAGAACTCTCCTCTCCTTCCTTTCCTTAAAAAACCCTCCACACAGCATCCCCAACGATGACATAGGCCCTGAGGGAAATTATTTTCCTCAGGGCCTCCTGTGTGGAGCTCATGTAAAAAAACAAAAAATGAGATCGCAAAGAGCGGAAATTTTAACGTGCCTTAAAAATCTATTTTGAACACTTTTATCTTGTGTATTGCATTGCCTGGGTTCAAATGGGACGAGGACGGCCAAGGAAGTCATGGCACGATTAAATGAAACAATTACTTATTTGAGTTAAAATGTAGCGAATGTATAACGCTGATATTCAGCAAAATGGATACTATTGAAAAAGGGCGCTTAGATGGTTTGGGCATGAAGAGCGGATGAACGAGTAAAGGAATATTTTGAAATTATTGAAGTAAATGATAGAAAAATTTTAGAACACCTGAGGAAGACGTGACACGATCAAGTGAATAAAATACTTGAAAAATAAACTTTTTCATTTCTTAATGATGTTTTCAGTTCCACCTCAAAACTACACTTAATTTACTAGAATTCACAATCTAAAACTTTACTCCAAACCATTCACAATCCTGAACAACAGAGCTCATAAAAAATATTTTTCTTGTTGAATCTGTTTCTGAAGCGGTTACAACTCAAGAACCAAATTCAAGAAAAATATGTGCCGTTTGTGGTCATTGTTCTTTACATGGATGGACCAATGTCTCCATCCATGTCAAGAACAATGACCACAAACTTTTGCATGAAACGCAAAAGAGCAATGTGTAGGGCGCATAACATGAACATGTGTCCCAATTGTGTAGAATAAAAAAACCTTTTTTTTTGTTTTTACGTGATCTCTTAAACCCAAAGAATGTTACTATTTTTCTAAAATTATAAAAGTTTTTGATTATCTTATTTATTTCCATGTCGTATTTTTAGGAATGTTTGGTAACAACGTTACACGTAGGATATTTTAGTAATATAGGGTTAAGTTGAATGAAAAAGTGGATGTTTGCTTAACTACTAGGTATAAAGTTTTGGCTAAGTACCTAAGTGCATAGTTTATTTTACAAGAATTCCACACAGGAGATGTAGAGGAAAACAATTTCCCTTGGGACCTATGTCCTCTTTGAGAAAACTAAATGGAGGATGCTTTTAAGGAAATTAAACGAAATGTATCTGCATAAAGATAATTTTTATTGTGTATATATAGGGTGGCGCAAAACTACCGTTTTATTTTGAATCTTATTGTAATGTGCAATGAAATTCAAAACATATCGGTAGTTTTGCGCCATCCTTTATATATTTTTTTGTATAATTACTGCTCAAGTGTCCCAAGTTAACGGAGCCAGTGGAGTAACGGTGTAATATTTTTTATCTTTTGATTCTGATTTCTTTTATTTTTCTACTCCTGGGCACTTGGCACCAGTCGTAATAATTCTCTTTTTCCCTCTTTTAACTTGATATTAAATATTTTTGGAATTCTTTCATCCCTTCAAGTTTTCTTGAACTTTTCTTTTGGCTCTGATCGGTATTTAAATTTTTAAGGCTTTGCATGTGTGTAGTAGGGATGGAAAATTCCTTCCCTGCGTCACACAAGCCTTCATGAAAATTGGACCCTTATTTTCTTTGATAACTACAGAAAGCTACTTAAAGCTCCCTTGCACTATATACCTTTAGAGATATATGTACTTAACTAATTAATACGTTATTTACGACCTTGAACGTAAATATTTTCTTATTTATGTTGTAATTAAACTCCATCAAACGTTGTGTAAATTTTTTGATTTATGATATGGGACTTTAATTACTTTCATTTTTGTGGTAACTTCTTGATTCTAGACAGAGCGTTGAGTTTCAAACTGTATTGGTCTCTCTCTTGCAAATCTAACTTTAAATACTTTCTCTAAATGAGCTAACTTTCCTTCGTCGCTTATTATGTTTTCCTACATCCTAACGAACTCGTAAATAACCTGTACTAATCGAATTACGCATGTTTAATTGAACAAATAATTAAGTATGACTCAAATGGTTAATTGTTAGTAAATTTGATTATGATTGTTTTGTATCTGCTTGTCATCTCTCCAATCCGATTCAGCTGCTATAAGGTACATATAAAGATGGGTTTAGTAGGTTAATGTAATTAATAGATTGCATATTAGACGAACTCAGAATACCCTTTTTCTGCCGAAAATTTGGCTCCTATCCTCCTACAAGTAAACCAGGTGATCAGATTCTTACTAGAAATTCGCACAATCTTCTGGCGCGGATCGGTTAATTGATACCTAAGTTATCGCGTCCTAACCGTCCTTCCTTTTGCCATCATGCACTGCCTCCAGGTCGTCATCCGAGCCTAGATACCCCCAAATTCCTACTCCTCCAAGGTCTACTATTTACTTAGGGCGAACCGGTTTCGTCCTATGTGCAATCATATACTCACGGTGTTGTGTAGAGTTACGGGTCGTGAATCCTCCCTCCACGTACAAGAAATGATGTGAGAGTAACTCTGTCGAGTTTAAAACGCTAGTTGTAAGCGGGTCCACATCATCCAATGTACAGTACATAGAAAGATATATATGTAAACATACGTTTGGGTAGGATTATAACCCACAATATAAAACTAGCTAGTCTTATATTCCGAGCTCGGATTTCGTGAAAAGGAATTCTGCACAAAACCTTAGCCGATGACCAAATATATACATGATAATAGTGGGTAATATTAATAGATACTAGTAGAATAAGAGATTATTTCGGTTTGTTCTGGAGTGCCGAAAATTCCAAGCTTTTTGATTTGTTTGGTTGACAATTTTATTTAAGAGATTGCCATCTCTATTAGGTGTTTGGTTAATGGTCCTTGTTTTTTAAGGAGCGACCACTGCCTCCTGTTGTTGAACTGTTTTCTAAATTTTCCCCCAAGGTTCACCTTTTGGTAAAATTTTTTACTATCCCGTGATTTTTCAGTTGTCTCATGTAAATGATTGATACTTTTTATTAGGCTATCCCGTGATTTTTCAACTGCTTCTTGTAAATGATTGATGTCTATGAGAGTAATTACTCCACAAAATTTTACTCGAATCTTCCTTGTAATTCTTCAATTCTCTTATATTTGACTATCCCGTGATTTGTCAACTGTTTCATGTAAATGATTGATACCTACGAGAGTAATTGTTCTATAAATTTTTCCTCGAATATTCCATGTAATTCTTCAATACTCTTTTATTTGACTATCCCGTGATTTTCCAAATGTTTTGTTGTACCTATTATTTGTCTAGCTATAATAAACCTATTTATTTTCAAATTGTTCAATCCTAAAATAATCTCTACATGTTCAAATTAAAGATTGTGTTAAAACTTTTCTATAATTGCGTAATATCATGAATTTGTCCCATTCTAAATTAATACTTAAATACAAAGCTCATTCCTGTCCATTCCCTATTCAAAATCCAAGGACATCTTCCTTCAAACATTTGACACAGTGTCCTACTGACCGATTTGTTTCATAAACAATTTCAATTATGTAAACATTACCGCTGTCCTCGTGACCTAGATTCCAAACGTGAGATTTGTTTACTTTTAAAACATTCCCGAATGTGAGATTTATGGTCCTAAATTTTTCTTTTGAATTTAATAGTGGTAATTTCCTTTCGCAATTGCCCTAACCTGATCCCAAATAAATATAGTTATAATTTACATATATAAACATATATATTTTGTCTCAATAAATAAATATACTGATATATATACAATTATATTATAATTGAAATAAATTCTAATATCATAACTCATTTTTTGATCATTTTATATAAGCTGAAGTTATAATAAATAGTACATATATTAATAAAATAAGTATAAAATATGAACTTGAAATTTTTTTCTAGCACACAACTATTCTTTAAATAGCATAGTGCGTTCTAAGTAGGTATTAGTAATCGATACCTTTTACTTTTATTTAAGTGTGTTTCTTTTTGATTAAACCTTTCTTGGAATAATATATATATACATATATACATATACATAGATATATCTATTTTATATATAATATTTTATATATAATATTTTAATATAGATACATATCACATATTAAGCAAGTAATACTTTGTTATAAAATTAATTCAAATACCAACTGTCTGCTGCATGCCGCTCTCTCCTTGGAACCTAGAAAATATTTATACTTTATGTAACTTACCCCTTTAGGTTTTTTTTATCCGACCGGGAGCTACACGGTAAAACCTTGTTATGTTTCCTTACCTAATACCTACTCCTATGTTATCAACTAAATTCAAATAAAATTCTCCGACTTCAATTTTATTCCATTCTCGTTTAATCTAACTAAATTAAATTATGTTTATCGTTCTAACTGCATTTTATTTCAAAACTAGTTGATTTAATAACTTTTTTTTTCCGATTAATTTCGAAATGATAATCGTTACTTTTATTTAGCAATAAAATATTATTATGTATTATCATTCATTTTTATTTTTATTTAATTTTTTTTTTTTTTCCAAATTTTTTAATCTAATAATAGATTGACACTTTGTGGTAGGAATGTGCCGCCCACTATTTATTTATTATCTCTTTTCAATTTGCACTATTTTTAAATTAATTGATTTAAATATTTGATATTTAATAGAACTCTTTCCGTTTAAACTGAACGCACATAAATTTTTATAACTTCTTTTTAATTTGCACTATTTTTAAATTAATTGATTTAAATATTTGATATTTAATAGAACTCTTTCCGTTTAAACTGAACGCACATAAATTTTTTATAACTTCTTTTAATTTGCACTATTTTTAAATCATTAATATAAATATTTGATATTTAATAGAACCCTCTCCGTTTAAACTGAACGCACACAATTTTTATAACTTCTTTTTAATTTGCACTATTTTTAAATTAATTGATTTAAATATTTGATATTTAATAGAACTCTCTCCGTTTAAACTGAACGCACATAATTTTTTATAACTTCTTTTAATTTGCACTATTTTTAAATCATTAATATAAATATTTGATATTTAGTAGAACTCTCTCCGTTTAAACTGAACGCACATAATTTTTTATAACTTCTTTTTACTTTTTATTATTATTACATCACTTTATTTAATTACCACACCAACACTTGTCGCGACATTACTAAGTCTCCAAATATGATATTTATTGATTATAAAAACCGAATTTTCCACTAATCAAATTGTATTTATTACAGAACTTTTAACTTTTCACAATTAAATAAAACGTAAACTTTATTTCTATTCCCACTGATTTTAATTTCTCAAATATTTATAAGACACTGGCTCGAATATGAAATTTTTCTTAGTCCTGTGATTCTAACTAATTAGAATTTTTCCACCAGTAAATTACCGAACGTATCGTCACGTCACACCAACTTCCGCTTTTCAAAAACCCGCGCTGCCTGCCGAAAAATCACTAAGTTCTGTCTTTTAAACCCCTCTCAGGTCCAAAAGATTGTATCTGAATTTCCTGTTACAAAACAATCTCATGTCTATCAACGCGCAAACTCTTGAAATTCTTTCACTATTATCGAGTAATGTTCCTTAAGCCCTATTTCCATTGTCTCATTGCTTTCTGTCTCTTATTTTCATACTTACAAGGTACGGATTCAGTTACTTTGTTTTAAATTGCCCTATCGTTTTTTGTGCCGTTGGTCATACAAAATTAGCTTGAATTTCATAATTTTTTAGTTATTTTTTTTCTCAATTCGTAAAAGGTCCGTCTTCGATAACTATATTTACGTCTCGATTTTTCCGTACCTATCACAAATCATGATTATCTCCATATCGAAATGTTTACTATGCAATTTCGAGTTGCAATTTTTATAAATTCTACTCTATCTCACTGCTACTTGTATGAATTTTTCCATTAAAACCCGTATTTTCTCTATTTACGTAGTATATCTGAATTTTCCCCTTTCCCCTAGAATTTTCTTGTATTCACAACACTCTTCCTACGAATTTCCTCTTTTATCCTTATGTTATTATCCACATCTATATGATTAGTTACATTCCAAGCCAAATCTATTGTTTTCATCGATACTTCTGAATTTTCATGAGTTTTCCTTACGGAATCATCTTTTAATTGTTTTTATTTTCTTTTTTACTACCCCCCGTTTCGTCTTCGATGTATGTCACCTCATAGAAAATTTCATTTTCTATATGCTACTACTTTTTATGTTATTTTCCACATTTTTTTCATAGGAGAAATTTCCACTTCGGCCCTTAAATATATGTCAATTTTTATTACTTCATATGGTTCATCCTACAATTCCGTCTCTTTCTTACCTAAATCTACATTAATTTAAAATTTGACATTTGTTTATGTCTGGACTTCGATGTACCGACCGATAACTCAGCGTTTATTCGAGGGTAATAAAATATAATGGTTTTTAGTTAATGTAAACTGTCCCTAAGACCAATGATAATTTTTATCGTCCTAAAAGCCATTAAAATGGGTTTAATCGCCTAATACCATGTTCGTTTTCTTATTGTTTAAACAACAAAATCACGTGTGAGGTCGTCAACTCAAATAATGTTTCATTTTTCCTTGCAGTGTGTACTATCTCTCATAGAATTCTCTTCAAACAATTGACGTAAAACAACCCTTTTTGTTTGATTTACCTAACGCAATGTAACTAGTATGACCTCCCTATTCCAAATATATAACGATATTTGCCTAAACTTGTCTGAAAATGCAAAATTAAGTCGAAATCTTATATTGTTCAATAAACACTTCCGTTTAAACGTCCAGTTTTTCCATTAGATTTCCTTTTCAAATCGTTCTCCCTGACGTTATTGCTTCATCTAAAAGTGACATTCCTAATTTCCAGCGTTTTTCTTCCTTTTAAATGTTAAACGTACGTTTTCCTCTTAATCTGGCCTCCTTGACTTTCTACGTACTCGCTATACAACTGAATATCCCTACAGTAGCTTTTCTTACGTTTTACACGTCTTTTCTTTAATTTTCCCCTGATCATAATTTTTTTGCTATTTTCTTGCATAATTTTTCCAACATAATATGGATTAATTTGCTCGTTAACGGCGGTTGTCAATACCTTGATTGCACTGATTGTTTATCTTACATCTAGGGTCATTGTACCTGATGCACCGGGCGTGAGACCCTGTTTACATTATAGTGTATTGATCTTTCGGTTGGTGACGATATTTTTTCCCATAAATCTCTGGTTAATTGCCTAGTTCAAAGTCCATCTCTTTGTTCAAAATAGAATACGCCTTTCACTTTTGTGATTGGTCTGCTTAATTATTTATAGCTTTCTGCTTAGACCTGATTGGCTGTTAAAATATCAATATTTAGAATCGAGCCTAATAAAGGGTCTTTCCCTGTCTCGTGACGATTTTTAATACCATCTGTGATCTTTTTACCAAAATTCATCTCAATCTGTTTAATTGTAGATCCCTATCGTCAACAAGAATTCAATTTACTTTGAACCGGTAGATGTCGCAGGTGTGTCTGTTTTATAATTAATTGGTATTTTCTTTTTTGAATTAAAGTGGGAAGCTACGATATTTTCTTATTTTCACTGTTGATTAATACAATTCATCACAACGGCAACTACGTTAAACCGGTACTCTCTTTGAAGGAAGTGGGGAGGTGAAGGAGAGTAGTTTGGGAGACTCTTTAAATCTGCAGATTTAGTTAACAAATAGAAAACAATTTCAAGAAATGAAACTTTGTGGTTTTGAATGGTGATGTTGAATCAGGGTATAATATAGGTAACTAACTATGGTGTATAGATTAATCATGTAGTTTCAGCTTCCTTCAATAGATGTCGGTAGGGTAGTTTTGCTACATCCCAACAGATCCAACCGCGCGGCGTTTTGTCCAAATAAACGTGTTACCCAATTTCCCCTGGATTTTCATACTACTGCAAATACTTTTTTACACAGGGTGTCCGGGGGTAAAGTGCATTAACTTCAGGAGGTGATTCTACATAATAGTACAAGTAAAAAAGACAAATAACTTTTTTCGAAATTCCAACGTTTAAGGGTAGTTTTGAGGTAAAAAGATAAAATTAGTCCGGCATGTGCAGCCAAATTTATTATTTTCCGCTGTTACGATACGGGCCAATCACAATCGAGTCGGGCGCCCGGCAGGCTCTCAGCAAGTAAGATCGTACCTCACACTAAGGATTTTTAGTAGGTACGTCTTTTTGTATGAGAAAAAAAATATTGAAATTTCGAAAAAAGTTGTCAATCTTTTTTACTCCTACCATCATGTAGTATCACCTCCCGAAGTTAATGCACTTTACCCCCGGACACCCTGTTTAATATAGGTGTGTCGGAACTTGCGTGTCGGAACGTGTTACTTTTTGGATAAGTTACTTCTTGTAGGAGTTAGGACCCTATAAAAGTCGTTAAACTTTCCTGGTGTGAATGCCATCAACAGACGATCAGTATACCAACTTGACAAAGTTTTTTTTATAGAGCATTTATTCATATGTACGTACGTCGTACAGTTATAAAAAAAGGTTCAAATTTCAGTACAGTTTTGGAGAGAAAATTGCGGATACAAAATCTCGATTTTGATGATTTTATTTATTATCAGCCTGAGGTGCAGTTATCTCTTTAGCTTAGTTTTCATGGGATTAAGAGCGACAGATTTTTTCTTTTTTTTTAATGACAATATAAGGATAACGTAAAATTACAAAATAAGTAAAAATACCAAATAAAGTGGTTTGTTTACAGTCCTCCTCACTAGGTATTCCTGTTCCGAGGCGGACTGTATTTGCTGAATGGGTGTAGATTTTTATTTCCTCATCTTCTAGTTTCTTGATTTTCATAAAATAACAATAAATAAAATAAAAGTATTTATGTTTGTTGTCTGCAGGTTATATTGGGGTTACTTCATGATTTTAATGATTTCCTCATCTTCCTGTTTACTTAACCATAATTTTATGTTTTTTTTTAAACATTTGTATCTCCATGGTGTTCTTAATTTCAATTGGAAGGGCATTATATAATTTTGTAGCATGGAAATTATGGTTTTTCTGGCCAAAAGATGTGTTTAATTGCGGGATGTTCAGTAGTTTTGAGGATTTTGACCTTGTAGTCAGTTGGTGTGTTGGTCAGCAAGGTATTCATATTTTTCTTTAAATTTGAGTAGTGCATTTTTTGAGTATAATTTAATAACGCTGAACACATACATACATATACATACAGATACAGCAACATTTTGGTAAAAAACCTATTCTTCAAATTTCTCGGCGACCGGGTTTCCTCTTAGGTGTATGATATCAAGAACGACGAATGAATAAAATATTTTATCTTTTACGAAACATTGACATTCCATGTAACAACATGTTATAATATTTAACTATCTCATCTTGATAAATTATTAAAACGATAAACTCGGTAGAATTACAATATAATGTAATTATTATAAAATGGTATCAAATCATTTTACAGCCAAAACTGTTTCTGTGATCCTTCATAAACCAAATGAAATAAATTTCTCCCCAAATGGCCTTCCATCTTATTCAAAGAGGGCCTTATAAATATTATACGTGTACCATAAACCAAGCTTTGCGCGACTGAAAGCAGACATTGTTCCCGAATACGGATAAGAAAACATTTCTCTTTAGTTGTAGTAATTGTCTTTTGTGTCTTTAACGTGTTTCTGTAAAAATCCACGAGAGGGCACCCGTAGTATCAAAACAACAGACTATCTCAAAAAATTACCATGGAAGAAGTCATGAACGCACTTCGTAAGATCCAAAGCGAACTCGATTCACAAAAAAGTACAATCCTAAAATGCGGAGAAAAAGTAACAGAAACAGTTACACAAAATATAAACAACGTACTGGAGGAAAAGTTTAAAATTTGGGATGAAAAATATGAAAACCTCAAAGAAAAGTTGGAAAACCAAGAAAAACGAATGTATTTCATGGAAAAACAGGCACGAAAAAATAATATCGTCTTTTTCGGCATTGAGGAAGCCGAAACCTCATACCAAATATTGGAAAATATTATTATCAACTTTGTAAAGGAATATTTCTCTCTAGACCTAGATCCCAGAGATATCCAAGAAGTCAAGAGAATAGGCAAAAAAGGAGAAAAATCTCGACCAATAATTGCTACATTCACCACACTTGGCACCAAAATAAAAATATTTAAACAGAGAAGAGAGGCACTGAGAGAAACCATACATTACATAACGGAAGACTATCCGAAACAAATACTAGAAAAAAGAAAAGAGCTACAAGTGCAGGCAAAACTCGAGAGAGAGAAAGGCAATATAGCGAAAATTAAGTATGACAAACTTGTCGTACAAGTCAAAGACAAAACCACGGACAGCAATAAGATAATGCTTTCATTGTCTCCTGAAACACCTACAGACGACAGAACAAAAGAACAGGCCAACAAGAAAAATAAACAGCATTCAAAGAGAAGAACTTCTAGCATGTCTGAAGGAATTATGAAACCAAGCATGCTTAACTTTTTAGTAAATAAAAATCAAAACAACAGGACCAGAGCTCAGTGTAACAAAGCTGATAACTTGTAGCAACTACCGCCCCCCTCCGATACAGGCAACATGCAAAAAACAAAAACAACAATAAAAACCAAACCTCATCTTCCAACACGGCTGGTCACCGTGGAAGATCAAGACCAAAACCCTCTGAAGAAGAAATTCCAAACTTCCTCAAAAATACAAGAAGTGACACAAACACAAAAAAAATTCTAAACCCTACGAACAAAACAAAAGATGAGCTTTTCATAGTAACCTATAACGTCAGAACTTTATCTACTCACGAACGTTTAAATCTAACTAAGTGAAACAATCAAAGGAATAAAATACGACATAATTGGCTTGTGCGAAAAAGAATTCTTTAGAGGAGGCCTTCACCTTCGCCTGAGAGAGGGGTTCTTGCATATGAATTAATTTAAGATACGTTTATAATTTTTTTTTTCAACAAGATTGTAAATAACATTAATTATACTTATTATTACTTTTATAACTCGGCAACTTTGCAAGAAATAAAAGGCTTTTTATTTATTTATTTATTTTATAATTGTCTTTTGTAACAATCGAGGTTATTGACTTCACTGAAATGCGTGACGTAAAATATATGCAATGTTTTTTTTTACATTGTATCCACGAGGCCCCGAGGAAAATAACATCAAAGCCTATGACATGTCATCTTTGAGGATGTTGCGTGGAAAATCGTTTTAGGGAAATAAAAGAGTAGAAGTTCTGGGAAGTGGGTAGGAATCCGGGGGTCACCGTGATCAGGAATGAAGAACTTATGAATCCATTAAGTTTTTGTGTTTAATTTGTAAAACTCCATTAATTCGTATTTTTTTTAAATGTATTCAACTTCAATGTAGTTTGAAAATGGCCTTGTTAGCCGAAACAGCTGTAACAAAAATAAAAACTAAAATATCTGCAGTTCTTGATAATAACATTATTAAATTTAATATAAATTAAATTTAAAAAATATATGAATCCATCCCTCCCACCACGGTGCAAGGCGATGGTACTAGAGCCCGGCTGAAGAGATGTAGGATATGCCTCTCTCAACCCGTCTCTCCCGACCCGGCCCGCCACGCGATGTGTGGGCAAACGTATCCCCATGAACCCAGTCACCCCTGCTAAGTCGAACCAGGGTGTTGTGTGGAAGAGGTATTAGTTGAACGATGCCCGAGGCGGCGTTACCCATACTAGCCTCCTATATTGAAATGTCTTACAAATGTGTGAAGGTAAAAATGTACTGTACAGGCAGCAAATACACAGGAGCATACTTAGCAGGGTATACACTTGAGATTAACACCATTATTGTTTATTTAAAGAAATTTAAGTACAGTTCGCACGCAAAGAACATAATTGGGAACTATAATATATAATTATTTCTTTAATGAGCGTATTTTGAAAGTAAAAGCAAAATTCTGTGATGGGCGGTACAATAGCACAAGGATTTGATCAGAATATTAATCTTCCGAAATGTGATTCGTTCCTCGGAAAGACAAATATTGTTATGTAAGGTCTCGAATAATGTAATCCAATAAGAAAAATGTGATAATGACATATCATAGGCAAAACAAGAATGATGCTCTCGAAGAGGTATATTTAATTTAAGGATGTGAGAACCCATAAAGATAGGTTTTTTAAGTTTGCACTTAAGAGGGCATTACCAGAGAAAACCAGGAATATGTCATTTTCAAATCAGATTTTAGACGTATTGACTCTTTTCCACAAAAAATTATAACTGGATTTCGAAAGATTGTTCTTTTATCTAGCATTAGCATGTAATAAATTTTGAGATTTATTTTTATTTTTTAGTATAATAAGGTTACTCCATAGGTCGTTGGGAGATTTGTTAAATTTTCAAAAAAGATTTTGTATTATACCACACCCATTTCAAATAATATAATCATGCAGTAAAATAAATCAATACATTATCTAGCAAACGCATGTTTTAGAATTTTAATTTTAGTTTCAATAAAATCATTAAAAAATATGTACGTACATTTGTTTCTCGGCGAAAATTGGTCCATTTGTGTATATATTTGCGCACTTACAAACTAATATATTTCAGATTTTTTTAACATTCTTATTAAATTTAGACATTATTGAAAAATGACAAATACTTTTATTCAAAAAATAACTACAAAAAGTACATTATTTTAATAGTTTTATCATCACGCCTTTCAGCATTTTTGGATGAAGGTATAAATTAAAGCTAATTTGAATTGAAATAAATTCGATATTGAGTTAAAATTTAAAAAAGCTGGTACGGAGAATAATTAATCTTTCTCATTGTAACCGCCCTGCACGATCATAAGAACAACTTTCGACGAAATATGGATTTTCGTCCGCTGGCTGGTTAAACGCTCTTAACAATTCTGTTGGGGGTATTATGACTCTTAGTTCCGGAGGGAGTTTATTCCAAGCCTTAGGCCCAGATACTCAGAACGCTCGATCTCCAAACTTAGTGCTTGGTTTGCGTTTAGGTTCCATTAATAATAATAATAATAATATTTGGCTAATTCATATAGCGCCGTTTTTGTGAGAAATCACCTCAAAGGCGCTGTCTGCTTGTAGCTGATGATGTTGCTGATCTAAGGGTTGACTACCTCAGCTCAGAGCCTCAGCCTTACCATAGTTCAGAGAATTAAGGTGGGGTTAGCATATTATTTGTGATAATTTCAGTTTATTTTTATTATCATTATTTTCTTTAAAATTTATCCGACTGTGAACCGCTGAAATAAATGAAATTATTTTTTATTTATCTATTGTTTACAATCCTCCTGAAAAAAATGTTAATATTATGTACTAAATGTTGAAGCCCCGTGGGCCTAAAAGAGAGTAAATAATATAAATAAAATACACTGATGAAGTGAATTTTAATGATTTTTCAGCTTTATCGGGCATTTTTAAAAGAATGTATTTGATTAACTCTGCTATGTCATGCATTCCTTTGAGGAGACAAGGATGATCACCCCTATTAACACATGTTAGAATGTTCAATTTTGTACAATAAATTGAGAAGTGACTACATTCCTCTTCCACAACAGACATTCCTCTTCCGATAGCACTTGGGAAAAGTAATACGTTGTTTTATTGAGTGTCTTCCAACTGCTTCTAGAAAGTTCCTGCTGCCTTTATAAGCTGGAACTGTACTTGAATAACTCAGTTGAACTCAAGGATCACGGTGTCTATGTGTGCCGGTGTGCTTTTGAATTTACAGTATTTGTGCGGGGACTGTTTGTCCCTTACAAAGCCAATGTAGTTTAAACATTAAACCGCTGCCCTGCAAAATGTATTATATATAATTGTGGTCTTACCTTTTTTTATGTGAATACCACACTTTTCGTTTTAGCTTTCGTTTTCGAGTAAATAAATTCCGAAGTTGGAATTTTTGGTGAAATTAAAAAAAAAATTCGAACTCCACGGGGTTTAATATCAGCTGTTTAATGTCTTTTGAAATGCACCGAAAACTAGACCCGGCTCCAAATGTTGTAAAAAATTTTTTAAAGTTCTAAAAAAAATCGAAAAAAAAAATTCATTCACCGGTTTCTTTTAATTGTACTACGAGTTTCCGAACATACTGTATAATTTACTAAAAAAAATGTCATGAACACATCTGCCCTGATGATGGCCACTGTAACGCTATCCGAAAGGTGGGCTAAAGAAGGAGGAAGCGCAACACGGCATAACATCCCAAAAATAAATAATGGTAATTGCCCAAATTACTTTGCAAATGCAATGAAATACAAAGATAAAAAAAAATCGTCGTAAAAAAGCGTTTTTGGGTCAAAAATTTAAATATTAACGAAAATCTGTTGTTTGTAATTGTTATATACTCTTAAAACGATTTTAAAACTTTTTTATTTATTTCAATATATTTTTATAGTAGATAATACAATATATTTTCAAATACATGTAACATTATAATATACGTAATTTAATTTAAACTCGCAACTAATTGTCAAAGTTGTCTCTAAAATCATGTAAAAATGTTATTTTAATTGCCGATTATTTATAAAACAAATTATTTTATAATTTGAAACACAAATAAATAAGATAGTACATATCTATACCAGATATTTGATACATTTTTTATCAAAGAAAGAATTATATAGTTTGGTCAAGTATTTTGGCCTCAAATCCAAATTAAGTTTTGTTTAAAAAGGCCTCTCAGCTCTTCCTCTTAAATAAAGCAATATTACATAAACACCGTTAAGCAAATTCCATTTCTAACATTATTATTTTCTTCTTCTGCTCTTACGTGTCATTTATCTTCCCAACCATCTCAGTTAGAGTGCATTTCTAGAATCTAAATATTTATGACTATTGGAAAACTGTGAGGGTCCTTAAGCGGTATTTTTGTGACCCTGGCAACGACTGCAGTGTATTTTTGATTTTAAATTCAATCCTAAACTGGTTTAGAAGTACGTAGAAGTAGTTTGGAAAGGGAGTTTATTCTTGGGGACGTACGAATATAATATTTTGAAATAAACTACTTTGAAAGAAGTGGGATCTCGTGCACATAAGAAGCGAAATAAGAAGTGGGTTTTTTGCATTAACTCCCTCCCCATAATTTTCCTCGGGGTCTATGTCGTCTTTAGGGATGCAGTATGGAGGAGAGGAAGGAGGGGGCATGGATCTTGAAGAGACCCATATAGTAGGAAGGAAGAAACTCAGAGGCCGACAAATCGTTTCAAAGCCGAAATGTTTAAACTTTACAATAGGAGAAGGTTTTCTTTCATTATTTTAATGAAACATTACGGTAGGTGTTTAAGATAAAGCTATTTCCGTAAGGGTAAAGGTCTCATTAGTTTAAATAATTCTTAGTTAAGTGATTAACTACCAATTTTTATACTTTATTTCTAATTTTAAAGTGGAGATTGAACAAAAACTTAAATGGTCTATTGAACAAACAAGAACTGAGGTGACGAAATCAAATCTGTTTCCAATAAAAAATGTCCTCTAATAACATAAAAAATGTAGCTTATAACATAAAAAAAATGTAGCTTATAACATAAAAATAAAATTTTAAATACTAGATTGACAGGAATGACGGTTTAACAAGAGGTGGTAGTAGTCTAGTTGGAAAGGCGTTCGTTCCGGTAAGATGGAAGGTTCTGGGTTCGAGTCCCAGTTGCTACCGTTACCTTTTTATTTTTCTGTGTCTTGTTCTCTTTATATTTTAGTTTAGATTATTAGTGTAATCTTCTTCTTCGGTGATATGTTACATAATTCATATTTCAATTTTCAGACACCAAATATAGTGAATCACTTGGTCTTATGGCAGATGTGTTGGTTATTCAATAAATGGTTGACGATGACGGTGACGTTAGGATGACGGTACCCAAAACTGTCTCCCAAAATGTCCATCACATCATAATATATACATAATACAACAACGTAAACCATAAAAATGCTGTGTCTGTTCTACAGGCATTTCAATGGAGCCTGCTCTAATGAACTTGCAGCATTGATCTCATTGGTACTCGTACGCCTAAATTAACGGACCCGCGCGGAACACTCGTTCATAGTTGATATTTGCTTAATGAGTCGTTTCATCAACGCGTTTTTTTAAGTCGGCTTGCATGTGGAACAAGCTACCAGCATCTGTTTTACCTCCTTCGCACAATCCGGGCTTATTCAACGCCCGCATTAATAAATTCCATCCCGCAGCCCCTACTGTAATTCGCCTCACAACGTTGCTCAACCGGATGGCGATATTATATTTCCCCTGTCTTTTCACTGTTTAGACAGGGGTGCAGCTCATTTGTGGTGAAAACGAAAAAAAGTTTTTTTTTATTTATTTCTGCTTACTACTTCCCTTTAGCTATTCTTATCTATTTTTTGAACAGTTTTAAATATTCAATAAACCAGAAAAGCCGTTCCAAAAACCGTTCCATCTCGTTGAAAACAAAAAGCCTTCCTAACCAAATGAAGTGAAAACACACCAGCCCCAGCGTGTTTGCTTATATACCCTTTCCAAGTGTTTAAAATAAATGGGATTTCTTAGAACGTGTATGGAAAATGTAGTCTTTCCTCTTGAAATTTCGAGCATAAAATAACGAGACGGAAAAGATATCTTCACGAGTCCAATTTCCTCCTAGTCACATAGTCACACAGTCTAAGTACTTTATTTTCCCAAATGTGAAGATTTTCTCCTATTTACCTACCAAATAGGACGTGTGAAGATCTTTCCAAGCGTTTAGGGATCTTATCGCGGCGCATATTTACATTCGGCATTATGAAGAACATTAAGAAAGGGTCGTTCGGGTGGTGAAAGGTTATGGCAAACCGATAGACGTGGGAATAACGGAATGTCTACTGTGTTTACCATAATGCGTTGTGAATATGACACGTTTGGTAGCTGTCTCTCATAAAATGACCCACTTTTTACCAATGAATGTCTAAATTAAACTGTTATTTTTTAAAATCCGAAGTTGCTTGTTGCAGAGTAAAATCGATCAATTACATAAATAGTGGAAATCCGTTATCTTTACATTGTATAAAATGAAGACGCTCCCGCTGTCTGTGCGCTTAGATCTTTTAAATTATGCAACGGATTTTCATGCGGTTTTCACCAATAGATGGAGTGATTTATGAGGAAGGTTTTTAGGTATGTAATTTGTCATGGTCTTGTGGAAATTGGTTGAAATGTATAAATAAAGGGAGCGGACTGGCCAGCGGTCTGCGGGCAGCGGGCAGCGGGCTGGCAAGTGGGCGGTGTGGATTTGATTTGGTTATAAAGGTTGGATAATGGCATGGCGTTGTGTTTCGTTAGCCACAACAACGTGTGGCCGGGTCTGCTAGTAAAGTATAACGTGAAAAAAATTCTTCACCACACAGGTGAGCCTTCGCGTGGAGACCAATGTATTGTTATATTACATACACAATATTATAAACTTATTTATTTAATTTAAGCGGTATAAATTAATATCCCATAACGTTTGAATAAAAACACAAGAAATTACTAAAAACAATTGTTAACATACAATGAAGTGTGGCTTGATCGTACAAATACATCAGAAAGTAATAATAATAAATATGTTGGTTATACAAAAAAAAAAAAAAAATATTTCGAACCATAAATAATATTTCTTATGATAATGGAATTCTAACACAAAAAATATATACGTGTAATATCTTCGACCAAGTATACCCGTGATATTCAATATATCTTCATCATCTATAAATTTATTTATTTATTTATTTGAGACACAAACAGGATATTTATACAACATTTTGTGGGTAATATATAATAAATTAGAATACAAATATAAATATCCCTAGACTAATGTGTCTGCATTAATCACATATGCATTTTAACATAAGCAAACTCATGAAAAACAATGCAAGTATTATTTATACATAACTTGAAAACCTAAATACAAAATTGAAATACAAAATAATAACAAGTATACAATATTTATAACGAAGTATTCACTGAAAAGTAATAAAACAACCAATTTTTTTTTTTAAGTTCTCAAATTGTGGAGATATTTTTTGAAACATGTTAAACTATTTACAAAAATATCTATGAAAATTCAAAGTTCTCTCGTTTTGAGTGTTTTTTTCTACTGAAAACACCCGAAAAATTATTAAATTATCAAATTACAAAGTGATGTAGTTTATTCGCAGTAAAATTTATTCAATAAAAATAAATAAATATTTTACTATAGATTCTCAACTACTTACTTCAGATATCTTTACTATCAGACTGGAGAGAGATAGCTTTTAAATGTATTATTTTATAAAAATGATTTTTTTAAACGAAAACTATTATTAAATCTTAAACTGACAGCCCTGAAACAGTTAGCTAATTGGCAATACCTGCTTAGCAATTCCAAACAAAGATAACTTTGAATGTAACAATTAACTCGACACAAATTTACTCTATTTAGTGTCTATAAATACTGTTGACAACTTATCTGACAAGTCTCCTTTGTTTACATCTTTTTTATTGTAAATAATCCTATTTAATTATTATGTTCTCTGTTATTATAACGTTGATATTATTTTTTTAGCAGTATTAGTTTTTAGTAATTTAGTAACACGGAATAGTATCCTATACCTAAATACTTTCTTTTATCACTTAAACTTCAATAAATTTAAAGTTAAATGTTCATTCTTATTTTGTTATTATTGATAATATCCTGTGTACTACTGTATACTTATATTATCATGTACCTATCACTCGAATGTAAAAGCCATTCTATGGCGTTTAAATAAATTAATGTTTGCAGCATTTATGGATTTTCTGGTCAAAATACGCACTTGTTTAATTTTAGGATGCTTTTTTTTTTTACAGTGAATACCGCACAAGAATCTCAACTGCTCCCGTCTGGAGCCAGTGAGACTATGGCATCCCCAATTGGGGTATGTTGTGAGGCTGAAGGTAGTGGGGAGGGGAAGGAGGTGGGGAAGAGGAAGGTTGGGAAGTACCTGGCTATTCAGATCTGGTCACTAAACACGGCTAAAGCCATTTTCAAGCAACGTTTCAATTCTGAATGGTGGTCTTACACCAGGGCGATACTGATAGTATCTTTCACTCTGGAACATGCCGCAAATATACTATATATTATTTTAAATGAATTAATTGTGAAATAACACAAATTAATCAAATAAAATTTATTTGCGCATGCCGGGTTCGAACCCGCGACCTCCGGATTGTGAGTCAAGAGTCTTACCCACTGGACTACGGAGGTCGTCAATGCTAAGTAGTTTTGCGGTTTTCGTCCTTGTAGTGGAGGTGTGTTAATTAGAGCATATTGTCCATCACTCTGCAATCCCAATATTACACAAAAACCTTTAACGTAAACTCCATTATGCAAAACTGTTTTTTTATCAACTTCTGTTTGGAGGGTTTATCTAGTTTTATTTTTACCATAGGAAAAAATGTAAAAATATTAAAGAGAAATTATCTGTGTGGGTAGCTACTATTTTACGCTTTGATCGTTTATCTTGTCAATGTGTTTAGATATCCATAAACAGGGAAACATTCCGAATAAAGTATCGGCAAAAACGTTTTTTATGAATTCAATTTTTTTCAATGTGTTTTTATGGAAAGTTCGGTGTGGCTTTAGATATCCAAACAACTATTTTTATAGTGCCATAATAACAAAATGTGTATTTTATTTGCTTAGATATCAGATTGAATACGCTGGAAATCATCTCTTTGTAACAAAAGAAACCACATTTTTTTGTTTTCATGGGACCTTGTTCTAAAGATCGGTATTATCGGTGAGGAATGCGTCAGTCACCTCAGTTGAACAAGGTTATAACTGAATATTTTTGTCTAAAAAGCCGTTTGAATGCAAAACCATTTCTTTCGCTCATTTCTACAACCAAATAATTTTTTCAGAGTCGTCTGTGTTGTATTTCCCTAGATACTTGTGTGAAGTTCTCACATCAAGTTTTTAAAACTTACAATAATTTTACAAGGTCCTAACATCACTTTGAACGTTTTTAAATGCCGTTTTATTTGTGACTGACGTTTATGGAGCGCAATGTAGTTCGTCACTTTTGACTGGACAGTGTTCTAACTTTGCTTTAACATGTTCTGATGTCAAAGTTTGCAAAGACGAATCCTTATTATCTATTTTATTAATTTCTGATTTTGAACTTCAATCTTGTGTGACGTGATTTAGTTTAGACAAATTTTAAAGGAAAATATTTTATTAGAACGCAGTCCTATTTTAGAATGGAATTTGGAAAATGTAGTTATACCCATATGCAATAAATTAATACGCAATAAGAAAAAAATGTCAAACATTTTTTTCAAAAAATCATACCACCTGTTTTTTTAGACCTTCAATTATGTTGGATAAGTTTTAAGATTTTCACGGCCAAAAGCATTATCGTTATTTGTTTTTGGGGTGTTATGCCGTGTTGCGCTACTTCCTTCTTTAGCCAACGTTTCGGACATCGTTGCAGTGTCCATCATCAGGGCAGATCCGGCAGATCCGGTAGATGTGTGACACATGTACGACACATCTACCGGATCTGCCGGATCTGCCCTGATGATGGACACTGCAACGATGTCCGAAACGTTGGCTAAAGAAGGAAGTAGCGCAACACGGCATTAAAACCCAAAAACAAATAACGATAATTCAATTATGTTTTTTGTTCTAAAATTTGTTAAATCTTTAAGAATACTTAGTTCTTTGGATATTTCTTTAAAAGCAGAATTAAATTTCCAATTATTCAGCAAATAAATCCTATTAAAAATCGCGCGATAAAGGAAAAACTTAAATGCCCCAAGAAACATTTCAACAATGCAGATCGAAAGAAAAAAAAACGTAGAAAAATTACACATTTATTTCATTTTGCATTTGTTACATTCCGGCCCGCCACACAACAGATGGCCAAACATATCGGCCTCCAAGACCTTGACAAACATCACCCCATGAACCCGAGCACCTCTGCTAAGTCACCAAATGTAGCGAACCACTTGCGGTGACCTATGGCAGAGTTATCCAATAAATGGTTCCCGGAGCGGCAATACCCATCCCAGCCTCCCAAAATGCTGACATAAGTGGAGACATAATTTTATTTACTTAAATTTGAATCCTGCAGCACTGAGTTATTGTTGCAAATCTAGTCTGACATATTATATTTATGAGAAAGAGAAACTTGATAGGTAGGTACCTTGCATTTCAATATTTTTGAAGTTAGGTACCTAATAATAGCAAAATAAAATAATTACAAAGGATATTCGCACAAACATTCGCATCCATCGCTCATTGACTGGAGAGCTGAGCCACTCGGATGCAACCACTGCAATGTCGTTGGTTGACTTCCGTGAAACGGGCCAGTCCGTGCAAAGTAAGGCGAGAAATGAAGGGAATCTCCTCTCCGTAAAATGGTAAAGGCAATGCGAAGGCTTGGTAATTCCATAAGTTGTTTGAATGCATTGTTGTATGACACCCTCAACTTGTCTCGTTGCGATGTGTACGGGGCTGTGCAGTAGGCACGTCTTAAAAAGAAGTTTCTTGATATGTTTCCACAATGGAAGAACCGCCTTGAAGGTACTTGAGTTCATGTATTAGTGGCCATTCCTTTTCGTACCGTACTTCAAAATTTTTCATATTATCTTATGTAATGATATGTTCCAGTTATTTCGTCTTTGAGGCAAAACCCAGTTCATTTCCTTCTAGTCAGGCTTGGTGGAATATTTAGTGACTGCTTGTTTTGTTCGATTACGATGAATTTTTACAATTGCTTGATTGATCACAAAAAAATCATCCTGTACTCCTTCAAAATAAACCTCCACCGCCCTCTGTCCTCGGCCGTCGTCTTCCAATCTGCGACATGGAGTAGTCCTCTTGCATCCTTCCTGACATCATCCTCCTATCTCAGCCTAGGTCTGCCGGTCTTTTGTTTACCTCTCGGGTGTCCTGGTAGGACCTTCTTCGGTACTCGTGTGCTTGGCATTCGGTTCAAAAGTCCGGCCCATCTTAGTCTTGGAGCCTTAAGTGGGTGGAGAGTCTGGGAACTTGATAAATATCATAGAGCTCATTACTGTGGTGGATTCTCCATGCATCTCCCTCTCGCACTGCTACTAAAATTCTTATGAGTACCTACCTTTCCTTCAAAGGTGTCCAGCTGTTCCGCTGACTTTGCTGTCAATGTTCCCGCCTCACATCCATAGGCCAAGACCGTTCTAATAATTGTTTTATATAAGGTTATTTTGGTTTTCCTATGGACGTTTCGGGATTTGAACACTGGCAGCAATGCGAAGTAAGTGTTGTTCTTCTTCTTCTTTCGTATGGTGGGGGGTCAGAGGGGGACATCTAGGTCTGCGAGCCAGTCTAGGGCCTCAGGCGTTGCCCTGTGGACCTCATTAATCCCGCCGGGGAATGAATGGAGCGGGCATTCGTTGACCACATGTTCGGTGGTCTGCACCGCACCGCATTCACACGTCGCCGACTCTTTAAGGCCCCATCTATGCATCATGTGAGCACAACGGCTATGGGAGCACCTTATCCTATTGATGGCAGTCCAGAGTTTGCGAGGCAATGAGAACCCAGGCTGTCTCTCAGTGGGGTCTTGCACGAGGTGGGCGTTTTTGACGTTGGCGGATTGCCACTCAAGCTTCCACCTATCTTCTGGGGTGAGAGGTGTTCGAAGGAGTCTTTCTCCTTCCATCCAGAAGGGTTTTCGAGACTTTAAGCGGCATGCCGGGTGAGAAACGACATCATCGTGCAAGGGTATTTCGCTTTTTTGCAGCGCTTTCTTGTATTCCCTCAGTATTGCAATCTCTCGCCTGATATTTGCAAGTACGGGGAGCCAAGGAAGAGCATTCGATTTTATGGTTCCGCTGATGGTTCGCATTGTGGCATTAAGCTGAACGTCGACCATGGAAGTGTGGGCGCTTCTGGCCCATACTGGAGCACAGTATTCAGCTGCTGAGAAAACCAGGGCAATGGATGCCGTTCTGACCGTGTTGGCGTCGCATCCCCAGCTAGTACCAGCCAGCTTATTGACTAAGTTTAGTCTTGTCCTGGTTTTTTTGCCCACTGTTTCCATGTGTTTCCGGTAATTCAGGCTCCTGTCCAAAGTTTCTCCAAGGGATGGGGGTCATGGTAATTTTTTTTCCATCAAACTGAACACAGAGTTTTGCGTTTACCTGTGAATTACTAAGATGGAAAGCTGTCATAACTGTTTTCGACCCATTTGGCTTTAGTCGCCAATTGAGGAAAAATTCTTCCATAGCCTTGAGGTCAGAATTAAGGATCTCTTCTGCTGCATTGAGGGTTTTGGCTTGGACTGTGATGGCGAAGTCATCTGCGTAAGCAAATTTTCTGCCTTCAGTGTGAGGAATATCTCGAGTATAGATGTTGAAGAGTGATGGGGCCAGCACTGAGCCTTGGGCAAGGCCATTATTCAGGTGCATTTTTTTGCTTTTTAGCCCTCCTAGAAAAACCCTGAAAGTACGGCCAGTTAGTAGTTGCTCAATAAGTCGTACTGTGTTGCCATCCTCTATGGTGTCGTAGAGCTTGACAAGGAGGCCTTTGTGCCACACCGTGTCGTAAGCCGCAGAGCCGCGTAAGTGTTGTTAGCGGCTGTGACGCACTTTCTTACTTCTACCGTATATTCATTGTCCTGCGTAACGATGGAGCCCAGGTAGGTAAACTTTTCGACCACTTCGAAATTATAAGTGCTGTACATAGCCACTGATATATTTTTTAGCAACTTTTAAGAGTTCAAAATAAGTGGAAAGCTCTTGTTTGTTCTAATATACAGATTCACAGCACATTTTTTTAATGCCGTCTAATCTTCGATGAAGCGGAATGGTTTTGAATAACTAAAAAAGATACATATATAAAGCTTATAGCGATTCTCATAAATATGCACCATTATATTTCCATATTTTCGGCAACACAGCAGAATTTTCACCAACGTTCGAAATTGATTGTCGGGTTCATATCTCTCAAATATCCGACAGCCAAAACCGTTCATCAACAGCAATAATTCAGGATACCCAGTGTGTGCCACGGAGCCTATGTGATTCAATGTGAAGGCTTAATGCATATTCGATTAGATTGAAGGCGGAAAGCGGGGGGAGGAAGTAGGATGTGCGATGTAGGAAGTAGGAAGGAAGAAGGGGAAACCTCCCGCCTGCAGGCTTTATGGCCAGTACCGAATTGACGATAAGGCAGAGTAGGAAAGTGCCCTTGAGCGCGCCTCTACGGGGTCCATCATGAACGGATGCAAAAATTTCCTCAATGCTATTTAATAAAACTTGCAAAGTTTATAGATAGAAAAATTATGGATTAATGTGGTTACTCTCAACACCGCCTTATGTAACTTTGTGCGCCAGGCTCTCCCCTACATTGCGAGGTTGAGGGACTGGGGAGGGGAAGAAATGGGGGAAGAGCACAGTAATTCAGATCTTGTCACCAAACATAGTTCAAGCCATTTCAAAGAACGCAACGTTTCTGAATTTTGATATTTCACCATGGCGATCCCGAGGGAATCTTCTAATTTAGTGAGGTTGAGCTATATTTGACTCAAATTTGATTTGAAGGTTCTCTGGTGAGCTAGCATATTTTACATTTGTCTTTTTAATCACACTTTCTTCACTTTTTCTACGGTTCTTCGCTTATTTTATTTCTTTTTTACCAGTTTTCTTAACTTTTTCTCCATTTTTTGACATTTTTTCAATGTATTGTAAGTATTCTGTTATGTCATGGAATCGTTTAGAACAGAAGATAGTTTGATGAGGGTTGGGTAAGATTTTTTGCTAGCTTCATGGCTTCCAAGAATTTATGCTAGCACTACGTATGGCAGCGGGACGGAGAAGCCTTGCTGCAAAAATGCTGTATGGAGAGCGGTCTATTACTAAGATAAATGTTGTTCATATGATGCAGGTAATTTTTGATGTCACATTATAATTTAAAATACAACAATAACTTACGTACTTAAGTACTTACCACAGCTTCGTCAGGTGATATAATATAAAATTACATTGGACTGAAAAAAAAGGCTGAGCTCCAAAGGAAGATGTTGGAATAACGGTCAGTGGTTGAATGGGCATAGCGCTTGGGTCCCACCCGAGCGTCGCATGTTCGATTCCTCGACTGGCTAAGTCCTCCAACACAACACAAGCAACATTTTCAGCATTCTGTGGTGGTAGTAGGAGATTTTCAAACATTGTTGGGTTATTCGTAACCCGGGAATGTTTGTCTTTCTTTTAAAAAAAATTTTAAAAAAACGTCAGGTGAAGGATTGGGAAGAGAATGCTTTTTGTAAATGGGAAACAACCTGAAGTACCTACCTACCGGACTTTTATTTAGGTTTTTTGGTTGTTGATTATGCTATTAATATCTTTGAATTTCCTTCGCTCTAGTGCTTCCAAGTTTTCCAATCTGATACCCTTTCTGTTCTTATGAGTAAGGTGGTGCCTTTATTTGCGATCAGTTTCAATCAGATGGTTAGCAAATTCGGAGAAGACTATGGCTCTTGTTATATAGCAGCGACATGTCATTGGTATCAATTATTGTATTTACTTCTATAACTGTGTAATTATGTAATCGTACTGTTTGTTTATGTAAAATAAATTAAAATAAAAAAATATTATGATAGTGTTTGCTCGATATGTCCGAAGGCACACTGGTATTAGTATTGACTATTTATTTATTTATTTATTTATTTATTTATTTAAAATTTACGGCACAAAGTGCCATTTACAAACATGTATTATTATTATATTTAAACAGTCATAGTACAGTGAAGAAAGATTTTTTTTTTTTAAATTTCTTATAATAAGAGAAAAAATTTCTAACAAGTAATGAAAACTTCAAAAGGAACAGTGAAATAAAAAGATTAACTTGTTATGAAGTAACCTCGTTACAATACGTAAGGCTGAAATGCTTGATAAGTAGAGCCTTGTATTTTAATAAGGAAATATGAAAAATATCAGCAACATTGGCATAAAAATTACCAATGGTGAGTATTCTATTTATAACAGAATTATATCCAGCGACAGATGTATAATTGTCACAATAATACATACTAGGGAACCTTGATCTAATGGTAGGTACATGAAAGTGAATCAACTTTAATATATCAGGGCTATCCAACTGATGATTTACAATTTTGTATAAAAATATGAGATCAAAAATTTTTCTTCTGTCACTTAACTTCGACAATTTCAATGAGTGTAATAAAAAGTCATAATTGATTGATTCTAAAGGGATTCCAAGTCGAAAATTAATACACCTCAAAAACTTGCGTTGAACTTTTTCAATGATATTAATGTGATTATTAAAGACAGGTGACCAAATTGTAGAGTTATATTCTAGAATGCTTCTAACGAGAGATGTGAACAGAATTTTTAATGTGTGAATATTTTTAAAATCTTTGGAAATCCTTAAAATAAATCCTAACATTTTCATAGCCCTGTTGGCTATAGAAGTTACATGAGATACAAAGCAAAGTTTCTGGTCAAAAATGATGCCTAGGTCAAGTATTTCGACTACAGAGATTAAGTCTACATTACAGAGTGCATAATTATATATTATTGGGCGTTTAATTTTGTAGAACCTCATAACTTGGCATTTGTTAATATTTAGCTGAAGTTTATTACCTGAACACCATTTGAAAAAACTATTGAGATTCTCTTGCAAGATTATACAATCGTGCACATCATTAATGACTTTAAACAGTTTCATATCGTCGGCAAAGAGTAAAACTTCGATATCATGGAAAATGCTAGTAACGTCATTGATGAATAGTATAAATAATAAAGGTCCCAGGTGAGAACCTTGCGGCACACCGCTGGTAGCAATAAATTCGTAGGATAAACAGTCATTGATCTTTACAAAGAGTAACCTATCAGATAAGTAGCTGATCAACCAAGCCAAAAAATTACCACTTATCCCTAATTTTTTTAGTTTATTTATTAAAATTTTGTGGCAGACCTTATCGAAAGCCTTGGAAAAATCAGTATAGATGGAGTCTACCTGTAGCCTGTTAGTCAATGCTGTGTTTATATAGTTTTCATATACTGTAAGGTTTGTGAGAGTAGATCTAGAAGAGACAAACCCATGTTGGCAATTGGTAATTACATGTTTAATATTAGAGGATATTTTACATAGAATGATTTTTTCAAAGAGCTTAGGAATGCTAGACAGAATACAAATAGGTCTGTAATTGCAAACATCGTTTTTTGAACCCTTCTTGAACACGGGGGTGAGATAGCAGGATTTCCAGCTATTGGGGAATTGGCCTGTTTTGAGAGATTTGTTAAAGATTTTGTACAATGGATAAGAAAGAGAATTTATACAATTTTTTAAGAATATGGATGGGACATTATCAGGACCAGAACTTGTTTTTGGTTCCAAGAGTTTAATCGCGGCAATAATATCGTTACGTTCAATTACTAGTTCAGATAATTGCAAGTTAATATCTGTAACAAATTCGGGAATACTATCAACAGGGACATCATCCTCATATACACTTTTGAAAAAGTCTGCAAATAGATTAACAATATCATCAGTTTTGGTACAAGTCTTGCCACCATAGTTCATAATGTTAGGGATAGAAGAATAATTGCTTTGTAATGACTTAGAATAATTAAAGAAAGATTTAACATTACATTTTATAGAGTTTTCAACTTCTTTTATATAGTTTTTGTGACATTTATCTGAAGTTACAGCACATTGCTTACGCAACTTATGAAATTCAGTATAATCATGAAATGACCTCGTTGTTTTGAATTTGTGGTGTGCAATTTTCTTTTTAAAGACTAAGTTTATAAGATTATTGTTGAACCATTTAGGAAAAGTTGATATATTACATGACGTAACAGGTACATGGCTTATTATACTTTGTTTTAAAATACAGTAAAATTGTTTGATATTGTCATTTAATTCACCATCATTTAGAAATGCCCAATCAACCTTAAGGAGGAAGTCACAAATTTCAGTATAATTGGCTTTATGAAAGTTGTGAGACATTTGTTTAATTTTAGGATTTTCACCTATAGTGTTGTTTATGGTTATATCTAATGATGGGTGGTAATTGTCCAAAGGAAGAAGAGTATCTAAGGATTTAGTTACGGTTACCGATTTGACATTAGAAAAAACTAGATCCAGAGTTCTGTCATTACTGTTTTTGTTTTCATTTAATTGATTTAAATTTAAAAAATTGGACATTTCAAGTATTTCACTTTCAATGTTAGATAAGTTAGAGCGATTAGTTCCGGATAATTCTGAGGATATAGGATCCCAATTAATGTTAGGTAGATTGTAGTCACCTGCGATGATTATTTTTGTTTCGGGGTATTTAGATATCAATAGTTGAATCTCATCGATATGGTTTTTATAGATAATTAGATCCGATGAAGGAGGAATATAAACACAACCCAATATGATTTTATTTGTTTTGTTAGTGTTAATCATAATAAAAACATGTTCCACATTTTTATAGGTAGTGTTAAGCTGCTTTGAGACTAATTTCTTAGAAATTGCTAGCAAGACACCACCACCTCTTGATTTAGAACTAGTATTCTTGTTTCTATCAAGTCTGTAGACATTGTGAGTTGGTAGTCCCAGTTCAGCTGTGTTGATGTCGGAAACAAGCCAAGTTTCTGTAATGATGATGACTTCGTGAGAAAGAATTGATGCAGTTTTGGAAAATTGTTGAAGTTTTGTTCGTATCCCTCGTACATTTTGATAATAAATTTTTAGTGGTGTTAATATCCTTAGTTTTTTGGCAATGTACTTATTATTTTTGGACAAGAGTTAATGTATTTAATTGTTAAATTCGTTTCTCCACCTTGTAGGCGATCATCTAATTCCTTCCTCAGGTCGGACAATTGTTTCCGCTGTAATATTGTCTGATCACCTATGATTTTTATATCATTAGAAATAACATGTCTATTCTTGAGGATTAACTTAGCTTGTGACTCTTCTCCAAACTCCATTTTAATGGGCCGAATTTTGTCACTGCGCTTGGCCCCTAGTCTGTACAGTTTTATTTTGTTGGCGTCCAAAGAGGTGACCTTATTTAAAATGCTTGTAACACGGTTTGTGTCTTCGACAATACATTGCGCTTGAGTTGTTGACTGGCTCTCAGGAACATTAAAAAGAATTATATTTTTTGATCTAGTTTTCCTATCTTCGATTTCGTCGAGGGCCTCGCATAAATTGGGGGTATTAGCAAGTTGAGTGTTGGACTGGAGTGGTTGGTTTTGTATAATTTGTTTGTAGGCGCCTAATTCGCCTTCCATGATTCCCAACTTTATACCCATTTGACCAATGGTTCCTAGCAGCTCAGATAGTTTAGGCAATAATTTTGCCATTTGTTCTTTATTAAATCTGTTGGTAGGGTCCATAATAGCCGTATTTAAAGAACTCACCAAGTTATTGGCATTGGCCATGTACTGCTGGGCGTTGTCGTTGGAGCACATGCTGAATGTAATTCTTTTTATTTTTTTATAAATTAGTAGATTATTTTTATTGTTTGTAGTTAGTTGAATAGCCCTGCACTGGACTGTACACACTTGATGTCACTGGTAAGATGTTATTGACACAATATATTTTGACAGTTTCTCTGAGAATCTTAGTGTTTCAAGTTATTAGAGATAAACAACACCTTATTATAGTTTATAATTAATACAGACGCAGTTTTAAATCAAATCTACAATTGTAAAGTAGCATATAATGAGAATAAATGCAGTTTTAGTGATATTTAATCGCGCAATATAAAAATACGTGCACTATGAACTGTTGCCAGTGTTGCCAATTTAACTAAATAACTGTTGGTGGCCTTCCAAGAACTAATCCGGCACCGCGTTTGGCATCAGGATGCGGTGCCTTCGCTGCATAAAGGCTGTATGGAGAGTGGTTTATTTCTGTATGGCGTTTACTCGATACGTCCGACTGCAGATTGGTATTAACTATTTAAGTAAATGACTGCGGATTTCGTAAATTGCAATTTCTATCTAAAACATTGGGCGGTATAAATCAGGAGTTCGATCTCACACATTTTCACCCTCAAGGGAAATTTAATTACGCATTGTAAATTATTTGATGGTTTATGTTGGCGTTAAGACAATATAATTCGTAAGTTCATAGGCATGGTTAGGCCTCAAAATATGTTTATTTTATTTACATGTTTGCTGATTGTTTTTATGTCTACCTGCATTTTTTTCTAAAGTATTTTTTTTTAATAATTAAGAGATAATACATAAAACCATAAAACAAATGAGCGTGCGGTAAAATGTGCCGACTTTTTCGATGTTTATAACCTTTTTAAATATTTTCGTTTTATCAGTTTATTTGAAAAGAATCACCAACTCAGACGTAATAAATAAATAGTAAATAATATTAGGTACTTTCAATTTGACATAAAATAACTTACCCAAAATAAAATCAAAAAAGTTTATTTATTTTTTACTCCGATTTAAAATGATCGAGGTGTATGGTTCTTGATTCGCAATCCAAAGGTCGCGATATTGATTCCCGGCGTGGGCAAATAAAATTTATTAGATTAATTTGTGCTATTTCTCAATTAATTCGTTTAAAACAGTATGTAGTATTTTCGTTATTTGTTTTTGGGATGTTATGCCGTGTTGCGCTACCTCCTTCTTTAGACAACGTTTCGGACATCGTTGCAGTGTCCATCATCAGATCTGCCGGCAGATCCGGTAGATGTGTCCGGATCTGCCGGATCTGCCCTGATGATGGACACTGCAACGATGTCCGAAACGTTGTCTAAAGAAGGAGGTAGCGCAACACGGCATAACACCCCAAAAACAAATAACGAAAATGCTTTTGGCCGTGAAAATCTTAAAACTTACCAGTATATAGTATGTGTGCAGCACTTCTAAAGTGGAAGATTCTTTTAGTATCGCCCTGGTGTAAGACCACAGTTGAAACTTTGCTTGAAATAGCTTTAGCTGTGTTTGGTGACCAGATCTGAATCGCCAGGTACTTTCCCACCTTCCACTTCCCTACTCACTTTCTCTCACAATTGGGAATACCATAGTCTCACTGTCTCTAGACGGGAGCAGCTGGGATTCTTGTGAGATATTCACATAAAAAATTAAAAAAAACGTCTGTTAAATATATTTTGATATCTATTTACAAAAACGACAACCAATCGAATACATTAAAATTATCGAATGATATTCATGTTATTAGAGGCCGGTGACTTATACATATAACTTTTACATATATCCTGGAAATAGAAAAAGCACAAAAGAGGGTCACGAGTTACCTGTAAATTCCTGTAATCACCATCGTTCTCAACGTGGATTCTCGATTTCAACACCTCTAAATAAATATTTTTAGTTAAATATATTATATTTTCAAAAATATTTTTAGTTAATCTCTGGAACTACTTGTACTCACTTCACCTATCCTAAGTGTTTATCTTATATGACCCAAGTTTACTAGTGGGAGATCCCGTGCACTTTTTATGCTCCAAAAGAGAGGTATTTAGAGCGACTCAACTGCTTAACGATTCTGCATGGACCAATGACATTTTCAAAGTCACTTGCAGACATTTCAACAACTATCTTTTGACGCATGTCACCAAATTGTAAATGTGCCGCCAAATTTTTTTATGAACCTCAAATTTGTAATCTACTCCGTGATATTAGCCAAATAAAAAAAATATATAAAAATATTGGTGTATAAAAATAACTTTCAGATAAATTTCATATAACCTGCACATAGCTTTCATATAACTTTCACATATTCTCAATAATTTATCACATTCAGCATTATTTGCATACCTTATGACATGTGGAATTAAAATTTTTACATTTATATGAAGTATTATTCCTGAGGGAGCATACAACCTTTCACGAATCTGTATTATTTCGTAATAAGTTCGGCAAAAAAGCTGTTACCTTTTAGATAATTTATTAAAGAATAATTAATATAAATAAAAAATCCAGTGATTTACAATTACAACATTGATAACAATGCCCTTCAGACAATAACACAAATTAAAGACTTATTCATCACTTTTCAATCAAATCTTTCATTTGTTAACCACATAACAGAAATCTCTAATAAGGGCTTAAAAATGTTGGGATTTATAACTAGGCTTACTAGAAATTTTAACAATATAAAGTGTATTAAACTGTTATATTTTGCCTATGTTAGAAGTCAACTTGAGTACAATTCTCCCGTCTGGAATCCACATTATAGTATACATGTTCAAGCTATTGAAAGAATTCAAAACAAGTTCTTACGTTTTCTAAATTTTAAAATGGGTATTCCAGCTAATATGTTGAACTACAACACTATTTTAAATGATTTGAATATGCTCAAATTGTCCGACAGAAGAATTTTCTCTGACTTGGTATTTCTATATAAAATTCTAAATGATTTAGTTGATAGTCCGGTATTGCTAGAATTGATAAGCTTCCGGATTCCACAACGTAATACTAGAAGTCAAGATTTATTTCAGTGTAGAAATTCTGGAACTAACTACCATATGTATTCTTCTTTGCCTAGAATACTAATGGAGGGAAACAATTATACCAAGTCAGTGGACATCTTCAATTTATGTTTAAACAAATATAAAATATTGTTAATGAGACAGTTCAGTTATGTACATTGAATGCTTTGTATTTTCTTATTATTCATATGTAATGTAAAAGCCCCGAAAAAGGGCGTTAATCAATAAATAAATAAATAAATCAAATAAATAAAAAATAAATTAAATAATTGTGACAAGTTTTACAGTTTTTCCCCCTATTAAAAACCATGAAGTCACAAAGAGTTATATTTTTGGTAAACTTAATAAAATTCATTTTGTTTCATAGTGCTTTCACACAAAGGAGGCGGGTATGGATACCGCCGCCCTGGGAACCATTTATTGGATAATCAGCACCTCTGCCGTAGGTCACCCAAGAGATTAGATACGTTTGGTGATTTAACAGGGATGCCCGGGTTCATGGGTGAGGTTTGTCAAGGTCTTAGCGGCCGATGCTGCGAGGCGGGTCGGATCTATAGGTATTGTTTAAGGAAGTCTTTTGACCTTTCCAATCAGAATCCCACGACCCTTGCACCGCAGTTGAAGGGATGGATTCATATGTCCGTCACTCCTAGACAAACTGACCTTCTAATTCCTACCCACCCCTTATACCTTTTTCTTTCCCAGATCTTCCTCTTTTTCTTTTCCTTAAAAAACCCTGCACACGTCATCTCTTAAGATGCCACGTGCCCAGAGGGAAATTATTTTCCTCAGGACCTATGTGAAGCTAACATAAAAAAACCCTCTCCAGAACATGTTAAAAAAACGATAAAGCTAGGATTTCGACATTATTTATAATTTGGGAGGCGGGAATGAGTACCTCCGCCCCGGGAACCTTTATTGGATAACCAACACCTCTGCCACAGGTCACCCCAAGTGGTTCGCTACGTTTTGTGATTTAGCAGGGGTGCCCGGGTCCATGGGGTGAGGTTTGTCTTGGTCTTGGAGGCGGATGACCTGGACACACTGAACCCCATATTCCTACCCACCCCTTAAACTCTTTTCCTTCCCAGAACTCTCCTCTCCTTCCTTTCCTTTAAAAAAACCCTCCACACTGCATCCTCAAAGATGACATAGGCCCTGAGGGAAATTATTTTCCTCTGGGCCTCCTGTGTGGAGCTCATGTAAAAAAAAAAATTATTAACACAAACTTAATATTTTCCACTCCTAACTCTAAAAATAAACATCTCGTAGAAGACGCGAATAAAAAAAATATCCAAAAATTTAGGCAGCCAGGCACTCATTTTAAAATAAAAGTTTTTAATTTTTTTCATCAGAACTATTAAGTTTATTTCTAAACGAAAACTTCACAATAAAAAAGTACAACTTTTAATGGCAACGTTTCGCAAAAAAGTCACACAGATTTTTATCCAGAAAGTGTGTGAAAGACGTCATATTATTTAGCTGGAAAACGTTTAGCGAGCGAGAGTTTTCCAATTAATTTGAGTACCTAAAGATAAAATTTTTAACAAGCTGTCAACTTGGAACCTCTCAGAAATGTTTTGGATTTTCCAAAATAGATAAATAATTGATGTTGAAAGAAGGCATTTAACCCTTCTAAAGTAGGTACTAAAATGACCATGTTTAATAATATGGTAACCATTCAACATCAATTAGAGCACATAAATACGCGTCGTTAATGAATATTTTAAATATTCCAACTTTAGAAAACGACGAAAAATAAACAACCAAATCATTTAATTAAAATTATCAATCTCTAAATTCAATTGTGGCGAACTCTTGCAATTCATAAATATACATGTACCTACACATACGCTAACATTTTATACACGAGTACTTGCATCTCATTTCAAATATAGTTAGCATTCCCCAATACAACCTTTTTTTATATAGGCATGGTAACAAATGTTTGGTAATAATATGGATGTATTTGACAACAATTTGAACTTGGCAAATTTCAAACGCCCGCGCCGTGTGTGCCGATTATTTTTACCTACTTCATAAACTGTTGCAAACATCAATTTTAAACATTTTTATTAATATTCGTGTTGATTTGGAGGATTTTGGCAGATTAGCTATTTTTGATTAACTTACATTCAAAGATATTGAAATACAAGAGATATGCTGTGATGTCCGCCCAACCATCGGCGGACTAATACCCAATGGGAATAGTTTGAATACAGAAAAAGAATTTGTCCGTTTAGTTGATTTTTTGAAGTAGTATTTTTTGAAGTAGTATTTTTTGAAGTAGTATTTTTTGAAGTAGTATTTTTTGAAGTAGTATTGGTTTGTGGGTATTGGATGCCAGGAAACACCCAGTAAAAATTTCGGATAGCACATCTCTTATATTTCAATATCTTTGTTGTCAACTCTTATTTTTCATGTAACATGTGTTTTGTTTCTTACATATTACGTTACCTGTAATTTGTCAACTCATCATTTTCATTGTTATTTAAAAAAAACGTGTTCTCCATTATATTCCTTCGGGCGTTTAAATTAATAAATTATTGTACCTATCTATTTGTTTTAATTATCTCACCTTCTTCAAAAGATGTTTATTTTGGGATAGTAGAAAGTCATCGAAAAAATAGATGTAAGACCAACTACAACCACTTGTACCATACAATACCATCAATTCAACAATCTTCCAAACGAGCCTTCCATTGATGGGCTTGGCATAATTCTAACCCCCTTACTAAAACAACGTTTTAAGTTTTACTCAAAGATACACAACCATTTGTGGATGGTAAGCCGAGCTTTATCAGTTATGATAATTTAAAAAAAAAGTTTATTTGTATGGCCGTTAGTGACCAGCTATCGAAGCCAGAAAACTGTGTGGATGACACAGGGCGACAGGGCCCGCAGATTTTTTTTAAGAACACAACTGCTAACCATACACAAATCGCAAGTGCTTTGCACCATTGAGTTTGACCGCCACCTTTGACATAGTGCCCCAAAATACCTTAAAAAACCGACTCTATTCAGAAACGAACTCTCCGTTTGATTCTCCTGTGTTAACAAACAAATTGCAATCTTTAGAACAAACGCGTCGGGTGAGAATTATGTCCTTGTTCTAACGGTATTTCAATGAAAGATGCTCAGAGGAACTAGGGTCATTTTCCTAAGGACCTTCTGTGTGAAGGTCTTGAAATTAATGACGTCTTCTTTACAACATAACACTTTACCTTTGTTTAATCTAAATACTCTTTTAACAGAAACGTGTATAAAGGACAGCCTGGATGCTAACGTGCTCTCAGTTATTCTCACGTTAGTGTTTCTAGAAACTAAAAACATTACTGCTAGCACATGGCGTATCTATACAATACCGACATCTATCGGATAATTCTACAACCTTTAGGTATTTCTACACCAGAGCCATCTATGTCTGGTAGCTCGAACTATCACAAAACATAGGTTTAGGTTATACACTTGATTGATGTATTAATAATTGCCTAAGTTGTCAATAATAATTTTGAAGATTAGAAAACAAAGAAGACAAGGAAAAAATACAAGGGGCCCCTATTCTGACATCAATTAACTGGAATACCGTAATTCCTTACTTCTTTCAGCCATCAAAAGTCTTCCAAATTAATAAAATAGATCATTACCCGGATAATAAAACTTGGCAGCGACAACAAAACAAAATGACATCCATCTAGAAGTGAGAAGATTAAATAATAATGGGTCCATCGCGTCCCCTGAATAAATCAGCCATATCCTTTGTACGTTAATTACGTTCCTGATTAAAGTCTGCATTTGCCCATCAGTTTCTTTGAATCCTAAGCGTTCGCATTTCAATTGCGATCACTTTACTAAGTTGATTGTGTAACTGGGATTGATGCAGATATATTTTAAGCTACGATTGACATGTAACATGATGTATTAAGTGTTAAACAATTTTTGGGAATTTCTGTCGAAGTTTGTACATCGAGTTTTTGCTACGTTCCCACGATTTTGATTGATTTTTACTTAATTATGCATTATTGTATTCTTAATCAATTATTTAGATCAAAAGGAAGTTGATTTTCTGGCATTTCCTATCTCCACAATCAAATAAACAAGCATGATTTCGATATAATTTAATCGCTTAGAAATATTATAGTAGTATTAATTAAATTTTGCAAGTAGAACATACCACGGTGTGACAAAATCGAGTATTTTTATAAGCATAGAAAATATAATTTATCAGGTCAAAACTGTGCAAAATTTCCTACTAACAAACCTCCTTTTGGATGAGGTTTTATTGTACAATGTGAAAATTAAAGTTCTTTAATGGAAAACATTCAAGTATTTCTGACTGAACTTCACAAAATAAAGTAAAACAAGCTTTTTAGCGATGTTTTTTTTAATCAAAAACAGGCAGCTAATGTTAAGCGGGAATTTTAACCTTATTGACATCTTCGTAAAGCCCACTTTCCACTGCGAGCGGAAAAGAGTCGAGCTGAGCGGGGTTGGAGATGAGCGAAATAGCTTTGACCTTCCACCAAAAAAGTCGCTAAGAAGATAGGTGTTTGCCTTCCACTGCCCATGCAAGAAATGAGCGAGGCGAGCGGAACGATGTCAACGAAAAATGAGAAATAGTTTTGCCCTTCCATTGAAAACTAGTCATCGATGCTCCGTCCCGAAGTAAACAGAGTGATTTCTGTGATTTCAAGAACTGATTCTAGTGAGGATGATTTTTTGGCGCATATGTAATGAAAAATTGTTTGCTTAAAAAAATGCGGAGAAATTAAAAAAAAATATCATATTTCCGGCAATTTCATCTTAATTACAGTTTTCCAAACCGCATCATTTTTGTCGACATTGCGACATTCTTTGCTAGTCTTATCCTATGATCACGAAAATTGGCAAATGGCTTCAATAAACACCTCCATTTTGACAAAAATGCAGCGAGGCAACTCCATTGGCTACAGTTCTTTTGCTAGAAACTAGTCAGCGATGGTGTGCGCGAGCGAACTTCTTTGGACATAAGTTCGGACCGCTCCGCTCACCTCGTTTTTAATAGAAGCACGTGTATGTGGTTAACGTGTGCGAGTCGAACGGAGTTCGTACTGAGTCCGCTCCGCTAATGCGAGCGGAGCGGACGACTCAGCTCGCGCACACCATCGCCGAATTGTTTCTAGCGGACTCCGCTCAAAAACTGTCATCAATTCAGTTGGCTCGACTGCATTTTTGTTGAGACGGAGGTGTTTATTGAAGAGGTTTGCCAATTTTGTTTATAGGATACGACTAGCAAATTTCTCGCTAGTGGAAGGGCAGTGGAAGGCAGTGGAAGGCAAACACTTATCTTCTAAGCGACTCTTTTTTGATGGAAGGTCAAAACTATTTCGCTCAGCACCCACCCCGCTCCGCTAAACTCTTTTCCGCTCGCAGTGGAAGGCGCCCTTAAGGACTGTGAGTTCACACGCCGTGGTGCATCACCTTAAAACTAAAAACATTGCTAAAAAAATTCTAACGGCATATTTAACTTAAGTGTTATTAGACATGGTTAATGTTGTAATTTTGTACCTCTGATCACCGCACTTTTAAATTTTTGTGGCTTGTATTTTTATTTCATTTATATGCTTTTTTATCGTAACTTTGCTTATATTTTTCTTTCTCGTGTTAAAGTTATACTGCCTTTATTTATATATGTAATAGTCCTCTGGGCGTAAAATAAAAATAAATATTTCCTTTAATTTTGGGGAATCTTTTGTTCATTTACTCTTCGCAGGAGAGGCTGGTGTAATTATTTTCCTCCTGGTCTATATTATCTTTGAGAAGCTGTGCGGAGGGTCTTTTTTGAAAAGGAAAGAAAGAAATTTCTGGAAAAGAAAAATATACCGTGAACATCTTTTCTGAATGTCTCTTCTACGAGGTTTACTTCATCTTTCCAGTCTATTCCTATACTATTAGCATTTCTTCCACCCATCCGGATCCGTTCAGTTGAATTCTCTGTGTTCAACAAGCTATAAATCACTATACGTAAATCACTCAATGGTTTGTTACTATCCTTGATTAAAAGCCAATGGTTTTCTATGACTCCCTTTTCTCATCAATGGCTCGTGTCCGATATCAATTTGTTCTTACTTCGAAGAGATCAGTGAAATGAATGTATGAGTACTTGAATGTCAAAAAGCGAAAAAAAAAACACCGAGCGAAATTAGCAGTAGCCGAACTGACTTGGAAAAGATGTAAATAATACGAAATAAGGCTAAATATTTTATTACTTATATTAAATCGCGAAAAACTATAGAAGGATTGATAATATTGCATGTTAGCTAAACATCGCTGCAGCCGCATATATTTATGGTTGTATAATTTGTGGACAATCAATAATTATAAAATTTTATAATTATGTGGGAGTTGTTAAACATTTGGGTATTTGTAAAGGACTGGCTTACCCCTTGTCTTCTGATGCTGAATTATGGTGAATGGATATTATGATCTTGAAGGACACAGTTGGTGGTATTCACTGCACAAGCTATTTGGGAAACTTTGCCCTTATAATATTTTATTTACTTTGATGAAGATTCAGGTCGAACCGAAACTGATATTTTAAAAAATGTAAGTGGAATTAAACAAAGTTATTTTATTATCGTTATTATAATTGTGTATTCCCACAAAAGTGTTTGCTACCAGTGCTCGTACATGTGGAAAGTTAAAATATTTTAGTTTGATTATAATTAAAAAGTTAAACATATTTGGGCAACACTAAATGGAACTCAAAACCAAGTCAGTTAGTGTCTAATAGTTATTTTTTTTTTTTTTACTACCTGGGTTACCCGGCTTTGCTCTGGACAACATTCGAGAGTGTTCTTGAATGTTCCACAATGATACCGATACCCTATTCCCGAATATTCCACGACATACTCCGCCACTCCTTCCGGAACTTTCTAGAGCTCTATGGAACCTTCTAGAACTTTCCGGAAGACTATTTTAGAAATTTCAAAAGGGCGAAACTTCCAGCCCTTATATCTTCAAAAGCACGCCCTTTAGGTAAAAACGGGAACCGTTTTCCTGGAGAGGGGATAGAGATCTACCATACCATATAACTCCCTTTATCGTAGGTACTGGGACAAGTTTCTGAGTTTTTGCGAGCCGCATGTTTTTTTGGACTTTCTTTCATAATACATATTGATCATTGCATAAAAATGACCTACAATGGGAATTTATACCCGCTAAGTTATTGCAAGTAGCTTATCAGCAGGAGATTAATTCCACAGAAAAGAATATTACAACAATAAATGAAATAATCATAAACGCATTAGCGTGGCAACAATACACATGTTGAAAATAATATAGAAACAGAATGGCAATGGTGAAAAACAGTGTAAAATAGAAATAAAATGTATTAATTTTTATAATAAAATGTAACACAATATCATTCACTAAAAGCACAAACCCCCTAATATTTCCGTACAAAATCAATGACGTAGAGATACAAAGATGTTGTGAAGTGAAGGACTTAGGAATAATTATGGACTCCGGAATGTCTTTCCGAACACATATAAATTCTTCTAGGATTCATCATAAGAGCGACTAAACCATTCAGGTCACCACACGTAATCAAAATACTGTATGTCTCTTTTGTTCGCTCAATATTAGAATTCGGATCAGTCATATGGAATCCCCAATACAAAGTTAACATTGAAAGGTTAGAAAGAATTCAAAAAAAGATACTGAAACACCTAGACTTTAAATCCTTTCGAACATCAGAAAGCCTAAAAGACTCATTAACATTCCATAATTTATCAACCTTAGAAGATAGAAGAAATATATCCGACCAGAAATTTCTATTCAAAATCATTAACAACGTTGTTGACAACAACTGTCTTCTAGAACACATTAATTTCCACTGTCCAATAAGAAACACAAGGTCAAACCAACTATTCCACATCCCACACTCAAAAACAAATTACACACAACATTCATTTCTCCGAAGGACGTGCACAAAATACAATGATATCTTTTACGACGCTGATATTTTCCATTTGTCCTCAGGCCAATTTATTAAATTCATAATAGAAAAAATCAAAACAAATTGTTAATTATGAACTCTCCACCCTGCTGCATGTTATTTTTTTTTCATTTTCATTATGTTGGTTTTCCTTCTTTTTATAATAATATTTGGATGATTTACATATCCCACATTTGTGTTGTACATATATATATATTTCTTTTTTTCTACCACTTTATGTTTTCTTTTATGTTTTAATCTATGTTTATATATACATATATTATAAATTTTAGCGGAAACTTCGCTGGTTAATGCAACCATGTAATATGTTACTCTATTAAGAAAATATGTATAACTGTTTGTTTCCTTAATAAACTAAAATAAAATAAAAAATAAAAAAAAATAATTATAGTAATAATTACAATATATCTTGCAAGTATTCCAAATCGGTCTATTTTATTGCTTTGTTATTCAAATGGGATATAATGAGGGAGCCGCTGGATTTGATGTTATCCACCGTATAATGAGTTCAATAATTACGTAAATCGGACAACACGTCCGACGAATACTGCCACTGTCGGCTGTTGTTGCGGGGGTTGGGGGGGAGAGGGGGTGGGGATTGGGAGCACTACAAAGGTAGCCTAATACCATGATTTCAAGTGGGTAGTGCGCATTGCAGGGTGGATTAGTATATTATCAACATTATTATTATAATAAAGAGAACGAGAATCAGCCAAAAGTATGAATTTTACTTTTTGACGCAAAAAGCAATCAACACTTCGATTATAGGAAGAAGATAAATGTTTTCCACACTTTATTAGCATTGCTGATATTATTTTTAACTGGACAAAGTGTTACATAATTCATAGACTCACATTACAATAAACTAGCAGACACGGCCACACGTTGCTGTGGCTAACGAAATACAACGCCATTACCCAACCTTTATAAAATCCACAATATCCGTTTGCCAGCTGCCCGCTGCCCGCTGCCTGAATTGAATATTTGATTTTCTCGGATTTTCTCTACCATAATAAGTATGTATTATACATATAAACCTTCCTCTTGAATCACTCTATCTATTGGTGAAAACCGCGTGAAAATCCGTTGCGTAGTTTAAAAGAACTATGCGCATATACATTTTGAGCGACTTCATTTTATGCTAAGTAATGATAATGATGATGATATGAATTATTAACGACACATAATATTATTGTTTCTACGGTCAAAAAATTGCCTTGCCCTGGCTAACAAAAATACTACGTTTTAATGAACTTTCTATTCCGTTCCGCGGCGATGACCCCACTGCTTGTCACGATTATTTTGTACTGGTGAAAGTTAGTGGTGCTGGCGACACGGTATCGCTTCGAAGTAAATAAGCACACACTTCATGACTAAAAATTACACATCTACCGGATCTGCCGGATCTGCCCTGATGATGGACACTGCAGCGATGTCCGAAACGTTGGCTAAAGAAGGAGGTAGCGCAACACGGCATAACACCCCAAAAACAAATAACGAAAATGCTTTTGGCCGTGAAAATCTTAAAACTTATCATACTTCACCTGCTCCAAATATTCATTCACAGCTGTATTGCAAACTGTTTTCTTACTTTCTCTTTCAAAAATACTAGATTTACTAATAATTTCATCATTCAGTTATTCTTCGTAAACATTTCATTCATTCTAAACATGAGAGACTGGAGATTTTTCATACTGTTATAAATTAGCAATGCATCATCATATAACAGGCAACATACTTTCAGATTACTCAATTTCGCGCCTAATCCCATTTATTTATTTTCTTGCGAACATCCATGTATGCATTGACCAACCACGGTGACATTAGATAGCTTTGCTTTTGTAATGTCAACCACCCCGTAAGATAACAATGGTACTTAAAAATTTCTGTGTAACAACTGACCGTTAGTCCTCCCCTGTTAATAAACCAGTCTGTCTATTTTACTTTGCTGATAATTTCATGACAAAATACATAATAATAATTAAGCTCCGTGCAATAAAGTCGAAGCCTTGCGTCATGTCGGACGCTCCGTACAACAGTTTTAATTGAATTTAAATTGCTCGTACGTTTAGAAACACAAACCGCATTTAAATCTGAGGGAGGTTAAATTAACGGGAAGCGGATGTGTGGATTTCTAATTGGGAATAAATATTATTCTTGGAAGCTGGGGTAGTTTTCAAGATAAACTTTGAATGAATCGGAGATAAATTATTTTGATCGGGAATTGCCAACAGTATTTATACGGAAGACCCAGTTTTGTATAAAAAAGTTGTTGTATTTTATAGGCCCTTTGCAGATATTTTAAACAGCTCTTAAAAAATAAGCATCGATGTGCACGGAAAGTAATCGATTTTGATCTAATGAAAGAATATAAGAATATTTTAACGATTTGCAATAGTAAATATATTATAATTCTTATCATAAAAAAAGCATTGTAAAAATATTATAAAGGCTGGGAATTTACAATATTGGTCAGTTCCGAACAAGGAAATATTCGTCCAACTTCATAATTATTTACATCGTTTTATTCGGATACTTTATTAATTGAAATAAAAATACTTAAAAATTTAACATAATTATTCAAACGTCATAATAATTATAAAGACCTAATAATTATTATTATGCAGTACAAAAGGTTCCTACTTTACTGTAGGAGTAAAACAAGTTTCGAAACCAATGTTTTTTTTGTCAGAAAAATGATTCTTTTTCAGTTTATCCTGACGATAAAACCTTTGGTTTCGAAACTTAGTTTAAAGGTTTCGTTGATTATTCGGAAATCTCCAAATACCGGTTTTTAGATAAATAGAAAAGCAATATTCGAATGCGCATCATAAATCTAATATTATTTATTTATTATTATGTATTTGTTAAAAATACTATAAAATAACACCGGGACGCATAACGGTCCGGTACATAGCATGAGCTTTTGAAATATCCTACTAGTGACGAAGAAAAACATAAATGTTATGTTATGATCTCTATGACGCAACAATTGTCTATGGCAGATCCGGAAATGGGATCTCACTTTGTACATTCTGTTCAACATGTCAACAAGTCATATTCCGAAATAAATGTTATCCAAAATAACCAAGTGTTTTAAGTTCATAACAAACATTATAGGTATGGTGTCAGAAGTAAAAAAAAAACATCAAACTCTCAAGTGTAAAGTTTTTTTAATAAAATAATACATTAAAGGACTTTTTTAATTAGGCAATTCACCCTAAAAAGAGTGCTTTGTGAAAACGATTAAAACAAAATTAAAAATGGCGAGTGTAAACGCACGTCCGCCAATGAATTTCGATGGAAATCTATCGCATAACAGGTCAAAGTGGATCTTAAAATTTGAATTATTTCTGCAAGCATGCAATCAAGAAACAGCCACAGATTCCAAAAAAGTTGCTCTATTTTTATTTTAAATGGGCGAAAATGCTATAGAAATTTTCAACACTTGTAACCGATATCGATAACAAGACAGTAAAATACACCGTGGTTATTAAAAAGTTTGAGGATTATTTTATGCCGAAAAAACATAAAACAATGGAAATGTATAAATTTTTCACAAGAAGACAAAAATAAATGAAAATTCTAAATTGTTAAAAAACACCATAACTAAGTTTTTAGTGTCTTTCATTATAATATTTTTGTTTTGTTTATATAATTTCATGCAAATGTAAATGCATTGTCTAACGAAGATTACTGTTTTTAGTTTGTTAAAAAACACTGTATGCTCGTATATATCTAAGTTTTCATTATAATTTTGGTTTGAATTCGTAAAAAAAAAATGTCCTAAGTAGTTAGCAAAAATATCGAAATATCTTAAAATATTTAGAGAGAAGAAATGAAAATTCTAATTCGTTATGTTAATTAAAAAATAAATATTTTTTTTTATAAAACAAGGGAGATGTTATATTATGATCTCTACGACACAAACGGCAGATCCGGTAATGGGATCTCACTTTGTACATTCTGTTGAAAATGTCAACAAGTCATATTCCTAACTAAATGTTATCCACAATAACAAAGTGTTTTAAGTTCATAACAAACGTTATATATAGGTACAAATTGTTTAATTTTTAAAATCTACGTTATAATTGATTTGGTTGTGATTTTGACTAATCTGAGTATTTTTCCAGATAGAGGGTACACTTTTACGTAAAAATGCGTAATCAACTCAAATTTCGATTTGTTGGAGATTTCTGACTGATCAACCAGACGATCGGCATGTTGATAAGTAATTTAATTAAATAAATGTTGTATACAAAGTGATTTGTTATCAATTAATTAAAATGATTCGCAACGTGAATTTGCGATTGTTGCAGACATAAATATTACTTTTCGAAATTCCTATTTTTTCGTACAAATATCATACTCGTTTTTTCAAAAAGCTGTAGTGTAACCTCAAATTACCCAAAATTTGTTAGAATTGAAGAGTGGCAATGTCGTTCGTTGCACAACTGCATAATATCTTATTTTATTGTCTGATCTTTGTATTCATGCAGACGATATTAAAAAACGAACATGTTGACTGACCAAAAATTGCTCAAGAATTTTTTTTTATCAGAAGTAGATAAAAACGTTGGAATTTCAACGCTATTCATCTCGAAGTTTCTGCACTTTATCCTGTATACAACGGTGTAATTACATATCTGTTTATAAAGACCCACATTTCATTACGGTGTGGTATTAAGATGAGCTTATTGCTTGGTGGCAATTTCTTACAAATGGCTCAAAGCTTGGTTCCTTTGAAAATAAAGTCCTAAGATAACGTCCCGAGGTTTACCTTGAGGCATATAATAACATGCTGTATAGTAAGGTTTATAAAAGGCATAATATTATGAAGGAGATAGTATTGGGATTGCTATGTGGCGGAGGTGTCTATTTAATCCTGAATAGCTAACGTTGTTATTTTATCTCAATAAGCTAACCGTTCAACTTTTTTGAAGTAAGTACCATTTTTTGATCATATTTTATTATTTTTTATAAATTACTCTACACAATTACAGAATCGTTAATAGTGCAATAGTCGTTAATAGTGCAATGGGCCGTATGTAAAAAAAAGTATTTTGATGGACAACTATCCGAATTTCGGGTATTTGCATGGTAACAAAACGTCGTATGTCTAAGAAGAGTATTAATATACCTAGAGATTAAATGGCAGTTTGTTATTTCTCAAGACGGTCTCACCACTGATAATCTAATTCCCCTTGAGGTGATTTTCTTAAGAAAACGGCGTTACAGAAAAGATCCAAACATTATTATTATCAATTACAACAGTTTTCTGAAATAGCACTATTTTTTTAGACAAATTTCCCTTATCAACTTAATTTCACCTTTCTATATCGAAGAGCCATTATTAAATTCGTTTTTTATTTGACGTCGCGAAGAAAAAAGACTTAAATCAACGATGACAATCTGATTTCTGATATGTTTTAGACGCATCTTGGATAAAACCATTAAAACCCCCAAAACAATGAACCAAACAAAACCATGAACTAAACATTCCACAAAATGACGAGTAGTCAGCGGGCATCTGAAAAACAAAAGAATTTATCGACTAAAGACAACCGGGGTGTAGCGGCTACTGAGTTGACAAGTGTAAATTCAACGTGTATGTTATATTTAAAAAAAAAACCTCAGTGGAAGCGTTATCCCATACGCAGACGACAAGATAATCACAGTAAAGGGTCTGGACTGGAATATTGTAAAGGAAAATGCAAAATAATGACATGCCGATACTAAAATTCTGGTTGGATACCAACCTGCTTACAATTAATGAAAAATATCACTTTACATTTCCGTCTCAATAATTGAGTTCGAAACTTGCGTAAACATTGTTAGAATTATACAACATCAAAAATGAAACAAAGCTTTCGATAAAATAGCTCAAAATAAAATACTTCTGGGTAATTTTTTATAATTTGTAATTGTATTTGATGGTCGTCATTTTGATACGAGTATCTAGGATTAATATATGATAGCGATCCAGGATCTTAAATAGTGCTGCAAGGCAGAAGAAAATTACCTTTTTTTAAAAAGAATCCCGCACAAGAGTCCCAACTGCTCCCGTCTGAAGCCAGTGAGACAATTCACATTATAATTCAAAAAATGTAAAGTGATTCTTTAACGGATGGCCGCGTTCAGCCTTTTCAAAACGCCATGAAACAATGTTTTTCAATAATATAGAGGTACGCCTTTCTTCCGTGATTTTAATTATCATTTTAACCATCGCACCGATATTATTATGGTTTCACAAATTCACAATTGCCGGGAAACAAGGCTATCCGCTCATAAATTATATGCAAGCCAGAGTGCTCGAGTATTTTGTAGATCACCTACAGGTGACTAGCCCTGTTCGTTCAAGTATCTTTGGAATTTTGGGAAATACTATTTTCCTTGAGGAGATTTGGACTCGCCAGAACTAAAAATTGTTCGTTGGTTGGAGCTATCTCTTCGAGTGAAACAACACCAGCCAACTTCTGTCCACGGGAAACCTACGGAACCATCATCAGGATGTGAAGCTGCCCTGAAGACTGTGGGGCGCCCTTTGCGGCCTGTCTCTCATCATGGAACACCACCTCGGCGTACGTTGAATTAGAAAGCTAGTTAATAGAATTGGTGGATCCAGGGGTAAGCCATTTAAAATATTATTTTAAGTTCTGTGTTCACTAAATCTGAATAAATAAATGCAATTTTTTATTCTATATTAATACCATTTATCATTTCTATTCCTTTTATATTGACTATAAAGTATGTATTCCTCAAGGGCCCTGATAGAGAATTTTGTTCTCCCCTCTGCTAGCCTAGTCCATCGATTAGTGGCGCCCTTAATTAAATGAAAGGTGGCAGATTAAATAAAAATATTATTAAAAATATCATCTTAAGTTCCCATATTCCCGTTCTGCTATCATAACAATATCTGATCACCAAACACGGCTAATGCCATTTCAAGTAACGTTTCAATTCTGAATGGTGGTCTCACACCAGGGTGATACTGAGAGTATCTTCCACTCTGGAACGTGCCGCAAATATTCTATATATTATTTTAAATGAATAAATTGTGAAATAACACAAATTAATCAAATAAAATTTATTTGCTACTTCGGAGTGCGAGTCAAATGCCTTACCGCTGGACTACGCTGGCTACTACTATTACCTAGTTAGATTCCCCAATTTCTATGCTGAAAAGCGTGGAAAGGGAAGAAAAATAGGAAAAAGAAAATTTTGAAGTAACTAGTAACTGTTCCCTCCACACAGCATCCCCAAAGACGACATAAGCCCTGAGGGAAATAGTTTTCCTCATCGCCTCCGTGTGGAGTTAATGAAAAAAAACTATTCAGATCATGCAACGGAAGCCATTTAATGTAACGTTTAACGATTCTCTCACTAGGGCAATACTGAGAACACTAAAAAATGTACCGTAAATATAAATACAAATAATTGCAAAGGAAATCACTCAAAAAATCATAAATTATGTAGTAACTCAGTTTACATTGCATCGGGTTCCCGCCCAGACGTGGTGGATTCTATTTCTCTGTTAGGTAATTCCACCATCGTTGCACAAGCAACATTTTACTCTTATAATTTATTATGGTAGCAGGTATTTAAATACTATGGAAGATCTACAGTCTCTCGTATCTAGGATGAATGAAGTATGTAAGAAGAATGAGTTAATGATGAATGTAAGTAAGTCTAAAGTCATGGTGTTTGAAAGAGAGAGTACGGAAACAGTATGCAACATAGTTGTGAATGATGAATACTTGGAGCAGGTGGATGAGTTTGTGTATCTGGGTAGTGTGTTTACGTGAGATGGGAAGGCTGATAGAGATATTGAAAGAAGGGTGAATGCCGGTAACTCCATTAATGGTGGACTGAATACCGTTGGCGCTAATAAAAAACTGTCAAAAGAAACGAAGCTAGTAGTCCACAATGGAGTCCTGGTACCTACCCTGATGTATGGCAGTGAGGCATGGAACTGGCAGAGGAAGGATGAAAGTAAGCTGAATGCTGTTGAAATGAGATCCCTGAGACGTATGTGTGGTAAAACAATGCATGATCGTGTGAGAAATGTGGATATCCACAAATAATGTAAGGCTGATGTAAGCATAATGAGTAAGATTAAGAAAGGGACCCCCAGATGGTTTGGGCATGTAGAGCGAATGAACGAAGAAAGTAGTGTAAGAAGAATATACGACGCGAATGTGAATGGTAGAAGAAGTCGGGGACGCCCGAGGAAGACATGGCACAATCAAGTGAATCAAATACTTGAATCGGGCCATGTCAAAAGTCAGAATAATAGAAGAGAATGTATGAGACGATGTATGAATGTGAGTGAGGCAAAGAGTGTGTGCCAAGACCGAGTTGTTTGGCGGTCCGTCCCTCTCTGCCCACCCCTGCGGGGAAACGGCGTGGTGGTTAGTTAGTTAGTTAGTTAGTATTTAAATAAGGAGATTATATTATAGCCCAAGGTTTTTATCTATTTTTTTATAATATTGTTACGATAATTCACATAATAATACGAGTACAAACGACGCTTTTATAATTACCATTACGATTCATATGGTAACGGTACCGTGACGTACTCGATGTGCAGAATGTTTCCTCCAAAAGAAAAAATAAATTCTTGCATCTCTCTCATACACCGCACCGTGACGTCTCCGTAGATCCTACAATTCTACTTGCCGTGACGACAATTTTGTAAATATTGAATATATTTACAACGATAAAATGAAAGTGTGAGTTAATTCCAAAAGTTCAAAATAGTCAAATGTCAATCAATGCGCTGATGGTTTTGCTTTTGTTCTTAAACGCATAATGCTACAGCTCTTTCTTACACACTAAACAAAAACAGTCGAAAATGAGACAAACGGTGAATGTATTTCTTCACCCCCCAACGTTCAATCATTATCATACATCTCATTTTGTGCAACTTCTATTTTGTCTCACCAATATATTTTTTATTTTTATTTTTTTTATTTATTTATTTTAGCATATAAAATATAATATACATTTAGAAAATGTAGTAATTTGCGTACATGTTCATTTTAAAATACGTTAATACCACTCTTCCATGGAAGCATTAGCTTGTGTCTGGAAGAGTAGTGTACATTTTTAATGCTATATTTAAGTTCTTAAATTACAATGTGAATGTAAAAAACAATAAGTTGTAAGTTCGGTGATATGTAAATAGTTGCTAAAAACAATACAAAATTTAACTTATTTGAAGAACAGAGTATCACTTAGAAACTGAGTTATAAGTAGTTGTTCTTGAGATTAGATTAGTCGGAAACAATATAATGTGAAAGAAAGAGCTGCCGATGTGAAAGAAAGAGCTGCCGCGTTATAACGAAAGGAACCGTATGTTTGTTGCCTTTTTTGACGCCACGGTAATGTGACCGTGAATCGTCACGGTAATTATAAAAGCCTCTATGGGCATAACAAATATTCAAGTACATATTTTTAAATATTTCTACCCTTCAATGAAGAAATCTAGCCCTTGAGTTTGGAGTAGGAGTAAAAAATAATATTATCTTAAATAATTGTTTCAACTAATACTTCAGCTGTGCGTGCCAAGGTCGCTTTTTGCAGAAATGTAGTTAATATAAAGGAAATTTTCAATTAAAATTCTTCAGAACGTCTTTGCGAGGTAAGATTACTTTCATCTTATTCCCTTTCTCCCTTGTTAATTCAATTATAACTATCCTAGATTGGGTAGGTACCTACTGTGAAACAAATTGTTTAACCATGGGTAGGCAACCTTTTGTGGTCTTGACTAGGTAGTAGTTTTTATAAGGTCGAAATGCTTCAAGTCAACTTTAATGGGGGGGGGGGGGGGGGGAGTGACACACATGCTATCTACGCCACTGCATATTATTACAATATTATTACAATTATTACAGCATAACTACAATATTTCAGTTCTAAAAATAAAACGGTTTTCTTATTTTTAAGACATTTATCGCTGTTGTTAAATGGCTACATAAATAAAATGGCAATATAAAACATTTTTTAAGAAATAGTAAAAGAAACTTCTAACAGAACAAATTGGGATTTTTGTTGTTGTATTTGACATGCAAGTTCTTTAATATTTGCTTGCATTTTTGATGTGGAGACGCCTAGTATTGCGTTCAAATGTAAATGTTATAATCGAGAACAGTGTTTGTTTTTCCGATAATTAAGAATTGAAAGTTTTCTCACAAATATACGTACTACCAAACATAGTAATTATTTGCTGAGCAAACCTTTTTAATTCTTTGTACTTTTCGGAAGGCAAACTCCCGTAGAAATCTACTAAGTTTTTTTTTTCCTTAAATGCCATTTTAAGGATTTTATCACTTTGCTAATCTATCATGTTAATTTTAAAATAGCTTGGTACATTATCGATATCCACTGCGAAGGGGATTTCGAAAATCTCCATCTTACATGAGATTTTTTTTAAATCGGCATACCGGTTTTCAAACTCAGTTTGAAGTTGTAGTAAGGCACTTTTCATGTTAGTGTTTTCCCAAATAAAATTTATCCAGCTTCTTCTACTGCTTTCTTGCAATTTGGAAAATGATCGAGTTTCCTTTCGTCGACATGCTTGATAAACAATGATAGTTTAATTTCAAATGATTTAGCATCTGAATACATATGGCATATCAATAAGTATTATGGCAATCAACGAGTATTGAGTAGATTCAGTTCGGTAGTCAAATCAGTTAAAAATCCAAGGCAAGTTAAAAGTCACGTGCGTTGCGGCGAGAATCTTGCGGGCCGCACCAAGACTCCTCGCGGGCCGCAGGTTGCCGACCCATGAGTTTAACCCATTAAACAGATAATTAACACTCCGATTTGAAATAAAACTGAAACCGCCACTTTAAATGAGCCCTTTCAACTCCTAGGCCCCAGACGTGACATAATGAGGACAATCATGACGATAACAATGACATAATGAAAGTACTCTTCAAATTATTTTATTATCAGTTTAAAATTTTGATAAGCTAAAGACAAACCACATAAAAATCTGTTTTGCACTAGGGGTCCTAGCATGGTCGATCGTAAAGGATTGATAGGATAACTTTCGGTAACTTCTCATGGTTCTCTAGGACAACTTTAGACCGCAAACGCATGAACAATAGTTGACATCGAATAATTAAGAACACCTAGTCTTCATGAACTGTTAAAAATTCGTTGGCGTTCTGCCATCATGCTAGGGAACGATGAGAAATCACCGAAAGTGATTCTATCAATCCTTATCGATCGACATTGCTAGGGCATGGTCGATCGATGTGGATTGTATCGATAACCTTCGGTAACTTCTCATCGTTCCCTAGCATGACTGCAGATCGTCAATGAATGACTAAGTGTTCTTAATATATTCGACGACAACTGTTGTTTATATGTTAGCGATCTGTAGTTTTACGTTGTACTAGAGAACTCTCGTTCTTCGAATTCTTATCGTTCGACCATACTGGGGGAGGGGGTTGCAGATTGCAGGGTTCCATTGAAATTATCAGACTCTGCGCAGAAAAGGAAAGTTCGCTAAAATATGGTAACGGTTTGCAACGCAGTCCATTGAGGGACTTTTTCTGCGCAGGGAACGATTCTGGATGATTAACAACTAATACCGAACCATCAGCCGTTCACTTATTCTTCTCGTGTTGATTTATTTTATTGAGTAAATTTCGAAATATTTGTATTTGTGTCAACAAAATACTCGATTTTGAAAGCAAGCCGAACTGTTATCACTTGATTTGAGTTTCGCAGTTACGGTTGTTACCTATGCACCAATGAATTCGCGCGCCATCGAAAAAAGGATTACATATTTGTAAGCGGATTTCATTTTCGACGAATAAAATAGTGATAAAACTGGGCGTACTGTACAGGGCTCGCAGATACTTTAATAGTACACAACTGCTAACCCTGTACAAATCAACTCCACGGTTGAATTTGGCAGCCACCTATGGTCTGGAGCCCCAAAATACCTGAAAACAACCCTCGAATCTATGCAGAAACGGCGGTCCATTTGATAGATTCGCCTAATTTAACAGGATGATTCCAATATACTTATTGGAATCGATTCTACCGGTATTTCAATGGAAGATGCTCCGAGGAACTAGCGTCAATGATCCCTTCGGCGCCGGTGCATAGTTGGAAAACACGCCGAACGCGTGCCCAACATATGTACATGATTGACATTTGTTACATGAGAACGGGTCGCTTTTTTTACTCGTTCTTGTGTTCAACAGCACAGCTGTGGAACGATTTGCCGGCCTTTGTGTTTCCTCCTTCCTACAACATGGGTCTCTTCAAGACCAATGTTCATTCCCTCCTCTCCTCAAAAATACCCTCTACACAGCATCTCAGATGACTTGGGCCCTGAGGGAAATTATTTTCCTCGTGGCTTCGTGTGGAGTTAATGTAAAAAAAAGTGATGCTACAGTTCGAGTTGCCTGTAGGCTGTTGGATTAATTTATAGACAAGTCTCTGAAAAAAAACACACTCACGTCACTCCCCGCTCCGTGCAACTCCTCAATTCCCCTCTCCCTTGTGGGCAGATCTAGATTTTCCTTTCTTTGATCAGATAAAATAATTGAGTCCTATAATTTCAATACCCGCTATATCCGATTTTTTGACAAAATGACCTGAGAATGACATCTTGTTCACATTTTTGCGAGAAACAAGACTAATCTAAAATTGGTTTTCAAAACCTCCTTTACCACGACCAAAAACCATGTTAAAACTGCGAGTGAGAAACGAAACCCGCTATATCATTCAAGAAGTTACTTTCAATACCCGCTATATCTGAATTCAACCAATCACGAGCAATTATTTTGCCAAGATGGCGGGTGTAGAAATACGCCCATTAGGTCAGTAGAGTTTCAAAAGCCTCTGTATTCCATGAAAATCACGAAGCTGGTATCAAAATTCGCTATATCCATTTTATTTATCCAAACAACTTAAACATTTCTAGACATAACATTGAAAAATGAACACTCTTCAATGTATATTATTACTTCAATGCATCATCTAAATAAAAAAAATGAAATTTTTTATTTACGCTACAGATGTGACAGTTTTTTGCTGTTTTCTCCGAATCAGTGTAAGTTGATATAGCGGATATAGAAATTGAATGACTCAATTATTGATCTGATTTTGGCACATAAATACCCTCCCAATAGACTTCGTGCAAAAAGAGCTATTATCCATATGCATTTTGAATGAATGAACTTTTAATTTTTAAATGAAATAAAGATATTTTTAAATAATTACGCAAAACTGTTTACTCCTTTTCTACAGACAGGCCAAAAAGTAAATATACACAATAAGAATATGATCACAAAATTATAAATAGATTACTTTCAAAATACTATAAATAATTACAAAATATTAGACAATAAGTAAAAATAAATTGTATAAATAGCAACGGGATTTTAACAGATTTTATAGTAACAGGACATATCTGAAAATCATCGATAAAATAAGTCAATCTGTTGGTCAAATTACTCGTAAGTTTTTTTTAATTTAAATTAGTTTTTCTACCTTTTTATCATATTGGGTAAATCGTTAAATAGCTTTGGGCCTACATATTCATAGTGGTGTTGTGCAGCTGTCGTGTTGCATATAGGTAGGTACATATATGTTCTCACGTTATTTCCTGAACATAAAATATTTGACTTTATTAATTGTTTTTTGCTTAATGTTTTGAGGGCTGCTTTGAAATCTGTTTTCCCCACATTAAATGTTTTTGTAATCTTAATTGTTTAATAATGACACGACTTCTATTGAGAAGTGGGGTATACATAATTTTATTTACTTTATTATTATTATTATATTGGGATCATTCGTACCGCACAAAATAAAAAAAATCTATTTTCAAAATGATGTTCTCAGTAAATATCATTTTAGGCCGCATGAAAATAAAAATTGGGCGGAGGAGGTAAAATCATATAAATAAGTCATCTCAAAGTGGTCTAACTACCATTTGAAAATGGCCTTATCAGCCTATCACAATAAAATCAGATGTCACAATAAAAAAAAATAATAAACTAAAATGCTTGCGAAATTTAATAACACCATTAAATTTTATTTAAATTAAACTTATAAAAAAATAATGAAATACAATGCATATTTGACAATAATTGATCGATTTCTCCTCACAGAACTGACTTCGGGCTCCCACAGATTCTCCCACAATGTTCTTCTATGTGTTTATCTCTTCTTTGCAAAATACGCCTCTGAAACTCTTGAAGGATAAAACAGGACTGCAAATGTTATTCGTCGAAATACCTGAATCCTGAAAGGCACAGAGACAAAACGAAAAAATATTTTCAATTCGAAAGACATAAATAATACTACATCAATCCTTCGCAGAAACAACCTAAGGCTATTTTCCCTGTTTTTGACATTCGCGTTTGATAAACAAGAAAAAAAAATCTATTTCATTTTTGTATGTTTTTACGTCTTTGTATTACAGAGCATTTGTTGATTTTTCTATCAGGGAAATTAAAGATCTAACGGGCTCTAACGTGAAGATCTAACGGCAGAATTGCTGTTTTGGGAAAATTGTTTTTTTTTTATTATTATTCATTTCAGGAAGTTAAATGTCATAAAATAAATTTAAACATTCGTAAAATGAGAAAAATAAATATTTCAATGAAATTTTTTTTTCCCAAAAACTAACACCTCATTCGCTCAACGACAATTCTGGTTCATCGCTCCTAAAATATATAATGCTCTGAGTACTGACATAAAGTCAAGTAATTCTAATTCTCTTTTTATAACACGTGTACAACATTGGATTTTTGAAAGGGGACGAACGCACTTTAAAGAATTCATGAGTTTTAACACTACATTTTAATTATTAATTTTTGCATTTCAAAATTTTAATTTCCATTTGTATTTCTATTTTACTTTAAAATGTTGTTATTTTTTTCTCTTAGTTTTTCACTAAATATATATATGTTTTTAATTTTGATTTATATAATTATGTTTTAATTTATACAGAACACTTGAGTTCTTAACATTTAATTTTTATTATTAATTTTTGTATTTCAAAATTTGAATTTGAATTTTCATTTTTACTTTTCTTTAAAATATGGTCTTTTTTTTCTCTTTAGTTTTAAGTATTTCTTAATATTTTTTGAAATGTTAAAATATTAAATGTACGACTACCACAACACGGGCTTAGCCTAGTGTGGTAGCCAAAAAAAACCAAATATCTGTTACTAATAAAAAATATATGAAATAAAAAAAAATAAAAAAAAAATAATAAAAAATGTCAACATAGGGCGGTTTTAAAAGAACCGAAACAATAATACTGATGTAATAAAAAACGTACTATAAAAGTAAACTGTGTCGCGAAGAGCTGCTGAAAGTAATTAAATATAAAAAAACACAAAAAAAAACATTTTTTCTTAAGGGTCATTAACCAGCCGCGGCCGAGAATAATTCTGAAGATGTTATTACGATCGTACAGGGCGGTTCCAATAAGAAAGATTAATTATTCTCCGTACCAGCTTTTCCAAATAATAATTCAATGTCGATTTATTTCATTCAAAATTTGTTTTAATTTATACCAACATTCAAAAATGCTGAAAGGCGTGATGATAAAACTATTAAAATTATGTCCTTTTTGTAATTTTTTTTTGATCAATTTTTTTTTAATTTTTCAATAATGTCTAAGCAAAATAAGAATGTTTAAAAAATGTTTGCGGATCTTTTTTAAATGATTTTATTTAAAAAAAGTTAAAATTCTGAAACATAGCTTTCCCAGATATTATATTAATTTATTTTACTGCATGATTATATGATTTGAAATGGGTGTTGTATAGCACAAAATTTTGTTTGAAAATTTGACAAATCTGCCAACGACCTACGGTAAAACCTTATTGTACTAAAAATAAACATAATTTCTCAAAATTTAAAACATAATTTTACTAGATAAAAGAACAGTCTTTCGAAATCAATTTATAATTTTTTTGTGAAAATGAGTCAATACGTCTAAAATTTGATTAAAAAATGACATATTTCCGGTTTTGTTTGGTTATTCCCTCTTAAGAGGACCGGCTGTGCGGCCTTTTTTCTTACAGAACTTTAAAATTTGGATTTACGGTCAATATACTCGTACATAACTAAATTGAATAAAAAAATATTTTTCAATGGATATGTATATTGTATAGCAAATATCTAGTACTCACGAATTTGTGCTGTATCAATTTGTATTTAAAAATTTGGTATAGCATAGGCCATTGAAAAATTCGCATTTGAATGATTTTAGCGTCAACTTTGAAATTTTTTAATACATCTATTAGAATTTTGATTTTGATTTTTTTGATTGAATGAATAAATTAATGAATGTATGAAATAGAATCTTGGAAGAGAAAATTAGCTCCCTTCCCGACGATCGATCGCAGAAACTCGGCAGATAGACTCGTTGTCGATGACAACAAGTCTATCAATCTATCATTCTATCAACCTTTTGTGGCACTCATGCACACAGGCATGTAGCGGCATACCCGACGTATTTTTTTAAAATAGATATTTTTGTTACATCTCATCATCCACTTGAGGTTGGGCGAACTTGTTGGTTTTGTTGAAGACGCTGGGGCCCAATCCTCAGTCAAACATTTTTTTGTTTAGTTTCAAATGACATTTCAAAAATTCACATAAATTTAAACGACTTATTATTTGAAAATAAAGAACTCTCAGGCGATCTAATAAAACGATAACTGTAATGTCCGTCTGAGCCAGTTGTGGCAGAGCTAATCCAGATGCGGTCTTACAGATGTGGAAGACGAAGTATTATAGTGTAGGTAGTAAACTAAATGAAGAGCGTAACTGTATTCTGTAGTAGTATTTATTAGGGAGCTGCCTTAAGCCAAAAGAGGACGAATCTAGCATGCGTCGCCTTATATAGATTCACGCAAGCATGCTATCTCGCTTGCACTCATACAAATTCACACAGACATTACACCCCCCACACTTAAACAATAATTACATGGATCATATATTTTTTTTTATATCTAACACTTATACATAACAAATAACTACGTATTTAATTTTATACACATTTTTTTTTCTTCATATAATATAAACTTTATTTTCACTTTGGATAACGTGGGCGTGGTTGAGGTCTGGAACGCAGTCTCCCTTCCCATGGTGGCTGCGATCTGCAAAGAACAGGGGAATTAGTATTGGTCCTGTCCACGTCTGAGAGTGGACCAAAGTCCAATAAATTATCAGAATAGTCACTCTCCCCCCACCTAACCTTTCTATCAGAAAGCTGATCGTGGTGTCTTTTCCAAACCTGGCCTGTTGAATGTATCTTAACCAAATAGGTTCTACTCCCTAATCTTTTGATAATTGTACCCAAAATCCAATTGTTCTTTTTATTTCTAAAATCTTTGGTCAAAACTTTTGATCCCAAATCAAAGAATTTTTTAAATTTTCTTCCCCGGTAATATTTTTGTTGACTGTTTTGACTAGCTACCATTTTATTTTTTACTTTATCATCAATTTTTTTGAAATCACTACACTTGTCATTATTCATTTTTGGAACAACCGTATTAAAAATTGAACGATTTTTTCTACCTAACATCAACACACTAGGTTCAATTCCCGTACACAACGAAGGTGTATTCCTAATATCAATTAAAAATGATAGTAATTTATCGTCCAGATCCCTTGGAAATCTGTTATTCACAAATTGTTTTTTTTTTTAAATTTTAACTGTTTTGACAGCGTTTTCTGCCAAACCATTCGAAGCCGGGTGCTGGACTGCTGACGTCATATGTTCAATATTAAATTCACGACAAAATTCCTGAAATAAAGCTGATGTGAAAGCTGTTCCATTATCACTAACAATTTTTTCCGGTATACCAAAGTTAGAAAACATTTTCTTTAATATTTTGATTGCACTAACTGAATCTACCGTTGGTACTATTTGACAATCCACCCACTTTGTGGTAGCGTCTACCACCACAAAAAAATTAAATTACCGAAAGGACCTAGATGATCTATATGAATACGGTTCCAAACTAAATTATTCACTGGCCAACTCGCCAATTGCACCTTGGAACGGAGTAGGTGCACACCTAGTACACTGTTTTACCTCCTTCTCAATATCAGCATTTATACCTAACCAGAAAAAATAATTTCTAGCTAAACTTTTCGATTTCACTATACCCAGGTGCGAACGGTGAATAAATTCCAAAACTGATTCTTTTAATTCCATAGGTACTACCAGTTTACTATCATAGAACAAACATGCATCATGAGTTGATAACTTGTCTCTAATATGCCAAAATTTTAATAAATCAGAATTTAAGTTTTTTTTTTCAGGCCACCCTGTATTCAAATAATTGACAATCTCTGATAAAACTAAATCCTTTTCCGAACTCCGTTTAAATATTTCCGGATTTATTTTCGTTTCAACAGAAATATTATTTAACCGTTCTATTTCCAAACTATCGATATCCGTATCGTTAATTATATCCAAGAAATAATGGTTATCTTCGTATTCCTCGATATTAATATTGCTCCGTTGCATCGGTAATCTTGACAAGAAATCTGCTTTATTGTCGTCCGACTTGATGTACTCTATAGTTTAATTAAATGACTGCAAAATTAAAGCATAACGCTGTAATCTGTTCGCTGCTAGAATTGGTACCTGCTTATTTGTATCTAGAATATGTACAAGCGGTTTATTTTATTATTTTTTTTTTACATGACTCCACACAGGAGGCCCTGAGGAAAATAATTTCCCTCAGGGCCTATGTCATCTTTGGGGATGCTGTGTGGAGGGTTTTTTTTAGGAAAGGAAGGAGAGTTGAGTTGTCGCATGACAGAATAAACTTATTTCCATACAAGTATTGAAAGAATCTTTTCAAACCGAATATGATTGCACACGCTTCTTTATCCAAAATTGAATATTTCCGTTCGGTTTCCGATAAAGTCCTACTTGCAAATGCTATTGGGCGTTCTATCCCGTTATCATACTTGTGACAAAGCATTGCTGAAATCCCAATATTACTGGCGTTCGTAATGAGTTTCAAAGGGATACTGGGATTAAAGTGAACTAGAATTTTTTTCTGACATCAATTGTTTTTTTACAAAATTAAAAGCATCACTACATTCTTCCGACCACAAAAATACTATAAATAAATAATATTTAACTAAATAATGAAAGACAATATTAGCGAAATTTATTCGAAAATGTGGAGACAGAAAAATCGGAAAAAGATAGGTCCAAAGGTGCCATTATCTTTGTCTGATTTTTCTGTCTCCACATTTTCGATAGAGTGTCACTTATATTGCCTTCATTTAGTTAAATATTATAATTTGAGATTTTAATCATTACGTATAAAAAAAATTTAAAACACTAATAAATAACCTTGAAAATATTTGGTTTCCGCTTACCCAGTGTATAATCTACGTTTTTACAAAAAAAACTAATACTTTTTTTTTTAGGAAGAGACTTTTCAGGAAATGAAAGAGAGGAAGTTCTGGGAAGGAAAATGGTATGAGGGGTGGGTAGGAATCTGCATCAATGCATCCCTCTTATTGCGGTACCAGGCGGTGTTCCCAGAAACCAAGATACTTCCCCACTTTCCTTTTTCCCATCTCCTTCCCCTCCCCACTACCTTTAGACTCAAAATATACCCCGATCGGGGATACCATAGTCTCATTGATTCCAGAGGGTTGGTAGCATTTTAAACTCTTTTTCGGTACACTCACATATATATATATATATTTTTAATATAACAGAAAGATTTTTTGGCTACGCCTCTGGCTCCAACATCACCGCAATCTTCAATCAACAAAATCAAAGCTATCACAAAAATGTGACACGAGATTGACGTCCCATAACAACACAATCGCCAAAATAATATCCACCCGAGGAAACTCCGGTAAACTGACAAAGGACTGCAATTATTTTCAAATTTATATTTCTAAAGCCAGAAAATATCACCTGAGCGACTTTGGAATAGAAAGGGATTTATGTGACAATATTTCTGACATAGAATCAAATTATTATGTGTGTAGATTTTTATTTTATTTTAGTGTCCCAAACAAATCAATCAGTCTTTGTAAGTTAAGTTTCTGAAAAGTATTAAAAAATGTGTAATTCATAGACTAGGATGGATGAGTACGAGGATTCCGCACAAACTTGGGAGGTGGGTATAGGTACCGCCGCCCCGGGAACCATTTATTGGTTAACCAACACCTCTGCAAGAGGTCACACCAAGTAGTTCGCTACGTTTGGTGACTTACCAGGGATGCCCGGGTTTATTGGGTGAGGTTTGTTCAGATCTTGGCGGTGGATGCATCTGCGTGGTAGGCCGGATCTAGAAAAACTGGTTGAGGGAGATCTTTGATCTCTCCAGCACGACTCTCTCCTAACAATGGCCCTAACGCAGTGGGAGGGGTAGATTCATCATTCCTGGACGTACGAAACTCCAGATTCCTACCCACCCCCCACACCTTTTTCATCCCAGAACTTCCTTTCCTTCCTTTTCTAAAAAGGCCCTCCTCACAGCATCCCCAATGATGACAAAGGCCCTGAGGGGAATTATTTTTATATATATTATTTTTATTTATATATATTTCGGATTAATATCCCATAATAAACTAATTAATCTACAATTTGTGAAGCGGGTATGGTACCGCCGCCCCGGGAACCATTTATTAGATAACCGACACCTCTGCCGTAGGTTACCCCAAGTCAGCCGAACGGTGCGACGTGTGATGATTAACGAACGCAAAGTTTCGGTGCGGCCGAAGATTTTCTGCTGAAACCGAAACTGATGCCGAAACTACATTTTTTTGCCGAAACTTGCCGAAACCGAAACCGAAACCGAACCTTCGGTTGGTCACAATAATTAAAAGACATACAAATAATTTTCATGGTATGAAGAAAGAAATCCTATTAGAAATTTTGGTAAGGAATTATAGGTTAAGAAGAGCATGAAAGAAGAAAATACACAAACTTCTAAGAAATAATTAATTATAAATTTTCTTACAAACTTTATGCTAAGAAAATAGTTTTTTTTTCTAGAAATCATGAATTGGCTTCAGGTCGATTATCGTAACCTTGGAAAACTTTCCCATATAAAAATTATTCCCTCCTTATGTAAATTACCGTCAAATTTATTTATTTTTCAATTTAAATGAACCTATTCGATCTACATTCACCCTTATAGAATTGAACCCATACCGATTTCCAACAAAAATGAAATTTACCTGAATGCTTTTATTTTTTTGTGAAGAAATATTCTGTTGACGCGGTACTATTATTTTCGTGAATGTTTTTACAGTCAAAGAAAAACATATTTGCCCTTAAAAGTGACTTTACTAGAGGGAAGAAATTGTGTAGAAATATTTTGACTATGAGATAGGAACAAAAGAATAATTCTTTTGGAGCGTCTTTGATACGAGATATTACAGCTTTTTCGTGGAACCCTTCACAGAAATTAGGTATAACTGTGTTTTATACCTGGTAAAATAAATAGATACTAGATAGCAATATTTGTCATTGGATTCCTTAGAAAGAAGTTTTATTTTGAGTTCGTTATCCTTCCTTTTGCTGTAGGTCCCTACTTTTATTATTTTCAAGTACACGTGTATAAAAAACAATGCTTTTTTCGTTATGTTAATACTTTGTTTATTAGTTTTGATTAATATGTTATGATGATTGGTTATTATGCTGTGATACGCCACCTACTCTTGTAATGTTACAGCATTAGAGCGTCCATCATCAGGGGAGATGTGTAATCGAAGATTGTGGCAAAGTGCGTCCATATCCATGTAGATGCAATCCCTCATTGCCAGCTAGTAAAGTAATTTGTTAGAGACTAGTCACACTTTTTTACTTCAACAAAAAATCGAATTATTACATTGTAATTTTAATGGCATTTAGATGGATAAATTAGAAATATAAGAAATTAGAAAGAGCGTTAATTCCAGCGTAAACATTATGAATAATCAAAAAATATTTTTAAATGACCCACTATTGAACCTGTTCCCTTTGTAATCTTTCCAGTGACACCATCAAGGTTATTTAATTAGTTTTTTGTAAACCCCGAGGAAGAGAGCATCGTCCTCGAAACGTGTCGGTTTTGTAGACATAAAAAGTAGTTAAAACAAATTAATCCTTTAGTTTTGAATTTAAATGGTGCAATAAAATAAAATTGTTGCATTTAAAGAAGTATTAAAGTAAAATTTAAAATGTTTTTCTGCTCTTAGTTTTGGTGTAGCTGTCATATCAGACACTAGGAATTTAATATTCACTGAATACCGAGAACTATTGAGCTTAGCCCTTTGTTTTAATTAATATTAATTTTTTTTTTGTGAATTTCAAAAAAATTGCTCGACAGTTGCCAAATTGTCGGGATGGCCGAGTTTACATGCTCGAAAGTGTTATCCATGACCTTTTTTTTCACATGAGCTCCACACAGGAGGAAAATAATTTCCCTCAGGGCCTATGTCATCTTTAGGTATGCTGTGTGGAGGGGTTTTTTTACGGAAAGGAGGGAGTGGAGAGTTCTGGGAAGGAAAAGGGTTCAAGGAGTGGGTAGGAATCTGGTGTTCAGTGTGTCCTGGTCATCCACCTCCAAGACGTAGACAAACCTCACCCCATGAACCCGGGCACCCCTGCTAAATCACCAAACGTAGCGAACCACTTGGGGTGACCTATGGCAGAGGTGTTGGTCATCCAATAAAGGTTCCCGGGGCGGTGGTACCCATTCCCGCCTCCCAAAAACAAACCTATCCGTCACCAAAAATAAATCACTATAAAGATACATATACATGGCTCTTTCATATTGTATTCCTACCTGGTTATTTCACTTTCACTTGTGAATATTTTAATTTGTGAAATTAACAATCTTCTGTTAACATAAAGTAGGTAAATATGCATAGATTTTTGAAAATCTGAAATAACCATTTCGCAATCACCTAAAAAGATTTAAATAGTGTTTAGGGTAAAAATTTCTCTTTGTGAAAACGCGCCTCATTTTAGATCTTTAACAATTCATAGACGTAGATACTAAGTAATAAAACTTCTATGTACTGTTAAACTTAAAATTCACCGTTCCAAACAGTCGTATCAATGAAGTCAAAAAAATTTCACCTTCACAGCCCGTAACATTTTAACTAACAGCCTTACTTAAAAACTTCGTAAATATCTAATAAAAAAAAAACATATTTCTTTTCGGCCAATGAAAACGTTGATTTCTTAAATTTATTCACACACACAAGGCATTTACATTATAAAGAAACATTTCTTTCATGGAATTTTTATTAAATTCTTGTGGTAAAAGTCATTTAAAAAATAATTATTCAGAAATAACCTAACATTTTTGGTTGACAACATTAAATTTATAACATGACATTATTAATGGATTAACAACTGGAGAAAAATAACACCAAAAATAGTATAAATAGTAATTAAAAATTACAAAAAAATGGTAGTTATACATACTCAATGAATTATATTAATAAAATGGTGAATTGATCGTTAGAATAAAAATTATGTACAAAACGTGTTATGAATCGCACGTCAAATATCGCAAGTTAAAACTCATCTTGGCACATCTACTCATGCGCCTATCATGAGCCTATTCACTAAAGTTCAATGTTGCCAGCAAAATAATAACATTTTTTTACTAGTGATAATTGTTGGATGTTGTGTGTTGTGATTGTCCTATTTTATATTTAAATTCATTTAGCACTGAACACTTTTACTTATCATTTATTCTAATCTCGATGTGTAGAGCCTCTTACCTTAAACTTTCGCGTCTATGCCACCTCTTACTAAAATATTGCAATAAATTGTCTGTCTATAATCTCTTTTGTCTGTGGCCGTGTCAAACTTTCTCTTTTGTGTTTATAAAAAGGCGTGTTTCGATTTTGCTTGTCACTTATTAACATTCTCTCTTGTTATTCTTCTCGATTTCTTAAACTCTGCTTGTTTAGCCGGAAATCAAATCGTTTTTCGCTTCTGTTACTTTAATTAGTCTAAATTATTGTCGTCAGTCGTGTTCAGACCAGAATCACTCTGTAAAAATTATTCACTCGAATAAACAGAATCAGTATCTTAGTATCAACACAAGTGTTTTTTTACTACACAAAGGATAACCTCAACAAATTCTACTCTCTATCATCTCATTGTATCATCTCCCTGGTTTGGAACTGAAGGAAGCTAACAAAAGCAGCTCAACCTTACAACCTGACTGCAGCTATCTGGAGAGAACCACACCTGAGCCTACGCAATAATAATTCGAAAAAGAAATTGTGAAAAAAATTATTGTTTATTCATTTTGTAACAAAAACACTGTTTATCTGTTGTGCAGTATTTTTTTTTCTTATAAGTAAGGCTGTAATTGTGTAAAAATGAAAACAAATAAGATCTTGTGGTCATTTCAGAAAAAATTCTCAAGTCCTAAACAAATATTAACTATTCTTTTTCCACTAAACTTCTCATAAATCTTCTTATTGTTATAAAGTATTGTTATGTGTTATGCCGTGCTGCGCTACCTCCTTCTTTAGCCAGCGTTTCGGACAGCGTCGCAGTGTCCATCATCAGGGCAGATCCCGTAGATGTGTAGATCCGGTAGACATATCTACTGGATCTTCCCTGATGATGAACACTGCAACGCTGTCCGAAACGTTGTCTAAAGAAGGAGGTAACGCAACATGGCATAATAATGAAAATACTGAAAAAAAAAAAAATACTTATGTCCGTGATAATCAAAAAACGTATCTTCTTATAAATCTAATATCAATGGTGTCCATTGTTTTAAATATAAGCATAAAAATTCTAATAAAAGTGTGTTTACAGGAAGCCTTTTACCTGCCAGGTAAGTATGTTCTCAGTATCTGTTTGCAAATAATAAGATTACACAGAACCTAAGAACTCATAATTATTTATACAGCCCCCTTGAGGCAAGTTTTCACTATAGCGGCCCTTGTCTGAAATTATTTAAAAAAAAACCACAAAGTCAAAGTCCTACCGTACTCTAATGGGAGTCGGTCATTCGTTAATTCAAAAATTGAAGATTAAAAAAGATAGGTATATATTATTAGTTTTATCGACAAAATTATACGACATATATTTTGTTGTTTGATATCACTTTAGCCTTATTTAATGATCAGTTTTGAATAGATAGGTACTTCACGACCTGCCCTTACCCATCCCTTTATCCTCCCCAATACCTCCATCTTTACGTCTTACCCGAATTGGAAATGGCTGTTTGGGACTCTTGTGTGATACATTCACAAATAACTTAATGGTATGATGGCAGGTCTGTACTGAGAAAACCAACCTACTTAAGCAAGACGAATTTTCTAAAGAATCGCATATGAAATATGTTTTACGTAAAGATTTTCCTCTGAAATTCGTCACCCTTCAAAAATGATCAACCAAAATGAAAATGAAGTCGAACAAAATAAAACGTCAATCTTTGATTTTATTCGCCTCAATAGTGTTTGTGTAATATGCTAGTGACTAGTGAGAGAAAACATTATTTATAAAATCCTTTGATAAATGTGCCATGTTTTGTAAAAATGTTTTTCAAAACCTCAAATGAAAGTCAGATAAATATTTGTTCGCATCGGCACCCTTAACCCTGTGCCCTTAGGCCTTTCACAAACAAATATTTAAAACTAAAATATTTTTTTTTCAGAATCAAAGCAAAATTTCCATGAAATAATTCTTTGAAACTTATTCGGTGAATTTCATTCTTTTGAATACGAAATTTCTAAGTCGTCAAAAAATATTAAGGTATTGTGATTTCTTTTTTTGTTTTGTTTAACGGCACTGATCAAATAGACAGATGGAAGTATATCCTTGGCATGTCTTTTTGTTTTTCATTAACACAGGGATGTGGGATGCTGTGTGGAGGGTCTTTTTGCGGAAAGTCTTTTTCGAACTCTTCAAGACCCATTTTGTAGAAGGAAGGAAACACAAATCATTCCACAGGCCGACAAATCTTTCCACAAATGAATCGTAGAAACAATCCATTCTCATGTTACCAATGTTAACTCTGTACGCTTGTTGGAAGCGCATTTGGCGTGTTTTCGGACTGTGCACCGATGATGAAGGCATTCCATTTTTTTCAGAGCATCTTCCATTGAATACCGGTAGAACAAGGACAACATCCGACGCCTGTACTAAAAAATTGCAATCCGTTTGTTAAGGTAGGATAACCTATCAAACGGACCGCCCATTTCTGCACAGTCAGCTTTTGTTATCAAACGGACCGTCGATTTCTGCACAGGCATTTAGAGGTACCAGATCAGAGGTGGCTTCCAAATTCAAACGTGGGATGCACTTACTACATGTACAGAATTAGCAGTTAAGTAATGTTTATTGTCTTCGGTCCTATAGTACAGTACGCTCAGCTTCTGAGAGGCTAACTTTTTTCTGGCTTCGATGGAGCCCTCGTGCCAGAGCTGGTCTCTTAGACTTACACCGAGCATATCAAAGGAAGGCTTGTTGGAAAGATTGTTGCAGTTGAAGGAAACTAGATTTGTATTTCGATCCTCTTTGGACGTAGAAATATGTTCAACTGTTAACTATTTCTGAAGGAATTGCTCGTTCATTTTCAAAAATTTCATGTTTTCTTTTTTGAGCAAAAAATGTTCTTCAGCCTAGGAACAGAACACAAAATTGACAAAATTTTTCTGTCATATCAATATGGATTACACCTCTAAGAATTATTTGTTCAGTGTTGAACAGGGTATGATAGAGTAAAAGACCTAAGTTAAAGGGGTGTCTTAAAAAGTCATCATGACTCTGTTTGCGTGTTACACAAACCGTCACTTTGGTTCGACTGGCTTCTAACTTCACTTTACCTTTTTCTGCGGTATAAGGCGTCAAAGTTTGCAAAGACGATTTCTTATAATAGATATATTCACCAATTTCTGATTTTCAGGTTGAATCTTTTGGGTCAATATGAATGAGATTGTGGAAAGTATTACAGTTTTTCACATTTTAAAGGAAAACATTTCCTTTTTTGTCATTTTACATTGAGCCCTTGATATCAATTTATATTATCATTTATTTTAAATAGCAGGTACGAATATTCAAAGCATACTAACAATTACAAATACGAATTATGTGACAATAATTATTAGAAGTATAAAACATAAAAAATAGAAATTGTTAAAAGTATACCATACAACAAAACTGTAATATTAAATAAAATAGTACCTGGAAAAATCTCCAAGATAATACTAGCAGATTTTCCCCGGGTTGCGGAAAAAATCAGATGTCGACAGAAATTTAATCTCAACTTCCAATATTTGAAGGGCCAGCACTGTCGATCGATATAACCCTATTTCAATACGATATTGACCGAATCCATCATCTATTTTTTTACATTAACTCCACACAGGAGGCCCTGAGGAAAATAATTTCCCTCAGGGCCTATGTCATCTGGGATGCTGTGTGGAGGGTCTTTTTGAGGAGAGGAAGGAATGAACATTGGTCTTGAAGAGACCCATGTTGTAGGAAGGAGGAAACACAGAGGCCGGCAAATCATTCCACAGCCGAGCTGTTGAACACAAGAATGAGTCGAAGAAACGACCCGTTCTCATGTGACAAATGTCAACTGTGTACAAATGTTGGGCACGCGTTTGGCGTGTTTCCCGACTATGCACCGGTGCCGAAGGGATCAATGATGCTAGATTCTCGGAGCATCTTCCATTGTAATACCGGTAGAACAAGGATAGCATTCCCACCCGACGCCTGTGCTCTAAAGATTGCAATCCGTCTGTTAAGATGGGAGAATCTATCAAACGGACCGCCCGTTTCTGCACAGAGTCGAGGGTATTTTTCAGGTATTTTGGAGCTCCAGACCAGAGGTGGCTGCCAAATTCAACCGTGGGGCGCACTTGCGATTTGTACAGGGTTAGCAGTTGTGTACTATTAAAGTATCTGCGGGCCCTGTACAGTACGCCCAGTTTTTGGGAGGCTAGCTTTACTCTGGCTTCGATGGAGCCCCCATACCTGAGCTGGTCACTTAGGGTTACACCAAGCATATCAATGGAGGGCCTGTTCGGAAGATTGCTTCCGTTGAAAGAGACTAGATTTTCATTTCAATCCCTTTTGGACGTAATCAGACAAGATTGGGTCTTTGAAACATTAAATTCAACGAGATTATTTTTACCCCAAGAGAAAACACTCTCGAGGTAGCCGTCCATTCTTTGCTTCAAAGCCCTACGAGCTGTTGGAGTTTGTGAGCCCTTTGGGGGCTTGTCAAACAAAAAGCTATCATGAACTGTACTGTCGTCCGCATAACAGTGAATTGGTGCACATGACAAAAGGTCGTTGATGTGCAACAAAAACAAAGTTGGAGACAGAACCGATCCCTGCGGGACGCCAGCATTTATCGAGTGTGAGGAAGACACCATCGACTACCGTCTGAATCGACCTCCCCCTCAAGAAGTCGGCAATCCACGTATACAAGGATGCGGGAAGTCCGTAAGAATGCAGTTTGTTGACAAGTCCTCGGTGCCAAACCCGGTCAAAGGCCTTGAAGATGTCCAGTGCAACCGTTTGGGTCTCACCGAAACGTTCCAGGCATCGCCCCCAAACATGCGTCACATACGCGAGAAGATCACCGCACGAGCGGTTCCGACGGAATCCGTATTGACGGTCGTTAATAATTTTGTTCTTCTCGAGGTATGTGAGCAGTTTGTCGTTGATCACACGTTCCATCACCTTAGACAGAACTGATGTGATCGCTATGGGGCGGTAGTTGGCCGGGTTGGAGCGGTCACCCTTCTTTGGAATAGCATGGATAACCGCTTTTTTCCAACCAGAGGGCACAGAGCCAGTCTTCAGGGACATTTTAAAAAGCTTCGTCAAAATTGGAGCTAATTCTGCAGCGCACCTCTGCAGTACCAGGGCAGGTATTCCGTCGGGCCCACTAGCTTTATTAACATCAAACCCTCGTAAAACATGGAGTACTTCCCGATGCCGGATCCTCAGCTTTTTCATATGAAAACCGCAGTGAGGAACCGACGTCGGGACAGCACCTTGGTCATCGAGGGTTGAGTTATCCGCAAACATTTTACCTAGTAAGTTAGCCTTTTCGTTGGCGGTGTTTGCTAGTGAGCCGTCAGGTCTGGTAAGGGGTGGCAGACTGGATTTGCAGAAATTGCGACCTATTGAGCCCGCAAGCGACCAGAATTGCCTGCTGCCATGCGGGCATGCAGTCAGCTTTCTGCTGATCTGCTGGTCGTGCTCGAATTTTGACCTATTTATGATTCTCTTGGTTTCCTTTGCCATTTTGTTGTAAGCTGTTCTGTCTTCGGATGTTCTAGATGTGTTGTAGGCTCGGTAAGCCGCGTTTTTTCGTCGCACTGCTTCAGCGCATTGTCGACTGAACCACGGCTTTGAGCCTACACCAGTTTCCTTAACAGTAGATTGGATGAAGCCATCCATCGCGGATGTGATGACCTCACCAATTTCCTGGGCACATCTTGAGGAATCCGAAGTCCGAAAACAAACAGCTGACCACGGAAAAGCATTAAAATGTGCCCGCAGACCAAACCAATCTGCTGACCTATAGTGCCACACTTTTCTCTTCAGTCTCTCGTTTGGTGGTCTGAAGTTTACAGGGATTGATGTCGTCACCAGGCAGTGGTCGGACGATCCTAAAGGCGCTGTGACTTCAATCCTGTAACCGTGTGGCACAGTAGTTAAAAATAGGTCTAACAGATTGGAACGGTGAGTCTGGACATCAGGAACCCTTGTAGGCTCCTGAACCATTTGCTCCAATCCGTAGCAAAGGGCAAAGGATTCCGCTTTGCGTCCAGCCGAGTCTGTTGATCCTGAGAACTTCAACCAAGGTTCGTTATGAACATTGAAGTCCCCCAGGACCACAAACTCTGCCGTAGGGTAGCGGGGAAAGAGGTCATCTATAGTCAGTAATCAATATTTGCAATCACGTTCAACGGTCACGTTCAAAGATATTGACCTATAAAGTACCTAGATGTGCTGTCTGCAGTTTTTACTACGTGGGACTGCGCTTCCAGGTGTCGCCGATATTGTTTACCAATTAACAAATAAACTTAAAGAAGGAATAATTAACAAGTAAACCAAACGAACGTTAAACTAAATGAACGAATTCTTTCCGTATTCAAACTATGTTGTTAACCAATACTAATGCACATCTTCAAAAAATCAACGAAATGAATAAATTCTTTTTGTATGCAAACTACTCTAATTAGGGCGTAGTCCGCCGACAGTTGCGTGGACACTAAGGTGGTCCAAAAATGTTTTTTTATTATTTTTCATTTGGCCACCCCGTGAATTTGTTACACGTATTCATAGAAATAACATAGTAAAATTTCAGCGAGATAGCTCAAGTCGAAAGGGGTGCTCAATCGAGTGTTGTTTTTGAATTTTTTGTGTAAAATGCTTAATTTTTACTTTTTGCTACAGGCCAGTTTCGTGTGTTAAACTATTAAATAAATATTAAAATAAACTACTGAAGAGTTTTATAGACAAATTTGAACAGTATTTGATACTTATTTAGTAGACTGTGAAGTGAATCAGTGTAGTAAAATGTGTTCATCTACTCGAAAAAAATAAGAAAAATTTTCTACTTGGGGTTCAAGATATTGAGCCATTGATGAGGATTAATCAACATCCTAATCTTCGGCAAGTTATTCCGTTATCACTACATATTAAATGATTCCAAAAATGTGAAAGATTCCGCGCATGTACCCTTTCATGAACTTATAAAAGTACGGAATAAATCTAGTATTCCGACCAGACAACAAAATCACTGCATTGAAAAACTGATTAAGTTTCTTAAGAACTTGCTGCTATTGAATAAAAATAGAGGAAGAAATTCTGAAGCAGAAATAAAAGGAGGGTATTTGTTTAAAAAAGAACTACACAAACTTTTTGATATTGCCCATGCAAGCGCTTTTGAATTTGATAAAAATTGCGGAAGACAGAGCAATCATCTTACGTTCTCATCGATCAAAGATGAGAACGTAAGATGATTATGACCTCAATCGACAAAAAACTAGAAAAGAAAGTTCTCTAAAACGGAAACAAAGATCTGAAGAATTGAAAGAAATGGCTGCTGAAAGTAATGCTTCATCTGAAAACCACAAATGTAATATATCATGTTCAAAAATAGAAAGCAAAACTGATATTAAGTACCTGGGCATAACAATAGACCAGCGTTTAAAATGGTCTCCACACATAAACATTCTGAACAACAGAATAAGGAAACTAACATATATATTTAGATGTTTAAGAGATATTTTAAACGAAAAATTACTTAGAACCACATACTTCGCTTTCTGTAAATCAATTATACAATACGGCATTATAGGATGGGGCGGTACATATAAAAATCAAACACAAACAATTTACATATCACAAAAACTAATAATAAAAACAATTTAAAAAAAACCCTACTCATATTCGTCAGAACTTTTATTCAAACAATTTAAGGTTAGAAAATTAAGTGCATTATACTTTTATCATGCAACATTACAAATTTATAAAGATAATATTAAAAATCAAGTTGCACCCTTTAAAAATAACAGAAGTCTTAGACAAACATCAATACTTCCCACTCCAAAATGTAAAAAAAAAATTGGACAATTGAGTCATAAATATCTCGGAGCAAAATTTTTTAATTCATTACCAGAAAAAATTAGAAACATGAATACCAATATAAAAAATTTTAAAACTCACCTCAAAAATTATACTGAAAACTTAAACTGAATGATATAAAAAAAGCAATACAATAACACCCCCCCATACACACAAGCCTTGCTTAATTATGGGGGTACATCAAATATTCTACTATGAAATTAATTACTGTATAAAAATTATTTGTAATTTATGTACCTTCTATTACTAATAAAAAAAAATAAATCTTCGGTGGTGTCGAGACAAGAGTTAGAACTTGAGTGCAGCTTCAGTAGCACTTCTAGTAATGCTAGCATATTAGAGGATAAGTCCACAGATGAGTTTGTAGTGCGTTGAGCTGTCTACAAGTGACATATTTATACAATAAGTTACCTGTGCGCTTGATCGTAATAAGATTTAAACTAATCAAGAGAGAAGAAAAACAAATTGTTCGATTTGTTAGTTATCACCTACACCAAAGTTTGGATCGAAGCGTCTTTGGCAGCAGATGCAACAGTAAATGACTTAATACTTTGGAATAGCTTAAAATTGTACGAAGCCATTGATTCCGAAATCAGTATAGCAGGTAGGGGTGTCTTAGAGCGTCACTTATGGTATTTGTCAGATGAACTAGTCTCATTTACCTTGTTTTCTGAGAAGCTGTCTGATGCTGAGAAACAGGCCATTGTTCAAAAAATAAATTCTGATGACGGTAATCGTTCAGTACGAGGTGATTCTGCTAAACTGCCTCAGAGGTTACATTAGAAGCTTTTGCAACACAAAGAACGTTGAAAACGCTCTTAGTTCTTGATATCAAGGACTCTTTCTTGTAATTACCTCATAAGACTCGGAATAACAATGTTGATTACCTTCAAGGCAAAAGCTGAGTAAAAAATTTGCGTGTTGTTAATGATACAGCGGAGAGAGGTGTTAAACTATTTGAAGATTACAACACAATACTCACTAAGAATGAGGAAGAAAAGCAATTTTTACTTCACATCGTTGAACAAAACAGAAAAATCGTTTCTATTGAAACATTCAAAAAGGAGTTAACAAACATAGTTTTTAAAGATTGCGACTAATGTTATGTTAATAATTGCATTGCTACCAAATTTTTTTCAAATTTAAATACGTTTTATACTTATTTGACAAAAATACTTGTAATATTAATAAACCTTAAATTACGTGTTTTACTTAAAATCCAGAACTTTTGTCAGAAACTTCTAATTCGATGAGCACCCCCTTGTATATAAGATAGGGGGCTGAAATTTTTTACACATAATAGGAATGATAGGTGTAACAAATAAAATGGGTGGCTACATCTATATTTGAAAAAAATAAATTTACTATACAGGCCTGGACCACCTTAGTGGACACCATAGCATATCTCTTTTGTATTTGAATATCTTTGGTCACGTTAGTAAGAAATATTCTGACCGACGCGCGACGCGACGATAAGTTTTATCCCAGACTGGAGTCTGTTATCTGATACTATAGAGTAGTATCGGTTAAGAATCAATATATGCATTTATTTCGATAATTTAATTCATTATGCAAATTTGCTGGCTTATTCAAAGATCTTTTTGATCTAACAAATCACTTGGAGTTGAAAGAAGTCATATAAGCGACCCATAGACTTATATAATTAAGAAAAGGCAATCAATTTTGATGATCTTTGAAAACGAAACGGATGAAATATTGATAAAGATTCCATTAACTAAATAACTAACTGCAGACTGCCAATGCATATTTAGGTAAGTACCTATTTCAATTCAACATTGCCAAATTATTCATATTTTTACGTAAGTGATTGGCTTACATAATTATTAATTATTTACATATCGTAATTGATAAGTCCAACTTTCGGATTGTGAATTCGTTGTCAGAGAATATAGATTCCTTATTTATTTGCTGTCAATATCGGTTCGGCTATAAACAGTGAAACTCTGCAATGAATATCGATTATGCCTATTGATCTAATATTGTAAAGTAATCGTTTTCACCATTCTAGAGTTCCAGGTGCGCAAAATTTTATGTCAAAATAAAACTGTAGGCGTGAATTTAAAAAAATAAATCAACAGACTTCTTTACAATATTTATTAAACGTAACATAAGTTTTAAAATCGCTTTTTTGAGTAGGTTCATCTTAACATTCGATCATCGGTCGACATTCGTGACATTTACAAGATGCATTACGAACTTGAAAAAACATGTCTTACCTTCGCCTAAAACATTGTCTCGTATCATAAAAACATTTATCGCTCAATCTTGACCATTTCCTGAACTTAGAGCATTTCTTCAGCGCACGTGCGGAGTATGGAGGGAGGTATAAAATAAATGCCGGAATATTTTTCTTCCGTTGTGAAATTATTATTCTTGGCATGTTCAAAGCACCTAAGTAAATATTTTCCTTCTTTTCGTGTTATGAAACATAATAATATATTTTATGGGGTTCATCCGTTATTCATTCATTTTTTAAACATCAAGCATTCGTTTAGTGGCAATAAAAAATATTTACTTTATTACCCGCATTATAATATCGATTAATCTGAATAAAAATAAGAAGCTAATAAGATGAAAAGCTGTGCATCAAATGTAATGATTGGTTAAAAATTGAGAAAAATGATTTAATCATTTCAAAGGCGGAATACGTACCAATGTTTGATTCTTCATAATTTGTGAAAAAATACTTGTTTATATGAAAAACAATATTATTCACAGATATCCTTAAATATCCTCAAATTACCATAAATATTCAAATGACCCTTGACGGAAAATGTTCCCCACATTTACAAATATCTGAAAATACATATCTACAAATACCAAATTTGGGAGTCGGGTATGCTTTATTGGATAACCAACGCGACTGCCATATATTAAATCAACTTCGCTACGTTTAGTAGGGGTGCCCAGGTTAATTGTATGAACTGCATCCAGGTCTTGTTGGCGGATGCGTCTGCTCACCAGCTGCATGGAGGGCCGGATCGGAAAAGGCCGGTTTGGGGAAAACCTTTCATCTTTCCATATGGTCTCTCTCGACCCATCGTCTTGCACCGTAGTGGGAGGGAAGGATTCATTCCTCTTTCACTCCTAAACACACTGATCCCAAGGTTCCTAAACACACTTCGTACATTTTTCTTCCCAGAACTTTTCTTTCCTTTCTTTAAAAATATAAATAGTTTTCCCCAGGACCTGCTGAATAGGGTTAATGTAAAAAAAACTATCCAATCATTTTAACCAATGTCGAAACGGCGCTTGACGGCAAAAACGTCCCGCAAACCAGTAAATTTCCGTAAATATCTACAAATAACTGCACAATCATATTCACAAATTTCAAAATGGCCCTTGACCGCAAAAACCCCGCCCACACCATATTTACAAAATTATATTTTTAAATTGGATCATACTCTTATGTATTTGTAACTAGACCCTAGACACTGAAGCAGAAGATAACAATTATAATCTAAACGAAAATACGAAAGAGAACAAGACACAAAAAAAAAACAGAAAAATGCAATGGTTGCAACTGGGACTCGAATCCAGACCTCTCGTCTAACCGGGACGTGCTCGTTAACCAATTTCGCTATTGCCACATTCTGTCAAACCGTCATATTTATCAATCTCATATTTCAAATTTTAGAATTACCAATATTATCTTCAATTAATTATTTTTTTTCCATATTACGGGCAACCACCTGTTAGGTAGCGGAAATCAGCCCTACGAACGACCACACTACACCACTGATCGAAAACCAACGGTTTCACCCTCCGCGCACCGCACACCGCGCACCGGCGCACCGCCTCGCGGCGGCAGCGACTTGCTCTCACTTGCCCCCGACCCCGGCTGACAACGGTCGCGCTCCCGGCAGACGGCCCCGGCACTTTCGAGAACATTCCATGGCGTGGTCCGCGCGCCTAGCAACCGGCTCGGAGCATTTGTCGCAAGGAAACACCTTGGTGGCTGTACAAGACCCGTAGGCTTGCACAAAAACTGTAAACAATAAGCGCCGGTACACATAGACGCCCGACAATTCCAATGTCTTGGTAGAGATGTATTCTCGCTCTGACAGCTGTTGAAGTTCCACAGTAGAGTATCTGGTTACCGAAGTATTCATGCTGGGTATCTTCCGCCACGCATCGTGAGATGGAATGCTCTTGCACCGGGTATGTAGGCTGCGCTGGACGCTGGTTGTGTATTATGTGAGATGGGCTGCAGGTGATGTATATTCTCGAGTTTGTTATGTATCCAAGGGAATCTAGGCGGGGGCGGTCACAGCAACTCTTAAGTAGGCCGGCTTGTCATTGCATGGCAGTGCGTCGCTTACATCCTAGGCTAGGGCGGTCGCAGCCACTCACATCTTGATTGGCTCCAGGGTATCGGTCTGCATTCTATTGGGTGTACTGCACGTGGCGTCATGATCAGGTAGGTCTGCGTTTAAAGGAGCCCAAGGATGGCCGTGGGGCTTAGGCGTTATAATCAGGGCAGAGAGATGCAAGGGGGCCCCGGGCTAGCAGCCCGGAGCCAGATGGTCAAGGGTAGCGCAGCGACTTCAAGGGCTTGGTAAGAATCAGCAAGTTCAAAGGAGTCCAAGGATGGCCGGGGCTTCGGCGTTGTCTTCAGGGCAGAGAGATGCAAGGCTCGATGCAAGGGGGCCCCGGGCTAGCAGCCCGGAGCCAGATGGTCAAGGGGAGCGCAGCAACTTCAAGGGCTTGGTAAGAATCAGCAAGTTCAAAGGAGTCCAAGGATGGCCGGGGCTTCGGCGTTGTCTTCAGGGCAGAGAGATGCAAGGGGGCCCCGGGCTAGCAGCCCGGAGCAAGATGGTCAGGGCTCAGGCGTCAGCGTTTTGTAGGTATTATCCCATCGGGTGCTTGAGGTGAAAGAGTTGCGTCTTGGAGCTTCGAAAGGGTGATAGCGAGACTGACGTCTTGAAGTTCCAACCGGTGACGGTGATACTGGCGTCTTGAATCGAGTGGATGATCTGAAGAGGTGTTGCTACAATCGCTTGATGGTGAAGACTGAATGCCAACTGCTTTCTTCACAGACCTTTTATAGTGGCAGGTCAGTCGATTTTACAATATTTTAAATTCATGCAATAATTTCTATTTCCGCGTGAGTCATCTCAGGTTGTAATTTCACGTTGTGCAACAAAATAATTAATATTTTTGGGAGCATGAATCACCTCATATTAAAGTGTTGAGAAATCAATATTTCGGGGACGCGCCGTTCAAATGAAGAATATTTCCTCTTCGATAAAAATGCATGATATGAAATAACACGTTCGATATAGTGGCTATTAAGCTCACCATGGATCTCTACCTTCTTGCTGCCTCCAAGCTGCACTACCAGGCCCTTGTGAGTACCTGACCAACTAATTTCCCTTTTGCCGTATGTCCCCAAATTTACGCGTATTAATGATCGATCCCAGAGGGGCTCGATTGAGAGAGAGACTGTTAGGGTTTTGTCCCCAGAATAGTCAGGCTATGTGCTTAATTACTAACTGTAAATGAAACCCCGTTGTATTTAAACTGTTCCCTCCAACACAAGCAATGTTTACCTTAAGTGATGTTTTATTGCCCTGACAAGGTACGTGTAGGTAGACTTTATTTTCAGGTATTCCACACTTGCACCCAAGAGAACCTACCACCCTGGTGCTGGGAGACTCTATCGCTCTGCCAGGCGAATAACTGAGCTAGTCCTGCGGCAGAATGTAGACACCCCCAGCAAGGTGTGCTAACACACCCTTTTTGTTGGAAACAATCATTCTAAGAATTGTTTTGTAACCTGGATAGCGTCTCGGATAAATATATCCGAATTTATTCATATGGAACTATTGACATTTTGTAAATGGAACTGGTACGACTACAAACAGGACATTGCCATCTCAGGAGACACAAGCAGTTGTTAGGAATGGAAAACTCAAGTGCTGGATTAAATTTATATGATGTATAAATTTTGTTACGAAACCCGAAATAACAGTTTTTGAATTGACCGCAAAACGAGAATCCTTAAGACACTCGTTATTCTATATAACTTGATACCTCGATACTCGTGCCTCGAGCTGCTGTTCCAACACAATGGCGAGATACCAGAACTCTGAGCCTACTGCTTGACTCATATAAGCTACACCAACTACCTACTCCTTACCTGCCTTATTTTAAACTGGTTTACGGGTTTCTGGAGAGAGAGATTAAAGTAGGTTAGGCCCCTCGCCGTTCCAATTTAAATGTTGTTATTATCTTAAATACACGAGTTCCTCACATAAAACCATGTGTATTCATTTATGATGGGGGAAGTATCCCTAGAGACCTAAATTTTTGTATTCGTATGAAAATGGCCGCTCCGCCTTTTCTTTTATGTATGTATATTTATTATATATTTTTTTAATAATGTCTTTGTAAGCCGAAACAGCCATCATATTAAAACAAAAAATCAAATACCTAAGAACTGAACAATAAAATTATAAAATCAAAAATAAATATATAGAGTCAAATCAAACACAAAAACAATTAATACAATTTCCATACAAAAATATTGTGTACGTACCTATATCTAGTTAGAAACAAACCAAAAAATCAAAATCATGTAAACATCTAATTTTATTTAATTTTTTAATTTTTATTTTTTTACATGACTACCGCACAAGAGTCCCAACTGCTCCCGTCTGGAGCCAGTGGGACTATGGCATCCCCGATTGGGGTATGTTGTGAGGCTGAAGGTAGTGGGGAGGGGAAGGAGATAGAAGAGGAGGGTGGGGAAGTACCTGGCTATTCATATCTGGTCACCAAGCACGGCTAAAGCCATTTCAAGCAATGTTTCAATTCTGAATGGTGGTCTCACACCAGGGCGATACTGAGAGTATCTTCCACTCTAGAACGTGCGCAAATATACTATATATTATTTTAAATGAATAAATTTTGAAATAACACAAATTAATCAAATAAAATTTATTTGCCACGCCGGGATTCGATCACGCGACTTTCGGAGTGCTAGTTAAGAGCCTTACCAGTGGACTACGTAAAGAGCGTTTATTACGCAAATAAACGCTCTTTACGAAATTCGCAAGTTGCTCAAAAACCGGGAATAATAAATTGGAAAAAAAACTTTCTGATTATGTTAAATAAAATGTGCAAGCAAGAAATCAAATAAAAATCTTAATATGACTTCAAAATCAAATCATTTTTTCAGTTCATTAAACTCAACTTATCTCCCTGCCCCTCAAAATATTCTTACTCCCTTCTAAATCAGTTTAAAAATACAACTTGAACACGAAGCTCAATTATTCGTTTTCAATGCAAAAAAATCAACTCTCGGAGATCTGACTTTATGTACTTAATTTTTTCAGACGATTTATTATTTATATCGACATTCGAAGTTCGAAATAAAAATCCTTCTCTAGCGTACGAGTTTAATCGAAGGATATAATATTTAAAATTGGAATACTATTTCAAATGTTGACACAAAATAAATAAAACGTGCATGTAACACGTGTTGCTAACGAGCCACTTGTATGAATTTTGACGGGTCCAGGAAAGGTTTTTAATATATTGAGAAGTTTTTAATTAGAGTTTTTAAACAGAATTCATCTTTTGATAACGTAAAATTTTTATTACTCATTTTTAACGATCCAGAAAAATGTTCGTTGTTTACCTTTGAGCACCTATAAATGAAATGAAATTCACGTTGCCTGTTTTTTGCTGTAATAGTTGTTGTCAAAATTACGGAAATGAAAATGAGATTTTCAATTATGGATTCAAACTATGTTAGATGGTTCATATTTAAAAAAAATTAAATGAATGTTTCAATATTTTTCATGAGAATTTAACAAACTGTCGCGTAGGGTTCGTAATTTGGGAGGAGGGGATGGGTACCGTCACCCTGGGAACCATTATTGGATAATCAATACCTCTGCCATAGTTCACACTAGGTAAGTAGGTATCAAGTTGGGAGGCGGGAATGGGTACCGCCGCCCCGGGAACCTTTATTGGATAACCAATACTTCTGCCTTGGATTACCCCAAGTGGTTCGCTACGTTTGGTGATTTAGCAAAGGTGCTCGGGTTCATGGGGTGAGGATTGTCTAGGCCTTGGCGGCTGTTGACCAGGACACACTGAACCCCCGATTCCTACCCACTCTTTAAATCTTTTCCTTCCCAGAACTCTCCGCTGCTTACTTTCCTTAAAAAACCCTCCAAACAGCATTCCCAAAGATAACATAGGCCCTGAAGGAAATTATTTTCATCAAGGCCTCCTGCGTGGAGCTCATGTTAATACAAAAAATCGAAGAAATTAATTTAATATTTTTAGTTTGCGATTCTGTTAAGCCCACATATTGTCATTGTGCTAGTTAAAATCGTCGTTGAACCATTATACGGTCACTCGAAAGTTAATCCCCCGTCAGATGGGCCCCCGGCATTATAATAATTATAATATTAATTATATTTTTATGTGCATCCTTTACCAACTTCAAACCTAAAATCGTCTTTAGAGATATCAAACGAATTTATTTAGAGTGTCGATTTTATATAATTGTATATAGACAAGTACATAGATTTATCCATGATTTATTTGAATGAAAATATTTTTAATACTTTTGTTATTCGAAGGTATATCCTCTCTGCATACCCTTCGGGGAACCTAGTTATATTTTTTGTAAGTAGGAAAATCGTATGCATATTGTTTGTAAGTACCTACCCGGAAGTCAACTGTCGAGAATCACGATTTACCTATAAGGCTGGGCGCGTACACACGTTTTCCGTATTCGATTTCCGAATTCGTTTTCCGTATTCGGACATCCGAATGCATGGAATCAGTAGAAAATACATTAACTGACGCACATGTTCGCTTTTTTTCCGAACGGAACAAATTCCATACGTACGTTTCGAATGCAAGCAGGCGCGTTCGGAGAAACCTACTGGAAAAAACCTAATGACGTCATGCGGAAGGCAGCGCTTGCATACATTTTGTTTGTGCCGGCACTCACGTTCGGAAATTTCTATTCAGTATCGCACCCGCACCGCGTGCATCAGACGTATTCTTTGTATTTGTTACGCATAGAATCGCGTAAGCGTAGCGTTAGTGATAGCGTGGTGAACGTCGTGCGTTCACCACGCTATCACTATCTGTACTGACGTGTATACATTCCGAATGAAGAAAAACGAACGTTTGCGCTGGTCTCACGGAATACCAAATCGAAATTCCGCATTAGGAAATCGAATACGGAAAACGCGTGTATGCGGCCAGCCTAAAACGAAGAATACCAAAAGCATTCAACGTTTTTTTTTAAAGCAGATTTTTTTGTTATTAATAGTTCAAATGATACCGAATATCTTGTAATTCCAAAATCAACTATCTGCAAAAACATACAAACATTCAAATGATTTCTGAATTCTGAATTCAAAATTTATTTATTTTATTACCCATCCCAAACCATAGATTTGATAGACAATAACGCATGAGAAACTAGTTTAGTAACCACATTAATTGATTTATGATACCAGTTCTAAACTTCAAACTGTAATATCTCGGAATGATATTTTTGCTGTTCGCGACTTTGGCATTAGCTTCCTACCATATAAAATATATTCTTAATAAAGTGGTATTCGAACAAAGTTACACTTACTATATAAGTTATAACTGTTGAAATAATATCGTGATGATGAAAGTTAAGGGAGAACTGTTCTCTTATGTTCAATGTTAAATTATCTCACTTGAATAAGTGCACACAGCATCCGTGAACGTGCACAGCACGTGCAATACATATATTAAAATAATTATTAGATCGGCGCGTGCTATTTCGTGTTGAATATTATTTTATTGAAGCAGCTGGTGGAAATAAGCACTTTGATCTAATATGTACCATTTACACGTGTAGTTTAAATGAGTTTGTAGCATTTTATACTAAAGTGCGTATTAGAATAAATTTTTATAAAGATTTCTGATACCCAGTGCAGAAATATTTGCTAAAAGATATAATAGTGAGATATGCGAACATACTCGTACCATTGGCATTCGAAAAGGTTTTTTGTGTGACCGAAGGCAATGTGGATCTACGACATCTTCAATTAAATTATTATTATTTTTTTTTTTAAGTTGCTGGTAACCCGGGCGTTTATTAACATCAATAGTTATTTACAGATATGTGCGCTACCCGACTCACTAGACAATATCTGTTCTGAGCCGGGTAGCAGTATCTATCATTACATATATCAATGAAGATTAAAGTAAATAAAAATACAAAAGCTAATAAATAAAAATACAAAGTACAAAAGAAAAACTTACATATAAATACAAAAGATTACCTACATAAAATAACCTAAATATAAAATGTTACAAACATATATAAAATAACTGAACATTTTTTAGTGTGAAAGTTCTTTTTTTTTTTAAACAACAGTATACAACGTATAAAAAAATTAACACGGTCGGTTTGAAAGTAACTTGTTAATGCAAGTCCTTTTTTTGTTCATTAACCACGTATTAAAGTTTTCATATGTACGTATTCTGTTGGTTTGAGTTATATGTTGTGTTTCTTTTAAGAAAATGTTGAATATGGAAAACCGAATTGATGACTTGATAGTAAGTTGTGTTTGTCGAGGTAGGACATCAGTCTTTTTTTCATTGCTTTTTCTAGTAATTTTGATAGAGAGTTAAGTAGTGAAATAGGTCTGTAGTTAGAGATTAAAGTTTTGTCTCCAGATTTATGGATCGGGATAATACTGGCAATTTTAAGTTTGTCAGGTACAATACATTGGCAGAAACTTTGATTAAATATATGTAACAGAGGTATACCGATATATTCTCGTAGATTTATCTGGATTTGGTTCGATATGTTGTCCGGGCCAGGTGCGCAATGAGTTTTGAGTGAAAGAATGAGTTCATTAATTTCTGTTTTATTTATTTTATAAATGTTAAAGGAATGATTTGGTCGCAAGGAAGAGCTTTCTTTCACTAGTAGCTCCTCTGTCGTGTGGTTCTTTGTAAGTATTTTTTTCGCTAAATCAAAGCCGACGTTGGTAAAATGATAATTAATGTGATTTGCAATTTTTTTGGGTTCGTTTCTTGTTAAATAGATTTCCCCATCAACTAACAATTTATTGATAGAAGTACTGTTCTTAGATTTTGAATAAGCGGCATCTTTGATAACTCTCCATTCTTTTTTGTATCTCCTCCGGCACTATCTATTTCTTTCCTGTAGAAGTCATGTTTTGCCTGCTTTACTAGTATATTACATAGGTTTCTGTATAATAAATAATTGTGTTTTATATAATGAATAAAAAATCACTTTGTTTAAACCACTATTTTTAAAACAAATCAACATGTTTCGACAACAATGTTGTCTTCATCAGGATATGTTACTATAATAAATGACAAACAAGTATAGACAAATTAGAATAAATTATAACATAGACAAAATATTAAAAAGTAGAGGTGATTAATTACTTACTAATCATAAAAATAGTTATACAAAATTAAATATCAAAATTATTTAAGGAAAAGATTGCATTTAGATAATAATTTTTTTTAAGAATAATTAATTAAAATAATTAGTCTAATTCAAAAAATAATTATAATTAATTGTAACTATTAATAAGAAAATAAATTTAAAAGATGGCTATTTTTAAAAAATGTTTGGTTATTTATAATAAGGATAAATGTGATTTTTTAAACAAATCTGGGGTTTATAAATTAATTTGTAATGATTGTAACTTTTTTTATATTGGAAAAACTTCTAGAAATTTTAACATTCGAGTTAAGGAACATATAAGATGTTTAAATAATAATAATTATTCTGAATTTGCCAACCATATTTTGGAAACAAGTCATTCTTTTGATATTAATACAGGTCTTAAAATTTTACATACTAACACTACGGGCATACAATTGGATAATTTAGAAATTTTAGAAATTAGAAAAAGCATTAATAGTAAATTAAATATTATAAATAACCAAACATTTTTTAAAAATAGCCATCTTTTAAATTTATTTTCTTATTAATAGTTACAATTAATTATAATTATTTTTTGATTTAGACTAATTATTTTAATTAATTATTTTAAAAAAAAATTATTATCTAAATGCAATCTTTTCCTTAAATAATTTTGATATTTAATTTTGTATAACTATTTTTATGATTAGTAAGTAATTAATCACCTCTACTTTTTAATATTTTGTCTATGTTATAATTTATTCTAATTTGTCTATACTTGTTTGTCATTTATTATAGTAACATATCCTGATGAAGACAACATTGTTGTCGAAACATGTTGATTTGTTTTAAAAATAGTGGTTTAAACAAAGTGATTTTTTATTCATTATATGAAAAATGATACCACAAAGTTATTTTGCAAAGTTCGAAGAAGAAATTGTGTTTTAGTTTACTGTCCATTGGGTTATTGTTTACTCTTGCATGCACCATATTCCGTTTGTGTATACTTTTTACAAGCCCTGTTGTAATCCATGGTTTAATTTTAAGTGTTTTGTGTGTAGTGTTTTTACAGATTTTTATTATAGTGTGTTTAGTGGTAAACGTATTCAGAGTTAACAGAAATTCATTTAGCGCTTTATTTGGATCCGTTTCTTTTAGAGTTGTAGTCCAAGATTCATGACTTATATCTTAGCTAAGTGCTTTGAAATCTATGATATGCCGTGACGTATTTGTATATATTTTTGATTTTTTTTCAGTTTTCGATCGCATGCCAAGTGTGGTGGTGAAATGGTCGGTAACCGTGGAATGAATAGTGGATGAAATGGTTTTATTTTTTGTTTTAACAAAAATATGATCAATACAGGATTTTGAGTCTAGTGTGGTTCTAGTCGAAGAATTTATAGTTGACTGAATTCCATAGTGAGCTAGAAGACTTAGATATTCGTTAGTTTTGGGTTTAGAGTTAAGAAGATTTATATTTATGTCTCCTGCTAAAATGAGATGTTGTGTAGTTTTATTGTTTTCCATGAGATGTTGTAAAGAATTTAGGAAAGGTGATATACTTTCGTAGCATGGGAGCCTATAAATAGCAAAAATAGATAAATCTGATCCAAGTGATATTTTGACGCAATTTGCTTCTGTTAATTTTATTTCCGAGATAGAAGAGTTCAGCGACTCCTTGATAAAGATGACTATCCCATCATTTTGGTTGAGATTAGTAGTAGTGTGGAAAGTCGTATATCCCAATATGTTAATGTCAGTGAAAGTTTCGTCTATCCAACATTCGCTTAACAGGATAATATCAAAATGAGTGTTAAGGTCTTGAAAAAATACTGCAAAATTGTCAAAGTTTTTTTGAATGCTTCTAATATTTTGAGAAATTATGTTCAGAAAGTTATTTTCAGCGACGGTTACTTTAAAATCTGTTGAATTGGTGAAAGTGTGTTCTTCATTAGATGAAATTTCAAAGTCAATATTTAACGTTGAAGCCATTTTAGAGGAAGTAAATTACGTTCTTTTGTCTCTGTCGCAATATTAAATGAAGTATCCATATAATACATAGCTACATAAAATAAAATGCACTAGAAATTGAGTCTATGCTATGAGAGTATATAGAATAAGGCTGCAGTCATGCATCTGCTACGTGGACTGTGTCATCGAAGTTGCACGTGTGTTACTTCGATGGTTAGATTCTGATAGTAAATTTTCTATTTCGAGGATGGTATTTTCTGAGCGGATAAAGATCGCTCGCGAGTCTGCCTGTTGTCGAATGTAGACTCGTCCTGCTTTAATCCATACGTAGGCGAAATTGTTCTTTTTTGCTAATTGCTTTGAGAGAAATAACATTCTTTTTGCGTGGGTGGTTAAGAGCTCGTTAATAAATATTGGCATTTTCGGTCCCGAATAATACATCAAGAGTTTCAAAAAATAGTAAAGGTTAAAACAAAGAATAAGAAGATTGAAGGTAAGCAAGTGGCTATTTGATTTTTATACGAATTAACAACTTTATTCCGAGATTGATGAAATTTGGCACACTTAGTATTCAAATCAAGATAAAGGTAATTTAAAACCGCACCAGAGTCAAAACTGCTCCCAACCGCTGGAAGACAATGAGACTACGGCATCCCCAATTGGGGTATGTTGAAAGGCGACCAGTAGTGGGGAAGGGAAGGATATGGGAAAGAGGAAGATTGAGAAGTACCTAGAGGTCTAGGTGAGATTTCGAAAAATCCACCCCCATCCCCTTTTCCCACCATTTAAAGCAGAATGTTGTTAATTATTGATGAAATTTTGCACCCTTGACGTGTAAATATTATTATTATTTAAGCAAGTTTAGACAGTCTTGGTAATATATATTAAAATAATTTGGATTTATTTGGCAATTTTTTGAACTTGGCAACCTTCAAACGCAAACTATTTCTACTTGTTAACATCAATTTCATACATTTTTATAATATTTTCGTTGATTTCAATGATATTGGCATATTACCTATTTATATATTTTATATTTATTTTGTCAATTCTTTTGTATCATCATTTATAAGTAACTTTTAGAGAAAGGCGTACCTACCATATTGTATATAAAAAGCCCCTTGGGTGTTTAATAAAAGAAGAGAAAAATTCTGTCTCCATTGGATTTGGAAAAACTTAGCGTAGAGCCCGTGCAACGCCTTTTTCAATAAAAAAATATATTAACATATCAAAGAAATAACTCCATTAATGTGGGTGATGACCATGACTAGGTAGTAGTGACCGACCGAAGGTTCGGTTTCGGTTTCGGCAAGTTTCAGCTAAAAAATCAAGTTTCGTCATCGGTTTCGGAAGAAAATCTGCAAAAAATCGGCCGAAACGAAACTCTGCGTTCGTGAATTATCGCACGTCGTTCGGCTGACTTTGAGCGAGTTCTTAGCCGTCGTGATCTGTTGTGAGTTTGTGTTGTTTCTTGCGCAGAGTTATTTTTTATTTATTTTTTTATGAATACCTCACAAGAGCCCCAGCTGCTCCCGTCTGAAGCCAGTGAGACAACGGCATCCCCAATTGGGATATGTTGTGGGGCTGAAGGTAGTGGGGAGAGGAAGGAGATGAGGAAAGAGGAAAGTGGGGAAGTACCTGGCTCTTCAGTTCTGGTCACCAAACATGGCTAAAGCCATTTCAAGCAACAATTCATTTCTGAATGGTGGTCTTACACCAGGGTGATACTGAGAGTATCTACCACAGTAATTAGTTCTGTTTTTGTTATTACTTCTCTCTCATTAATTTTATTTGGCATTTATTGAGCATTGAAATTCTTTCCGTTGAGTTATTCACTCGGATTTTTGAATGATGAGAATTATCTAAAAAATAATATTGTTTTTTTTTTTTTTATTTCATTTAATACGTGTTATGAAAATGTCGTGATTGTAAACGCAATTACAAATAAAACACTCAATTAATGAGGTCCTTCCTTTATAATGTAAGTGTTGATTATTGACAGATTTTTCTTCCATTTTTTGTTAAAAATTAAAAAAAAAATTTTTTCACATGTATTGTTGTACTTCAATTATTGCTTTTCTATTTAAATTATCACACGTTAACTGCCTGTATAAGTGTAAATAATAATAATAATAATAAGTTTATTCCAGAATGTATGCAAGGGAAGTGCAATGCAATACATTCCATAATGTAAAATAACAAAAAAAGATAAATAATAAGTTAAGGTAAAAATTAAATAACAACACATAAATTAAATAAAATAAATGAAAAAGCATGAAAAATGAAACTGAGAAAAAAAAATTATGTATGTATCAAACACTAAAATGAATGTAAATAGCCGTTTACGGAGGGTATTTCATCGTCTCCCGTCTCCAGAGGGTCATCAGGGGAGATTCCATCCAGGCAGTCATGGCGGTGATGATCGCATTCTTCGAATGGCGCAGTCTGCACCATAAACTTCCCATGCGGTGGCGGAGAAGTGCACGGAAAGTATGTACTCGTCCCTCCAGGAACATTTCCGTAGCACTGCAGTATCTCGGTAGGCGGAAAAGTTGGCGATAAGCGTTATTGTAAGCAACCTTTAACTTATGCCATTGGGTTGCAGTGTAGTCAACCCACAGTTCTGATGTGTACAACGAGGTACAGAAAGCGTTGAACAGTATTATTTTTACTTTGGGGCTGCAGGAGTAAAAACGTCTTGACAGCATACCCGCTCTAACTGATATTGCTCTTCTCTGCCTTTCCATGTCCTCGATATCCTTAAGGTCTTTTGTGATGACATGTCCCAGGTATTTAACGCTGTGATAAACATTCATTTTCCTTTCATCTAGCCATACTGAGGGTGTTTGGACGATTTCGTTTTTCGGTTTAAAAACCATAACTATTGACTTGGTGGTATTATACAAAAGGTTATGGTTTTTTGCAAAGTCTTCACAAATTTTTAGTAATTTCTCTAATGCGCTCAGTGACGGTGCAAGAAGAACCATGTCATATGCGTAATTAATGTTATTTACACACACTCCATTTAAATGGCAGCCTATTTTCGTGGCATTAAGTCTTTGAATAAGCTCATTGGTGTATAGATTGAACAGAACCGGAGACATGCTTCCTCCTTGCCTCACGCCACTTTTCAAAAAGAATGGGTTGGAAAATTCCCCAGACCATTTCACAATATTTTCTTGTTGCGTGTGCCAAATTGAAAGAATAGCTATTACATCTTCTGAAACTGCTCTTTTCCTTAGTTTTTCCCACAGTTTATTATGACATACACGGTCAAATGCTTTGCTTAAATCTAGAAAGCAGGTATAGATTGGCGTTTTTCTTAGTTTATAATAACTGATGGTTTCTTTTAGGGAATATATTGCCATAGATGTTGACAGTGCAGGTTTGAATCCGAACTGGTTATCCTCTGTTTTTAGCTGATCTATTACAGCAGATAATTTTTTTTCAAATAATCTTGCCACGGTGGTTGAGAGTGAAATTGGTCGGTAGTTATTGATCACGGATGGATCAAGATTTGTTGATTTAATTATGGGAATAATTACCGTTTTCGTCATTTCATTCGGGATGTGCCTGTAACGTACAATTTTTGAAAATAGTTTTGCTAGGATAATATAAATCGCTGGTCCAGCATACTTAATGTGCTCGAGAGCTATTGAGTCATGTCCTGTGGCTTGTCCTGTTGCCATTTCTCTGACAGCTCTTTCTACCATATGTGAAGTAATGCTGAGAGCGGTAGTAGTACCTACAGTTTTCAAACTAAAATTTATGTTCTGGGATTTTTCTGCTGCTTCTTCACCCGCCATAGAGAGGAAGTTACGAAATTCATTTGCGATATTTTCCTTGTCTCTTACTCCATTGACACAGAGAGGAGTTTTCATATTAGTTTTCAATTCTGAGGAGGTTTTTTGCCAAAATTTATGGAAATCTTTATTTATCAGTGATGCGGCGATACTATCCATTCGTTACTGAATTTCTGACTGTTGACATTTTTTCAGAGCTACTTTGAAGATCGTTCAGTATTTCTTCCTGTCTTCGGCAAGCGGCCCTGAGAGTGGTTTTCCGGCTTGAAGCCATGAGAGAAAGGCGCTTCTTGAGTCTGCGTATTTGGCTGCAACCATGTGATTCCATCCCGGAATGTTTCTATTTTTTCGATTCTTGTCATTAAATGTGGTGGAGGCAGCACTTTGCAGTGCTTCCACAACATTTTTGTACAGGGAATTTATTTGGTTTTCATTTGAATTTGCAGATTTTTTGTCAGGTTCTAATTGGGAGAAATCTTGAGTTTTCTTTAGAAGTTTGTTGTTGATAGTTTCAGCGTATTTCATTATTTCAATATTAGATTTCGGATTCCATCTAGAAGAATCAAATGTGTTATCATTACACGATTCCACAAAGGCTGGCAAAAATTTAAGGTTGAGATTTACAATCATTGGCAAGTGATCAGACCATACTGCGTCATATTGAACATCTACGCTGGTAATAGCATTTTCCAGTGCTTTTGTGACGACACAATGATCTAACCAACTTGTGGTATTATGGGCATCACTTACATATGTAAATGTATCGCAATTCATTAGCTTAGTATCTGCGTAAACATAGCTAAACTCATTGCAAAATTTTTCTAGTTCTCGGCCAAAAAGGCTTTTAGGATCTGCATTGAAATCACCTAGAATAATCGCACTCGACGAGTTCCTTTCATTAATTATTGCGTTTACCTTACTCATGCAGTTTGTGAATTCCTCAAGATTCTGCGGTTTATTTGTCGGCATATAAAGTGAGAAAATTAATATTTTGCCACTGTTGACAGTCAATTTTATTGCCGCAAGTCTTGGTTCAGAGCATTCCACTATGTCGACAGAAAGTGAATCCCGCCGTAGGATAGCAACTCCACCATAAGGTCGTCCAATTAGAGGGCCATCATTTAGATTGACCACTGAAGTTCCATATCCTGAAAATTGGGGGTGAATTTTTGAAAATATATTTGTTTCAGTTGGTAGAACCCATGTTTCCTGGAGCAGGATAATGTCATTAGTTTCACATAAATCTTTTATGAAATGCTTGGTTCGTCGAATCGATCTACAGTTCTGGGATAAAATCCGTAGATGATTTTTATTTTTATTTTTATGAGGATCCATTGTTAGAGGTGTTATCTTCTCTGTTTAGCGTGGAGAAAGGTTTTTTAAAAATGAAATTTCTGACGATGATGCCTGGAAGCCATATTTCCTCTTTAATTATTTCTGAAAATTTTTCACTATTTATTCCGATTTTAAAAGTGGCAAACTCACCAGATTTTGCCATAAATTTATCTATTTTGCAGTACAAATTGTGGGAGATTAATAACCCATTTATCTCATCAGGAGTTGTTTCTGGATCGAATCGTGAGGCAATTATGTACCTCTGTTTTGGAAGAACTTTTAAACCAGATGTCCCGTTTTTACCTTTTATTAAAATACGAGAGTTTTTTCTTTTTTTATATGTAATTTCTTTCCAATCACCGGTAGGTTTTGTTTGGATAATAGGATTTGACTTCAGATAATTATTTTTTTTCTGTTGAGAACCCCTTAGCTGTAGTCGGGTCGGTTTTATCCGGTCTATTTGCACCTCTATGGGATTTAAACCACACATTGTTATAATCGGTGGACTCGGTTGAATTAAAATTGTTTGCGATGTCATCGATAGATGGCATCATTTGTTTGTTGATCATCTGCTGATTTGATTTACCGCAGGCAGTAGTAAACTTTGGCGCATTGTCACTAGATGTCGTTGAATCTTCTTTGTTTACATTGGAAATATTAGAAGTAATATTCAATGAATATAATGTTTTAAATTCTTTTAGTTCGTTCCTAATTTTTATAACATCTTCACATGTTGCAAAATTATCGTTAAGTGCGTTTAGTTTCATATTACGCATATCGTTTTTTAATATGGTTATTTATTTTAAAAGAGTGGTTACATCTACGTGGTCGAATGTAACCGGCGGAAGTTTATTGATGTCTAGCACAACAAATTTCGGTAGAAGTTTACCGTCGGTTTCTCGCATATATTTAATTAAATCAGTGATGGATCTTTTCTTTTTACCTTCGCCAATTCTCCTCGTCGAGGGGCCTGAAGGTTGACCCAGGATACTCGTGAGTAGATTTCTCGCATTGTCGATATCTTGTTCAGAGAACATATCACAAACTTGGGTTAAACTAATGTCATCCATCACTTCAACTTTTTGTTGTATGAAAGCCAAAGCTTCGTTTATGACAAAACCACACGCACACGAATTCGCAATGATCACTTAAGTGCCTCGCCGTTTTATTATTATTTCGATTTTATCAATTGTATTTATAAATATAGGATTTGAAAAATTGCGGTTAGTAAAGAACCTGCGCGCCGCACCGTCGCGCGAATCGGTTATACATATTCATAATAAATTATCATATATTATAATATATTTTCCATATTCATATAAAAAATATGCATAATTTCAGTAACGATAGGTTTTTAACAAGTCTAAAAAAGTTTCGGTTTCGGTTTCGGTAGAAAATCCTGTTTCGGTCGGTCCTACTAGGCAGGTTAATGTTTAAACAGGCACCTTGTAGTGGCACAAACCTCAAACGCACCGTCAATGCTAATTCTTTTGACGAGAAAAAACGGCGCTATCCGCTACCCTTGTTCGTGATCGCGTACCTACTGTGTGCGGTGTGCGGGGTGCGCGCACACGTACGGCCGGCATGTTTGAACTGTTGGAATTAAAAATGCTGGTCACGTGGATCTAACTGTGGAATTATTCCAGCGTTCCAAAGAACATAAGAAAGTATGGTGCCGGTTGGAATTCTTTTTATTTTAACTATAAATGTTGTGGTGGAGCTTTTTGTTAGTGGTTTGAAGGACCTTTCAAATCCATCATTGATTTTGTAACAAATGTTCAAATCGAACTTCTTTGATGCCAAAAAAAACTGCTATCATGTGCGCTATATTTTATCAGTCGAATTGGTCATTGATAAAAATGACCATAAGACTTTAAAGCTAAATTGCAAAATAAGTCTTAGCTGATAATCAATAAGTAGCAAAACTCAAACTATTTACAGTTTTTCCAAAATACAGATTTCTACTGTATGTGCTATTAATTAATTACCTACACGAATACACAAGGACGTACTTAAGAGGAGAGGTTAGGGTGTTCAACCTCACCCCCCCTTCTCTCCTTCGGGTCAGTATTACGTTGGAAAAAGATAATAGTACTCGCAGATTATATTCCTGGAAAAAACAACAATATTGTTTGCACCATCTCTTTTAGAAATGCATTGTAAATATTTGAATAATTGATTCAACTGGATAACAACAAGACATTTAAGTGAATCAACCTCTTCAATTTTTTATTTTTTATTTTGGTATGTTAGTTTAATTGAATAATATTTACATTTAATTGTATAATTTATTAATGCCGGCCTCACTGGGTGGCTGACCCGTGCTGAGGCTCCCAATTTGTAATACAACTAGTTTAATACATAAATATGTAATACATTTTGATAAAGAATGTAAAGTTGGTAATGAAAAAAAATAACATTAAAATCGGTATATACATATTATGAGTTGTGTAATAAAACACCAAAATAGTTGGATCTCCAAAGGCTCCCTTCAGAACAACAATCAGCTGGCATCGGTATAACTCTTAAAAACTTTCAAGATTGCAAAATGATATTTCTTACAAGTGAATAAACTAATATTGATATTACAAAGAATGTTTCATGTTTCATAGGAACGTGTTAGCAGCCCAGAAAATCTCCACCTGCTGCAAATGCAAAGAATGCAAAGAGCCCAAAAAGAAAGGCATCAATATTTGATGTGTTTCTACCAATCATTCTTTTACTCAATTGCTCATTTTGAGAAGACTGTGGATTTTGTGTTTCTTTCCTCGTGCAAAGAATTCACTGCGCATGGCAATTCAAAAGATAACATGGATTTAATATTGTCTGTAATAAAGAGGAGATAATTCGAAAACGACAATGGTTTATTTAATGCGTTTACAAACGATATGGACTTAATAAACAATGATTCATTTTTTATTAATTTAGATTGTAGGGGGTGAATTAATTACAATGATTCATATGGGCAATTGGATTGGGGCTCACGATCCAAGGCAATAAAGCAAATATGCTGGAAGAAGAACAAATCCATTTTATTGAAGATGTGAGTGGGCCAAGTTTTTTGTAGAAACTAAATCATTGTTATGAATATCAATTAGGTAGTATTTTGTAAAACTAGTTAAAAAGGTCAATCGAAGATATATTCAATATTGCTGGTTGAAAATAAATATAAACATGCAAAAAAACAAGAGAAACATTTCATGAAAACTTTTTTTCGTTTTTGTATTAGAGGCTTCAGTGAGCTAATCATATGTGTGAACGACTTTGACATTTTGAGAAGAATCAATCAAATTTGAAATTCATCTTTTATTTTGTAAACTCTTTTATTTGCTTTCTTATATCGTAATTAACTGACCTTTGCAGATAAGAAGAAAACGAGTTATTTTGAATAAAATAAAAATACTTTAAAACTAATCTATATTCGTTTGTCCTATTTCAAGAGTGGATTTATTTAGTTGTTCCCGCGGCCACGTAACGAATAAAACATGGAGGAAATTTCCAACATTGTGCCTCGCTAAAGAAAGTTTGGAACGAATTTTCATTGGAAACTCGGCTAAGATAAGAAATTCAAAGGCCGACCGTGCGGTAGATCTGTTGGGGGAAACTTTTTCTTTTCATGTTTTATTAACGTGTGAACTTTTTCGCGACGTATTAGTACTACGGGTTTGGTTACTATTGTTTTCTACGAAGTTAATTATAAACAAACTTTACAAGATTTTTTGTCCATTATTAGTTCTGCGGTGTCTCAATGCGGCGATCGACCATCTAGTTTCTTATTGGAAGATGGTAATAATTATTAACCCTGCGGACAGATTATAATATAATACGTATGTACCTACTCTTATTATTTGTATTTTTAATGTAAATAACTTTGTGGTCATCCATTATTTTTATTGGATAACCTACACCTCTACCATAGGTCATTCCAAGAGGTTTGCTACGTTTTTATGACTTAGCAGGGGTGCCCGGATTCATGAGGTGAGGTTTGTCCAGATCTTCAACTGCGTGGCAGGCCAGTTCGGGAGAGACTGGTCTAGGGAGAACTTTAGACCTCTCCAGCAATACTCTCCCGGAAACGCACCGGTAGGGATAGATTTATACATCCACATAATGACCGGTCAATCAGATGAGAGTGGTCCACAATGATTTGAAGTTAAAGAACTTTGTGTTTGGCAAGACTATAAAAACCCGCAGATAGAATTGCAACAATTGACGAGTGACTGCAATTTTTAGGACAGTAGAAAACCATACACGAAAGGGAAAGGGGAGCAGAAAACCATACAGGGAAAAATATCACCAACCAAACCCGAAAAACTTCCAAGCAGATGTTGAGAGAACGTTTATATTTGATCAATGATCAATGTATAATACTAGCTGATCCGGCCACGCGTTGCTAAGGCTAACGAAACACAACGCCATCTACTAACAACGCCATTACCCAACATTTATAACCAACGCCATCTGTTAATTTGCATAAATCAAATCTAGCCAGCCCGCTCCCTTTATGTATTATATATTTCAACCAATTTATACAAAATCTTGACAAATTATATACCTAAACCTTATCGTGAACATACAGACAGACGCGGCGGTCGACTTTAATTTATAATTTTTTTTTTAGGCCCTGAGGAAAATAATTTCCCTCAGAGCCTATGTCATCTTTGAGGATGCTGTGTGGAGGGTTTTTTTTAAGAAAAGGAAGGAGAGGAGAGTTCTGGGAAGGAAAAGGGTTTAAGGGGTGGGTAGGAATCTGGGGTTCAGTATGTCCTGGTCATCCGCCCCAAGACCTAGACAAACCTCACCCCATGAACCCGGGCACCCCTGCTAAATCACCAAACGTAGCGAACCACTTGGGGTGACCTATGGCATAGGTGTTGGTTATCCAATAAAGGTTCCCGGGGCGGCGGTACCCATTCCCGCCTCCCAAAGTGTAACTTTGGGAGTTATAATAATATATATGTAGAGAAGATGTAGTGATTAAAGGCAGAATCGGCCGGAACCGCTACGTAGTTATTGATTGATTGTTTGAAAAAGCCTTAGGGATAATATTTTTTCGTAATAGTTCTAGAAATTTATTTTCAACCCTGTCTCAACAATGTTCGAAGTTCTCGAAAATTTTTCAGAAATACTCCGAAATTGTTTTGAAGGCCATTTTGATTTCTTCAGCTTGTGTGCCAAACGCGCGTAATGTGATACTTATAAATTATATTTTTGAACCACATTTTCCATAGAAGTAGGTAGATTTACTTTAATATTTAGGTCGGATTCTTCCACAGAATTTGAACAAATCATCAGATATAAAAGTTAAAATTCTAACCCTATTAAAGATCTATCTAACCAGAATTATTATTTTATCACGGTTCTATTGTACAGCAATACTTAAATAATACCAATTACCTTCACAGAACTCGAATATTAACTTTGAAATTGGGTTAATTGTTTAAATTCCGTAAAATAACCCATCCTTAGTATTTTCACGACATCTTTAATTTTGATCAAATATTAACAACGAGGAAGGTCCAAGAATTAAAGTACTTTCTAAATTAAAAATAAATCATTTTAGGATCATATTCCCACTATTTTTCGACGTTGTCTCCATTACGATCGATGCACTTGGTGAGCCGTGGCAGTAGGTCCTTGATTCCCTTGTCTTTTAGTTTTATATATTTAAAAATCTAATCTTGGAACAATCAGATAGTTATTTAGTTTAATATTAAAGAAAAAACTAGATTTTATCTTAGTTGTCATTCTGTGAGCATCATTCGTATGGCTTAACGGTTTGTGTCTATTCATATTGTGATAGAGTACTGCTGTTCCAATTCCCTTGAGTAAGCAACGTAACTTATGTTTTCCTACGTGGTATCATTTATTAATCAAAATAGTGACCTTTCCCTCGAGTGCAGATCTCAGACGACAGACTAATCTAGTATGTGTCGGGGTGATGTTCAATTGTGGAACTGATCCTTTCACATTATTAGAAAGGGTTTTATTTTATTTTATTTTATTTATTTATTTGAGACACAAACAGGATATTTATAAAACATTTTTGTGGGTAATTATAATAAATTAAAATACAAATATAAATATCCCTAGACTAATGCAAACACATGAAGAACAATGCAAGTATTATTTATACATAACTTAAAAAACTTAAATACAAAATTTAAATACATTATAAGTGTACAATATTTATGAAGTATTTCCTGAAATGTAATAAAACAACAAAAAAAGTTTTTTTTTTTTAGGTGCACAAATCGTGGAGATATTTTTTGAAACATGTTACATTATTTAGAAAAATATCTATAAAAGTGCGTATTTTAACAAGATCTTTGTATGATCGAGACATTCTAGACATGGGATTAAAATGTCCAGAATATGTATAGGTTTCTGTTAGATTTGGGCCTGGCGTATAACTTGATTTGGTTGACTAAGTTACTGTCTACACGATTATTCACAATTTTATATAGCATTAAGAGGTCATTTATGTTTCGTCTTTTAACCAGACTTTCTAATTTGAAATGTCTATGGTTATAAGAATGTTTCGATTTGCCCGTAAAATTGTGACTGGACAGTTCAAATATGCAAGAAATGATGCTTAACAATCGGGTATCGGAGCAGTACAACCGACCTTTTTGTGGATACACGTTTAAACTTTTAACAAACGTTGTATGTACAATATACTTACATGATTATTAGAAGATTAAATGAGACATGAAGAAGTGCAACGAAAAATATAATTAATACAGAAGAGGAAGGTTGGGCAGCGTTTTTTTCTGGATTTTTCACTTATTGAGGTTTATACTTTTAAACGCCACCATACATTTTAAATGGCACGCTTTTAAATGGCTTACCATTCAAATGCGATTCCATTTAAAGTTAAAATATCCACCCGCCCGAATGATCGCAAGAGCGAGTCCAAAATTAATCCAAAATCTCATAGGTGCTTTATGGATATCAGCGCCTACGAGACTTCCGTCATATTCCATAGGTTTATACAAAATATAGTGGTGCCAGAGCGGTAGATCTGCAAAACTTGGGAATCTACTAGCTGCCTGAGTGAGAACTAAAGCGATTTTTTAACACAAAATATTTTCCGAATAGTATTTTGCAAGATTCAACAAATTTTGTATTAGATTTTCGTATTATAAAAATAAATCAATTTCTTAAGATCTTAATTTTTATATTTAAAAACGAACAGTTTCTTGCTAAAATTGTGATTTTCGTAAATTTACGACTGTATTTTTGTAATATACATTCTGTAGCAAAACACGTTTTGATGAATCACCGAATTATATATTTTTGTTAGGTCGCCGTACTATGATACAGTAAAGAGATAAAATTCCTTCACGTAAAATAAAAAAATAAGCAAGGGACTAACATTTTTTTCTCCCTTTTTTTCTCTAATTGAACTCCCAGAAGGGAGAGAAACGCCAATGCATAATAATATAAAGTGTTGTTGTAAACCGACTATGTTTCAATTACATTTATTACAAAGTTACCAATTTTCAAAAGAGTAATTATTATAATTTAATTATAAAAATTACACGATTGAAAGTGATAATTGCAAAACTTACCCAGTTCCATATTAAAGTTTCAACTCGGTAATTAAATGAAAAATTCTGCAAACTTAATGGTTTAACCAATTACATACCTTATAGACTAGTGGATATTGAACAAGAGTGTAAACAAGTCGTTTCTAAATAAAATAACGCTTCGGTAATAACATACGTAAATTTTATTTGTTTGTAGTGAAGTCTTTTGATGAGGAAAAGATATGACACCTTATTAAATTTGTCGCAATTGAATTGCACCCTAATGGACGGTTTTCCATCGTTTCTGAATTAGGTATTGCAGCAAATTGTCGTAAATCAAATTTCACGGTGAAAGAACCCCTGCAAGATATTTACAGTTATCAATCAGCCCATAATATGAAATTTCATTCAACGAAAACTGCATTTCTGCAAATATTTTTAGGCGTATATCATTGTGAACCCTTCTCGAAAGAATATCGAATTCAAGGACATATTACAATACACATTCGAGGTAGATAGTTACGAGTTTATGATGTGTGCTTGATTTGAAAATAAAAAGTACTTGTAGTACTTTTCAAATGATATTCAGGTGTGGTTTACCATAGGGATCTTTGCTAGGTCCTGTTATGTCAATATTAGAATTTGTTATACAAATTTTATCAGGTACGGTGATTTATTATTGTCTATGGGTTGCAGAGTAGGCTATATTATGGGCGACAAAGTAGGTAGGAGTTTGCCGTTTTTTGTACCGCAACTTCCTGCGCGAGCCTCGTCTGGGGAAAACGAGACTGGTGGAGGACGTCAGATCGTTAGATGTAAGACATCAGGACCTCAGTTTAGTTTGGCAACCTTTTATTTATTTTTTGTTTTTGACTATATTCTATTCTTGCTACTATTCAGTGAAGGCGTTCTATAATTGTTGTGAAGGATAATGGAAGGATATTATCATTCAGGCATTTTTTTTGCAATAATGTTCGGAAGATATATGTGAAAGGATCTCTTAGAAAAAAAATAATGTAAGTAGTTTGTAAGTGAATATCTCCATAAAACCCCCATAAAATCACTTGAATAGTGTCATTACATTTGTGTACAAATATAAGATGCTTCGAACATTTGACTTTCCAGAGTGCTTTTTTCAATAAAAATCAAATACTTCGTACAACGCAAAATCCCCACAAAACATGTATGTATTACTTTGAAATAAAAGTAAAATGTCTTCATTTAACGTTTTATTAAAGGGTAAATAAACGTGATAATAAATTTTACGCAAACGTTTTGTTTCCAGCATAAAAGCAGTTAATATTTTTTTATATTATCTCTAACCATTATCGCCAAGCAAATAATGAAACCTTTTGTTGCTTTTCTTTGCGTGTTACGATCACTGTATTCAAAAGAATTGACTCGTTATTTTTGTAATACGTTCATTCTAATTATTTATATAGATTAGACAGAGCTAACATAAAATAAACGTATGAATCAAAGTCACGATTCTGGAATTGCAGAAACTACTTAAATCCTTGCTAATCAACTTTTTCGTTGTTTTGAATACAGGAAAAGAGTTTCAATTGTTCCATCTTTCTGTTTTGTTGTCTAGTGAGTCTATAGCTTCCCGAATGGGGTAAGTTATGAGACTTAAGGGAGTAGGAAGGAGAAGGAAATCTAATCACCAAACTCGGCTAATTCGTTCCTGAATGGTATTCTTTCAACATGAAAATATTGAGAGTATTTACCACCCTGTAAGGTGCCATAAATCTTGAGAGGGGAAGGAGGGACCTACAGGGGTAGATTTTTAACTTATTTGAAATAATTATTGAATTTTTTTTTCCTTTATTTTTCCCAAATTTTACATTTGAATATACACAATATTAAGAAAATAATAAGAATAATGGGAACCCACTAAGGTTCATCCTATGCGTGGGTAATCTAGTTAAATATATTTTATTGTACCTGAAAAGAAAAAAACAGTGGACATATAAAGCAAAAACATGATTAAAATTTGTCTGAACAGTTTGTACAAAATGTGTACCTACACAGTAGTGTATAGCAGGGGTGCTCCAACTTGAACTGCTGGCGATCTACTACAATATTATCAGACTCCAATCGATCGACTCTGAGAGGCTGTTCTTCCACTCAAAATCATGTTCATATAAAGTCGGAAATCGAAGTGATATCCATGGAATAGGTATACGCATCTTCATCATACAAGGCAGGTTTTAACTAAAGATTGATTCTGCGTAAAAGTCCCGAAATAATACATAGTTACCACGGAATAGTCAATTTTGCAGCGTATGGCATGCAACTCAAATGCCAGGCTTCACTCCGTACATGATTAATTGTTATTTAATTTATCTTTATATTGTGAACACAAAACTGGTTTAAATTAAATCTTTATGTGGTGAACTAAAACTACTAAAACTTAGAACATGAACATGGTTTTTCTTTGATTCTGGACTTCGAATAAGAGAATGTTTTCCTTCGAAAAGTATCAACAGATGAATCCACAACTCGAATTTTACACTCTGAACATAAAACTGGTGTAGGTACTCGCTGTAGGTATGGTGGAATGATGAACAACGAGGTTGCGTAATGAAAAACCTTTAATGAGTACCATACAATAATAGCAATACACATACACAATTGTAACACGGTCACGTAACGGTGATAAATACTACAAACGAATTTACGCACTGGGTCAAGGTTGATCGCGGATAGACGAGGCAACTGCTCCGTGGTAAGTTGAACGAATACTCAATTTTCGCTGTTACTAGGCGTCTTTTATATGGCCCGACGTGTGGAGTAGAGTGGTAAATCGTCACTTCGGCTAGTCACCCGAAGGCGCTAGAACCTGTGCATTTCCAAGCGTACGATGGTTCGTACCTTTTCTGGAACGCGTGAGAGGTAGGTAGTTTTGACTCGGTGTATTAGGTACTCATGAATCAGTCGCAAGCCACTCGCGCTAGCTGATAGGCGGGAATGCTCTCGTACGTTCGCTTGCGTACATTTTAACACTGGCGCTCTTTCTGGAAACACCGATAATTTTCGGGGCGATCCCAATGCGTAGTATAACCACGGCTGGTTGCTACACTGGTTTAAATTAAATTTGTATGCGGCGAATTGACACTACACTCAGAACATGAACACGTTTTTTTTTTATTCTGGTAGCACATGCATAGTCTGCAACTAGAATTTTATTACTGCACTTCGAATAAAAGAATGTTTTACTTCGAAATGAGTCAGCAGATGAATCCACAACTGGAATCTTACATTCTGGACCCAAAATTGGTTTTAAATTAAGAGTAAATCTGCTTGCGAGTCCCCAGATTCAATTAGTATTAGGTACTTGCATAATATACGTATGGTTTTCCTACGAATTAATGAAGAATGGTTTGAAACAAAATTTAACTCAATTGAAATATTATGATAACTTTCTTCAAAGTGCGTCAGCAGATTAATCCACTACTGGCATTTTGACAGATTATTCGGAACATGAAACTGGTTTTAATGTAAGACTTAATCTGCACGCGAGTCTTCAGTTTTAATTGATACTACACCCAATTTAAACTACATTAAAAACAGGAAAAAGGTTTTCCTGCTATTTTTATACATGGAAAATATGGACTTACAATTCGGATTGACTGACTCATTTACAAACCAAACCACACACTAGATCTATAACTTTGAGCTTTTAAGGGGGGAAATTTTCAACAATATTTCTCATGAATATGCAAAAAAAATTCTATGGGGGCTTGTGACGTCAGACACCATAGACGAGGATAGAATAAACAACAAAAAAGACGCGACCATAAACAGTATAGGCTACAAATAAATAATACACAAAAAGGCGTGAAAAATGGGCGGTCTACTTGAGGCCTAATTGAGGATCAACTAAAACAAAAACTGTGAAAAGATCTATTATACATCGGCAAATTTTTCTCGACATCGACTTAAAAAGTACTTGCGATCGACTGTTTGAGCACTGCTGGTGTGTAGTGTAATAGTAAATGTGTAGTTGTCACATAAATATTATGTGACTGGTGGAGTTCTTGCCTATTTGGATATTTTGTCTATGGTGTTTTTTTTTGGAGACTGGTAATTTTTTGGGGAAGAGAGATTTTTTTTTGTTTATGGTCACTTCCTCCCGGGCAGCCATGGGCTAGCTATTCGTGAATTGGTCACTCACCATTAAGGTGTTTTAATTTCGTTAAATCATGTGAATCTAAGTTGATTTTAACTTAAAAAGGCGCGTGGTGTTTTTACGTAACACGAGAAGCAAATCCCACTTTTTCCGATGTTGGTAGTTGGCCATTTTGTGGAAATATTTTTGGACACGAAATTGTAAAGTGATTTGGTCCTTGTGTTGGCTACAATAATATGCCATTATGACCCCGCGTCGTGAAGTCACGGATTGCTGACAGTTCTACCGAAATATGCAAGTCTTGGTGACCGGTTGGGGCCACGTGTTTTTTTTAATGGAGTATGGGAGTTGTTTTACACTCTCATAATAATTATTAAATCTATTCTAATATGTAGGATTCTGTTAAAATAAAATAAGAAGATTGGTACTCACTCGGTTTATTGACAAATAACAATTACTAAATAATAATTAACTGAGATGTTGCTTGGTGCACCTATTGTCACGGAGTGACAGGCCGTGCCACGTGTCTCCCCACCTCGCGTCCCAATGGTGGTGGGAGTATCGACACTCCACATGCCTCCCCTCCTAGAATGATGATCATCCTTCCTGAAGTCCTCCTTGAACTCTCTAGCAGGTGGATGAAATATTGGACTGAAGAGGAAGGTATATGTACATGACGGAGAGACAGAAGAGTGTATGGAATGAAGGGCACAAATGTTCGAAGATATCTCGTGCTTAGTATGCCCATCTTTCAGGGAATCTAACTCGCCTACCCGATCGAGTTGTTTTCTCTGGTGTTTTCTCAGGAATTTTTATTGTTGTGGTCGGTTTAATAGTAGGGATTTCTTTCTCCTCCAAATCTGTTTAGAGAAAAGCAGGTTTTAGCCTATCAATGCTTATGTACTTTTGGTGGCCGCGTATTTCCACCAACATTTTCTTAGAATCCCTCAACAATACTTTGAAGGGTCCTTCATATGGTGCCTTCAAGGGAGCTTTAACCGAGTCTGTTCGAATGAAAACATGAGTGCAAGTTCCCAACAAACCGTGTACAAAAGGTTTATCATGGTTATGGTTTGTAGCTGGTATGGGTTTAATATCTTTCAACATATCGGTGACCTTTCTAGCGAACGTCTCTGGATCTGTTGGTGTTGTCTCGGTGAAAAAATCTCCCGGGAGCTTAAGTGGAGTTCCGTATGTCATTTCCGCGGGTGATGTTTTTGCATCCTGTCGAACGCAAGATCTGAGGCCTAAGAGAATCAATGGAAGTCTCTCTGACCAACTACTTGTGGAAGCTACTTTTAGAGCCCCTTTTAGTGTTCGATGCCATCGCTCTATTAAGCCGTTTGCTTGCGGGTGATACGCTGTTGTTCTTAAGTGTTTTACCCCACACAATTTCATGAGGTCTTCGAAGAGCTTACTTTCAAATTGACGTCCTTGATCTGATGTTATTGTATCGGGCACTCCAAACCTAGCTATCCAGTTCTCCATGAGAGCGAGAGCAACTGTCTCTGCCATGATATCCTTAATGGGAATCGCTTCTGGCCATCTAGTGAAACGATCTATAATGGTCAATAGGTAGTTGTTGCCACGTGATGGAGGCAAGGGTCCAACAATATCAATATGAATATTCCTAAACCTCTCCTTGGGTAACGGTAGAGTTCCAATGGGACTGTGGGTATGCCTATTTACCTTGGCCTTCTGGCATAATATGCACGTGGTGACAAACTCTTTTACGTCTTTTTGCATCTTAGGCCAAACGAATCTTTGCCTAAGTGTTTTGTAGGTAGCTCCAATGCCGGGGTGACAAATACTGTGCATGTTATCAAGTATACGGTGTCTCCAAGTCTTTGGTACAAATGGTCTTACAACTCCAGTAGACATGTCACACCAAAGTGTTGTAGGACTTCCGGGAATCTGGACACGTTCCAAACGCAGAGAAGTCTCGGTATTCATGATTGCGATGAGTTCTGGGTCATTGTTTTGGTCTAACGCCACCTCTTCATAATTGATTGGCGATGGAATTTGTATTTCGTCAATCCTTGATAATGCATCGGCTACATGATTTTCTTTTCCGGGTGTTTAGACGATTTTTGTTGTAAATTGCGCGATAAAATCTAACTGTCGTCTTTGCCTTGGCGAATCATTATCTGCTTTTTTGGTGAACGCAAAGCATAAGGGTTTATGATCGGTAAATATGGTGACTTCTCTACCCTCAACCTGTCCTCGAAAGTACTTAATTGCTTCGTAAATGGCTGTGAGTTCTCTATCATAAGTACTGTAATTTTTTTGTGCGTTGTTGAGTTTTCGTGAAAAAAATCCGAGCGGTTTCCATTTCCTTTGCTTTTCTGTTCGTTGTTGGAGGGCTGCGCCTACAGCAAAATTTGATGCATCCACCATAATTGCGAGGTCTGATGATATTTCTGGATGTGTGAGGAGTGTAGCATTAGCCAAATAAACTTTGGTCTGGTCGAATGCCTGAATGAGCTCCTCTGTCCATTGGATTGGTTGCTTGTCTGCTTTTTTTGTATTGGCGATTATGGCGTACAATAATCGTTGGGCCTCCACAGCCTTTAGAATGAACTTTCTGTAGTAATTCAGCATACCTAAGTATCTGCGCATGTCCTTTGCTGTTTTTGGTCTTGGGAAATCTTTGATGATCTCCACTTTATCGGAAAGTGGAGTCGTTCCCCCATTTGAAATTTGGTAGCCAAGGAATTTAATACTGGATTGACCAAACGTGCTTTTCTCGGCGTTAATGATCAAACCGTGTTCCTCAAGAAGTTTGAATACTGTTTCGAGGTGCTCCATGTGTTTGTTTTCGTCCTCGGATGCAATCATAATGTCATCGATATATGCAAACCAAAAATCCAAGCCATTCAGTACTTGATTTAAAACGCGTTGAAACGTCTGTGCCGCGTTACAAAGCCCAAATTGTAAATGTGTGAACTCAAAGAGACCAAATGGTGTTATGATGGCGGTCTTTGGAATATCACTCAAACCAATGGGAATTTGGTGGTATGCACGAATTAAATCTATAGTGCTAAAAATGTTGGCTTTAGACAACTTGTGAGTGAAATCGTTCAGTTGTGGAATCGGGTAACGGTCTGGAATCGTCTGAGAATTGAGCCTGCGATAATCTCCGCAGGGTCTCCAACTGCCGTCCGATTTTTGTACCATGTGCAAAGGGCTTGCCCAACAGCTTTTTGATGGTCTACATATTCCTTATTGTACCATAAGGGCAAATTCCTTCTTTGCTGCCTCTAGCATTAGTGGTGTCATTCTTCTGGCCCTGGCTGAGGTGGGTGGTCCAGTTGTTTCAATACAGTGGGCTACAGAATGTTTAACTTCTACTTCTCGATTGAAGGGTCGTGTAATTGCAGGGTATCGCTGTAGACATTGGTGGTATTTGCTTGTATTGTTGACCGTAGATACACCCGTACTTGCATAGTGAATGCTCTGTCCCGTTGACGTTAGTTCCGTCGTTGCGTCGATGAGTCTCCCTTTCCGAAGGTCCACTAGAAGATTAAAATTTTCTAAAAAATCTGCCCCCAAAATTGCGCGCTCTACTTCGGCTATGACAAATGTCCATGGAAATGTTCTACGCAATCCGAAGTTAACCATCATTCGGCGTAGTCCGTGTGTCTTGATAGGAGTACCATTTTCCGCGTAGAGTGCCACATTTGGCTCGTGTTGTTCAAATGTTTGCGGTGTTTTGAATTTGCTGGGAATTACAGAAATCTCCGCCCCGGAATCAATCAAAAAGTTTATATTGTTTTGCCGGTCCCAGATGTGCAACCTTTTCCAATTTGCTCTATGTAAGTTGCATTGACACAGAGCTTCTTTAGTTTTCCGAACTCTTTGTCATCGGCGGCCAATCACAGGGTGCGATGCACTTTTTCGCAAGTTTTCCGAACTTGTAATGATACCAGCATCGTTCGTAAACTTTTTTTGTTTGATGCCTGCTACGCGATGGTGATCTTGATCGCCTCTGTTTATTGATTTCCATTAGCTTTCCATCGCTTATTTTATTTGAGTAGGATGAACTAGGAAAACCTCCTTCTACGTGGCATATATCATTGCTGCTATAGACATCTGCCATTTTGTCGGCGATTTCTGCTAGCTTGTCTAAGTCCTGATCGGCCGATACAGTCAGTATAGCTTGCGTGTTATTAGGCAGCCGTTGTAACCACAGCGTCCTGAAAAGTTCCGTGTTGATGATGGTGGGTCCTGCCAGTTCTTTCATCTGACGTAATAGCTGAGACGGTGTATTATCTCCAAGCTGAAGTCCGTATACGAGCTTGGCAGTTTTCTTTCTCTCGGACTCTGTAAACCTAGTCACCAATGCCGATTTTAATGTGGCATACATATCCCGTGTGGGTGGGTTCAAAACGATGTCACTAACCACGGTTAGTGTTTCACTGTCCAGTCAACTTACGATGGAGTAGTATTTTGTTGCATCGGAACTAATGCCGGCTATGATAAATTGAGCCTCAATTTGCGTTAACCACAGTTGACACTTATCCCGCCAAAAAGGCGGCATCCGAACCCCCACTCTTGCAACCTGATGACTAGTGTCCTGGTCCGTCATATCTTTATCGTTATTTTGCTGCGTGTTAGCCATTAACTCGCTTGGGCAACTTTAATTGTGTGTGTAATGGTGTGCAGTCTCAAATATAATAAATAATAAATGTATAAATTATTACGTGTAATAATAATGAATGCGTAATAATGTTATTTGAAATCGATTGACTCCGTGACGTTGTTTATTTGCATCAATCAAATTACGTTATTAGCGCCAAGTGGTACCAATTATATCTATGAATATACTAGTAATCTAGACAGAACCCTACGCAAGAAACTAATTATCAGCGATATCGAAACGCGAAAAATTGTTAAGACGGCAAATAAATACTAAATACCGGTCAATAAAAGGGAGTGGGCCTTGCGTTATGCGCTCGAATACATAAAATGCCCTTTTAAAGAGGCAATTGTACTAGGCTACGCTCGGCTGCTCGGGTTTCGATGTAGCGGGAACAAAATTTATTTCAGAATGTGGGTAGGTACGCGAGCAAATAATAATGCGATGTCGTAAATAATATTAATTTCGCGTGTTTTTATCGGGGTCACCAAATTTATGGGAGTTGTTTTACACTCTCATAATAATTATTAAATGTATTCTCATATGTAGGGTTCTGTTAAAATAAAATAAGAAGATTGGTACTCACTCGGTTTATTGACAAATAACAATTACTAAATAATAATTATCAGAGATGTTGCTTGGTGCACCTATTGTCACGGAGTGACAGGCCGTGCCGCGTCTCTCCGCACCTCGCGTCCCAATGGTGGTGGGAGTATCGACACTCCACAGGAGCTTGTTGAGATAGCCCAAGGCTGGATACGCTCCTTGGAGGTGTAGCGGCCTTCTTCCCAAATAGAAGGAAGGCCTAGGCTCTCTTGATTCCGCGCCGTCCCCGGTTGAGGAGGCTGGAATTCCCGTCCCTTCTCGTCTTCTCTCTACGAAGCAAGTTCGCGGTCGTCATCCGGCGTTATATTCGTTTATTTAGATTAGCGTGTTCAGGAGTCTATCTGGTATGTTTATGTTTTGTATTTTTATATTACATTGGTATAAATTTAATGCTAACCTTCCATTGAAATTTGCACTCTCATGTTTGTTTTTTGGTTGGATACAATATAGTTTTATAAAATTCATCTTCTTTTTATTTTCTGATTTCCCACCTACTTGACAGAAAACTACATGTCCCATTATCCTGAGCTCTGGTCTCTGCTCTGCCGTATAAAATTACACTACTCTTATATTGTACCAGAACATCATTTCGTTTCATAGTGTAAAAATAAGTGTAAAGTTTGTGAGAAACGTAAAGCGATATAATTTAAATAACTTATAAATGTTTCAATGTCTATATTGCTAAGCCATAATTTTAACTCTTTTGTGAATTGAGGTCTAGGTTTAGTTGTCACTTGAATATTTTTAGGTAAATAATTTAAGGTAAGTTTGAGGTTCAATGAAAATGCCGTGAGTTTGCATTAGTTTGGTATTCGTTTGAAGGGTATAAAAACAGTATTATTTCTAACGTTGATGTTTTTAAAGAAATATTTCGTAGTTTGGAGCAGAGTAAATAATTTAGCAAAGCACCAATATCTGTCTCAATGGGGGGCGGCAAATACGAAATAACCCAAGTACACTTCCTGGTCCCCTAGTACAGTCGATCGAGGATTGATTGGATAACTTTCGGTAACTTCTCATCGTTTCCTGGCATGATTGGAGATCGCCAGTATATTAGTAACAATTGATAATGACTCTCTCTCTCTGGTTTCAATCCTGGGATTGGTTTGCAGCAATTTTCTCTTTTCGTCTCTTCCACTCTTCCCTTTCTTGGGCGGCTCTTTTGAAGTCTGCACATGATGAGCAGCGGACTATAATGACTAAGTGTTCTTAATATAGGTATTCGACGTCAATTTATTGTTGTTTGTACGGAGTTCTCCTGGAGACATCAAAAGGCCTCCCTCAGCCAGTCTTATTCAAAACTTACCCCATGGACTCACAGTGAAGTAGAAATAAAATGAAGAAAAAAAACAATATTTAGGTAGGTACTTAATGACGATGACTAATAATAAAAATAAAATTCTGAGCTGAGCCACTCGGATGCAGACACGGCAATGTCGTTAATTGATTTCTATGTCTTGTCCCAGAAGCTGGCTAGTCGGTGGCGAAGTAAGGCGGGGAACGAGTACACCCTCCCTTCAGTGAGTATCGTGGAAGCACTGCAGAACCTTGGTAGTTGCATAAGTTGCCTGTATGCATTACTGTATCACACTTTCAGCTTCTACCATTGCTCTGCTGAGTATTTTGTCCACATCTTAATGATTTCGGATGCGACTGTAACTCGCATCTAAGAGCTGGGGTGTGAGAGAGATAAACCTAATACCTAATTACTTACACATTATGAAGTCTTCCTACCTGTTATCTTCTAATGCATCAATAATATTAACACCGAAAAATGTGAAACAAAAGAATCAGAAAAAGATTCGGCCATATATAGAAATTGAAACCAGGACCTCAGACTCGCCGCGCCGGAGCTTTGCAACATAGTGTATTTTTTATTTATTTACGACCTCAAGGCTTTTACGTAAAACATGAATGTTTTTTTACGTTAGTGTATTAAAAAAGTATGTATTTATTAAAAACATAATAAGAGAGAAAGAAAATTAATGAATATAATTAATTGATGCGAAATGATAATAATTATTGCCCCAGTAATAATTATTATCCTGACTTGGTAAACCTCTTCCAAATTATTTTGCTTGCTAGCCGGTCGTGGATTTGTTCCTGTTTGGCTGCATATTTCATTGTTGAATCGCTTTGCCTTTTCGCTTCTTCGATTGTCAATACTGTTTACGAGATTTCAAACAGGTTACTTTACTACAGACGGGGATTCGACTTGTCACCTGTTATTATAGTGATGTGGTCTTCATCAAAGTGTTTGCGGGTTGATAGTTATTATTTAGAATATCGCATGATCCAACAGGAACATATTTTTTGTTCTTTGTTAATTTCTCTAATCCTAGCAATGTTTTGGAACTCTAAACCGTGTCATTGTAATGACCACAAAGTCCCTTTATTTAAATATACAAGGATCTGTTATTTTGAAATCAAATCTTTTATTTCATATTCAACGCTCACAAAAGGAACCTGTTACTTTTCCACAATCCATTTTCTTTCATCAAAGATATGAAAAATAAAATACAATGAAATTGATCCAAAAATTTAAAGGAATAGAGAAAACAGACTGTGGTAGCAACAGGATTGTAAAATGCCTATTACTCAAATTTCTCAAATTTAATTACTCAAATTTAAGTAATTTGTATAAAAAAACCAAATCGCTCATTATTCTTCTGCAAGATAAATCGGTTAAATCAATTGATTTTATTTAAAAATATGGCGATTTTCATCGATTTATAACAGTGGTATCATTTTTATCTATGTAGTGGCAACCCTAAGCACCGCGAATGTTCTTTGGGAAATTGTGTGGGGTCGCCAATATGTACAGATCTTACAGAGCATGCCCACGTCTGTAAGACTGGATGCATTTTTAAATATGTGCGGAGGTGTTTAAATAATAACCCTTGATATTCACACGATTCACAATGTATTTACAATAGAAACTTTATGTTACTATAATTTGTACAAGATTAATATTTTTCTTGCTTTGAGGCAAAGCAGGTGGAGAGGGCGAACACTAAAACTGGAATGGTTTTACAAAACAAAATACGTTGTCCCGCACCTAGCGAGTGAGTGGTGACCGGTGGTACCACCGTGCAAAAACGAACAAAAATGATATTTTATGGCTGTTCGCTACCTCGCTACAGTTCGAACCAATGGCCTACGCCGCCATTATCGTTACGGTGCCTGGATTGACTACACGTTTGTTTTAGTTTCTCGAAACTTTTGATTTTTGTCGCGGTAGATTTAAGTTTTATTGTGATAATCTAATAAACACAACTGGCATTTACCTAAAGTGTTATTATTCCTGATAATCCCACGATCTTTGTAGAGTAATGTTTTCAGTGGATTTATGGACAGTTTGAAATCGATGAAAGGTTTAGTAGAGAAAGACGTCGCACTATAACTAGTTCAGTTCCGCTGAGTTTCTCAAGACAGATGAAGCATTCCCTGCTAATAGCCAATATTCTGTAAGAGAGGACACCGGAAGAAGCAATGTTGATGATTTCGGCTATCAGGAAATAAGTCTATCTTAGAAATTCAGTCCATCGGAATATCGTTCACCGGAATGTATGTATATCGAAGTCAAGTTCATCATTTCAAAGATATCTACGTGTTTTCCCCTAAGTTATTACTTATGCTTCATGCATTGTCCGTAGAAGACTTACATAGATTATATATAAAATACGAAATGATCCCTCTCTAATTTCGCAAAAAAAGTGTTAATGGCGTCAATCGAACAGCAACTTATATGGGTATGGGTACCGCCGTCCCAGGAACCATTTATTCTTAATTATTATAGGTTACCTCAAGTGGTTCGCTATGTTTTGGTGTTTGTTGAACAGGGGTGCCCGGGTTCATGGGGTGAGGTTTGTCCGGGTCTTGGCGGCGGATACGTCTGTCCACCAGCTGCATGGCAGGCCGTATCGGGAGAGAATGGTTGAGGGAGTCCCTTTGACTTCTCCAGCCGTCCTCTCTCGGAATATTGCCTTGCACTTTTGGAAGGAACGGATTCATTCTTTAGAGCTTAGGCTTCGGGTGGGGATGCTATCCTTGTTCTACTGATATTTCAATGGATGATGCTCCAAGGGAATGAATGAATGAATGAAAGGGGATGAATCATTGATCCCTTCGGTACCGGTGCATAGACGGGAAACACGCCGAACACGTACCCAACATATGTACACGGTTGACATTTGTCACAAGAGAACTGGTCACTTCTTCGACTCATTTTTATTTCAACAACTCGGCTGTGGAACGATTTTCCGACTTTTGTGTTTCCTCCTTCCTACAACATGGGTCTCTTAAAGACCAATGTTCAGTCCTTCCTTTCCTCAAAAAGACCCTCCACACAGCATTTCAGATGACATAGGCCCTGAGGGAAATTATTTTCCTCAGGGCCTCCTGTGTAAACAGGGCTTCCTGTATAATAAAAAAATCATACATCCGTCACTCCTGGACACACTAAGCCCCAGATTGCTACCCACCCCAAATACTTTTTTCCTTCCCAGAACTTCCTGTCCTTCCTTTCCTAAAAATACCCTCCACACGTCATCCCGATGATGTGAAAGATGACATAGGCCCTGAGGGGAATTATTTTCCATAAGGCCTCCTGTGTGGATATAATGTAAAAAAAAAACCAAAAGAAAATCAACGAACGCAAATGAAAAGGAGATCATATACTTCACTTCTTACCTAATTTATTGAATATAATTGGTCAATATGACTTGGTTAAGTGGAAAAAATAATCCTTGAAAAATTTCGGATAGTCCAAACCCTCGACAAATCAGTTCAAATTTTGAAAATAGCAATTAAAGTAACTATTTGCTAAAAGTATTACAATATTATTGTAACGGACGTGTTCGCACCCTCAAAACATCTTTCATCAAAGTTCATCGCTGGTGGCATCCTTTACATTTTGAGGTAATTTCTTGGAAATTCTGCTGAAATTTCTGGCCTCGAAATGTTAATGTACCGTGCCGCCAGCGACTAAATTTGGTGAAAAGATATTTTGTTTCTTTAGGTATAAATTTCCTAATACTTATTTTATAAAATTATGTAAAATAATGTTTTCCCGGTGCGACAAATAAACGCTACCTGTCGCAGGTTGCCACCGGGGACATTTATATAATTTTCATGTAAAATTGATATTTGTTACATATTCTATTGTTTTGAATATTAAGCCTCTGCAGGAGGCGCACGAATTTTTGCCTCTGCAGGAGGCGCACGAATACTTAGCCTCTGCAGGAGGCAGGCACCTTTTAAATACTTTGCCGCCAGGAAGCAAACTAGTTTGCATCCAGGGAAGAGCAACCTACCATTCCAGGGAAAAGCAAACTACTTTTCCAGGGAAGAGCAAACTACCTTTCCAGGGAAAGGCAAACTACTTTTCCAGGGAAAAGCAAACCGGAGTCTACTCCTTTTCCTCCTTCGCCGCCAGGCAAGAAGACTCCTTTTTTCCCCCAGCAATCACTCCTTTGCCGCCCGAAACAGGGACACCAAGAGCCTGCTCCAGGGAAAAGGAGTCTGCTTCGCCCCCAGGAGGGCGACCTTAAAATATATATTTTTTCGATTCATTTAACTTACACACCCCGCAGGACAATGAAACAAATATATTTCATTCCAGAGTCCTGCAGGGCATCCAGGAAAAGAGAGTTTGAGTCTCTGACCCTTAAACTCACAATGCTAGGGCGTTTTTTGCCCAGTAAAAACAATTCCTTGCAAGAATCCGTTTTTTCCCATTTTAAAAATCCAGGGACCTCGTAAGACAATGAAACAAACAGGTTTCAGTAGATAGTCTTACGGGGGACCTGGAAAAAATACTAGATTTTCATTTTAAATTTACACAACTCGCCAAACGGCAAATACCTATCACAAAATTATAAACTTACCTTTAAATCAATGCAAATAACTGTACAAACATGTTAGACTTAAGACATTTACCTATATACATTAAATGTGCCCTGTATAATTGTTATTAACTTGCAATTTTAATCGACCACTTTCATGGGCGATACCGCCAAAATGACGACGCCACATAAATGTCGCCCTATTTATACGATGAGGAGCGAGTCCAGAATCCCCTCCACATTTTGTATAAAACAATGCCCGATCGCCGTCGGGTTCAACTAACCCAATAAATACGACGATTTTTTCAAATTAATCATGTTCAGTTCAACTGTTTAAATATTACCTCAATCGTTTGATTACTCTTTCCTACCTCTGGAAATCTTCGACCCGCTGCCTCCTGCTGAAGTTCTGCCTGAACGAGTACCTGGTGCCTACCGCTGCAGTCGGCCCTAACTCTGGGCACACCAAGGCACCGCTCAGGCAGAAACTAGGCGCATCCAGGACCACTACTCACTGGATGTAGGGAGGCCAGCCAGCTCTAATCATCATCATCAGCTTGTACGTCTGGAAGACGTGCACGAGACAGGTCCCTTTTTTACAGTTCTTGTAAAGACGCTGACACGTCTGTTACAATTATATTAAGATACTTTATCGCTTGTCTGAATTCTGTGAACGAATACTTCATAATTTGAAATTGATGACACTTAAATTCAAAGCAAAATTTTTGGAGTACATTGAACCGGAGTGACGGACACAATATAAACAAGTTTGTTATTGATTAATTTGTCTCTTTTCACAATTTATTATTTTAAAATGATGTGCGGTATATTTGCGGCACATTCCAAGGTGGTAGATTTTCTCAGTATCACCCTGGTTTAGACCAACCTTTCAGAATTAAAACGTTGCTTCAATGGCTTTAGCCGTGCTTAGTGAGCAGATTCGAATAGCTAAGTACTTCGCCTTTCTCCTCCCCACATTCTTCACCTCAGCCTCACAACACACCCCACCCCAATAGTCATGTGCGGGTATTTTTTATTGCATTTTAGTTTATCAGTACGAACCTCTTATACATAACATATATTATATGGTTAATTTTTACATTTCACACCTCTCTTTTGACATCCGGAACAATTATTAGACAAATTCCGGGATATTTGCTCCACCTACCGGAACCAGCCCCCTACGTGTCGGTCCGGAACCACATTCAGGCTTTCCGGAACGGCGCCGCGCGCTGGTGTAATTCTGATGGCATTCCGTGTGGATATTGACTATTCAATTGATCCCGTTCATGTATAAAATGATCCTTTCTTAATTAAAACGACGACCGCAGAACCGTTCTCCAAGTAATTAGACCCTTAAATATATAATTTATTTTTAATGTTGACTGGGAAAAGGTTTCTCGTTCGTGTATTTGTGGCTTTTTGTATAATTTTCGTATGTTTTTGCGTTCAATTTGATTTTAATTATTTTAGCGCGTTACAACTGTTTCAACAGAACACAATCATGTTTATGAATATGATCAGATGGCTTATGTGGTTGAATGATAAGGTTCCTCTACTATGAATCCAGATGTCGTAGGTTCAAATCCTGCCTTACTGATTTTTGTGTTAGTTTATTTTGTTTTTTGGGTACTGACTAAGAGGAATGAGCGAGCACTGGATGTTTTCGAAAGGAAAATTTTGGGGCGTATCTTCGGACCGGTTTCAGAAAATGTATTTTGGCGCAGACGTTATAACAATGCGCTGTATACTCTAAGGATCTAAAGGTCACAAAATTTATAAAACTGGGAAGACTTCGGTGGTTGGGTCATGTAGAGAGAATGACCGAGCATCAAGCACCAAAGTCTCTGCTGAATTCAAGACCGACAGGGCGAAGGAGCCTGGGAAGACAAGTTTAAGATGGAACGACAACAAAGATATATCCACCTTGGAGATTGTAAACTGGAGAGAGCTGGCACAAAACCATGATGAGTGAAAGAAGACTCTTGAGGAGGCCAAGACCCACCAGGGGTTCTAGAGCAAAGAATGATGATGATCATGATTATTTTATTTCACAAATAATTATACACGGTGCAATTTGCAGCACGATCCGGTGTCCAATGTACTCTCAGGATCGTTCGGGATAAAGACCACCGTAAAGAATAAAAAAATGAATTAAATGGGTTTAGCCATGTTAGGTGATCATATTTGTTTCGACAGATACTACCTCACCTGCATGTTTTTGTTTTTTTCCCTTCCCCACTACTTTCAACCTCAAAAGATACCCCAAATAGAAAAGTCATACTCACACAAGTTTTGGACAGTTGGGAACAATTTGACTCTTCGCGGTATTGCAAAAATAAATCGATATATTTTCATTAAAATTCATGGGTTGATACATCCGTTAAGAATTTTTTTAAATCAAAAATTCTAATATAACAGTGGAAGGATTAATTTAAGAAAACAAAATTAATAGGTAATAAAATTAATTAAATATTTTTTCACAGAAAACAGTTTTCTCAGGAATTTTCAAATGACGTACCTGTAATAAGGAAAATAGTTTATTTTCTTTTTCCAGTTCACCAGTCAATACGAGTATCAAAGGTTCCAACATGTCAAAAAACAAAAACTTCACCATTTCAATAAGCAGTTATTTCTTGGAGAAAGTAAAAACTCATAAATCACCCAACTTTCGTCGCAACCCTTGCTCCCCATACGTTGACATGTCAAACATGATTTTCTCTCTGAGCTATTGATAAGGGCGGGGAGGCCTTCTAGGAAAACTCTTGGTCCTATTTATTCACGGATTCTATTTCGCCAGGGCTTAGGACTTGGGGCCTCGGTCAACCGCTAACACGTACCATTTAGTAATTCTGGACGTTTTCTTCGCGTTATTCTTTTCCATTTGGGTTTCTTTAGGTGATTTAACATTTCGCAAAATAAAAACAATAATCTATGCAAGTTTAGTCTCACCTAAAACTAATCGTTCTGACACGGAGGAATTTATCAATTATTGTTCATTTTCTAGTAGATTTTAAAATTTAAAAATTAAAGATTATGGCTAAATTCCTTGACGTATCAATGAGAAAACCAATTTAGGAGATGGTTATTAGTAAAAATATTATTATTTGTTAACTCCTCTGCGACAGGTCATCCCAAATGGTTCGTAATTTCGTGGTTAACCGGATCGGGAGAGACTAGATAAAGGAAACCTTTTGACCTCTTGAGCGGGACCCTCTCAATACTTGCACCGCAGTGGGAGGAATTGATTCATATGCCCGTCACTCCTGGACATACTAACACCCAGATTCCTACCCATCACTCATGTCTTTTTCCTCAAACTACCACACCTTCTTGTTTCACATGTTATGCCGTATTGCGTTAGCTCCTTCTTTAGCCAATTTTCCGGACAGCGTTGCAGTGTCCATCATCTGCCGGATCAGCTCTTATAATGGACACTGCAACGCTGTCTGAAATGTTGTCTGAAGAAGAGGGTCGCGCAACACGGCATAACACCCCAAAAACAAATAACGAAAATACCTTTGGCCGCGAAAATCTAAAAACGTATCTACCACCCCCTCCTTACCTAAAAAGACCCCCACACAGCACCCCCAAAGACGATGTATGTCCTGAGGGAAATTATTTTCCTCAAGGTCTCTTGTGTTACCTAATGTTAAAAACCGCATTATCCTTTTTTTAGATTTCTGTATACATACTCGGTTATTATTTTAATTTCGATTATATTTTATATAACAATGACGGGATAATTGAATCTGATGCAGGGTATTATGCATTGGTTAAATTATTTTAGTGTAACATGTTAAGTGTGTATTTAAAAAATATTGGTGTCACAAAATACTTTCTCAATAATTATTCAGTAAGTTATTATATCGCGTTGGAGAATAATTTCACACTGAAATAACCTTTACAATTTTCATAAGAGAATAGCTCGCCGTTTGAGAGATAAGAGTGAGACAACTAATAGATAATTTGCTTTATAGTTGTGATCGACCAAGGCATTATTATCACCAGTACATTATTAACACAGCGCAACTTAGAGGCATTTCACCCCAAGTGCACTTAACTGGTGTCTTAATCCATAAATTGCATGCATTAACTAAGACATGATTTCAGAGGTGCACTTAAAATTTCTCTCGTGGTGGTGATTATGTACCTACATTATAACAGACCAGGTAACTTTAAACTAATAAGTTATTAATATTAACACCTACATATTTACAGAATAGACGCTTTTATAATTACCGTCAAGATCCATGGTAACGGTTCCGTGGCGGCAAAAAAGGGCAATAAACAAACGTTCCTTATCGTTATAACGCTGCAGCTATTTCTTACCCATTAAATAATGGTGAGACAAAAGATGAGATGCACAAAATACGTGTGACTTTTCCCTATGAAGGAAACAGATATATCTTATAACTGCTCTGCCACGGCGAAGGGGATTTTTTCGTTTAATTTTCTATATACGTGTGAGGGAGATGTATGATAATGACTGCATGTTTCCTTTGGGGGTGCAGACTTACGTTTACCGTTTGTCTCATTTTCCACTGTTGTTATTTAGTGTGTAAGATAAAGTTTGCAGCATTATATTGTTATGGTACGCCCTAAACGACAGAATTCGAGTCCATAAGAACACCGCCGCAGACAGCAACACCCCGCTTCCCCCTGTTTCCTGTTACCTACTTCCTCTCCCCTCTGCATTCCCGGGCAGTCGAGAATTGCAAGCCGCTTCGGGAACACGTTACGCTCCTCGGATCGAACACCGAGTTCGCGGCTAATTTCTGTCGATCAATTTGAACGCAATTACATCTGCGATGTTAATTGAAGTACATACGGGTTTTAGCGCTGGTATTCTGCCATGCCTGTGTGAACTTCGGGTCCTGTCCTAGACTCGGGAAGTGCCCCTGCTGAACCCGGAAGGCGTAGATCCCCGAACATCATGTAAGCTGTACAATTATTCCCTCTTCTGTTTGTGTCCTATAACGATAGACTGTAAACCCTCGCGAAAAGCCATCACTCAGAGAGTTTCGTTTCAGAGATCACGAGGTATAAACACGATAGCTAGGTTTGTGTAATATGCATTTCTTGTATTGAATTGTACTGTAATAACCTATGTACTGTGTTTTGAATTTGCAATACATGAATCTATTTAACTCAATCCTGTTGTTAATCTGCCTCGGCAGGAGCATTTCCTAGAGTGTATTTCCCGGACGACCGTGGGGGAGAGAGAGAGTTCCGAAGCATTCGTGCGACCTGCCCCTGGAATAGAGGGTACTTTTGTCTCTGCTGTGAGCTGGCCTGGGACATGTTAGGGCCCATCATAACAACTGTCGCCATAGCGTGGGGCCTCAGAATTTTTTTTCTCTCTATCACGATCGCTTTGCGGAGTGCAACTTGTCGAAATCCTCCCTGTACAGGAATTGTTTTGTGAACATTAATTATACCTTGATATTCTACACCCAGTGTACAGTGAATTCTGTGAAAAAACCACAGAAACCTATGTGTAAATTGGATCCATAACATAGATCTGATTGTAACCATGAATCACGCCGCAATTGAAAACATGGCCATTTTGGAAGCTACTAGAAGGACGCCAACATTTAAACCGCGAACTTGACTGCGCAGGCGTGACCCTTTTGTTCACCAAGCTACGGTCAATTTCGCGCCAATCTCAACGGCAAATGTTCACGCGGTAAATACCTATTCTCTGGATTGCGCGCGCAAGTGCTTAGTCTCGCGCCAAAATTCCAACGGAAAAAACCCGTCGGAACGAAATAATTAACTGTTGCCATGCAGCGTTTATAATCAAATCGCCTTTTTATGACTGAACCGGATAGCAACGGAAATTATTATAAATTTGATTCTGGAACCCTAGTTATTTTGCGAATTCCTTAATCAAAAATTTCGGACTTACGTTTTTTTGTTGTTTCTGCACAATATACCAATTGGCCCACTTGTGTCTGTCAAATTAGTACAACTTATATTTGACTAAATGAACAAAATAATGACTTTTTTTTCCCATTCTACATTATAGGTACCGTTTTTTTTCAGCATAAGTGTAAAGTGAATTGTGTTTTTTTCCTTACTTAAAGAAAAGTGAAATAATAATAAAACCAATGATTGATTCCATGAATAAATAAAATAATTTTAATGTGGTTGTCGTAACGAATCCCATATTCAGTTATTTTCATCCGGAAGTTTGTTCTTATTTGACAGAAGAGTGCCTTTTGTGAATTTTAGTGCCTTTCTCAGTGCAAAGTGAAGTGAAAAAAAATAAAAAAGCCGTTTTCTAAAGGTCAGTCCTGGCAATTTTTTTGAAAATAAATAAATACTTGTGAATTTCACAGTTTTCTCAAAAGTGGTCAGTGAAACACAGAAACCTTTACTACTAAGGTCTTTCCACGCAAAATTTTTTTTCGTATGCCTTCCTTTGACAAAGATTCTGGTGTCATTTATACCAAATTGTAGTATGAAATACAGTTTTCTATAACTATTTTAGAAGTGCCAACCAGTGGTTACCAAGTGAAAAGTGCCTCACAAAATTAATTTTGCGTTTGCTAAAGGAAACCCCTGGCAAATTTTTTTCACCACCCGGGAAACTCACAATGGAAAACAATCAAGCTATGGCATCATCCAATTTGGGTATCATTCCCAACGTGCACAACTTATCCAAAACTCACTTACAAACTGCTTTAAGGGATAGAGGACTCTCGCCATCAAGCAAATCTAAATCTACATTAAAGGCTTATGCACTCCTATTTAACAAAAAGTACATTAAGAGAATAAACCTCGCCCCCTCAAGCGAAAATAATTCACGCTCGGCTACGCAAGTTTTGGATAATCTTGTTCCTAACAAAGAACCTATGCCGCAAGTAATGGTAAAACAGGACATCGCACCCACCTTGACACAAGATAAAACTTACGATTTATCCTCTTGGAAAGTCAAATATAATGGCGTCTCCGATGTGCTGGATTTCATCGACCGTATCGAAGAAATGGCTACAATCAAAAATATCCCATTCGAGATTCTACGAAAAAACTTCATAGAACTCATCTCCCCAGAATTGATACCCTGGCACCGCATTCAAAAAACTAAATGCAAAGATTGGAATAAACTCAGATCTGCCCTAATCTCGAGCTTCGGAAAAACAGAAGCCCAGCACAGGATCAAATTATCTTTACTATCTATTAAACAGCTGGTAAATGAACCTGTAGCAACATTCATAGAAAGGGCTGAATCCATTAACATCAAGCTTTCACATCCCGTTTCGGAAGCTGAACTATTACCAGTCATAACTGATGGCCTTTTAAGCAGATACGAGAACATCATCACCTCGCAGAAAATTGCATCCCTGGCCCAGTTAAACGAGGTCTGTCTCCTTCTGGAATCATACCAGGATAGGAAGAACATAAAGAATGTGTCAAATAATGTAGTTGTGCCAAGCCGTTCGTCTGGTTTAAAACCAGAATTCGACAACAAAAAAGTGTGCTCTTTTTGCAAAAAAGTAGGCCATCTGGCCACTACTTGTTTCAAGCAAGCGAGGTTTCTGGAATCCAAGGAACCCCGAACTTTCAAGAGGCATCACTCTAGGGACCGCTCTCCTCCACGCGACGAACTGCGCAATATTTTCAAGAAATCAAGGCACAACATGGAAAGGTTACAAAACCCAAGCGATGTCAGACCTCAGGTGGATTTCTCCAAGCCCCCACCAAATTTCTACATGAAGAGGCCAAAAAACTAAATAATAACCTCTCAGGCACCCATTCTGAACCAAGGTCTAAAGAATGGACTGATTGGTTAGCACACATTAAGTATTTTAACCAGACCTTAAATGTTTCTTCGGTTTGTTGCAAACAAGCTAAAGATGGGAGACCCTATGCTTCTTTCTCTGTTAACAATGTGACCTTTTCCGGATTACTCGATAGTGGGGCATCTATCAGCTGTCTTGGCAACAATGCTCACTTGCCTTTTGTTAACAGTGATTTTAGAATTTCGCCCCAATCGACACACCTGACGACTGCAGATAATGTTTCTCAGCCGGTCATCGGTGCCCTTGCCCTGCCAATTAATTGTAACAATAAAATAGTTACAATCAATTTTCTAATAGTGCCCTCTATATCCCAGAATTTCATCCTTGGCGTTGACTTCTGGAAGGCATTCAATGTTGCTCCCCAAGTATTTAATACTCTTGGCGAAACCTCCACTGCCGCTCAAATTAGTGAGATCCGCACAATAATACCTCACGAAAATTTAAGCACGGACCAGGCTCTCCAACTAAAGGAAATGGTCAATAAATTCGAATCAATATCCTTCGAAAAATGTGGACTAGGTTTGACAAATTTGGTGGAACACCATATCAAAACCAATGGCCCACCCATCAAGCAACGTTATTACAACTTAGCCCCCCAAAAACTTAAACTTTTAGAAAACGAACTTGACGAAATGTTAAAAATGGGTGTGGTGGTTCCCAGCAGAAGTGCATGGACCAACCCAACTCTTTTGGTTTCTAAAAAAGACGGCTCTGCACGTTTCTGCCTCGACAGTAGACGTTTAAACTCTTGCACGGAAGCTGATGCGTATCCCTTACCTCACGTTCACGCAACCTTAGACAAGCTGCGTAACGCCAAGTTCATCTCTTCTGTCGATCTCAGCAAAGCGTTTTGGCAAATACCCTTGGACGCAGAATCGTGCGAAAAAACTGCTTTCGTTGTACCTGGTGGGGGAATGTTCCATTTTAAAAGATTACCCTTTGGTCTAAAAAACAGCCCCGCCGAGTTACAAAGACTGATGGACAAACTTTTCGGTCCTGAAGTCGATAATAGCCTGTTTTGTTACCTTGACGACCTCATCATCGTCAGCGATACCTTTGAAAAACACCTATTAATGCTGGAAAAAGTTTTCCAACAACTCAAGTTCGCTGGTTTAACCATCAACTTGAAGAAGTCTGAATTCTGTAAGTCCCGTCTACGTTATTTGGGATTCATTGTCGACGAAAAAGGTCTAAGAACAGACCCCGCTAAGGTGGAAGCCATGGCAAATTTTCCCCGACCCAAAAACGCGAAGGAAGTCAAAGGTTTCCTTGGACTTGCAGGTTACTACAGGAGATTCATCAAAGACTTTTCCACTATTGCAGCCCCCTTAAATAAAATTACCGGCATTCGTAAAGGTGTCAGCAATTTCCGATGGTCTGTCGAAACTGAAGAAGCGTTCACAACTTTAAAAAATGCCCTTCAAAAAGCTCCCGTTCTGAATTGCCCGGATTTTGCACTCTCTTTTACCCTCCACACGGATGCCTCCAATGTAGGAATCGGTGGAGTCCTTACTCAAGAATTCCCAGATGGCGAACACCCTGTAGCGTATTTTTCCCGTACACTAAACAAACACGAGAAAAACTACGGAATTACCGAGAAAGAATTATTGGCTGTATTGGATTCTGTTCACCATTTCCGCGGTTACATAGACGGTAGCAAATTTACTGTAGTCACAGACCATAGTAGTTTGAAATGGTTGATCTCTTTAAGTAATCCCTCCGGTAGGCTCGCTCGCTGGTCCTCCCGTTTGTCTCAATACAATTTTGATGTTGTTCACCGTAAAGGCGCGGACAATATTGTTCCCGACGCCCTTTCAAGAATTGAACTAGCTTCATTAAATGTTGATACAATTGCCCCCCCTCCATCTACAAAAGATGAATGGTACTTGAAAATCTTCGAAGGTTGCAAAAATAACCAACAAAAGTTTCCTAATTTTATCATAAAAGAAGGACAACTATACCGTAATTGCAAGGCACCACTATCCATCCTCGAAGATTACTCGTGGAAACTTGTCGTTCCCCTCGAAGGTAGAGAACAAATAATCATTGACAATCATAGTGCTCCCGACTCCATACACCCAGGAAATTTCAAGACGTATAAAAAAATCGCCTTGAAGTATTATTGGCCTGGTCTCTTTAAGCAAATTCGCAATTACATCTCTAAATGTGAAACTTGTAAAGCTTATAAACATAGCACGGCAGCACCTGCCGGCCTAATGGGTAATCCCAAACGTGCCGACAGACCCCTACAATCATTGTCAATGGACCTCGTCGGACCCTTTCCTCGAAGTTATGCCGGACACATGCACATACTTAGTGTAGTGGATGTTTTCACTAAATTCTGTTGGATCTTCCCTTTAAAAAGAGCCAACGCGTCCGCCATCATCAAACTCCTGGAAAAACACATTTTTATACCTTACGGAACACCCAGAACCATAATAGTTGATAACGGAAAACAATTTATTGCCCAAGAATTCAAAGATTTTCTTGCCAAATACGGAATCAAGGACATTTACTATAACACCTTGTATACTCCACAAAATAACACTGTCGAACGTTATAACCAGACAATCAACACAGCTCTAGCTATTCTAGTTGATAAAGATCAACGTTCTTGGTGTAAAAACCTAGATAAAATTCAGGCTGCTATGAACAACACGGTTAACCTGGCCACTGGTTACACACCTTTCTTCTTAAAACACGGTATGGAACAAGTTGTTCACGGTTCTCTACATAGGGACACAAACTTTCCTACGTCAATTGCCGCCACAAGCAACCCTACCGCGGACTATGCCCATCGTCTGGAAGAACTGTCGGCCATCTACAGTGAAGTCACTGATGCTTTATTCCTGGCTCATCAAAAGAGCGCGGACAGATACAACCTACGTAGGAAACATGTCACCTTCAATACTGGAGACATAGTTTGGAGAAAGAACAACACACTTTCCCAAGGAGCCATGTATTTCTCTGCCAAGCTGGCACCACGTTTCGTGAAGGCCAAAGTTCTAAGAAAGATATCAGATCTAGTGTACTCTTTGTCTGACTCCTCTGGAAAGCACATTGGTAATTACCATATTAAGGATATTGCAAAGACTGGAAGTGAGGAGTCAAGTAAAACTGCCCCCACTATCTCAGCAAACTCAAAATGATCCAGTGTGTATCACCACAACCCTTTGGTAAGCACATCAAGTCTTACAATGACTGGCGTGTAAAGTGTCAATTACATGTCCACCCTTTCGTTGATGAAACGAATATTGTTAAAAAATCATTTTTGTAAATTTATGTACACTCCACGGTGTAGTTTGCCCCGTTCATGTTTATGAATTGGCAACCACCGTAATTTTTGTTTCACACGTTTTTTATTTTTTTTATTTTTTTTCTCACCTGTTCCAAAATTGATCACTTTAGAGCAGAGACACCCCTCGAGTCACAGTGTTTGGGAAGTCATGAACCCAAATCATTGCCTCTCAACCCCTCACACTACGCAACGTTCATGCCATGGCACGCTTTGCTATGTAATGCAATATTGTTATTTTCACCATTTTTGTTTGTTGTTTTTTCATCATATCGGAAGGAATCTCTTCAAAATTTTTTTTCTTTTATGTTCTGTAAGTACTGGAGCGTCGTTCTAAAGTCGGATTTGGTAAACTCCAAAGCATTAAATCACGACCCAGGACTAGTAAACCATCTTAACATGCTCCATATTTTACTCATCATGGTAAAAATAAGTGGTTACTCACATAATCACATTCCTTGTGTACAGTAGTTTTCAATTTTTCTCAAATGTTAAAAAATTGATGGCGTCCTACCCGAGCTCTTTGCTAACAAATTGGATTTTGACACGTCCATTTTGAAATCATACGTATACAAATAAAGGAAAAGCCTTTAAATTGGTCTTTCCACCCTTATACAAATCTTCTTGGGCCCGTTTCAACTAAAGTACGTAAAACCAAATACTCGGTCTTTTGTTGTTATAAGAAGTCCTCGATTTGTCCCTCTTCACAACATGTATGTCTTGTATTACATGCCTCAACCCTGACGGAAAAGGTTAATAAAACCTAACGGCAGCCCTGTTTTCCGTACATAAATAACCGCAGTTTAACGTAAATCATCAATGTTTTGTTTGATCATCGTTTTGCAAACATAGGCATTCAACTCTTGTTTCGCCATTTAACCAAGTATTTGCAACCTAAATTGCACATAACCTGGTATGTTGTAACTGCACAAAGGGTATGTAAAACCACAATTGGTCCCTTTTGTTTGCCCCCACTGAAGTTGCTACAATAGACAGTATGTAAAACCATATAGGCCTGTCTTTGTTTAAACAGAAATGTACTCTGTCATCACCCCGCCTTTATAACATACGAAGTGACATTAAATTGTTTACCTCCTTGTTATTCTATCGTACGCTCCTGGGCTACGGAGTTAGTTAATCTAACAAATCTTCATATACTGTGTTAAAACAAGCATTGTTAACGTTTATTGTGTTGTATTTAAACGCAACCCTGTTACATTATAGGAGGGATCCTTAAAATACCTGCCACAATACGAGAAGTTCGTCATAATCACTTTTGCTCATAGCTAAATGTTATTGAGTTGGTCGTGTGACATATTTGTCATGAGTACCGTTTTGTACATTCTATTTTGGTCGTGTGACATATTTGTCATGAGTACCGTTTTGTACATTCTATTTTGGTCGTGTGACATATTTGTCATGAGTACCGTTTTGTACATTCTATTTTGGTCGTGTGACATATTTGTCATGAGTACCGTTTCGTACATTCTATTTTGGTCGTGTGACATATTTGCCATGAGTACCACCCTTTTGTATAACCTGTTCTGGTCGTGCGTCATTTATTTGCCATGAGCACCGCTTTTATGTATAATTGTGTATAAACTCTGTGCACTACACGTGGAGACGTTAAAACACTTACCATGAGTCGTGCGAACGAAATAATATCAAACCTTTTGTGTGCGATCTACGAAATGTAGTCCACAACCCTTTGTTGTCATTCAACGCCGATGCCCGTGGACTTCCTGTTTTTTACTTCTTTGCAAAAGGAAAGAAGCCCAGGAATATCTACTATCCCAAAAGGACTAGTTTTCAGCTTCACTGTCAATTATGGGGCATAGTGCTGTGGGAGTTAATCGATTGAGCACAAAACCACCTAACTCGTTGTCTGGAGAACGAATAAGAAAACCCCCAGGTTTGTGAAATTGGAGCAAGGGTCTGTCTTTTCTCACAATCATGTAGAAGTTTTAAAATGACCCCTAATCTTTTGCCCAATACACGCGAAAGATTAGCCTCTTTGTTATAATGTGTATTCAAATTTCTCCTCACCCTTGTCTGATAAATGTAAAGAGTCAGGAAATCTGCTGGTTGATTATGTTTCATTTTCACATAGAGTTTGAATTGGAAATTAGTCCAGTCTCTAGCAAATTTCGTAACTCGTCTCCCTTCTCCCCTCCTCCCCCCATCCCCCCATGTTCTCAGATTATGTTATGAAGTGAAAAATCTGTCGTTGACCATATTTCGCCCTCACTTGGAGTTCGAATAGGTAACTGTCCGGTTATCTACAGGTTTTCCCCCTCAATCTCTGCATATGTCTCACCTTTTTTCTCTTTCTCAATTCTACGAAACACATTCATGAATGTTGGATATGTACGATATGCACTTGGCGTAACGTCTGTCTCCTTTTTGACAACCTTTATTCATGAATTGGTTTCCCTTTGCCGTGACTAGTTCAAGATTCTTTGTCTTGTTCTTTGAAATTCTACGAAAATGTTACCATCTTATGTTAACATAGGCCATAGAGGGCCGGTTGTTTTTTAACCAAGACATATTATCACTCGGCAAGCGCCAAGTCATCCTGGAAAAGGAAAATGTTCATGTAATCACAATTTAGTTAGGAATCTCTCTTCGTCACTCTCTGAGTCGGTGGTTAAAATTTCGTTTATTTCATTTTCTGGACACATTTTGTTTCTCTCCAAACCTTTTCTTCATTGGTCCCTAGGCAGGTAAACTTCAAGAATTTTGCTCTAATAATAATTTCTCCCGGATTTAAAAAGAAGCCCAGGCGGATGTCATCACCAACAGCCAAGCTGAGCTTCACTTCCTGACAGCACGCGCTGTGGTTACAAGGTCCCTCCTGCTGCCATTTTCTACGTATTTGTCCCTGAAAGCACAGACCATACCGCTCATATGTATGTTGTCTTGTCGTGCCACAGCAAGCTGAGTTGTCCCACCATACATTATGACACTCTAAACTACCTTTTGGGCACGCTAGTTCCTAGGTTTGTTCTTACTCTTGCTATCAATGCCAACCTTGCCGTCTCTTGCTCTGTCATGCAGTGACGCATATATCGTCATGTGTAAACCATCATTACCTTGACCCACCAGTATTCGCTGAATGCGTACCAATACAAGTTATCTTGAGCTACATTATGCTTCAATAACCATTATATACGATCCGTGTTTACCATAATAACACTTAGGATTCGTACTGGCATGTCTGCAGATACTGGATTCTTCTCTTCAATGGCCTCTGTAACCATAGTCGCGGCACAGCAACCACAGTCTCCACTTCGTGAACTTCAACGTCTTCGACCAAACCAGGTGTTTTCTAAGGCCTAAGTGTACTCTTGAGTGTTATCTCAAATGGGTCTGATTGCAGTGATAATGTAATCCTTAGAATCTGTGAAACCACGTCCTTTTCTTCGAAATTCTCCGAAACCAAACAAATCCACGCTTCGCAAACTTAGCTCCCAGACCAATGAAACCTTAGAATCACACTTTTTCTCTTCTCTTGTACAAATGTATTGTCATTCTTTCAATTGCATAACCATGTGTATTGTCATTTTTTCAATTGCATAACCATGTGAATTGTTATTTTCAATTGCATAACCTTGTATGTTGTTTTACACCATGTACTCTCCCCAAAGTTGTCTTTTCCAAACATTCTATGTACCCCCATCCATTCCCTACAAACATTGTGACCTAAACTATAGCATAAACTGTATGTTCTAGCTAGGCAATCTCTCAAGCAACGAATCTCTCAAAAACCCCGATGGAAGCATAAGAGGATTTTTTTTTTCCTACAGCTCCATTGCCACGTCGCTTTTTTTCCAAGCGCGGGGGGAAGTGTTATGTTACGCCCTAAACGACAGAATTCGAGTCCATAAGAACACCGCCGCAGACAGCAACACCCCGCTCCCCCCTGTTTCCTGTTACCTACTTCCTCTCCCCTCTGCATTCCCGGGCAGTTGAGAATTGCAAGCCGCTTCGGGAACACGTTACGCTCCTCGGATCGAACACCGAGTTCGCGGCTAATTTCTGTCGATCAATTTGAACGCAATTACATCTGCGATGTTAATTGAAGTACATACGGGTTTTAGCGCTGGTATTCTGCCATGCCTGTGTGAACTTCGGGTCCTGTCCTAGACTCGGGAAGTGCCCCTGCTGAACCCGGAAGGCGTAGATCCCCGAACATCATGTAAGCTGTACAATTATTCCCTCTTCTGTTTGTGTCCTATAACGATAGACTGTAAACCCTCGCGAAAAGCCATCACTCAGAGAGTTTCGTTTCAGAGATCACGAGGTATAAACACGATAGCTAGGTTTGTGTAATATGCATTTCTTGTATTGAATTGTACTGTAATAACCTATGTACTGTGTTTTGAATTTGCAATACATGAATCTATTTAACTCAATCCTGTTGTTAATCTGCCTCGGCAGGAGCATTTCCTAGAGTGTATTTCCCGGACGACCGTGGGGGAGAGAGAGAGTTCCGAAGCATTCGTGCGACCTGCCCCTGGAATAGAGGGTACTTTTGTCTCTGCTGTGAGCTGGCCTGGGACGTGTTAGGGCCCATCATAACAATATGTTGCAACTTTTGTGGGGATTTTTTTTTGACAAACCATTAAAATAAAATTATTTAAAATTTGTAAATCATTTTCATTGACATTCAAACAACCTTTTTGAATTTTTTGAAAGCATTCCATAGAATATAGTTGGAGATATATGGCCCAACAGGAACACATATATAAAAAGAGGTGCTCCACTGCTGCCATGATTCCAGCCGTTCTGCTCATTTGAAATCAAAAAACCAAACGCAATTTTAATTGTGAGACTAGAGGCTTTACACGGAACTAAAATGAATTCAGAATTCCCAAAAAAATATTTTTTTACGCTTTAGAAAAAAAATACAATTTTTCGTAATTTTTCGCGGGTCTTATGTAGCTGATAAAAAACTAAAGAAGCAATCTTAATTTTTTTAATTCAACTTATAGATATATATGAACTAAAGATGCTATAAAAGGTTGAGCAGAATCAATCGTATAGTTTTTGAGACATCTTGGCAGCGGTTTGAAAAAATTGCGTTTGAGAAAAACGCGTTTGAAAATCGTTGATTTTAAAAAAAAAATATTTTTTTTATCTGACACACAATACGACCCCCTTTGCAAATTATCAAGAAGAATATTAAACAATCAACGACAGATATTTCAAAAAGTTTTCTTTCACCAATCTAACCTAGCGACACCTTGGCTTAATTTTATAACAGTCTTATTGTTGTTTAATAACCAAACCACTAACAATTTTCGTTGAAGTATGTTCAAAACTCCAGACTTCAGACATTTGACACACTTCTAAAATACAACCTTGTGAAATCTTATATTCTGTTTAGGTGTAAACAGCTACGTATTTTCTTAATTGAAGGTCGCTTTCCCGATTCAATTAGTTTAACTGAAAAGAAAATCACTGGATTTAAAATATCTATTATCTCGGTTTTATAATATAAGGGGAATGAAGCAAAATTTTCCTTACCGAACATCCAATATTATACTTTCGGCAATATTATAATTTTATTAAAAACATGGAATTATATATTAATATAAATGATTTAAAATTAATATTTTTCCTGTCCAGTCTCAACAATTATTTGCCCGCGTAGAATATAGAAATATGTTTGTAGTTTTAATATCTTTCAACAGATGTTGTTGGTACAGGGAGTCAAATGTAGTTTTAGGTGTCTCAACAGATGTCAGTAACATTGTACAATCAACTGTTGCCGTTCTTATCTAATAACCAATCGGTTGCGGAAAAAGCCGATGATATCCGATCAAAAGCTGGGCACCTTCAGTGTCAAGTTACTTTGCTTCAGAATAACACAGAGCATTCATTAGAACGCATCCAGGTTAAATATTTATTGTAAACCACACAACAACGTTAATAAAGTAACTTGTAATCTCGGCGAACCACGAGCCTTATTGAACATTTCATACATAATATGTACATACATCAAGTAATCCCAATCACTGGAACTGAAGAACGTTACACTCTTCAAAGTAGTAAAGTACAAATTATGTCCTTGCACTCTATGCAGCATTCTTTGAGTTAATCTCACTGATAAAAAAATGCCTTATGCAACCAATGTTGATACACCCTTTCAGACCTGGATTGAAACCAGCAGTGCTAGAGCACATTAAAATTTAATGCGTAAAATAAATTGTCGAGTTATTTGAATTTGATTGTTTTTTTCTTTCAATTGTTTAGAAGTTATTGCTACTTTCATTTATAAGAATACTTGGTCTCAGAGGACGTGTCTCACGTAAAACTACATTTTTACACTTAGGGTAAAATAACAAAAATATAGCATTATATATTTAAATCAATGGTGTTAATAGTGATCAAGAGATTTCAAGCTTTGGAATCCCGCAAGGTACAGTGCTTGGACCAATCCTTTTTACCGTATATGTAAACGATTTTTTTTTCAACGTTTAAATGGTCAAATTACATCATACGCCGACGATACAGTATTAATAATAAGTGAAAATACTTGGGAAAATGTAGGCCACAGAAGACATCAACACGCTTAAGAATTTTTTCGACACTAATTTACTTTCACTAAATAGTGAAAAGACATTTGTAATTCCATTTGCAATCCATCCAAACGATGCTCCCAAAAATTTTAACATTGCCATACATGATAATACTAAAATTCATAGCCAAAATTATTGCAAATCAAACTGTACAATATTAAAAACAACAAACAAATTTAAATATCTCGGAGTAATTATCGATAAAAATCTGAAATGGAAGGAACAAATATGTCTGGTAGTAAACAAAATCAGAAAATTAATATATATATTTTTAAGAATTAGAAATTTTCTGTCGATAAAAAATCTATATTTAATCTACTATGCCTTAGTTCAATCCACTTTACAATACGCTATTATTAGTTGGGGATCCGCGTATAAATGAAACATTCTTCCAATAGAAATTATACAATGAACAATTATTAAAATTATATTAAAAAAATCCTGGGACTACCCAACAGAACGCCTATTTGAAGAATTTCAAGTACCAACATTTAAAGATTTATGTATCAAAAATTCATTAATTCAAATTAAAGAAATAGATAAATATCCATTTTTAAATGAAAACAGAACTCGACTTAAACATGTTTTTCTATGCCCAAAACTAAATACGTCTTTTGCACAGCATCATTACACTTACCAGGGAAGAACTTTTTTCAATCGTCTACCAGAAGAAATCAGAAGCATTAATGATAAAACCCGAATACTGCTCTCTGTCAAGAGACATTTTAAAAATGTTCTTAAAAAAAAACTACTGTCAATTAATCTTACAAATATCCTAAGTTTTGAAACAGTTTGAAAATGACCTTACAAGTCGAAACAGCTGTAACTAAAACACTAACCAAAAAACTTGCAGAACTCGATAATAATATTATCGAATTTAATTTTAATTAAATTTCTAAAAATTAAAATGGAGTTCTACGAATTAAACACAAAAACAATTAATAAATTAAAGGTGGCTGATATAGCTACCCTTGTGATTTTATACAGACGACTTAAACTCAAACATCGGAAAATAGTTCAAAATCTGTGGTTTAACCAAAAGTGTTTGAAGTGTAATGTGATTCCAAAGTACGCGCAGATCTCCACCAAAAGTACATCTACGGCAGCCATGGCCACTGTGGTGAGAGCACAGAGGATATGGCTGAAGGAAGAAACAAAGGAGTGCTGTCGGAAACGGGACACATTACTTCACTACATAAAGGTCATCCACTCAGAATTAACTTTTAAACTTCATGCATGGGAATTTGATGCCCTTGATTTTGATACCCGTGAACATATTAACGTAATTATATTTGAAAAATTTAAAACGCAACAAAATAAACTCAAAAGATTAATTGATACCAAAAATAAAACTACGAAAATAACCGAGATTCCTACCAATGAAAATATTCAATTTTATAAGAAAACTGTAAATCTATCGACCACAACATTTGAAACGGAAGAGAATAATTTGTTAGATAAAGGCTTTAAATATAAAATCCCTAGCGAATTATCATGCAAACAAATAGAATCATTAGCTATTGATACAGAAATGTCTCTGCACAAAGTGGAAAATAATAACTTAATAAAACACGTTACGGCAGTTATTTTAGAAAAAACGTTAAAATCGATAAAAAATAAAAATAAATATTTTATCAGTAAAGAAAACCAAACATTAAATGAAATTAAAAATAAAATTAAAGATAATAATCTAACTATAACCAAAGCCGATAAAGGTAATTCTATAGTAATTCTTGATAGAATAGATTATATCAGTAAGGTGGAAGACTTCTTGTTACCAGAAGATTTTAAAATTCTAACTAAAGACCCAACCAATAAAATTGTCAATAATGTCAACATCCTTATAAACAGTTGTAACGCCATATTTCCCACCGAATGGTCCAAGAAAAATGTCAGGGTTATGAACCCAAGAGCCCCAGCTTTGTATGGCCAACCTAAAATTCACAAAGTTAATATTCCCGTAAGACCCGTTGTATCCTTTATTAATGCTCCTACAACAAACTTAGCGAAAAGACTTAACTTCATCTTCAAAAAATATACTAATTTTTCACCACGATACAGCGTAAAAAACTAGATAGAACTTGTTAATAAAATTAAAAATTTTGATCTTCCGCATAACTCTCAATTCCTTTCTTTAGACGTAAAATCCTTATTTAGCAATATTCCCATTGAAGAATGCCTTAAAATAATTGAAAATATCTTGGAAAAATGTAACATCAACCCGGTAATAAGAAAAGAGTTATTCCAGCTCATAAAAATTTGCGTAAAAACAAATTATTTCCTTTTTAATGATACATTCTATGAACAAAATGATGGTCTCCCCATGGGGTCACCATTAAGTCCACTTCTCGCAGAGATATTTATGGATTATATTGAAAATATAATGCTTAAATCTCCCTTAGCAAAACACATAATATATTATGTCAGATATGTAGAGGACATCTTTCTTTGTTGGAACGGCACCAACCGACAGTTAGATATCTTTACTAACTGGGCCAACACCATTAATAATAAAATCTGCTTCACAGTTGAACATGAGATCGAAGGTAAAATATTTTTTTTAGATCTGACAATTGGTAGAAGTAATAATAAACATACCTTCGAAATATTTAGAAAACCAACGTTTACATATACGACGATAAATGCAAATTCAACTCATCCTTGGTCCCACAAATTATCAGCTTACCATTCAATGGTACATCGACTCATTAACATTCCTTTAGATAGTAAAGCATACGTAAAAGAAAAGGAAACTATTAAAATAATCGCGATTAATAACGGCTATGAGGCAAAAAACATTGAGAAAATAATAAAAAACAAGAAATACAAAAATAAAATTAATTTAATATATCCGGTACATAACAAAAAAATAGAAAAATTTGCCTGCCTCGAATTCCTCGGCCCAATATCTTTAAAAATTGCAAAAGAAATTAAAAAATGTTGTTTAAATATAGCTTTTAGAACCAATAATAATATGGGAACAAGCCTTAAAAACTCAAAAAGTAGAAATCCTAAACTCAATAACGGTGGCATATATGAATTAAAATGTGACCACGCCGACTGTAACGCTACGTACATCGGACAAACAGGTAGGGCATTCTCAACTAGATTCAAAGAACATATAAATTGTTATAAAAATAAAAACACCTCTTCAAAATTCGCCGAACATCTCTTAGTGAATAATCACGTTCCACTTAAAAATAACCAGCCAAAACCATTACATATTGAACGAAAGGGTCTTAGATTAAATTTGCTTGAACAATTAGAAATCAATAAACGAACGAATGACCCCAACATAACGCTAATTAATAAAGTAAGGAAAATTATTTATTCCCCACTACTTAGTATGTTTACCAAACCTAAGAAATATAATGCACTTAAATGAGTCATAGCAATAACGTCATTAAAAATCAATTAAGAAAACTCTTACACTTAGTGCAAGGCAAACCAAAGGGAAATACTCCGAATCCCACATTAGCACTCTCTCAATTAGTGTCTCTACAAATTGGTTTAACCGGTAATAAATCAACTTAGACACTAAAAATTGACATTTAAAATCTTATAAATAAGTCGTCCGTACGTGGCTTCACCACAGTTTGAAAATGACCTTACAAGTCGAAACAGCTGTAACTAAAACACTAACCAAAAGACTTGCAGAACTCGATAATAACATTATCGAATTTAATTTTAATTAAATTTCTAAAAATTAAAATGGAGTTCTACGAATTAAACACAAAAACAATTAATAAAAAAATCTAGTTTCGGCATCAGTTTCAGAAATAAAAAAAAAAACAATTATTAAAGTATGTAAAAAAACTATTTTATGGATATTACTACTATAAAACAAATCAAAATTAACAAACATGTTAACTACTTCTTGGAACACACATTTGTCAATAATTAACACTTAAAGGAAGAACCTCATTAGTATTTTGCTGATGATGGCTGGTGACATACGAGCCACGAACTCACCCGAAGTCTGCCGAACGAGAAGTTCCAAGAAGTACGACTAGTGTGCATGCTTCTTTATTTTTTAGAAATTTTGTTTGTTTTATAGAAGTAATATAATTTTTTTTTCACCTGCATCAATTATTGTTTTATTTTTTATTTATTTAATTCAACACATGTTAACTGTCTGAATAAGTGTAAAAAATAAGTCAAATAACAGTAAATAATCGATTTTTAACATGTCTAAAAATGTTTCGGGTTCGGTTTCGGCCGAAACTGAAACAGACACCGAAGATTCGGCTTCGGTTTCGGTGGAAAGTCCTGTTTCGGTCGGACACTAATAAAAAGCCAGTTATGCCAGCAATCGGAAAACAAAAACCGCCAATTTTGATTCGCTCCATATGGGGAAGAAAAATATTTGAATCTACACTATATATTTTATACCTACATACGATCTGAAAGGGTCTAAATCAAGAACTCGCGAAAATAATTTTAATTGTATTGCCTTTGTGTTGTTTATTATAAAGTTTTAAGGAAAAGATTTATGTAGCCGAAAATACAAAATTAAAATTTTTGAATATCGTAAAAAAGCAAAATTGCGATTTAAAAAAATAATCAAACACTTGTTTTTACGGCTGGCTTGTTTGCGTTGATTTAACCAAACCACTAGCGCCGCGTCGTGGTGTCAATTACAAAAACTAATTTAAAGGAGGATTAACCGAAGTAGGGATTTGGTCTTTACGGAGAAGCTTCGAATTTTGGTTGACAAGAAATGCGTAAAAATGTCGTCAGGTTCTGGCGACTTTGCCATCCAGGATTAAGTCGGTAATGAACAACGGAGCCTTACAAACAAAATAACTTCCAAAATATCTCGGGTTAGGCAAAGAATGCCTGTCATAATGACTCAATAACCATTTGAGGCCTCGGGCCGTTTCCAAAATGGTATTTTGAAAGCATTGTGGAAATATTATACCAAACCACGTTGAGGGTGGATGATAGAAAACGATTAATGCAAAACAATGTCTTATTTTTAGTGTTATTAATTGTTTTACGTATTCAAAAGATTATTTAGTCCACCAAGTCCATTAGAAAATATTTTATAGTTAATTATTTTCCTGGAACCATCTAGTAGTGATTTCGTGTAATGAAAATTGAAATAAAAGTAAGCGATTCGAGAAGACAAAATTTTGAATGAGTGTTTTCAAAAGGGATGAGTGGAGAAGGTTTTCCAGAGTGGAATGTACTCTCAGTATCGCCTTGGTAGACCACCATTCAGAATTGAAACGTTGCTTGAAATAGCTTTAGTCGTGTTTGGTGACCAGATCTGAATAGCCCCACCTCTCTCTTCCCCATCTCCTTCCCTTCCCCACTACTATCAGCTTCATAGTCTCATTGGCTCCAGACGGGAGCAGCTGGGAATATTGTAAAGCGGTGGACGAATTGAAGATTGAAAGTAGACAACTTAGCGGTAGGGGATAGCAGTGCGTAAATTTGGAAATCCATGCTTCTAACACGGACGGCTGTAATCCGCGACCTCTGTATACGTAGTCAAAGATCTTAATCACTAAACCATGGTGGCCATCAATTATTTTAAAGATTTATTGATGTTTTGTGTCTAACACATTTTTCATCTGTATTCCCCATCTCATTATTTGCCCTGCAAATCTCTTTTTCAGCAAATAACAATACCAACATACTATGATTCCAAGAATCTGTAAGTCGTGATAGCTTTTCAATGCTAATATTATTATCGAGCATTGTGAAGATAACATTATCACATAATATTTGTAACATTGTGATGGTTTTGTAGAAAGACGAAGTACGAAATGACATACATATCTGTTCTGGCTTTCGAATCGCAGGTATGTTTGAGAAACTTAATTACGTCGTTATAATTCTACAAAGTACGGATTAAGCTGGCTCAATAAAGACGCGTTGTATTTACCATCGAAACGTGTTGTGGAGAAATTCCGTCTTGAGAATTCTGTTAACGTGAAGGCTGTATAACTGTATACCCGTTCACGTAAACGGGAACCGTTAAGACGTAAAGGCATAACGGCGCGTGATCACGTACTAGACCGTGGATGTATGGTTTCCGGTATTTCCGGTCTTTCCGGTACTTCCTGTTCCAGTCTCGGCTAAATTCATGAATTTTTCATTTGTTTGTGGAACCTTATACATCTATCATCGGAACACGAGTGAAATTTTATATTAGAACATTGATGATTTTTCATAGAAATAGAAAATGCAACGCTGAGTAATGTAGAATGTGGCATAAAGGCAACGTATGTAATTAAATAAGAACATTTATTTTATTATTGATTAATTTGCAATTTAAACCATAAAAATAGTTGGTATGCATACAAAACTACCATCATCCATGCTTTCGAGACATTCAAATGATGATTAAGTTGCAAGATGAACTTTTAAATGGTTGTGAACTTACATCAGTCAAAATAACGATTTCGCAAAGGAAAATAATTAATTCATTCGTAATACCTCAAAAAACTAATACCTCATCCGCTCAACGACAATTCTGGTTCATCGCTCCTAAAATAATTCTCCGAGTACTGACATAAAGTCAAGTGATTCTAAATCACTTTATATAGCACGTGTGTGGCGACACATCATTATAAATTTCGCCACCAAAAGAGGAATCGAGAAACATCTTCTAATATCCGCGCCCATCGGCAAACCTACTTGCCTAGGTACCTTCGTACCTATACTGGCCGCGATGTACTTTCTCGTCTGCCGTGCCAGCCCGACGATAATAATATCGCCCCGCCTAGAAAGGTCTCGAGACAGCACCGTACAATATCTGTACGGCGCCGAATATTCTCGTAAGCTGTCGAAGTGGCTCGTATTACCTACCGCGAGGTAGTTACTCTACCGCGGCTATATAAGCAGCCGATCGCTCGCCCGCTGCAGTTCAGTCCAGTTCAGTCTCACACTTACAGTCGGCCAATATCTCAACATGTAATAAGTGCTCCTGCATGGCATCGCTACGCATCCAGGGCAGCTTCCTCGAGGTCCACCATCACGTCTCAGCTACAAGGCCCATCGTGTCTTCAGCTCCTGAGAACAGCTACATCCCGCGACTTATGAGGATTGACGCACCTTCAGCCAAGGGATCAGCTCACCACTTCATGGCACCCCGAAGCCCCTCCGTGTTTCGCTGCCATGGAAACACGCTCCGCCTCGTCAGGACTACCTGCTGGTGGTTCAGCTCACCGAGCCACACACCGTTTACCTCCGCGACTTAAAGCGTCGAGCAACGGCCTGGAATATAGGTCATCTCCACCGCCATGGTGTCGAGCGACGCGCTGACCTTCACCACACCATCTCCACCTCCGTACGCCTGCAGCATCATCTACGGCACCCCGCATTACATCTTGTTACCGACCACCGACCATCTGCTACGTAGCCCAAATAAACGACTGACTCACCACTTCGACACGACGCCTTTCATTTATCTCCCGTCTCTACCGATACGGACCGCTCCCTCATTGGTGACCCCGACGTGATCACGTCGCGCTCCCTCAAATGGTGACCTCAACATTTCTGTCTCCCGCTCCCTCAACTGGTGACCCCGACGTGATTACAGCATACAGCATCCTGACAAGAGTGTTACCACGACGCACCGGTAACACCGCAAAACGAGGGAATCGGTAGAGACGCATCAGAATGAACGCACCGACCAGCAGCATCAACCCGGCTTTCCTGCGACTCCTGGCATCATCTTTCAACCCTGTACTCCGTACACTGGGAAGGGGGTGTGTGGCGACACATCATTATAAATTTCGCCACCAAAAGAGGAATCGAGAAACATCTCCTAATATCCGCGCCCATCGGCAAACCTACTTGCCTAGGTACCTTCGTACCTATACTGGCCGCGATGTACATTCTCGCCTGCCGTGCCAGCCCGACGTTAATAATATCGCCCTCGCCTAGAAAGGTCTCGAGACAGCACCGTACAATATCTGTACGGCGCCGAATATTCTCGAAGTGGCTCGTATTACCTACCGCGAGGTAGTTACTCTACCGCGGCTATATAAGCAGCCGATCGCTCGCCCGCTGCAGTTCAGTCCAGTTCAGTCTCACACTTACAGTCGGCCAATATCTCAACATGTAACAAGTGCTCCTGCATGGCACACGCTCCAGGGCAGCTTCCTCGAGGTCCATCACCACGTCTCAGCCACAAGGCCCATCGTGCCTTCAGCCCCGCAGAACAGCAACATCCCGCGACTCACAAGGCTTGCGTCACCTTCAGTCCGGGGATCAGCTCACCACTTCATGGCACCCCGAAGCCCACCGTGCTTCGCTGCCATGGAACGCGCTCCGCCTCGCCAGGACTACCTGCTGGTGGCTCAGCTCACCGAGCCACACACCGTTTACCTCCGCGACTTAAAGCGTCGAGCAACGGCCTGGAATATAGGTCATCTCCACCGCCATGGTGTCGAGCAACTCGCTGACCTTCACCGCACCATCTCCATCTCCACCGCACGCCTGCAGCATCTCATCTACGGCACTCCGCATTACATCATGTTACCGACCACCGACCATCTGCTACGTAGCCCAATAAACGACTGACTCGCTACTTCGACTGCACGCCTTTCATTTCTGTCTCCCGCTCCCTCACGTGTATAACATTGGATTTTTAAAAGGGGACGAGCGTACTTCAAAGAATACATGAGTTCTTAACACTACATTTAAATTATTAATTTTTGCATTTCAAAATTTTTATTTCCATTTTAATTTCTATTTTTCTTTAAATATTATTTTTTTTCTCTTAGTTTTTCGCTTAATTTTATTAATGTTTTAATTTATATACATGTTTTTTTTTAAATATTTGTATAGAACACGTGAGTTCTTAACACATAATATTTATTATTAGTTTACGTACTTATTTAAAAATTTGGATTTCCATTTTTATTTCTATTTTTCTTTAAAATATGATTTTTTTTCTTTTATTTTTCACTTACTTTTAGGTATTTCTTAATTTTTATTTGTAGTGTTTTATTATCTGTTTCAATAAAGCAGTATTTTTTTAAATTTCTATTTAAAATATTAAATGTATGACTACCACAACACGGGCATTAGCCTAGTATGGTAATAAAAAAAAAAAAACAAAAAATCTGTAGCCAATAAAATTTTATGAAATTTAAAAAAAAATTAAAAAATCGCCCACAGTAACTTAATTAAAATATGAAAATCGAACCATTAACCGAAAAATAAACAATTTCAATCGTAAGTGAGACGCGAACCCAAATCTTCCGTCTTATCGGGACCTACACTCTGCCAATTTAGGTGCAGACACCTACGGACATTTTAATCGATCACATTTTTAAATATAAATTGCTAACATTACCCTCAAAACTAGTTTCCAAATATGTTATAAGCTGCCATAAAATATATCTGGGTTCGAGTCGTAGTTGCGACAATTTCCTTTTTTATTTTCAGTGTCATAGGTATGGGAAATCCATTTCCACATTTTCATTGAGAGTTGTAAATTATTATTAAAATTATATTCTCATAAAAAAATATTACAATGAAGTTAATCGTCAATACGATAAACATAAATAATTTATTAGTTAGATACATATGGGAAAGAAATTTTTATGCAGAATGAAACTAGTTCTTTGTTTAAAACCACTTATTTATAGCTTGGTCGCACTTCAGTCAGATATGTCGAATTGTCGAATGATATTTAATTAAAAATAAAGAAGTTTATTCACAGTTCTCCTCCCGTGGGAATCCTGTTCCGTTGTCGTCTGTAGTTAGTTGTATTGGTTTTAATCATGAATTCATTGCCTTCATATTTGTTGACTGTGTTTGTTGATTTCCTCATCTTCACATTTGTTGACTATGTTTGTGAATTTTTTCATCTTCATTTTTGTATTCTGTGTTGGTGTTACATTATAACTAATGCATTCTCAGTTTCGCCCCATAATTCAAAATCGCTACGTTTGCTATGCTCGAAATGTCTAGGTATTGCTAATTTGGGTAGGTACAATGTCTGAACAGTTGGCATATAAAAACTTTTTTTTCTTTTACCTCTCCGCAACAGCTTCGTTACTTAGTATCCTTCAAATCTTGCGATTTTGGTGATACCATAGCTAAACTTGCTCCAAAAATTTAGACACTGCGGTAACCCATACATTAATTGGAATTTCTAAAGCTTCGATCATTCGACGACAGTTTTGGTAGGCCGAACATCTAATCGGATTACCTGAAAACAGATTGCCTCAACAGATATTGTTCTAACTAAGCCGGGGCTACCTCTTTCACAAAGGAACTCTGCAAGGACTTTGTAGAGCTAAAGGCTAAGTGATCTACAAAGTTCTAATATAAACGCGATACCTGGAAGCTAGCACTTTGGTACAACTAGCATGTTCGATCGACAAAACTCTATATCAATATGATATTGATCAAAATCCGTCATCTATAGTCAATCATCAATATTTGCAAGCACGGTCTACGATTAACATATATTCCGACGACGTACGACGATTGACAAATTTTAGAGCGGCCTCCATAAATTCAGATAAGTTTCGGCTGTCAATAATGTCTTTCGTTATGCTAAATTACTGGCTTATTTATTGAAAGGATGGAACTAGCAAAGCTTTTTTAATTGCATTTAGGAAAAAAATGCATTTAGGACGCATTCAATTTATTGAGATACGAAGATGATTGTAATATGAATAAAGATCTCATCAATTACTTAACTTCTTTTTAATCTCAAAAAGTAAATGCGGACTGCCAATGCATATTTATCCAGGTTGGTATGTAGATATTTCAATTCAACATTGCCAAATTTTTAATATTTTTACGTAAATGATTGAGGTTTGGCGTTTCGGGATACGAATTTGCAGACAGGTTCGCCAGTGTCGCCAGCGTACGTCGATTTCCTATTTATTCCCTGTCAATATCGGTCCGGCTGTTATCAGTGCAACCGTGCTTGGGATATCGGTTTGAAATCATGGTAAATTACGCCTATCGATCTGTCATTGTAAACTAATCTATTTTACTATGCTAGAGCTGCTGGGGGTCGGTGCATGGTCATATCATTTAAGCCTTGCTCGGAATGGCCGCAAAAGCTAGTTCATCACCAGACGATAAGTACTGAATGAAAGTTGCTGTAACGTACATATATTTTCTCATCTTTGGACATTATAATTTTATGTCTTAGTTTTCTTTAAATATCAGCGACTTAATACAGGACCCTTTTGATTTAGGAAAAGCTATTTAAAACAGCGTCAATTTAATTAAACACTTTATTTGAGTTTTTAATGTCCTATAAGGGAAACAATGTTCACAATAATTAAATAAATAAATCACATGGGATCACAAAACGCTTTTCATAAAAAGAATTATAGAAATTTTCGAATTCTTTTCAGAAATTTAACTTATTATTATTCTATCGTATGAAGGGAGGGTTGAAGGGCTGTCTGAGTACACAAGAACTGAGCTGTAGATATGAGTCGTTCAATTTCTATATCCGCCATATCAACTTTCACTGATTCGGAGAAAACCGCAAAAAATGTATGTATGTCTAGAAATATTTAAGTAATTTGGATAAGTAAAATGGATATAACTGATTTTGATACTCCCTTCGTGATTTATATGGATAACAGAAGCTTTTGAAACTCAACTGACTTGAGGGACGTGTTTCTACACCCGCCATCTTGAAATAACTGCTCGTGATTTGTTGAATTCCGATATAGCGTGTTTTGATAGTAACTCATTGAATGATATAGCGGGTTTTGTTTCTCACTCGCATTTTTAACATGGTTTTTGGTCGTGATAAGAGAGGTTTTGAAACTCAATTTTAGATTAGTCTCACAGCATTTTGTCAAAAAATCGGATATAGCGGGTATCGAAACTATAGGACTCATAAATTTAATTTCACACTGAGATGAAGAGATTAGTAGTGGATTGCGGAGTGTCGAAAGTAACCTGTTTAATTGGCACTATTTAATTAATGTAATCTAATTATACACAATTGTCTGCAAAATTGTAATTGCCACCCTTTAGAATGAGTAGACTGTATTAGATACCTAGGTGTAAATATTGATAAATTTTTGAGATGGAGCGACCATATTGATATGTTAACAAAAAATATCAGGAGACTTACCTATATTTTTAAAGAACTTCGTCATATACTGGATAAAGAGTAATTAAATTCTGTTTATTATGCTTTAGTACAATAAAGTAAAGTCATGTACAAAAAAAAATTCGTTATTCATCGAAACTACTTTACAAGGAATCTAATGTTATTTGTATAAAAAGCTGTACCTACATCTCTAAAATAATTTGTAGATTTTTTATCAATACTTATTCTGCAGAAAGAACCCAACAAATCCATACCACTAGAATTGGCTCAACAATGAACTTTGTCGCAATAAGTACTAAAACATCTTTTGGCCAAAGAAACTTTTTATATCAGGCTCCACATATTTTTTTATTTTTTTTTATTAGTAATAGAAGGTACATAAATTACAAATAATTTTTATACAGTAATTAATTACATAGTAGAATATTTGATGTACCCCCATAATTAAGCAAGGCTTGTGTGTATGGGGGGGGGGTGTTATTGTATTGCTTTTTTTATATCATTCAGTTTAAGTTTTCAGTATAATTTTTAAGGTGAGTTTTAAAATTTTTTATATTGGTATTCATGTTTCTAATTTTTTCTAGTAATGAATTAAAAAATTTTGCTCCGAGATATTTGTGACTCAATTGTCCAATTTTTTTTTTACATTTTGGAGTGGGAAGTATTGATGTTTGTCTAAGACTTCTGTTATTTTTGAAGGGTGCAACTTGATTTTTAATATTATCTTTATAAATTTGTAATGTTGCATGATAAAAGTGTTTAATATTCTGCCAGATTACATTAAGTCCTCAAAGTCATTAGCTAAATTTAAAAAAAATGTTAATATTTTTGTGTTGTCAGAGGATTGGCATACTATTTTTTCATCCTTGACCTTTTTCAAATAATAAGTTTTTTTTAATTTTAATATAAGATTTTTTATTTTTATATTATTTTTTTTTTAAATAATAAGATTTTTTTAAATAACTAGATTTTATTTGAGTTCCATTTGTCAAAATCGGAGTGTCACCCTAGTTGTTTTGAACTACCTTTGTTTCTTGGTGGGTATAGTAATTAAGGATTTGTTTTATGGTCTATATTGTTACAAATTACCCATTTGGTCACCAATATAATATTGTTATTTCTTACTTTCTGCATGTAATATTTTAGTGTTTTGGATGTATTTTTTTTGTATTTTAGTGATTATTTGTGTGTAAATAGATCACTCAAATTTATGAATGTTAACCTGAATACAGGCTGCTATTCCTAGTGAGGTTAATATTTTTGTATGTAAAAAAAATAAGAACACATGTATGGTGAGAAATTATAAATAAATAAATAAAATAAATGTTTAGCTCGCTTCTACGAGTAAATGGACCAATGTCAGTTTTCCAAATTTTTACAAGGCGTCTGTAGAATTATTTGCTGTTTTTAGCAAGTTTCATTATAAGAAAATCGATTTTCCAGTGTAAAATTTAAAGAAAGTGTTGCTCGATTTTGAAAGGTTCTTTTAGAATCTGGAAGACAATCCTACGTTGAAATATATATCGAAAAACTGATAATGGCTCTTTTTGAAGAAAACCACAGAAATATAAAATATATTAATTTTCAATTGAGGTGCTGGGCTGTTTTTGGATCCATAACACTGTTTTTTACGATAATTTATTGACGTAGGAGGCCTACCTGACTTAACCTTTAACTGCTCACGTGTGGCCGCTCAAGCCCAGCAATAATAATATCGAAATACTCCCCTCCCCCGCGCGTGGCGCAATCGCATCTTTCGGTAGCTTCAAATTTAGTGTCGCCAGAGCCGTAAGTTTAAAATTTTAAAATTAAAGTAATTTTTTTTAAGCAAATTCTTTTCAATTTTTTTTCGGACCTCTCTGACCCATCGTCAGTACTTACGTGACTTTTTAAAGTTTTTTTTACTATTTAAAAATAAACATAAACAACTTTTCTAAAGTTTTATATATATCTTTTGACAGATGACATGGTTTTTGTGTAACGTAACTGGTGACGAACGGCCTGAGAGGCCGCTGCCGTATCCCATCTATAACATTGATGTAGCTTACAGCAGTCTTTAAAAACAGTTTAATAACTATGTTTACTATGTAAAAATAAACACAAACAACTTCAATAAAGTTTTATAATTTACACATGTACAGTTTTTTCCAGACAATATTGAAATATTATTATAAAAGTGAGTTCATTGTTTTATTAAGTTTTACAGATTATACGGACTGATTTCAGATCTCAAGTGATTTTTGATAAAAATTATTACATAATATCCAAATTGTCAAATATAAGTTACTTAAAAAGTATTTTGTTTCATTTAAACATATTTAAATTTTCCAATAACTTTCTAATAATTTGGACCTCAAAATTTTCATGGATCTATAATATATAAACATTCAAAGTAACGGGCCGCCCAGGCATCAGAGAATACGTAAAAAAATCACGTCAGCAGTTAAAGGTTAATATGCCTTCGGTTAGAAGCATCAAGGTTTTTTATGCCATTACCCGCACGAACGTCCCAGCTACCCAGAGTCAGTGTGACTATGAAATCCCCAATTATCGGAATATGTTGTTAGTTTGAAGAGAGTCAGGGATGGGAAGAAAGTAAGTAGCAATTTGTATCCGGTTACTAAACACGTTTTTACAAAACTTCAAGGAAGTTTTTAATAATGAATGGTGGTTTTTTAACCAAGGCTACACTAATGGTACACGAAGCATTTTCTCCAAAGTTTCCAATTGTTTTTAATTTTATTTTTTTTCATTCTGTTACTTTATTTTATTTATAGGTTTTCTTCAATGCCAGATATTATTTTTATATGAATGCCGCACAAGAGTTCCAACTGCTCCCGTCTGAAGCCATTGAGACTATGGCATCCACAATTGGGGTATGTTGTGAGGCTAAAGGTAGTGGGGAGGGGAAGGAGATAGGGAAGAGGGACGTTGGGAAGTACCTGGCTATTTAGATCTGGTCACCAAACACGGTTAATGCCATTTCAAGCAATGTTTCAATTCTGAATGGTGGTCTTACACCAGGGCGACACTGAGAGTATCTGCCACTCTGGAACGTGCCGCAAATATACCATATATTATTTTAAATGAATAAATCGTGAAATAACACAAATAGAAAAAAAAATTTTTGCCACGCCGCGCCGGGATTCGATACCGCGACCTTCAGTGAGCGAGTCAAGAGCCTTACCGCTGGACTACGCCGGCCGTCAGAATATTAGTAGAGGGTAATAATTTAGATTTTTCTGTCGACATTTTCCAATTATAACTTTAAAATTACAAAAGATTGTTATTGGGCCACTTCGGTTATGTACAAAAAAGAAATACCTACTGTTTATTTTATTTATTTGTTATAAAAACATAATAACAGTATAAGGAAGCTTTGACTGTCGAACTAGGCAGGTCTCCCGTTCTAAAACAGTCAATTTGACAGTTTTTTCCATATTAGGTAACTATGTATCAATTTGGGAGGCGGGAATGGGTACGGCCGCCCCGGGAACCTTTATTGGATAACCAATACTTCTGCCTTAGGTTACCCCAAGTGGTTCGCTACGTTTGGTGATTTAGCAAGGATGCCCGGGTTCATGGGGTGAGGTTTGTCTAGGTCTTAGAGACGGATAACCGGGACACACTGAACCCCAGATTCCTGCCCACCCCTTAAACCCCTTTCCTTCCCAAAACTCTCATCTCCTCCCTTTCCTTGAAAAACCCTCCACACAACATCCCCAAAGATTTATTTATTACGAATTAACGCCGATTAACGGCTTTTACATAGGAATTCAACAATTTGAAATGGATACAGAATATACACGTTTAGAAAAAAAAAAACATTCGTAAGACAAACAAAAATAAAAAGTACACATTGAAGTGACAGCATAGAGTACAAATAGTAAGCTATTATAATTACAAATACAGGGTGTTAAGGGACGTACTTGACCTACTTTAACCAGTGATTCCTGACATTACTTGGAGTAAAAAATGTAAATAAAATTTTGGTCTCCGGTGACATTTTTGATGTTTTTTTTTTTTTTCTACAAAAACATAAAAAAATGGTAGTTGTTGAACAGTTGGAGGCGGGGTAAGGGGTTCGTCAGACACCCGGCTGAGTGACCAATGACGACGTGCGAAATAATTTTTTTTTGTTTGATTTTGAAGAAAAAAAATTTGAAAAAAAAGTCGTCAAAAAAAGTCACCGGAAACCAAAATTTCATTAACATTTTTTACTCCAAATAATGTCAGGAATCACTGGTTAAAGTAAGTCAAGTACGTCCCTTAACACCCTGTATAAGAAAAAGAAAATCTCATATACATGTATACAAGATGTTTTAAAGTAAAGAAATTACCACGTAAAGTACGTAATAAAATAAATTTAAAAAGTAGGCACAATGACATAGGCCCTGAGGGAAATTATTTTCCTCAGGGTCTCCTGTGTGGAGCTCATGTAAAAAAAGGTATAAGACGATTCAAATAGTATTAAGTAAAGTTAAGATTCACAAATTGGAATTTGACTGTATTATTATTATTAACTGAACAGTCTTATTATTATTAACTGCTACTATAACTATTACTATCTATTTGGGAAATATCTCATCTGAATTAAGTTATTCCCCAAATAAATAGTAAATTGATCTACAAAACCGAGGTAGTTGCGCGTTCTGGTAATAACTAAACAATTGGAAATTCAGTTGTGAAATGTGATATAGCAACGAAGCTGGCAAAATCCATATAATTTTAACAAAAATTATTGCACACTACTTCTGTTAACCCACTTCCTTCAAACTCTGTTTACATAAACTATAATTTTAAGAATAATGTACCAGTTAGAAGATGGCCTCAATTGACTGAAACCGACGTCGGTAAAAAATAAAATAAGTTTAAAATGGTTTAGTCACAATATAAATTTATCCACATTTCAATGATTTTGTTTTAATAGCTGTATCACCAGATAACATATTTTTTAATGAACAAAAAAGTTCAGTCGAGTGCCGAGCCATTTACGATTGAACCCGACCGATAATTTAAATGATAGGTGTATGGAAATGTTGAAATAAAATTTAGTGAAATTATCAAAATAATATTTTTAACACGAACAAAGTAATAACGTCTAATTATTCATTAAAACTAATTGCTTTTCCCGGAATGTGAGAAGGATAGTGCAACCCCCGGACATCCATTAGGATAATACGTTTTAGTGAATAAAATATATTGGATCAACAACGTATACAAGCACTATAATAAATTAAATGGGTGATAGTAAAAAATAATCTAATTAGATCGTGGGCGTTGCCTTCATACTGGTACATTTATTCCCATGCTCGTCTTTACGAGAACTATTATAGACGACAAGTAGGTAGGTATTATATTTGACTTTTCTCTTAGCGTATGTACGACATGAATGTGCATGTTAATTTTTTTTATCAAATGCCTTCCACACTGGCGACCAAATAATTTATACATTTTGATGCAATCTAACATACAATTGAAGATCTTATGTCGTTATTAATTTAAAAAAAAACTCGTAAATGCATATTCGCTACCTCGATAAAAATATGTTTTTCCTTTGGCTTCCATTCATCGATTTCTAATTTATCTGTACTTACTAGATGCCTTACACTGAGCATCGAAGTTAGGGTACGATCAAGTAAACTAAATAATTGAATCGGGCCATGCGAGGAGTCATCATCACAAAAAGGTACGTCGGAGAACAATTTGAATAATGCAAGGAGAAAGGGTCAATACCAAAATGTTTGGTGGCTTATCCTCTCTTACCAGCCTCTGCGGGGAGACGGCGTAATGTTTAGTTAGTTATTAAAATAATGTACTTATATTAAGGAAATTAAAGAGCTATTTAAAATTATCTCTAATATTATAGGCAACTTATGTATTGGGACGGAATTGCTCAGTACTGAATTTTATGTACCACTACACACGGACGAAATTAAACACTGATGAAATTACATATGAGATTACGTACTTTAATAAGAGCTACTGGCATTAATTCTTCAAAAAATCTAATTAAGAGGTTTAAATTTGAAAGAGTTGGGCTATCTAATGTTCGTAATGATGGAATAAGCAAATTTTAGATTAGGTTGTTTTTAACTTATCGAAGAAAGCAAACACTTTTTGGCCTATAATAATGGAAAAAATAACTTAATCATTGAAGACAATTTTAGCAACTCTCATATGAAAATTAGGTAAAGAAAAATCATAAAAAAATTCGGTCATATCTAGGAATTGAACTTTGAGCCTTGCCGGGGCTCTGTTCCATGATTAAATATTACCTTTTAAGGTTTTACTCATATGTTATTAAAAAAAGTTATTTGTTTAAAACCATTTTATTCGATTTATACAGGTCAATAAACAATACGATAATAAACTTAAAAACTGAATTGCATTACAATGAATTATGGTACAGGGGAAGATTATAAGGTAAACAAAAGAGAAAGGGAAAGCATATAAGAGAGGGAGAGATCATCAGAAATAGGGTGGTAGAATGGTAGGAGAAGGGTGGGGATAACAAATGGAATCCTAATGATGGTTGAGGTCAACCGAAACCGGTTGACCTGTAGAAACAAAATATAGAGGTTTTAAACAAAGACCTTTTTCGTTTTTATTTTTGTATTTCGTTGATTCCGTGTGGGCAAATTCTATCCATGTGTAATTTCACCAATTTTTAATTTCCCCATATAACCTTTTGAAACATAGATTGCGCAACACTTTTGGGTTAATTTGGTCGCAAGATGGAAAAACCTTTAAAAAGTACGCGTTAAGCTAATCCCATTTAACTTGAAAATAATCGTAAACTGGTTAAAAATCCACTGAGAGAAGATGAATAGGAAGAAAGCGCAATGAGCTTCAAGAATGGTAAGAAAATATCAAAGGCCGAATCACGCCCGCGTCATGAAGGTTTAAATCCTTTCAAAGTAACCTTCCTCAGAGTTCTGCAAGAAAGTTCTGAAAATAACCTTGAAATTATTTAGCGGTTTATAGGTAGGGAGGTATGTATTATTATTATATTATCTCAGGCATTGGCGTAACTAAATATTCAAAAATCCTGCAGGTTCGGCCTTTGGGATTTTTAACATTTTTGTTTATTATTAAAGCCTTTGATGGCTATACCAAAACGTTGAAAACCACATAAAATTTGGCTGATATTATATTGAAATATAAAAATATAATGCGTGTCTGGCGCAGACCAATGAAAAATCAGGGTATATTCTGAATTCTCGACAGTTCCTTTCCTTCCTTCGGCCGGCGTAGTCCAGCGGTAAGGCTTTTGACTCGCACACCGAAGGTCGCGGGATCGAATCCCGGCGTGGCAAATAAATTTAATGTGATTAATTTGTGTTATTTCACAATTTATTCATTTAAAAATAATATATGTATATAGTATATTTGCGGCACGTTCCATTGTGAAAAATACTCTCAGTATCGCCTTGGTGTAAGTCCACTATTCAGAATTGAAACGTTGCTTGAAACGGCATTAGCCGTGTTTGGTGACCAGATCTGAATAGCCAGGTACTTCCCCACCTTCCGCTTCCCTATCTCCTTCCTCTCCCCACTACCTCCAGCTTCACATCATTCCCCATTGGGGATGCTATAGTCTCACTGGCTTCAGACGGGAGCACTTCGGACTCTTGTGCGGTATTCATATAAAAAAAATTAAAGTTCCAATTGTGAAAAAAAAAATAAAAATCTGTTATATGCTATTATTATCATCGCTACTTTCCTTATCGCTTGTCTGAATTCTTCACATAGTCAGTTCTAATTTTGAAAATGATACTCAAATTCAAAGCATAACCAAGTTCATTAAACCAGAACAATACGGACAAACAGACCTACAATGGAAATTAGTATTTTTAATGATGTTTGGAAATCAGGACCACCAGAAAAATCACTTTTATAAGCATTTAATTATGGCTTTTGATGTCTAATGCTTATCAATGCAATGTATTTTAATTTTGATTTGATATAAAAATCGATGGTTTTTGATTTCAGTTTAATTATTTTCAGATTTTGATTATTTTCCTTTTAATACAAAATAAATTATTTTTATTATTTTTATTTTTATAGAGACGGTAAAAAAATTTCCTTCTCTATTAGTTTTCCCACAACGTAGGAAAAAATACCAGAAGATTGTTCAATTTTTTTTGCGTGGGTTCCATAATTAGTAACGTCCCGCCACTGATCTTTGGAAGCATTTCAACGACACAAAAGCATTTCAGTCGTTTGAATATGAAATTAAGTGAAGTTTTCAGGTCTCCTTCCTGAAACACGGCGCAGGCTTCTTTGCTTCAGGCAGGTAGAGCGGCGCCTTAGGGCCGGAAATACGTGCGAAGGTGTCTAATGAAGTGACAAGAGGGTGGGAGCCCGGACTTGTGGACTTAAACTAAATTTACAGCCTAAAACTCGTGTTATCACACCCGAATATTATGGCATGGAAGGTGTACGCGTACGCTACACGCAAATTAATAAATTATTACAAAAGTTTAAAATTTTATTTGTTCGCATGAAACAGATACTATGGCATTATAATCTAAATGATTGATTGATTTTCTTGATGACTGTAAATCCAGAGATCACGGGTTCCATTGTAAATTGCGGCGTGTGCAATAACATTTTGTTTACATATCGTTATTTCGTAAATATTTTAATAAAACAAAAAATATACAGCTTGTTTGTGACACTTCCTGTGAATTGAAATTTATTCACTTTCTGCCTTAAATACATATAATACAATAGTTGTAAATTTATCAATTCTGGGGCCTTAATTCATGCACGATTCATTTCCCAGATCCAATTTGCTTAAATATTATTCGATGTACGTGATTTGTTCCGCATTTTGAAACATAGGTAACTGAATGACTACATAATGTATTCGTGTAAAAGACATCTGAAATTTTTTTCAAAGTGCTTTTTAAGACAATTTATACAACAGTTTACGTTAACTGTTTCCGATATTAACCAAAGTGAGCTGTAAATTCTTTCAGTATCACCACGTTAATATGTGTACGAGTTTGTTTTTTTACAATAACTCCAACTATGGAGAAGTTTTTTTACAATAACTCCACGCAGGAGTCCCTGAGGAAAATAATTTCTTTCAGGGTCTACGTCATCTTTGAAAATGCTGTCTTTGAGGAGCCGTTGAAGAGTCTTGGAAGTGAATCGCTCTCGTGTGACAAATGCGAACCGCGTACACATGTTGGGGTCGCGTTTTCCTACTATACACCAGTTCCGAAGGGATCATTGATGCTAGTTCCTCGGAGCATCCTCCCTTAAGTCAGTGCTCTAAAGTTTGCAATCCGCCTGTCATTTTTTTTTATATAAACGGCATTTGTATGCCATAAACACTAATTACATGTCTCAAAATCATAGCAAAAATATTAGTAATAATTTAAAAAAAGTGTATGTATTATAGTTAATTGTGGCGTTACATTGGAAAGTAATACATTTGTTTGTAAAAATCTATGATACAAATAAAATTAATATTGATTAAAAAAATGTGATAGCATAGCCTTCCTGTACCTACCTTCAGTGCAGTTAAATAGATCTGCCACATCTGCATATCTATTAGTAATTTCATGCAACCTAGGTACAAGCGAGGGTTTCGTATACTCAGTTCGGGTATTGTTGCATTTAAACTGGATTTTAATACGAGCGGCTCTTGTGGGTGCATGGTATTCAATGAGGTTAATTAAATCAGGACTGTCTATTCTACCATTTACAATTTTGAATGTAAATATTAAGTCGGATATAATTCTTCGATCGGAGAGTCTTAATAAATTAAAATCTTTCATCAAGTAATTATATTTTATGTTTTCAATGGGAATACTGAGCTTAAAATTCATGTGTCTTAGGAATTTGTGTTGAATTTTTTCAATTGAATCTGAATGTATTTTTTAAAATAAGGGGACCAGATCGAGGAGTTATATTCGACTTGACTACGTACTAAGGAAGTATACAAAATTTTTAAATTTGAAATATTTCTAGAACCTGTGGAATTTCGAAGAATGAAGCCAAGCATTTTCAATCCTCTATTATTATTTGATTTTTTATGGGATATAAAGTTTAATTTAGAGGCGAAAGTTATGCCCAGCTCATTAATTTTTTGGCAGGAGGTTAAGTTCATACGGATGAATAATTGATGAATAATAATTAATTCTCATTTGTAAAAACTTATTGAATGACACTGATTCATATTCAGATAAAGTTTATTAAGAGAATACCATTAAATTAACTTGTTTAAATTATTTTGTAGACAGGCACAACCTTCAGCGGTTTTGATTATTTTAAATATTTTTAAATCATCTGCATAAAACAACACATCTACAAATTACTATCTTTATCATTTATATCAATAATATCGTTTATGAACAGTAAAAACAAAATTGGACCTACGTGGGACCCCTGTGGTACACCACTGGTCGCTTTGAATTGATCGGAATGGAACAAAGTAATTATTACAAGTAGAACTCTATTAGATAGATAGCTCGCAAACTAGTCTAAAGGTTTTCCGTCGATACTGGGATTACGTAGTTTAACCAATAGAATTTTTTGGCACACTCTGTCAAAGGCCTTGATAAAATGCGTATATATAGAATCGACTTGGGTTCTGTTACCTGCGTTTGATATATAGTTTTCACATAATGAGAGATTTGTCAGAGTTCATCTGCCCGACAAAATCCATGTTGATTTGGAATAATGAGATGGTTAATACATGGAGAAATTTTATAGAGGAAAATTTTTCAAAAAGTTTCGGAATTATAGATACCTTACCTGCAGGTCTATAGTTAGTGATATCACTGTTATTACCATTTTTTAATACAGGCGTTAGATAAAAACGTTTCCATATGTCCGGGAAGCAATCTGTGCCAAGGGAGAATTAACAATAAACAAATCGGCTCAGCCGGTGAAGCAATGCAATTTATAAGAAAATTGGGGTGCACAATATCAGGTCCAGCCTTTTTGTTTTTGTCTACAGATTTAATATTTTTTACGTCGTTTATATCGATGAGTACAGCAGAAATATGTTTAAGGCTCCACTATCCGAATTTCTACCGATTTCTTTTATATCTCCCTTAAACATTTGAAGTTTTTAAGCTCTTAAAAAAATATATGTTGTTCTTTAAGATAGTATCCAGGTAGCCTTCGGGCCGAAACGGAAATTATATGAAATTCCCTCTATAGAAATAAATCGCAAAGTATGCTCCGAAAATTATTATTTACACGTTTCTTTCGATTATTTTACATGCTATATGAATGAAAAAATTCACAATTAAATGATTCTAAAGACAATTCTCGCAAGATATTTCCTCTTTCGTAAATAGACCATGATTACTTAAATATTTTAACAATGTGCGCTTACGTTTTTTTAATTCTAAACATCATTATTACAGTACGTCTCTGTCTAACGCGCGAGTAATCTATGTGCCTTTCGAACATTCGTCATTCGCTGTGCGGAGAGTTCGCTGCATGGACGTGTAGTTCTGCGTTGCATGATTTCTCGTAAATAAAATTATATATTTATATTCGATTATATAATCACAATACGTTTTAAAAAGGTTAAACATTATTTTTTCAAGCATAGGAATAACAAAAAAATATTATTACCAACGGACATCGATGTATATCGTACCTATTATATGTAAACGGATGTTAATAAATTAATAATGTAAAGTAATTATTTTATGCATTTTTATCAAGTTTATAATAAGTATTTGTAAGTAATATTTATTATTAAAAGTGTTCAAGTACCCACCCATCCATTGTTAAACACAATATAGGTATCTACCTACGTCACGTGTAAACGGATGGTAATGTAATAAAATAATGTATAATAATTATTTTACGCATTATATACCAACCTACTTTTAAAAGGGAGTGCAATTTTTTGAAGTTTGTAATATTATGTTCTTAGTAATATTTTTGTGTTCATACCTATCACCTATCGACAGAAACATTCTAGTATCATAACGATATATTTAAACCGTAAATGTAAGTGTAGTGTTGGTAATATGTGAATCTGTCGGGTAGGTTAGGGAATACCGAACCTAGCCGAAGCGACCGGACATCGGCACAATATAATAGCGAGCACAGAGCTCGTGCGGGGTTCTTTCTCGTTAGGCGGCTTACAGCCAACACTGTAAACATTATATTCTAATAAACAGTCTCCGAGTATCAAGTACTACGTGTTTCAATAAATAACCCTGCAAAACATACAAATGAAATACTGGAGATTAAGGGCCCAGTATTACCTGCAGTACAGGACATCACAAGTGGCGCAGCTGAAAAGGAATACACGGTTGACTGTTTATCAGATTGCGGCAAGTCGATTCGGTTCAGGGATCGTGACTTGCAAAAAAATCTCCCGAAGGTGACAATAAATCACTTGGGGCATCGCTGAAGTGCCATCCATCAGGAGATTCTCAGGGCATAATAGGAGACAGTGGAGAAGGAGGAAAGAAGAGGAAAATCACGGGACCCTGGGTAACTAAGTCCAGCCCGGTAATACAGTGGAGAAGAGGAAAATTACTTACGGGACCCTGGGTAACTAAGTCCAGCCCGGTAATACAGTGGAGAAGAGGAAATTACGGGACCCTGGGTAACTAAGTCCAGCCCGGTAATACAGTGGAGAAGAGGAAATTACGGGACCCTGGGTAACTAAGGCCAGCCCGGTATTGAAATTCCTGGAAGCGGCTGGGCGCCTGGACTGCAAAGGCGCCGGTTCCTGGTGTCAGGTTGTTTTGTTTCTTGTTTTTCTGGAAGGTGTTATTGTTGCCGGGTGTGTTTTTTTTTTGGTGTGGGCGATCATGGAATCGGGCGGAATTTCCAGGTTCTCTCACGTTAATGGGGATTGGAGTTTGTTTCGCCTGAGGTTAGAACAGTTCCTACTAATTCGTGATGACACAAAAACGATTAAGTTAGATGCTTCACAGAAACGCGCATATTTGCTAAATCTTCTAGAAGCGGAGACATTAACTCTTTTGATCAACTTATGTTTTCCTTCTAAAGTTACAGACGTGGCATTCGATCAGTTAATAGAATTAATTGAGAAACATTGTTCCAGACCGCGATCGGTGTTCAAGGAACGAGAAAATTTTTATCAGGCCAAGCAATCGCTTGGTGAATCAGTCAGGGATTTTGCAGTGCGTTTACGAGGATTATCTTCGTTTTGCGAGTTCGGAACGCGTTTACCGGAATGTTTAGCTGATGTTTTTGCAATCGGCATTTTGCCGGGCCGAGCCAAGGAAAAAAATTTTCTCGAGGGGACTAAATTAACGTTTAACAAAATGGAAGAATTAGCAATAACGGTTTCAGCTTTAGATAATCTGGTTCCGGAAATTAAATCAGAAGTTTCCGTAGGGACGTCGGGCGGCGTGAATTCAATTAAACGCTCGTATTCGCCGGGGAGAGATTCACATCCGGATAAAACTCAAGGTTTCCGAAGGTCATCTTCGCGGTCGAAAAGTCCCGAGCCGAGAAGATTCTCGAATATTAAAAAATGTACCATTTGCGGTGAATCACATTTAGAAAAATATTGTAAATTTAAGAATGCAAAATGTTTTAATTGTCACAAAGTAGGGCATTTGAAGAAATTCTGTAAGAATCACAATGTTTATCCGATTTTTGAACAATCCCGGGATAAGGTTATTAATAGGATTTCTTACATTAATCCGTTTAGGGCTAATGTAATAATTAATAAATTAAAATGTGCCGCTATGATTGATTCAGGCGCCAGTATGTCGGTCATGCCGGATTTTATTTTCAACCGATATTTTAGGGATGTAACATTGTCACCTAATAAGCGTATTTTATCTGGAAACGATGGTAAACCACTTAATCTTGTAGGTAGTGCTTGTTTTACGGTAGAGTACAATAATATTAAAAATAATTTATTATTTACTGTTGTGATTAATGGCTCGGAATTGATAGTGGGTCGAGACTTCATGGAGGCTTTTAATCTGAAGATAGTTCCAGTGATGGATAATTCGGTTTCAACAATCAAAGACAAAATTGAAATGATTTACAACGAGTTTCCAGAAGTGTTTTCGCCGGGGCTGGGTAAATTCAGTAAACATAAAGTGAGTTTCAAAGTGAACAAGGAAGCTCGTCCTGTTTTTTTTAATGCGAGGCCGGTTCCGTTCGCTATTAAGGAAAAATTGAGAGAGAATTAGAAGCTATGGTAGCTGATGGTATCATTTCTCCGGTAACCAGCAGTGAATACGCGTCTCCAATTGTACCGGTAATTAAAAAGAACGGGAATGTTAGGATTTGCGTGGACTACAAGAGATCTTTAAATCTCATGACGGACTTGGAAAGGTACCCACTCCCCTCCATAAATGAAGTTGTTCACAAAGTAAGTTCGGGTAAAGTGTTCGCTAAACTAGATTTAAGACAGGCTTACTCACAATTAGAATTAGCTGACTTTTGCAAAAAGTATACTACAATAAATACGCATTTAGGGTTATTTCAATATAACAGACTAGTCTTTGGTTTTAAGTCAGCGCCAGCGATCTTCGCTAGGACTATAGCAAGCTGTCTTCAGGGGTTGAAGGGGGTGGCATTCTATTTAGACGATATCATCATTTCGGGGGTCAACGAACTGGATTTAGTGTATAATATACAGGCAGTGTGCGCGCGTTTACGAGAGTGCGGGTTGAGGGTCAACACGGATAAATGCGATTTTTTTGTAGAATCGGTTGAATTTTTGGGGTATGTAATTTCGGGGAGCGGAATCCAACCTCAGCCAAACAAACTTGAAGCTATAAAAAACGCTCCGTATCCTACGGACGTTCATAAATTGAAAAGTTTTTTGGGTTTTCTAAATTTTTATCGGAATTTCATTCCTAGGATGTCATCGATACTGGAACCCCTACATAACCTTTTGAAAAAAGGGGTAGAGTGGAATTTCTCAGAAGACTGTAAAGTAGCAGTCGATACGATTAAAGAATTAATGGGCAACAACACGATTCTTACAAATTATTTTCCGGACTTACCGGTAAAACTGTATACGGACGCTAGTACATGCGGACTCGGGGCTGCGTTAATGCACGTGTTTAAGGACGGCACAATGCGTCCAATTGAGTTCGCTTCTCGTAGTTTAACAACCGCCGAAAAGAAATATAGTATTTTGGATCTCGAAGCTCTGGCAATTGTGTTCGGGTTAAATAAATTTTTTCAGTACCTTTTTGGAAGGGAGTTCACGTTATGCGTTGACAATATGCCGTTACTAAGAATTCTAGGGGAACACAAAAATATTCCGGTTCTCGCAGCAAACCGTTTGCAGAGATATGGCATCATTCTGGCAGGGTTTTCGTACAAAACGGAATTTGTGAAATCTTGTAATAACCAAGCAGATTTTCTTTCTCGCTTACCGTTGAAGGACACAGTTGAGGGTTTTAAGGATGATTGCGGGACTGACTTTGTTTGTTTTATTGAGAATTGTGACCATGTTAATTTTCAAGCAGTGGTGTTAGCCACCGCAGCAGATAGCGAATTACAGCTAGTGTTTAGGTATTTGCGGCAGGGCTGGCCCAAACGAGTAAATCGTGACAGCAGTATATGGAAATATTGGTTGAAAAGGAATGAACTTTCTATCGTAGAAGATTGTTTGTTTTGGCAACATAGAATAGTTATACCTGTTTCTCTCCAAAGGCAAGTTTTAGATTTATTACACAGGTCACATCTAGGTATTGTAAAAATGAGGGGAATTTCTAAAACATATTTTTGGTGGACTTCTCTGAACAAAGATTTGGAGGAAGTCGTTCAATCTTGTTCAGATTGTTCGTTGTCAAAACAGTCACCACCCAAAAGTCAATTGACGGTTTGGCCAAATCCAGGTAAAGCTTGGAGTAGGGTACATCTAGATTATTGTGGACCCCTAGCGGGAAAGATGTTTCTCGTGGTTTGTGACTCATTCTCGAAGTGGTTAGACTGTATCGAGGTGCAGAAGGCAGATTCAACTGACACGATTATGGAATTGAGGAAAATTTTTTCTAATTTTGGCAACCCTGAGTTAATTGTATCTGACAATGGCTCAGTTTTTACAAGTGAGGAATTTAGAGTTTTCTTAAAGGAGAACAATATTAAGCTTATGACTTCTCCGGTGAAACACCCCCAGTCAAACGGGCTGGCAGAAAATGCAGTAAAAATTTCGAAAATGTTCCTCAAGAAACTGTTAATAAACGGTAAATTCCCACTAGATTACAATGTCAAGCTGTTGAATTTTTTAGTGGACTATAGGAATTCTTTCCATTGTTCGACAGGTATTGAATCAGCGGTTCTGTTAGTAGGAAGAAGGCTGCGTTCTACGTTCGACAGTTTGTTGCCAGTGAAAAATGGAGAAGACTTTTCGGAAAAAGTCAAGGAAGCTAACGTTAACATTTCTAAAGCTCAATCGGATCAAGTTAGGTTGTACAGAGGGGTAAAAACCAGAGTTTTTAAAGTTGGACAAAAATGTTTGACAAAAGATTATCGTTATGATAATAAAGTCGTTTGGGCTAAGGGTGTAGTTTCTAGAAAGCTAGGTAAAAAAGTTTATATTATTAAAATAGGAAACACTGATGTGACATGGAAGAGACATGTGGACCAGATGAGGGAAATGTCAGTGAGCTGGAAGGAAGATGGCAAAATTGCGCAGCATCCCGCGTCTGAAATTTTGAGGAACGAGCCTCATGAGTTAGAGACTGCGACCTTGTTGCGTGGATTGACTGGTTGTTCTCCTGATTCCAGGTTGGTGGGGGAGGAAGTGGTGTCGGAGCAGGCACGGCAACAGAGACCATGGTCGGGAAGACTGCGTTCGAGTCACAAGGCACCCACAACTTCCAGAGGAGACGGGACAACTTGACCCAGTCACCGCGGTTGAATTATGTGTATCTTAAAAAATTATTGTGTATGAAGTATTACAATTTATGTTAATTGTTATTTAAGTTATTTTGTTATTTAAGTAAGTAGCTTCAGAGTTGAAGGAGGGAGAGATGTAGTGTTGGTAATATGTGAATCTGTCGGGTAGGTTCGGGAATACCGAACCTAGCCGAAGCGACCGGACATCGGCACAATATAATAGCGAGCACAGAGCTCGTGCGGGGTTCTTTCTCGTTAGGCGGCTTACAGCCAACACTGTAAACATTATATTCTAATAAACAGTCTCCGAGTATCAAGTACTACGTGTTTCAATAAATAACCCTGCAAAACATACAAAAGGAATACTGGAGATTAAGGGCCCAGTATTACCTGCAGTACAGGACATCACAGTAAGTAAATAAAAGTTCCTCTTGTTTACTGAAACCGGCTACATCGTTAATGTATTTAGTTAGACCTTCTTATAAATGTTTTATAATTTGCTTACTGCATGAAACCCATGATAAATCCATAACTCTTTTGAGTCGTTGTTTGTTCAAAGCTGCCATCAAACGAACATTTAATGATATTTGTATAATTTATATAGTACCGTTTTTATAAAAAAATTTGAGGGCGTTTAACACATTACCATAAAAAATCTATTTATTTCTTACATGACGCCATCTCTCTCATTGTTTTTACAGGCTGTCCGGGGGTAAAGGGCACAAATTTCGGGAGGTGATTCTACATGATAGTAGTAATAATTTTTTCGAAAAACGAATGTTTTTTTTGCCAATACAAAAATATTTTTTCAAAGAAGAATATTATATATTATAACACAATTTTTTTAACCCAAAAACTACCTTGGAATGTTTGAAAAAAGTTTTTTATCTTTTTTAACCTACATTTTTACCTTTTACCTTTTTTACTGTCTTGTAGAATCACCACCCGAAGTTTGTGCACTTAACTTCCTTAGTGCCTTTTTTGTGAGTTAGACTCTTCGGGCCCCACCCAGGCATCGTGTGTTCGATTCTTCGGCTGGCTAAGTCCTCAATCACGACACAGGCATCATTTTCCGCTTACTGTGGTGGTAGTAGAAGATTTTCAACAAAAAGTAAGTTTTTGTAACAAAAAAATCATTGTCTATTTTTTTTTTTAAATCACATCAATGGTGCTTCACAAACCTGGTCAATATTAAGATTCCAGTCAAGGAAGGAGGTGTAGAGCGCGTGAGCAGGAACCTAAGCGATTCCATACTAAAAGTCCTAAGTCAGGACTTAGGACTTTTATTATGTTCACACCCTAAGCATGTTCACGTCAGGACTCCTGATGTCTAGTTGGTGAGCTAGTAAAATAATAAGTAAAAGCTCATAAAATTATCTACAACTTATATTCTAAAAGTAATTTTCGAAATCCTAGCCGTTTTTGAGTTACAGGTTCCACAAATGTAGTTATTTTCGAAAAAAATAGATTTACCTCACATTTTTCATTAAACATTCCTTCATATCGTCTAAAATATTCATCATTGAAAGAAATTTTCTGGAAAAAATGGTAAAAAATTTAATTCTCTTTTAGAATATATATACATATGCAAATTTATCTTCAACCGGTCAACATTCACATAAATTTTAAGTTTTTTCATAAAATGTCATTTTCAGAAAAAGCTGTTTTTATCTTATTACTGACAGACAACTTTGTTCGTTCGCACAATAATAAAATAAGTCACTAAACTTAGCGAACCACTTGGGTGACCTATGGCAGGGGTGTCGGTTATCCAACATTTTTTCCCGGGCTCCGGTACCCATAACCAACTTCCATTTCGATAAAGAGAAATTAAATATTGCAATAATAATAATAGTAGTCACGTTATAATCATATAGCGCCGTTTGTGATGGTTGACCTCTAAAGGCGGCGGTTCGCGCCGTGACCGCGACCGAAGACCGAGGCCAGAGACGGAGGCAGGCGACCGCGACAAGTGTCTCGGTCTCTTCGACACTACTGTGGGTGAAGACCAAAGACCGCGACAGGCTTCGCCTTCAGAGTTCAGTAAAGCGCAGTCTGTCGATGAAATCAGTTGTGTTGTACTGATAATTTACATTAATGGAAACCCAAGTAGAGTTACTAATGGAGGAAGAAGAAGACGATGATTTTTACTTATTTTAGGCGATTTTTCGTTCACCTATCACCTATTGTTTGACAATAATATGTTCAGGACTTATTTTAGGCTGAATAAAACACAGTTACAAAAAGACAATGTTTACAAAAGGAAGAATATCATTGAAAGTAAATTTAAGTTAATTTAATTTTAAAATTAATAATTTATTAATTTTTTAAATTTGTTAATTTAATTAATTAATTTTTTTCGGAATCTAATTGTGCATTGTATATGCTGTCTGATCAGTTCAATCAGTTTCTTACAGTATTAGTCAGAAAAAGCGGTAATTTTTTACAACAAACACACATACTTTTCAAGCGCGACGCGAGACACTACTTGTCCGGGGCAGCGACCGTCTTGCTGTCTCCCGTCTCCCGTCTCTGTCTCCTGCCTCGGTCGCGCGCACGAACTGGCCCCCATACAAAGCTATAGGACAAGTACTCGATGCGGTCGCCTGTTTGCGTCACTGGTCTGTGTCGCGTGCCGCGGTCGCTCGCGCGAACCGCCGCCTTAAGGCGTATTACACTACAAATGTGACGTAATATAAAACATGGAGCAAATAACAAATATTTTCAAATAAATATTACATACATTATAAAATTGTTGAGAGTTGTAAAAGAGTTGGGGGCGGGGTAAGAGGTTGTGTTGTTACTCGGCTTTACATTTTTACTCCAAATAATGTCAAGAATCATTGGAATCAGCAAGTCAAGTGACTTTAACACCATGTAGAAGCTCAGCAATATAAACGCTAATTTTAATGTACCCCCCTCTCCACACAGCATGCCAATGGATGCCGTGGGTCCCGGAGGAAATTATTGTAGATATATTATAATATTAACGTATAAAGTTAATCTAAAAATAAATAAATATGCTACTGAATATGTTGATAAGAAGTGTAAGATACACAAAGGGAAGACAACTGACCGACCAACGCCTTTCGACTCCTAGGCAGAAACGGGCTAATGATATTGATCATCTGTGTAAGAAAGAATTTCGATTTTTTAAAGAGCGTTTGACCAATTTCATCAGAAATTAAGAAAAATTATAAGCTTACTTTGAGCACACGGACACACCCACAACACACTTCTTGTTATGCAGTTATGGTTTCATAACTGCATAACAAGAAGTGTGATCTGCAACTACATAACAGAAAGAATGTTCGGACTTGTAAGACAAAACTGTTAAAACTACATACAATAAAAAAAAACAAGGAAGGACATCGTAGACCAAATATTTCACATTTGTTCAACCATACCCGTTTCCCAAATTGATAAGAGAAGTTAAAGAGAAACTATGATAATAGTAGTTCCGTTATAATAATACAGCGCTCTTTTGTGAACGTTCACCTCAAGTGCATATTAAACTATGTAGGTAACCTAACGTAATACGAGTACATTGAGAAAATAACAGATATTTTCCAATAAATATTACGCATATTCTAAAATTGGCAGCCCTACCTTATCGACTTGTCTTACGAACGAATGTTTTGAAAAGCGCTGCTCGGAATTATTTAATTATTAGCCAAATTTCAAACCCGGCAAAGTTACCTCCTTTCGGTAACTTTTAATACTAAATGTCCGCACTGGTCTAAATCGAAATTTTTCATGCGGAGAGCGGAGTCTAGGGAAGGTGGTGGTATGTAATTGTCTGGGATAACTTCGTCATAAATACACTTTTGAAGTAATCAGCAAAATAGTTGACCTTTACTTTTATATCAGTGCTATTATTTTCTTTACAGTGCATTGAGATGGGTAAATCTGGTTTATTTTTTTAAGAGAGTTTACATGTGTAAAAAAGTTTTGTATATTAGAGGGTACAGATTTTTCGATTCCATGTATATAATTAAAATACGATTTTTTGACAGTTTTTTACATTGGGTTCTGTAGTTGTGAAATATCTTATAGTTATTAGGGCATTTAGATTCTTTTAAGTTTTATTTGCAGTTTTTTTAACAAATAACCAGGTTGATTAGCGCCCTGTTAATAATTGTGTATAATATTTCAAGATTTTACTTAATGTTGAGGTGAAGAAATGACCAGTCTTCATTTGAAAGATATTGGTTCATATTACGATAGGCTTTGGAAAAATTATAAGTAAAGTTAGTCAGAATAGTCGTGTCGTCTGGTGAGTTATTCGTCATGATGGTTATGCGTAAAACGGGGTGGTGGTAATCTAGGGGGGGAGCTCGTCAAGTGTTTTAACAATATGAATTGAGAGATCACTACATAATACTTAATCCGCAGTTTTAAGAGGAATATAATGGAAGAATATAATATGTTAATACCACTCTTCCATGCTTCCATGGAAGAGTGGTATTAACATATTTGAATATGAACATGTAAGCAAATTAATACATCATCTAAATGTACATTATATTTTATATGCTAAAAAATAATAAATAAATAAATAAACGCTAGAAATATTTCGAATCTCATGCCTGCAAAATTTTAAAATCGAGCGTCTTTTTGCACGAGGCAAGTAAGCGAAAAACTGGTTTTTATTTATTTTTTGCATAATTTTATGAGAACGAAAAAAAGTTAGAACATGGAAAACCTCAAAAATAGTCTTGGCCATAAAGGGGTATCTAAAAAAAAAATTGTATTACTTCATAGTTAAGTCATGAAAAAACATTTTTTTTGGTGGTTTACGCTAATATTTTTTGTGATTAAATAATAATTTTATTGTAATTCCAATACATAGAAAAGCTAGAAAAAGCTTCGATTTATCCGTAGCATATTTTTAGATGTTCATACTGTAAGCCGATTCGTCGTAAAGATTAATCAAAATAATATCAAAATATCATTTCACGTATATATTCATCTTAATAGGTGAATTTGTCAATTCCGTTTCGGAACAGAGTAATGTGTTTTTCAGTAAATTTGGGGCTCCAGACCACAGGTGGCTGCCAAATTCAACAGTGGTGTGCAGTAGTGTGCACTTGCTATTTGTACAGGGTCAGCAGTTTTGTACCATTAAAATATATGCGGGCCCTGCACATTTCGCCCCGCCCAGCTTCCAACTCGAGGCTAACTTGACTGATTTCGATGGAGTTGGCCCATTGGGTGGTATTCACAAAAAGTGTGTTATTGAATAACTCTTTCACTATTCGCATAAAAAACTAAGTCTTTATTATTTACACTGTACCAATCGATTGTTTTTGCTGAAGAGACTCTCAGATGACAATATTCATTTTCTTATCAGCACTACGAAGCTGTGTGCGTACATGGAGTATTAAAAATTAATATCATCACTTCTGAACCTTGAAAATAATAAAATCTTGAAATGATTCTTGTTCTGTTCTACAAAAATTAATCATCCAGCCATATTTTGTTTACGTTTCTACTTTATAATTATGTTCCTTTGAAGATCAGAGAGGATTATGCGAAAAAGAATAATGTATTTTAACGAAGAGAAGTATAGGCCTCCGTGGTCGAGGGGTAAGACTTGTGTCTTGTAATCCAAATATAATTGGGATAGAATGTCAGTGTGCACAAATAAATTTTATTTTATTTTTAAATTTTTATTTATTAACATTTAAACCCGCTAAACTACTTATGTAGTTTGTCGGCTGGTACATAAAGACAACATTTTATGCACAAAACTGGTTAATTTTCAAAATGTTGATGCTAAAATAACAATTACATGAATTGTTTAAATTACGGAATAGTATATATGTAAATAGCTCTAGATCTCTAGAAGCCTTATTTAATAAACAAGTACAAATGTATTGTGTAAATAAATGAATATAATCAACAAGTAAATGAATAGTTTCATATACATATGATGTATTTCAAAAATTATATCGAATTTTCCAATTCCTTCGAAAGTGAATTTCAATAAAGAATATAAGAACTTCGGTAGTGCATCAATATAAATCATCAGTATCTAATAGCCATTTCCTAAGACTTTTGACTTTAGCTGTAAAAACGTTATAATTTTTGATTGTCATTGGTAGTTTATTAAATATTTTGGGTAAAATATAAAGGGTGGCACAAAACTACCGATATGGTTAGAATTCTATAATGTTCTAATTCTATAATATCTAATATGGTATGGTTCATTCCCTCAACGAGCCCAAAATATCTGAGGGTCCCTTTCTTAGTCTTACTCATTACTATTACATCAACCGTGCATTCTTTGCGGATATCCACCTTCCTAACACGATCATACATTGTTTTACTATACATAAGCCTCAGGGATCTAATTTCTTCAATACTTTCTTCACTTGCATACTGCTTACTAATAACGTATGCAGGGACTCTGGAGGCTTAGAATCTTATAAATAAATGTAGCTTCGTTTAACAAAAAAATAGAATCTTGCGAGAGCCTTGAAGGAGTAACCTTATGAAGAAGCATTACTTATACCAGGGCGGGTAAGTGGTGGATAACCTCCAAAGTACTTTCGTCCTTCCTCTGCCAGTTCCATGCCTCACTGAGAAACGTTCCAATTATTTATGTTTAAGACTAGCAGGACTTCATTATTTTCGCTTTTTTCGCGATTTGTAACTTAGCTCTTCAAGAAATCTTTGATTTCATAATACTCTTATTTTGCTATCTTTATTTTTATTTTATTTCCGCCAGAAAGCAGTGCAACCAATTGCAGGACTTTAACACTTTAAACGGTGTGGCAGAACGAGCATTCCAGATTTTCCTGACAGATCTTTCTCATTTTCAGCGAAGGTCTCAGAGTACGACAACGATACATTGTATTTCCTAGAAAAGACTCTCTTTGTTCAACCGCTTTACGTGTTTGAAATATCTAAGCTTTCCTTTCATAATCTTATTTATTATGCTAACAAATGTGACATTCGTAATTCTGTCATGTATGATTTAACGACACATACCTAAGTCGGAGGGCTCAGATAAAATCTGAATGCTTTTGTAAAACATATTCCCCTAATATAATTTCATTTTTCAGATAATTAAAATTAAGATGTATTTGGTGTACACAATTTTTACTCACTAAGGACTAGAGACCAACACAATGATCTAAGTGACCAAGGCGAAACAATATTGAGTAAGCAAATAACAGAAAAATGAACTGGAAAGGTTGGAAAATTTTTTAAAAGATGCAATAACGGTAAGAGTGGAAGATACTCTCAGTATCGCCCTGATGTAATAAGATAACCATTCAGAATTAAAACATTGCTTGAAATGGCTTTAGCCATGTTCTTTTTTTTAACATTTTCTCCACACAGAAGACCCTGAAACCAAAAATCCTTCACAGCTGATGTCATCTTTAGGGGTGCTGTGCGAAGGGCATTTTTAGAGAGAGAAAAGATAGAAAATTCTGGGATGGAAAAGGAATGAGGGTTGGGTGAGAATCTGAGGGTTAATTGGGTCAGTTGCTGGAGCTTGTGCGGTATTCACATAAAAAAAATCACCATACAACTATATTAGTAAAGATAACATGTAATGGATAAAGAACGAGTTCAAATACTATTTTTATTTATTTAATTTGTAGGTATTATTTCATATTTAATTAACATAATAACACGTCATAATACAATTTATACTAACTTGTGCAATAGGTGCTATCAGAATAGCCCTGTTAAGATCACCTCTACGAATCTTAATTCACTCTTATCTTTAGTGACAAGAACTGAATAATCAGGTACTATACCACTTTTATTTCCCAATTTACCACCTTTCAGCCTCACAATATGGGTATATTAAGGAAGCCATATTCACACTTGATCCGATGAGCGGGGAGCAGTTTCAACTCTTTTGCAGTATTTTTTAAACTATAAAATGAACTTAGGTACCAAAATAAATCTTCTTCCTTTGCGCTGTCCCAACTCATTGCCTAGGTAGGCTGTTGGGGTCGGCTCTTCTCGTTCTCAGGTTGTAATATCTTCTGTTCTGGGTATCGCCTTCATCCAGGCCGTTTTTCCGAAGAATTTTGGAACATTGAGTCGTCCAGGTGTTCTTCGATCTTCCTTTGGATGACTGTCGATGAAGCTCCATAGACATTGCCTGCCTCATTGTGTGGTCTGATGGTCTCCGTCTTATATGTCCATACCATCTCAACTGTCGTTCTTCCAGCTTGCTATTTATGTCTGTGACACCCAGGCTACCACGAATGCGTGAACTTTTGATCTTATCTTTTAATGATACTCCTGCCGACCATCTAAGCATTCGCATTTCTGCTGTTTCAAGTTGCCTAGTGTAGGAGTTGTACATAGTCCAGCATTCGGAGCCATACATTATTGCGGGTCTTACAATGGTCTGGTATATTTTTCCTTTCAGTTTTATAGGCATTTTGGAGTCACACAATATTCCTGTTACGGATCTAAATTTAATCCAAGGTACCAAAATAAATAGTTATATGTAATAAATAAATAAAATAAAAAAGATTTTTTTAATCGAATGTACACAGGTAGTTGCCTTGTGAAGATAAATTTAAAAAATTAAATCATTCTCGACCGAGTTAAAAAAATAATATCTGCAAATTATTCATACTGCACACTACGAAATATTTAAAAATAAAAATAATTTCATAAGAAGTAAAAACACTTCCCAAACCAATACCAAATTAATGCACACACATAGTTCTACAAAAAATTATTTATTTATTTGTTTATTTATTTGTACACGCCCCATTAGGGCTTTTACATATGATAAAATTAAAAATACATGTGATGTAAATCAAAGAATTAAAGGGATATAACAATTAAAGTAAGTACCAAGTACAAAAATTTTAACTTTAAAAAAACAAATAGAGTAAAATATAGGATGCACATTCATATAAATTTCGATACATATTGAAAATTTATAAACATTTAAAGGCAATCAAGATAGACATACAGATTTAATTACAATGTTTTTATAGGCTGATAGACATTCAGTACCGTTGGTGTTCTTGTAATATTTATTCCTTGCACTATGCAGTCGGATCATTACTGAGTTTATTTCTGCATTGGTACCTGAATACAATGACAAATAAAATATATAATTATATGAAATATCAAAGGATAATAATTAATATTTTGGTTTAATTATTCAGATATTGAAATTCTTTTCTTATAAAGTATTTATTTACAACACTTACTTTTATTTATGAACTTAGATTAAAACTTGCTTGATGTCGAATTTAAGCATTTTATTTGATTAAAAGTGTATTTTTTTCATTAGTATTTTTTGTTATATTACACACATAAAAGCGGGTAACATAATGGTTGAATTTGGCAGCTACCTCTGGTCTGGAGCCCCAAAATATCTGAAAAAACCCTCGTCTCTGTGCAGAATTGGGCAGTCTCTCTGATAGATTCTCCAAATTTAACAGACGGATTGCACTCTTTAGAGCACAGGCATCGGGTGGGAATGCTATCCTTGTTCTACCGGTATTTCAATGGAAGATGCTCTGAGTAATTAGCGTCATTGATCCCTTCGGCACCGGTAGATAATCGGAAAACACGCCAAACGTGTGCCCAATATGTGTAGATAGAACGGATCGCTTCTAAACAACTCGGTTGTGCAACGATTTGCCGGTCTTTGTGTTTACTCCTTCCTACAACATGGGTACCTTCAAGACCACTGGAGGTTTCCAACCGCATACCCACCCCGGTATAAGTAACTTATGGTTACTCCTTCAGGGCTCTCACAAGGAAGCAATTTTTTTTTATTTGAACGTCGCTACATTTAATTTGAACAAAGCTAGACCCTGTTAAATGAATGTATGTTATAGGGAAATGTAAGGATGTGCCTTTGTCAGGCTCGGGTGTAATCTGCAAGTCAATTTTGATTTCATCTCAGGAAATCTTGAACGCCAAACCCAGTCTCATGTCTGAGTACGTCAACAAGCGAAGAACACGCAACTCATTTCTCAGAGTGTGGGCCATTTATTTTTATAACATTCCTGAAAAGGCTGCACAGGGAATCTATACAAGGTGTCCGGAAACTCGTAGTACAAGCGGGAAACTGGAGAATCCACATCACATTTGGAGTCGATTTTGTGGTTTAACTTTTTTTGATTTGAGCTTTCGTTTTCGAGTAAATCGGGTCCGAAGTTGGAATTTTTTTGGTTAAATTTGAAAAAAATTTTCACTAGGGGGTTGATTTCAGCTGTGTAATGTCTTATAAAATGCAACGAAGGGTAAACCGGGATCAAAAATTTTTTTTAACCCTTTAGTTGCCGAAAAAATGGAAAAAGAGAAAAAAAATAATATTAAAATCGAAATGCTTAGATCGAAAAAATAAGTTTTTTGGGTTCTCTACGTGATGTAGATTCATCAGTTTCCCGCTTGTACTACGAGTTTCCGGACACGTTGTATAATAGAACAAGTGGTAGGGTAGAAAATCGGTACACTGTATTGTGTTGTTATTACATATTAAAATAAAATGTATGGACTCACCCCGGGACCAATATCGTATTTTATGCTATGCCTAGCTAAACTAAGTAACTTTACTGCCGCCGTTCCCCCGATGTCGTGAGAAACCATCACCACCTCCTGGTGGCAAGGGAGGTCCCAACCTCTGCGGCACAGCGTGGACCTGCGACCTCCACAGCAGTCGCATGGAAGGGATGATAGACCTGGACCCTCAGAAAAAGGAAGGAGTACCCTAACTATCCTCCAAATTGGAAAGGAAGGCTCATCAGCAATGGCGGCGGGGAATTGTTCAACTCTGCGGTTTTTTCGGGTTTATTCCATAAATAAACCCCGGTGGGAATTCGATAGTTGCCCTGCATGCAATCACGGGCGCGATGTCTCGGGTAAAGAGGTACAATAATCGTTACACTCGAACGTCGCCATTAAACTCGTGGGTCACTTTGGGACCCTCGCGAAAACTCGCATTTTACGCGAATAAATCTTTGGAATATATATTTAAAAATACACGACGTGTTTCCTTCGCCCGAATGCAGACGCCCAAAACTTGGATTCCACTCACATGGTTTTAAAACTTAAAAATTAAGTGACTTTATTTGCACAGCGAACCGCACATATCGCCCCGCAAACGAGAGTCCCGAAACGGAAAAAAAAACAAAACGCCGCCTTCCGACGCGTTGAACAAAACTCTTCGCAGCCTTGCCAACCTACCCAATTAAAATGCATTAAAAAAATAGTACCTAACTAACGATAAATAAAATCGCTTCATAACAACCCCCAATGTCCCCGCATACCAATGTTCATCCTTCATCCTTCAAGACCAATGTTCATTCTTTCCTCTCCTCAAAAAGACCCTACACACAGCATCTCAGATGACACAGGCCCTGAGGGAAATTATTTTCCTCAGGGCCTCCCGTGTGGAGTCAATGTAAAAAAAAGCAGTGCCTCTGGTGGGTTCACATTTTATACATTTTTTTTATAATTACTAAAGATAAGTGCACCCCACAGTTGAATTTGGCAGCCACCTCTGGTCTGGAGCTCAAAAATACCTGAAAAATACCCTCGACTCTGTGCAGAAACGGGCGGTCCGTTTGATAGATTCTCCCATCTTAACAGACGGATTGCAATCTTTAGAGCACAGGCGTCGGGTGGGAATGCTATCCTTGTTCTACCGGTATTACAATGGAAGATGCTCCGAGGAACTAGCATCATTGATCCCTTCGGCACCGGTGCATGTTTGGGAAACACAAACATTTGTACACGGTTGACATTTGTGACATGAGAACGGGTCGTTTCTTCGATTCGTTCTTATGTTCAACAGCTCGGCTGTGGAATGATTTGCCGGCCTCTGTGTTTCCTCCTTCCTACAATATAGGTCTCTTCAAGACCAATGTTCATTCCTTCCTCTCCTCCAAAAGACCCTCCACACAACATCCCAGATGACATAGGCCCTGAGGGAAATTATTTTCCTCAAGGCCTCCTATGTGGAGTTAATGTAAAAAAAAAAACAGAAACATTGAAGTCGCGTCGCGTTGTTTACCTACTTGACGTCAAATCTTTACGGTTGTCCATTTACTCAATGGTAAAATCAATTCAATTTAGACACAAATATATCCTTATATACACAGGCAAAAAAAACGACATCTAGCGACTTTCTAGCTTCACTTCTACCGCGTGTAAATTACACACTCTAATGTTGTATTTTTTATATATAACAGTATCATTTTTCGATGCCTCTCAACCCAGCTAAAACTACCATGATTTTTTTTTTCTATAATGTGCCACTTCGTTTGATGAGTCGAATGGAACGTAAAAATGATATTAAGAAGTACCTGCAGAATGTTACACAATGCCAACATCGTATTGTCCATAAATAATATATTTCTGGAACATCAAGCTTCTCCTCCGCGCAATCTTTCCATTAAAAGATTAACTTTAAATCATAATATTTTGACTGCAAATATAATTAAAATTTACTTTCGTGTGTTCACTGCAGTTGTTAATTAAAAGCACAAACATAATATATAGAAGGTAACTACTTCCCTCCTATGAGCATTGTGCTTTATTTGTATAAATTTAATCTACTTCTGGTAAAGCGTGTAATATTTACAAAAGCACAATGTTGCAGCTTTTCCTTGCATAAATAAATAAACAGTTCACCGGATTAAATGTGTTTGGTAGTGTTATAATTTTAACTGTTTTTACCATTTGGTACCGTGGGGCTTTGAGCGGGTTTATGTTTCATACCTGAACATGGTATTGGCTATACAGAGTGTTTCTGGACAAAACCGACAGACTTTAACAAGCGGTCCCGTTGGTTTTTTTTTATTAACAGGAGATGATGAGGATCTGATTTCTAATGGTAAAGGCTATAGAAGAACCACTCTACAGTCTCTCGTCATCTAGGATGACGGTACGTGTGAAGAAAGATGAATATAAGTAAGTCTAAAGTCATGGTGCTTGAAATAGAGAGTGCGAAAACAGTGTGCAATATAGATGTGAGCAGGTGAGTGAGTTTTGTGTCTTTGGTGAGTATGGTTACTAGAGATGGGAATGGAGATATTGAAAGAAGGGTAAATGCAGGTTACTCCATTAATAGAAGACTGTTGGCGCTAACAAAAAACAGTCGAAAAAAGCGAAGCTAACGGTCCACTATGGAGTGCTGGTACCTACCCTGAAGTATTCTGAATGTTGAAGAAATGGGATCCCTGAGCCGAGTGTGTGGTAAAACCATGTATGATCGTGTGAGAAATGTGGAGATATGAAAAGATTTTAAGACTGATGTAAGCATAATAAGTAATATTAAGAAAAGGACGCTTAGTTGGTTTGGACACGCAGCGCAAATGAATGAAGAAAGGCAAGAGAATAAACGACGCAAATGCGAATGGAAGAAGAAGTCCGGGTCTGGAAGAAGACATGGCACGATTGAGTGAATCAGATACTTGAGTCGGGCTATGTCAAGAGTCAGAATAATAGGACAGTATGTATGAGACGATGTATGAATGTGTATGAGGCAAGGAGTGTGTGTCAAGACCGAGTTGTTTGGCGGTTCTTTCTCTGTGTCTACACCCCTACGGGAAATCGGCGTGATGTTTAGTTAGTTAGTTATATTAGAAGGATCTTTTCGAGGAAAAGGAAGAGAGGATGTTCTGGGAAGGAAAAGGTTATGAAAGGTGGGTAGGAATCGGGGGGTCAGTATGTCCAGGAGCGACGGATGTACATTGTACAAATTCATCACCCCACTAGACTGCAAAACGAAGAGTCGAGAGAGTCCGGTTAGAGAGACTAAATGGTATCTCCCAACGGGCCTCTTCCGATGCATACGCCGTTAAGATGTGGACAAATCTCATAAATCTGGGCACCCCTCCTAAATTCCGAAACATAGCAAACTACTAGGGGTGACCAATGTTGATTGTCCAAACAAATGGTTCCCGAGGCTTTCGTATATAATATACCCGACTAGATATATAAGAAATGTAGTTGGCAGATGCTCAGTGGTGACTTTTTTTATTTCTTCAAAATAGCAAACAATAACAAAATTTCTATCAAATATAACCACTGGTCACTGTGACATATTGACCGAGTGACCATGTTGGCAGTTATGACAAATCTCTCTCTCTCTCTCTCTTAGATCATCTCGGACCAGCTCTACAGCGGGCAAAACAAACTACGTTCTCCCTTCGCGTGTGGTGAAAGAAGCGTTATTTGGCGCCTCCGTGGATTGGGAACTCCAGCCTTATCTTACAATACTTGTGTTTCTCACCCTGTCTGGACAGGTCACTTTTTTTTTAAATGTCATGTATATTATCCAGGCTTCTGACTCACACAATGTTGTCATTTTTTGCCTCATTGTTTTTAAATTATAATATTATAATTATTATCTCTAATGTTCTTTAAAAGGTACTTAGTCTTTTTGTATTCATTTTGTATAAAAATTCACTTTCAAATATTTTCCAGTTTACATAATCTAATAAATTTAATTATTCTTGATATGGCATGATACTCGGTTGTGGCTATTAAATTCTGAACTTCCGATGAGTTCGAGGTTATTAGTATTGTCACTCTCTGTCGTTCACTCTCTGCACTTCGATAATGTGTACTTGACATCTTCAATTTGTTCACATATCGAGCACATGGGGGAATCAGAGAGGCTTATCAAACACAATATTCTTCCCATTAGTGCATGTCCGGATCTTAATCTAAAAATGATTCTCATTTCCGATCTTTTCAGATTAACCTCAGTGAACCATGGTTTAAACTGTTCGTTTTGGAGCTTTCTGTACCATTTTCCCTTATTACGACAGGTCATATATTTATTGTTCACAATGCCCCCTGGTACACACAATATGTTGGTGTACCAGGGGGCATGGTACACACAATACGGTACACACATCATCGTACAGCACTGAACAGTAGGCGAACGATCTAGTGGACGGACAGTTGCAAATGTAACAGGATTTTTGTCGTTTTTGCTAAATTGGGTCATTATTACTTGGGACATATCACAAACGGGACAACGAGGATGTACAAGAGAGACAAACAAGAGCAATATGCGTTAGAGCAAGTATGCTGGGCGTTTTCCTTTTGCAGCACAAACGTGTATATATTTTTTTTATATTTAATCACCAAGGCAATATCAGCAACTCTCAAACAAAATTTTTACATAGAATGCGACCGAATCTTTTTATAATTTTTCTGATTTATATTTTCTTTTAAAATCGCCTTCAAAGATTAAAAAAATATTTTTTTTTAGAACAACTCTCTTTTTATGACATTAGAAAGTTATTCCCATCAACGTAAGCATTGAAGAAGAAGATATCCTCGCTTCTAACCGTGAAGAACGCCTTACCAATTAGGCCACTCCCACCTCTAATCAAACATACGAGAATATGTATTATGGAAAAAATTATTATAATGTTGCGACCGTTAACTTTTTATTTTTTTCTGTCTTGTTCGCTTCCATATTTTCGTTTAGATTATTAGTGTTATTCTTCAGTGAAAAAATACTGTTTGACACATTTTGCACGTCGCTGTATACTTAAAAAATGTGGGTAGATCACACTACATCCCAATGGCGTAAGTAATGATATTTTAGACAGCCCTGATTTATTAAGTTTAATTACCTTCCACACCAACACGAACTACTCGACATAAAATTCTTTTTATTTGCTACATAAGAGTCATTTAGATACTCGCTCGTAACTGGATTGCATGCAGTTGGAAATGCTTTCTCAGAAGTAGTAGATGTGTTCTGCACGGAATATATTTTCAGACTATAATAACATCCTATTAATCCTAATAATATTATAAAGGCAAAAGTTTGTGTGGATGTATGGACGTTTGTTACTCTTTCACGCAGTAAATACTGAATGGACTAAAAATTCTTTCACTAATAGGAAGCTACATTATTTGCCAGTAATATAGGCTATATGTATTGGTAAGCTCTGGCGTTATGAAATTATTTATTATACTTTATTGTCCGGACGTAAAGCAAAGCGTTACTATGTAATCGTTTGACGTGCGCTATCATTTTGTTATTTGTTTAGGTTAATATGGAGATTCCGTTGAGAGTAAAAATTCAAATATGAATGAGATACTAATCTATACTATTATAAATGTCTATTGATTGTTATGTTTTAATAGGTGGCACGCGAGCTGTTTGAAAATGAAAATAACGGGAATGGAGGGGGGAAAGGGGGGAGTGTAGGCGGTGGGGAGGGGGGGGGGGGCGGTTGGGGTAGGGAAGATGGAGGAAGCGGAGTGGGAAACCTCCTTATACTATGCGAGCGAAGCCGGGGGAAAAAGCTAGTACTTCACTAAATCAATGTTAAGATAATAACTACTATTTTTCTGCATGTGTTTTATTTAATTTAGTTAGCATATTTTACCTCTTGATAACAGTTCCACAAATTATTATGCGTACCACATGTTTTGTAAATGCCCGTATAGGCATGCATTAATATAAATAAGCTAGCTGTTACCCGGCATGCATTGCGATGCCATTCAAAGAAATAAATTGTGTCTCCCTACCTGTCCATTCCACCTCCCGCGTCCCCTTCCCTTCTGCGTTCCCTTTCCACCTTCCCCGTCTTCACCCTCCCTCGTCACACTTCCCGTGAACTCCACCTCGACCGTTCCCCTTCCCTTCCTGCCTTTCCTCCCTGCCGCTAAAATATATGAAATGCACACATTTTCAAACCACCCGTAGTAATTTTTTTACACAAATTTCATAGCACAGGAGCTCACCATTAAATTTAGAAACACTATTCCTCTAAAATACAATGTTCTGTAAAAAAAAAATTAGTCAATCCATCGTTTACTTTCCGAGATTTGCGGACACAAACATACGTAACCTAAATTTTTATATATATACTAACAGACCCGGCCACACATTGCTGTGGCTAACGAAAAACAACGCAATTTTTCAACCTTTATAAAATCCACACCACCCACTTGCCAGCTGCCCGCTGCCCGCTGCCCGCTGCCCGCTGCCTGCTGCCTGAATTGAATATTTGAATTTCTCCTTATTATTTTTAATTATTTATATAATAATATAGTTAGCGATCGCCACTAATTATGCAATGCTTGCAATGCAACACTGGATATTTGAAAAGGGAAAATCAAATACCTACTTACTCTAGGACATCTATTTACCAATATCTTCCGTAGAACGAATTTCAAAAGTGACTATAGTACGGCCCGCCAGCCGTTTTAAATCGCACAAAAATATGTTTTCTTTGAATTTCTCGGCTTTTCTCTAATATAATTTACATATATTATACATATAAACTGAAAGTCACCTATAAATGCAAATGTTCCTGGAGGGATGATTGCACTATTTCATAGCACTTCTCCTTCATGAGAATCTCATGGAGCAGACTACATACGCCAATCGAAGAATAACATTATCCAGGAATCTAGGATGGAGTTCCCCTCTGATAGCCCTCTGCAGACGGGGGACGGTCAATTTTTTTTTATTTTTTGACCCTTCTGTTTATTATAATAATTTGTAGGTACTAGTAATAATTATTTTGATTATTATATTATTTATTCTGAGAAATATTGGATAAAATCTTCGGAGGTTATGCCTATCGATCCTATATTGTAAAATTAAGGCGTGTATTGTGTTAGATCCCCTTAATCGAGTTCAAGGTGCGACCGTTACCTTTTTATTTTTTTTCAGTTCCTTTTTTTATTTTCATTGAAAGTTCTAAGTATTATTTTCTTCAGTGATCTTATATTATTACAATGGGGTTTATAAGCTTCCGTTGGTTATCCCTATCTAAATTTTTTCTTATATGAAAAACAAACACAATAATTTAATTTTCCCACCCGGATTTTGAATCTGCGACCTTGGTCAGAGATAAGAAGCTTACCGCCCCATACGTATACCGTCCAATTTTCCTTTCATTTTCTTCTTTATTTACCTTAGTCTCACTGACCATTCAGCCAACCTTCAATAATCTAATTCTATAAATTTGCCTACCTGCAAATAGTTCCTATAAGCCCGTTAGTGTCAAGTACTCATAGGTCCCGATTCTGTCCAGGTATCGAAACATCGTTGTTGCGACTGAACCCCAAAATGCTGAATAGCCTCTTTGAATTGTGTTTTGGCATAAATAACAAAAGCAATCCAACCCTTCTCGGCGTCTTTCAGACTTCCATCTTTCTTTCGGGCTTCTTTCAGACATTTTTTTAACCCTTTATGTTTCATTGCCTAGAAATAGTGGTTGTTGGTGAAACGTAGATTTCGGCGAAGGCTGTCGCGCGACGTCGACGTATGTACCCTCGCTGGTTCGAATAAAATATATTTTTATTCATAGGCCAAGGCTTTATACTAAAGATTTCCCTGAGGCTAATGGCATCTGTATTGTCATGGTGATATGGGAACAGGGTTGACGCAAGATATAATATAAAAAATAAAGAATATTTCAATTTTAAAAGTGTTTCAAGATGCGGGTGTGGGTACGGCCGCCCCGGAAATCATTTACTGGATAACTAAAACTCCTGAAAACTGAAAGCCCACAATCGAGGGAGACTTTTTGCCTTGCACTGCAGTGAAAATTCCTCGAGGGAAATGGTTTTACACAGGGCCACCTGTGTGAAGCTTATGCCAGAAAACTGCAGGTTTAAGTTTTTTTTCTTTGTGCCTTCTCCTACAGTCTCATGAAACCTAATCACATAACTATAACGCAATTACTCCGCTGGGGTATACAGAGAAATGAATATTCCTAATGTTTATTTCTTCATTAATACTCATTTATTCTCTACTGTATCGAATATAGTCATAACCCGACTCAAGTATTTGATTTGCTTGATCATGCTACATTCTCAGTACGATCATTCTAGATTTTGCCACTTATACGTCTCATGGATCACTTTTTATTGCATTTAATTTAGTCCTCCTTTTCTTTCAACATTAAATCTATTCTTTCAATTCTTATACACTATAAAACATCGTATTTACTTGTTTTATTAACTTTTAAAAGGTGCGCCATCTGGCATCAGGTAGGTACTTAAGATGAAATGTTTTGTGAATCATTGGATACTTTATTATTACTTGACAATGTAATAACTAAACCTTGATTTACGCATACTATGAACATTTTTAATTGTGGTGTTAACGTCTGTGCACATCCAAAAAGTAATTTCATTAATATAATTATTGTTAACACTATGTAAATGTTTCAAGCAATGATTCATTCTTCTGATGAAAGTTTCATTAAAGTAGAAGATTTCGCCGGAAAAGAAATGCAAATTAGTATCACCGAAGCTTCTAAAGTTTGTTCATTGAAGCTTTCCTCTGCGTAACCGTACGAGATATAGCGATAATATTGATTTTGCAGCTGTGGTGACTCCGTCTAGAAGTTGCATATTAGAACTGATGGTGATGGCAATTCTAAAAACCGCTAACGCTACTTTCGATAATGATTATCGACTGTTGAATATAACCGTAGTAAAAATACCGATTTTGATGGTAATACTAAAAAAGGTTATAAATAACGATCCTAATAACATTACCCATTCGAGATTCGTGTTAAGAATTGAAATTCGCCTCCAGCGTCTGAGATTTATGAATCCTATTTGGAAATTTCGGCTCCATTTAAAAAATCATACCTCCAAATTTTTTTAACTCTCGATAGGCTAAGATACCAAACATAACGTCCGTTACAAGTGGGTCGGCCGATGATCCCATGCAATTTTTTTATGGCGTTTACCATGGAAATCCTTTTTTGTTTTTTTTTTTGTTATTTGTTCATTTTATTGGGAATGTAATATTACCTATATTAGTCAAAATATTTTTTCCTGCCATCAACGATTTTTACACATTTTTTTTAAACGGCACATTATGTATTAATCCATTCCCCAGGAATACCTAAAATATTATAAATATAGTTCATGTATTTAAAAAGATGTAAGAAGGACAGTAATTTTGGGGTCTACCTTCAGCCCCAGATGGCTGTGATAGAGTTAAGGAGACATATAACCTGCTTATTATTTTAGAAAGCCATTAAATGCACAAACATTCAAACTTTTATCCTATAATTTTAAAACTCATAAAAATAATATTAAAAATCGTTAAATTTATAAACACGTGAATTCTGCATATTATTTGCTGTAAATTGGCGTACTTAGCACCTATTTGAAGAATTTAAATTATTTTGACTGCTTTATATTCTCTATAGCCCTAAGATAATCGCAGATGTGAATTTAAATTCGAACATGCACTTTTTAATGAAAATGAACATTGTTTTATAAGAAAAAAATATTTTAATTATTAACCCTTCCGCAGCCAACTGGGGCCGAAGGTAGACCCCAAAATAACTATCATTCTTATATCTACTTAAATACATTAAATATATTTTTAGTATTTTAGGTATTCCTGCGCAAAGGATTAATACATAATATGCCATTTAAAAAAAATGTGAAAAAATCGTTGATCGCAGGAAAAAAAAATTGTCAAATATAGGTAGGTAATATTCCCTGCAAAAACATAAATAACAAAAAAAATATCAAAAAAAGAAAAAGTGTTTTCCTTAGTTTAAAAGTTTAGAAAAAAAAAATGGGATCATAAGCCGACCCCCACGGTTACGGACGTCCTGTTTGGCATCTTGGCCTGTCAAGAGTTAACGGTTCGCGTAATGTCAAGATAACAAATTATTCAGAAGAGATGAAAAGTGAAAAATTTAAATTATTTTTGTAATAGGCCACTTGCATGGATTTCACAACGACTTGGAAAAAATCGTGTGGATAGATTTTTTTACTAAGATTACAAAACAGTTTTTTTTTTAAATAAATAAATCCATTATTTGGGCTCGTGACGTACTACATGAAAATGTCCCATCTCCGATAATGTTCTATTAACTTTTTAAAATTCTACACTGATTTATTTTTTTGATTTCAGGCTAATTTTTGAATTTGACATTTAACATTCGCTGGATTTATTGTTTGTTATCTGCGAACTTATCATTTGGTTTGACGTTTTGACAGATGTTACGAATAGAACCCCGTACATTTTATGCCTTCTGTACCTGTTTTAGAGGTGTAATGGTAATGGTGATGATTTTAACAAAATCAAATTTTATAATATATTATTATTATAATTTACAAGCACAAGTATATAACATTGGATTTAGTCATATATAGATGTTGAACATTGTAATGATTAATGATCAGTAGAATGAATCAAGCAAAAAAATATTTATAAAATGTCATATTTTTGGATTGCCTCGTTATTCTCCTGTGCCATCGAGTGGAAAACGTTCTTTTTAAACGACTTCAAAAAGGAGGAGGTTCTCAATTCGACTGTATTTTTTTTTTTATTTTTTTTTATTTTTTTTTATTTTTTTATTTTTTTATGTTTGTTACGCCAGAACTTTTGACTGGGTGAACCGATATTGATGATTCTTTTTTTATTTGAAAGCTGATGCTTCCCGTGTGGTCCCATTTTAATTTGGTCCAGTTCCGACAATAGCATCCATGAGAAAACCATATAAGTCTTAAATTTGCATAAGTATGTGCGCGACAAATGGACGAATAACTCAATATCACGCCAACCGATTTCGATGATTCTTCTTTTATTGGAAAGGATGTACTTCAAGGGTAATTTAATGAGAGTTTGGTTAGGTTTTGATTATCGGATCCATGACAAATTAACGAAACTCGGCCGAATCTCTTAATTTGACCTTAACGTCGCTATAGCGACCATAGCGACGTTAAGGTCAAATTATGTCTGTCTCATATGAGCAGTACGTTTAGTAGGTTTACCCATATTCAGACAAATTAGTTAGTGTACTTCAGATTCACTAAAAATCAAAAAATAAACAAAAATTTTAACAAAACAAAAAACGACTTCAAAAAATGCACTAAAAAGTAAAAAAATAATTTCGTATTCTTCTACTACTTCATAATCAACTTACTTTTTCTAATCATCAAAATGTAGGTACGATTGTTATTTTTGGAGTCGGTGTCAGCAAAGGTACCCGGCCCGGCGGGTTCACTTGACAGCTTCCCGCGCCGCCGCGGCTCCGCTCTCGCCTCTCGCCTCGTCAAGTCGCTTGTGCGATACAAGCACACCTCACCTATAACTATGTTTGTAGTTACAAACCTACCTTGACTGACACCGACTCCAAAAGTAACAATCGTACCTACATATTGATGATAAGAAAAAGTAAGTTGATTATGAAGTTGTAGAAGAATACGAAATTATTTTTTTACTTTTTAGTGCATTTTTTGAAGTCTTTTTTTGTTTTGTTAAAATTTTTGTTTATTTAAAATGATTTTCGACTATGTAATTATCGTTTTTTCGCACATATAAAATTAAGTCCCGTCTTTCCGGTTTAAAAAATGGTCTTATTTTTCAGATTAAAATTTAAAAAAAATCGCCAGGGTTTTACGATAAAAAAAAATACGGAATGTCTTAGAATATTTGCGTAAACCGGATTTTTTTTTAAAATGTGATGCAAGCCTATTAATCGAAGTATACAACGTGCGGGAACTTTTGAAATAATTCGTTTTATAATTATAATGGAGCCTGGGAAGACCAAGATTAAGATGGTTCAAAGACAAATCTATCTTGGAGCTTATAAACTGGAGAGAGCTGGCACAAAACCGAGATGAGTGGAGGAAGACTCTTTAGGAGGCGAAGACCCACTAGGGGTTGTGGAGTCAATAGTGATGATGATGATGATGAATTATAATAGTCACGTGACATGCGTTGCGGTAGAGCAGCTAATCGAATTGTAAATAATTATTGTACTATATTTGAATTGGTAACCCCATCTCCCTGGTAATCCATCTACAGTTGGCACCCAAAATTATAATCAATGTAGAATTGATAATTAAAATATCTAAAACATAAATTAACTGTCATTAATTGTTCTTTGAACGTAATGCATTTAACTAACCTAAAAAAATAACTGACAACGTCACGCACGTTGGGCGTTGACGGCAACTAACTGTTATTTTCAACGGGTCGTTATACTTGTACAACACTAGTAATGCATGTTCAGAGGAAATACGTGTTATAATAATGTGTAAATAGCTTTGTTCATTCCACACAATTCACATGAGCCACTCCCAACTATCAAATAAATAATTAAGCAGTCAAAAGGGCTAAATTAACTATATGAAATCAATTGAGAGCACAGCACTGTGTCCGTGCCTCTCCATCAATGTTCTAGTATTCACAAGTTAGTTTCTAGTTGGGAATGACTCACAGGCGTTGTTTGGAGTGTCCGGACGAAGCTATTTATATTTGCTCATCTCCCCTCCGCAATAATATTACCCCTAATTTATAACTCCTTTGATGCATCACTACCACTAACTTGTCCCGGGAGACAGTGGCAGCAATATGGCAGTGGGTTACTTATTAGTTATTGAATTATTTGCGGTTAACGGTAGGAGTTAATATTAATAATTCATAACTTACTAGATTTAAGTTCTGGTTGCAGAGCAAAGTGACTAATTTGGAAATACATATAATTGAACAACATAATTTCCTTTGTTAGTACGTACGTACGAGCGTGAATTTTAAAAATTGAAACTTATGCACGGGTTGCGAAAATTTTATAAAATTACAAAACAATATTTTCAATTCCATTGAAGCAATATTAAGTAGGCCTATAATTTATTTTGTATGACTTACTTTTGCAAGTATTTTTTTAAGCGAAACTAGCTAATTCAAGTTACCTATGTACATAAAAATCAAAATGTGTTTGTATGTAAGTATATATATATGTATGTCTGCTATGCGTTGCTAAACCATTCATCCGATTGCGATGAAACTTTGGGGATTTGATTTGCGTATACCCGCGATGATTTCTGTATACAATAGTGAGCTCTGGCAACATAAAATTATGCATTGCTAAATTTGGGGATTTGTAGGGAGGGGTAGTGAGGGTGAGCGGGAGGGTGGAATGGGGACGGGGAGGATGGAGGGGGTAGTTGGGAGGGTGGGAGAGTGGAGGGGGGGTTAGGGTAGGTTTGGGGGAAGGGGGAGTGTGGAGTGTGGAGGGGGAAAATGAGAACTCGGAATGGTGCGGAGGGGAGGGGGAGGAGGGGAACTCGGGAGCGGGGAGGGGAACCAAAAGCCGCCCGCAGGGCCCAGCAGCAAAAACCCGCGGAGCGGGTTATTATTATAAAAATACAATGAAAACTATAAATAAAATTTAAAAATTTTATTTAAAATTAATAATAAATAGTAAAAACAACAACCGTAATAAAAAAAATATTTCTTAACTTGCGAGTACCCGGCATACGTTGCAATGCCACTTAAATAAAGAAAGTGTGAGTGGTTATTTCTGTTTATTGAAGTGCTTCTGGATACACAGGAATATTCTTCGTCGCCTCCCCACTTCCCGCGTTCCTTCTTTCCTTCGTTCTCCTCCCCCACCCTGATTCCCCCCTCTTCTGCCTTCCCTCTCTGCCGCTAAACTCTATGAAATACACACCTTTTTCAGACATTTCTCGCGCCACCTATTGAAATTTAATTTTATTCAAATTTCATAACGCCAGAGTTCACAATTATGTATAAATACCTTCGCGGGTGTGCGCACAACAACTCATCAAAGTTTCATCGCAATCGGATGAATGGTATAGGAAATAATATCATCACGTCAGAGCCCAGCATTACAAATATGGAAACCATCACGGCCACGGGCACAACAAATCATCAAAGTTTTATCTTAATCGGATGAATGGTTTAGGAACGCGTAAGATACAAAAACATTTAATACATGAATGTTAAGATATTTAAAATAACAAATAATACCTTCCTTCCAAAAAAATGACGTAGGATATATTATAATTTATTCATTACATTATAATACATATTTTATATCCCACGATATTCACAAACAAAACCCGTTTTACACGTTTGAAAGTTTTATTTGATAAAATGCAACGAAATCCCAAAGAATCCATGAAATTAAGCGGTTGAAATGTATTTTAAATGAAAAATTCTTTTAAAAAAATCCTTCTCACGCGTTTTTGACGTAAACACGTTTTTTAAAGACCGAGATAACATATAAAAAAGGACTGAACTTGAAATAACACCAAAGATATTCAAATACAAAAAATAACACCAATAATTATTTTTCATGGAAATAATTTTTGAACAGTAATTGAAAACGGTTTTTGGAATATGCTTGGCCTAAAGCAACACATATTCGAACCTTCTTTGAAAAATTACTACAAATTTATACAGATAATAATTTAGAAAAGTTGCTTCCACGTAATATATTTTACACAAGTATGATAATAGATGTTGTTCCTCGTCAGAATGTTAAACTATATAATAACATATTTAAATATCAACGTTTCGATTGACTACCAGAATTTATCAGGGATTATTTCATTTTAGCTTCCAATAACCTTATTTCCAAGTAAATGCTTTTTATTTTAGTTATACAATAATATTATTGTCTGTCCAAAAACGGAAAAATCTTTCTGCTTGGACGGCCAAAAATTGACGTGAAAAATATCGTGTATTCCCCCCACCTTCCATTTCTACGCCTCTATATCTTTCCATTTCTTTCAGCCTCACAATATTCCTCGATTAGGAATGTCATAGTCCCACTGGAACCTGGCATTTGGGATATGCAATTTTTTTAAATTAAAATATGTGATATTTCATATGCATTTTACCTTGATCTGAACATTTTGAAACTCTACTTTTGATGAACTTGTGCAAGTTTTTAAATGTTATCATCCCTGACGCATTCTCTGTAAATAGGTGTAAGGTTGAATAGGTCGGGACGGGGTAATGGATAAGTCCTTACAGTTTCGGGATTTACGAACTGGAAAGGAAGATTTGCACTCCTCGAAAAAACGCTTCATTTAGAACGGCACATTGGGAAGAAATTGAGTTATTTTAAGGGAAGAAAGATATTTATTTTATGTTATGGTACTTCACACCGCTCTAGATTTATTTTATCTTTTGTTTAACCTTTTACATGGTAATACGTTTCTTAGGAATAATTGATTGAAGCTTGTATTTTTATTAACCTCAATGATATATATAATCATTGACGAAGATAATACCAATTACTTCTCTCAATGGAAATATGACAGTGAGACGTAGAAAATAAAAATGTCGGTCGCAACCGCGATCCTCAGGTCTTACCAGGACAGGCACAGAGGTGGCAATAGCTCAATTGGTAGAGACACCAGTACCAGTAAGACTGTAGGATCTGGGTTCAAGTCCCAGTTGCGACCGTTACCTTTTTATTTCTGTTTCTGTTTCATGTTTTCATCGAGAGTTTTAAGGTAAGTAGTGTCAAAATTCTACTAATTTATTTTAAGAGGGCATTACCAGAGAAAACCGGAAATACGTCATTTTCAAAAAAGTTTTTAGACGTATTGACTCTATCCACAAAAAATTATAAATGGATTTCGAAAGATTGTTCTTTTATCTAGCATTCTTATGTAATAAATTTTGAGATTTTTTTTTAATTTTTAGTATAATAAGGTTATTCCATAGGTCGTTGGCAGATTTGTTCAATTTTCAAAAAGGTTTTTGTATTATACCACACCCATTTCAAATAATAAAATCATGCAGTAAAATAAATCAATATATTATCTAGCAAACGTATGTTTTAGAATTTTAATTTTAATTTCAATAAAATCATTAAAAAATGTGTACGTACATGTGTTTCTTGGCGAAAATTGGTCCGTTTGTGTATTTATTTGCGCACTTACAAACTAATATATTTCAGATTTTTTTAACATTCTTATTAAATTTAGACATTATTGAAAAATGATAAATACTTTTAATTAAAAAATAACTACAAAAAGTACATTATTTTAATAGTTTTATCATCACGCCTATCAGCATTTTTGGATGAAAGTATAAATTAAAGCTAATTTGAATTGAAATAAATTCGATATTGAGTTATAATTTAAAAAAGCTGGTACGGAAAAAATTAATCTTTCTCATTGTAACCGCTCTGCATGATCGTAAGAACAACTTTCGACGAAATGTGGATTTTCGTCCGCTGGCTGGTTAAACGCTCTTAATGAAAAGACAAATAACTTTGTTTACATCACTTTTATTTACATACAATCAACATGTTTCGTGAAGGATGTTCACATCTCTCTCTCTCTCTGGTTTCAATCCTGGGATTGGTTTGCAGCAATTTCCTTTAGTTTCCTCTTCCATTCTTCCCTGACTTGTGCGGCTCTTTTGAGGTCTGCATATGATAAGCAGCGCACGTCCACCAGCAGGTCCTCCAGGTACTCTCGGCGTGGGCGTCCCCTAGAGTTTGTCCCCTCGGTCATACCCTCCATTATGGAATGCAAGAGGCCTTCTTGTCGTATTACATGGCCGATCCATCTTGCACCCCTTTCGGACAAGGTCCTGAGCAGGTGCCTTCCTCCTTCGATTCTTTGGAGAACCTCCTCATTTGTAATGTGGTCTCTCCAGGAAATTCCTAATAGTTTTCTATAGGACCACATCTCAAAGGCCTCTAGTCTCCGTTTATCTCTTTTGGATAGGCACCATGTTTCGCAGCCGTACATCAAGATACTCCATACATAGGTCTTGATGAGGAGTATTCTCAGCTTTAGGTCTATATTATTTGATTATTGTTTATGTTCACATCATCAGGATCAAATGTATACTAAACTTAAAAATTAAACATAGATCACATATGGGAGAAAAGGGTAGAAGGGAGGGGAAGGGGTAAGATTGGGGGAAGTTTATTAAAATTAGGAATTTCAAAGTCATTAGCAGGTAAAGACCGGTTAAGTGGGAAAATGTTCAAAAGAGGGTGTATAAAAATTTGCTGCTTATTAATCATGTCTGCTTTATTATTTACATATTTCCTAATTTCTAAAATCTCTAAATTATTTATCTGTGATGCCTTATAACCCGTATGTAATATTTTAAGTCCATGATTTTTGTCAAAATTGCAACACTGCTTGCAACTCAAAGTAACCAAATATTTTGTTCTACAAAAAGTTTCAAAAATCAATATCTAGATTGTGTTTTTCACACAAAAACTAAGTGTATCACATTAAAAAAGTGGATCGTTTTCCAATTTTAAAATAATCACAGTGAGAACAGGTATACTATAACAGTGAGTTTAAAAACAAAATCCTGAAATTAGCATGACAAGTGAGTAATATTTGAATTTGAAACCATTTAAATTTGAATTTGAATTTGAATTCGAAGTCTGAAGACAAGTGTCATTTGAAGCCATAGACAAAAAGTTAATCAAAAATAAATTAATACTTTACTCTAGTCGACAATAGATGGCGGTAAATACACCAATTTAAAGAAATACTACCTACCGATATTCATTAACAGATGGCAGTGGATATATAAAATTATTTATTTATTAAAGTTATTTGAATTTGAAAAATGGAAAAGGGAAATAAAACACCCAGAGTAAAAAATTCGGACCCGTTCACGAAATCTTTTATGACCCCAAGATCCCCAACTGAACAAGAGGACGATAATTTATCGTCTGATTCGGAAAATAATATAAATGATGACGAAGAAAAGTCTATATTGATAGAGACAAATCAAGTGAGTAACGCACTTACTAACTCGAGAATCATAATTAATTCCATGAAGACAACCCTCTCAGAAAGTAAAGGAAAAATTTCCATGGGCCAAAAAGAAAAAATTAATGAAGGAATGGATAATTTATTTAACATTATAGCTCATTTAGTGGCAGAAAATAATGAAATGAAGGGCGAATTAAAAATTCTCCGACCACTCACAAAAATAGTTACCCATAATTTTAATGAAATGAAAAAAATAATGCAGGAAAATAAATCGCTTTTCAATAATATGAACACAAAAAATGAAGAAATTAAAAAAGACATAAGAAAAATAATAGTACCTGAAACTTATGCGGAAAAGGTAAAAAAACATGAGCCGATTGTAATCATAAAACCAAAAAAGAAAAATCAAGAAAATATTGAAACAAAAAACGAAATTAAAGGAAATATTGATCCAGTAAACTTTGGAGTAACTGGAATGAGAAATTTTAAGGATGGAGGGGTAATAATGGAATTCAAAAATTCCACCGATATAAAAAAAATTCAGGATGAGGTGACTGGACTGATAGGAGACAAATATGATGTGAAAATCCCACAAGAAAAAAAACCATCTGTTAAAATTATTGGCTTAACTGAAAAATATTCTTTTGAAGAGATAGAAATAAAAATAAAACGACAAAATGAATTTATTTTTGAAGAAAACGCCAAAATAAAAGTAACATTTGTAAAAGAAACAAAAAATATAAGAAATCAAACCAGCTACACCGTATATGCTGATGTTGATGGAAAGACATACAACAAGATGTTAAAGGAACAAAAAATAAATATCGGATGGGACCGATGCAGGGTCTTTGACAATTTAAATATCATGAGATGTTTTAAATGTAATGGTTTTAATCATAAGGCTGTAGATTGCAGAAACCTAAAATCTTGCCCAAAATGCGCCAAACATCACGATTTAAAAGAGTGCACCGATGAAAATATTCAGTGTGTAAATTGTATTATGACAAATAACAGATTAGGTTTAAAAATAAATAGTAGTCACTCAGCCATGAGCAGAGAATGCCCGATTTATAAACGAAAATTGGAAGCGAAAATGAGCAGGATCTCTTTTTTATAAAAAAAGTTTACGAGAAAAATGAAATAATATACCTAAATGTACAAAGCATCATTGCACATTACGAAGAGGTCCAAATACTTTTAGAAGAGAAGAAACCATTTATGCTAATGATGAGCGAAACACATGTGACAGAAGATATTCAAGATAATGAAATAAAATTTGAAAATTATAATACCATCCGTTGTAACTCACATAGTCGACACACAGGAGGAGTGATGATTCTCTTAAGTAAGAAATACCCGTATGAAGTAATATCAAATCAGCAAATTGAAAAACTTTGTTGGATCTTAGCCATCACCATTAAAACAGGAAACAAGAAAGGTACATATACTGTTATTTATAGATCGCCAAACACAAGTAAGTGCGACTTTTTAACATATTTTCAAAAATGGTGTATGGAAAATTTACAAGACGAAAATGTAAACATTATAGCTGGAGATTTTAATATAAATGTCAAAGCAAAGGCAGACATATACACAAAAAAATTGAAATATATTATTCAAGCTGCAGGGATGAAACAACTGGTTAAAGATTTTACACGAATTACCAAAACCTCGAAAACAGTGATTGATCTTGTAATCTCAAATAAATTCAACTTAAATATTAATATACTAGATAATCCTAAAATTACCGACCATAACATCATTCAGATTCTATTAAATGACAGAGAAAAATACAACTCCAGCAAAGAAACAAAAGTAATAACTTTTAAAAATTACAAAAAATATGATAAAGAAATTTTCATTCAGACCTTGGAGGCTATTAATTGGAATGAAATAAATCAAATGGAATATAACAAAAAAGCGGACCAGATGATATTAAACTTAAAAAAATCTATTGATGAAGTAGTCCCAGAACAGAAGATACATAAAATAAATAATAATAAGTGGTACACAAAAGAACTACGCAAAATGCAGCACGATAGAGATACATTTTACAAAATAGCACGCCTTACTAATAATACTATGGATTGGGATAACTACAAAAAAGCGAGAAACGAATACTCCAAAGACATAAAAAGAACGCATAATGAGTACATAAAAAATAAAATTAACTCAGAAGAAGGGGATCCCAAAAAAATTTGGAAAAGCATAAAAGAATTAGTACATGGCGAAAACAAAGACGACATAAAAATTGTAAACTTCCCAAAAGAGATAAACGAAGAAAACATGGCTAATAGCTTTAATAAATATTTTATTGAAAGCATCACTCAAATCAACAAATTAATACCCAACATTGTTGCTAACCCCATAAATGAAAATAACGACTCAAACAAAGAATTATTGGTCTTCAGAAGAATAAATGCAGAATATTTATTTAAAGTCTTAAATAAAATTAAATCAAAGAATAGTTCAGATGGATTAACTATTAGTATAATAAGGGATGCTTTTCCAGTAATTGGATCTACACTATTAAATATTATTAATGAGACGATTGAAGAAGGAAAATTTCCACAGTCATGGAAACAATCTACCATTATACCGGTTCCGAAGGTTAAAAATACCAGAAAATGTGAAGAATTTCGACCAATCAACACCTTACCAAAATATGAGCAGATTCTTGAAGTGATAATAAAAGAACAAATTTTACAATACCTAGATAAACACAATATTCTATGCCAAGAGCAATCAGGATTCAGATCTAATAACTCGTGTGAAACAGCATTAAACGTAATTGTCGAAGAATGGAAGGAAGGAATGAATAGTAATAAATTTATCTTAGCAATATTTTTAGACTTTCAAAGGGCATTCGAAAATATAGATCGAGAAATCTTAATAAGAAAACTTAAAGAAATTGGTTTCTCATCTATAGCCATTAAATTAATAGAAGAGTATTTGAAAGACAGAAAACAGGTAACAAAAATAAATAATCAATTCTCAAAACCAATGGAAAATAAATTAGGAGTACCGCAGGGATCGGTCCTTGGACCCCTATTGTTCATACTCTATATTAATGACATGGTGAAAATATTTTCAAAATGCAAAGTACGACTTTTTGCCGATGATACACTTATATACTTAATTGGAGATAACTATGAAGAACTAATAAATATTTTAAATAATGAACTAGATGATGTATCAAGATGGCTAAAAATAAATAAGCTTAAATTAAATACAAAAAAAACAAAATGTATGGTGATTGGATATAAGAAGACATCCAGTGAAAGCAAAATTAAAATTGATGGTGAAATTATTGAAAATGTTTCTGAAATGAAATACTTAGGAGTCATATTAGATTCCAAACTAAACTTCAATAGACATGCCGAATATACCCACAAGAAAATTGGCAAAAAGATATCTTTTTTGGGAAGAATTCGGCCTAAAATTTCCAGAAAAACCGCCATCACCATTTACAATTCAATTATTGCTCCACACTTCAACTACTGTTTAAGTATCCTTTTCCTTTGTAATGAAAGGGAACAGAATAAATTTCAAATTCTCCAAAACAGAGCAATGCGAATAATACTCCGAAGAAATAGATTTTCAAAAATAATTAAAATGCTAAAGGAACTTAATTGGTTAACAGTGAAACAAATACTGACCTTGAACACGTTGATATTTATTCACAAAATATTAAACAACATGTTACCAAAATACTTCACAAATAAAATCGTATACAATAAGGACATTCACAGACATTACACAAGGACTTGCAAGGAAATAAGATTAAACAAAAAGGACAAAACGAATACGCAAAACAGTCTGCTGTACAAAGGAATTAAGTTATATAACACACTACCAGAAACTCTTAAGTCCTCACCAATTGAAAAGTTCAAGATGGATTGTAGGAGCTACATAAAACAAAAACAAAAAATTTTGTGATTTCAAAAATTTTGTGAATTTAAAATATTATAATTAAAAAAAAAAAAAAAAAACTGCAATATGAAATATTATAATCAATTAGAAATTTGTAAACTTAAATGTACAAATTACTAAAATAAAATTCAAATAAAAAAAAAAAATTTTAATCATTTTTTAATAAATGATCTGCGAACTCAGATTCGCTATTGCCATTTAAAGCCCTGAGATGTTCTTCAACCCTTACTTCAAAGTTCTTATTTGTTCTACCTATATAAAAGCAATTACAGTCTTTACAATTGCGTTTATGAACGCCCGACTTTTTTTTGTTTTAATGTCGCTATCTTTATTGTTAAGGATGAATTTTTTAAATTTATTATTTGTATAAAATGCTGCTTGTCTAGTACCGGGAATATTTTTACTAATTATTTTTAACATATCGTTATAAATAACGATACAGACCAACCCATGAACCCGGCCACCCTTGTTAAGTCACCAAACATACCGGAGTGGAGTGACCTGTGGCAGGGCTGATGGTTATCCAATAAATGGTTCCCGGGGCGGCGGCGGTACCCGTACCCGCCTGCCAAATTGAAATTACTATCATACATCTTAATCGTACATATTTACAATCTTCCGAAGTAGCACTGTAATAACAGTAGTGGGACTACTTCTATTTAGGACTGAATTTTTCACAAGGAACTGAAATTAGGTACAAAATATCAGTCTTCGCAAAAACCGCCAGTTTTTCATAAATAATCACCACCTGAAGTTTCGCAATGTGGAAGAAATGAAGCAAATGTAAATCAACAGCAATATAACAATAAGTATTTAGACTTACTAACAAACTAATCAACACGCCATTTCTCCGCAGGGGTAGGCAGAGAGGATGAACCGCCAAACAACTCAGCCTTGGCACACACTCTTTGCCTCATACACATTCATTTATCGTATTATACTTACTATTCTATTATTCTGACTCTTGACATGGCCCGTCTCAAGTATCTGATTCACTTGATCGTGCCATGTCTTCTTCGGGCGTCCACGACTTCTTCTACCATTTACATTTGCGGCATATTTCTTACACTACGCCTCAGGGATCTCATTTCAACAGCATTCAGTCTGATTTCATCCTTCCTCTGCCAGTTCCATGCCTCATTGCCAGACATCAGGGTAGGTACCAGCACTCCGTTGTGGACTGCTAGCTTCTTTTTTGACAGTTTTTTTATAGGCGCCAACGGTATTCAGTCCTCCATTAATGGAGTTCCCTGCATTTACCCTTCTTTCAATGTCTCTATCAGCCTTCTCATCTCTCGTGTACATACTACCCAGATACACAAACTTACCTGCTCCAAATTTCGATCATTCACAACTATATTGCACACTGTTTTCGTACTATCTCTTTCAAACCCCTTGACTTCAGACTTCCTTACATTCATCATTAACTCATTTTTCATACACACTTCGTTCATCCTGGACAGGAGAGACTATGGATCTTCCACACGGTTAGAAATCAGCAACGTATCATCAGCATACCTAGAATAGTTAAGAAATTTTTAATAAAATATTTAAAGTAAAGCTTTTCATTGTTGGTAAATGATTAATTTTTCCAGTGTATTTACAAGTCCAATGTCGCAATCTTCTGTGGCGATAGGGCGCGGGCGTGACGGTGAGCGAGTGCTTTAAACCTTTGAAAACTTCCTCGGCGACAAAATGGATAGAGTGATGAAATAATAACCCACCAAAGCAAACTTACCATCATCAATCTTTTCTCACCGAGAAAGCTTCTTGAGAAAGACAGGGCAGGAATGGAAAAATATTTATTTACCTATTTTTTTAAAGGTAGTGAAAGGGTTTTGTTTAGTTTTTGGCGAGCCTTGGATTTTAAAAATGCTTATTTTCAAATAATGAAGTTGGCCATTCATTGCGCTGGATCATTGCTCGTAATTTTCCTCTAAAGAAAATTGTTTGTTGCGCGCGGTAAGAATTTTATGCTTCTTCAATTGTTTATTGATTTATTCGAAATTAACTGCTTCGACTTGAGTTTGGAAAAACTGACATGGTTAGCATGAGAACAGTTTCCACTATTATTAGACTGTAGCCTGCGGAGTGGAGATTTTCCTGCTGATAGACCACCTTGGAAAGAAAAGGGAACTGGAAGAAGAAATGAAATTAATGAAAAAAAAAACGAAAAACAATAATAAAAAAATTGAAAAAAAACCAAGACAAAAGGGAAAAAGGACGATAGCAGTAGAAGAAATAAGAGAGAAAAATAAAAACTAAAAAGGAATCATGAAAAAGAATATAGCCCAATTTAACTCTCTGACACAATAATAATAATAGATATTTTCATCGATAATAATCTATATGGATTCAGAAAAAAATGTTCTGCGATTGCTAAAAAACATGTTGTGCTAATTATATTATGAATCATTCGTGCCTCTAATTCTCATTCTCTCGTGCCCCTTGTGCCTCTCGTGTCCCTTGTGCCTCTTGCCCTCTGTGTATTATTTGCCATTTGAGTGAAATTTTACGTATTTTTATAATTTTCTTTTTTTATTGTTTTGTTATTTAATCTTTATCCTACTAATTAAATTAAAGGCGAAAGTTTGTATGGATGTATGGATGTATGTTTGTTACTCTTTCACGCAAAAGCTACTGAATGGATTTTAAAAATTCTTTCACGAATAGAAATCTACATTATTTGCGAGTACTATAGGTTTTATATATTGGTTAGCTCTGGCGTTATGAACAATCTCTGTTATGAAATTATTTATCATACGTTTTCTGTCTCGAACAAAATCGATTTATTGCAAACGTCAGAAAAAAATTAAACCAATTATCGCATTGGAAACGATGTTTTATTTTTAATTAGGCAATTCACCCTAAAAAGAGTGCTTTGTTGGCGTCGTACTTAATAACTATCTCTAAAAATGAATCACCGAAATGTATGTATGCAAAAAAACCCGATCGAATCCACCAAACCGAATAATTCTTTTTTTTTGTTCGTTATTTTGTGTAAAACTACCGTTGAGTTCTGACATAATGAAATTTATATAAAAAATTATAATAGGTGGCACGCGAACAGTTTGGAAACTGAATGTATCGGGAGTGAATGTGTGGAATGCGAGAGGTGAGAGGGAGGAGTGGGGAGGGGCGGGGAGTGTTGGGAGTGTGTTGGTGGAGGGGAAAGGGGAGAGGGAGGAGGGTTGGGGGGAGGGGAGTGTTGGGAGTGTGTTGGTGGAGGGGAAAGGGGAGAGGGAGGAGGGTTTGGGGGAGGGGGTTAGGGGAAGGAGAGGGGGTAGGGAAAGAAGGGGAAAGGGGAAGGATGGAGGTTGTGTGGAGGGGTAGGGGGTGGGGGGAAGGGGGTTGATGGGCGGATTGGTGTGGGAAGAGGGAATGTGGAGGGGTAGGGGGTGAGGGGAGGGGTGGGTGAAGGGAAAGGGGGGAGGGGGTTGATGGGGGGAGTGGAGTGGAGAGAGGGAAGGTGGAGGAAGCGGAGTGGTGTGGGAGAGGGGGGTGGGGGGAGGGGGCAGGGAAGGAAGGGGAAGGGGGAGGGGTGGAGGAAGATGGGGCGAGGTGGAGTGGGGCGGGGTACGGGGTGGGAGAGGGGTCGGTGGAGAAGGAGAGGAAGGGAGAGGGTGGTTGATGGGAGGAAAGGTGTGGGAAGAGGGAATGTTGAGGGGTAGGGGGTGAGGGGAGGGTTGGGTGGAGGGAGAGGGGTAGGGGCTGATGGGGGGAATGGAGTGGAGAGAGGGAAGGTGGAGGAGGCGGAGAGGGGTGGGCGAAGGGGGGGGGAAGGAAGGGGGGCGGGGGAGTGGGGAGAGGGAAGGTGGAGTGGGGAGGAGCGGGGGGAGGGGTAGGTGATGGAGTGGGAATCCCCTAATACCATGCGAGCGAAACCGCGGGAAAACGCTAGTTTAGAATAATTTAAAGATTTTCAAATGTATTAAATTTGCCTGATAAGATTTATGAACTTATTTATAACTATTTGTGTATTAACTGAAAGTTAATAACTGGATTGTTCTCATGTGTTTGAGGGCCTCAGTAAAATCCCAGTATTAATAATACGAGCATTTTGCCTTGCTCGGTAGTCGAAAAACCATGTAAAACAAACCTGTTACAAACAAAATGAATAAAGGAAATAAAAAAAAAATAATAATAAATAAATAAATACCTAATGCCGGTCCTCATTACTAGGGTCGTTTGTACATTGTTTAGCCGAGTTGGTAACACCGCGATACAAGGATATGATTTTTCGAGAAAATGTTGTCATTATTCACTACCTACCGCCAAGATGTTGAATTTGCATTTTATTTGCCATTTTTTCTTGTTTAACGACACGAAAATAATAATAAAATTTAGTTTAAAAAGTCATTTGGTAAAGAATTTCCATCGCAGTTTCAGCACTAATTATAATTTAACTACTCCACAGGGTTTTACTGCTAGGCCCTGCAGGCAGCTTTTTGTTCAGCTTCGCCCAGTTAGTGTTAGTGAGCATTTCATAAATCCAATTAGAACTGGTTCCAACAATAGCCCGTTCCTCGGATCCAGTCTCATACCGGCACAAAGCCACCCGGAAAAAGTCACCGGTACATTATCACCGGGACGTCATATGTACTTTATAGCCGCGTGATTACAACTAAGTATTATCGTCAATCTTTCCATATCCGGAGAGATACTACATATTCACAAAATCGTAGCAGTTATACCTACCTAGGAGGGACACATCCCCATCCGCCTGCTGACAGAAGTGACGACATCTTGTGACGAATTCTTATACTCGAAACCGAATTACAACGGTAGCTCTGTTTGAAATTCCACGTACACAGTGGAGGTGTTATCCACCTCTTTCCCGCCCTGGTATAAGTAACTGATGGTTACTCCTTCAAGGCTCTCGCAAGATTCTAATTTTTTTTATTAAACGAAGCTACATTTATTTATTTTGAACGAATCTAGACCTCCAGTGTCCTTACATACGTTGTTAGTAAGCAGTATGCAAGTGCACAAAATGCAAAAAAATGGGTTAGTAAGACAAAGATAAATTAAACAGGGCAAAAGAAAAACTCATTCAAAAACTCAAAACTCCATGAGGCGGCATTTCATCTGTAAAAACCTGCAAGCACCTGCATAAAATAGAGAACATAAGTATATTTTTTGATTACAATGTACTAATTAGTAAAAATTGATCAAGTCTTAATTATAATATTATGTACTTTATTTCAAAATTAATCACTTAACTCCATCATTAATTAACAAAAAATAAATTATAAATTAATGTAGTCTTCTTATTGATTGCACATATCCTCTTAAAATATTTCATCAACTTTTGAACTGAAATGTAAGCGATTATTGTCGTAAAATAACATTATGTACCTACTCCTGCAATATTATCAGTTAATCCCATTGTCAGAATCAACTATATGTACTTACCATCTCAACACCTACCTATTAAGAGAAATGCAATAATATTATTTTTATTTTTACTACTTCTATTGTATATTATTACTTTTAAAATATCTATACTACATGTATATCTAATTTAGCAACTGCTACGTTAGTATATTTCTTTATTTAATATTTGTTTTTTATTCATAAGTTTTATTTGTTTCTTAATTTAAAAATATATAGTATATCTTATTTTTTATCTTTTTTCTGTAATGACACGACTCCCCAATTTAAACACGAGAAATTTTTTCTCTTTTAAATTGGGTAGATTCATTAACAAGAAATTATTTTATTTGTAATTATTTTTAAGAACCATGTATTTTCCTTATGTAAATCTGTTATATGTATGTATATTTCAAAAAAAAAAAAAAAAAAAAAAGTAATACAATAAATCTCATATCAATTGGCAAGTACCAACAAAAAATTCCACGTACACATATGTTATTTGTGGCGCAGCGCATACCGCGTGGCGTCAAACATGCACTCAAAGCCGGGTTCTGAAATTCAACCATGCAGACGCAAGCCAATTAATACTATTCTTATTATACGTATTATATAGCTAACCCGTTGAAAAATCATTGACGAAAGTTTTCTTTTGAATCAAATCAAAATCCTATGAAAAATCTTTAAAGTGATCATTCTATAAGTTCCTTTTACCCTACAGTTACAGGGCACATAAGTTTCAAAGCAAAGAGGAGAGGCGCCATTTTCTTACTAATCCTATCCTACTAATATTATAAAGGTGAAAGTTTGTATGGATGTATAGATGTATATACTTATGTATGTTAGTATGTTTGTTACTCTTTAACGCAAAAAAATATTGAATGTACATTATAAGTTCTTTCACTAATGGGACGCTACATTATTTGCGAGTAATATAGGCTGTATATATTGGTAAGTTCTGGCGTTATGAATAAGCTCTGGTGGTATGAAATTATTTATTACAGGTTTATGTCCGAGACGAAAAACAAATTAATCGTTTCTTGAAAAATATAAGTAATTATTGGCGTGCGCTGTTATTTTGTTATTTGTTTAAGTACTATGGAGATCACTTTGATAGTTAACATCCAAATATGTATAAAATACCAATATTATAAAGGCGAAACTGCTTGATTGTTACGCTTTAATAGGTGGCACGCGAGCTGTTTGAAAAATGAATGTAACTGGAAAGGGGTTGGTGAGGGGGGGGGGAGGGGTGGAGAGGGGGGTGGGAGTTTGGGAGGGAATGAAGGGGGGGTGGGGGGGAGAGGGGAGGGGGGGGGGGGAGGGGGGAGTGGAGTGGGGAAAGGGAATGTGGTGAGGCGGAGTGGGAACCCCCCTAATACTATGCAAGCGAATCCGGGAGCAAAAGCTAGTTTTACCTATTTGTATAATTTTTTGTGTGATTTTTGAAAATAATTTTTTAATATTGTTTTATATTTTTCCGGTTTTTTACAATATTTTGTCAAAACGTGTAAAATTTTCGGGTTATCGTGCTGTCTAGTAATTCCTATTTACTTATCCAATGACAGACTTGCTGTATTCACCATCGGGGCAAATATGCAGATTGAGGTGAAGTGTGGGTTTATTTATGAAGTGATACAGGATTGCGCGCATTAGTCCTATGGAGCCGGTATTTCAGTTTATCAATTAGTCAAATTAGTCTATTTTTGCGTTTAATTTTGCTGTAGCCGTCGGATGTCGGATTCCAAACACAATTAAGCATATCCCCGTCGCCTTTGTTAATTCCAATGGTTATTTTTGTCATGTTATAAGCACGAAGGTAAGATTCCAGTTTTTATTTAATATTATTTTACTCCCCACTGTTGAATTTAGCAGCCACCTCTGGTCTGGAGTCCCAAAATACCTTAAAAATACCCTTCATTCCAGGCAGAAGCGGGCGATCCGTTTAATAGATTCTCCCATAAACAGATTGCTGTTTTTTTAGCACAGGTGTCAGGTAGTTATCCTGTCCTTGTTCTACCGGTGCAAGGAAGATGCTCCAAGGAACTTCGGTCATTGATCCCTTCTGCACCGTTTTGCCAGCCTCTGAATTTCCTCCCTCCTACAACATGGGATTCTTCAAAACCCATGTTCACTCTTTTCTCTCCTCAAAAATACCTTCCACACAGCACTTTCAAAAATGTCGCAGGCCGTAAGGGAAATTATTTTCCTCTGGGCCTCGTGCGTAGAGTTAATCTAAAAAAATAAATAATACATTTAATATTTTTGTCACTTGTTAGCGGACCTAAATGGGGGTCCCTACATTCTGCCGACAGACTAGCTCAGGTTTTAGTCAGCAGAGCGGGAGAGGCCCTCACCACCAGGGTGGTAGGATCTGTGAGGCGTGTGTGGGTCTTTCCTGAAATAAAGCTCAAATTTCTACGGGCTGGGAGAAGGCAGTGAAACCAGTAATCAGGGTAAACAACGATTATATTTAAAATGGAGGAATCTATCTCTATAATCTCTCTGGAAGGGCTATTTATCTCCGCGGTGAATTTACTGCGAACACACGCAAATAAGGGGGGAAAACAGCTTGGGTACTTACAGCTGGGGGCTGAACTCTTGTAGATTCAGTGACGGGAAAGAATATAGCCATTCTTGGAGTTCCCGCAAGTCACTATGCAAAACACGCTGCATCGTGGCTTGCAGAATGTTCCGGAACTGTGCGGAACGGTTTACGACAACACGGGCGCTCAAGCCAGGCGCTGGAGAATAATGGCGGTTGGCGGCTCGCTGTCAACGGTGGCTTGCTTGGGTTCCGCCGCCCGTAGCGCGCCGGTAAGCTAGCGGCGAGGGGGCGAAACTGTAGTTTGCGCAGTGGCGTGCTCTACAACTTGGGAGGAGGGGGCCGAGTAATTTGCAGGGGCGTATTTGTGTATCGTAACACCTCCCCCCGCGCTCGGAAAAAAAAGCGACGTGGCAATGGAGCAATAGGGCAAGAACCCTCTACGTTACTCACGGGAGTTGAAAGAGAGATTTGTTGACCAGAGAGAGAGCTGACTAACATTTTAAAACTAGGTACAATGTTTGTCAGGGTAGGGAGGGGGGTACATAAAATATGAGGAACAGGCAGTTATCACATGAGGGGTGAAACAACATACATATTTATGCAATTGAAGGAACAAAAACAAGGTTATGAAAATGTGAAAACAAAGACAAAATTATGAAAATGTGAAAACAAGAACAAAATTATGAAAATGTGAAAACAAAGACAAAATTATGAACAAAAAATGTGAAAACTAGGACAAAATTATGAAAATGTGAAAACAAGGACAAAATTATGAAAATGTGAAAACAAAGACAAAATTATGAACAAAAAATGTGACTCTAGGGTTTCATTGGTCTGGAAGCTATATTTGCGGTGCGTAGATTTGTTTGTGTTTTTGACGGGGTTCGAAGAGTTTCGAAGAATTGCGAAGAGACGTGATTTCACAGACTCTAAAGGGATTACATTATCACTGTAATCTGACCCATTTGAGATAACACTCAAGAGTACACTAGGGCCTTGGAGAAAAAAAACACTTGTTTTTGTCGTAGACGTCGAAGGTTACGAAGTGGAGACTGTGGTTGCAGTGCGGAGGGCTATGGTTACAAAGGTCGTTGAGGAGAAGAATCCAGGATCTGCAGACATGCCAGTACGAATCCTAATGTGCCATTATGGTGGGCACGGATCGTGTATAATGGTTATCGAAGCATAATGTAGCTCGGAATAACTTGTGAGGGTGCGCATTCAGCGAATACTGGAGAGTCAAGGTAATAATGGTTTACACATGACATGGTGTGCGTCACTGCATGACAGAGCAAGAGACGGCAAAACTGGTTTGGTAGCGAGAGCAGGAACAAAACCCAGGGGCTAGCGTGCCCAAAGGTAGTCCAGAGTGTCATTATATATAGCGGGACAACTCGGCTCGCAATGGCGCAACAAGACAACATACATAGGGGCGGTATGGTCTGTGCTTTCAGGAACAAATGTGTAGAAAATGGCGGCGGGGGACCTTGTAACCACAGCGAAGGCTGCTAGGAAGTGAAGCTCAGTTTGGCTGCCGATGGAGACATCCTTCTGGGCTTCTTTTTAAATCCGGGAGGAATTATTATTAAAGCAAAATTCTTGAAGTTTACCTGCCTAGAAACCAATGAAGAAAAGTTTGGAGAGAAACAAAGTGTGTTCAGAGAATAGCAAACGAGGTTTTAACCCGGAGACCCAGAGAGATTAAGAGAGAGAGAGAGAGAGAGAGAGAGAGATTCCTAGCTAGTGTACAATTACATTTTTGAAAATGAAAACAAAGGTATCCTTTGTTAGGATAAACTGGCTTTGCCGGGTGACAAAATACCTTGGTTGAAAAGCAACTGGCCTTCCATGGCCTATGTTAACATAAAATGGTAACATTTTTGAAGAATTTCAAACAACAAGACACAAAGTCGTGAACGAGTCACGGCAAGGCAGCGAAACTGATTCATGGATAAAGGTTGTCGATAAGAGACAGATGATACGCCAAGTGCATAACATACGTGTCCAATATTCATGAATCTGCCTCATTGAAACCAGGATGAAGAACAGATGAAACATATGACAAGAGTGAAATAGAAGGCCCGTTATGCCTGGTTAGGTACCGATTCGAACTCCAAGTGAGGGCGAAATATGGACAACAACGGATCTTCCACTTCATGCATGATGAGAACATGAGGGAGGGAAGGGGAAAATGGATGGAGGGGAGTTGAGTGGCGAAACTTGCTAGGGACTGGACTATTTTCCAATTCAAACTCTATGTGAGTATGAAACGTAATCCACCAGCATGCTTCCTGACTCTTTACATAAGAAAAAAAAATGATATGAAGAAGAATACACATTACGCCAAAGAGACTAGTCCTTCGCGTGTATTTGACGAAAGATTAGGGGTCACTTAAAACTTCTCCTTGATTGTGAGAAAAGATAGACCCTCGCTCCAATTTCACAATCCTGGGATTTCTTTTATTCGCTTCCCAGACGACGAGTTTGGTGGATTTTGTGCCCATTCGATTAACTCCCACGGCACTATGCCCCATAGCTGACAGTGAAGCTGACAAGCTAGTCCTTTTGAGATAGTAGATATTCCTGGGCTTCTTTCCTTTAGAGAAAGAAGTGGCAAAACAGGAAGTCCACGGGCATTGTCGTTGAACAATTTGCAAAAAGGTTGTGGACTACTTTGTGTAGTGCGCACAAAAAGGGTTGATATTATTTCGTTCGCACGATTCATGGTGAGTATTGTAACGTCTTCACATTTGGTGCACAAATTATATAAGTACACAATTATAAACAAGGTACAGCTCAATTACAGACAGAAGTCAAAGAGTGTTATACAATGCATCTTAAAGAAGATAGCAAGGCCGATATTATGTCGTTCACACGAATCACGGTAAGTATTATTACGTCTTCACGTCTCGTGTACAGATTATACAAGCACATAATTATAAATACAAGGCGGTTCTCATGCCAAATTAATGACACACGACCAAAAAGGGGCGGTACTCATGTCCAATTAAAGACACACGACCAAAAGGGGCGGTACTCATGTCAAAAGACACACGACCAACTCTATAACGTTTAGTTAAGAGTATAAAGTAATTATAACGAACTTCTCGTATCGTGGCGGATGCTTTAAGGATCTCTCCTATGATGGTGGATGTTTTAAGGATCTCTCCTATGATGGTGGATGTTTTAAGGATCTCTCCTATCGCGTACAGGTTGTGCATAAGTACAGCAAAATAAATGATGACAACATTCGTTTTAATGTTGTTTATAAAGATTCGTTAGATTTAACTAACCCCGTAGCCCGGGGGCGTACGATAGAATGACATAAAGTGATGGCAGGGTATATTCTGCTTACACCGAGCAATAAAAGAGACAGACCTGGAGTGGTTTTACATACTGTCCGAGTAACCATGTTTTAGAAAAAAAAAAATGATGATAATTGCAAAACGATGATCGAACAAATCAATGCTGATTTACGTTAAAAATTACAATTTTTTGGATTCGAGAATCAGGATGACCGTTTGGTTTTACTAACCTGTCTCGTGTTAAAACGTGTAATACAAAACATACGTGACGTAACAGTAGAGAAGAAACAAATCAGTGATTTCGTTGTAGCAACCAAAGACCTGGTGATTCGGTTTTACATACTTTAGTCGAACGAGCCAACGGATTTGTGTATGACTTATAAAAAGCCAACTTGTAGGTTTTTTTATATTAAATACAATTTCCAAAATGGACGTGTCAATATCCAATTTTGGGGAGAGAAAAAAAAATTGAGCACGGGTGAAAAGGACGCCATCAATTTTTGAGTTAAGTAAAAAATTGAAAAAGACTTATATGTACAAGAAAAAAGGTGAAGTAACCATTTCTGACTTTCGTGCTTGAGACCACTATTGGGTTTTTTCATACTCAAGGTGAGCTGAAAATCAAGAGGTAAGAAAAAGGTTTTACCCTGGTAGGTAAAATACGATGAACGTGAGAATGAGGTAAAAAAAATGTACAAGGGCGGCCAAAACTGAGGCCATAGACAAAACAAAACAAAAAACGAAAAAACGAAACACAAAAAACAAAAAAAGAAACAAAACAAGTGACATGAGCATTGCATAGTGTGGGGTTGAGAAACGACAATTGGGATCATGACTTCCCAAAATATCGTGACTCGAGGTGTCTCTGCTCCGAAGTAATCAGCCTCAGAACAGGTGAGAGAAAAAAAAATGTACAAAGAAACAATGCTGGCAATTTGCCGTGATGGGGAAAAGAGAATTTGATACAACCGTGACATTTGGATGTACCTATTGTGAATGTACATTTATTTACAAACAATTATAAATAAAGGACTTGCTTTATTTATGGGGGTCTGGTCGTGTAATTGACACCTTACACGCCAGTTATATGCATATTTATTTATTTACAAAACATTGTCAAGAGATCGCTCGAATGCTGACTCGAGACTTGCCTCACGCTTGAGGACTTAAGCCACAACTCCAAAACTCGGGGTGTACTCTTGTAGGGTATGCACGCTGCGAGGGAGGTAGGTATTGCGGAAATAATTCTGTGAATTGTAGTTCCTTGTGTGAATGATGCCATTGTTTTGTTCACGATGTATTTCACACATAATAATCGTATCGGCTTTCAAGGGGTTAACAGCTGCAAAAAGCGCCGTGGTACACGCTTGCGGCCAGTGTGTGCAAATGAGAATGTCGCGCGCAAATTTTTGTTGCTATGCGCGACTTCCGAAATCCGGCAGTGGATAATCTCGCCAGGAGAGGCATTATTATCGGCCTCTATCCTCCTGGATGGCACGACCTGTGAGGTGTGTCCCTTTCTTGAGTACATATTTACGGGTTTGACAGCTCCTATAGCTTGCGGCCAATGTACTTGATGATGGTTTTCATGTTGACAGTGTATCGTGCATGATTTTGTCGATGCCTTTGTGAGTTGAAAATGTTCGTGATTATGTACGAAAACTTGATAATCACTCTTTGTGATTCCATTTTGGTGCAGATGATGGACGGCATGACGGCTTAAATTCTTTCGCTGGTCGATGAGTTGGGAAAGAAAAAACAAGAGGGAACTTTTTTTTTAAAAGTCCAAAATTTTGAAAAATTTTTGCCAAGGGGGATCCTTATGAAGTTGCTCTTTTGTGTTTAAAATAAGCACTTTTTGAAAATTTGTTAAAATTTTTCAAAGTATTTTAATTTTTGAAAAATTTGGCCAGCGGTCTCCTTCTAGGGTGCATATTCTTGGTTTCACTAGACACTTTCGGAAAAGTACTACTTTTGTAGGAGCACAAACACTTTTGAGACGAAAAGACACTAGGCAGAAAAGAAAAATTGGCCATAGATTTCCCTGTAGGGTCAGCTAGTTTGGTTTTCACAAAGCACTTTTGCAAACTTCACAATTTCACTTTTAAAAGATTTCACTTATTTGGAAAAAAATTGCCAAAGGAGGCCTTTAGAAAAAAAAACACTGTTTGAATTCACTGTTCACTATTTAAGAGTTTCACACTTCCTGAGAAAGAAAACAAACACGGGGCACAAACCTATTTTGATGAAAAAGATTTGCCGACGGCTCCCGCTTAGGTATTTTACATTATGAGCATTTCGCTTCACTTGACGCGCGAAAACATAACAACACTTGTGTAAATAAGACACAATGTACCTAGATATTCATGGGAAAGAATAGTAAATCAACATTTCGTTATTTATAAAGCAGTATTCCCGTCTGATAACTGGAAGGTATATGTTTGGAGTTACGGCTTGCGTAATAATAGATCATTCCCGGATAATGTTGTTATTCTCGCGCCAAAACTCATCGCGTCGTTGAAATGACGTAATCGACGAACCTTCTAGAATTATTATGCGCGGGAACAAGGTACATACGAATGTTGTTTACAATAAGTGATAGTTAGGTATTATTCTGGACTAGTATAGCTGAGAAGACAAAGGAACAAAAAAATACATTTATCCTTCGCCGGCCTGTAAAGATTTGAGCTCAGGAGGTTGAGGAAAAGAGAGAAAAAAATGCCCCACATTCTAGCGTCAACACGTGGGGAAATGAGGAAATTTCTTCTAAGACGGAATGCCAGTGTTAGCGGCGGAGGTGAGGAAAAAAATTGCCTCACGTTGGGAACGTCAGTGTTAGCGGACCTAAATGGGAGTCCCTACATTCTGCCGACAGACTAGCTCAGGTTTTAGTCAGCAGAGCGGGAGAGGCCCTCACCACCAGGGTGGTAGGATCTGTGAGGCGTGTGTGGGTCTTTCCTGAAATAAAGCTCAAATTTCTACGGGCTGGGAGAAGGCAGTGAAACCAGTAATCAGGGTAAACAACGGTTATATTTAAAATGGAGGAATCTATCTCTATAATCTCTCTGGAAGGGCTATTTATCTCCGCGGTGAATTTACTGCGAACACACGCAAATAAGGGGGGAAAACAGTTTGGGTACTTACAGCTGGGGGCTGAACTCTTGTAGATTCAGTGACGGGAAAGAATATAGCCATTCTTGGAGTTCCCGCAAGTCACTATGCAAAACACGCTGCATCGTGGCTTGCAGAATGTTCCGGAACTGTGCGGAACGGTTTACGACAACACGGGCGCTCAAGCCAGGCGCTGGAGAAGAATGGCGGTTGGCGGCTCGCTGTCGACGGTGGCTTGCTTGGGTTCCGCCGCCCGTAGCGCGCCGGTAAGCTAGCGGCGAGGGGGCGAAACTGTAGTTTGCGCAGTGGCGTGCTCTACAACTTGGGAGGAGGGGGCCGAGTAATTTGCAGGGGCGTATTTGTGTATCGTAACACACTATATCCACAAATTCATTTGTAAACTAACTAACCATCACGCCGATTCCCCGCAGGGGTTGGCAGAGAGGATGGACCATCAAACAACTCGGTCTTGGCACACACTCTTTGCCTAACTCTCATTCATACATACTCTTCTATTAATCTGACTTTTGACGTGGCCCGATTCAAGTATCTGATTCACTTGATTGTGTCATGTCATGCTGGGGCGTCCTTGTCTTCTTCTTCCTTTCACATTTGCGTCATAAATTATTTTCACATTATAACCAGTGAGTGTATTGATGTCAAATTCGGGGTGCCCCAAGGAAGTATTCTGGGTCCGATTCTGTTCCTTATTTACATTAATGACCTATGCCACATAGAATGTGAAGGAGAAATCATCAGTTTTGCGGATGATACTGTTCTCCTAATAAATGGGAATAATTGGACAGAAACATTTAAGAAAGCAGAAGACGCACTTAATAGGATTAAAAAATGGCTAGACTACTGTTCACTTACACTTAATGCTAATAAAACTAAATTCATCACTTTCAAAATAAAAAAAAAATAAGAAAAACTCTGAAGAAAACCTGAACTTGAAAAGTCATAGCCCGCATCACTTAAATGAGAATTGTAATTGTCCCTCATTAGAAAACGTTGACCATGTAACTTATCTGGGTCTAAAAATTGACCAAAACTTAAAATGGACCGAACACATTACGTATTTAAATAATAAAATTAATAAACTAAGTTATTTTTCAAAACTATCAGGAATGTACTCATTAAAAAAGACTTAATCAAGATTTACATGGCTCTCTGCCAATCACTGTTATCGGATGGGGCAGTGCAAATAAAAACATACTAAATCCACTAATCAAAACTCAAAAAGCCATAATGAAAATTATACTGAAAGTTCCTGTAAGAACTAGCACTGACGAAATCTTTAACAATCTTAACATCATGTCAATTAAACAACTATATTCTAAAACTCTACTCATTTACATTCATAAGTACAAAACCCAAGAAATAACAACTAATACGTACATTAGAAACACTAGATTTCATGGTCAAAAACTTATCCAACAAGTAACTACTAACACAACATTTGGGCAAAAAAGCTTCTTATATTATGGCATTAAACTCAAAAACCTCAACATTATAACATTTAAATTTCAAATAAAAAGCTGGATACTAAATATAGGGAGATCAGAAATAGAAAATATACTGATATCAAATACAGACTAAAACCAAATCTAGTAAACTGAATTATAAAAAACCACTATCTTATTTACTTTATGATTATTTAAAAAAAAAATACTACATGATATATGTTATGTCTAATTCATATTAATTTCCTATAATTAAATTATAATATGTAAATAAAATCCTCAGCACGGGAGATCCCAGTGAGGATATTATTATCCCTACTGTTACTAAGAAATGAAGACAATAAATCATTATTATTATTATTATTATTTTCCTCTTTCATTTGCTCTACGTGCCCAAACCATCTGAGGGTCCCTTTCTTAATCTTACTCATTATGCTTACATCAGCCTAACATTCTTTGCAAATATCCACATTTCATGCACGATCATACATGGTTTTACTACACATCCGCCTCAGGGATCTCATTTCAACAGCATTCAGTTTACTTTCATCCTTCCTCTGCCAGTTCCATGCCTCACTGCCATGCATCAGGGTAGGTACCGGGAATCCATTGTGAACTGCTATCTTCGTTTCTTTTGACAGTTTTTTATTATCGCCAACGGCGTTCAGTCCTCCATTAATAGAGTTTCCTGCATTTACCCTTCTTTCAATTTCTCTATCAGCCTTCCCATCTTTCATAAAAATACCTCCCAAATACACAAACTCACTCACCTGCTCCAAGTATTCATCATTCACAACTGTATTGCGCACTGTTTTCGCACTCTCTCTTTCAAACACCATGACTTTAGACTTACTTACATTCACCATTAACTCATTCTTCGTACACAAATCGTTCATCCTAGACACGAGAGTTTAGACACAATTTGTAACAGTAATTATAGTTTTACCACCCACCAATGTATCGTGACTTACAAATTAACAATCTTTGTCCCAGAGACTTAAACAATACAGGTTTGTTGACTCGTAAAATTTTGTAGAAAATCAAACATTTGTTAACGTCAAGACGACACATAGCAAATATAGAATCAAACACACGTCATGTTATTCAGGTGAATATTGTAACTCATCACATATTTCATCGAAGTCCCGAATCCCGCCACTGGAAGGGTTGCAAAGGATGGCTTTAGAATATTGATCGAGTAAAATCAACAGAACAAAACTAAATATACCTTGGCGCGTCAAACACATAAAATCAACGCTTCTAAAAGGGACGAGTTAGGAAACCGTCTTCAGGAAAAGGTGTCAAAATATACCTAAACTCTCCCACACCGGAGAGACGTTTTGTGCGAGATCTAAGTTTGACCTGAGTTGATGTTTTTTACGTCAACTCTATAATTTAGGTAATCATCGAAAATAAAAACAGATAATCGATCTTTATTTAAAATACGTACTATGTATATCACGTAACTACTGTTTAAGATTTTGAATAATATCTGTCCGACTAAATTACTCTCCCCTCCATTTATTGACATTTCGTATAGATATCTTGAAATTTAATAAGTTAATTATTTTGTAGATATGGAAAAAACTTTATTTTCGTTAATTTTTTGAGGTTATTAAACCAAGTCATTGCATATTTTATCTCCAAAAGTAAGAGACTTATCGTTAATACATTTTTATGGTTCGACGACAGTTGGTTCGGTGACAGTTGGTCCGGCGACAGTTGGTCCGGCGACAGTTTGTGCGGCTGACAGTTCGTCCGGCCGACATTTGGTCCGGCGACAATTGGTCCGGCGACAATTGGTCCGGCCGAAAGTTTAGAAGATGTTTTCTTCAAGTAAGTATGCAAATAGGATATACGGCCGTACAACTAAAGTCGATATACTTATATCTGAAGACATCTTGAGTGAAAATCCGCTGTAAAAATATTTTTTATAATAATTTCGACTCTCCGAAGTAGCATGCGGCAATCACAAAATACGACATACTTATATGTGCAGTCAAAAAACGCTAAAGATTCCTACTTGCATGTAATATAACTTTTATATCTGAATATAACACGAGAGTCCCAACTGCTCGCAACCGTCTCGAGCCAGTGAGACTATGGCATCCCCAATTTTGGTATGGTGTGATGCTGAAGGTAGTGGGGAGGGGAATGAGAAGTGGAAAATGTACCTAGCTATTCAGATATAGTCATCAAGCACGGCTAAATTCATTTAACCAGAATTTCATTAAAAACCTGTATTGGTTCCAAACAGCAGAAATAAGATATGGGAATGAGAGATCAAAATGCAATTGCCAATCAGCATAGAGTACGACAAGGCTGTATCTTGTCGCCACTATCGTTTAATCTCTATTCCAACTTGTGATGTATTGCATTAATCACCAGTGCAAATAAAAAAATATCGTAGCCTACCCCTTTAATTTAAAAAGAAAATACCAATTACTTATAAAACGGACACACTTGCGACATCTATTGGATCAAAGTAAATTGAATTCTTGTTGACAGTAGGGACCTATAAATTAAACAGATTGAGATGAATTTTGGTAAAAAGATCACAGATGGTATTAAAAATCGTCACGAGACAGGGAAAGACCCTTTCTTAGGCTCGAAAATAAATAGTTGAAACCAACAGCCAATCAGGTAGAAGCAGAAAGCTATAAATAATTGATCAAACTAATCACAAAGCGGGGGGCGTATTCAGATTTTGAACAAAGAGATGGTCTTTGAACTAGGCAATTAATCAGAGATTTATGGAAAAAAATATCGTCATCAACCGAAAGATCAATACACTATAATGTAAACAGGGTCTCACGCCCGGTGCATCGGGTACGATGACCCTAGATGTAAGATGAACAATCAGTGCAATCAGGGTATTGACAACCGCCGTTAACGAGCAAATTAATCCATATTATGTTGGAAAAACTATGCGAGAAAATAACAAGAAAATTTTAATAAGAGGAAAATTAAGGAAAAGACGTGCAAAACATAAGAAAAGCTACTGTAGGGATATTCAGTTGTATAACGAGTACGTGGAAAGCAAAAGGAGGCCAGATTCGGAAAGAAACGTACGTTTGATATATAAAAGTAAGAAAAACGCTGTAAATTATGAATGTCACTTTTAGATGAAACAATAGAGTCAAGGGAAACGATTTGAAAAGATAATCTAATGAAAAATATGGACGTTTAAATGGAAGTGTATATTGAACAATATAAGATTTCGACTTAATTTTGCGTTTTCAGACGAGTTTACATAGATATCGTTATATATTTGGAATAGGGAGGTCATTCTAGTTACATTGCGTTAAATAAAGCAAACAAAAAGCATTGTTTTACGTCAATTGTTTGAAGAGAATTCTATGAGAGATAGGACAGACTGCAAGGAAAAATGAAACATTATTTGAGTTGATGACCTCACACGTGATTTTGTTGTTCAAACAATAGGAAAACGAACATGGTATTAGGCGATTAAACCCATTTTAATGGCTTTTAGGACGATAAAAATTATCATTGGTCATATGGGCAGTTTACTTTAACTAAAAACCATTATATTTTATTACCCTCGAATAAATGCTGAGTTATTGATCAACACCTCGAAAACCCAGACATAAACAGACGTCAAATTTTAAATTAATTAGGATTTAGGGGAGAAAGGGACGGAATTTGGAGGATGAACCATAATAAAAATGACAGGAATTTAAGGGCCGAAGTGGAAGTTTCTCCTATGAAAAATGTGAAAAATAACATAAAAAGTAGTAGTATATAGGAAATGAAATTTTCTAAGAGGTGACAAACATCAAAGGCGAAACGGGGGGTAGTAAAAAAGAAAATAAAAATAATTAAAAGATGATTCCGTAAGGAAAACTCATGAAAATTCAGAAGTATCGATGAAAACAATAAATTTGGCTTGGAATGTAACTAATCATATAATTGTGGAAAGTTACATGAGAATGAATGAGGAAAATCAAAGAAAGAACATCGTGGATAAAAGGGAAATAAGAGAAAATAGGAAAATTCGAGTCTACGACATAAGTAGAGGCGATGCAGCTTAAAATTGAATTGATCCACATAGGTGGCATGAAGATATGGAAGAATTTAGTAAAAAGAAAATTGGAAAATGCATATTAAAAGTTTTGGCATGAGTTTGTTCATGTTCTGGTAGCGATAAACAAAATTGAGAATTATATACAGTTTATCGAAGACGGACCTTTTACGAATTGAGAAAAAAAAGAACTTAAAAATTATGAAATTCAAGCTAATTTTGTATGACCAACAGACAAAGGAATGAGGGGCATTTTGACGTAATATCGCCGGTCCGATCCTGGAAAAATGTTTAAACGAGATAGGGCATGAACAAAGTCATGAAAGGTGGACCTAACGACAGTTAAACAAAAATGACAGAATCGATATATGAAATCTCGAGTTGTTAGAGATTAAATTCGTGGATCAAAGATAGCTTAGATAGGCCATTCTAATCCTGGGAAGGGTATATAGGCTAGAACTCAGGCATTTTTCGAGATCAATCGTCGGATTATCAAACGTGGAAGTTACGTGACGTGACGTTTAAAGCGGTTATTAGTTGAAAATTTGTTATAAATTTTATGACTCTGAAATAATTGGAGTCAAGTCAATAGAAGTGATTGTGGACTTAGGAAAATTTCATATTCAAGCCAGTGCCTTAAAAAAAAATTAAGTTTGCAGTTCAAGTCAGTGAAAATAAAAATAAAGTTTACGTTCTATTTATTTGTGAAAAGCTAAAAGTGCTGTGATTTTGTTTAGTGAAAAATTCGGTTTTCATAATCAATAAATATTGTATTTTTGGGACTTAAAAATTTCGTGAAAATCAAAAATCAATGAAATAGATGAATAAAGTGATGTGATAATTGAATACAAATAATTTATAATTAAATACGTGTGTCCAGTTTAAACGGAAAGAGTTCTATTAAATATCAAATATTTAAATTAATTATTAAAAAAAACAGTGCAAATTGAAAAGAGATAATAAATAAATAAGTGCATCCAGTTAAACGGAAAAGTCCAACGAAAATCTTTAATTAAATTGAGTGTTTTAAATTAAGTATCAGTCTTTTATTAATTTTAAAAAAATAGTGTAATCGAAATAATTCTACTCGTAAAAATTATAAAATTTAGGGAGAATAAAGTGCTATAGTCAACGTGTAGTTGATGTAGCAGAATAAAAATAATAAAAAAAACAGTGTTTAATAATAATTTCCGATTTAATTAAATGGATAAAATTTTACCTCAGAATAATTCGGCTAAATAATTTACAATTGGGCGGCACATTCCTACCACAAAGTGTTAATCTACTATTAGATTCAAAAATTGGGAAAAAAAAAAATTAAAATAAAATGAATGATAATAAATAATGGTATTTTATTGCTAAATAAAAGTAACGATTTACCATTTCGAAATTAATCGTGAAGTAACTATCATTAAAAAGTTATTTAATCAACGGGTTTTGAAATAAAATGCAGTTAGAACGATAAACATCATTTAATTTAGATAGATTAAACGGGAATAAAATAAAATTGAAGTCGGAAAAATTTTATTTGAATTTAGTTAATAACATAAGGATAGGTATTAGGTAAGGAAAACATAACAAGGTTTTACCGTGTAGCTCCCGGTCGGATAAAAAAAACCTTAAAGGGGTAAGTTTTATTAAAAATTAAAATAAAATATTTTCTAGGTTCCAAGGAGAGATCGGCATGCAGCAGACAGTTGGTATTTGAATTAATTTTATAACAAAGTATTACTTGCTTAATATGTGATATGTACCTATATTGAAATATTATATATAAAGTATGTATATTTATATATATATATATATTTATATTTATCCCAAGAAAATTTTAATCAAAAAGAAACACACTTAAATAAAAGTAAAAGGTATCGATTACTAATACCTACTTAGAACGCACTATGCTATTTAAAAAATAGTTGTGTGCTAGAAAAATTTCAAGTTCATATTTTATACTTATTTTATTAATATATGTACTATTATAATTTCAGCTAATATAAAATGATAAAAAAAATGAGTTATGATATTAGAATTTATTTCAATTATAATATAATTGTATGTATCAGTATATTTATTTATTGAGGCAAAATATATATGTATATGTATATGTATGTAAATTATAACTATATTTATTTGGGATCAGGTTAGGGCAATTGCAAAAAAGAAATTACCACTATTAAAATTCAAAAGGAAATTTAGGACCGTAAATCTCACGTTCGAGAATGTTTTAAAAGTAAACAAATATCTCATGTTTGGAATCTAGGTCACGAGGACAGCGGTAATGTTTACATAATTAAAATTGTTTATAAAACAACTCGGTCATGGGGGCACTGGGTCAGATGCTTTTAAAGGAAGATGTACCTGGGTCTTTAATAGGTGGTTGACAGGTATTAGTATTATAGTAGGTTAGGTTATTATATAGGTTATTATATATTTATTAGGTAGTTGACAGGTATTAATATTAACTTTTAGAATGAGGCAAAGCCACGAAGTTGCGCAATTATAGAAAAAGTTATAACACAATCTTTAATTTGAATATGAAGAGATTATTTTTTGGATTGAACAATTTGAAAATAAATAGATTTATTATAAACTAGTCAAATAATAGGTACATCAAACATTTGGAAAATCGCGGGTTAGTTTAGGAGTGTATTGAAGAATTACATGGAATATTCGAGGAGAAAATTATAGAACAATTACTCTCGTAAGTATCAATCATTTACATGAAACAGTTGACAAATCACGGGATAGTCAAATAGAAGAGTATTGAAGAATTACAAGGAAGATTCGAGTAAAATTTTGTGGAGTAATTACTTTCATAGACATCAATCATCTACAAGAAGCAGTTGAAAAATCACGGGATAGCCTAATAAAAAGTATTAATCAGTTACATGAGACAACTGAAAAATCACGGGATAGTAAAAATTTTACCAAAAGTTGAACCTTGGGGGGAAAATTTAGAAAACAGTTCAACAATAGGAGGCAGTGGTCGCTCCTTAAAAAACAAGGACCATTAACCAAACACATAATAGAGATAGCAATCTCTTAAATAAAATTGTCAACCAAACAAATCAAAAAGCTTGGAATTTTCGGCACTCCAGAACAAACCGAGATAATTTCTTAATCTATTAGTATCTATTAATATTTCCCACTCTTGGTATGTATATATTCGGTCATCGGCTAAGGTTTTGTGCAGAATTCCTTCTCACGAAATCCGAGCTCGGGATTTGAGACTAGCTAGCCTCAAAATTGCGAGTTATAATCCTACCCAAACGTATGTTTACATATATATCTTTCTATGTACTGTACATTAGATGATGTGGACCCGCTTACAACTAGCGTTTTAGACTCGACAGAGTTACTCTCACATCATTTCTTGTACGTGGAGGGAGGATTCACGACCCGTAACTCTGCAAAACACCGTGAGTATATGATTGCATATAGGACGAAACCGGTTCGCCCTAAGTAAATAGTAGACCTTGGAGGAGTAGGAATTTGGGGGTATCTGGGCTCGGATGACGACCTGAAGGCAGTGCATGATGGCAAAAGGAAGGACGGTTAGGACGCGATAACTTAGGTATCAATTAACCGATCCGCGCCAGAAGATTGTGCGAATTTCTAGTAAGAATCTGATCACCTGGTTTACTTGTAGGAGGATAGGAGCCAAATTTTCGGCAGACAAAGGGTATTCTGAGTTCGTCTAATATGCAATCTATTAATTACATTAACCTACTAAAACCATCTTTATATGTACCTTATAACAGCTGAATCAGATTGGAGAGATGACAAGCAGATACAAAACAATCATAATCAAATTTACTAACAATTAACCATTTGAGTCATTCTTAATTATCTGTTCATTAAACATGCGTAATTCGATTAGTACAGGTTATTTACGAGTTCGTTAGGATGTATGGAAACATAATAAGCGACGGAGGAAAGTTAGCTCATTTAGAGAAAGTATTTAAAGTTAGATTTGCAAGGGAGAGACCAATACAGTTTGAAACTCAACGCTCTGTTTAGAATCAAGGGGTTACCACAAAATGAAAGTAATTAAAGTCCCATATCATAAATCAAAAAAATTACACAACGTTTGATGGAGTTTAATTACAACATAAATACGAAAATATTTACGTTCAAGGTCGTAATTAACGTATTAATTAGTTAAGTATACATATCTCTAAAGGTATGTAGTACAAGGAAGCTTTAAGTAGCTTTCTGTAGTTATCAAAGAAAATAAGGGTCCAATTTTCATGAAGGCTTGTGTGACGTAGGGGAGGAATTTTCCATCCCTACTACACACATGCAAAGCCTTAAAATTTAAATATCGATCAGAGCCAAAAGAAAAGTTCAAGAAAACTTGAAGGGATGAAAGAATTCCAAAAATATTTAATATCAAGTTAAAAGAGGTAAAAAGAGAATTATTACAAACTAAGTCCTTAAAAGAGCCCTAAGTAATACTGATAAGAGTCTGAAGATCAACGGAGATGTCATTAATATCATAAGATACGCAGATGATTCTGTATTACTAGCTGATTGTATCGATGACCTATTAAATCTTGTTAATAATGCTGGTGAGCAACTAGGCCTAACAATCAACGCCAATAAAACTAAATGGGCGACATTCGGACGAGTAGATCACTCTGAATCAGTGATACAGTTAAATGGTTGCGATGTCGAAAAGGTGGAAAGATTTAGATACCTCGGCAGTATTCTCACGGAGACTCTTGACCCAGATGTATATGTTAGGTGCAGAATTGAAGCAGCAAGAACTGCGTTCATTAAAATGAAATCCTTCTACTGCAATGACAATATCAGCTTAAAACTAAGGCAGATAATGCTAAAATGTTATGTGTGGTCGGTCTTGCTGTATGGATGTGAAATATGGACCTTGAAAGTAAATACCATAAACAGGTTAGAGGCTTTTGAAATGTGGCTTCACCGGAGAATGCTCAAGGTCCCATGGACCGACATGATCACCAACACAGAATTTCTCAGGCGGGCTAGAGCAGATATAGAATTGCTTACATTAATAAAAATCAGTGGAGGTAATCCACCTCTTACCCGCCCTGGTATAAGTAACTGATGGTTACTCCTTCAAGGCTCTCGCAAGATTCTAATTTTTTTTTGTTAAACGAAGCTACATTTATTTATTTTGAACGAATCTAGACCTCCAGTGTCCATGCATACGTTGTTAGTAAGCAGTATGCAAGTGCTTAACAGGAAAAACAAAATGCAAAAAATAGGTTAGTAAGACAAAGATAAATTAAACAGGCCAAAAGAAAACCTCATTCATGAGGCTCCATGAGGCGGAATTGCATCTGTAAAAACCCGCAAGCACCTGCATAAAATAGAGAACATAAGTAATACAATAAATCTCAAATCAATTGGTAAGTACCAAAAAAAATGTGAATGGCTTTCGGTCTGATCATAAACTACACTTAGCTTCCGTGTCCCTTAGCCAACCACTCAGTGAAGCCTCAAAGAATGTTAAATGAATATTTGGGGTAAAATACCCGAAGACTAAAATAAAATTCAGCGTTGGGTAGTCAGAGGCAGGACAAAGGATAGTCAAGGTCGTCTGATCAAGCCTCAAGCCTGCACATGTCATTGGGGGAGGCGCAGATGATTTGAGAAGGATCTGCAAAATTAGTAATGTAACTAAAGATGAAGCAGGGACGAGGTTCAGCACACCCCCGTATGGGATTAATAAAAAATTAAATTAATAAAAATCAGGAAAATTTCATATCTGGGTCATATACTTCGAGGGGAGAAGTATCACTTGCTCCATTTAGTAATTAAAGGCAAGATAGAGGGTCGCCGAGGGCCTGGTAGGAGACAAATGTCTTGGCTGCGAAATGTGAGAGTGGACCGGCATTAGAAGTGTTGAGGAGGTTTACTTGTAAAAAAATATAATTCGTCTACTAGGGTTGAAAATCATCACAATTTTGTCACTAAACTACTTCACTTCAGTAACAGAGATTCATTGCTGACCTAATCCTTCATTGTACAGCCTTCACAACATGACCTACATGACCTACAGTGACACTCCACGATGAATATCATATTATTATCATTACTAATTTTACCCCAAGTAACAAAGAACCTTTTAACCTGACTGCACACCTCCACCCTGTTTATTAACCCACTTTGTCTATGGTAGTTACGGTAGGAAACGCGGAACTCGGGCAGTTATATTATATTGTTCAGTAACACAATCCTCTCGCTCTATGCCTCGAAATGTTTGCGAATTTAGCCAAAGTTCCGTGAGCCGTGTAATTGACGTGTTCCTGGTTGGACAATACACCCCTGACCCCTTCAATGTTTTATGTTGGTTCAGGGGTGGATCTGTGACAAAGATACACAGAGACAATCACACATAAACAAAGATAAAGACGTTGATACAGAATTATGATGCAGTAGAGTTGTTAATGTACGATGTACGAGGGTTGTCAAAGAATTTAAGATCATTCTAATTTTAAAAAATCAGGAAAAGCTTATATTTAAAAAAAATCGTTCGACATTTAGGGTAATGATGCACTGAAGCAGCTACCAAGCCGGATTTTTTCGCCGCTCGTTTTTTCGGAGAAATTCTGAGCTACACGCTAGTGCCGCCATATTTTGAGAAATAATGTCCACGTCGCCGAAAATGGGGAAAGGTCCCATACAAGTACTTACATAATAAAGTAACAATTACTTATCTGATGAAATTGAACTAACTCCAAAAATTTCTCCTATGGACGACAGTCGGAAAAAAATCTGATGTCATTTGTTTCTTTAAAATTATCATCTGTATTATTGATACACCTACACTATTACAGCTCATCCCATTCAATATACCTTCCCGTAGACTCAGAAATAATGAACTGCTTTTCCTTAATCAACACTCGACTAATTATGGATATTATCGCCACTGTCCAGAATGTGTAGAATGGTCAACTCAAGTCAAGACCTTGTGCATTATAATATGCGAGCCTGAGGTGTGTAAATAACCCCAGACCCTCTGGGCTTAATATCCAAGAAATTATGATTATGAAAAAAAAACTCTACTTGCGAACAAATATATCACAAATGGCACAAAGAGAAACTCCAGAGAATAAACAAATCCACCAACCTTGTTTTTGCTGATCTTGAAGTGTGGAGGCCTCCTTAATGTCATCCAATGAACAATTAGATGCAGTCAATGCAATCCTTGGGTGATTCATAAGTTTTTACAAGAGATGAAATTTGTCAATGAATACACAAACTCAAAGTTTCTTTTCACAATGCATCAAAATTTTCCAAAAAAAAAAACAGTGTCAGTAATTTTCTTGTTTTAGAATCTATTTTTGAAAAACAATCCATTTCGGTGTCTTTGTCAATTAAGGAGTGAGTAAGTACCAGGCTTGTGATATATATTTTTTTTAAATTTCGAACAAACAAAAAAACATATTGCAATGCGTAACCACCTTGTATATTACCTTGATTCTTTTGGTTTAAGCCTAAATGATTTTTGTCGATCACTAAACAATTGAATACATTTTATATCTATGTTTAATTTTAGCAAAGTCTTGCTTTGACCTGTCACTTCTATTTTCTCATATTTATCTCTGTTTTGTCTTCGCTTTCACATACCATCCTTTATTCTTGAAATGTACATTTTCCCAAATTTCGTGAAATATTGTTGTAAATTGAATGTAAGTCCATTATAAAATAAATAAATACATAAAAAGTAATAATAATTGATGATGTGTTCGTGGTGGAACTCCGTTTCGTTTTAAGTTCGCTTTGCAACAAAGAGACAAACGTATGCAATTAGCAGAAACCGGAAAAAACGCAACGCGCATTTTCATTATTTTTTGTCATTTTTCATCGTTTATCGTAAAACGTGTATTTTTGCAGGATTGTTGCAAATTTTGCATTTTTCCGCAACAAAGGGCTGTTTCTCATCATAAATGATCTAATTAACTGTATACAAAAGTATTTCTTAAAGCTCCAACACGTTTTCAATTTTAGAGAGACAAATCTCCATATCTTCGATAAGTTATCTTCATAACTTATTGGGGCACATAGCTTGACTTGGTTAGATTCTATGCTAAACAATCACGACGAAATTAAAAGTGTAATTGACGAAATGGAGGTCTAGCATGGTTGATTTAGAGCAAATCCATCATCCAAAGTCAGTTATCAATATTTGCGGACACTGTCAACGATTGTTCACAGATATTCCGACCGACTGATTAACTTTAGCGAGGGCTCAGTATTATCAGATAAGTTTCTTTTGTTAACTCAACCAAATAGTGAAATTTAATAAAATTGTATTGTACATACATTACAATAAACTACTTAATTTTTGTGCAATGTTTTTTTTATTAACATTTAAACCTGCTAAATTACTTATGTAGTTTATCAGCAGGTACATAATGACATTGTTTTAAGCATTAGCGTGATACACAATTTTCAAACGGTATATATGTATAATATTGATGATAAAATAGCAATTAGATAAATTGTTTAAATTACAGAATAGTATAAATGTAAATACATATATATCAGTATAAGCCGTATATAAACAAGTACAAATGAATTTAATGTAAGCAAATAAAAATCGAGCCGACCCCACTTAAAGTGGGAAGTGGCAAAGAAAAAGAAGAAGTAAGCAAATAAAAAATAATCAACAAGTAAATGAATAGTTTCATATACATACATGAATTATTACAAAAATTGTAATGATATTCCATTTCCTTCGAAAGTGAATTCCAATTGAGAATACAAGGGCTTCGGTAGGGCATCAATATGAACCATCAGTATCAAATAGCCTTTTCCTTAGATTATATTTGACTTTATCAGTAAATACGTTATTATTTTTAATTGTCATTGGAAGTTTATTAAACATTTTTGGTACAACATAGTTTAGGGTTCTTTTACCGTATTTATTTTTACATTTCGGAACCACCAATCCTTCATTTTGAGTTAATGTATTTATTTCAATTATTTCTAGGTTAACAAGTGTAAACGTAATTTTCTCTTTTTTGAAATAAAAACAAACAAAAAAACCTATCAAACTGCTTAAGAGGAAACCCGGTCGCCGAGAAATTTGAATAATAGGTATTTTACCGAACTGTTGCTGTCATTGATGCTCTAACTCTCCTTTTTCCCCCCCAAAACTGGACCATTTTTATTTTTTTGTTTACTATCTGTATTAGAATAAGATACATTCTGCTTTTTTTTAAAATACGTTGTCCAGTTTGTTCACCGAATATCTGTCAATGACGTTCAAGCCAGGCAATTTTAACGATTTTTGTAGGGTCCTAACTCCCAAAAGAACCGACTTTAAAAAAAAGGAAAACTTGCCTATACTCCTGTGGTATATATCTATATTATATATAAAAAAAAATTGCACTGGCACAAAATCCAGTGAGGAAATCACGGAATATATTTGTATTTGTGTTATTTCACAATTAATTCATTTAAAATAATGTATAGTAAATTTGCGGCATGTTCCAGAGTGGAAGATACTATCAGTATCGCCCTGGTGTAAGACCACCATTCAGAATTGAAACGTTGCTTGAAAATGGCTTTAGCCGTGTTTGGTGACCAGATCTGAATAGCCAGGTACTTCCCAACCTTCCTCTTCCCCACCTCCTTCCCCTCCCCACTACCTTCAGCCTCACAACATACCCCAATTGGGGATGCCATAGTCTCACTGGCTCCAGACGGGAGCAGTTGAGATTCTTGTGCGGTTATTCACTGTAAAAAAAAAAAAAAAAAATTAGAATAAGATACATTCTGCTTTTTTAAAAAATACGTTGTCCAGTTTTTCACCGAATATCAATCGATGACGTTCAAGCCAGGCAATTTTAACGATTTTTGTAGGGTCCTAACTCCCAAAAGAACCGACTTTAAAAAAAAGGAAAACTTGCCTATACTCCTGTGGTATATATCTATACTATATAAAAAAAATTTGCACTGGCACAAAATCCAGTGAGGAAATCGCGGAATATATTTATATTGGCAAGATTATATAATGTTTTTATAATGATTGATAAGTATTAACCATAATATGTTGAGTTTATCCTCAATAGACAAAGGATAAAAAATTCTATCGATTTCCCATAACTATCAATGCTGTATTACTGCACGTGCTGTGCGGCTTGAACCAATCTGTAAAGATGATTCAACTCACCTAAAATGTCCTATTCGATTTAATCTTACTAATAATACCATAAACGCGAAAGTTTGTATGAATCTATGTGTGTGTTTGTTAAGCTTTCACGCAAAACTACCGAATGGATTTTAATGAAACTTTACGGTGGTACAGCTCATACATCAGAATAAAATATAGGCTACATATATATATAATGGTATGCTCTGGCGTTATGCTATTACAAATATTAATACGTATACAATACATGTATAAATTTCCTGACAAAAACGAGTTATTGCTAACATCAGACTAAAAGTAAAACAAATCGTGGAAACGATGTTGATATGTATTCGGGAAAATTTATTTCAGGCGTCGTAGTTAATATCTATCTATCTGATCTGGACGCTGATTTTTCCCTTAAAACTCAAGTGAACAGAACTGTAAGCACGGGGTTCTTTCAATTAAGGCAAATTAAAGCAGTACGGAGAAACTTGACAACAGAGGCAACTAAATTACTAGTCAATTCGTATGTTGCTTCACGTCTAGATTATTGCAACGGAATATATGCTAGTCTCCCAGAGTATCAAATCAACAAATTACAATCTGTGTTCAACGCTGCGGCAAGACTCATCACCGGCGTATCAAAATATTCCCATATTTCTGAGCATCTCAAAAACCTTCACTGGCTCAAGTGTCCCGAGAGAATCCAGTTTAAGCTCTGCTGGATGGTATTCAAGTCCCTCAACGGAATGGCTCCGACTTACTTATCGGAAATGTGCATCCCAGAAAATTCCAACTCTCGACAATCAACCCTCAGGTCAGCAGCAACATCAGCGATCGGAAGGTTGAAGGAACCAAAGCGCACACCAGATACTAAATTCGGTGATCGTGCTTTCGGAGTGTCAGGACCTAAAGCATGGAATGGACTGCCACACGAGTTAAGAATGATCACAGATTCAGCAGAATTCAGAGCTAAACTTAAAACTCATCTTTTCAGACAGTCATATCCATAAGTATAAAAAAAAATAATAATAAATAAATATAACCTTTCACCCCCGCCTTCACGGCTCGCAACATTGTAAATTACCAAGTGTGTAAAAATAAAGCAAATTCTTAAAATTCTCCAGACTTTCAAAATAAACATTAACTCAATTTTGCCATTAATCTTCTTATAAATATAAATGTAGAACCCACAGTGATGAGGGTAGCAAGGGTAAAGTCATGCAATGTCCAGTGTTTTGAATATAATGTCCTCCACGCGCAAATTCGTATCTTCCCCAAGCATAAACTTTTTAATAAAGTGTGTTTTATCGGAAGTGTCCTACAGGTAAGTATGTTTCTGTATCTGTTTGTAAATAATAAAATTAGATAGAGCCTAAGATTAATGATAAATTGTTGTGGGTACTCAGGTGTCGTGGCTGAAGAAGGAAACGAGTTTGCGTGTAATAATAGCCTTTAATGAGTCCACACAATAATTACAATCACATACACAATTGTAACACGGTCTCGTAACGGTGATAAATACTACAAACGAATTTACGCACTGGGTCAAGGTTGATCGTGGATAGACGAGGCAACTGCTCCGTGGTAAGTTGAATGAATACTAGACTTAAGACTGAGCCGTGTGCGGCTCGCACCTGTTTTTATACTCCGCCGGCCCGGCAAGTAGATTCAATGACAATAGGTAACGCCGGGTGAATTCACGTAAAGGCGAGATATCACCCGAACCTTCTGCGGGCACTTGAACTGTACAGCCGTACGTTCTAGCAAGTTGAGGGAGCGGTCCGTATCGGTAGAGACGGGAGATAAATGAAAGGCGTGCAGTCGATGTGTGAGTCAGTCTTTATTGTGGCTACGTAGCGGAGGTCGATGCGGAGCGGGAGCGGAGTGGAGTGATGCTGCTGCGTGGTGAGTGAAGAAGGTCAGGACATTACGGCGGTGAAGATCACAGGTCTTCAGGAAGCCGGCGTGTTACCCTACACCATGGCGGTGTAGACGAGACCTTGGTCCAGGCGGTCGATCGACGTCGTGTTGACGGGATATGGCGGCTGTGTGTCCAGTGGGTCGGAGCACACACGTGACGCAGGAAAGAACCTTGAGAGGCGATAAGGATGCTGGCGCGTTGCCGATTGTTGGTGCTGCTCGTTGCAGGATGAGGATGCTGGCGCGTTGCCAGTTGTTGTTGCTGCTCGTTGCAGGATGTTGGATGATGGCGCGTTGCCGGTGGTGGTTGTGGTAGCTGCTCGTTGCAGGGTGCTGGTTGACATCTCATGTCGAGATGGTAGTCGGAGAGGTTCCTCGAAGGTGCTGGAATGTTCCTGTGTCACGCTGGATAAATTGATGTTCACGGTTGACAGCGCGAGGCCCGTGCCCCGCGCGGGCAGGTACTTAGTCGCGACACTGCTCGTTCTGAGTTCCTTTATCGATGAATGAATACTGAGGTACTGACTGACTAGCTCCGAGCCAGCGAGCGCGGCTTATATACCCGTGGCAAGTAATTAATTCTCGCGGTAGGTAATGCGGCGAATTCACGTAAAGGTGAGAACTCGCTCGAACTTTCTGCGGGCACTTGAACGGTACAGCCAGACGTTCTAGGTCTTTCGCCTAGGTGGCGGTGTTTATTTACGATGCGCCAGTTACTACCACGCTAAGGTAGGTATGCCTTATCTTCCAGCTCATTCTGTGGAGGTCAGTGGCGCTGCGGTAAATTTTGCAGAGCGGGTTAAGTAGCCGCTACATTGTAAAGCGCCCTTGAGGTGATTTTTCACAAAAACGGCGCTCTATAAATTGTCCAATTATTATTATTATTATTATCTGTCTATATAAATAAAAATGAATCAAAATGTAAGTACGCGCATAACTACCAAACGACGAGCTGTTTGAAAAAACTGAGTGGGGATAGGGGAACCCGGGAGGGGGAGAGGAACCTGGGAGGGGGAGGAGAACTCGGGAGGAGGGTTCGCGGGACGGTGGAAGCAGAGGGAGTGGAGTGGGAATAGGGAAGGTGGAGGAATCGGAGTGGGAACGCGAGAGGGGAAGGGGACGGAGGAGAGGAAGGGGAGGCGGAAGGGAAACGGGACGAATGGGAAAGGATACGCAGGGAGAAACAATTTATTTATTAAATCGCATAGCAACGCATGCGGGAACCAGCTAGTAGAATATTTTTATCGTTGACATTCGTAGTTTACGTTTCTACGAATATTGTGTGTATTACCGGCTGTTCAATAAACAATAATCTCGGGTCGGGATAAGGTCAAGAAAAAGCTCGGAAGTACGAATCTGGTGTTCACGGTCATATCCATTTCCAAATTTACAACTTTGTTTAATGATGCGGGCCTCACTGGGCGCTTTACCCGTGCTGAGACCCCCTTTTCTTTTACATTACCTCCTCACATTATTTTACATTAACTCCACTAATAATTCCCCTCAGGGCCTAATTCATCTTTGGGGATGCTGTGTGGAGGGTCTTTTTAGAAAAGTTAGGAAGGAAAGGAAGTTCTGGGAAGGAAAAGGGTATTAGGGGTGGAGAGGAATCTGGGGATCAGTATGTCCAGGAGTGACAGACGTATGAATCGATTCCTCCCACTGTTGTGCAAGGCGATGTTCCGACACGTACGGCTGAAGAAGTCAAAGGGATTCCCTCAACCATTCTCTCTCGATCCGGCCTGCCATAAAGATGGTGGGCTGACGCATCCGCCACCGAGACCCGGACAAACCTCACCGCATGAAGCCGGGCACCCCTCCTAAATCACCAACCTGCTAGGTCACTGGGTGATCTACGGCAGAGGTGTTTGTGATGAATGGTAACTTCCAATTTACGAGAAAGCCCACGGGAATTTTTTTTTAAGATGAAAAGTGCAGTACTACGACATCTGTATGGTCAAATTCAAACTTGCTCGAAAATAGAGGTATTTTTAAGTTGTTTGATGTATTATAGTTACCTTAAATATACACAGATGGTGATGAGATCGATATTTAACGGGAACCCCAGGTTTAGGGACGATTTTAAACGCGAGAGTTGAGACAACCAATTAAATAGCAGGGAAAGCAATTAAAAATCAACTCAGCCTATCAGCAAGAAGGGGGTCGTGCCCATTTGCACAAAGGATTGTACTTTGACCCTAGTGATTAGTGAAGAAATTTATGGTCTAGACGTTCCCACAGAGATCAGGGTTGAATGAACTAAGAAATAAATATCGAATTATTCAAGGTTTTTAGTACAACGAACCCAAGTAATGTTATTAATAAAGGGTACCTTCAAGGGGTCGGGAGACCTTAGTTTCGAGTGCATTAGGGCGTTTTTAGTTGCGGAAAACACACTTGGATACGATAAAAAAAATTTATCAGTAATATATTGAGGGGAAAACGCGGGGACAACGGGGCATGCTTGCGGGAGGGTTCTCAATTATAGAGTAACTACAAATGACGGCCGAGAGGCCAAATTCGAGGAAAAACGTACTAGAGGAAAATGAATATACATAACACAATGGAAAATTATTGTTATCAATTCTAGACGGAACGGAGTGATTAGGAAAGCGAATTGGGAAGAAAAAGTCAAAAAAATTTTAGAGTTTAAGGATTGAACAAGAGGACGAAACAAGGGTTTGGTGCAGTAGCAGATGCTTGGAAAGGAATTGGAATAACATACCTAGGGGGGGGTGGAAATACTGCAAACATTGCGATAGATTAATTCATAAAAAGGAGTCATTTTACGTAATTAAAATAGTGATCATAACATAAAGTTACACGAGACTGCAAGGGAAAATGAGATATTTCAAAGGTTGTCGACCCCATATGTATATTGTTGATATAAACAAGGAATATTCGAACATGCCTTTTGTTTATTTAAGGCCCATTATCCATTAAAAAGGGTCATAAAAATTAACGTTGCTCTTACCTAGTATTTAGATTATAGAATTTCCGTAAAATTTAATTATAAACACATTAAAATGGATTTATCGCCAGGTATGTAGAAATCGTAATGTATACACACGTCAGGGCTTGCAGTTTATGGGATTTTGAGCGAGAGAGAGATGGAAAATTGGGCGGAATTTGATCGAAGTAGTTAACTTGACAGATATTCCAGGGTAGGAATAGTTAGTGGGCCGGAAAACACCATAAATAATATATCAAAAAAGGAAAAAAGGGTTTTAGCGGGAGATGGAATCACGGCAAAAAGGCAAACGTCAAATTTCAATAAGGGATCATTGGGTTAGGAGTGGGGGGAGAGAACGAAAAACCGACATAACCAGAGAACTCAGATAAGGAAATGGGAAAAACTCAAAACGTTATAAGTAGAGTAGATACGGAACCAGGATATGATTCCTTATTAACAACGAAGGGAAAATCATCTAAGAATAGTTGCTAAAAACACCGTTATTTGAAGGAAATTTAGGCGGGAAAAGCGAAAAGTCAAATATGCCACATAAATAATGAAAATACGGTTCTGAGACATAATTGCTTACGTAGACTAGGGGAAAAGAAATAATTTTCGTGGAAATTTATACAGGACAACTAGCGTTTAAAACTAGGAGACTGAAGAATCTACGTTTTCCCTAATATTTATGCCAATTAAAACACAGTTTTAGCAGATCACTTATGGGCATGTTCAAATTGAAAAAAAAAAAAAAACAAGATTAAAACCATGTTTATAAAACATATTATGAAGACAGAAGACATGTGGGAAAATGGGCAAACTAGATGGCAGCTTACTAAGTCCGGGACTAAAAACCTTAGAAAAGCGAGACAAAGTTGTGGGACGAACCGAGATTTAAGAAGAGGAAAAATCGAAAGATCTTATGTAGGGACAAACGATAACGAGATGGGGGTTTTCAAAAAATTTCGAGTGATTACAGATTATAATTCCTCGTCAAGGAATATACGATTATGCCCTTTTGGAGCTGTGATGGGTATAAATTAGCGTGTTTGGGATTATTCGGGAAGTCCTTCGACAACTGGCAAGGTTGCTTAAAACGTCGCGCGTGTCGTGAGAATTACCCTGGTGATTAATTAATAGAGTTTAGAATCAGTTCATACTTTGAAAATACAGTGGAAAAATAGCATCAGTTTTACACTTTAAAAATACAGTGGAAAAATAGCATCAGTTTTACACTTTAAAAATTCAGTGGTAAAATAGAGTCTACAATCAGTTTTATACTTTGATAAAACAGAGAGTGGAGTGTCCGGATACTGATAATTGATTTATAATAATAATAATTTAACGGAGTGTATGATCTTATAATAAATCTAAAAAATCAGTGTTTGCAATAGCCTCCGATTCAAAAAAAAATCTAATAATTAATTAATTAATTAAAAATTCAATGCGGAAGGAGAGTTTAATAGAGTGTTTGAATTGATTTAAATTTGTTCTAATAAGGTTAAAATAAAGTTATTTATTCCGAGGTTATATAAAGAAAATTACAGTCTAATAAGTTTTATTAAATAAAAATTTACGTTAAGTCGAAAGTTGGAAATTTTATTACGAGATATTAATTATCGTTAGGTGACACTGCAATAATAATAATTGATTTATAATAATAATAATTTAACGGAGTGTATGATCTTATAATAAATCTAAAAATCAGTGTTTTCAATAGCCTCCGATTCAATAAAATCTAATAATTAATTAATTAATAAAAAATTCAATGCGGAAGGAATTTAATAGAGTGTTTGAATTGATTTAAATTTGTTCTATGAAGGTTAAAATAAAGTTATTTAGTCCGAGGTTATATAAAGAAAATTACAGTCTAATAAGTTTCATTAAATAAAAATTTACGTTAAGTCGAAAGTTGGAAATTTTATTACGAGATATTAATTATCGTTAGGTGACAACGCAATAATAATAATTGATCCGAAATCTGGAAAATACTTAGCCGAAGTTTAAATGAATAATCCAAGTGATTAATTTGCTGCTAAACGAAAGTGTTATAAAATAAAGTGGAAGTGGTTCTTTCAGTTCTGTTGTAATTTGAGTGACGAATAATATTTAGTTATTCGTTATAAAAGGATTCTAATTAAATTGGAAAAATAAATAAAACTTAACTTTGTCCTTAATTGAAATAATTCAAACTTAAAGAAAATCTTTAGTTGTTATGAAAAAAAAAATATATAATTTAAATTGAGAGAAAAAATAAATAAAACTTAAATATTTTATAAAGTGGAATAATACAAATTTAAAGAAAATTCAAATTAATAAATTAATTTATTAAAGAGTAAATAGGTATAGATATATATCGAATAATAAAATAATATTCGAGCGAACGATTATTAAGAATCGATTCTCTTCTTTAGATTGAAATCAAATATGGGAGAAGAGGGGGGGGGGGAGGTATGGATTGTCGGGGTTAATTAGGTAGCATCGTTCTTCTTCGATAATAACGGCAGATAATAAAGGAAAATGTGAGGATTTTTACATCAGAGATCTATTCAAAGGAGAAAGGAAGGAGATGAATTCCGGATCTTGTAGGATTAAATCGTTAAAAGTGGGAAACCGAAATAAAAGTGCGATAAGTTACACAGGTAGTCTGGATGCTCTAATAAAATTCATATCGATGATATTACCCGATGGAGCTGAATTTAAGACATTAGAGCTTTGGTGAGTCCTTACAATATTTAAGCTTTTACAGGTTCCTGTGGATATCCTGACACTGATGAACGTAACGCCAAGTAAGGGTAAGTTAATAACTAACCAATTTATTAGCATTCGCATGTCACACCTCCCATACAGAATGAAATGTTGCTAAACAAATACTTAACACATAATTAGATAAGTAAATACCTATTTGCCTCCTTTCACTAGCATGATTAGGGTAAGTTTATATGACCTTCGATAGTGTACCAAAAATTTCGATTTGAGTTCAACGTCTTCCATTGACCCAGTCACCTAAATTCCATTAACGAATAAACAAAACAAAACTTAACGTCAGGGACAAGTTTATCAATTATAGCTTGCGATGAAATCTGCGGTAAAAATGTGACGACGACATTGACGCTAAATTCACTCAATCCTAAACGACTTAACTGTACTAGAGCGATCGCCAATAGGTAGCATTGTTTTAGCATGCAAAATTTTCGCAAAGTAAGGTACTGCGACTAGCTTCAAACTCTAAGAGAGCTCATCACAATTATTCAGGAGGTCATTGATTCAATGACAACTTGATTTATCTCATTTTTAAATCTTTCTTATAGGAAGTAGGTATCCAAGAACCCATAAATACCCATTATCCTAAATACCTAACACACGAGGAGCTAGTGACCTCATTTAAACAACACTGGTGTTCAAATACTCATACAGTCCTGAATCCTAACTTGTCTTCGAATGTAAGCTTCAAGGCTTCTGTATGTAGGTATAAGCCATCTGGAAATGTAAGTGTCAACCTTTCTCGAACGGACGGCTTTGATCTTGTGGCGGTATTGTCGAGGTGGGCATGCGGGGAAGAGGAAGGACGTATGCGGACAGTACGCTGACGCGGCATTAAAGCCACAGGTTATTTGCATACCGTGAGTCTTGTCGAACCTGAAAGCAAACATAAGGTTCACGAGGTGAGTTTTATGTCAGCTAGTCAGAGGTGGAGTGTAACGCTGGGTCGGTCACGTGGGAGGAAGGATCTGCCCGTCACAAGCTTACGCCACATTCAACGGATAGAGGCATGATAAGGGAAGACATGAAATACCCCTTCTAGACTCAGTAGAGTTAAATTCAATCCGGAGGAGTCGGAAGTCGGAGTAAGACAGAAAAACGGCATGAAGACTTGGTATTCTCCCTGCTGGCGTGAAGGGCCCCTTTCATAGCATGAGACGCTCGTCGAAGAGAGTAAAACTCGGATCTAAGGACAAGCCTAGCAAACGTACTGGGAGAATTCGAGTTTGTAATTGTTGTTCATCGGTTTTCACTTGGTTAGCGGAGGAGCCGACTTTTCAGCAAACATATTATCCCCCTCCCCATATCCATCCATTCCTGCTCTTTCAACAATTTTGCGAATACTAACCAATAACACTAACTATGACTACAAACACATTATGTTAGGGGAAGCTGCAGACAAGAACTCCAATTGAGAAAACCGGACTCTCGAATATGAACATTCTACACTGGTAAGATAAGGTTTTTTATATTTTGAAATGATGTAATTTGTTAACTGTTGTTTATGTTATCGATGTATCAGCGGTGATAGGAAGAATTAAATAAACACACTAAATTCCTACGGAAATCAAATAGACACAAGGTTAAGGGCGGGGATAGTTTATCAAACTCGGTTAAATATTCTAAAATAATAATAAATAAATTGATCGGAAAATTCTCACCCTTTCTCTAAAAGAATCTAGGGGTTACCACACGTAATACATTATCTTCTCTACATATGTGTGCATATTAAGTATGCAAACAGATGTAAAATCTAAAATAAAAAATCACACAACGCAGATTATAGAAATAATGTGAACTAAAATCTTAAATCTTGATTACTGTGAGAAAATCGCAGGGATTTAAGAAGATAGGGTAGGTTTAGCTAGACTACAAGGTATAGGGGTTTAGAAATCACGAGCCTGAGGTAGAAATAAACCGAAAGGAGGGTTGAGTCAGGCCATCATACCTAGCGGTGTGATCAGTAGGACATAAGGGTAGAATTATGAGCGTGGCTACGAGACAGGAGCTACGAGATTTAAACTACGAGGTAGAAGCTTAGAAAAGTAAATCAGCTAGGTAGGGTTCATCACAATTGGTGTCAAAAGCCAAGGGTGGCGGACCATTACAACTGTTGCCGCGGACCAGGAGAGTAAAGGTTACAAGTTGAGAGAATTCTGAGATATTATAAAAATAAAATAAAATGAACAAATAAATGAAATTATAACTAATTGGAAAAAAAAGTGAATATTTTAAACGAAAAGTGAAAAACGTGCCATTAAAACAACTTCAGATTACATAAAACAAGTGGAAAAAAAAATCGCATCATTAAATTATACAGTAGAAATATAACAATAAATCAAAAAAATAATTTAAACGAAAAGTGAAAAACGTGCCATTAAAACATCTTCATTAAACGTGAAACAAGTGGAAAAAAAAAACCTACCATTAAATAAAACAGTCGGAAAAAAAAAAATAATAACTCAAAAACCAAATATTTTAAAACGAAAAGTGAAAAACGTGCCTTATACCAGATAAAAATCATAAATCTCATAACACTAGGAATGTTGACCCAGATTTAGAAGGGTGGTGCGTATTGATAAACAAAAAAAAAAGCCGTTATATAAATAAAAGCGCATTCCTCAATAATATTATCATTCAAATTGGTTCATTGACTGAAGCCCGAATGTAAACAAGCGATTGAACAGACACCGTCGCGAGGGAATGTTTGTGTTGCCACAAACATAAGTGGTCTTACTGATAAATATGTTTGTAACAGAATAGATAAATCTTTGTTATGTTCGCATTGGAACATCTCGAGATATTACTTTAAATAATAAAGAGATACTTAGATAGTTAATCAAATGACGTTGTTTATGTTAATAGTGGTCGAGGGTATTATTGGTTCCTTCGAGTTGAAGGATTTTATAAATAAATACTTCTTTTGACACGGTGACATAAAAATAAATAAAATCAACATAACATACACAGCAAAGGACGGATAAAAATAAAATAAAATATTTACAGTGTGATTTTCAAATCGTTGCGTTCAAAAGTGTAACAGGGACGGATTGGACCTTTAGATACATCATTACATAGATGTCGGCTGAATGAATTAGAAATCTAGCCTTACCAGGGGTTGGCATATTTCTCGGGTGACCGAGTTATTTCCGATTTGCAATATAGAGCAAATAAGTGGAGCGGTTTAAAACGCATCCGAATTTAGGAGGGGGTAACTTGTTTAAAACGGGGTTTAGGTACATTATACATTTGTGTATACGTGCAAATAAATAAATAAACAAACAAAGTCGGTGTGGAAAAAAAAAAAAAATAAATAAATAAAAATAAAAAATGATTGCGCAATTGACGGCAGAATGTTGTTTGAATTTCGGAAAATTTTTGTTCGGAAGGTTGCAATAGAATATTAGTAGGTAATAGATAGGAAACAAGGGGAAATTTTGCAAATTAATGGAAGGTGATTCAATTCCTAATAAGCAAGCTAGGAGTTTATAAAGCCAAAAGTTCATTGAAAAATTTAATGAGACCTGTGAAAATAACACAGCGGCCTTTGAAGAAACACTTGACCGGAATGTGTTTACAAAATAAATTGTCAACGTTAGGTTGAGGAATGAATCGGGTGTAAGGTCATTAAGTCGTTGAAAAAATGAGATAGTAAACGTTATGGCATACATTCGGATGAGTAAACATACGACATAGATCAAATAAACCTCAGATAAAAGATAAATAAGAATAGCATATGAAGAGATTACATAAAAGTTGATCCCCTCAAGATGTTCTAGTAGATATCTTGAAACGAATAAAAATCTCGAATCAATATTTGATTCTAGTGCGTACGAGTTGGGTTGGATGCCTTTAGCATTATCCTTTCAGATGTTTGTCGTATTGTCGATTGTATCAAACTAATATCGCTGCAATTGAATGCAGATAAGTGTTAATTAACGTATTCAGAACTTGGGAGGCTGTCTTAAATGAAAAAAAAAATGCGCAATTATATTTAGTATTTCGGAGTGGAAATAGTTAGTTTGGGTACAAGTGTTTTAGGAGCGGGGATTAAATCACCTGCGGTTAAACAAGTTGAATTATACCTAAACTGTTTTGAAGTGCAAGAATAAGTGTATAGGGATGCTTATGCGTGTGTGTGTATATAGAAAATATATATATATACATATGGATATGTAAATGTTTCAGAAAAAAAAAAAATATACCTAAATAATAATAGAGGAAATGAGTGAACCGGGAAACGGGGAGGAAATCGAAGTAGGGATTATGGAAGGTACATGTGAAGTGCCTTCAGGACAGGACTTACGTGAGATTTTTAAAATGTCCCGGATGTCCAAGCTTCGAGTTGAGGATATGGGTGAGTTAGCGGGAGGCAGTTCTATAGGGCCAAGTGTAAATCAAAATAAAATTTCCCAAGGGGAAGGAACAGTACCTAAACGTGAGACAAATTCCGTTATAGAAAAGCTCCGGAAACTCAGTAAGGGAAAACAGAGGAAGAAAACGAAGAAAAAAGTAAAAATTGGAAAAGGTGTTTAAAGATTTCAATTAAAATTTTAATAGAAATAAAATAGAGTTAAGTGGAAAAAAAAAAAAAACAATATAACATAGAGTTCGGAAAAAAAAAAAAAAAAAAAAAATATATAAGAGTAAGCAAAGGAAAATTGGAAATTTAAATAAGTCAATCTCTGTCATCGGGTTTTAAAAGAAGGAAGGAATATGCCTAGGAATAAACGTTGTCCTGAGGCAGGACAGGAGAGGGAACGCATAGAATTTGTGGCCGCTGTCGAGAATGCTGCGAGTAACAATGTTCAGATGGATGTAGGGCAAATTACCCTAATTATACAGCAGGCCTTGGGTCCGTTGGTCAGCAAGATACAAGAAATGGAGAAACAAAGGGAGGTTATACCGGTGGCAACCACGACAGGGGAGGGAAGTACGGCGCGAAACGTACTTCAACTCGTAGAAATGATGCCCACGCAGGAAAAGCCCACGTTCAGCGGGGGAACTCAGAACCCAATAGCTTTTCTAGAGGACCTTAAGGATTATGCAAAACGTACGAATCGCACTGACATCATGATGGTAGTTAAGGAGAGTTTAAAAGGAGGTGCTAAAAGCTGGATGAAGCTCTATTCTAAACGTTGGAATAATATGGAAGATTTCGAAAGGGATTTTATTGCCAATTATTGGGGTGACATATGTCAGAAAAACATGAGACGGAGGCTATCAGATGCAGTATGGGAGCCAAAAAGGGGAGTCACCATGCTGGCGCACTTTGCGAAGTACTGGGAGCTCGCCAAAGCACTAAAAATCACCGACACACCATTAGGAGTAATTAATGAGATAATGAGGCATTTCCCGAAAGAAACCCAGGCATTGTGGTTTTCACGCGAGCAAGGAGATGAGTTGGACGCGGCGGAATTCCTGAGAAAACTGGATAATATGGTCTGCGCCCCGCAGGACAAAACTACAGAGAAGAGGGGTAGGGATGACAGGAATGGACACGACAACAGAGACCGTCGACGCGCGATACGCCCGAAGGTTGGGGTTATTGAGGGAGCACCACAGGCAACGGGATGCAGGACGTGCTGCGGGCCAAGTACGCAACCAGCAGCTAGCAGTAAAACAGCACCAATCAGCGGGAAGGAGGTATGCAGAGTTGAAGATGCGGGAAACGACAGCGAGTCGGTCCAGGAGCTCTGAGGATTACGACTCCAGAAGAAATAAGAGCAGCGACGCCAAGACACAACGTAGCTTTAAAAATAATGTTGAAATATAATTGGGATGTAACAAAGGGTTTAGGGAAAAACGAACAAGGGATAACAGCTCCAATAAAAGCATGCAAGGCGGTACGCAGAGACGAGAGTGCAGATGATGAAAAAACGTATGAAAGGGAGGAAGTGACTGCGTGTGTGAACTCTTTGCAACAATTAAGCGACGTGTGGAACGCGGTGGAGATGTATGAAAATGACTTAGGAAGAGAATGCATCGGATTTAACACCGTATTTGAAGACGAGGATTATGAAGAGATAGGACGGGGAAGTACATTACCGCAATTACCAGAGGCTAGGGCTCACATACATGAGTTAAAGGTAAATTGTTTGATAGATACGGGTAGCCAAATAACGTGTATTGCGCAAGAATTTTGGGAATGTCATTTGAGCGATCAATCGCTATATCCAATCATGCCGGTAGCTTCAGTACAAATTAAGGGGGCTATGGGACAGAAAAGCCAGAAAATTTCACGGTTAGTACTAGTACCATTACGTTTTGGGGATATTCAAATCAACACATCATGTCTCATAGTATCAGGTTTAATAAGATCTATAATACTAGGGGTAAACTGGCTAGATAATTACTCGGCAGAAGTAAAGTGTGGGAAAAAGCGGGAATTGATAGTCACTACTGAGCGGGGAAGAAAAAAAATTAAATTAATAGATTCCGGGGTTGTGAGAAGTGAATTAGGAAAGCAGTTGAGTGAGGAAAACACAAATAGTGCAACCCAGTCGATAAACGTCATAGAGAATAACCAACTTTCGGTTTTTGCGGAGGAGACTAAACAGCGAATTGCGGCAAAGGTAGCCGGTTTGGAACTGGATGACGTCAAGAAGGAAAAATTAAAGGAGGTACTAGACAAACATAATCGAGTGTTCCTAGGTAAACCGGGGCTAACAAATATGTACATTCATGAAATAAAAATGATAGACGAAACGCCATTTGTAAAGAGGTCGTATCCGGTCCCCTTCGCGTATAGGAATAAGGTAGATGAAAAAATTGACGAATTAGAAGCTTTAGGCATAATCAGCCGGCGGGCGACTCCTTTCGCGAGTCCCTTAACCTATACAATGAAGAAGGACGGTACTGTGCGCATATTACTTGATGCTCGCGAATTAAATACGAGGATGTCCGGGGAAACGGAGAGACCACCACTTACATCGGAAATATTACAGCAATTCCACGGGGTTAAGCACGTAACTACTCTAGATTTGGAATCTGCTTATTTCCAGGTACCCTTATGTGAAAGTAGTCGTAAATACACCGGTTTCGTCTATAATGGCAAGTCTTACGTCTACAACGTATTACCGCAAGGACTGAAAACATCGGTTGGGAGCTTCTCCCGCGCCATGAATAAAATTCTGGGTAGTGAAATGAAGGCGTTTTGCACTAATTATTTAGACGACCTAGTCGTGTTCTCATCCGGAGATTTTGACGAGCACCTAAACCATCTAGATGCAGTTTTGGGAAGGTTACAAACAGCCAATATGACCTGCAAATTGGAAAAATGCCAATTTTTGTTCACGGAAGTAAAAATGTTAGGCCACATTATAACGCCTTATGGGATACTCATGGACCCAGGGAAAGTTTCGGCGATTAAGAACTTCCCAGCGCCTAAAAAAGTGAAGCAGGTAAGAGCATTTCTGGGGTTGTGCAATTATTACAGGAGGTTTGCAGATAAATATGGGGCTTCAACACAGGTATTATGCAATTTATTAAAAAAAAATAAGCCTTGGAGGTGGACTGCTGTAGAGCAGGAAGCATTTGAAAACGTAAAAACTTTATTCCTTGAGTCTGTGATATTAACTCATCACAACCCCAACAAAAATTATTATCTACAAACTGATAGTTCGGGGTTCGCCATCGGGTCCGAATTATATCAATTAGACGACGAGAATAATCATCATGTGATCGGTTTTGTTAGCAAATCACTAACCGGGGCCGAGTTAAAATGGACCGTTTCCGAACAAGAGCTATATGCAATAATCTATTCGTTACGCAAATTCGAAACCTATCTGCGAGGCGCGCAGCTAATCATACGTACGGATCATCAGGCGTTATCGTTCTTAAAGACTTGGAAATTATACAGCGCTAGGGTGACACGGTGGATTTTATATTTAAACCAATTCAATTTTAAAGTCGAGTATGTAAAAGGCAAGGAAAACATCGGACCCGATATCTTGTCTCGCTATTCTCAGGATGCGGTAAATGTGCAGGAGGAAAAGGTAGTATGCCCTGAAGTGGCCGCATTTGCAGTGAGTGGGAAACAGTTAATAAAATCGCACTTAGAAAATCTAGAACAATTACAAAATCAAGATGAGTTTTTGGGAGAGGTGATAGAACATTTGGGAGGTAAGTCTCGCAAGACACCCACAAAAGGAGTGGCTAGGTATTTGAAAAATTACAAGTTAGGCGGTAAGACATTATATTACAAAACGAGAAATGACGGTACGGTATTAGCTATACCTAGTAATTTATCCGGAGATCTTATCAAACTGGTACATCAGGAAATTGGTCATGCGGGCGGGTTAAAGACGGTTCAAGCGTTGAAAAGTAGGTACTTCTGGCCGAAGATGTATAAACAAGTTAAATGGGTTGTGAAAGCTTGTCATCTCTGCCAATTAGCAAAGCGCGAAATTCGGCCAACGGTAGGACCGGGTAGGTCAATCCTAACGAAGAGGGTAGGAGAATTGGCCATGGCTGATTTATACGGGCCGTTGCCTAGGAGCATAGGGGGGGTGAGGTTTATTTTTGTGGTCCAAGACTCTTTCAGTAGATTCATTCAGTTGTATAAATTAAAGGTTGCCAACACTAGTACCGTATTGAAGTGCGTAGAGCTTTTCATAAAACAGGTAAAGGTTGAGGCTATGTTAACAGACAACGGGTCTCAATTTTCCTCAAAGAAATGGAACCAAGGTCTGGAAAGGATGGGGATAAGGGTCATGCATACGTCGGTGCGAAATCCTGGACCAAACATCACGGAAAGGGTGAACAAGGAGTTGGGACGGATTTTTAGAATATACTGCCATGAAAAGCACACTAAGTGGCCAATGTTTCTAAAGGACATTCAAAGAACATATAATAACACAGTACATTGTACGACTGGATTTTCACCTAATGAGGTAGTATTTGGAAAACAGCCACAGTATAGCTTAGATAAATATATGCGTCAAAGTAACATACCTAAATTAACAAAAGAAGAGATTAGGAACGCGGTTCAAAAGAATCTAGTAAGAAACGCCGAAAAAAGACAGCAATTCTACAATATAAAGAAAAGGCTAGAGACATATGAGGTAGGAACATTTGTGAAACTCAAAAAGTACACTCAGTCAAATTTACTCAGGAAACATACAAAAAAATTCGCCCTTTTGTTTGACGGTCCGTTTGTTATAGCAGCTGTGCCCTATTCCAACAATTACACGCTGATGGATCCAAAAACAAAAGAGATACGAGGCGATTACAGTGCGATCCACCTAGCTAGATATTATTTTAATGAAACGGAAAAACAGCAGAAGGAAATACAGGTGATAGAAATTGACTAGAAAAAAGGCGAGGTTAGGATAGGTTAGGTTAGGTTAGGTGTAGAATAAGAAGAAGTGGGGATAGTTATTTTGCGAGATTTCGAAATTTTGTGTGATCATTTTTGATAAGGAAAAAAATAGACAAGTATAAGAAAAAAAAAAATGTAATTTAGAAACATTCGAAAAAAAAAAAAGAGTTTTATTTAATCTATAATACCGTCCTTTAGGGATATTAGGAGGGATTTCACCATGTTATGTTATGTTGGGAAAAAAAGGGGAAGGATAGCGAGTTTAGAGAATAAAATAATATGTTATGCTTAGGGGGGGGAGACGGGAAAACAAAGGTTATTTAATTAAGAAATGTTAGAATATAGATTATGGCAAGGAGAGAAATACATATTAACTCTTCAATTCCCATGTCAAAGTTAATAAAGATTTTTCTTTTCTCTATAAATAAAATAGCTTACATATATATGGTTAAGACCAAAAAATATTAAAAATAAAAATAAATTACCCCCACCCTTATTTATGGGTGTGTCACCTACAGGTGACACTGGGCATTGTGCTTGAAGGCTCTGAAGAGGAAACAGCATTTTACTTATTCTTACGGTAGGAATAAAATAACAGTTTTGTAATAATATTTGTTTATATAAAGTTTTATAATAATATTTTTTATATTAAAAAAAAACAGAGCACTTATTTATTGTGAAAGCTGTACCAACACTTTAGATGCAAACCGATATTGCACTTGGCACACATTTTTCTGGTGCGTTGGTAACAATATCCACATATTCGTTTAGAGCAGTCGATATGCGAGTGATCAACACTTCCTGCACTCCTACCTCGGTAGGCACTCTTATCTGCAGAAGTATGCCACAATCGGATTTGAGGATCGGAGGCTTTCCACATTTTTGCAAGTATTTGGTTGTGACATTTCGCCGTAAATCGCAGTAGTTCCAGTTGTTTTCTGACTGTCTTTTGAGCAGCCACGCATTTTGGCAAGCTGCTCTAAACAAAAAGCAAACAGAGGAAACCACCACTATTTTCCGCGAAGAACTACCCTCATGGAGTGAACGCTTTCGTCAAAACGGTCTACCCCACCTATGTAGGTACTTATTGTACATTTTGATAATTGCTGGGCAATCTACTTGAATTTTTTCCCGTTTTTATCCACAAATCTAATTCGTACCACTTTCGAGATAGGATTCAATCCATGGCAGTTAGATGCAATGGTGATAATACTACTTTCATGTCATTTAGCTGCAATGATTTTCTTAGAAACTTTATGACACGACACTTTCTTACCTCTTGGCTCTTTTTTCATGTCATTTGAGTGTGGAAAATTGCAGTTTTCCAGACGGTTTTCCCTAATAGTACCTTTACCCCCAGCATTCAGCTCTCGCAATTATTTAGAGTTAGAAAATACTCCTTCATCACAGTCTCCCTTACCACCAGAAATAAAAGTATTGCTGAGACCGTTGTACCAATTTTTATAGTACTGTCTTTTTTTTTCTTCGGGGCAGGAACGTCGATTTTATCTCCTTCTTCCAAGTCATGTATACTATTTTCTCTAGAGATGGAAGGTCTATTTTGGAGTTCTACTAGAGATCGAACATGCGAATGGGAAGATGAAAAATATTAGTCCCTTTTTCATCTCCACTATCTTCGTCCATCACTGCACCATCCACCAGGAGGAAATAAAATAATAACGCCTGGGTCCACCCCCGCCTGCAATTCCTCCACAATCTCATCTAACGTCAACCACAAATTCTAAAACACCATCACAATGTCGCGATGAGGCCAAAATGTAAACAACGGTCTAGTTATTTGTTACTTAGAATGAATTTCGAACAATAGTCATTATACCAATTGAATAGTTACAATGCCCAGTGGCACCTACAGGTGACACGGCATATTTCCAACGTTGTATCAAACATTCTATAAATTATTTTTGTCGTAAAATACATTTGTAATTTAGCTTATTTATTCATTTATTGTATGCAATAAGAAAAAAAATAATGCTTACGGCTTAGGAATTTTTATTTCACTTCATGTCGCAAGAGATCACACAAACTCAGACTGCTCCAATTCCGCGTGAAACACGAGAATGAATTTGATAAATGGCGTGTGGCTAGTGTTGCCAGAAAAAAATAACGAATAGAGTTACTATTTGCCTTTACTATGATAGTAGTAGAATTTAAAAATAAAATTTCCATGTGGTAGAAAAAAAATACTAAACTTCTGTCACCTACAGGTGACACTGGGAATTGAAGAGTTAAGATGTTTCAGCTAAATGGCAACTAATTTTAGGCTTAGGAAACTATAAAATTAAGAATTCAACATTAGGTTTAGGAAAACGGAAACATAGAAGATTAAGAATCTAACCTTAGATTTAGTTTGTGTGACATTAGATTTTAGGAAATTACAAAAAAAAAAATGTAACTTGAGATTTAGGAAAATAAAAGATTAAGATTGCAACGAAAATTTAAATAGCTTTGGGGTTTTCAAAGAAAAAAAGGGGGAGGAAGGAGACGTTCGAGTGAAGAAGCATGCTTGGGTGATAAAAGGGTAACCCACTGAACGAAGGGGATGAATTCGGACAGAAAGAGAGAGAAAAAAAAAAATTTAACACAGATAGGATAAGAAAAAAAAAAAGAAAAAAAAAAAATTTCTTGAAAAAAAAAATATATCTAAATATAGTAACATGTAAACCAAATGAGGCACGGGCAAATTGCGAAGGAGTATAATAAATAGGGGTGCTCACATGAGTACAGTCAAAAAAAAAAAAAAAAAACAACATCTAAAGAGAAAATTTTTTAACAACTGAATAACTTTCTGCAATTCACCGTAAATCATATGGTCAATAGGACCGCGAGATTGATTCAATCTTTGATTTGACCATGTACAGGAGGCTCTGGTCCAACAGGTTGGGGGTCACTGGGACACGCGAGTCGAGGGGCGTGCCCATTCAAAAAAAAAAGAAAAGGATGTGTATGTGTGCATATATGTGTAATACGTGTATGTTCATATGCGCATTGTTGCCATTAAAACGTTCCTGCGAGAAAAATTCGTGTGGAATTCTAGAATCGCGAAAAAAAAAAAAAAAAAATATATATACATATATATATGAATAAGGAAAATCAAAGATTGGAAACCGTCTCGATGAAGAAGAGGGAGTAAGGGTCATAGGGGGGAAGGTATAGGGGTAAGAATCTTAGGGGGGTAGGACAAAGAGTAGGGACAGCAACTGACGTAAGTTAGCCGACTTAAATAGGTCATTGGGTAGACTAGAGTAAATTGAAAAATGGTTCCAGCACAGAGGAACACCGAACAGGATTTTACGATAGGAAATAGTGAAAGTTAGGGGCGCACAACCAATTAGAATTTCGAAAAAAAAAAATGCAAATAAGAATAAAGAAGACTTAAAGAAAAATTGTAGAAAATTAGATCGCCTATGTTTAGTTTTAATTCCATCAACTAACACTAGGAGGCGTGTTTACCGCTGGAATTATAACTATAGGGGGGCTGTGATGAATGGTAACTTCCAATTTACGAGAAAGCCCACGGGAATTTTTTTTTAAGATGAAAAGTGCAGTACTACGACATCTGTATGGTCAAATTCAAACTTGCTCGAAAATAGAGGTATTTTTAAGTTGTTTGATGTATTATAGTTACCTTAAATATACACAGATGGTGATGAGATCGATATTTAACGGGAACCCCAGGTTTAGGGACGATTTTAAACGCGAGAGTTGAGACAACCAATTAAATAGCAGGGAAAGCAATTAAAAATCAACTCAGCCTATCAGCAAGAAGGGGGTCGTGCCCATTTTGAACACAAAGGATTGTACTTTGACCCTAGTGATTAGTGAAGAAATTTATGGTCTAGACGTTCCCACAGAGATCAGGGTTGAATGAACTAAGAAATAAATATCGAATTATTCAAGGTTTTTAGTACAACGAACCCAAGTAATGTTATTAATAAAGGGTACCTTCAAGGGGTCGGGAGACCTTAGTTTCGAGTGCATTAGGGCGTTTTTAGTTGCGGAAAACACACTTGGATAACGATAAAAAAAATTTATCAGTAATATATTGAGGGGAAAACGCGGGGACAACGGGGCATGCTTGCGGGAGGGTTCTCAATTATAGAGTAACTACAAATGACGGCCGAGAGGCCAAATTCGAGGAAAAACGTACTAGAGGAAAATGAATATACATAACACAATGGAAAATTATTGTTATCAATTCTAGACGGAACGGAGTGATTAGAAAAGCGAATTGGGAAGAAAAAGTCAAAAAAATTTTAGAGTTTAAGGATTGAACAAGAGGACGAAACAAGGGTTTGGTGCAGTAGCAGATGCTTGGAAAGGAATTGGAATAACATACCTAGGGGGGGGTGGAAATACTGCAAACATTGCGATAGATTAATTCATAAAAAGGAGTCATTTTACGTAATTAAAATAGTGATCATAACATAAAGTTACACGAGACTGCAAGGGAAAATGAGATATTTCAAAGGTTGTCGACCCCATATGTATATTGTTGATATAAACAAGGAATATTCGAACATGCCTTTTGTTTATTTAAGGCCCATTATCCATTAAAAAGGGTCATAAAAATTAACGTTGCTCTTACCTAGTATTTAGATTATAGAATTTCCGTAAAATTTAATTATAAACACATTAAAATGGATTTATCGCCAGGTATGTAGAAATCGTAATGTATACACACGTCAGGGCTTGCAGTTTATGGGATTTTGAGCGAGAGAGAGATGGAAAATTGGGCGGAATTTGATCGAAGTAGTTAACTTGACAGATATTCCAGGGTAGGAATAGTTAGTGGGCCGGAAAACACCATAAATAATATATCAAAAAAGAAAAAAAGGGTTTTAGCGGGAGATGGAATCACGGCAAAAAGGCAAACGTCAAATTTCAATAAGGGATCATTGGGTTAGGAGTGGGGGGAGAGAACGAAAAACCGACATAACCAGAGAACTCAGATAAGGAAATGGGAAAAACTCAAAACGTTATAAGTAGAGTAGATACGGAACCAGGATATGATTCCTTATTAACAACGAAGGGAAAATCATCTAAGAATAGTTGCTAAAAACACCGTTATTTGAAGGAAATTTAGGCGGGAAAAGCGAAAAGTCAAATATGCCACATAAATAATGAAAATACGGTTCTGAGACATAATTGCTTACGTAGACTAGGGGAAAAGAAATAATTTTCGTGGAAATTTATACAGGACAACTAGCGTTTAAAACTAGGAGACTGAAGAATCTACGTTTTCCCTAATATTTATGCCAATTAAAACACAGTTTTAGCAGATCACTTATGGGCATGTTCAAATTGAAAAAAAAAAAAAAACAAGATTAAAACCATGTTTATAAAACATATTATGAAGACAGAAGACATGTGGGAAAATGGGCAAACTAGATGGCAGCTTACTAAGTCCGGGACTAAAAACCTTAGAAAAGCGAGACAAAGTTGTGGGACGAACCGAGATTTAAGAAGAGGAAAAATCGAAAGATCTTATGTAGGGACAAACGATAACGAGATGGGGGTTTTCAAAAAATTTCGAGTGATTACAGATTATAATTCCTCGTCAAGGAATATACGATTATGCCCTTTTGGAGCTGTGATGGGTATAAATTAGCGTGTTTGGGATTATTCGGGAAGTCCTTCGACAACTGGCAAGGTTGCTTAAAACGTCGCGCGTGTCGTGAGAATTACCCTGGTGATTAATTAATAGAGTTTAGAATCAGTTCATACTTTGAAAATACAGTGGAAAAATAGCATCAGTTTTACACTTTAAAAATACAGTGGAAAAATAGCATCAGTTTTACACTTTAAAAATTCAGTGGTAAAATAGAGTCTACAATCAGTTTTATACTTTGATAAAACAGAGAGTGGAGTGTCCGGATACTGATAATTGATTTATAATAATAATAATTTAACGGAGTGTATGATCTTATAATAAATCTAAAAAATCAGTGTTTGCAATAGCCTCCGATTCAAAAAAAAATCTAATAATTAATTAATTAATTAAAAATTCAATGCGGAAGGAGAGTTTAATAGAGTGTTTGAATTGATTTAAATTTGTTCTAATAAGGTTAAAATAAAGTTATTTATTCCGAGGTTATATAAAGAAAATTACAGTCTAATAAGTTTTATTAAATAAAAATTTACGTTAAGTCGAAAGTTGGAAATTTTATTACGAGATATTAATTATCGTTAGGTGACACTGCAATAATAATAATTGATTTATAATAATAATAATTTAACGGAGTGTATGATCTTATAATAAATCTAAAAATCAGTGTTTTCAATAGCCTCCGATTCAATAAAATCTAATAATTAATTAATTAATAAAAAATTCAATGCGGAAGGAATTTAATAGAGTGTTTGAATTGATTTAAATTTGTTCTATGAAGGTTAAAATAAAGTTATTTAGTCCGAGGTTATATAAAGAAAATTACAGTCTAATAAGTTTCATTAAATAAAAATTTACGTTAAGTCGAAAGTTGGAAATTTTATTACGAGATATTAATTATCGTTAGGTGACAACGCAATAATAATAATTGATCCGAAATCTGGAAAATACTTAGCCGAAGTTTAAATGAATAATCCAAGTGATTAATTTGCTGCTAAACGAAAGTGTTATAAAATAAAGTGGAAGTGGTTCTTTCAGTTCTGTTGTAATTTGAGTGACGAATAATATTTAGTTATTCGTTATAAAAGGATTCTAATTAAATTGGAAAAATAAATAAAACTTAACTTTGTCCTTAATTGAAATAATTCAAACTTAAAGAAAATCTTTAGTTGTTATGAAAAAAAAAATATATAATTTAAATTGAGAGAAAAAATAAATAAAACTTAAATATTTTATAAAGTGGAATAATACAAATTTAAAGAAAATTCAAATTAATAAATTAATTTATTAAAGAGTAAATAGGTATAGATATATATCGAATAATAAAATAATATTCGAGCGAACGATTATTAAGAATCGATTCTCTTCTTTAGATTGAAATCAAATATGGGAGAAGAGGGGGGGGGGGGAGGTATGGATTGTCGGGGTTAATTAGGTAGCATCGTTCTTCTTCGATAATAACGGCAGATAATAAAGGAAAATGTGAGGATTTTTACATCAGAGATCTATTCAAAGGAGAAAGGAAGGAGATGAATTCCGGATCTTGTAGGATTAAATCGTTAAAAGTGGGAAACCGAAATAAAAGTGCGATAAGTTACACAGGTAGTCTGGATGCTCTAATAAAATTCATATCGATGATATTACCCGATGGAGCTGAATTTAAGACATTAGAGCTTTGGTGAGTCCTTACAATATTTAAGCTTTTACAGGTTCCTGTGGATATCCTGACACTGATGAACGTAACGCCAAGTAAGGGTAAGTTAATAACTAACCAATTTATTAGCATTCGCATGTCACACCTCCCATACAGAATGAAATGTTGCTAAACAAATACTTAACACATAATTAGATAAGTAAATACCTATTTGCCTCCTTTCACTAGCATGATTAGGGTAAGTTTATATGACCTTCGATAGTGTACCAAAAATTTCGATTTGAGTTCAACGTCTTCCATTGACCCAGTCACCTAAATTCCATTAACGAATAAACAAAACAAAACTTAACGTCAGGGACAAGTTTATCAATTATAGCTTGCGATGAAATCTGCGGTAAAAATGTGACGACGACATTGACGCTAAATTCACTCAATCCTAAACGACTTAACTGTACTAGAGCGATCGCCAATAGGTAGCATTGTTTTAGCATGCAAAATTTTCGCAAAGTAAGGTACTGCGACTAGCTTCAAACTCTAAGAGAGCTCATCACAATTATTCAGGAGGTCATTGATTCAATGACAACTTGATTTATCTCATTTTTAAATCTTTCTTATAGGAAGTAGGTATCCAAGAACCCATAAATACCCATTATCCTAAATACCTAACACACGAGGAGCTAGTGACCTCATTTAAACAACACTGGTGTTCAAATACTCATACAGTCCTGAATCCTAACTTGTCTTCGAATGTAAGCTTCAAGGCTTCTGTATGTAGGTATAAGCCATCTGGAAATGTAAGTGTCAACCTTTCTCGAACGGACGGCTTTGATCTTGTGGCGGTATTGTCGAGGTGGGCATGCGGGGAAGAGGAAGGACGTATGCGGACAGTACGCTGACGCGGCATTAAAGCCACAGGTTATTTGCATACCGTGAGTCTTGTCGAACCTGAAAGCAAACATAAGGTTCACGAGGTGAGTTTTATGTCAGCTAGTCAGAGGTGGAGTGTAACGCTGGGTCGGTCACGTGGGAGGAAGGATCTGCCCGTCACAAGCTTACGCCACATTCAACGGATAGAGGCATGATAAGGGAAGACATGAAATACCCCTTCTAGACTCAGTAGAGTTAAATTCAATCCGGAGGAGTCGGAAGTCGGAGTAAGACAGAAAAACGGCATGAAGACTTGGTATTCTCCCTGCTGGCGTGAAGGGCCCCTTTCATAGCATGAGACGCTCGTCGAAGAGAGTAAAACTCGGATCTAAGGACAAGCCTAGCAAACGTACTGGGAGAATTCGAGTTTGTAATTGTTGTTCATCGGTTTTCACTTGGTTAGCGGAGGAGCCGACTTTTCAGCAAACATATTATCCCCCTCCCCATATCCATCCATTCCTGCTCTTTCAACAATTTTGCGAATACTAACCAATAACACTAACTATGACTACAAACACATTATGTTAGGGGAAGCTGCAGACAAGAACTCCAATTGAGAAAACCGGACTCTCGAATATGAACATTCTACACTGGTAAGATAAGGTTTTTTATATTTTGAAATGATGTAATTTGTTAACTGTTGTTTATGTTATCGATGTATCAGCGGTGATAGGAAGAATTAAATAAACACACTAAATTCCTACGGAAATCAAATAGACACAAGGTTAAGGGCGGGGATAGTTTATCAAACTCGGTTAAATATTCTAAAATAATAATAAATAAATTGATCGGAAAATTCTCACCCTTTCTCTAAAAGAATCTAGGGGTTACCACACGTAATACATTATCTTCTCTACATATGTGTGCATATTAAGTATGCAAACAGATGTAAAATCTAAAATAAAAAATCACACAACGCAGATTATAGAAATAATGTGAACTAAAATCTTAAATCTTGATTACTGTGAGAAAATCGCAGGGATTTAAGAAGATAGGGTAGGTTTAGCTAGACTACAAGGTATAGGGGTTTAGAAATCACGAGCCTGAGGTAGAAATAAACCGAAAGGAGGGTTGAGTCAGGCCATCATACCTAGCGGTGTGATCAGTAGGACATAAGGGTAGAATTATGAGCGTGGCTACGAGACAGGAGCTACGAGATTTAAACTACGAGGTAGAAGCTTAGAAAAGTAAATCAGCTAGGTAGGGTTCATCACAATTGGTGTCAAAAGCCAAGGGTGGCGGACCATTACATGTTGGATATCCAATAAATGGTTCCCGGGGCGGCGGTACACATACCCGCTTCCCAAATTTAATTTGTGTAACAATTCATTCTTTTTAAATAACACATAGCGAATATCCCATAATACGTAGCCGTAGTCCTAAAAGCACCAGGCGATTGTAACTCTTCCGAGGTGTTCACATAAAAAATCTTTAAACGTTAAACCCAATGTTTCCACTTTCTTATTATACCGATTACATTTTTTATTATACACGGTATCCGGAAACTCGTAGTACAAGCGGGAAACTGGTAAATCTACATCACATTCGGAGTCGATTTGTGATATACCTTTTTTAATTTGAGCTTTCGTTTTCGAGTAAATCGGGTCCGAAGTTGGATTTTTTTTTGTTAAATTTGAAAAAAAATTTATTTCACTAGGGGGTTTATTTCAGCTGTGTAATGTCTTATAAAATGCATCGAAGGATAAACAGGACTCAATTTTTTTTTTAACCCTTTAGTTGCCGAAAAAATGGAAAAATAGAAAAAAAATAATATTAAAATCGAAATGCTCAGATCGAAAAAAATAAGTTTTTTGGGTTCTCTACGTGATGTAGATTCACCAGTTTCACGCTTGTACTACGAGTTTCCGGACACGTTGTATATTACTAATACACGTAAATTTTACAACGTTAATGTATCGTAAATAGTCGTTTATCAGTTATGTTAAATTTAAAACACGTTTATTAGTAACGGTAAGGGGGCACGCACGCAATTCGTATTCAATCTGTTAACAAAACCATACATTCAACAACATTATACCGCACGGGCCGTCGTCGGTATACAGACTGTAATAGGGGGTTGGTAAAAACACGTCAACACGCCAAATACTAAAACGCACAGAAATCGGCAGTAGAGAGGCGGCTAGCAGGCGGCAGGCAGACCCGGGCAGGGTCCGTCGCCTAGGCAGACCCGATGAGAAAGAGAGCTTGGACGGTGAAAGCTTGCCTTTTTGTTAATTTAGGCACTTGACCGTAGCCAAGGGATGTACCGTTAGACCCCTAGCCCGAGCCTCTGATTGGTCAAGCCGCTTTCACCGTCGGTAGGTACGGATATGCCCGAGATCTAAGTTCCCACTACCTGCTAGTGCCCATTGTTTATTTTAAAAAGGTTTACATTACATACAGAATCCAAATGATATATAAAATACAAACAAATATTGCACATTAAAATAATTTAAAACATGTAAAGTTATTCTGGCATAAGCACGTCTGATACACTTCCCCCGGCGAAGAATTCGCCTAGCTATTTGGGAAGACGTGCATCGTGTCGGCGACTCCGATGGCCGCTGACGGTGTTCCTGGAACGCAGGGCGATAGGCCGCGTTGTTGACGGCGCTAGCGTGTAGCAGATGTCGGCTTGGTCGTCAGGTAAATAAGTAAACAGGTAGTCTTGTGAACCGTGCTCGTCCCGAGGCGCGCAAAGTCTTCCCCCATCTACACTGTCGGCTGGAGTAGAGATGGGTAAAAGCGTCATCCCTGCAGCTGAGATATTCATCGTCGTTCGTGCGCGTTTCATTGTCCGAGAAAGCGCCTACAATCTGAGCGGGCTTTCTGAAGTCAGGCGATGCAGAACCGCGGTCTTCGAGACAGCGGCATGTGTTGTTTTCTAGGGGCCCACCTGAAGCATGGTAGCGCCCGGTGTAGATCGAGTCGGGGGTCGCTGGTACAGCAACGCCAGACACTTTGGGGCCAGGCGCTGCGGGGCCGCGTACTTCGGGGTAGCGGCCGGCGTTCACCGTCGGATCGGGGTGCACATTTTACCTGAGTTGAGTAGGTATATCTTCTTCCCGGGGTTGCCTAGCGGGCCGTCCACTGCAGATGTTTACAGGCCGCGACTTATCGTACATGGCGGCTAGGCATCCCGTTGCTGGGTCGGGGCGTGCATTATACCTCTGCTTAGTAGGTATATCCCCACATGGTTCTGAGTCGACGGGCTGTCCGCTGTAGATAGGCCACGGCTTGTACGGGGCGACTGGATTGGGGAGCGCATTATGCCGGGGCTGAGTAGGTATATCCGGCCACGGCTCGGACGGTGCGGCAAAGCCGGTCGCTTGATCGGAGCGCCCATTATACCTCGGCTTCGTGGGTATTTCTCCTTGTGGTTGACTGGCGGGCTGTATGGGCGCGTGTTGAGTTGTCCTATTATATGTGAGGGACACAGGGGCCGGGAAGTTCACCGGCGTATGTAATGTGTCAGTCTCTGCGGCCGAGATGTTCATCGGCGTGGTCAAAGCGTGGGTCCCCGCGGCCGAGATGTTCATCGGCGTATTTACAGCGCGGGTGCACGTGGCCGAGATGTTCATCGGCGTGGTTACAGCGTGGGTGCCCGCGGCCGAGATGTTCATCGGCGTGGTTATAGCGTGGGTGCCCGCGGCCGAGATGTTCATCGGCGTGGTCAAAGCGTGGGTCCCCGCGGCCGAGATGTTCATCGGCGCATTTACAGCGCGGGTGCCCGCGGCCGAGATGTTCATCGGCGAGGTTACAGCGCGGGCCGAGATGTTCACCGGAATGGCTGGAGCTTTTGGCAGCGCATCCGGAAATTTCACCGGCGTGACTGGTGCTTGGAGTACCACATCCGGGAAGATCACCGGCGTGGTTACAGTATGGGCCGAGATGGTCACCGGCATGGCTGGAGCTTTTGGCAGCGCATCCGGGAACACCGGCGTGGGTGCAGTAACCGGGAAAGTCACCGGGGTGGCTGGAACTTTTGGCAGCGCATCCGGAAATTTCGCCGGCGTGACTGGTGCTTGGAGTACCACATCCGGGAAGATCACCGGCGTGGTTACAGTATGGGCCGAGATAGTCACCGGCATGGCTGGAGCTTTTGGCAGCGCATCCGGGAACACCGGCGTGGGTGCAGTAACCGGGAAAGTCACCGGGGTGGCTGGAACTTTTGGCAACGCATCCGGAAATTTCACCGGCGTGACTGGTTGGGCAGGCCTCAGGGCTGCCAATATGTATGCAATCTGCTGTGCGTGCTGAATGAAACTTGCCGCCACTACGCCGATGTGGGTCATGGCTACGAAGATTGCCCCAAGAGAGCACAGCCCGCTGTCTGCGCCACCTGTTCGCGCTTCAAGAAGCCGGTGGACCATCCGACAGGTGACAGGGACTGTCCGGCCCAAAAAGCCGCTGTGGAGGCAGCTTTCCGAATGACGGATTATGGCTCATCCTAATCCCCTTTCCCTAGGTCAGGTCAACCTTCAGCGATCCCGGATGGCCACACTGCAAGTTCTGAAGGTCATGTCTGACCTCAATATTGACATCTTGCTTATTCAGGAGCAGTACACCTGGGAAGGTAAGACCCCCATTAATTTTCCGGGTGCGGTACTCGAAGTTGGCCGCTCACCGGGGGCGGGAGTCCTGGTCAATACGTCATTGATCAGTCCCCTCCTTCTGGCAGGTCTCTCTGATGAGTACCAAACCTGTGTATGTATTAGATTTGGCGATACTGAGATCTTTTTGATCTCAGTTTATTTTAAATTTGGGAACCCGGTAGGACCCCACATCCTGAGTCTGACGCGCGCGCTTAACGCGCTTAAAGGCCGTAATATAATTATCGGAGGTGACTTTAATGCACGCTCACCATTATGGTTCGACACTAGTTATTGTAGAACGGAGCAATCAGACGCCGTTGAGGACCTGATTGCTGCGCAGGGTCTTAGTATCATTAACGAACAGAGTTCATTTTGTACTTTCTCGAACATACATGGTGAGAGCAACATTGATCTAACTCTCTGTTCTGGATCTGTTGCGACCAGGATTTCAAAGTGGGTAGTCCATGAGTGCGCAATAAATTCGGATCATAGATTGATTACTTATACGGTGGGTGTATAGAAGAAAAATAAAATAGAAGCTCCAAAATCCTCCTGGAACTTCAACACCTCTAGGGCGAATTGGGATCACTTTGGGGAATCACTACGAGATACGTTAAGGGATTTTCACCACGTAGCTGCTACTGATCCGGATAATTTGGGGAATTTTTTCAATAGGGCGGTTGTATCTGCTGCCAACTCGTCTTTGGGAAGATCAAGCCCGAAGACGAGTATTAGAACGCCGTGGTGGTCACCTGAGCTGACTTCGCTCAAGGAGGCCTTCAAGAGGGCCTACAGGGCGCTTGGGTTGTCTAGGAGTGGCAGCTGTACGGAGGAGGAGACAGCTGCGCTTCAGGTGAGCTTGAGGTCCGCCAGGTCGGCCTTCAAACGGGCCGTTCTTCGAGCGAAACGAGCTGCTTGGCATAATTGGGTCAAAGATGTGGGTAACGCCAACCCGTGGGAAATCCACAGCGCTATTGAAAAATCCGGGAAAGGATCTGACCGGTATTTGTCTACAATAATTGGGAAATCAGATGGGAGGAACGCTGAGATTGTGGACGTGGCCTCCACTCTCAAGACACTTCTGGGCGAGTTAGTTCCTTTAGAATCAGTAATTGGGGAGAATGACCACCACAAACAGATTAGAAATCTGTCACGGCTACCACCTAGGGACCTTGCCCAAGAGGATAACTTCATTAGAGTCACTAAAGCGGAAATTGATGTTATAATAAAGGGATTGGGTCCTAAGAAGGCACCAGGGCATGATAGGCTAAATGGCGTGATTGCGAAGCAAGTCTGGGTCCACGCCAAGGAAGAGCTCTTCCAGGTGATGGACACGTGCCTGAGGAGGGGAGTCTTCCCCTCCGAGTGGAAGCGTAGCGTGCTCCGGATCATACCAAAGGGGAACGGAAAACCACTGACCGACATTAAGGCGCATCGGCCAATTACCCTCCTCCCTGTACTTGGCAAAATCTTGGAGAAACTGCTACGAGAGCAACTTCGGCAAACCCTGTCACCGGCCAGTGACCTGCAGTTCGGCTTCGTCCTCAGTAGATCTACGGTGCATGCCCTGTCGTATGTGCTTGATTGGGTGAAGGCTTGTCCTAAGAGGTATGTAGTAGCGATCTTCCTCGACATAACTGGTGCCTTCGATCACGCGTGGTGGGCAATGATGCGTACAAAGGTGAAAACCAGGCAGTGCTCCAAACTTCTGTTCCAGTCAATCGACGACTACCTTTCTGATCGCACGATCACGATCAGCTTTGGAGATTTTTTGATCGAGAGGGAAGCTGACATTGGATGCCCGCAGGGCTCCATTCTCGGACCTGACCTGTGGAACATCAACTTTGACGACTCCTCCAGGTTACCCTTGCCTGAAGGATGCATCTCTGTCGACTACGCTGATGACAAGACGTATTTGGTCGCTGGGGACAGTAGAAAGGAAGTTGAGAGCAAAGGCAGTGAAGGTTTGAACATGTTCCTCGATTGGGGTAAGAGAAACAAGATGACTTTCGCTCCCCACAAGACCCAGGGCCTCCTGATGAAGGGCTTTCTCAGTAGAGAAAGAAATCCCGTCATCAAAATGGGAGACTCTAGTGTCAAATTTCGTGAAACGGTGAAATACTTAGGCGTCACACTAGATCGATCGTCCTCTTTTCTGGCTCACGTCAAGGATGTATCCGGCAAGGCTCAGGCCCTCTTCTTGAAGCTTAGGAGACTCTCCACAGCTGAGTGGGGTTTGCGTATCCCAGCCATGCGCACTCTGTACAGATGCGTATACGTGGCGCAAGTTTCGTATGCTGCGTCTGTCTGGGAGCATCGCTTGGGTAACTCGCTTATACTCTTGGCTCTCAAGCGGGGCCAATGAACTCCCTTGTTGGCACTATCCGGGGCGTATAGAACCGTGGCTTCGGACGCTTTGCCTGTTTTGGCTGGCATTTTGCCAATCGATCTGGAAATCAGGGAAGTACTTACTAAGCAGAGGTTAACCAGAGGAACCCCTGCCACTCACCTAGGAGTCACTCTAACTCCGGGCGGGCCGGGGACTCTCCCTGGGCTGCTTCGACAAATGAGAGACCTGTCACTCCAAGAGTGGCAGGCCCGGTGGGATAGATCGAATTTGGGAAGATGGACTTTCTCCTTCTTCCCATCAGTTAAACTCAGAATGGAAGCGGTCTTCCTCAAGTTAGACCACCACATCACTCAATTATTATCTGGCCATGGAGAATTCAGGGGGAGACTTCACACCCTCTCCCTGTCCCCTCACCCCAATTGTGCCTGTGGGAGCACGAACCAGTCGGCTGAGCATATCCTGTGGCAGTGTGAAATAATGACGGATGCCAGAGGTCAAATGCTAGATGGTTTGGACGTACCCATCAGACCAGTGTGGAACTGTCTTAGAGTCGCTGATTAAAAGATTTAGTGACCAGGTGTACTTGTCTCCTGATATCCACAGATTACCCCACATTTACTCTTTCAACCCTATCTGCCTGTTTTTTTTTAACATTTTCTGTTTCTTTCTTTTTCTTATTATTTTCTGTTGTTTATTTACACTTACTTGTTATTTACACTTTTACACGGCTTTGTGTTTTTCTTTTTCATTTACAGTGTAACATAATGCGTGAATTGACACGCCTGCGTGCATCATGATTTTATGTATATATATATTTTTTTCCTCTACTCTCTCAGGTTTTTGCATTTTTTTAGTTTGTTTATTTTGATTTCCATGTTCTTTTCAGTTCCTGATAACAACTAGAACAGAACTCCGTTGTTTGTTATGTCTTGTCTACTTCCCCATTAAAGGGGTTGGACTTTGGGCCTTGTCCCTATCATATTTTTTATAGGTCTACCTTTTTTTGTAACTTACCTCTGTTATCTCCTTCCAGTGCCCGCGCCACCCCCCCTGACATGATAAGGTTAGAGGAAAAATAGAGTGGCATCCGGAGGTTTGTCCGTCCCTCCTCCAGCTACCCGACGCTCTTTTTCCCTAGGGTCTTCGTACCGTAGTCCATTTACTTCTTCTAGGCACCACCGGATAGCTGGCTAAAGGATGACTCCATTGGATGCCATGACGTCGGACTAATAACCTTACACATTCTCTGGGAGATTGCCGGGCACAGGATGGTCATGACGGTCATCACTATTTTCTTTCGCCTTTACTAAATGTTATTGCTTTGTTTACAACTTATCCTTTTCTTATTTATAAGCAGTTGCCTGCAGTCCTGGAGTGTGTGGTCTCCCTCTGATTATTATATAATAACTACTTTTTGGTTTTTTTTTCTTTATTACATTTTTTATGGTCATTAACACCTGTAGATTAGTCCTTTTTGACCATTACAGTACAGACTGTAGGCGATCCTATATTTCCGCCACCTAACAAAGTATGTAGGGGCATTGAAGGTCTAGATTCGTTTTATTAAATGTAGAGTCGTTTATTCAAAAAAATTAGATTCTTGCGAGAACTCCGAAGGGGCGACCATAAGTCGCCTATACCGGGGTGGGACAGTGGTGGGTACTTCAATGTGCGTGCTGAATCTGCATGGCACGCATCTCCCGACGTAACATCCGTATAGTGTCATCAGTTGACGATCCGGACGTGAAGTCATCATCGGAGCAGAGAGGTGCGGGACCCGGGGCGAAGGAGCCCGGAGTAGGGAGGCCCATAGCAGGGAAGCCTGGAGCTGGGGGGTCCGAGACGAGGGCGCGGAGCTCGAGGGAATGAAGCCACATCTGGTGCTGCGGGAACTGCGGGCGCGGGCTGTGACGTCTCTGCGGAACTCAAGGCGTCGCGACAGCTGCGAAGAGCGAGCATCCTTCAAGAAGGCGAGATGGCGTGAAGACCAGGATGCGTGGACGCATGGAGACGTGAAGGCGTGTAGGCGTGAAGGCGTGTTGTTATCCGGCTCGAAGGACCACTATATACCGCACGGGCCGTCGTCGGTATACAGACTGTAATAGGGGGTTGGTAAAAACACGTCAACACGCCAAATACTAAAACGCACAGAAATCGGCAGTAGAGAGGCGGCTAGCAGGCGGTAGGCAGACCCGGGCAGGGTCCGTCGCCTAGGCAGACCCGATGAGAAAGAGAGCTTGGACGGTGAAAGCTTGCCTTTTTGTTAATTTAGGCACTTGACCGTAGCCAAGGGATGTACCATTAGACCCCTAGCCCGAGCCTCTGATTGGTCAAGCCGCTTTCACCGTCGGTAGGTACGGATATCCCCCAGATCTAAGTTCCCACTACCTGCTAGTGCCCATTGTTTATTTTAAAAAGGTTTACATTACATACAGAAGCCAAATGATATATGAAATACAAACAAATATTGCACATTAAAATAATTTAAAACATGTAAAGTTATTCTGGCATAAGCACGTCTGATACAAACATATCAATTTTTCCAAATTACGATTTAACTCAAGCACAATTGAATTTAATTACTGTATTTATAAATTAAATCAAACAATATTCATTTTTATTAAATGCTTCCACGTTCAGTCTACCACATTTTCCATTCAATGGTCTCATTTGTTATTAAAGTATGCGTTCGTCGAAATCAGTGCTTTAAAGTTCAGAATAATTACATAATATGATATCAAATTTTTATAATTAATAATATTGTCAACCAACGCTCATTTAGCACTAGAGATATGCGAGTTATGCATTTTGCCGGAAGTCTCCGGGACGTGTTTCCTTTTAAAAGTACTCGAGTTCTAGGAGCAGATCCAGGGTCGCGTATTTACAATCCCTACCCCGTTTCAGTCGCGCTACCGACTGAAACGCGGTAGGGATTGTAATGCATAAATCACCTTACAAACACTACCTCGTTTCAGTCGCCTTACGCGCTTCGTTTATCTACATGTTTCTGTGAGAGTATCGACCGTAATTATAGAAGGGTTAGCAGAGAAGATGGACCGGGTTTTTTTTTCTTCAAAAATTTTCAATGTAAAAAAGTTTTTTTGAAGAAAAAAAACGTGGTCCGTCCTCTTTGTTTACCCTTTTATAATCACGGTCGTCACCCTCAGTTAAAAAAAACGCTTTTTTTTTACTTTAGAAATAAATTTTCAATGTTAAAAAAAAATTGTAAATTTAAAAAAAAAAACGCGGTTCATCTTCTCTGCTAACCTTCTATAATTACGGTCGTCACCTCACAGAAATAGATAGAGCAACAAGCGCGTAAGGCGACTGAAACGAGGTAGTGTTTGTAAGGTGATTTATGCATTACAATCATATATTTATATTTAAATATAATCATCCCATATTTTTAGAAATTATAAAAGAAATATTAAAAAATCATAAACATTATAAACGGAAATATTCTCATGATTTTCAAGCTATAAACTCGCGTGGGAAGTTGAATTTTGCATCCACATTAAATATTTTCTATGAAGTTTATTTTTAATGGTCAAATTCAAGATAATATATACAAATATATTCAGGAAAACTGATAGTGTTTTAGTTTAATGTTTTAATTTTTTGTTTTAAAAACTTTTGAAACAAATTTTAGTTGAGAAATGCCAATATTTCATTACACTAAAAAGGAATTTAAACGTACTCACCAAAAGTAACTGCAACACCTCAATCAGATACATTAATTATCTTTAATCCACAAAACCAATTAACTCGATTAAATTGCTTTATTTATTGAAAATAATTTATTGTCAAACACAGTCCATTCGGCAAGTAAACTATGCAGTAACCACGAACGCGACCACAAAAAAATTGTATTGCAAATATTCACTGTATTTTAAAGTTTCACGGTATTGGTACACATTGTATGCATTGTTAATTCAGTCATTATTACACTGGTATCCATTAGTAAATGTTGGAAAAATCCACTAAAACACGATTAAAAACGACATTTTATTGCCAAGCATTTTTACAGCGACCGCTTCAGATATTTTTTGCATAAATTTCGTTTTGAATAATCCGTAAAAAACCAATTATAAGTGGAAGTAGGCTCTTCTAGCCTTCTTTAAACGTCAAGTTTATACCGCGGAAATATTCAAAAATATTTTTTTTAAATTTGGTAGTTTAATAGTGTCATATTGTGGCAAAAAGCGCTCCAGTGGTATATATATAATGTGGTCATGCGATTAAATGACGTGCAAGTGTCTGGTAGAAGAAGACGCGGGTGCCCGAGGAAGGCATCGTACAATCGTGTGAATTAAATAAATTACTTATAAATATTTTTAACGAAAATATTATGTGTACCTTAAAACTAGACCCAGTTTACTTGAAATCACAACCTTAAAACTTGACTCCGATCCATTTATAACCTCGAGCAACGCCGGATCATACGTCAGCTGGTATTAAATAAATGTGATTTAAAGGGTTTTCATTAAACGCTAAAACGGGAGCTTAAAATTTCCAGCCAATATCGCTAGATAATTTTATTTTGTGAATCACATATATTCAAACTCTCGTACTTTATTAAGGGCGTCAAGTTGTATGTAACCTATAAACTATCGGTGCTTTGAATTCCAACTTCATTAAATCTGGAACACTTCGTGAAGTCAATATTCCCACAGAATATTACTTTCCGCATCCCATATTCATTCTCTTGGTGAAACTATTCGATAAACCATTCACCGAACCATTAGTTTTGCCAAATTCCGCTTTGAATTAACCTCCGCAAAGTTTAGATAGACGGCGGGGTATATAAAACACTACACGTTCATGCCCACTCAATCAGCTGCAGTTTCGTCAGGTTTCAGGTTTAACCCTCTAAAAGCTGACATTTTTTGGTCTTCATTCGCCAAAAATACCCTTGTTAAAACAATATGTAATATTATATCTGAAGCCTTAGATTTTTCTGTGCAATTTAAAGGTAGTAAGGTAAAATATAGCATAAATAATATTATTACAGCGTGATGTAATGATATTGTAGTGGGTAAGGTGAGAGTGAGAGAATTGAGACGAGTGGAAGGAGTTGAGAAATGGGATCAAATAAGAAACTCGACGATCCTAGACGATGTAAATATCGAACCACTGTTACTCTTTCGAACAGGTGGTGAGACGAGGAAGGGAGAAGGCGGAGATGGTAGAAGAGGTTCGCGGAAGTGGTAGATTTGCGTGATGGGGGAAACGGGAGGCGGGGAAGATGGGGAAGGTGGAACGGGGGCGGGAACGAAGACGTATGGGAAAGGACACGCAGGGGAGGGGAAACTAAGGGGCGAGGGCCTGAAGGGGAAAAGAAAGAAAACATATTAGCGTTAGGGGAAAGCAGGGGCAATTTTGGAAAATCCATGTTTTTGGCACGAGCGTCGGAAAACCTTTTGATTTATTCACGTACACACCAGACGGAAAAACAAAAAAAATGGGAGTCCTAAAGCACTTCAATAAAAATAATTACAAAACAAACATATTCTTTCTCTGACCGGCTTTCTTTTCCTCTCGCTTGTTAAAAATAAAACTGGAACAGTTGCCTTAAAGTTTTAAATTGTTTTTATTGTGTTTTCACCCAGAGGGTTAATGTCCACTGTGAAACGTCCAATGTTCAATGTGCAATGGCCAATGTGAAATGCATTTAGAGCATTTTATTCAAATCGCGGATCGTCAGGCCGCTCGGCAGATAGGCAGTAGGTAGAGCGTAGGGCAATAACAGTAGAAAGCTCGGCCAGGCGGATAGCTCAGGATTCGAAAGCACAGTTATAGTTTGTTGTTGGGTCAAACTTTTACAATATGCTCTTACTATACTCTTCTTCCATATACTCTTAAAGCGAGTTACCTATTGAGAGGAAAGAATGTCAATGAAATAGCCATCGAAATACTGTTGAAGTGTTTGCAATGCAAAGCGGAGCTTATCATAAAGATATAGTTAGAAATTCTTTTGCAGTTGGTGATATTTATTTATTTATTCATAGATATTTTCTTAGAATTGAGATTAAAACACTTTTGCACTTTCTTCCACTTATTTATTTTCAACAGGACCGGTTTCATCATACTACGGATATTTTCAGACTGGTAGTTGAACTTGTGTGTTCACTGGTAGTTGAACTACTGTCGGTCCTGGTAAAAATAAATAAGTGGAATAAAGTGTAAAAGTGTTTTAATTTCAATTCTAATACAATGGAATTCCACCACGAATTAACAGTTCAAAAACTAGACTGATATTTTCTTCTTTACAAATATTATTTTTTCTGGTAAGAGTTCATTTTTATTGTGAATACCGCACAAGACTCCCAATTGCTTCCATCCGCCTAGAGCCTGTGAGACTATGGAATCAACAAAATTGGGGTGAATTGTGAGATTAAAGATAAAGTGAAGAGGAAGGAGATTGGGAATAGGAAGGTGGGAATGTTTGTGGCTATAAAGATCTGGTCTGAATATTTAAATTCTGCATTATGGTTAACTGAGGGCATAAATCGCGTAAATCTATTACGCGTTTTCGCAATTTATGTCTTATAATGATGTACTCCTGAAAGAATCTGTTGTAATATCAATTTGGAAATTGATATTGCAAGTCTTCGTATCTCAAGTAGAAATAGTCTTACTTACCAACTAATTTAATGAGCTCAAAATTCAGTTTTTTTTAACAAACGGTTAAACAGACATTTAAAATTGGATCTCCAGCAAAGCAGCGACGGATATTTGAACGCCGTTATATTCCACACTTATTGCCATAAAAATACTTTCAATTTTTTTTTAAATGTGTTAATATCCACACACAACTTGATTCAATTATATTTTAAAATCAGGAGTCCTTATTGAAAGTCCATTTATAACTTAGGTAAATTATGAGAATACTTTACTAAACTATTCTAACAAACTGTAACTAACAACTTCAATCAACCATCATTGTGTGCCTAACAATGCTCTATCATTTTGTCAACTTTACTGGCAACTTCTTCCTAAGCTTTCTTCACCACTTTGGCATTGTTGCTGTCATTTCCACTTGTTATATTTAATGGAGCGGAGGTTGTTGAAAGAATATCGTCAAAGGTATTTTGAGATACACGTCGAAGATTTTGTTGAAATAAAAGTTTACAAAATGAGATGAATATTTGGTGATATTGAACTATATCTATTATTGGGTATGATTTTAGATTTTCACGGCCAAAAGTATGTTTGTTATTTGTTTTTGTTTTTTCACACATCTGCCCTGATGATGGACACTGTAACGCTGTCCGAAACGTTGACTAAAGTAGGAGGTAGCGCAACACGGCATAAAACCCCAAAAACAAATAACAAAAATATCTATCATTCTTTTACAAAAACTGAAGAGATCCGGAAAATATGCAAGGCCAATGAATAAGATTAAGAAAGGGAAGTTTAGGTGGATGGGACGTAAGGTGAATATGCGGTGTAAAAATTGATGATAGAAGAAGTCGGAGACACCCTAAAAAGACATGGCTCGATCGGATGAATCAAACACTTGAATCGTAAGTCAGAATAATTGAGGAATACCTACACATATAGGAATGTGAATCAAGCAATGTGTGTATGCACAGACCTGTGGCGGTCCAATCACATGGATAGAGGTTCTCAAATGTTTAACAAAATATCACGCTGATTCCCCGCACGTTTGGCGATCCGTCCTCTCTAGGACGGATTGCCAAACATTTCGGTCTTGACACACACTCCTTGCCTCATTCACAATATTCTTTTCTATTATTCTGACACTTGACAAGGCCCGACTCAAGTATCTGATTCACTTGATCGTGCCATGTCTTCCTCGGGCGTCCCCGACTTTTCTACTATTCACATTTGCGTCGTATATTTTGTTAGCATTGCCACTACTTGCGGCCATTTGCTAAACCCTACACCTGTAAAGGACACGCAATACACGGCCGACGACTAGCTCAGAGTCGGCGCAAGCAAGGTTCCTCCTAAAAACAGGGCGAGTGCCTGTGGTTCGCTTGGCAATTCCTCCTCCGCCTCCTTTCCTCACAATCCCCGGGTCTCCTTCCTCAATCAGAACACAGTTTTAGCACTTAAAGGGTTTATTCGTAAAAACAGAACAGGGTGGTACACAAAGCCAGCTTCGGCACGAAACACATGGTTAACTACACTGCTAGCCTAACGAGAATTTTCTCCTCTCTCTCTACACGTTTAGTGACGTTAGAAGTAGTTCATAGCACACGGTGTGGGAGGTGAGTAGATTGGTACTCACATAACGGGAGATGCGGAGTCAGCCGTCTGGCTAGGTACTGGGCACAAAGCACAATTCAAATAATACATCGTGAAGTTAGTTCACGGAGAGCGACTAGCGCGAATCACGGGGAACACAGTTGTTCTGCCGAAGGCCGGCGAAGGACTGCCCGCTGGGAGCCGCTCGGCGCTTGGCTGCGGACCTCCGCGTGCGGAGAGGGGGGGAGCGGGGGCGGTACGGCGAGCTGTGCCCTGGAGGCCAATTCATTAGCTTTCCGCACGGAACCCAATTCCGTAACGTAACACTTCCCCCCTCGCCGCAAAAAAGGCGACGTGGTAATGGAGCAGTAGGGCTAAGAAATCCTCTTACCCTTCTAGTACTTGTGCCAAAACAAAAAAAAAAAAAAAAAAGAGAAAAAAAGGAGAGAGAGAGAGAGAGAAAAAGAAAAAGGTTGCTAGCTACAAAATAGTAGAAACAAAAACAAAAGAGAAAAAAAGCATGGTGAACAAGGAATTATACATGAATGTACATGAAAGAGCAGTGGCATACATAAATATAAACAAGGACCTGCTGGAGAAAGGTACAAGGGTTATGCAGTGATAGAAAAAAATGACTCTAAATTGTATCATTGGTCTGTGAGCTATGTTTGCGTAGCGTGGTTTGCGTAGGATGTTTGGAGTGTTGGGACGTTTCACTGAAGTTATAAGGTTACTTTGTCACAGTAACCTGGCCCGTTTGAGATTACACTCAAGGAACACTAGGGCCTTAAAGAAAACACGAAGAAGAGAACGCAGGATGAGGCTTCTTGGTGGTGGAGAGGGTTCTACCTGTCACAGAGGTCAAAAAAGGTAGCTGCTTCCGGATCCTGTGGGTGGGCCAGTATGACATCATTGAGGTACTGGAAAGTGGAATTGTAATTGGTGGTTGGTCCTTTATAGAGGAGGTGGTTTGTGTGCATGACAGCCGTTGTTGTGATGGTGGTTGGTACACTGGTTTGTATACAGTGGGATTGTTGTGTGAACAATCGTTGGTATTGTTATTTGCGCAAAGGCACAGGAGCATTGGCATGATGGCAACAGAGCATTTGCAAGGTGCAGCTGGAACATTTGCAAGATGCAGCAGGAACATTTGTACAATGGCAACAGGAACATTTGCGAGATGCCGCAGGAACATTTGCACGATGGCAACCGGAACATTTGCAAGATGCCGCAGGGGCATTTGTACAATGGCAACAGGAACATTTGCAATATGCCGCAGGAACATTTGTACAATGGCAACAGGAACATTTGCAAGATGCCGCAGGAACATTTGTACAATGGTAACAGGAACATGAACCAACCTAGAGCTGACGTGCTCGGGTTTGTTTGAGTGATGGTTTTGTGATGATACAATTCGCAACTACACGCACGACTCACACTAGGTTAAGTTAGGTGTGGTCGGGTGCTTTTGGTACGTAGGGTTTGAAGGCATGGGACCTCCGTGACGGTAGTGAAGGCAGCATGAAGAGAGGCGCAGGTGTAGATAGGGTGAAGAGCTGCTGGTCTTCTTATTAATCCGGCGAAAAATTATTATTAGAACAAAATTCTTGAAGTTTACCTGCCTGGTAGACCAATGATGAAAAGGTTTGGAGAGAAACAAGGTGTGCCTATTGAGAAAGATTGGATTAGTTTGACGTGTAGAGAGAGAGAGAGACGGAGAGAGAGTTAACTAAGTGCAACTACAGACTTATACATATTACAAAGGTACGTATTCAAGGAAGGTTCTGTTTAACCCATTTAGTTTTTTTTTTTTAAACTAAATACATTTCTAAGAACACGTTGGTAAGGGTTTGTACGTATGACAAAATGCCCCATTCGAAAGAAGTTGGTCTTCCATGACTTATGCTCACGTCTATACGGTAGCATTTTTTCTACTTTCGAAGAACAAAAACATTGAGTACAAATAAGTTATGAAAAGTGGGAAAGGAGTAGGAAGTTGAAAGGATCCGTGTATGAAGGTTGTCCCATTTGACAAACGAAACGCCAAGTGCGTAACGCATATATCCCCATTCACGGATAATTTCGAGGAAGGGAAAGGGTGACAATTGGGAACATTTGAACGAAGAAAACTGCTGAGGACTCGGCTATTTCCGAAATTCGACCTCTGAGTGGAAGGTGAAACAAGGTCTACAGCAGTTATCCTGGCACATTACAATACCATTTGGTAGTGTGGGACAAAAGGAATACACTGACATAAAAGAGTCTAATCCTCCACGTGTATTGGGTAGAAGATTAGAGGGTCGTTTTATTCTCCTACTTGTTTGCGAGAAATGACAGACCCTTGCTCAAATCTCACAAACCTGGGGGTTTTCTTGTTCGTCCCCCAGACAACGAGTTAGGTGTTTTTGTGTCCATCAACTTAACTCCTACGACACGATGCCCCATAATCATGAGTGAAGTGTATGATTAGTCCTTTTGAGATAGTGGATAGTTCCTGGGTTCTTGTGACAGGAAGTCCACGGGCATGTTAATGAGTACTCTGCTGCAAAAGCAATAATTTTCTGATAACAGAAAATAAAAGGCGTGTGATCTACGCTTGGTAGGTCACACAAACATGGGGTAGATATTATTTCATTCGCACGATTCATGGTGAGTATTGTAACGTCTTCACGTCTCATGTACAGGAATGAACGATTTACAACAGATTTGCCCAGTATTGAAAGACAGTTGCCCAATTACGTTCGAAAATGTGGGTCCCCATTCAATACAGACGGCGGGTTAAGCGGTTCTCATGCCAAGGGACACACGACCAACTCAATAACATTTAGTTAAGAGTATAAAGTAATTATAACGAGCTTCTCGTATCATGGCGGATGTTTTGAGGATCTCTCCTATGATGGTAGATATTGTCACGTTTTCACGTCTCACGTGACAGGAATGAACGATTTACAACAAATTTGCCCAGTATTGAAAGACAGTAGCCCAATTACGTTCGAAAATGTGGGTCCCCATTCAATACAGACGGCGGGTTAGGCGGTTCTCATGCCAAGGGACACACGACCAACTCAATAACATTTAGTTAAGAGTATAAAGTAATTATAACGAGCTTCTCGTATCATGGCGGATGTTTTGAGGATCTCTCCTATGATGGTAGATATTGTCACGTTTTCACGTCTCACGTGACAGGAATGAACGATTTACAACAAATTTGCCCAGTATTGAAAGACAGTAGCCCAATTACGTTCGAAAATGTGGGTCCCCATTCAATACAGACGGCGGGTTAAGCGGTTCTCATGCCAAAGGACACACGACCAACTTAGTAACATTTAGTTATGAGTATAAAGTAATTATAACAAGCTTCTCGTATCATGGCGGATGTTTTGAGGATCTCTCCTATGATGGTAGATATTGTCACGTTTTCACGTCTCACGTGACAGGAATGAACGATTTACAACAAATTTTGCCCAGTATTGAAAGACAGTAGCCCAATTACGTTCGAAAATGTGGGTCCCCATTCAATACAGACGGCGGGTTGCAATGATGTAATTAATACGGCACTGCTGTAGCTTAATAATTTCATATTAGCGTACCTTGCAAGACTTGCCAAAAGGCGATAAACACAAATTTTATTGAAGATCTGGCCAAGATTTTAAACTTCAAACTAGAATAATGGTACAATAAAGGACAAAAGAAACTGATGTCATGATAAAATATTGTACCTCATAATGAAGTTGTATATGTACAAAGAACAATGTTAATGAAGGGACGAAACGTATTGTCACTTTTATAACAAATATTTTTCTCAGAATCCGACAAAATACGATTCTGGAAAAAAATAGAGCAATTGGGTTGAGCGCCATTCTAATTTTTGGAAAAAGAAGAAAAACCACAAGTAGCAACAAGGTTGCCCTTGAATTGTTTCGAATCCAGCGAATGTGACCTGATAGGTGTGTACATTTGGTGTATTCGAAACGATCCCCAATATACAACATTACTATGAATGTGTTAGGATGGGGTGAAGAGGAAAAAGAAAAAAGAAAAAACGGGAGGATTTCCTATTATAACGGAAATCGTCGCGACATTCTTACAATATGGTGCTGTGACCATAGTAGTGAGCTGCGGCAATGGTCTGAAACCAATGGTTATTATACAGACTTGCACTTATGATTTTATATTTACAACATTAGGGTAGGGACGTACTGGTACGGCAAAAACCCGACACAAAACAATTAAAAAAAAGGTGATATGACAAGATGAGGCGATGAGGTGAGAAAAAAAACGCGCGGATGCTGCAAGAATTGTGAAAAGGAAAGCGACGTCTTGGAGCAGGAGTTTTCGGAACCGTTGATGGTAGGAGGAAAAGGAGGCCCTTTCCCGAAGTGATCAATTTCAGGAAGAGGATGCATACAAGTATGAAAACGGTGCCCCAAGAGGTGCTCTTGTGGTACAGCAGGCAGGGCACGCAGGATGTACAAGAACATATAAAATTATGCAAAAAGAAAAAGAATGTACAGGAGTTAGGCTACCGTTGACATTAATGTGCCTTCGGGTGTAAGGATTACCTTGCGAATGCCAATATGGGTGATTATTTACATTTAATATTTACATGTAACTCACGTCACTTATGACAAGAGTTTTGCCAATTTGATAACGCCTGAGTACTTGATGTGATGGAATTTACTGATTCCGTCACAGTAAGGCATTTTGGAATTATTCCTAGGAGAAATCTTTCTATTTCTCAGGGCCTGTAGTAATTCTTCCTTTCTTGAAGTAAAGACGTGCGGGATTATACCCAGCGTAACTTGAGGAACTTCCATGGTGTATAAGATCGTATCAGAGTGACCTTATGTTGGAAAAAGTGAGAACTAGACTCGCAATTGGAAAGAAATTGGGCAGAGATTGACCACTGGGGACGTATTTTTACAAAAAGTTTTTGAAAAAAAACGCGTTTTTTATAAGTGTTTGGTTTATTTGAAAATTTGGGCAGGGGTTTGCCTCAAAAAACGTGATTTTGTGAAAAATTCCAGATGTTTTTGGAAATTTGTTGAAAATTTTTCAAGTCCAAAAACGAGAAAAATTTGGGCAGTGGTTTCCCTTAAAAAACGTGATTTTGTGAAAAAATCCAGCTGTTTTGGAAATTTGTTGAAAATTTTCAAAGTCCATAAACGAGAAAAATTTGGGCAGCGGTTTCCCTTAAAAAACGTGATTTTGTGAAAAAATCCAGATGCTTTGGAAATTTGTTGAAAATTTTTCAAAGTCCGGATATGAAAATTTCACGAGCCGGGATTCACCTTAATGGAACACGTTTTTAGAATTTATTCCGATGTTTTTGAAAAAGGTTTGCAAATTTGCAAAGGTCCGGAAATAAAAAAAACGGAACGAGGTTCGCCTTAAACGAACATGTTTTTTGGAATATTTCGATTAGCTTTCCAAAGGGGGGTTCTTTAGAAAAAAAAAGAAATATTTTTTCTTTTATACAAGTTTTCGTGGAAGTATGTTTGAAAATTCAACAATGTCTTGGGGAATCGTTTCTTTATTTACGTGGCTAGACTGTAGCCTGATTTGAGCATACACCAACTACTGGTATTTACACGCAAACTGCCCGCTGTCATGACGCTCTGTATGCACATAGTGTACATACGGATTAATAACGTAAGCTTTTGGACAGTCGACGTCAACGCGAACCGAACGTCTTTCAAATTATGTCGTCTGTTTCTTACGAAAGAAAAAAAAGCTAAATGATGAAACAGGCGGCAAAATTAGAAAAATGCTCAATTGTCAAAAGGTAGAAAGAATTTAATCCACTTGTTTCCCTTAAGCTGCAAAATATGCCGTTATATATACAGGCCAGTATTTTGCGAAATAGTCCCTTATTCGCAGAATATGTCGATATCAAATACAGACCAGCACTCTGCGGAATAAGTTTATTAATAAAAACTGGTTAATTAACTTTCTAATTGGTTTATCATATACAGGATTTTAATTGTTGAATAACTTTGTTTTAAATATTTGTGTACATTTCCACTATTAATCTTGTATTTGAAACTAGCAAATTTAGTCGGTCGACACTTGTAAACACTATATTATTCACGACGGCAACTTTCTTGGTTGAGCACTTTACGTAGGAATACCGGTGATAATGTTTTGTCGAGTGACGACTCGAAAATGAAGGAATCGTGCCCGTGATAATTTAAATTGCAATTCGAAGTTATAATCGCGCCGGGGTTCTTGATGGAAATGCTAGACAAATTGGGAGTAACAAGACAAAACATTATACATTATAAAGTTTAAACAATTGCTGATTGAAGAACGAGACGAGCGACTGTGAAGAGGGAGGTGTCGGCGTAAAACGTGGGAAAACATTAGAGGAAAAAAAAATATATTGCCCCAAAATTGTGCGCCAGTGTTAGCACAACGTGGGGGAAAAGATGAGGAGGAAAGAAAAAAAAATTGCCCCTTAGTTGGGAACGCCAGTGTTAGCACCAAAACGCAAAAAAATGCACCACGTTGGGCCCAGTGTTAGCATTGCCACTACTTGCGGCCATTTGCTAAACCCTACACCTGTAAAGGACACGCAATACACGGCCGACGACTAGCTCAGAGTCGGCGCAAGCAAGGTTCCTCCTAAAAACAGGGCGAGTGCCTGTGGTTCGCTTGGCAATTTCTCCTCCGCCTCCTTTCCTCACAATCCCCGGGTCTCCTTCCTCAATCAGAACACAGTTTTAGCACTTAAAGGGTTTATTCGTAAAAACAGAACAGGGTGGTACACAAAGCCAGCTTCGGCACGAAACACATGGTTAACTACACTGCTAGCCTAACGAGAATTTTCTCCTCTCTCTCTACACGTTTAGTGAAGTTAGAAGTAGTTCATAGCACACGGTGTGGGAGGTGAGTAGATTGGTACTCACATAACGGGAGATGCGGAGTCAGCCGTCTGGCTAGGTACTGGGCACAAAGCACAATTCAAATAATACATCGTGAAGTTAGTTCACGGAGAGCGACTAGCGCGAATCACGGGGAACACAGTTGTTCTGCCGAAGGCCGGCGAAGGACTGCCCGCTGGGAGCCGCTCGGCGCTTGGCTGCGGACCTCCGCGTGCGGAGAGGGGAGGAGCGGGGGCGGTACGGCGAGCTGTGCCCTGGAGGCCAATTCATTAGTTTTCCGCACGGAACCCAATTCCGTAACGTAACAATTTGTTGATGCATTCGCTCTATGTTTTACCTGAGCGTCCCTTTCTTAATCTTACTTATTACGCTCACATCAGCTTTACACTATTTGCGGAACTCCACATTTCTCGTACGTGGTTTTTCCACATACACGCCTCAAGAATCTCATTTGTACAGCATTCAAAATACATTCATCCTCCCTCTGTCAGTTCACGCCTCATTGGCATATCCATCAGGGTAGATAACCGCACTCCATTGTGGGCTACTTGCTTCGCTTCGTTGGACCGCTTTTTATTAGCGAACGCTTACGGCGTTCAATTCCCGACCAATGCAGTTACCAGAATTTACCCTTCTTTCTATATCTCTATCAGTCATCCCATCTCTCGTAAACAAACTTCCAAAATATTACTCATTACAAACTCATCCATCTGCTCCAGTATTCCCATTCACAACTATATTTCACTCACTCTTCAAATATATGTTGGTTCAACGCCTCCCCCAAACAATCATAGTTAGGACGTTCGAAAAGGTATAGAATAATAATAGGTAAGAATTTGTTCTGAATTATTTTATTTATTTAAAATTGTTAATAACTTGTTGAACTCTCCTGAACGTCTTTCGTTAATATGTTTTCATGTACCGAGTAGGTCAGTTCGTCACAAATTACCTTACCATTGTAACAATACAAGATCTAATGCTGAATTATACACCGTAATAAATTGCCTGCTTATAGTGCTTATACCATTGATATATATAAATAGATGAGACATTAAGCGAATAAATTGGTTCGACGGATTTGAAGGTAGTACCTCCAATTCTCTATTTCACCCATTTAGTGGACCAAAAACCATCGTGTCGTGTTGGTCATTTGAAATACATCTGGTAAGCGTATGTGTAAAAGGCGTTCGTGCAATGTATGGAACGGACTATTCAGACTGTTGAACGTTCAAGTCCTTACTACGCTGTGCCCTCAGTCTAAGGACACCTGCATTCTTGTACATTTTTGCAGGTATATTTACATGGCGGCTCGCGCTCGGTGTGAAGTCTATTGTAAGTCCCTTAAATGTTTCAATACTCGGCTTCAGAGCATTATATATTATACATTTTACAAATATAAGACAAATAGTCCCGATAAACTACTTTTTAGTAGTTTGTCTAACGGGTTCTTTACATTAAAGATCTTATTATAGTGATTTAATAGTTACATTTTTACAATTTAAGATATAAAATTAAATAAAAAAAATTACAGAAATATACTTAGATACATTTTTACAATTATAGATATAAAATAAAATAATTTTTTTACAGAAATATACTTAGATAAAAGAAAAATTATGAAAACATGAATAACAATTTTAAAGTTTTTAGTTATTGTAAGCTAATACAAATTAGTTCTTTCCGTAAGCCAAGTCTTCAGTAAGTTCACCAATTGTTTGTTTTGGGTACAGTTTTTAATTTCAGCTGGAAGCATATTTAAACAACTTGGAATCATGTAATTTAACGTTCTTTGTCCATATTTATTTGTATGTTTAGGTACAATTAGTCTTTCATTAAAGTTAAAACGAGTATTATGGTTGTGTTCCAGCCTGTTTATATTTTTTTTATTTTATTTATTTATTTATAAGAATATTGTACATTGCATAGTTTTTTTGTGGTGTTTCATCCGCCATGCTAGGGATATCCCTGTGTTATGGCGGGTGAAGTTTACAGATTTGAAATTATACATTTGTAATGGTTGATAAATAAAATTAGAAGTTGTACAGATTAAATTAAATTGCAATTTTTTTTTAATAATAATAAGTAATTAATTAATAATAATAATTAAATGAGATTAAAAGAATTTGGCATTCTCGGACTATAAAAATATTACCATTTGTTATTTCGGCCACTGGCATAATACCTAGGAATCTGATTCAAAATTTAAGCATATTAGATTTGTCAAAGAATTTGTATATAAAAATGCAAAAAGCAGTAATTTTAAATACATGTAGGATTACAAAAGATTTTTTAAATATTTATATTGAGGGATCAGTAGGATTTATAGGTTCAATTAGAAATGCCACAGAGCCGAACCCTCTGATATGAAAATATCTGGAGTCGGTGAATTATATTCCCATTTGGTCTCTAGTAGGTTGACATGTTGTTCTTGTATTGTTTTGTATTTATAATACTTATATAGTGCAATTGCATAACGTGGATTCACTAGATGATCATTTGGGGAAGTGTATGAAAGGGTTTAGTTTTTCCTTCTTTTTTTTTTTTTTTTTTTTTTTTGGGGGGAAAATTTAACCCGGACATTTAAATTAATTAATTAATAATAATAATAATTATGATAATAACGTACTCATTTGGCATAATTAAATGGTCCAATACAGATTTAGATAGTTTAGAACGATTAATTAGAACTACGTTAACAAAATTTAATTGCCATCATCCAAATTCAGCTATAGAACGAATTAATTTACCTAGAAATTTAGGAGGTAGAGGTGTAGTCAAAATAACATCTTTGAAACACAATCAGGTAGAAATGCTTAGAAATTTTTTCCATAGGAAAGCTAATAGCTCAGAAATGCACAAAATAATTTGCAAGGCAGATAGAAATATTACACCTTTAAATTTATATGACGAGAATGCCAACATTCTTATAAATACTAACCAGGAATTATTAGATTCCTGGTCAAATAAAATTATTCACGCAAAACACTTCAATTATCTTAACCAAACGTATGTTGACAAACTTTCGTCAAACAAATGGTTGAGTATTGGAGAGTTGAGCGCAGAAATAGAAGGATTTATGCTTGCCATTCAAGATAGAATCATTAATACTAAAAATTATAGAAAGCATATAATCAAAGATATAAATCAAATTGATGATTTATGTAGAAAATGTTTGGCTTTTCCCGAAACTATAGAACATATTATATCGGGATGTTCTATATTAGCGCCTTCTGAGTATACATTTAGGCACAATCAGGTTTTAAAAATAATTCACCAAAGTTTGGTAATTAAACATAACTTGATTGATTGCCGTAATGTAGTACCTTATTATGAATATGAACCAAATTCATTTATAGAAAATGAATTTTATAAAATATATTATGATAAAACTATACTAACAGACAGAACAATTAGTCATAATAGACCTGATATAGTTTTACATGACAAAATTAAAAAAATAACTTATATCATTGATCTGTCAAAACTTAAGCCTCCTAAAACCATAGACATTTTAATTTACCACAAACAAAAACAAAAAGAATCGTATGTTCAAAAATGCCCCCAATCACAGCATAATTATTTTTTTTTTTCAAGTTATTTTCCAAACAACTTCACGAACATAATATTTAAAAATGCTTAACATATATTTTCAAAATGTGCGAGGTCTTCGCACAAAAACTCATAGCTTCTTAAATCAGGTACTTTTGAACAATTACGATATTTACCTTATATGTGAAACTTGGCTAAATAAATCAATCCATGACAGTGAATTGTTTGACAATAGGTATGATGTATTTAGAGAGGATCGGAACTACTTTTTGTCTGGACAGCAGCAGGGAGGGGGGGTACTAATTGCAACCTCCAAATCTCTCAAAGCACAGAGATTACCATGGTCTACTTGTACTGAGGAGATCTGGATATCAGTGCCAATATTAGGTGACAATAATAAACTCAAAAATTTATATATCTGCTGCACATATCACCCACAAAACACCAACTATATCCACAATCTAATTCAGCACTTCAACACCACATCAGACCTGCACACAAATCACCCGGAAGGATTGTTTTTATTAGCTGGAGACTACAATATACCCAAACTAAACTGGAAGTTAACCGAAGGGCAAAACCAATTAGAACCAAATTTTCCAGAAGACACTGCTAGCCGTGCCTTGGTAGACTTCCTTTCATTCACCCAACTACACCAATTCAATACTGTAATCAATACAAACAAACGAATCCTTGATTTAATCATGACAAATATTTCAAAATGTAGTATAACCCACTGTGCCGAACCTCTGACGCCTGAAGATTCACATCACAGAGCATTAGACATAGAGTTATCACCTGTTACTGTACCGTCTCTCTCCGGCTCGTCTAGGACAGTTAAAATGTTTCACCGAGGTGATTACGGTAAAATCACTGATGAATTATCTAAAATAAATTGGAAACTCGAATTTCAAAGTAAGGATACCGAAAAGGCCGTATTAGATTTTTACAATATCATAAATGACATTATTCGCAAATACATCCCCGAAAAAAAAATTAACGGTAATTTAGAAAGGTTTCCCCCCTGGTACACTTTACCACTTATTAAAATTGTAAAAGAGAAATTAAAATATCACAAGAAATGGAAAAAATACAAGAACTTAGCTGACTACCAATCATTCTCTGTACTGAGAAATCGTCAGAAGAAGATCTCGCTAGAATGTTATGAAAACTTCATTACGACGGCAGAAGATTCAATAAAAAAGTGTAGCAAACAGTTCTGGTCATTTGTTAAATCAAAGCAATCCTCTTCCGATTTACCTAAGCAAATGTATCTTGGTGATATTTCCTGCAATGATGGACAATCCATATGCGACCATTTTAGTGATTATTTTAGATCAGTTTTTGTAGAAAATTCCAACCCTCGCCTCAATCTTACTGAGAATGGTGACGACAACTCTAATCTACATATACACACTATTAACTTCAATCAATCATGTGTACTTAGTTATTTAAAAAAACTTGATCCAAATAAAAGTGCGGGATCTGATTTAATTCCATCCATATTTTATGTAAAATGCCGGGACCAATTGGCTTATCCTCTCTCCTTGCTATTCAAAATGTCATTTGAAGAAGGCAACTTCCCCAACGTCTGGAAACAAGCACTCATTACACCAATCCACAAAAGCGGGGACAAAAATAACATCACCAACTACAGGCCCATCTCCAAACTCCCAATTGTCAGCAAGATCATGGAAAACATAGTTCTTGATCAACTTTTTCCAGCAGTACAAACAATCATATCCAAAAATCAACATGGCTTTTTCAGAAAACGGTCGGTCGAGACAAACCTTCTGGAATACACAGATTTTATTTTAAATTCTATGGGTGGTAAAAATCAAGTGGACTCTATCTATACGGATTTTTCAAAAGCCTTTGATAAAATTAACATTGAACTGCTTCTGAAGAAACTGTTAAAAATCGGGATTAAGGGTGACCTTCTCAGATGGATCAAATCGTATGTGACAAACAGAAGTCAAGCAGTTAGAGCTAAGGGTTTCTCCTCTCGTTTTTTCAATATACCTTCAGGAATCCCGCAAGGATCACATCTCGGACCTCTCTTGTTTATTTTATATATCAATGATATGAGTGAATGCTTTAAAAATTCCAAATTCCAAATTTTTGCTGATGACACTAAAATTTACAAAAAAATCACTAATATTAATGACAGCCTAGAATTGCAAGATGATATTAATAGGCTTGGAATATATTGTGCGAACAACCAACTGTTCCTTAACCTAGAAAAATGTAACACAATATCATTCACCAAAAGCATAAATCCCCTAATATTTCCGTACAAAATCAATGACGTAGAGATAAAAAGATGTTGTGAAGTGAAGGACTTAGGAATAATTATGGACTCCGGAATGTCTTTCCGAACACATATAAATTCCATCTGTGACAGGGCATACAAACTTCTAGGATTCATCATAAGAGTGACCAAACCATTCAGGTCACCACACGTAATCAAAATACTGTATGTCTCTTTTGTTCGCTCAATATTAGAATTCGGATCAGTCATATGGAATCCCCAATATAAAGTTAATATTGAAAGGTTAGAAAGAATTCAAAAAAAGATACTGAAACACCTAGACTTTAAATCCTTTCGAACATCAGAAAGCCTAAAAGACTCATTAACATTCCATAATTTATCAACCTTAGAAGATAGAAGAAATATATCCGACCAGAAATTTCTATTCAAAATTATTAACAACGTTGTTGACAACAACTATCTTCTGGAACACATTAATTTCCACTGTCCAATAAGAAACACAAGGTCAAACCAACTATTCCACATCCCACACTCAAAAACAAATTACACACAACATTCATTTCTCCGAAGGACGTGCACAAAATACAATGATATCTTTTACGACGCTGATATTTTCCATTTGTCCTCAGGCCAATTTATTAAATTCATAATAGAAAAAATCAAAACAAATTGTTAATTATGAACCTCCACCCCTGCTGCATGTTTTCCTTCTTTTTATAATAATAATAATAATATTTGGATGATTTACATATCCCACATGCTTTAATTTGTGTATTTTTTTTTTTTCATTTCTGTTGTACATATATATATTTTTCTTTTTTTCTACCACTTTATGTTTTCTTTTATGTTTTAATCTATGTTTATATATATATATATATATTATAAATTTTAGCGGAAACTTTGCTGGTTAATGCAACCATGTAATATGTTACTCTATTATGAAAATATGTATAACTGTTTGTTTCCTTAATAAACTAAAATAAAAAATAAAAAAAAAGTAGCTATTCCAAATTCCTGTAATATTCAAAAAACTGTTTCTGAAAAAATTAGAAAATACACAGATTTAGGAAATGAGATTAAAAGAATTTGGCATTCTCGGACTATAAAAATATTACCATTTGTTATTTCGGCCACTGGCATAATACCTAGGAATCTGATTCAAAATTTAAGCATATTAGATTTGTCAAAGAATTTACACAGACAAATGATTATAAATTATATTACTACGGAGAAAGCAGTACCAGAAATGGAGTAGCCATTGTGCTACAGCAGAGGTTTCATGAAAATGTGATAAAAGTAATAGCACCAAATGATAGAATTATAATGTTAAAATTGGTAATATGTAACGCTATTTACAATATCATATGTGCATATGCACCACAAATGGGATGTGATAGAGAAGAAAGAGACAGTTTTTGGGACAAGCTGGAAGAATTAATCCAAAACATTCCAGAAAATGAAGCTATCATGATGGGGGCAGACATGAATGGGCATGTGGGGAAGTCAAACAGTGGCCATGATACCAGCCATGGCGGTTTTGGATATGGAGTGCGAAACGAACTAGGAGATGAGCTACTAAATTTCTCAGATGCATACGGTTTCACAATAATCAACACATTCTACCAAAAGAAACCAGAACATCTCATAACCTACAAAAGTGGAAATGCTGCAACACAAATAGATTATTGGCTATGTAGAAACGAAATGAGGAAAACGCTCAGAGACTGTAAAGTTATCCCTGGTGAACCCCTTGCAACACAACATCGCCTACTATTGCTGGAATTACATGTAACGAAACATAAATTGTTTAAAGATAAGATAAAACCTACAACCAAAATTAAGTGGTTCAATATCTCAAAAGAAAACGGAAAACAGTTAACATCAAAACTCCAAAACTGGATGCTAGAAAATCTCCAAAAAGAAGATACACAAAACCCAACTGAAATGTGGAAAGCATTTGAACAGGTATGTTTACAGGAAGCCAAACAACATCTGGGAGTCTCCAAGGGTAAACTGAAAATAAAGAAGGAATCGTGGTGGTGGACAAATGAGCTGCAAACGTGTCTAAAAGAGAAGAAAACTGCTTTCAGAAACTGGTCAAACTGTAAGTGCGATGGCGAGAAAGAGCAACTCCGGATAGTGTATAAACAAGTCAAAAAGACAGCAAAGAAACTAGTTGCCTCTGCACAACATGAGGCATTGAAAGAGCTGTATGATGACCTAGAAACACCAAATGGGGTGCAAAGAATTTACAAAATCGCAGCACACAGGAAAGAAAGGGCCAAATCAATTAGAACACCCAAATACATAGAAGACACTGACGGTGAGTTGATCACAGACGAAACCAAAATATGTCAAAGATGGAAAGATTATTATTCTACATTACTGAATGAAGAATTTCCGAGAAGAACTCAAGTGTCAGAGCAACCAGTGCAGGGGCCAGTTGAAGAAATCACTCAAACAGAAGTTCAAGTAGCCATATCACAAATGAAAGTGGGGAAAGCAGTGGGTCCAGACAATATTCCAGTTGAATTATGGAAAGAATGTGGTGAAGTAGGACATAAATGGCTGTGCACTCTGTACAATAAAGTACTGAATGGAGAACCAATGCCAGAAAACTTTAGGCAGAGTTACCTTCTTCCCTTTTACAAAAATAAAGGAGACTCTAGGAAGTGCGACAATTATAGAGGGATAAAGCTTATGTCTCACACCATGAAAATATATGAGAGAATTATCAACACACGAATAAGGAATATTGTAAAAATACACGACGATCAATGCGGTTTTGTGTCGGGAAAATCAACAATAGATGCTATTCAAACAGTTAGAATAATAGTTGAAAAACATCGAGATGCAAAAAAAGATTTGCACATGGTATTTATAGACTTGGAAAAAGCATTTGACAGGGTTCCCCGAAGCCTGATATGGGCGGCATTGAGAGCCCACAATGTACCAGAAGGATATGTGCTCTCCATACAAGATATGTATACAAACGTTGAAACTCAAGTAAGATGCACATCAGGGACATCACCAAAATTTCCAATTAAAGTGGGGGTACACCAAGGATCTGTCCTCAGCCCACTGCTATTCATAATGGTCATGAATTATCTAACAAGTCAAGAAATGAACAGTATTCTCAAGACTATGCTTTTTGCAGATGATGTAGTACTGATAGCAGATAATCATTGTGACTTACAGAATAGCCTGGAAAGATGGAGAAAGATCCTGGAGGATAATGGCCTAAAAATTAGCAGGAAAAAGACTGAATATTTGTATTTACCATTTGAAGACACAAACGCTGTAACTCCTTCGATGCAACTGGATGGAGTAACATTAGCCAACTGTGATTCATTTAAGTATCTGGGCTCACTAATACACAGAGACGGAGGATGTGCAGCGGATGTCATCCATAGAATAGGTGTGGGATGGATTAAATTTAGATCCGTAACAGGAATATTGTGTGACTCCAAAATACCTATAAAACTGAAAGGAAAAATATACCAGACCATTGTAAGACCCGCAATAATGTATGGCTCCGAATGCTGGACTATGTACAACTCCTACATTAGGCAACTTGAAACAGCAGAAATGCGAATGCTTAGATGGTCGGCAGGAGTATCATTAAAAGATAAGATCAAAAGTTCACGCATTCGTGGTAGCCGGGTGTCACAGACATAAATAGCAAGCTGGAAGAACGACAGTTGAGATGGTATGGACATATAAGACGGAGACCATCAGACCACACTGTGAGGCAGGCAATGTCTATGGAGCTTCATCGACAGTCATCCAAAGGAAGACCGAAGAACTCCTGGACGACTCAATGTTCCAAAATTCTTCGAAGAAACGGCCTGGATGAAGGCGATACCCAGAACAGAAGATATTACAACCTGAGAACGAGAAGAGCCGACCCCAACAGTCTACCTAGGCAATGAGTTGGGACAGCGCAAAGGAAGAAGAAGAGATTTGTCAAAGAATTTGTATATAAAAATGCAAAAAGCAGTAATTTTAAATACATGTAGGATTACAAAAGATTTTTTAAATATTTATATTGAGGGATCAGTAGGATTTATAGGTTCAATTAGAAATGCCACAGAGCCGAACCCTCTGATATGAAAATATCTGGAGTCGGTGAATTATATTCCCATTTGGTCTCTAGTAGGTTGACATGTTGTTCTTGTATTGTTTTGTATTTATAATACTTATATAGTGCAATTGCATAGCGTGGATTCACTAGATGATCATTTGGGAAAGTGTATGAAAGGGTTTAGTTTTTCCTTCTTTTTTTTTTTTTTTTTTTTTTTTGTTTTTTTTGTTTTTTTTTTTTTTTTTTTTTTTGGGGGGAAAATTTAACCCGGACATTTAAATCTGGTGCATAAAAAATATTGTAATAATAAGTTGATAATAGTACATATTATAAGAAATAGTAATTTAATTATTTGATAATATAAAGGGTTATTTATGTGCTGAAACTCGTTCCAGAACTCGCGACTGCGAATGGCGCGATGTCATACTCGTAATTGAAACTTTGAATGCAATATTTTCCATCGCATTTTTTTTTCTTTTATAGTAATTTAGGTGAATATAAAGATTTTTCTAAAAAATATTTGTATTAAGCGTAACCAGTGATTTCGAAAGTTTACCAAAAATAGGCGCTGCAACAGTAAAAAATAACTAGGTTGATTAATTGATGAACTTTGATGTCGTTGTATGCGGCCCTCTACTTGAAAAGTCTGTAAACCCCTGATTTGCAATCGCATTCGTGCCAGTTCGGTAGATAACGGAAAGTGTCGAACTACCCCTCCCGCAGGCCTGAGATGAACACGAATTTCGAATATATTTGTAAGGCATGGCGCCTCTATTGTATATCTCTATGGCTTATACTTGGTTATAAATATGTTGTTGATGATGTGATAAATATTGAAAGATTATCAACATACAAACAATATTTATTTAAAGCTGTTTGTCAGCGCTTCTCAGTTGGATTATAATCTAACATACTTTAAATATTTATATTCTTCATCAATGTTTACATCTGGAATTTTAATTTTTGATTATTATTTCTTTATTCATAAACATACATTTTTTCAGGTATACAGTTTTTCAAGGTTTTCGACTGCCACTCTAGGCACATGACCGTACTATGGTAATTGAAGTATGTATATATACCTAATTATAAAATGTAATGATTTCTAGTTCGTTTTAATACCTATTCATTCAATTATTTTCTCTATTTATTTAATTTAATTTTCTGTATCCAGAGGGGTTTTTGCGAGATTAGTGTATGATACTGAAACACGGTTTTTATATAAAAAAGATAAAGATAATATGGATGGTAGGTATAGGTAAATTTACGTAATAATATGTACAACAGTAAAAGAGAAAGTTTTTAAATTGTAGGTGGCGTAGAAATAATAATAATAAATTTACAGGCGTCGGATTGACTGCGATTAATAAGTAATAAGTGACTAAGTGCATGTTACAGCAATAGAAAAAAATGAGAATGAGTTTGTAGATTATAGATTGACCAAAAGGATAGAAAAATAAATGCATTAATATTATTCACGTACGTAAAAATATTATTTAGAAAATAATGTTAAATATGAGTAAGTATGTCGATATTTGAGGTGCATTTGTTTCCATGTGTATGAAGGCCAGGGATTATTATTATGTTCTTTACGTAGTAATTTTTTAGTTCATAATATCTTGTATACAATCGTGTATATGAGGTTTTCTTTTTCTACGTGGTTGTATTTATAATAGCTTACTATTTTTACCTTATGCCATCACTTCAACGTGTGCTTTTTATTTTTTTTGTCATAAATATGATTTTTTTTTCTTCACTATGTATATTCTTTATCCATTTCAAATTATTGTAATTCCTATGTAAAAGCCGTTAATTCATAATAAATAAATAAATTGGCGAAATTTTACTAAGCCCAAGGTAAAGCCAATAAATGCTGTGATCCTTATCATTCGGAACGTCAGATACCAAAGATTTTTTTGACACGAAATGTTTCAGAATTTTACGAAACGGAACCCTTTTCTCCATTAAAGTAGGTCTCTTAAAAAAACGAGTGTGCTTTAGACCACACGACTGAAGTAAAACTTCACCAACTTATAAAATAACACATGATATTGGTTTGACATATTGTTTTAATTTGTAGCCAGGGTTCAAACCCATTATGAATTTAAATTAAGAGAATATTACTATCAACAAGTTATCTCATTTGTCCAGCAATAGTATGTCTCTGTAATAGAATAATTTTTTGTCTTCTATCCCCTCTCCACAGAAAAGGAAGTACACTTAATAAAAAAACCTTATGCTCGTAAAAAAACCTCACTTCTTAACAAAAACTTGCGCTGAAAAATTAAAATACCATTGAACCCTTGTCCGTTGGGTGGAGAAAAAGTTATTGTCGTCAATTTATAAATATCAAATCATAACAATAAAAAACGAAGAATTTAAGTTATCAAAAGTGCTTCATTCAAAAAACCAGTCTACCATTTTATTCCTTTGTGAAGACCTAAATAGTTTACACATTTTTTTTTTTTTTTTTTTAATTTTTTTTTATTTAGAAGAAAAGTAAATGTTTACAATAATAAATAATACAATAATAATACCCAATTAGTAGAGAAATATTCTCGGGTCTAATTGGGGAGCTAGTCTAAGTACTTATATTTAGAAAACAATGAAAATAAAATACTGTAAGATATTACAAAAATTTTACAATTAGAAAAATACATATAATTATTGAAATAGAATATCAACAAAATATTGGCAACAGATTATATCTGAAAATCATCGATACCAATAAGATAATCTCTTGCTTATCTGTAAAAATACAATGCGAGTTTTTTTTTAAATTTATTGTAGTTTTTCTCACTTTTTATTGCATTGGGTAATTCGTTATATAGCTTTGGGCCTAAATATTCATAATGGTGTTGTGCAGCTGTCGTGTTGCATCTAGGTACATATACGTTCCCACATGTTCTAGGTCTTATACTTCGTATTGAGGACACTTCAGATTCTTTAAAAACTGTTAAAATAGCGCTTTTTTGAAATAGTTTTGAAACCGGTAGGACCTTAAATTTTTCAAAAAGTTCGCTAGTTGGGAAAATTCTTGGTTTTTTAATAATAACTTTGATGATAATTTTTTGTGTTGTTACTATCGGATAAAGATTATTCTTATAGATGCATCCCCATGCGATTATACCGTACTGCAATATTGACTGCACAAAAGCAAAGTAAACCATTTTAATATTTGAATGACTTAGGATATTTCTTAAACGTATAAAAATGTAAGTAAGTTTTCTAATTCTTTTGACACAGTTTTCGACATGTTTCTTAAATTTCATGTTACTTTCTATAGTGATCCCTAGATATTTGACATCTGTGGTTTTCTTAAGGATTTTACAATTATCGTTACATTTTCCTCCTATACACGAACGACTGTGCACTATCACTCTAATATTGAAGTCAGTTACAGGATCAGTAAAGTAAAAAGGTATATATGATGTTTTTTCTACATTAAGACTGAGTAAGTTATCATCAAACCATTCCTTCAATATGTTAATGTCAGCATTAGCAGCTGTATTCACTCCTGTCCATGTTATTCCTTCGATTATGATTACTGTGTCATCTGACGACCTCCGTAGTCCAGTGGCTAAGACTCTTGACTCACATTCCGGAGGTCGCGGGTTCGAACCCGGCATGCGCAAATAAATTTTATTTGATTAATTTGTGTTATTTCACAATTAATTCATTTAAAATAATATATAGTATATTTGCGGCATGTTCCAGAGTGGAAGATACTATTAGTATCGCCCTGGTGTAAGACCACCATTCAGAATTGAAACGTTGCTTGAAAATGGCTTTAGCCGTGTTTAGTGACCAGATCTGAATAGCCAGGTACTTCCCAACCTTCCTCTTCCACACCTCCTTCCACTCCCCACTACCTTCAGCCTCACAACATACCCCAATTGGGGATGCCATAGTCTCACTGGCTCCAGACGGGAGCAGTTGAGATTCTTGTGCGGTATACACTGTAAAAAAAAAAAAAAAAATATGAGATGACATTTCCATTAAGAGGGAGACTGAACACGTCATTGACATATATAAGGAAAAGTATAGGCCCGATTACCGTGCCTTGTGGAATTCCATATTCAGAAGTCAAGGGTTCACTTAATGAACTATTTAGTTTAACGTATTGTTCTCTATTTTTTAAGTAACTCTGGAACCAAGATAAAGCTTTGTCTTCCAGTCCAATTTTCTCTAGCTTAGCGATCAGCCTAGAATGCGACACACTATCAAAAGCCTTTTTTAGATCGATAAATATTCCCAGACACTTCTGTCGTCTATCTAAATTCCCCATAATTAGAGAAGTCAATTTTGCAATGGCATCATGAGTCCGTAGTTTAGGTCTAAATCCATATTGGTTAGAATGCAGATTTTTTTCTTCTTCTAGAAATAGGAAAAGTCTCTTTTTAACTATTTTTTCAATTATTTTAGAAATGTTAGATGTCAGATATATTGGCCGGTAGTTAGTCATTTCCTCTGGGTTGCCAGATTTAAAGATCGGACTAATTACAATTTTTTTGTAATTATTTGGAAATCTTCCAACAGAAAAACTTAAATTAATGATATGCACGATAGGTATTTTTAGAAAGTCTTAAGGATTTTTTATGGTTTCTACTGTTATTCCATCATATCCCGGCGCTGAGCCACCTCTCAGTGAACTAATTATATTTAAAACTTCCGGTTCCGAGGTGGGTTCAAGAAATTGCATTTTATTTACATCTATTAAATTTCTCTCAATAACCTCAGTGGTGTTGTTAGCAGCTAAAGGGTTAATTTGTTGTGCAACGACCATGGGGTGACCTATGACCCTGGGGTGACCTACCAACCATGGTGTGACCTACGACCGTGGGGTGACCTACGACCTTGGGGTGACCTACGACCTTGGGGTGACCTACGACCTTGGGTTGACCTACGACGTTGGGGTGTCCTACGACCTTGGGGTGACCTACGAACTTGGGGTGACCTACGACCTTGGGGTGACCTACGACCTTGGGGTGACCTATGGATGATTATTCAATAAATGATTTCTTGTGCTCGCACCTCTCTCTCTTGCCCCTACAGTAATATACGAAACGTAACTCACTCTCTTTCTATCTTCACTAACTTATATCTCCCTCTCAACTTCAATTGTGCGTTAAGGCCCGGCCGTTCGCCTCGCCCAATCACCGTTCGCATCGATCACCGTTCTCATCGATTACCGTTCGCATCACACCTTTTCGTAACGCATTCACCAGCTTACTCCCCAAGTCGAGCGTGCGCAAAGAAGTTTTACTTAAAAAAATCACTGAATTAAATATATAATATGCATACAAGTACATGCACATTGTATACCTTATACCTATCACCAAAAGTCACATAAAATCGCCTACCAAAGCACTTTTAACTCTTGATCGCTTCACAAGTAACTTAACTCCCACTGGTGGGCGAATTTGCCCAGATTGGGAATCAAAGGATAGACAGAACAGGTAGCGAATTGCTATTTGCATAGAACAACGCTTTTTGTTGCGATAAAGCTTTTCTACCTGTCCGAGAAGCGTTGCGCGTCATTTACCAAACAACTGAATACAAATTACACGTCACTGTCTCCAATCAATCCACTACGCGCTGCACATCGACTGCGTAGCGCATAGATGGCGAAGAGAATCCCGCGCTTCAATGGGAGATGATAAATAATTTTACACTAGATCCCGATAAACAAAAAAGGATTTTGTTGACGGAACAAACAAATAACAATGAATTTTATGAAAATAAAATGACTTTCAGCCAACATGGCGAAAATTTTATAGAATTGATAAATAACAGTGATAAATAATATTATACTAGATCGCGATAAATAATAAACAAAAATTTTAACAAAACAAAAAACGACTTCAAAAAATGCACTAAAAAGTAAAAAAATAATTTCGTATTCTTCTACAACTTCATTATCGACTTACTTTTTCTACTCATCAATATGTAGGTACGATTGTCATTTTTGGAATCGGTGTCAGTCATGGTAGGTTTGTAACTACATACATAGTTATAGGTGAGATTTGCTTGTGTCGCACAAGTGACTTGACGAGGCGAGAGCGCGGCCGCGGCGTGAGGGGAGCTGTCAAGTAAACACGCCGCGCCGGGCCGGGTACCTTTGCTGACACCGACTCCAAAAATAACAATCGTACCTACATATTGATGAGTAGAAAAAGTAAGTCGATTATGAAATTGTAGAAGAATACGAAATTATTTTTTTACTTTTTAGTGCATTTTTTGAAGTCGTTTTTTGTTTTGTTAAAATTTTTGTTTATTTTTTGATTTTTAGTGAATCCGAAGTACACTAATTTGTCTGAATATGGGTAGATCTACTAAACGTGCTGCTCATATGAGACAGACATAATTTGACCATAACGACATTAGGGTCAAATTAAGAGATTCGGCCGAGTTTCGTTTATTTGCTCCTAAGAATTGAAGAGTTCCGTTACTTCGTCATGGATCCGATAATCAGAACCTAACCAAACTCTCATCAATTTATCCTTGAAGTACATCCTTTCCAATAAAAAAAGAATCATTGAAATCGGTTGGCGTGATATTGAGTTATTCGTCCATTTGTCGCGCACATACTTTATGCAAATTTAAGACTTATATGATTTTCTCATGGATGCCATTGTCAGAACTAGACCAAATTAAAATGGGACTACATGGGAAGCACCAGCTTTCAAATAAAAAAAAATCATCAAAATCGGTTTACCCAGTCGAAAGTTCTGAAGTAACAAACATAAAAAAAAAAATTAAAAAAAAATACAGTCGAATTGAGAACCTCCTCCTTTTTGAAGTCGTTTAAAAAAAGGATTTTGTTGACGGAACAAACAAATAACAATGAATTTTATGAAAATAAAATGAATTTCAGCCAACATGGCGAAAATTTTATAGAATTGATAAATAACAGTGTGAAAACCTTACTTATAAAATAATACAATCTAATCTGGTATAAAGAACAGAAATAATAACTCAATCAATCGTTTTTACAGTGGAAGAAAGTATATTTTTTACATCCGTGAACTTGAAATTTCTCATGGAATTTCAAAATATTCATAAGGTTCTTTGAATGTGCAATATATTTCATGATTTTCAAGACGTCGGAGTCATGCGTCAAAAAAAAATTAAAAACTGGATTGTTTATTGGAATTTTTAAAAATTAAAAAAGTGGTTTGTAAATTGGAATTTTTTAATGCCGAACAAAAAACATTACAAAAAACTCCCCTTTTTATCTAGTTTGTAAAAAAATAAATTATTATTCCGGAGACTAAAAATATTAGATTTTGAATTCATTGTTTGCGCAATATAATCGTTGTTTTCTTGGATCTCCTACGCATACACAAACAATTTATAACATTATTGTCAACAATCTTTCAAAATTCATTGTACCTACTGTATAACTGCGAAATAAATAAACTGTGTTCTGTTCAGAGAACACAGACTTCTGACAGAGTGAGGTTCGAGTATATAAATAATATAGTCAAAGTTTTTTGTAAATTGGTTTTGTGTAAATTGGCTTGCAAGCGGGTGGTGCGGATTTGATTTGAATGCAAAGGAAGGTCACTGTCTATATTTGATTTCGAAAACTCTGTGTTAAGCCCGTGCATCGCCGGGGACTTCAGCTAGTACTAATTAAATTTCCTTTTATCAGTTTTTAATTTATTTACCTGTATTTTAATTTACCTCACAAGAGTCCCAGCTGCTACTGTCTGGAGCCAGTGAGACTATGGCACTCCTAATTGGGGTATATTGTGAGGCTGAAGGTAGTGGGGAGGGGAAGGAGATGGGAGAAAAGGAAGGTGGGGAAGTACCTGGCTATTCAAATCTGGTTATCAAACACGGCTAAAGCCTTTTAGAGGAACGTTTTTATCTCTAAATGGTGATCTTGCACCATTACTGAAAGTAACTTCCACTCTGGAACATGATAAAAATATACTAATACCTACAATATTTTAAATCAATTAATTGTGAAATATCACAAATTAATCAAATAAAATTTGTTTGATCACGCCGGGTTTCGATCCAGCGACCTTCGGATTGCGAGTCAATTTCCTTCGGTTTATGACAAAATTACACAACCAAAAAATAAAGATTTCCAGAACACAAGAGAATAAGTAAGTCGTTACTTCTACGTCTCGTAGAATCCAAACAGTATTCGTAACCCGGGTGTTTTGCTTTAAAAAGCTATCAATATATTTTTACGTTTACACAACTATATCTCGAAAAATGTCATTCGTATTTTTATTAAAAAGTGTGTTCAAATAGCAATGGAAGTACTTTTTTGTTATCCATCCTCTTTAGATTCACATTTAAATGTTTAGAAAAAGAGAAGTTTTTAAAATGAAAATATACAACAAGATGAAATTCTCTCAAAATTGAATTGAGTTACTTCGGCAGAGTCCCGGGGGATTGCTTCGGAGAGAACAGTTGGAAATAAAATCAGATCCCTTTTCAAAGAGGCGCAAAAGTATTGTATTATTATAAAGACCGTCCTGGGAAAAACAAATCTACTTCTTTCAGATAAAACTAAATTAAAAAACAAACTTTAGGGTTTCGTTCAAGAAACATCATATAAATGTATAAATATTTTAGACAGATATTTAATAATCCGCCCATGTACCAATTTTTCATAGCATTTTCTTCAACTGAAGTCCCTGACGTTGTCTTGGTTTTACAAGTTTTTTTTTAAGAGTTTTTCGAAATTACATGTGGAGAGAAATTTTTCCCTTATTTTGTAAAATCATGAAGTATAAATAGTTGATTTAAGGTATGGAAAACGGGGTGCTTTTTACGTAGATAATAACCTCCCTGTTTTGAAGGCCAAGAGAACAAAATTATGTACATCAACCTTGGAATAAAACTGTTGATTTGTATAAATTAAATCCACAACGGGACACATTTCTTATGAAAAATAAATACGGGGCTCTGGACCTCCGTGGTCGAGTGATATGACGATCCGGAGCTTTCGGGCAAATAAATTTCATTTGATTCAATTGTGTTATTTAATATTTTAATAAAATATTAAAACAATCGAACGATATTTTGTTGAAAGCCAATAATTTATTAAATGGTTAACGGAAAACTAAAATTCACATAATAAAGCTTAGCAAACGCCGATTATTCCAAATATTTTTTTTATAAAGTGGACCATGAGATGATGGAGCCCATAAAATATGAAAATAAATTCATGTGGAGACGCAAAATTTATGCCAGAAAAATTATATAATTTGAAATATTGGAAATATGCGTGGAAATGGCTAACTTTAGTTTGCCAACATTTAAACTAAGAATAAACAAAAGAAAATATTCACGTTTATTGAAATAACCTTTTTAAATAAATTTGAGGGTTATACCCGTCAACGTAACTAAACGAAAATAACTATGAAAGGCGAAATGAAACTAGAAACCAAATAAGTTACGGTAACAAAAATTATGATTGAATATTCATTTAAACTTTTAGAAAAATTCACTAGGATTCCCATATTAGTCCAGTCAAGGAAGGAGGTGTAGAATGCGTGAGCCGGAACCTAAGCGATTCCTCCAGAAACTTGTTCAGGGTACTAAGGGTGTGAACATACTTAAAGTCCTGACGTCTAGGTGGAGAGCTAAGGGGGGAGAAGGTCCCAATTTTCGGGTTTTCGCTTATATCTCGAAAACGGTGCGTCGCAAATGAAAATTTTCTGGGAATAAGTAAAAGTTCATAAAATTATCTACAACTTTTCTTTACATAATTTTAGAAATCCCAGCCATTTTTTGAGTTACGCACTCCACAAATCTAGATATTTTTGAAAAAAAATCATTTTACCTCACATTTTTCATCAAACATTCTTTCATTTCGTCTGAAATATTCATCAAAGAAAGAAATTTATCGGCATAAGTTGTGGAGAATTTAATTCCTTTTCGGAATATATATATATATAATATATAAAATAATTTCCCTCAGGGCTTATGTCATCTGAGATGCAGTGTGGAGGGTCTTGTTGAGGAGAGGAAGGAATGAACATTGGTCTTGAAGAGACCCATGTTGTAGGAAGGAGGAAACACAGAGGCCCGCAAATCGTTCCACAGCCGAGCTGTTGAACACAAGAACGAGTGGAAGAAGCGACCCATTCTCATGTGATAAATGTCAACTGTGTACATATATTATGTTGGGCAGGCGTTTGGCGCGTTTCCCGACTATGCACCGGTGCCGAGGGGATCAATGACGCAAGTTAATGGACTATTTAAATAAAATCGGCTATGTGTATTAGAGTCACCATTTAAGTTACAAACAAATTAATTAAGAACTTTGTAATCATTTCAAAAGATAGAAGCAAAAAATATGAAAAAAAACTTGAATATTATTTTTTATGAATTTTAAACATGAGATCGACGAAAATCGTTGTCAAATAAATAGGGCCAAATGGGCAAGATAGTAAAGGCACTGTGTCCCGGTAAGACAAGAGATCCTAGGTTCTTAGTTCCTTGTTGGGGGGCCGTTTGAAATACTTCCGTCAATCAGAAGTATTTCAAAATAAACGCCTAATCTAACGTATTTTGCAACCAACATTGTATCGTGGGGTAATTTCTACAACTAGGCAACTCCGAACCTGTTAATAAGGTTCCCAAATCATCAATCTACGATTTAACAATACTTATCAGTATAAATATACAATAAACGATTTATCAGATTGATTACTATCTTAATTTCCCAATAAATCTGATTTCAGAGTTACCTTGTTGTAGTAATAACCCCACGATATTATATTGCCTGACCCGAGAGTTTGCAAAAAATGCCGAAAACATGTTTACCATGCAGAAATAAAAATGTTATGCAATCACGTTTTATTCCCTTAACATTACTGAAGGGTTATTGTTTTAAATCACTGACTTATGCACTTGCGCTATGGTTGTTCTGCTGGTATTGAAATGTAAGATGCTCCATAAAATCAATAATCTCATCTGGATGAGTATTCACGAACTCGGTTCTTATATAATTTGTCAGCTTTCGTGTATCATCCTTGTTTAATTTTTTTATTTCCCATGACCTTTCACTTCTTCGAACTTATATACCTTCTTCACAGCATCCTCAAAAGTAACACAAGCTCTCTTTTATGGAGTTAATAAAAAAAAACATAATAGTTCGAGTGGGTTATATTTTATTTGAAGTCGTATTCCAACTATTTCAATATCTTTACACAAATTCCCCGTAACTTTTTTCATTTATTTTTCTGATTCCATTTGAAATTCTGCTAAGTCCTAAGTCTAATATTGGTTGGTTAGAAGCACGTTGTAACCGAATACCGCAGAATATATTGTTTTTAAAATGCTTGAATTTTTATCCAAATTTTTAATATAAATGCTCCTTTAGTATGTATGAACGGGATCAAAGCCAGTGTTGTAACTATTGCCGATAGGGCAAAATCTTTCAACCCAACATATAATCAACCAATGCGAAAGTAGTTTCAACAAAGCACAAACTAAAACTACTTTGAATTATTTTTGTTTGAAATTTGTCAACCCAACAATTTTAAAGACATTCGATTCTAAAACGGGGAATAAGGTTTTGAACAAAATTAAAAAATATGGCTCACTATCACGTCATTTTAATCAAGAGTGCGCATTAAGGACGGACCGCGCACTTTATTCACAATCAAATACGATCTCATCCAAATTTTTCTATTGTACCAACAATTGACATGATCCGATGCAAGTAGGTAATTGTAATTGTAAATCACTTGGCCGTACTATGTATGCCTCTGATGTCTCCAATTTCTTCTTCCAGAATTAAATGATATTGTATACAAATTGACAAATTGCCAGCATAAAATAGGAAAGAATTGATTTAGTCTAGCAATGAATTTTTTTCAGAATTTCGACACTCAAGACTGAACACGCTGGACCTTTTTCACGACTTTAAGATGAGTATCAGAAATCCGATACTTATAAAATTACGATGATTACGATGCATCAAGAAAATATTGCAATAACTCAGACTAAAAGATGAAAACCGAAACAAAATAAGTACTTAAAGATTCGAAGTAAACTTAACTTTTCATTCAGATGAAAATTTTGTTAAGAACTTACAACAGTGGATGATCATCCGAATTCTAACACAGATGGCCGCCTTGGTTGGGAAATAGAAATAAATATCAGCTACTACTATCATGAGATGGGCTATAAACCAAACATCGTGAATCGCAAGATTGAAGAATTTTTAAGAAGGCTTTAATTCAAAGCCGGAAAGCATAAAGCGTATAAGGAAAATAAAATGTTTATTTATTCGTAAGCATATTTCCTTGAATTACAACGGTTTCCGATTGTGTGTTTCCATGGCAAACATTTTTTTCATATATTATGATTACTTTGGACATGCAAACACTTCTAAAATTGTTTTGAAGCAAAGATAAATTAAATACACCTAATATTCATGAGCTTTAATATTACAACCAATATTGTAGCATGATTTTATAGTCGGGAGATAAAACATGGTATTTTTGCGAAAAACCGAATAAAATTCGTGGAATTTTGTTTTCGTTGAAAGGAAATATTAAACAAAGAATTTTCAATCTACTTTCCGATGAAAAAATTGAGATATAAACGACCTGCCAAAAATCGCGCCCTGGGGCAAGGAAAACTCTCGCAACGTCCGTGACCATAACCCAAAATCCTATTCCCGATATGAAAATTTAACATAGTCTTTTGCTCTTGTGCCGGTTCAGAGGCGTAACGGAAAAGGGGTGGGGGATGTTCACTTTTATGAAACTGAAATAAGCTTGAAGTTGTGCAAACGTGGCTTGCTGAAATTCTAAGAGGTGCAATCTAATATCTCCCTAATAATAATAATAATAGTGTAATAATGTGTAGCGCCGTTTTTGTGAAAAATCACCTCAAGGGCGCTAAGACTTGAAATACTGAAAAAAATATTATTAGAATGAAAATAATATCTCAGTTCATTACGAATTCCAAAAAAAACAGTTTTTTTTTCATTTAATCTCAAAAAAGTCCTCAACACAGTATCCCCAAAAATGTACTGAGGATAATTATTTTTCTAGGGGTCTCCTGCGTGTAATTAGGTTATACAAAAAAAAGTATTTAAAATCACGAATAGAAAACGAGTCATTATTATTTTTATTAAATTATTACTACATACTAATAAATTCGTTTGTCGGTGCATGGGTGCGTGATTTGAAATTGTAATCTTGCGTAGTCCGTAAAAGTATTAAAGTTCAATGAACTTTCACTTTTCACCATTTGAACTGTAATAATAAGTATAAATTATATCAGACAAGCGATAAAGTACCTAGGTAGCGAAAGTATTTCACAGATTTATTTTTTAAATTTTATATGTGTATTTCATTTGTTTAGATGTTTGACAGATGCTTAGATACGTTGCAGAGGCAAAGGGCTTGGTTTTACTGAATAAGTTCCAGCAGAAGTAATTTAGCGGTCTGTTCAAATAACTATTTCATTAATTTTTCGAAGAAAACTTCTTCTAAAAGGTTGTTACTTTGTGATGTCATTATTTATTTATTAAAAGAAAATAACTTAGTTTACATCACTTTATTTTTTATATTTTATACTATCAACATGTTTCGTGAACCATGTTCACTTCTTCAGGAATAAAAGTATACTAAAGTTAAAATATGATCATAGCTTTGACATAAATTCAGGTCTTCAAATATTACATACAGGATATAAAACATCGCAAATCAATAATTTAGAAATTTTAGAAATAAGAAAAAATGTAAATTCCAAAGCTGACATAATTAATAAGCAAAAAATTTTTGTTAACCCTGTTTTAAATATCTTCCCACTTAACCGGCCTTTCTAATAGCTTGGTAATCCCCAATTTTTCGAAACTCCCACCATTGTCAACCCTTCCCCCTCCTTCAATTTCTTCTTCTCTCCATATGTAATCTATAATTAATTTTTTAACTTTAGTATACTTTTATTCCTGAAGAAGTGAACATGGTTCACGAAACAAGTTGATAGTATAAAATATAAAAAATAAAGTGATGTAAACTAAGTTATTTTCTTTTAATAAAACTATTTCATTATTTCGCCCCTATTTTTTGAATTGTTATCCTTTTCATAAGCGGTGCTATGTTTTTGTTCGATTAGTATGAATTTTATGGGTTTGTATATTTATAACGCCATTGGATAGGCGTCGTAATTTTTCAATTTTATTAACGACCAAAAAGTAAAGTTCTTCTTTTAAAAAGCAACGATTCTGAGGCATACATATATTTTTAAATACGCTGAGCTTTTCAAATACTATAATTATAATTGCCATGATTTTCCGGGGTCTGCGCTATTATGATTATAAAAAAATAATAAAGAAAGATTTATCGAAGGAACAATCTAGTGAACGTCTAACATTGGCCTCGGAAAATTAAAATATGTGATATCGAAAGGTTCTTTCAGAGTTCAGGATATAAGACGTGAAAGAGAAAGATGTAGCGCATTACGGCTGCGAAATATTGCGACTGGTGCGACTGCAGTTTTCCAAAGTTGTTCCGTACACAGTCTACTCTGATGAAAGTGAACTTACTATAAGGGAGGGCAACAAAGGACAAACATCCTCTCAAAAACGCAAAATCCGTTTAAAAAGTCTTAAGTGTTATTTTCGCTTGAACAGAAAATTCTAGAAAGTAATCTTTATTGATTTGAATAAAAATCGATGTCGCCAATGTACAAATAGGCCTCAAATAATTTTAGGTTTGGAACATGTAATCACGCTTATAATACTCTTTTATAGGCATACTCGTATCTCATTTAAAAAATCAAAGTGTGTAATTCACACACGGTAGAAGTGGAACTAGAAAGACGCAGGATGTCGCTTTTTTTCTTTTGCCCGTTTATTTTAAAGTGGTTTGAAGATTGGATATTTATTTACAAAAATAAAAATGTTTTTTTTTTGGATTTCGTAGGATTCGAACCTCCGTTCTCTGGATTTATCTGGCCGCTGAGATTTGCGAGATTTGCCTTATACCGCTGCGTTCCGAACGCTTGCGCGGAGTTGTGAATTTACCGCATTATATATTATTAGAACAGGACCCGTCATATAATAAATTTTAGTAACGCATTTCCGTTTCTTCCAAATTTTAAATCGCTAATCACTAATTTATGTTTCACTTAAAAAATATGTATTCATTCAGTACTTCTTAGTAATTGAACGTCATATTGTTTCATCATAAACTGCATCATTTCGTGGGATTTGTTATAAATTTATTTACTTATACTGGATTTTACTTTTGGTTTTCACTTATGTCTGAACAATCCATTTATAAAAACTTAGTTATTGCAAAGATATTATCTTCATCATATTTTGACGATTTGTATTGCGCCGTTTTTATGAATAATCATCTCAAGGGCGCGGCACTTAGATACATAAAATTATAAAAATCAAATAAGTGGTTTATACAAAGTTAAATTATTTCATTTTTCTATAATGGATAACCACAAAGTAATAGCTACATTCAAAAATTATAAAAATCTATTTAGTAAAAGCTTTCGTAGCACAATTTATATGTTTTAGATCCCCTGAGTCCCTCTAAGTATTTGTCAATAGAAAACAGCGTAATCAAAGAGAATTTATAGTGCAGGTGAATATTGCAATGAGCGTTTGGTACGATCTGAAAGTTAGCCCCAACCTTACCGTGTCCATGTCCAGTTAGTACTTGACTACCTGCTTGTGTTTGAAAATAATATATTCCGTATGCCTTTAGGCATGTAACTGTACGCAGAGAAAATATAAAATAACATCTCACAATACGTTGTGTTGTATATTAGCGGGCGTTTAAAAAAATCATATATTTTTAAATTTTAAGAGCGATAAAAGGGTGCCAGATGGGTTCAAAACGGCATGTTTAATAGTTTTCAAATTTCTGATACTATCTTTTTCCTCCGGATTTACTTCAAAGTTTTAAAATTTTCATAAAAGTTACAATGAATCCTTCAAACCACATTTTTTTGTAATCTACCATAGCAAATGTAGTATATATTTATAAAATCATTCACAAAAAGTTCCAAGATTGAGACTCGCAAAATAAATTTGAGATTTACACGAATTTTGCTGGTCATTACCTTGAGTTAATTTGAATTATATTCATATGTTTTTTTAATAAATAAGTAAACAAAAATATTCCCTCTATTTTGTTTTATTCTGTTTTATTGAAAAATAGTTAATTTTTAATGGTTTATCTAACATTTTTTAAAGATTTAACAAGAGTGGGTTTTTCTCTATCATGTGAAAATTCAAAGTCAATCCGGAGGAAGAAGATGATAGGGGCAATACGTGTTCCTCTGGATGATTGTTCCTCTGGACAGTAGTGTTATTTCATAAACTATCAATTTTTGTATTACTGAAGTACCGCCAACAAATGCGCATTTTAAGTTGATAACACTGATTTAATCTCCATCCTCTCCTGTCAAAGCTAAAGTGAGAGACGATGATTATATTTTTTTCATCGAAAAAATTATTTTTTTTGGTTTTTATTGAGTGACTTTATGTTGTGAAGACTATATTAAGAGTTGTGTATTATTTAAACTCCACTTTGGAATGCATGTTTTTCCAAGAAAACGCGAGAAAACTTATATATTATATATATATATATATATATTAGAAAAATTACGTGATTTTATGTCCTCATTTAATACCCTTTTATCACTGTTAGACAAATCAAAACAAGTTTTTTTTAGTGACCGACCGAAGGTTCGGTTTCGGTTTCGGTTTCGGCAAGTTACGGCAAAAAAATCTAGTTTCGGCATCAGTTTCGGTTTCGGCAGATTTTCTGCCCAACCTTCGGCCGCACCGAAATTCAGCAAAAGATGTCAATAAATGGTATATTTAGTCTGAAGAATGTAGGAGATTGTAAACGCAATTTAAATTAAAATACTCCATTAATGAGGTCCTTTCTTTATACTGCACATAGTGTTGATTAGTGACAAATTTTTGTTCCAAGCAATAGTTAACATGTTTGTTAATTGTTAGTAACATAAAAAAAAGGTTTTTTGAACACACTTCAGTTATTGCTTTTTTATTTCATTTAACACATGTTGTTTGTAGAAGTGTAAAAAGTAAGCCAAACTTCAGTAAACAATAGATTATTAACACGTCTAAAAAAGTTTAGGTTTCGGTTTCGGTTTGGGCCGAAACTGAGACAGCTATCGAAGATTCGGTTTCGGTAGAAAGTACAGTTTTGGTCGGACACTAGAATTTTTGATACTAGAAGTCGTGACTCACCTTATTGTATGTGCAGCCAGTATTTTATATTTTACAAAATATCCGTAAACGATTTAACTGTCGAAATAAGAAACGCAGAGTAAAAATCAAAAAAAATATTTTTTTCCAAAATAAACTCGCATTATTTTCTCTTAATTTAAAATAAGAATTTAAAGTAAAGAACTTGGTATGTACAAATGAGCACCGCAACCAAAGCTGGCCTAAATATTTTACCCACACATTGTGTGTTTACAGCACTTCGAAAACTTGTAACAAAATTAAATTTTAAGATATAAAATATACGTTTTAAGATTTTCACGGCCAAAAGTATTTTCATCATTTGTTTTTGGGATGTTATGCCGTGTTGCACTACTTCCTTCTTTAGCCAACGCTGTCCGAAACGTTGGCTAAAGAAAGAGGTAGCGCAACACGGCATAACACCCCAAAAACAAATTACGAAAATACTAATACATATTATGTTTTATTTAAAAATATGACTATGTCAGACTGGCTTCAATTCAGCCTGATGTCAAAAATTCATCAAGAGAATAAGAAGTTCAACAAATTTTCCCCACATATTTTTTCGTTGATTTTATTTTAGGGAAATCAGCGGATTACTCATTTGTTCAAATGTGATTCACCTAACTGAGAAACTAATTAAAGATTTTCCCATTGTTCCTCAAAAACAAAAATTTTCTAAAAATTTAAAAAGAAACCGAACATTTATTTATAAAAGTTGAATTTTGAAAAAAAAGCTTTTTTCAAATCCTTTTTGCTTACAATTTAAAAAAATATTTTTAAGTGCCTTATTTATTTCCTCGAACTCAATTTTAGTTTTCATTTTCATCTAAAACTGCTAGAATCCCATCTACTGACTCTTTTTTCATGAAAAGTTTTAAGGCCCGATTGGATACTTGGATCACGAAAAACGTCCACAATACATTTTTTTTTATTTTTTTTTATTTAATAAATTTTACAAAAATTTACATGTTTTTGTGTAAAATAAAGTTTTTTGAAAAAAAAAAAACATTATTTAATACGTCTTACACCTTTTTTTTGAGCAAAGCTCGTGTTAAAAAGGCGGAGACAACGAATGTAGATATTAATTTTTATATAAGTTTAAATAATATATAATTTTTTTTTATATACATTTCTTGGGTTATTCTTTATTTCGAACAAAAAAGGTCCGTTTTTAGAATAAGGAACGCATTTATTCGTTTTTTTTCTATATTAACTTGACACAGGAAGCACTGAGAAAAAAATCCCTCAGGGCCTATGTCATCAACCTGGGTATTGAAGAGATCCATGTTGTAGGAGTCGGAAAATTCCACAATTAAGCTGTTGAACGACCCAATCTCATGTTGATTCGATAGATGTTGGGCGCGCGTTTGACGTGTTTCCCGACTGTGCATAAAAAAATGTTATGATGTAAATAATATACTTCCATTTTTTTCCAATGTTATTTTTTAATTTAATTTAATATTTTTATGGTAATACCTCACAAGAGTCTCAGCTACTCATGTCTGGAGCCAGTGAGATTATGGAATCCCCAATTGGGGTATGTTGTGAGGCTGAATGCAGTGGGGAGAGATGGGAAAGAGAAAGGTGGGGAAGTATCTGGCTATTCAGATCTGGCCACCAAACACGGCTAACGCCACTTCAAGCAACTTTTCAATTCTGAATGGTGGTCTTACACCAGGGCGATACTGAGAGTATCTTCCACTCTGGAGCGCGCCGCAAATAAACTATTCATTATTTTGAATGAATAAATTATGAAATCATACGTACTATTCAAATAAAATTTATTTGCGGACGTCGGGATTCGGTCCCGCGACCTTCGGATTGCGAGTTAAGAGCCTTACCGCTAGAACACGCTGGCAGTTTTATAGAAAATTTTAAATTGTTAATCTGTTTCTTTTTTTAAACTCTACCAATTTTAACAAATATATATATAGTATTGTTTGGTTTTGGGAGAGGTCTTTTTCCGCGCACTTTTTGGTTGACGCAAAAACGACCAGTACGCCCTTTGCGTTTCACCCACCTCAAGGTTCACTTTCGGTTGAAGCAAATTGGGACTGAAAACTGTAAGCAAATTTTTTTCGACAAAATGAAATATATACAGGGATTTATTCTCCGATACGAATCGGCGGCGAAAACTAGAAGCTCTACTCGAATCACTCGATTCGGCTCGGTTGTATTTCCCGCCGACAGATAGCGTTTCAAAAAAAAAATGACAAAAAAAGACTTAGCATTTTCCTCAAAGGAAAATGCTAGGTCTATGGTCAAAATCTTAGATGTCAAATTTTTAGCCTAACAAAACGGAACTCTCGGCGGTTTCGGTCGTTGTTTTTCGGAAAACGACATTACCGCCGAAAAACCGATTCCGGGCTAGATGTTTTTTGAAAATACGATAGCCGGATAGATTCCGCAACTTTTAACACCAATAAAACATATGATTCTCATATAAAATACGTCAGGAGATGCTGACGAAACACGAAATTTTCCGAAAAAAAATCATCAAAATACGCGCTCACAGATTCCATCGGAAGTTTAAATATTCCTGGCCAGTTCAAATTAATACGTTTTTCATTCGGGGTAGGTACCTACTTATTTCGGTAGTATTGCAAATATGATGAAAAAAGCTAAGATTGCCGGAATCTAAGGAAATGCGCAGGTACCTACCTGAATGGGTACCTACACAACGAATTAGGTTTTAATGCAATAAATACTACGGTAAGGTTGTTTCGATGATACAGAATAATGGAACTTTTTTTAAGTTAATTTTCACGTTCTGTGATGGTTCTACTCAAATTCTATTGTTTTATCATTACAGACCAGTTACATCACAAAACTGAAATAATTACAGAACTCGAACGGAACTTTATAGAACTGAAAATTTACTAGAAAAATTTAAAGAATTGTCAATTTTTTTTATTAATTATTATTTTTTATTTTTAAGTGTGTTCTATTTGAACATTGTTAAATAAAAAAAAAAATATATATATATATATATATATATATACATTACGCGTGTTCTAGGTAGGTACTTACTTGCGGGGACTTTTTTCATTTAAAAATCAAAACATGATATTGAATGAATTTATTTATAGTGAAAATTATTTTATGCTCAACAGCATAATGGCGTCGTTTTGGTGAAATATTACAACAAAGTACCTACTTAGTACTTACACTTGCAAAATGAAATACAATACAACTACAATAGTGAGCTCCGGCATAATGAAATTTTGCACTGCTAAACCGTGCAACCGATTGTTATTATTAATGGACTATTTGTGCGTAAATAAATTAATTATATACAGCGGGTACCCGGCATGCGTTGCGAGGCCACTTTAACTTCGGGGTCAACTAAACCGTAATGGTTCCCTACCAAGTCCCGGGAAACAACATTATAAAATTATGCACTTTATAAAATTATATACAACGGGTACCCGGCATGCGTTGCAAGGCCACTTTAACCTAAGGGTCAACTAAACTGTAATGGTTCCATCCCAAGTCCCCGGAAACTACATAATAATGCAAGCGCCTGCACTATGTAACATTATATACAACGGGTACCCGGCGTGCGTTGCAAGGTCACTGTAACCTAGGAGTCAACTTTACTGTAATGGTTTCATCCCGATTCCCGGGAAATAAAATTTTAATGCAAGCGCCTGCAATTTATAACATAATATACAACGGGTACACGGCATGCGTTGCAAGGTCACTGTAACTTCGGGGTCAACTTAACTGTAATGGTTCCATCCCAATTCCCGGGAAATAACATTTTAAAGCAAGTGCCTGCAATATATAACATGATATACAACGGTTACTCGGCATGCGTTGCAAGGTCACTGTAACCTCGGGATCAACTTAACTGTAATGGTTCCATTCCAATTCCTGGGAAATTACATTTTAATGCAAGCGCTGCACTACATAACATTATATACAACGGGTACCCGGCATGCGTTGCAAGGCCACTGTGAACTCAGGTTTCTTCATATATTTAATTTAACACACACTCCTCCTCGCTTCATCCACGTTCACACGTCAAATCGCATAGTGTCTTAACCCGTCAGTTGCTTCTGCAACGGGCAAAACCTAGTATATATATTAATGCTTGGTTTTGGGGTAGGTCGGGAAAAGCTCACTTTTTCGTCGACGCAAAAACGACCAGTACGCCCTTTGCGTTTCACCCACCTCAAGGTTCACTTTCGGTTGAAGCAAATTCCGAATGAAAACTGTAAGCACTTTTTTTTCGACAAAATGAAATATATACAGGGATTTATTCTCCGATACGAATCGGCGGCGAAAACTAGAAGCTCTACTCGAATCACTCGATTCGGCTCGGTTGTATTTCCCGCCGACAGATAGCGTTTCAAAAAAAAAATGACAAAAAAAGACTTAGCATTTTCCTCAAAGGAAAATGCTAGGTCTATGGTCAAAATCTTAGATGTCAAATTTTTAGCCTAACAAAACGGAACTCTCGGCGGTTTGGGTCGTTGTTTTTCGGAAAACGACATTGCCGCCGAAAAAACGATTCCGGGCTAGATGTTTTTAAAAAATACGAAAGCCGGAAAGATTCCGCAACTTTTGATAACAATAAAACATACGATTCTCATATAAAATACGTCAGGAGATGCAGACAAAACTCGAAATTTTCCGAAAAAAAATCATCAAAACACGCGCTCACAGATTCCATCGGAAGTTTAAATATTGGTGGCCAGTTCAAATTAATACGTTGAAAAAAGCAAAGATTGCCGGAATCTAAGGAAATGCGCAGGTACCTACCTGAATGGGTACCTACACAACGAATTAGGTTTTCATGCAATAAATACTAAGGTAAGGTTATTTCGATGATACTGAATAATTGAACTTTTTTAAGTTAATTTTCACGTTCTGTTTTGGTTCTACTCAAATTCTGTTTTTTATCATTATAGGCCAGTTACATCACAAAACTGAAATAATTACAGAACTCGAACGGAACTTTCTAGAACTGAAAATTTACTTGAAAAATTTTAAGAATTGTCAATTTTTTTTTTATTAATTATTTTTTTTATTTTTAGGTGTGTTCTATTTGGACATTGTTAAATAAAAAAAATAATTACGCGTGTTCTAGGTAGGTACTTACTTGCAGGGACTTTTTTCATTTTAAAATCAAAACATGATATTGAATGAATTTATTTATAGTGAAAATTATTTTATGCTCAACAGCATAATGGCGTCGTTTTGGTGAAATATTACAACAAAGTACCTACTTAGTACTTACACTTGCAAAATGAAATACAATACAACTACAATAGTGAGCTCCGGCATAATGAAATTTTGCACTGCTAAACCGTGCAACCGATTGTTATTGTTATTGTTAATGGACTATTTGTGCGTAAATAAATTAATTATATACAGCGGGTACCCGGCATGCGTTGCGAGGCCACTTTAACTTCGGGGTCAACTAAACCGTAATGGTTCCCTACCAAGTCCCGGGAAACAACATTATAAAATTATGCACTTTATAAAATTATATACAACGGGTACCCGGCATGCGTTGCAAGGCCGCTTTAACCTCGGGGTCAATAAAACTGTAATGTTTCCATCCGAAGTCTTGGGAAACTACATTATAATGCAAGCGCCTGCACTATGTAACATTATATACTACGGGTACCCGGCATGCGTTGCAAGGCCACTTTAACCTCAGGGTCAACTAAACTGTAATGGTTCCATCCCAAGTCCCCGGAAACTACATTATAATGCAAGCGCCTGCACTATATAACATTATATACAACGGGTACCCGGCATGCGTTGCAAGGTCACTGTAACCTAGGGGTCAACTTTACTGTAATGGTTTCATCCCGATTCCCGGGAAATAAAATTTTAATGCAAGCGCCTGCAATTTATAACATAATATACAACGGGTACACGGCATGCGTTGCAAGGTCACTGTAACCTCGGGGTCAACTTAACTGTAATGGTTCCATCCCAATTCCCGGGAAATAATATTTTAAAGCAAGTGCCTGCAATATATAACATGATATACAACGGTTACTCGGCATGCGTTGCAAGGTCACTGTAACCTCGGGATCAACTTAACTGTAATGGTTCCATTCCAATTCCTGGGAAATTACATTTTAATGCAAGCGCTGCACTACATAACATTATATACAACGGGTACCCGGCATGCGTTGCAAGGCCACTGTGAACTCAGGTTTCTTCATATATTTAATTTAACACACACTCCTCCTCGCTTCATCCACGTTCACACGTCAAATCGCATAGTGTCTTAACCCGTCAGTTGCTTCTGCAACGGGCAAAACCTAGTATATATATTAATGTTCAGTTTTGGGGTAGGTCAGGGAAAAGGTCACTTTTTCCGCTCACGCCATTGGTCGAGAAAACTCACTTTTTCCGCTCACGCCATTGGTCGAAAAAACTCACTTTCGATTTGAGGGGAAAAGCTACCACTTTGCCCCTTGGGTGGGTGAAACCTCACGGGTCACTTTCGGTTGAAGCAAATCGTAATAAGGAAGCTGGGAGAAATTTTTTTTCGACAAAATGAAATATATACAGGGATTTATTCTCCGATACGAATCGGCGGCGAAAACTAGAAGCTCTACTCGAATCACTCGATTATATTTCCCGCCGACAGACGGCGTTTGAAAAAAAAAATTTAGGAAAAAACCCGCTAATTTCACAAAGGAAAATGCTATATAGGACTATTGACATAGGTCAGGATCTCAGATGTCAAATTTTTAGCCTAACAAAACGGAACTCTCGGCGGTTTCAGTCGTTGTTTTTCGGAAAACGACATTACCGCCGAAAAACCGATTCCGGGCTAGATGTTTTTTGAAAATACGATAGCCGGATAGATTCCGCAACTTTTAACACCAATATAACATATGATTCTCATATAAAATACGTCAGGAGATGCTGACAAAACTCGAAATTTTCCGAAAAAAAATCATCAAAAAAAGCGCTCACAGATTCCATCGGAAGTTTAAATATTTGCTGGCCAGTCAAATTAACACGTTTTTCATTCGGGGTAGGTACCTACTTATTTCGGTAGTATTGCAAATATGATGAAAAAAGCTAAGATTGCCGGAATCTAAGGAAATGCGCAGGTACCTACCTGAATGGGTACCTACACAACGAATTAGGTTTTAATGCAATAAATACTAAGGTAAGGTTGTTTCCATGATACAGAATAATTGAACTTTTTTAAAGTTAATTTTCACGTTCTGTGATGGTTCTACTCAAATTCTATTGTTTTATCATTACAGACCAGTTACATCACAAAACTGAAATAATTACAGAACTCGAACGGAACTTTATAGAACTGAAAATTTACTAGAAAAATTTAAAGAATTGTCAATTTTTTTTATTAATTATTTTTTTATTTTTAAGTGTGTTCTATTTGAACATTGTATATATATATACATTACGCGTGTTCTAGGTAGGTACTTACTTGCGGGGACTTTTTTCATTTAAAAATCAAAACATGATATTGAATGAATTTATTTGTAGTGAAAATTATTTTATGCTCAACAGCATAATGGCGTCGTTTTGGTGAAATATTACAACAAAGTACCTACTTAGTACTTACACTTGCAAAATGAAATACAATACAACTACAATAGTGAGCTCCGGCATAATGAAATTTTGCACTGCTAAACTGCGGTACCCGGCATGCGTTGCGAGGCCACTTTAACTTCGGGGTCAACTAAACCGTAATGGTTCCCTACCAAGTCCCGGGAAACAACATTATAAAATTATGCACTTTATAAAAATATATACAACGGGTACCCGGCATTCGTTGCAAGGCC